>CM070770.1:330570868-331934439 GCA_036346955.1 Dipus sagitta
TAACCTTCAAAAGATATCATTTAAATCCTTATGTAATATGCAATATTATTTAATTATAGATTTTTTGTAGTCAAAATATAGGTTCAGAGAGGAGCATTCTTTTTTTTTTTTCCTTAAGGAGTATTCTCTTTTATCTCCATGAAACTTAATTTTTAAGTACTTTGTTCTTCACGTGGCAAAGCTTCCAAGAAAATGTCACATAATTTACCTAGCAAGTTTGTACTTTTTTGGGATTTTTTTTTCTCTTTAGTGCAATTTGTACTTGACAGTAATGTGGTCACCTGGGTCTCTGCTTCTGAATGGCATTGAAAGAGTGCTGGTAATTAGATCGCCTCTGTGGTCTCATGTTTTATAGCAAAATTCTACTTTAACAGAGGCTGCTTAAACACTCAGGAAGGACCTCTTCATTCTTAGGAACCTGTATGTTTCCCAAACACACTGGTAGCCTTCTTTTGGAAAATGGTATGATAAGAACATAAACAAATGAAAAGAACCACCCAGATTTAGCATCTCTTATAGCCACGCAGGCTGCATGAATGCGCAGACACACACATTCACTTTTCCCTCCATCAAGATGTAAGGAAAGAAAGGGGAGGCAGCCGCACAATTACTTTTGCAGAGGGACTAATTTAGGATCCAGAGAATACAAATATTAGTCTGCTTAATATGTACTATGCTTCTTTTATCTTTGAAACAGGAAAACTAGGAAAGGCAAACTTATTTGAAATAACACCTGGGACACAAATTCTACAGAGATAACAAAAAGGAAAAAGAAGAAACCAATATTGAGGTAACGCTGCCAGCATGTACCACAGAAGAGGAAAGCCATTTCTAAGGACACTGCTGGGTGAGGACAGGAGCTGATGCCACTCACAGGCTTTAACACCAGTGTTCCTAAAATAGCATGTGGATGTAGGATAGGAGGTAAAACATTTAAACTCCTTAATACAGAACTGACCTTAATTTCTCTTCATTTTGAAGATGAGCCTAGCACTTCTACATTTCTAGGAATTACAAACGATAAAAATAATATTATTTTCCCTTGCTGTATTGATTTTTGTCTGATGTCATCTTTTAACAGAGGATATTCATCTCTCCACCCCCTTCCTCAGTTACCTTAAGGCAAGACCTTCTCTTGGATGTAAAAATATTTACAGGACTGCAGGACAAAGAACTGAGGTACTTTCATAGAGCTCATGACGGGGAGAAATGGATTTGTGAGATTCTCTTAAGAGTAAAAAGAGCCTAAATGACAACTTTAAATCTGCCACAATCATTTACTAATGTGCTGCTATATCAAATAAGTCTAATTTTTTGACAGCACCAAATTAGATTTATTGCAGAAACTGCTGCATAAATAGCATATGGCCATGTTATACCACCTATTTCAATCCTGGTCATGTTCCCCTCCCTCTCCAAAATGAATAAATTGAGCCAAGCTATAAACCTTCTGCAATAAAGAGAAGTACACAAGTTCAAAAGCAGATGTAGGAGATCTGGATTTCTTTGTCAAAGTCATAGTCCTATCATCAATGTTCTAACTATACTTAAAGAACCTTAAAAACTGGCTAAATTTAACAGGACAGTTCTTCATTTCTTGAAGAGTAATTTGATTTTTATTGTAAGGTTTTTCAGTTTCAATTATGCTTTTCTTTTGAAGATCAATCCATAGTGACATGGAAAAAGGAAGAGCAAGCAGCTCTGAGTCACGTACAGCTTCAGTCAGGTTATAAAGAATTATTAAGAAATGCACATATCATATAGCTGTTTGCAGTTTTCATTTATGAATGTCATATGTAGAGAAATATCAAAGTCTTTTCTAATTTTAACTATAGCCTTGATAATGCAAATAGATGCATAAAATATAGAAAGGGATCATTCTGTGAGCCACACCAGATACTAGAACAGCACAGCCACTGAAGCTGATATTGAAAACTCAGGCAACAGATTCAGAGATGGACAATTCCTTCTTTCTCAGCCTCTCTGATAATGTTCACCCCTATGCCCATGCCCCAGCTTGACACAATCCAACTTAATTCCCCTTTTTGAACAAAAGTTTCAGTTTTTCCATAGACGGGAAAGACATTGCAAGGTCTTATCTCAGACCAATGGGCACACCACTGCAAACATCATGGCACGCGGCTACCCCGCAGACTCCCTCTCTGTGGTCAGTCTTCCCAGCTGCCCTATCTGTTACTGTCTGATTAGTTCTGCTAAGGAGCCCCTCCCCTGCCAGCTTTCGGTGCCATCTGTTCTACACAAGATGGCTGCTGCCCAGCAACCTAACACTGCCCTCCTACCTGGCACCCGGCTACCATCCTTACCCCAAAGTGCTAACACAGGTTCTCACTGCTGGCAGAGTCAGGATTTCATTACTACTACTTTGACAAGTGCAGGGTTGTCTGTAATTTCTCTTTTATCCTGATTTTGATTGTACAACCACCTCCCACTGATTCCGTTTGCTTCAGTTTTGTTGCTCACAGATTTTACTCTCCACATTAATCTCCCTCTGGCATCTTACTGCATCTGTTCCCTTTTTTATTATTAATTTTCAAATTCCCACCATTTTTGACAAAAAGGAGGTAATCTACACTCTGTTTCTGCCCATTTCATTTTCTTTAATTTGGAAGATAAGTATGAAATCATGCCAAAGAAGTTAATTCTCCGTTAACAGTTTATTTTCTGGCATCCCTAAGCCTTTGTATATGAAAAGCAGATAGGAGTAAATGGTGACTGAATCACAACAACATAGTCGCAACCATTCCTGAATTTAATGAAAAGCAAACATATGAAATGGCAACTAAAAAGTTTATTAGTTACACAAGTTGTTTCATGCAGTCATTGTTCCTTCTACTTTTAACAGATATTTTTTTCTGCAAATCAGTCTGGGCATAGGACCTGAATTTGGAGTCCTCTGCAGCTCTGACTGGGCTCTCTTTTTTGTAGATGGACTTTATATTCCTTAATAGGATTATCATCATTCCTCAGACAAAACATTGTTGACCAATTCATCAGTGAATGGTTCTGAGTAAAAGTCTAGTTTTAGAAAAGGGTAAAGACCAGGGACTCACCATGAGTCCATCGAAGCCAGGGAGTCACCATGAGTCCACAAGGCAGAACTCAGAGAAGTAGAGGTCGTAAGTTGCTTCCATCTATAAAAGACTTTTTATCGGAACGGAAAGCCCATTGTCCCTCTCAAGACACAGAGAACTATGTAAAATTTAGAAGACAATAAGTAATATCTTTAACAATATATTCTCTGTGTTCCTAATTTGTCAATACCAACCTTGCAAAAAGTGACAGAGTAATTAGATCATGCCTTCACTTACCCTTTAGTTTTCTAGTCTGAACAATGCACTCTAACAGCTAACTAATTCCACAGGCATTTATATTAAAATCACTTAACAGATGTATAAATCCTCAGATTTATAGATCCTAAAAGCATTAAAATGAATGTATGTATTTGTATATCCTCATAAAGAAAGTTAAGATCTGTATGAAATACAGTACACAGGAGACTTTCCCCAAGGAGACAGAACTAGGAAAAAGGACAAGATCAAGTGATGCACACTTCAGATCAGTTACTGGGAAACTGGAGGGTCAGACCTCCTTAGTAACACCTCCTCTTGAACACCCTGCTCCTCTACTCCTTGGGTATATTCTAATAGGGACTTGTTACTTTATTTTGGAAACTTCTTTTGCTGGCAGAGCACATTGTTTTGGTTAATTTCTTGGTCAGATGTAGGCTCTGGAAAGCAAGGTGAGATTCTTGGGTGCTGCCCTGCTTATTCACTCCGTCCTCTGACTCTCTTAAGCAGCCCATCTTCCCTTCCCACCCCAGGGCCTGGTCAAGGCAAGAAGTGTCCAGCCTTCTCCTAAGTGACCCTGTGTGTGCTGGTGACAGGCCATGGTGCAGCAGAGGCTTACACCCAGCTAGAGATCAGCTTGACAGGCTGCTCCTGAATGTTTCCTAACCTACTTGGTTCCTGCTCTGAGCTGACACTGACTGAATCCCATGCTTATGGGACCACAGCAGCAGCATTATGCAAACATGTTAACTTGAACTGGTCTCTGAGCCTCATGAGGCAGCCTTCAGATGGGTCACTGAGGAGACGAACCCTTCTTCCAGTCATACCTTTTCAAGATCTCTAACGAGTTTTAATTCTCAGATTTATAATCAATTACTCATGGTATAATAAACTTGTGGTTATCAGTGAAACATTAAATAGGTATGTCTAATAATTGGCCACACTCCCAATTAGGAAGAGGTTAAGAAGAAATTAAATGTCATTAAATAGATGGCTTCCACTTCTCCCCCTCCCCCTTTTACCTTAAAATGATATTGGAGACTATAACTTTATCTGAGAATAAATACTCTGATTTGGAACTATTGTGATAACAATTCTATATTTTTGTCTTTTTTCCTTTCCTATTTTCACTAAACTTGATGCCCACTGTTGTTTAGTCAGACAAGTGGTGTGGGCCCTACTTTCTCGGTTTCCTCTGGGCTTCTTCAGAAAATGAGTTGGCTGCTGCCACCACCATGCTCCAGGCTGTGGGCCTGTGTGGCAGGGGAGAAGAGAGCATCCCCAGTGTAGATTTTCATTGCACACACATTTGGGCATTGTAGAACTGAGTGGAGTGAGCCAGGGAACGCAAAGCAGAACCTGCAGACACACATTTCCTGGCAGCCTCTGATTATACCCTCTCCACCCCAGGCCACACTGAGACAAGGGGGCCTCGCCTGTCAAACAGGTGGAGAAGAGTGGGCACAGGCACTGTGGTGTCCACCAGAGCAAAATGTAATACTTTTGCTTCCCTGGCTCTCTGGCAGGCTGCTTTCTCTGATACTGGGTGGGGGAGGAAGTTTGCAATTTATAACAGCACCAAGGCCATCTATTTTGAGCCTTGAAGATGTTGGTTGCACATATATTCATTTAAAATTATTTTTGACACGTTCTCTGCTTAATTTATTCATGAAAGGAGTACAAGAGGGAAAAAAAAACGAGCTTAACTTTTAAATGGAAACTTTAGGCTAAAAATTCTTGAATAAAACTCAGGAGGAAAAAACTAGGCAGAAGTTAACTGTGGAATAGCAGAGATACATGTCAATGTTATACTATCTATTCTCTTCAAATGAACAGAGAGGGCATTTGGATTTTGACCTGAGATAATTGACAAATACACATCTTTTTTATTTTCCCCTAACATCAAAAAACAGAGGCAAATTTATGCTGAATGTCTGATGACAAGCTTGGTGCTGGACTCAGATGAGGGAGGCCTGGTTCCTGCCCACAAGTGGAGCTGAGTGAGACTTCACAATCAATGCAGAGGTTTTTTTTTTTTTTTTAATTTAATCTAGCTCTGAATTAGAATTAGGTTGTTCTTGTCTCTATACGTGTGTGTGTGTCTGGCAGGTGACAGACCCAGTTCAAGACTTGTCTACTTCCTCCTTCCTTGCCGTGTGGCTGCAAGCTCTGCCTTCTGTGACTCAGCTTCCTCATGTATTAAGGACTACTCTTCCTCCTTCATACTGTTAGCCCTGGGCACAGAACACCTCATACTTCTGTAATAAAGCATCAGTATGTTTATTTGAATTTCTACTCTTTGCAAATCAATTAGTTGTGTGAATGGAATATAATGTTTTAAAAGATGCCCCCCCCCCAAAAAAGAAAAAGCTCACTGATCATACACTTGCCAATTGTAGCAATTTAAAATCCATATAGGAGCTACAGATATATGTAGTTCAGTGGTAATCATGTGCTTACCATAATGCTCTAGGTTCAATCCACAGTACAAAGACAGATATAGATAGATAGATAAATAGATAGACAGACAAAGGTTTCTTGAAAGACACAATTTTGTGCTTTGTCATGTATTGACTGGCAGCACTGGGAAGCAGGCACAGTGTGCAGCACATGTGTAGTATTTATTTGTGTGTTCTTTGCCTCTCACTTCTTACAGAGATTTCTCTAAATCAATCAGCAGTGTGACCCTAGGAAGAAATGTCAGCAATGGGTAATAGTATCAGGCTCCGTTCAACATGACAGAGAAGAGAGAAGTACTCGTCTTTCCTCTCTTATCACTGCAAACCATTTCTCCATGACTGTATTTCTAAAAACAATAGGGCAACAGAGCAGACACATTTTTTTTTCTTTACCCAGGATTCCTGACACTTTCTCCCTGGTAAGAGCACCTTCTCTGACTAACAGACTTTCTTCCTTGGCTCCTTTCTTCACTGTGCTTCCAAGGATTGATTCTGGATTCAAGGTTTTGAAACTGGAACTTGGGAAGTCACATTCTTACAGTCTGAAATCAAAGCATCTCTTTTATCTTCTATTTCAGACTGAAGAACAGGACTCCATGCACTAGAAGAACCTGAAAAAAATAAGGCAACCTTCAGAAGTGGAGCTCCATTATGGAAGAAGGTTTGAATTTGACAGCACAGTGCTGATACCTTGAGTCCCTGATCCCAGAAACCTCAGGGCAGCTGTACCTGGACAATACAGAGTCTGGTTATAAAACTAATAATCATTTCCTCCTTTGGGGCTTTCTAACAATTCAACCAAAAAGTCCTGACTCATGCTGATATGTAAGTACGGCAAACAATTAAATTCGAGAAGATATTTATAGCAGTTACACCTGGAAGCTAATTCCCTTGGAGTGCTCTGGAAAGGAAGTCTTAATCACCTCTGTCCAATTAATCCTTCCAGCACAACAGGATAACCTTGTGACTCCTTGGCTGTGGCCTTTCTCCATTTCAAAAAGACACAAACACTGAAGTCCAAGTTGCTGTCTCTCAAGGTCAGAGGTCATATTTTCCCATTTGGGTCACAAAAGTAGGTCAAGGCATAATTAACATTTTGTGGTCTCTCCCTTAGATTACTGCTCTGAGAAGATCTTTGAAGTATATAATCATTGAAATGAAGTATGAAATCACTCATGTCAAAGAAAAATAAGATTCTTAATTGTAGCCAGGCTGATAAAAGGCAGGTAGGTCTACATTTGCACCTGGGGCCATTCAAGTTCAAGGTTTTTTACAGTAGTTCCCCTCTAGGTCAGGTCTGAGAAAGACAGGTGGCATTTAAAAGAGTATCTCAACGAAGGTGCAGTCGTTATGTGGATGAGTATCGACCATCAGAAGTAGTTACTAAGAGTCACAGAGCATTCAGAAATGGCTGCTGCGGCAGCAAGTTGTATCATAAATTAACCTGCCACATATATATGGATGGAAGTCCTGTGAAGTGATTCAAATCTTGTAGATATATCTTAAAAAGAAAAATATACAAGAATTTTAATTTTTCTATAACAGCCCTTTGCTATTGGTAGAAATGACATCCAGGCAAATGACAGTTTCATTATAAATACATTAAATGGTTGTGGCCAATAAAGAGCAAGGTCTTACTCTAGCTAAGGTTGACCTGGAATTTACTCTGTAGTCCATGCTGGCCTCAAACTCATAGTGATTCTCCTATCTCAGCCTCCCAAGTGCTGGGATTAAAGGCATGAAACACCACACCAGGCTTTTTACTGACATATTGCTATCAATGCATAAAGGATCAGCTAACACTTATTTCTATTACAGATTAGTGTTACTGATTTTCTCAGTTGTCTTTTTGGGAACAATCACATTTATCCATTTCCCTAGTAATTTACATAGAATTACAGCCTAATGGATAAGGGATAAGCTTGGCAGGCAAATTACTGGGGTTCAAAATCTGCTTCCATAGCCTATCAGCTGTGTGACCTTAGATGACTCATTTTACTTCTTTGGGCCTTAGTTGCTTCAGCTGTAAAACAGAGAAAAGAGGAGCCTACACCTAATGGACCTAGCAAAAGGCTCATATGAACAGTGGTCTGCTTAGTTCCTGGGGCAAAGCCACAGGGCTCAGTGAAGGTCAGTCTCTGCTGTTAGCTATTGGCTTTTATTGCCTTTAGTCTTTGTGTGTGTATATGTGTGAGGTAGGGTCTCCCTGTAGCCTAGAATGACCTGGAATTCACTATGTAATCTCAGGGTGACCCTGAACTCAAGGCAATCTTCCTACCTCTGCCTCCCAAGTGCTAGGAGTAAAGGCATGCACCACCATGACCAGCTTACCTTTATTCCTTCTAAGAACTATTATGGGTAGGACCACACGTGAAGATACATGATTTTTTTTCTCCTTTTTTCTTTTTATGGTAGAGCATCACTGTAGCTCAGGTTGACCTGAAACACTCTAGCTCCAGGCTGGCCTCAAACTCATGATAATCTTCTTGCCTCAGCCCCCACACCCGTGCTAGGATTAAGGAAGTACACCACCACACCTAGCTATGAACACATTCTTAACCTGATTTACCTCAAAGTTGGATGGAGAAATCAGAGGGGTAAGTTCTCCACTCTGACAGGAGTTATCATGCAGGGCTATAGCAGAAAAATTAGGATCCAGTAAGATCTAGAATGGAAAGTAGGATTATAATGAGGCCAGAAGAGGTTATCAAGGGTAACTTAAACAAGGAGAACAGCAAAAGGAGAGAGAAAAAGAAGTCCAGCATTACAAGGACACATGCCTACACCTGGCTAGAAACCAGCACATGAGCAGGAAGCTGGAGTCTGCCAGGATGTCCTAAAATTGCATGCTGAATGACGTGGAGTTCTGGACAGCCAGTGTGGCATGAAAGGTGTGGAGAGTAAGGTTGTAGTCAAAGCAGTGAATAGTCATTGTATAGAGGCTAGCAAAGGTTGGAAGTATATTAGGAGACTACTGCTATAACCCCTCTGAGAGATCACCACAGCCTGTGATATGACGAATGGGAATGGTAGGTATGAGGGACATTTCTATGAAATCTCCCTGTAGATCAAGCTTTGGGCACATCTGAGGCAAAGAATACTCCAAGCAACCTGAGTACCCAATGTCCAAAACCAGGAACTTGATGATGAGTTGTTGAAAATCATTGTTAGAATCACTATAAAAATTGCAAACAAAATATTTAGAAATGGCAGGGCGTGGTGGCGCACGCCTTTAATCCCAGCACCTGGGAGGCAGAGGTAGGTGGATCAACGTTAGTTTGAGGCCACCCTGAGATTACGTAGTGAATTCCAGGTCAGCCTGGGCTAGAGTGAGACCCTACCTCAAAACATATATATATATATATGATCTAGTCTCACTAGTAAGTTAACTAGACCTTAAGTTAAGCAATTTGTCAAAAGATACAAGAAAAGTGAATGCTTGGGGAGAGTACTACAGTGTAAGTTGCCTCAGTCTTAGGCTGCCCTCAGGGGATCTCCTTAAGAATGGCACATGGCCCCACCTCTGTGGTAACAATAGCTAGCGGGATGTGGGGGTATTCAGAGGCAGAACCCCTTCCTGAGTATCTATAGGCAGTCATGGCTACTGAGAGAGAGTCATTTTTCTCAAGTGTAACCACTGGTAAGTTCTTGCTACTGTAAAAAAAAAAAAAAAAAAATCCCTCTCCCAGGATTCTGTAAGAAAACACTAATAAAATATAATGAGACACACACACACACACACACACACACACACACACACGCACACAATTGCAAAACAAACTGGAAGTTGTGGTGCACACCTCTAATCCCAGCACTTAGGACGGTGAGGTAGGAGGATCATCATAAATTTGAGGCCACCCTGAGAATATAAAGTGAATTCCAGATCAGCCTGGGCTAGAGTGAGACCCTTCCTCAAAAAAAAAAAAAAAAGCAAACAAACAGACCGAAAAAATGCAAAACAAAAAAAGCATCAAAGTAGAAGGGGACTAGTTGGGAAGAGGAAGGAGATAGTGGAAGTAAGAGGGGAGCAAAAGAGGGAATTGGAAAATGAATTTGATAAGAATATATTATATACATGTATGAAAATGTCATAATAAACCTATTTTGCATAATTAACATATGCTAATAAATCCCTAGCATATAGGTTTAATTTATTTATTAAGAGAGAGAGAAAGAGGGGAAGAGGCAGAGAGAGAGAGAGAAAGAGTGAATGTAGGTGCAACCAGGGCCTCCAGCCACTGCAACCATACTCCAAATACATGTGCCACCTTGCGCATCTGACTTATGTGGATTCTGGGGAATTGAACCTGGGACCTTAGGATTCATAGGCAAGCACTTTAACTCCTAAGCCAGCTCTCCAGCCCCAAGCAGTTTTAATATCATCTGATTACTTCATCAAACACCTTTCACTTATTCTTTTATTTTTTTTTTTTTCGAGGTTTCACTGTAGCTCAGGCTGACCTGGAATTCACTATGAAGTCTCAGGGTGGCCTCGAACTCGTGGTAATCCTCCCACCTCTGCTGGGATTAAAGGCGTGTGCCACCACGCCTGGCGACCTTTCACTTATTCTTGTATTAGACATCTGAAGCTCCATCTCAGTTTTGCTCTGCAGTGGCTCTTTGTCCACTGAACTTTAATTACAGGGTTCTTGGGCTCACGATGTAGGTGCATGGTAGAGCACTAGCCTAGCATGTGTCAGGCCCTTGGTTCCATCCCCAGCACTTTAAAAAAATAAATAAATAAAAACCTCTATGTGGTTTCACCCACTTCCTTAGCAACAAATAATACCTCTGAATAACAGTATTCAGTCAGATCTACCTCCAGAACAATGGAGTCCTACCAGAGAAGCACCTCTTCCTAGTTTATTTTCAGAATACTTTTCAATTGTCTTCTAAAAATATATATTCGAACCTGTCATAGTGGAAGCTCTCTTGACATATCTCACCTGAATTACCTGAGGGGTTGGTTACTTTGTTTGTAAATGTCCAGATAGGACATATTTAGGCTTTAAGATCACATACAACTCAGCTATGGTGGAGTCATACATTACAATGGGTAATTGTAGCTGGGTTCCAGAAAACTCCATCTATAGATGTATAGTCTTTATGTGTTGCAAAATATTATTTTTATTTTCCCCAACTATTAAAACAAGGTGTCTGAACCAGTCTTCTTGTCTGTCTTATCAGCTCTCCTAGCTCATTTTCCACTGCTCAGTGGGTACTACTTTACCTTTCTTTCTTTCTTTCTTCCTTCCTTCGTTCTTCTTTCTTTCTTTCTTTCTTTCTTTCTTTCTTTCTTTCTTTCTTTCTTTCTTTTCTTTTCTTTTCTTTTTGTTCTGAGGAAGGGTCTCACTCTAGCCTAGGATGACCTGGAACTTACTTTGTAGCCCAGGCTGGCCACCAACTCACAGTGATCCTCCTTCCTGAGCCTCCAGAGTGCTGAGTGTGGGAATAAAGTTGTGTGCCATGGCAGTGAGTATCACAGTCCAGAGTCCCTCATGATGACAGCCTGCCAGTCACTGTCAGAACTGTCAAGCTCCAGAGCATGGCCCAGCACTTTCCTCTGGTCCTTTCTCCCTCTCCAGTCTACCACCAAACCTGCCTGCACAGTTTCCATTCTTCCCGCCTTCATCTGTGCACATGCTGCCGTCTCACCTGAGGTACCACCCCATCGTTCTCCACTTTGAGAACTCTTACCATGAACATTAATCAAATCTTCTTCCAAACACCAAGGGCTGTTTATTACTGGGTTTCCCTGTCACCTGTACCTCCAATGCCAAGCACCTCTCCTTCCCATGCACTTCTGCCGCTGCCCAGTTGTCATGCCCTATTGCAGTTGTATGGGTATAGCTGGGTTCTTCAGTTTGGTGTGACAAGCTAAATAAAACTCAGGGCAGAACTGAGTCTTATTTTTCTCTGTATGCCTAAGAATAAGCAGTGTACTCAAAAACTAGTGCGTAGTCAATAAATAATTGTTTACTAAGTAAATGTTATACTCCCCAGCTGGGTTCTCCAGCAAATGCTAAATTTCTATTTTCCATCCAATTTAAACTTGAATGGACAAACCTCACAAGGGGGCAGATGATTCTTTCAGCATCTTCTACAGATTGCTACTACAGTTTTTAACTTTGTTGCCTCTAAAGATTTGGCTCCTTATTTCATCATTACCTTCTGACATGGTTTTTAGTTGAATTTTAATCTTTGTTATTTGGAATGTGTCACTCACAAGGTTTGAGACTGAACAGAGAGGTGCTGTTTGCACAAGAATTGTGTGCTTCTGCTGATCCACACTGAACAAGAAAGGTGCAGCATCTCCCCGGCACACACCTGGGAATGCTAAATAAATGAAGAGTGGCAAGGGCTATAGAAACTCAAAACAAAGTATATTAGAAACATTTAGTCCAATAATCAAAGAACATTTTCGGTGTAAAGGAGAGATATGTATGATTCCTTGAATTTCTAATTGTCATCTTTAAATTTATAAATGTGGATTTTGCAACACATGAATACAAACTAAACATAAAATGCTTATAAAAGTACTCTACTTAAACTTAGTAATTAAAGTTTATTTCCTATAAGACTAGTATTATTTCCTGTAAAAATCTGTGTAAGTACGCTCAACAGAAGAACACTTTCTAGGGAAGCAAGCACAGCAGTTTTTCGTAAGAACAAAGGAATTAGTTACCACTTGTCCATCTCCAGCAGTTGCTGCATCTTAATATGCACTACTTGCAAGAAACCAATCTTGTCGACAGTACAAATTGACACTGCCAGGGAGACTCTACGGATCTGACTGCAGAAATTAACTCTGAACAAGACCTCATTTTAAAAGGGGCAAACGCAACATTAATACTTATTTACTGAATCTTAGCCACACCATGACATTAAAAGCTGTCCTACTTCTGTGGTTAGTCGCGCTTGGCACACAAATGGTTGGATCTCAATAGAAGTCTGACAGAAAAGAAAAACTAGTGACATTATCATGATGAAGTTACATTACATAATTTCTGGGATTACATGGCCACAGGAACTATATTAAGAGTATGTTCTCAGTTCCACCACAACACTTTAAGTAGGCATTAAAAAAACAGCTATCATTCTGTAGTATTAAACAATTTTTTACTCATAAGCATTTTATTTGTGGGGACTTTTACAGATATCATACATTTACAAATGATTTCTTTTTTCTTTTTGCTCTTTCCTTTCTCTTTCACTGATTAAACAGGAAGGTGTCAAACCATTTGGAATATTATCATAACAAAATGTTTTCAGCAAAGTTTGATTTTAACAGAACTGGAGGCATCTTAACACTAACCCAAAACTTTGGGAGGTTCACCAACCTCTAGAATATTTTTTTCTCCAAATGCAGGCTGTTCAAGTGGAGCCTTTCTCCATCTGTCATCACACCGTGCTTGGAATTACATTGTCATATTTAATGTAAAAGGGATCAGTCCCCTTTCATCGTACTATAACTGGAAGACCAGTGTTTTTCTATTTTATGAACTAAATCAAATATCATAAACTTGCCTGTATATTTAGACAAAATTCAATCTAAAAACCAAAAAACTCTAAGAACTAAATAAACTCAAAGGCTTGATAAGAAAACTGAAAAGCTGTACTAATACTCAAAGTGAGAAGAAACAACTTAGTGGTAAAGTGAAATATCTACTGTCTCTATTTAAATTTTCCTCCGTGTATATATATTTATATATGTATGTGTTTGTGTGTGTTTCTAATTCAGCAAATTTGCAATGCTTTAATCCACAGCTGAGCAATCTGCTTACTTAAGTTCACAGCAATGATGGTCAAATCACCTATCTGAAGCCTTGCTGAAGTAAACATGTCTATAATAATGAGTCGAATACTAGGAGTGCCAATCAATTTTATGCCTCAATTTTACACATCCTTAGGATACAGATGCCTTATTTTGTATGTGCTCCATTTCAATCTGTAGCTTAGCATTTCTTTTACTTTTGTCTTTTTTGCTACTGACAGTATCTTATTATTTTCCTAAATATATTCCTCAGATTCTTCATTTCAATAGACTTCAATTCAATAGCAGTGGTGGTGGGAGAAATATGTCATTTTGCTTATATTGATAAAGAATCACCTAAATATTTGAGCACTGCAGACAAACGGTTTTGTAATATATCAGCAATTCCCTGCCACACTCATCATTCACATGTCTGGGTGTTTTGCTTGCCACATCTCCACTTTTCGTAATATGCCTGAAAGCTGTGTGTGAATTGAATGGCTGAGTCTAACACTAACAACTGTTTGGAAGCCTGTGGCAGCCATCCATGGGGTGAACTGGGTGCTGGGTGCATAACGGGATTAGGGTACCTGGTGAGGTGCAGTTGGCGCTCGGACGCTCCCAGCAGCTCTGTGACTTGCAGGCACTCCTCTCTGGCCCGCGCCGCCTTCTGCTGCTCCTGCTCCACATGCTGCTTGCTTTCGCCCAGCTCTAGTCGCAACTTCTCTATTTCCTTTGGGAAACAGAAGGAGGAAAGGCATTCATAACAAATGCATGCACTTGAATTCAATTTTAGATCACTTTTATTTTTGCCATGAATTTTAATACAAAAGGAAAAATTATTAGGAAATCAGGGCTGGCTTCTGTTTCATGATCGAGGGAAGGAGCGTAACGTGGATGTGCTGCATGAGGCTTCTCTGGTTTGTAAGATGAAGTTGGATTTTTAAAGAATGAACAATTAATAAACGAGAGAAGCAAAAAGGATTAAAATCCACTTTCATTCTAAGGCTTGTTCCCTTTAAAAACTAAAAAAAAAAAAAAAAAAAAAAAAAAAAAAAAACCTAAAATGCACTACCTTTAAAATGTAACACTGTTGATTAAGAGATTGCATCAGATTCATGCAGTGGTGTTCATCAAAAATGTGATGTTTTACTCTGCAGTATAGATTTATAGATCCATTTGAATGCCACAAAAACCAAAACAAAAGTTAACACAACTTAAGACAGCTTTTAGAAAATGTGAGATATAAAATAAGGCATTATTTCGATACTGAAAATTATTTGGAAAAAAAACTAATTAAGGAAAAAATATAGCCTGAGAACCTTCAGACTAAGAGTGTGTTATTTTTAAAAGATAATGAGAGTACTCCAAGATTATTAAATATAAATATATGAGAATCTATGATAGTTTATTATCATGTTTAAGGATGGAATTATCTTTATGTTACTGAAACTCAAATATTTCAAAGGAAAGTGAACTTACATAGAATGTATTTTAGAAAGTTTATGTATTAGAGTAAAATATTGATGATAGAAAATAAAACTAAGCAAAAAAATCTAAGAGTTAAACATTTGAAAAATATTTAGACTATGAAAACAAACAAAACAAGGGAAGCAATATTTTCAAGCTCATACACAGAAAGCAAGAAGTATTTGATACATAAAAATGCAGTGTGACTTACAAAGGAAACCATGTCCAAGTGGGCAATTTCAAACTCAGCATTTAAATATATTTTAAAATTTCTATTCTGAAATTTAAATATTTCTGACTATATTTCATATATCATCTACGATAAAGCAAAAGAGTCATCTATATTTTTTCTTACATGTGTAACACTATATTCAGTTTAACCCCATCAAAAATATAGATTATCAAAAACATAATAAAATAATATAACAACTTCTCAAGAACATTTCTTAAAAATTCATATGACAATAGACATATCACCATTAAGAGTAGATTTCCATATATTCACACTGGAATACTAAATGAAATTTAATTTATTTCAACTTTTTTTTAGTTTTATTTGTTTATTTATCTATCTATCTTCATTT
Organism: Dipus sagitta; assembly: GCA_036346955.1. Lineage (NCBI taxonomy): Eukaryota > Metazoa > Chordata > Mammalia > Rodentia > Dipodidae > Dipus > Dipus sagitta. Next base: position 330,586,443 of record CM070770.1, read on the forward strand.
TTTTTTAAGGTAGGTTCTCACTCTAGCCTGGGCTAACCTGGTACTCACTCTGACGTCCCAGGGTAGTCTCACACTCACAGTGATCTTCCTACATCTGTCTTCCCAATGCTGGGATTAAAGGAATATGCCACCATGCCCACCTCTCTTTCAACTACTTCTAGCTATTAAAGTTACACTAATATTTCCAATCTCACAGTTAAATATAATTAAGGATGAAAACATAATAGAAAAACCTATTACGTTTTATTTGTCTAACAGTCATGAAATTAAAAAAAATCATAGATCTGTAATTTTTTTTTTTAGATGGGTCTCACATAGTTCAGTCTGGCCTTGAACTGCCTATGTAACTGAAAATGACCTCGAACTCTTGATCCCCATGCCCCACCTCCTGAGTGCTGAGATTACAAGCATATACAAATGCATCTGATTTATGCAGTGCTAGGCATCAAACCCAGAACTTCATGCATTCTAGACAAGAACTCTACCAACAGAGCCACATCTTCAGCCCATAGAATAGAAATTATATGCTGACTTTTTAAAACTTCAAGAACTCAATCGTTTTTTTCACATAGTGCTATTTATAAGTCTCTGCTAAATAAGATCAACTCAGTTCCCATCTCTACACTCAGGAGCTAACAGTTCATCTGGATAAATGAGACACACACACACACGCGATCAAAATACAATGCATGTTAAAAACAGTAAGTTGTAAAGAAAATACATGCAGGATGGATGAATTACCATGGGTAAGCAAAGTAAGAAGGAATGTGAAGCCACAAAAACTCATGGGACATACAGAGTATGTTACATGATGTTTTGGGAGACCAGGAACTTCAGATAAATGCAACTATATTTTTCTTACAAGCAATGGGAACCAGCAATGGCTTAAATGATGTGCAATGTGAGAGGGAGTGAGTGTCTAAAAGCTAGATCAATGTGGATGATCAATTCTAAGTGGCAAGGAATGGCAGATGGGAAACCATGAAAAGATAGCTGCAGGATTCCAGACAGAAGGAGTAGAGAGACTAAACACAGAAATATAAAGAGAACACAGGGATTTAATGGACTAAAAGATATATCCAGAGACCAAAGATGATCCCAGAATTGAATTGTGAGGACAGGAAGGAATGGGAGAAGGAAAACATGATATTCCAAATTTCCTTCAATAGATTCGATACAATAATTGTTCTAGTCACTCTTCAGAAGTAGTAGTACTGTGCACTGGGAACTAAGTTTTAAGTCTGCCCCACCTGCTATCCTGTGCTCAAAGGTTAAAAGGTTAGAGGCTGTACTGAAAGGCAGTCAGACAGGTAAAGAAGTAGGAGCCCACAAAAATTATGGCTCCAGGCACATTCATCCCCTATGACCTTGAACTTTCTTTGGTTTGAATTACCTAATCTTTGTTAACATACAGAGATATCTAGTTGGCATAAAGAGAGTTAGGTGGCATCCATTCTGGCATGTTCACATACAATTGTTCTTACTGATTCCTGGCCCCTCACATTTCCAACCCTCCTCCGCCCTCCTAATTCAATCCCCTCATTTTCCCCCTCTGTTCTTTATGTCCACTTTTGGTTACAGTTTGTCCACATTTGCCTTCTACATATACATATGTAGAACTATTACAGGCTAAATTCCCTTCTGCAGCATGAGAAAATGAAATGATGCAATTTGCAGGAAAATGGGTGGGCCTAGAGAGGACCACATTAAGTGAAAGGGCTGCAATTCAGAAGGACCTAAACCACATGTCTGTTCTCTGATAAACACACTTCTTCAGCCTCAAGTGGAAGTGATGCCTGTGGCAAGCTCTGGAGACTGCTGAAGATGCGTGGGTTATAAGCTCTCCTCGGAGTGCCCAGCACTCAGTAAGAGTGGAGGAAAAGGCCTCATTATTATCACTGGTTGCTCCCAATTTAAAAAATCTTTTAAGAGAAGCAAAATGAAAGTAGCAAAAAATGACCTGCCTAAAGACCTACGACTATTGCTAAAAACATTCCTATTAGGGCTGAGCACGCAGCTCAGTAGTACATCACTGGCCTCGCATAGTACATGTGAGGCCCTGGGTTCTTGTCTCCAGCACCATAAAACAATAAAAGAAAGAGTTCTTGATTGAATTTAATGAAAATTCCCCCTTTTCCATAAAAGCAGTAGCTTGGCACAAGCTGAATAAAACTTTATCAGTTGTAATTTCAAAATTCAAAATCCATTTGTGCTGGGAAGATGGAAAATCACTGGCTGCTTCTGATCACCTGTGCCAGCAGCAGAGCTCATTGGTGCCGACCATCAAAACCAACAAATAATCTCCCCAGCTGGATCAGGGCTCAGCACTTAACTCCCCGCGTCAGGAAATCTGCCATGGCACCAACTCCAGTAGTCAGAGGAGAAATCTCTTGCCAGAATGCCATGCTCCCACTGGCAGCATAACCCTTTGCTTCACCCAAGTAGGTCAGGGCTGCTTTCTGGCTGCACAGTAGTGGCTCTGGGATGAAAGACCAATGACAGTCATAGGCCAAATGTACATTCCCCTCAAAGTACACTATTAACCTGATGTCTACAATGTAGTTTGATGCAGCCATCTTTAGGCCAGCTGGGCAAAAGGCAGGTCCACATAACTTTACACCTCACCAAATACAGACATCAAATCAGGAATGTAGGGGCTGGGGGTGAAGCTCACTGGTAAAGATACTAAGAATCAAATAAATAAAGTAAAATAAAGTATATCACCAGAACAAAAGGTAGCAGCTGGTACAAACAATTACCTCAGGAATAGGAGTAGTAATGGGACATGAAAAAAAGCAGGCATGTATTTTTCTTGCTCATAGACATATGTAACACTATTGTTGAAGACATTTTCTTATCAAAGAAGTTACTCAAGTCAACTAGTACTCAACTATTAGGGAATACCAAACGCCACTTCTTATATTTATCTTGATTTTGCAATACAAGACATTGTTATAGACAGCTCCACAGTGCTGGGACAAACGTCCTACCAAACACAGTTATGGAAGGGACAAGTTCAGGCTTATGTATCTAGAGGAAGTTCCATCAGTGGTGGCAGAAGCTGGCTCCCATTCATACATCCAAGTATAGAGAAACCACCAAACAGCCAGCACCACAAGCAAGCAGGAACCGAACCACCAGAGCTCAAATTGCTCTCCCCACACCTTTGAGATGGATTCCAGAATCCACCCCCAGTGACACCTCCTCCAGCCAGTTGTCTGGAGGACCAAGTTACAAGTTTAATTTTAATAAAACAACTGAGTCTATGGGCCATACATTTATACAATCACAGTCAAACTACCACAGACATTAACTATCACCTTTCTTTGTTAAGATAAAAAAGTACAGTCTCATCTACTCAGTAGGCTGAAGCAAGAGGATCACTTGAGCCTAGGAGCTCTAGATCAGCCTTGGTATTACTTCATATATTCAACTCATTTTCTCATATCTGGGTTAAGACATTAGTTAGTAGTTCATTTGCATTATAATTGTGGAAAAATTTAACTTTATTGACATAAGCATTACTTTCTTTAAATTAATTTTCTTACAGATTATTTCATTATTTATTATTTAATATTATTTTATGATTATCTAGGGAAATTTTTTGTGTGTGCTTGTTTCCTTCTTTTTTGAGGTAGGTATCTTGCAATATTGCCCAACCTGATCTCAAATGCTTAGATACAATGATCCTCCTTATCTTTGCTTCTGAGTAGCTAGAAATATAGGTATATACCACTGCTCTGGTTACCTATTTTTAAACATTTTCTTAGGTAACTGACATTTTTCTATAAGCACTCAAATGCAATTATCAAATTACCAATTATCAAATGCTCGTCAATAACATTTCTTTCAAATAATTAAACATGGAAGTATAAATGCCTTTAAGTCCCCTACCCCCAGGATATACTCATGGTTCTCCCTTCTACCCTAATTGATCTCTCTTGTGTCAAGCCTTCCCTAATGTTCCTTCAAAGTTCCTTGTTTTCTGGGTCACAAGTTATTCTATTTCTGTTTATGTTTTCAGTTGTTTGTTTTTGGTTGTAACATATACTATGTGGAGCTTTCATAAGAAAGGGTAGATAAAGTACAAACTTGTGTTTTGTTTATCTTAAAATGCTGTTATCCTATAGATGAACTCAGTAGCTTGGCTGGGTATAAAATTGTATTTTGAACTTAATTTTCACTTAAGATTTTTAAGAACCTACTCCACTGTCCTCAAGATTCTAATATTACACTTGAAAAGTCATTCTGATTCCTGATACCTGGTCAATGATTTCCCTTTTCTTTTTCTGAAATTATAATAATTATCTCTTTCCCACAGTTGTTTTGAAATTTTACAATGCTTGACCTTGAAAAAGGTTTTCATTTTCATTCTTTGTGTGCTTGTTTTCAGTGGCCCTTTTTGGTCTGGATCTTTGTTTTGCTTTAAGTTTGGTCTTTGAGGACATTGTCTTATATTACTACTTTAAATTATTATTTTTTAAAATTTGCTTACTTTTATTTATTTATTTGAGAGTGACAGACAGAGAAAGAGGCAGATAGAGAGAGACGGAATGGACACACCAGGGCCTCCAGCCACTGCACACAAACTCCAGATGCATGCGCCCCCTTGTGCATCTGGCTAACGTGGGTCCTGGGGAATCGAGCCTCGAACCGGGGTCCTTAGGCTTCACAGGCAAGCGCTTAACCTCTAAGCCATCTCTCCAGCCCAACTTTAAATTATTTTTATACCATGCATTTTAGTTTTTTCCAGTGGCCCTACTGGATTGTTTACCTAACTTAGTTATATTTTCTATCTAGACTCTGAATTCTAGAATTATGTTCCCTTCCAAACCGATTGAATTTCTAAGTACTTTTCCTTTATTCTGTCCCTTTCCTATGCCCTTACTATTTTCTCTTCCTCCTATTCTTTCTTTCTCTCCTCTCTCTTTTCTTTCAACAAGGTCACCAGGTTAGCTGGGAACTCACTGTGTATCTGATGATGCCCTTGATCTTTTGATCCTCCTGCCTCTACCTCCTAAGTGCTGGGATTGCAGGTGTGCACCACCACTCTGAGTTTATTCAGTAGGAGGAATGTACCTAGGGCTTCATGCACATACATAAACACTGTATCCACTCAGCTGCATCCACAGCCCATTCTTATTTTCATTAATCCTTCTACTTAGTATACTGTTTTTACTTTATGGATGGAATATTTTATCTCTATTTGAAAACATAGTATTTATTTGTAAAAAAAATATTTGAGAGAGAGAGAGAGAGAGAGAGAGAGAGAGTATGGACATGCTAGGGCCTCTTGATGCTGCAAACTGGATGCATGCACGACTTTATGCGTCTGGCTTTCTAAGGGTATTGGGGAATTGAACCTGGGCTAGCAGGCTTAACCTTTAACTGCTGCTGGATAGTACTTTTAATGTTCTCTTCTATTCATTTTATGTTGCCCCAGTTCCTCCAGGTTTGTCCTAGTCTACTTCCTAATGCTAAAATAAAATAACTGACTAAATATATAACGAAATCAAGTTCATTTTGGGTCATGGTTATGGAATCTGAGAAATTCACACCAGGGCAGCTGTGCCTGGTCAGGGCCTTGGGCCGCGTAAAAGCAAAAGAGTCTTGTTATGACAGCGACTGGCAGAGCCAGCAAGGGCCCACAGAAGACAGGGAACACGAGAAGAAGCCATACTCAGCAAGAGTCCTCTCTTATAGTACAACTCCAGTCCCGTGAAAGCAACAATTCAAGAAGATATTAATGTGTTTAGGAAAACTCTGCCCCAAGACCCCAATATCTCCAACGAGCCCTACCTTCCAGCACTGCCGCATGGAGAATTAAGGCTCCAAAACATAACCTTTTGGGATAACCTAATTAAGACATAGCAAGGTTCTTTTTAGTAGTCTCCTGCTCATCTATGTTAGATCCTCTCTTGCATGTACTTTAATTTTCAAAAATAAAGTACAGTGGAAAGAATATAAGAGCCAAATGAAGGGTAAGACTACTTATAATGTAATCTTCCAGATGCAAAATGGCCTTGATAGTCATGACCTCACAGTACCTGACACTATCTACACAAGACCATTATAATAGGAAGAAAAGATGATGACATCAAAACAAAAGGGGACTAATTGGAAGGGAAGAGAACCTGATAGAGGGTGGATTTTTTTCTTTTTTTTTTGAGGTAGGGTCTCATTCTAGCCCAGGCTGACCTGGAATTCACCACATAGTCTCAGGGTGGCCTTGAACTCACGGTGATCCTCCTACCTCTGCCTCCCGAGTGCTGGGATTAAAAGCATGTACCACCATGCCTGGCGAGACTGGATTTTTGAAGGGGCAAATAAGAGTGGGGGAGGGAAGTATCATGTTTTATTGTCTATACTTAGAGAAGCTGTCAATAAAAAGTAAAAAAAAAAAAAAAAAAAAAAGAAAGAAAGAAAGAAAGCACAGATGTAGTGAGTTTGGGATAATATTATAATTTAGATTGTTGTTCAGTGGGTATCACTATTTCTGTTTCACTGAAAGTGAAATATACTATTTCTTCTCAATGACTTTGGGCTTAACCATGACTTCACTTGGCCAATGTAATTTTCACAGGCATAAAGGACGTTGCAGTAGTTTGGCTTTGCCTTCATGCTCTGCTGATTCTCCATGAGAAGAACGGCTGCCCTGTCAATCTGGACCATAGGATGAATACACGTGGAAAGGAACCCCAGCCAAACCACAGCCCACAAGAGCCATGACCCCAAAGTCTGAAGCAGACACTGATGCAGTTTAAACTCAGCCAGGAGGCAGCTGTCCTGCACTGACAAGCACAGTACACATGGACACTTGGCTGCTGGTGAGAGCCACTGAGACTTGTCAATATAAAACTGTTGACTTTAAAGGAATAAGGAGTGTTACAACTGTATATCACCTTGGAATTCCACTTGATCTTTTTATCTTTTTTTTATTATTAAGAACGTACTTTGTATGGATACCTCATGTATTGGTACCATCTTTTCCCTCCTCCCTGCCCTATTTCCACTGGGGGCCTTCCTCAGTGGAGTTGCTGATCTTTTTTTTTTTTTTCTTTTTTTAAAAAAACTTCTATGTGTTTTATTTATTTATTTGAGGGAAAAAGAAGGAGAGACAGAGAGAGAGAAGGGGCATGCCAGGGCTTCTAGCCACTGCAAATGAACTCCAGACACACGAACCACCTTGTGCATCTAGCTTATGTGGGTACTGGGGAATCGAGCCTGGGTCTTTAGGCTTCACAGGCAGGCATCTTAACCACTGAGCAATCTCTCCAGCCCACCATTTGATCTTTGAAACAATGTTTGAAGCACATGGCAGGTATCTCTAGATCATGGATCAGAAACATTGGATAACTCTCCAAAGAAGCACACCCGGCTTAAAAAAAAAAAAATACATCACTGCCTCTATCACACCCCACTGTAAATTATGTGGTAACTTTCAAAAACAAATTTTCCAAGATTTTTACCAGTGGAAATTAATTTGGTTTCAAGTCACACCACACACACACTTTCACAAATATGTATATAATAAGCATTTCATGAAAGAACCTTAATTCTTACAGGATAAGACACAATCTTATTTTCTAGTGTTTTTTTTTGGGGGGGGTGCTGTGTATGCATGTGTCTGTCTGATGTGGGTGTAGGTGTGTGTGTGTGTGTGTGTGTGTGTGTGAGTTCAGGCACATGGGTGGAAGTCAGGGGAAAACTTTGGAGTGTCTGTCCTCGCCTTACTACTCCTTTGAGACAGACTCTCAAGTTGTTTATCACTGCCTATTTTATTTTATTTTGAGATAGGGTCCCACTTTAGCCCAGGCTGACCTGGCATTCACTATGTAGTCTTAAGCTGGCCTTGAACTCACGGTGATCAATCCTCCTACGGCTGTCTCCTGGGTGCTGGGATTGAAGGCATGTGCCACCATGCCCGTCAGCAAGAGAGGGAGAATGGGCATGTCAGGGCCTCCTGCCACTGCAAATAAACTCCAGATGCATGTGCTACTTTGTGCATCTGGCTTTATGTGGGTCCTGGGGAATCAAACTTGGCTGTTAGGCTTTGTAAACAAGCCCCCTAACCAATGAGTCATCTCTTGAGCCCCACCACTGTTTTATTTATTTATCTATTTTAATTTTATTTATTTATTCATTTATTTTTGTTTTTTCAAGGTAGGGTCTCATTGTAGCTCAGGTTAATCTGGAATTCACTATATAGTCTCAGGGTGGCCTTGAACTCAAGGCAATCCTCCTAACTCTGCCTCTCAAGTGCTGGGATTAAAGGTGTGTGCCACCACGCCCTGGCATCCACTGTTTTCTTTTTAGGGGGGTGGGGCTTGGATTGCTGGCTCCTATGCTTTCAGTTGATTCCCCGTCCTTGCCTCCCTTCTAGGTGTCAGGCATAACTGGAAATATAAACACCTGCCATAGCTGCCAGCTTTTTATTTGGGTGATGAAGTTCAAAAGGTGGGGTACTCATGCTTGTGTGGCAAGTACTTCATTTGCTGAGCCATCTCCCTGGCATCTTTTAGTTCTTCTTAATCTCATCGTATTTGATATTTCTGGCATTAATTAATAAAATTAATCTCACACTCCTGCACCTTAAAAGAAAAATGCTATACTATGAATAATGTTTTTCAAACTAGCTTTGTTTTTATTTATTTGAGAGAGAGGGAGAGAGAAAGAGGCAGAGAGATAGACAAAGATTGGGTGCACCAGGGCCTCCAGCCACTGCCAATGAACTGCAGACGCATGCGCCACCTTGTACATTTGGTTTACGTGGGTCCTGGGGAATCAAATCTGGGTCCTTTGGCTTTGCAGGCAAGTGCCTTAAGTGATAAGTCATCTCTCTAGCCCCTGGATAATTTTTTAAATTATATAAATTAAGACCCAAACAGTTTTATTAAAAGAATATCTTTCTCCTTACTTGCTAAGAAAAATCTATCCAAAACAATGAATGCAAAAGCCATTTGAAAAATTATACATCACCTTAAGCTTACAGGATTAGTGTGCCTAGGAAGAAAAAGAAGCACGTAGACATCCTGCTACCATTTACTGACTTAACCATCATTTTTTAGCTGGGTACGGTGGCACATGCTTATAGTTCCAGCACTCAAGAAGTATTTTAGTAATGCTTGTAACTTGGGTCTCCACCTGCCTGAACTGAATAGGTGTCACTGGGGATGAACCTGAATTCTAGCCCAAAGGTGTGCAGAGGTTTGAGCTGTGTGGAGGTCCGGCTTCCTGCCAGTTTTGTGTTTGCTGGCTGATGGTGGTGGTTTTTCTCTCTGCTTGCATTTATGAATAGGAGCCAGCTTCTTGTGCCATAGATGGGACATCCTCTGGATCTGCAAGCTTGAAATAAATCCCTTCCTCCCCTAAAGTGTGTCTGGTTTGGATGTTCATCCCAGCAACAAGGTGCTATCTATTACATCCTGTCTTAAGCAAACTGGAAGGAGAGGACAAAATCCCTGAGGTTGTCCTCAGATCTCCACATGTGTATATACATCTGCACATACACACACACACATATACACACATAAATAAATGAATATGTAGTTAGATAGATAAATACATAGATACACACACACACATATAATTCTTACTATCTTTGTCTAGCTGTGACTATTTAATATTCAGCTAATTAAAATGCCGAAATTTGCTTCTTAGGCGAAATAATCACAGTATAAGTCAATGACCACAGGTACTGCTGGGTGGTGCAGGTATAAAATATGATTACCATCACCAAAAATTCTATTGGAGAACAGGAAAATCTCTTTCTGACTCTCCAAACTAAATTCTTAGGGAACCAGGATTCTATATGAATAAATGGACAGCATAAGTAATAGTTAACTCAGTTAAGAAAGGATCCAAATGAATGTCCTTTTGCCGCAGCAGATATAGAGGGTCCTAGTCACAGCTATATGACAATAGGTTAATGTGTCTTTACTGTGGGCCCAAGAGCAGCACAGACACCAACCATCATTTTAGAGCCCTTACTATGCTCCAGGCTCTGCCTTAGCATTTCATATCTTAAAATCTCATTTTCTGTTCATGACAGCCTTATAAAAATAAGTATTCTATTTCTGTTTTACAGATGAGAAAACCAAAGCTCACAGATGTTAAGTAAGTTATATAAGATTATATGTGGTAAAGCTGGATTCAAAACTGGGCTAGTATGATTCAAGTCTTATCCGCTTTCCACTACACCACATTTTTTTTTATCTCCCTAAACAAACCTAGATATAACAGGAAATAAAGAGGAAGTGACAGACAGCCTATGTTCAGAAACCTCATGGCCCTCAATGTGGCATCAGTAGAAGACAGAGACAACAGTCACTGGGAAAAGCTATAACTGCAACAGCTGGATCAAATACCACGCTACCAAACACAAGAACCTCGACGCGCAAAGCCACAGCCACGGCTTACTTTGAAGGAAGATTTCCATGAGACTATGAGGTTAATGACTTGAAGAAGTTCTGGAGTTTGGATCTTCATAGCCTTGTGTCTATCTATACAATTCCATAAATCCAGACCAGCACAAGTCAACATGGGTCCTGAACTTTGCAGCCTTCCAAATCAAGTACATAAAATTTTTGTGAAAATTTTGTGTTTTCCAGTTACTTCCAATAGAGCTACCAACAAATTATATTCTAAACAAGTATTCCTTAAAGAATTTTAAGAAATGTCTTTTTCTCTTTGCATAATGTTAACATTTGTAATATAAATATAAAGTAGCAATGTAACAACATGAGAAGTAGCAAGCAAATTACAACTTAAATTCAAGATCATTTCCTTTGAGCTAAAATAGCCTTCAGTCAAAGATGAGAACAGATGAGATGGGACTATGTAAGACATTTGATATGAAGCTGATTCTATTACATTGTAACAATCCAGCAGACTTTTTGTTTGATCCAAACTTATATCACTGTTTTGTCATTCCAGGAGATTCAGAGGCAAAAATAAGAAATTACCACAGATCTAAAGTCAGTTCACATAAGAGTTGAGATGACAGCTCTGCTTTTGGGACTGGTTAATAAATGCTTTGTGTGTGCTGTCAGTAAAGAGAGGGCTTGCTTTCCACTCTCATGAATATAAATTTGGGTTGATTACAGACACAATATCAGGTCATTCATAAAAACTATTTTCCTTAAAATATGAGTTACCTTTTGTCCCTAATTCTATTATAATCTTTTGATGTTCTAAAAGGGTAAAATGTTAGAAATATTCTGGGCCTTGCATGCTTACATATTTATATCATAAAGATCATGAACAGAGATTTCTTGACCTTTAATTTTATAAAACAGTATTGTTGGAAATATAAAGGAACATTAAGATAACTCAGGTAAACTAAAATATTTAACTATGATGTGATTACTGCAAAGCTAGCTATATGATCAAAATTCCCATATATTGCTGGGCATGGTGGTGCACGCCTTTAATCCCAGCACTTGGGAGGCAAAGGTAGGAGAATCCCTGTGAATTTGAGGCCACTCTGAGACCACATAGTGAATTCCAGGTCAGACTGGGCTACAGCAAGACCCTACCTTAACCCCCCCCCCAAAAAATATCTCATAAGTTGTTCATAATTTAAGAGTATAAGTGGATTTGCCTATATTTATTTTTGTGTTGATAGCCATATACTCCTACCACATTGGAGACATTCATACCCTTTCTCAAAAATTTAATTCCTATCATTTTATTTCCATTGTTGAGATAGAGTATTATTTATTTAGACAGAAACTACACAAACAAGTTGGCTTTTGTTTGGGGAAGCTTTCATATGGAAACTACTCATTTGATCACAGTACACTTAGTGTGGTGGGATGCTTGTATCATGTGATGTATACAAGTGTTGTGACTGACCACAGGTTCAATATTCATTTCCACAGTTCCTCGTTAAATAAAGAGGGGACAGTCACCACACTTTTATTTACCTCTTATTAGAACTATATATTCCTATTGCAGTAATGTTAATCATTCATTGTTTGCTTATTTGATTTCATGATCAAAATGCCACTGAGAGACACTGGCATAAATCTCTAGAGTAGAAAATGAAGGGCACAACCTGGGCCAGTGGGCTTCTGAAGTAGTAGGCTCGTAACATGATCAGGATTAAAATATTTTTAATAGTTTAGCTCTTGATGAATTTTCTAGTATTGAAACAATAAAATATTTATTTTCAAGTATGTTTTAAAACTCCACATCACAATAATAGATGAGTGGTGTGTGTGATCAACAATTAGGAGATTAATATTCATGATTTATGTTTGTCTACTTATTTTAACACTATCTTCTGTCTTTCTTTCTCTCCTTGTTCTCTTCCTTTCCCTCTTTCTCGTCTTCTTCTTAATAGGATATCATGTATCCTAGGCTGACCTTGAACTCACTGCAATGCTGAGGATGACCTTGAACTTCTCTGATTCTTCTGCCTCCACCTCCTCAATGCGGACTGAGATTATATTATAGGTATACACCACCACCTAGTTTATTTAATGTTACCTCTGTTTCAGCCATAATTTTAGGTCATCCTTATCTACTTCCATCTAGCTGACACCCTACCTGAGCTCTCAGTGACACCTTCTACTAGATAATTACTAAGTTTAATGTTCCTTCACAAAAAAGGTCTTGGGCATGGTGACAGATGACCATCTAAGAGAGCATTCCTAGGGCTGCAGAGATGGTTTTGCGGTTAAGCGCTTGCCTATGAAGCCTAAGGACCCCGGTTCGAGGCTCAATTCCCCAGGACCCACATTAGCCAGATGCACAAGGGGGCGCACGCATCTGGAGTTCATTTACAGAGACTGGAAGCTCTGGCGCGCCCATTCTCTCTCTCTCTCTCTCTCTCTCTCTCTCTCTCTGCCTCCTTCTCTCTGTTGCTCTAAAATAAATAAACAAACAAACAAAAAAAATTAAAAAAAGAGAGCGTTCCTATAACTGCTCATTGTCATATTGTAAGAGCTGTGTTCATAGTTTCGGAGCTTTGGCAGTTCCTTATATCTAGTAAAACTATGGCATCTATTCTATATTATTAGTATAATATATAGTATTATTGTGTAGAAAGAATATAACTAATAAGATTAATCCAAGTCACCAGCCTTTTGCTTAGAGTATATAAATGGGATCTCCTTGTTACATTTTTTAAAACAGAAAGAGGCTCAAAATAGGTTAATAGTTTGGCTTCTTTCTAGAAAGATTTTCTGTCAGCTCAACATTCTAATTTAATAAAAGAAGAAGCCATGTTCCATTTAAAATGCTAATATATAATATTAATTTCAAACACATATATTTACACATAATTTAAAAATACATATAACAACTATCTATTACCTATGTATATATGTTAATTATATGTAATATAGACAAATTGATTCATGTTATAAAAATCAAGAAAAAAGTAGGGTTTGTTCCACACTCCTATAAACTCAGCACCTGGTAGGTGGAGGCAAGAACCAGCTTTAGCTACATAGCAAGTTAAGGCGAATCTGGGCTACATGAGACCTTGTCTCAAAAGAAACAAAAAGCAAATTACAAACAAAAACCAAAACAAACAAACAAAAACAGCCAGGCATGGTGGCACACACCTTTAATTCCAGCACTCAGGAGGTAGAGGTAGGAGGACTGCCTTGAGTTAGAGACCACCCTAAGACTACATAGTGAATTCCAATTCAGCCTGGGCTAGAGTGAGACCCTACCTCGAAAAACAAAACAAAAACAAAAACAAAAATGAAGAGACAAGCAAGTGTGATGTGACTCTCTCCAGTTTTCTCAAAGAATGACATAAGATTATCCCTTGGCAGAGAGGCAGGTTTGTGGCTGCCTTTCTAGGTTAATTTCACCAGTGCAAAGAAGTATTCAAATAACCTGGGGTTGTTTCTTTCATAATTAACTGACATAAAAATAAAACATTGTCTTTTCTGGAGGGACATTCGCATATATTTTCACAGGCCAAGATGCTGTTTGATATGCTATTCACTTTCATTAAACAGAAATAGTACGTACAAAAGTGGTAGATAAAAGTTACTAGCAAAAAATATAATAAATAAAATTAGGGGTAGAAGGTGTAAAGCACCCTTTAGCACACATGAACATGCATGACATGACCTGAGTTTGGATCCCCAGCTGGGTGTGGTGGCGTACACTCGTAATCCCAGCTGGGTGTGGTGGTGCACACTCAAATAGTCCCAGCTGGGTGTGGTGGCGCACACTAGTAATCCCAGCTGGGTGTGGTGGTGCATACTAGTAATCCCAGCTGGGTGTGGTGGTGCACACTCGTAGTCCCAGCTGGGTGTGGTGGTGCACACTAGTAATCCCAGCTGGGTGTGGTGGCGCACACTAGTAATCCCAGCCGGGTGTGGTGGTGCACACTAGTAATCCCAGCTGGGTGTGGTGGTGCACACTCGTAGTCCCAGCTGGGTGTGGTGGTGCATACTAGTAATCCCAGCTGGGTGTGGTGGTGCACACTTGTAATCCTAGCTGGGTGTGGTGGCGCACACTAGTAATCCCAGCTGGGTGTGGTGGTGCACACTCGTAGTCCCAGCTGGGTGTGGTGGCGCACACTCATAATCCCAGCTGGGTGTGGTGGCGCACACTCAAATAGTCCCAGCCGGGTGTGGTGGTGCACACTCGTAATCCCAGCCGGGTGTGGTGGCGCACACTAGTAATCCCAGCCGGGTGTGGTGGCGCACACTCGTAATCCCAGCTGGGTGTGGTGGTGCACACTAGTAATCCCAGCCGGGTGTGGTGGTGCACACTAGTAATCCCAGCCGGGTGTGGTGGTGCACACTAGTAATCCCAGCCGGGTGTGGTGACGCACACTAGTAATCCCAGCTGGGTGTGGTGACGCACACTAGTAATCGCAGCTGGGTGTGGTGGCGCACACTAGTAATCGCAGCCGGGTGTGGTGGCGCACACTAGTAATCCCAGCCGGGTGTGGTGGTGCACACTAGTAATCCCAGCTGGGTGTGGTGGTGCACACTCGTAATCCCAGCCGGGTGTGGTGGCACACACTCGTAATCCCAGCCGGGTGTGGTGGCGCACACTCGTAATCCCAGCTGGGTGTGGTGGTGCACACTCGTAATCCTAGCTGGGTGTGGTGGCGCACACTCGTAATCCTAGCTGGGTGTGGTGGTGCACACTAGTAATCCCAGCTGGGTGTGGTGACGCACACTAGTAATCCCAGCTGGGTGTGGTGGTGCACACTCGTAATCCCAGCCGGGTGTGGTGGTGCACACTTGTAATCCCAGCTGGGTGTGGTGGTGCACACTTGTAATCCTAGCTGGGTGTGGTGGTGCACACTAGTAATCCCAGCTGGGTGTGGTGGTGCACACTCGTAATCCCAGCCGGGTGTGGTGGCGCACACTCGTAATCCCAGCCGGGTGTGGTGGCGCACACTCGTAATCCCAGCCAGGTGTGGTGGCGCACACTCGTAATCCCAGCCGGGTGTGGTGGTGCACACTCGTAATCCCAGCCGGGTGTGGTGGCGCACACTTGTAATCCTAGCCGGGTGTGGTGGTGCACTCTTGTAATCCTAGCTGGGTGTGGTGGTGCACACTAGTAATCCCAGCTGGGTGTGGTGGTGCACACTTGTAATCCCAGCTGGGTGTGGTGGCGCACACTTGTAATCCCAGCTGGGTGTGGTGGCGCACACTCGTAATCCCAGCCGGGTGTGGTGGCGCACACTCGTAATCCCAGCTGGGTGTGGTGGTGCACACTCGTAATCCCAGCTGGGTGTGGTGGCGCACACTCGTAATCCCAGCTGGGTGTGGTGGCGCACACTCGTAATCCCAGCTGGGTGTGGTGGCGCACACTCGTAATCCCAGCTGGGTGTGGTGGTGCACACTCGTAATCCCAGCTGGGTGTGGTGGCGCACACTAGTAATCCCAACACTGGAGAGGCAGAGACCGGACAGATTTTAAGGCTTGCTGGCCAGCTAGTCTATCCCAATGGGTGACCTCTAAGTTCAACATGGGAACACCCTCAAAAAAGAAAGGTGGAAAGTAGTCATGACAATTAAGGCACCTGATATTAACCTCAGGCCTCAAAATACAAGCACAAAGCATGTACACGCACACTCCCCGTGCATGGGCCCCCACACATGTACATGTTAACAAAATAAACCAGTTCTCTATCATTCTGATGAAAAAGCAAGCAAATCCAATGACACATGTAACTTAATATCATTTTGCTATTACTTTTATAGTCATCTAGGCTACAGTAAATAACAGAAATCATGACAACATTCTTGTTCTTAGAAATTTGTGGCAGAAAACACCTCATAAATCTTAACATTAGAGTTCTAGGATTTGTGTTGAGTAAAATCTAACCATCATTTTCCATAACACATTACTATGGAACAATTTTATTCATTTTATGTCTCTATTAAGAGCTATTAATACTTTCCAACAGAATAATTCAGCTGAAAATAACACTAAATTTAAAATGCAACTTGGCTCACACTGCCCACTACTGATTACTACTGTAGCATTCCCATGGATAGAAATCTGACTAAACACAAAAACAAGGCCGAATATACCACACTAAAGCAATTTGAATAAACAAGAGTGTGAAAGGTGTTTTCATGTAAGACTAAAATGTTTTCACTATCTGTAAAAATAAAATAAATTTGAGCTGAAAATATTATTTCTTCTAGAATTGTATCTGATGTTATATGAAGTTACACATATAAAGTTTGTTCTTTATTCTGAATTTAGATAATGTGTTTATTAGTTATACATATAATATTTTCACTTTCGCATTATGCAATTAAAATATTGTTTAAAAGCAAAAATCAAGTAGCTTACTTAAAAGTTTATTCAAAATTGATAATATTACTTGAAATGAATCAGAGTTAAAAGATCAATAAAATGTGGAATTCTCACATTTATCTGTTTTTCATTCATGCTTTAAATACAGTATTTTCTCAGGTAAATTATAGGCATCAATACAATATGCTTGTTTTTCAGAGTCAAAAACATTCTACTGTAGTATAAAAGTACCGACAACTACAAAATTACAATTTCTAAAGAAAACTAGCCATTCCAATACTTAGCATACTTTTTTCAGTTAAGATATCAGCCATTAAAATTACTATTTAAAACAAATGGTCCATTTACTCTTAAGCAGAAAACCAGGCTATTCTGGCAAAATTACTTTGCCTTCCAGATAATGCAAAAAATAAATTCATTACTTTCTACTTCCATGAATCAAAAGGCTTACATTTAACATTACCTTTACAGGAGTTGTCTGAAAAATAATCAGTTAAATATCCTGATTTCTAAAAGACATGTGCTAAGAAATGTGTGGATCATTTTGTACCTAAGTTTCAAGACTTCAATGTACATTTTTCTGAAATATTATGTTGGCTATATTTTGTTCTAATTTGTACCCCCTAGCCCAAGAATTTTGTTTGTTTAATAAAGACACAAGCCTTTAGCAATAAGCCATGGTACTGCAAACAAAATAAAGAAGGGAGGGGGAGGGAAGAAGACACCCTCTACCTAAGGACAGATGATTCCTTGGTCATGAGCTGAACCCATCTCTACTTCACAACAGAGAACTCTCAGTAGAACCACATCAAAGAACTTACTGCGGCCTACCCAACTGGACTAGAACCCAGGCTCATGTTGCACTTCCTTTCCGATGTACAACAACACAACGGAATAATGCCAAGTCACACTGCTAGCTAATTACTAGCACAAACAAGCTTCTATCGGCAATAATTAATTTTTTAAATGCAATAAAGAAAACACATCATCTGTTTCTCTTCTGACAAGTGTTATTCAACAAGAACTTTTTCTCTTTGCTCTGTGTATTCTCTTAGCTACATTCTGTCAATCTCTTGCAATCTGATTGATTTGACTCAATTTAAGACTCCAGCTCCTTTATTTTTTAATTAGCTTCATAAGACAATGTATCGGATATATCTTAGTTAACAGAAAAACAACACCTTTTCTTGGGTTTAATTTTGACCAAAATTATTGCTCAGTGCAGGTGCTTGGTTAATATAAAACACTTCTCCCAGAAGGAAAAATCTCCAGCGTTTTACCTATTCAAGATCTCTGTGCCTTTCACTTCAAACAAGGTGCTTTTGTTTTATAGGAAACCACACTTTGATTTGTCTTTAACAAACAGCAAACAATAGATAAATGGAAACCCTATTTATGCACTGTGGGCAAGATAGCAGTTCAGACAGTGATAAGGTGCCTCTTCCCTATACAAGTATACCTGATCTCTCTGAGGTACCTACTGACAGGTGTCCCTAATTCCAGGGAATGTAAGTACCAAGCCAGCAGCTTTAAGCCCTAAGGAGAGTTGGGGAGGGAGGGAGTGACTGAAGGCAGACGGGCATTTAAACTGAAAGAACTCCAAACATCCTGACCATCTAAACCACACACAGGCCTGTGTGCAACTTACCTCTTAGCTGTTTTTCTGCTCTGGGGTGACATCAAATAGACCTTCTTCCAGTGGAAAACTGGACAGTTTAATCTTATTTTGTTGGAATGTTTTCACCAGAACTAATGAGAAATGCTTATGTAAAGAGGAAACAGCAGATTTTAAAACAAAACTAGATTTATTTATAGACACATAATTGAATGAAAAAAAAATCCTTCTGTACTGAGACATGGTATACGTGATCTCACCTTATGGGGAATTTTTAGAAAATTCATGTTAGCTGTGGATTATATAAATATTTCTGTAAAATTCCATTTGAGGAACTTGAGAATTTACTGTACTTGGTTTTAGCTAAAAAAAAAAAAAAAAAAAAACCTATATTTTCTAGTTAATTTTAGTGAGCAGCTCCCAAATGTGAAGTAGATGCTTTCATTAATACACATTTTAAACATTTTATTGTCAGTTTTCATGCATATACACAATGTGTTTTGATCATAATCCCCTTCTTTTACCTTTTATTCCTCTTTCCCTGTCCCCCTTCCAGTGAATCCCTTCTTCTTTCCAAATAGTACCTCTTCTATTTTGACGTCCATTTATTTACTTATTTATTTATTATTTATGGTCTTCCTCTATCATTCATGTCAGAATGTTGACAGGCCTCGTGCTGTGCAGGTCATGTGCAGATAATGACAGCTACTGTGAAGTCATGAATGAAACAGCTACGCTATGTCCAGAAATCAGCATTGCAAAGCATTCTCCTGCATTGTTCCTACATATTTTGAGTTCTTTTATGTTAGCAGCCAGCCCTAAGGAGCAAATTGTTCCACTTAGTTTTCTGACAGAGTATTCAGTCATAATAGTCCTATATACCTATGCAGCTTTTCATGGTCTAGAGAACACTTTCATAAACATTACTGAATTTAGATTCCAGGACAATCAGAAAATGAACACTATGTGCTGGGGAGATTGCTCA
Source organism: Dipus sagitta (assembly GCA_036346955.1). Lineage (NCBI taxonomy): Eukaryota > Metazoa > Chordata > Mammalia > Rodentia > Dipodidae > Dipus > Dipus sagitta. Next base: position 330,605,800 of record CM070770.1, read on the forward strand.
GTGGTTAAGAACACTTTCTGCTTAAGCTTGAAGACCTTTTTGGTTGGAAATTGCCAAGTTCAATTCCCCAGAACCCATGTAAAAATCTAGATGTAGCCAGCCTCATGTATAGGGAACAAAGACCAGAAGCTTGCTGTGGCTCTCTGAAGGACAGCAGCTCTGGGTTGAGGGAGAGACCCATTCTTAAGTTAGTACACAGATGAACAATAGGAGAAGGATGCCGGACATTCTCTTCTGGCCTTCATGTGGTATGCACATGGTACATGCATATCAGCACCCAGACATGCATATACCACACACCATGCCACAAACTCTACACATACATGCAGAAAACACACTGTTATTTTTTTTTACTCATTTTGATAAGGAAAAATAAAATAAGCATAGAACAGTAAATTTAAGAAAATGATATGGACACAGAACTTTTAAATGAAAGATAGGTCAATAAAAGAAATCAAAAGGGTCTTACAGATTTCTTTTTTGTTATTTATTTATGAGAGAGAGAAAGGCAGATGGAGAGAGAATGGGCATGCCAGGGCCTCCAGCTGCTGCAAACAAACTCCAGACACATGTACCACCTTGTGCATCTGGCTTACGTGGGTCCTGGGGATTGAACCTCGGTCCTTTGGCTTTGCAGATAAGTGCCTTAACTACTAAACCATCTCTCCAGCTTGATCTTATAGATTTCTAATCTGCATTTCATCTTAACCAAATTATAAAGATTATTATATGAAAAATTAGAATTACAGGAAGGTCCACTTCGATTTTCTCCTTCCTTTGGTAGTTTCCTAACACATGGTCAAATCCTTTCAACTCCAAAACATTTTATGAAGCCGGGCGTGGTGGCGCACGCCTTTGATCCCAGCACTCGGGAGGCAGAGGTAGGAGCACCGCTGTGAGTTTGAGGCCACCCTGAGACTCCATGGTGAAATCCAGGTCAGCCTGGGCTGGAGTGAGACCCTACCTCGAAAAACCAAAAAAAAAAAAAAAAAATTTATGAAGGCATTATGATTTCTAAGGCCATCTATGCCTGATTTCAGCATTACCTGCCATCAATATAATCATCGTTCACAACTCAATTGCACTTGAGCATGCTACATAAAGGTACAAAAAGAAATTGTTGTTATTATTAAAGAGACCTTCTTCTCTTTGATGTATGTTTTAGCATGTTTGTCAAAATTAGGTAGCTGTACAGGCTTCTTTCTAGGGCCACTATTCTATTTTCTTAGTCTATGTGCATGTTTTTGAGTCATTACCATGCTGTTTTTATCAATATGGCTCTGTAGTATAGTTTGATATCTATTACTGTGACACCTCTAGCACTGCTTTCTTCCTAAGATTGCTTGATTATTTGAGGTCTTTTGTGGTTACCTATGCACGTTAGGATTCTTCTTTGGGCTCTCTGAAAAATGTCAGTGGAATTTTGATGGGGATTATATGGGATCTATCAGTCACTTTTGGTAATATGTCATTTTCATAATATTAATTCTGCCAACCCATGAGGATGGGAGGTTTTTCCGTTTCTGCTAGCAGTTTCTTCAATTAATTTCTGTGGTGTTTTCAGGTTCCATGGTATGGTTTTGCATATACTTGGTTAAGTTTATGTCTTTAGTTTTTTGAAGGCTTTTCAATAAGGGTTTTTCTGATTATTTTCTTGGCAAGTCTGTTATTGACATAGAGAAAAGCTATTTTTATTTATTTGTGCATTTTGTATTTTGCCACATTGCTGAAAGTGTTTGTCAGATCTAATGTCACAATGCTGAAAGTATTTATTAGATATAAGAGTTTTCTGGCAGCGTCTAAAACTAAAGTCTTATTGATAGGACCATGTCGCTTTTAAATAGGGATGACTTGACTACCTTTTAAATGATTTGTATACCTTTTATTTCTTTTTTTTAAAGAACTTAAAAAAATTTTAAAAGATTTTATTTTATTTATTTATTTATTAGAGACAGAGAGAGGGAGAGAGAGAATGGGCATGCCAGGGCCTCTAGGCACTGCAAACAAACTCTAGATGCATGCACCACCATTGTGCACCTGACTTATGGGGGACCTGGAGAATTGAACCTGGGTCCTTAGGCTTTACAGGTAAGCAAGCACCTTAACTGCTAAGCCATCTCTCTAGCCCACCTTTTATTTCTTTCTCTTGTTACTTGAATGAAGACTTTCAGTACATATTGAATAAAAGTGGGGCTTCTTGTCTCATCATTTTGGAAGAAATGCTCAAGTTTTTCCCCATTAAATATAGTGTTTGCTATAGATTTGTCACATATAGCCTTTATCATGTGGGAGACTGTTCTTGCTATTCCTAGTTTCCTGAAGACGTTTATCATTAGGGAACACTAGGACTTTGTAAAAGGCCTTTTCTACATCTATTGAGATGATTATGTGATTTCTATCCCCAAATCTACTTATGTCCCCCTTTAACAAATAGTGCTGGGAAAACCAGATATCCACATGTAAAACAATGAAACTAGATCAACTGTTTCTCATCCTGCACAAGACCTTCATGTAAGACCTTAAATCCTGCTAGAAGAAAACAGGCAAAATATTTCAAGATATAGGCATAGGCAAGGACTTTCTGACAAGACTTCTAATAGCACAGAATATAACCAAATATTGGCAAATGGGAGTGCATGAAACCATCAAGAGATTGAAGACACAGCCCACAAAACAGGAGAAAATCTTGGCCATTATGCATCCAACAGTGGATTAATATCTGGAATTTATAAAGACCTCCATAAATACCAACAAATCAACTGTCAGATCAACAAATAGGATAATGAGGTAAACAGAGAGTTCTCAAAGGAAATAATACAAATAACCAGTAAATATTTGAAAACATGTTAAACATGCTTAGTCATCTGGGAAAAGCAAATTAAAATGGCTTTGAGATTTCATCTCATCCCAGTCTGAATAGCTATCATCAAGAAAACGACAACGAATTCTGGGGAGGAGGATGCGGGGAAAGATAATACTTTATTTCCAGCTAATGGGAATGTAAAGAGTACAGTCACTATGTTATTCAGCATGGAGATTCCTCAAAAACCAAAATCAGAGCTTCCATGTTATTCAGCTATAAGACTTATGGGTTCACACTAGAACAATTCTAAGTTGTCAAACAATTCTATCCCAGTATACCACAAGGACACTTTGCACATCTATGTTTATTTCTGCACTATTCACAGTAGCCAAGCTATAAAACCAGCCTAGATGACTATCAACAGATGAATAGAAAAGAAGATATCTCATATATATATATATATATATATATATATATATATATATATATATATATAATGGGTTTTTATTTAGTTATAAAGAAAAATTAAATTATGATATCAGCAGGAAAATATATAGATATATAGAATTGGAGATCATTATGTTGTCACAATAATCCAAACTCAGAAAAAATAAATGTTGCCATGTTTCTCTCATATGCAGAATGTAGATCTAATATCAGTGTGTGTGTGTGTGTGTGTGTGTGTGTGTGTGTGTCAATGACAGATAGATGGACAAGAAAGTAGAAAGGGGATTATAAGAGGAGAGCATGAGGCCTAAAAAGACAGGGAAAGAGACAGGACAGGGTATATATGTCATGAAAATGGAAGGGGAACCATTTGGGGCATAGAGAAGGGACCAGCAAGAATAGACAGGGGAAAGGTAATAGCAGTTAGAGGTGGTAAATAAGATCAAAGTGTAATAATAAATATCACAATAAAACCCATTTCTTTATATGTCAACTGCTACTCCTCCCCTCCCCCAAGCTGCAGAAACTGAAAAAAATTTATATGTTTTTTCACTCCACTAAAATTATTTTGAGAAAGGCAAATGCTCTAGTTCTTAAGTGGGAAAATAAACATGGTTTGGTTCCTAAATATCAGTTAAAACATCACATGGACAGGAAGAACACGTGAAGCTAGCTGCCAGAAGGTCTTTAGCTACCAGTCCCAGGGCTCGTGCTATACTCTTCAAACCACAGCCTTCAGTGAGGACACTACTGGTGTGCTGATCAAACTTGCCTATGACATAAACATGAGAGAAATAATTTGTTATAATAATATGTCAAAATTAGGATCCAAAAGGGTTTAGAGTAACTAACAGAAGAGGCCCAAGCAAAAATGACCAAGTTTCTGACTGGTACATACAACTGTCTACACTTATTGCTCAATTCTAGGGAAGCAGATATGTGCCATTAAGGATCTTGGTTGCAATAATATTTCACAATGAGCTGGGCGTGGTGGCACATGCCTTTAATCCCAGCACTTGGGAGGCAGAGGTAGGAGGATTGCCGTGAGTTCAAGGCCACCCTGAGACTCCATAGTGAATTCCAGGTCAGCCTGGGCTAGAGTGAAACCCTGCCTTGAAAAACCAAACCAAAAAATAATAACAATAATATTTCACAATGAAATGTGTGGTAATCAGATAATCCAAATAACAACTAGCTCTGAAAGCTACATTCCTGGATGACAGCCCCATTTCTGTGGAATGTTTAGGCCACATTGAAAGTGAGTGTGCTGCTCAGTTATCTAAAGTGTGCTGCTCAGAGATCATCATGGCTCTTTTTTTTTTTAAATGTTTTTGTTGTTCATTTTTATTTATTTAAGAGTGACAGAGAGAAAGAGAGAGAGGCAGATAGAGAGAGAAAGAGAGAGAGAATGTGCACGCCAGTGCCTCCAGCCACTGCAAACGAACTCCAGACGCGTGCGCCCCCTTGTGCATCTGGCTAATGTGGGTCCTGGGGAATGGAGCCTCGAACCGGGGTCCTTAGGCTTCACAGGCAAGCGCTTAACCACTAAGCCATCTCTCCAGCCCCTCATCATGGCTCTTGAAAGGAACCAAAAGTGGAAGAGAGGAGAGAGATGGAGATAGAGTACGTAAATAAAAATCATAACAACATAAAAGGAAAAAATTATTAATATTTGTTGAGCAATTATATGGCATGCATTGTGCTATGCTGTAAGACCAACAGAGATTGCCTTACATTTCACATAACTCAATAAACAGAAATTATATTTATTCTCATCTTACAGAGAATTGAACTGAAGCTTACGAAGAAAGTAAGAAACTTAACCACAGGCTAGAGAGATGGTTCAGGATGTAAAGTCATGTTATGCAACCATGAAGGACTGAGTTCAGATCTCCAGAACCCATGTAAAATGTCAGGCATGGTAGCATGTGCCTATAATCCCAGCACTGGCGAGGTGGAGACCAGAGCATGCCTAGTACACACGGTCTAGCTGAATCAGTTCGTCCAAGGTCACTCGATAATAGGGATTAAAATGAGAATTGTACTTCTACTTTGGGGGCCAGAACTCTTAGCCACCACTTGTAGTTTGAATGTGGAGTATCTCCCATAGCTTCATGTGTTTGTGATTAAGCCTCATCCATAATCCCAGCTGGTGGAGCCTTTGGGACATGGAGCCTTGCTGGAGGAGGTGTGTCACTGGGGGTGGGGCTTGGGGATTTCGTAGTACAGCTCTACCTGCCAGTGCAAGCCAGCTCACTCTTCCTGCTTCCTTCATGCTGATATGCAATGCCGTGAGCCAGTTTCCTGCTTAGGCCATGCTTTCTCCACCGTGATGTAACTTCCCCTGGAAACTGCCAGCCAAAATAAACCCTTGCCTTCCATAAACTGCTAATGGTTGTGTGTTCTGTACCAGCAAAGAAAAGGTAATTGTTATCTATCCACTCATCCACAGTTACCGTGACAAAATTTGCATGCCACATGCTGGAATCCAGGGACATAACAGTGAATAAGATAGGCAAGAGACTCTGTCTCCAATTTATATTCTAATGGAAGAACAATTTTTTAAAGATATTTTATTTATTTGAGAGACAGAGAATGGGTGCGCCAGGGCTTCCTGCCACTGCAAATGAACTCCAGATGCATGCATCACCTAGTGCCTCTGGCTAATGTGGGTCCTGAGGAATAGAACCGAGGTCCTTTGGGTTTGTAGGCAAGTGCCTCGTGGTGGTTTGGTTCAGGTGTCTCCCATAAACTAAGGTGTTCTGGATGCTAGGTTCCCAGCTGATGGAGATTTGGGAATTAGCACCTCCAGGAAGCAGTGTATTGTTGGGGGTGGGCTTATGGGTGTTATAGCCAGTGTCCCCTTGCCAGTGTTTGGCACACCCTCCTGTTCTTGTTGTCCACCTGATGTTGGCAAGGGGGTGATGTCCACCCTCTGCTCATGCCATCATTTTCCTTGCCATCATGGAGATTCCTCCTCAAGCCTGTAAGTCAAAATAAACCTTTTTTCCCCCCACAAGCTGCTCTTGGTTGGGTGGTTTCTACCACCAATGCAAACCTGACTACATCAGTAAAGTGGGATTACTGCTAGATATCTGACTGTGTGGCTTTGGCCTTTTAGAGCTGATTTTCAAGAGGAATGTGGAAGGATTTGAAACCTTGGCCTAAGAGATGCCTTGCAGTGCTGTAAGTACAGCTTGATGGACTATTCTGGTCAGAGTTGAAAGACCTGAATGCAGTAAGAACTATGGACTGTGAGGTTTGGCTTATGAGGGTGAGAAAGAGTTTTGCTTGGATTGGGCTAGCAGTTTGTGTGAAAAGCTTGCTGTTATGCCCGTGTCCTGAGAAGTTGTGCGGGGTTGCTTTGCATAGAAATGGGCTGGTGTGAGCAGAGGGATATGGCACAGGAAAACAAAATCTTTGGGTGAACTGTTATCCATTCAGCTGCAATTGAGAGATTACAACCTTTGAGATTGGGCCAGTTGACCTTCACTGGGGCAACAGGAAAAATGTAGACTCTTTTGAAGGGGCCTGAGTGCTTAAGGGGTGTCCTGTCCTGCAAAGTCTGCTTTATTCCCCCCTGGATTAACAAATTGGCATCCTATCTGTTATTGTGTACTATAAGAAATGCAGGAAAGAGAGGGTCATTGAGCTTGCAACACAGTCTTGTGTTTTGGAAATGGCCATGGGCAGTGTGATGTATGAACATCATTAGGATTGATTAAAAACTATGGGAACTTTTAAAGGTGGACTGAATGCGCTGCATTTTATATCATGTATAGTTATCAGTTTACGACGCCAGGGGTGGAATGTGGTGGTCTGATTTAGGTGTCCTCCATAAACTAAGGTGTTCTGACTGCTAGGTTCCCAGCTGATGGATATTTGGGAATTAGCACCTCCTGGAGGCAGTGTATTGCTGGGGGTAGGCTTATGGGTGTTATAGCCAGTTTCCCCTTGCCAGTGTTTGTCACTCCCTCCTGCTCCTGTTGATCACCTGATGTTGGCCAGGTCGTGATGTCCACCCTCTGCTCATGCCATTGTTTCACTGCCACCATGGAGCTTCTCCCTGGAGCTTGTAAGCCAAAATTAACTCCCTCCCCCCCACAAGCTGCTCTTGGTTGGGTGATTTCTACCAGCAATGCAAACCTGACTACAACACGCCTTAACTGCTAAGCCATCTCTCCACCCTAAAGAACAGTTTTTTAAGTAAATAAACTATGAATTCAATAAAAGGAAATTAAGGTATTATGAAAGAAGACAGGAGAAATTCAAAGGAAGAGCTGGTAAAACATAGAGTCGTCAAGAATACAGAAGACAAACCACTGAGCTTCCAGTGACTAGAGACAGAAGAAGACAGTGAGAGGAAGGTAAAGGGGAGGCAGTGGTCAATGACGCTGGCACTTGCCAACTATGAAAGTTTGGGCTTGTTTCTAAATTCAAGTGGAAGCTACACCAGGTTGTTAACAGGAGACACATTTTGATTTTGCTGACCTGTGGAATGTGGGCTGAAAGAGCCCATACTTTTATGACACTAACAGTTTGGTTGGGGAAGAAAGAGAGTTAACAAAATGAATGAGTTATGGAAAAAAATGATTAGAAAGAGGAGAAAATACTGGAGAAATAGTGCAATTTAAAGCAAGGTAATCAGGGCAGGGGTTGGAGAAAGTGATGCTTGAGCCATGACCTGAAGCGGGTGATTTGGTAACTGCTTCAAAAGGAACAGTGTAGGAAGTAAAGGCCAGGATGTTGGCCCTGAATGGGGAGAGCAGCTAGTATGTGCGGAGAACAGCAAGGAAGCCAGTGGTCTCTACACAGCAGGAAAGCAGAGGAGGGCAGAGGCAGCAGGATGGCTGGGTGGCACCTTGTATGCAAGTCAACTTAAGGCTCTATCATTGACCATGGTTGCAGTGGGAAACCACAGGACATTTTTAACCAGAACAGTAACAAGATTTTACATGGGTATTTACATATTTTTACATAGGACCCCACTGACTTTTATACTTTTATACTAAATGGGGAGAAGCAGAGGCCAGGGAAGCCAATTAAGGTACTGTTGAAATAACACAGATGAAGCTTTGTGTATCTTGAGCTAGAAGAATAGCAGTAGATGTGTATGAAGGTATACAAATGGCAAATGAGTCCATGAAAAGATGCTTAGTAACATCTATCTCTAAGCTAAGCCACAAACTAAGCCAGGCTTGGTGGTACAAGCCTTTAATCTCAGTGTAGGTCTTTCTTATGCTAAATACTAGAGAGGAAAGGAAGAATATCATATGGAGCCTAATCACTTCAAGTACTTCACAGACACCAGTATGCTGAGGATCCACTTGCTGCTCCTCCTATGGGTTGTACCCCCTTTTGCTGCCCAGGTAGCCCTGCAGTGGCACTTTTGTCTGGTCTCTCTTGTTGACTGGACTTCCCTGACCAATCTCTGTGCCTAATATAACTTTAAATATATATTTTACTTATTTATTTATTTCAGAGGGAGGGGCAGTTAGAGAGAGAGAGAGAGAGAGAGAGAGAGAGAGAGAATGTGCATGCCAGGGCCTCTAGCCACTGCAAATGAACTGCAGGTGCATGTGCCACCTAGTGCATCTGGCTTATGTGGGTACTAGGGAATCGAACCTGGGTTCTTAGGCTTTGCAGACAGGCACCTTAATCATCTCCCCAGTCTCCTGATATGACATTTATGGTAGAAAGTTTTTCTAAAAGAGTAGCTTTACTAGCATAATCTAGATGTTACAGAATCACCCATTTAAAGTATTGTTTAGTTTTTGTTTTTCTTGTGAGCATATTATACATATTTAGCTAAACACCAGCAGATGTTACACCCCTAGGGCTTATGACTTCTCTCATCATAGGTTTTCAGTATCAAGCATGTATTCCCTCCCGTGGAGTGGGCCTCCAGTTTAATTAGAGAGAAGTTGGTTTCCCCCATAACAGACATGCCACCACTACTGTACCCACTGGCTCATTTGGCCTGGTCGACCAAATCTAAGGCTTGTAGTATCCACTGTTGTTTATCTTCACTGGTGATTTCTCTCTCTCCCATGGAACTGCATTCAGCATAGCTTTTTCCAGCTTTCTCTCAGCTAGTCTACAGGGAGGTGGTTTTCAACTCAGCTCCAGCAGGATTTCTCAGTGGTCTTGCAGTGCAAATATGTGGAGTCTTCAGCAATAAGCTCTTACCATCTATTCCTGGTGGGAAACCAAGAGCCTCAGCAATGGCTGTAATGTTTTGGGGGCATCAGGGGCCTCCCTAGCCAACAACTCACTGGAAGGTATCCCATCCCTGGCACTGATAATTTTCTAGTAACAAACTATGGCTCCTGTGTGTGCCATTTTCCAAAAAAGCAGATTTTCATATGACATTCATACCCTCTTAGATTTTGATTAGTCCTACCCCCAAGTTTCCTTTACTCAATTTCTTCCTCTGACCTCACTTAGGCCTTTCCACCCCATTAATCTGTTCTTCTACTTACATATATAGAATACAATCCTATTAAGTTGTTGTTGTTTGTTTGTTCAAGGTAGGGTCTCACTGTAGCCCAGGCTGACCTGGCAGTCATATGTAGTCCCAGCTTGGCCTCAAACTCAAGGTGCTTCTCCTCCTCCTGCCTCCCTCTGAGTGCAGAGATTAAAGGTGTGCACCATCACACCCAGCTCAACTGACTGGTTTTTAATATAGTTACAGTTAGGCAAACATCCCTAAAAATTTGGAACATTTTATTATTCACAAATGCTTTGCATACAATTAGCAGTCATTCTTTTTGCCCCCCAGGCCCCTCAGTCCCAGGCAACCTCTACTATTTTTGTCTATGCAGATTTGTCTATTCTGGACATTGCGTATAAAAGTAATCATGCATGTCACCTGTCAGGACCAGTTTCTTTCACTCTAGCTATGCTGTAAAGTGTATCAGCACTTCATTTTTCATGTTTAAATGCTATAGAGAGACACAGAGTTCTACCCATTCTTTTTATCCACTCACCACTAATAGACACTTTGGGCCATTATGAAAACGTGGCTGTGACCGTTCATTTACAGGTTTTCATATGGGCATGCTTTCCTGCCTCTTGGGTATATACCTAGGAATGGAAATGGTGGGCCATAGGATAACTCTAGTTGAACGTTTTAAACACCTGCCAGACTGTGTTCCAAAGCAACCGACCACTTCACAATCTACCAGCAAAGTCCAAGGTTTCCAGTTTCTCCATTCTTGACAACATTCATTCCTATCATCTTTCCATGATAGCCATCCATAGTAGGTATGAAGTGGTATGGTGTCCCATTTTAGTTTTGGGTCATAATACTCAGGCAGCTAATAACTTTGTGGGCTTCTTTTCTTCATGTACTTTTTACACTTGAGTATCTTCTCTGAAGAAATGTCTATGTAGACCTTTTAGCCGAGTTTTTTTTTTTTTATATTAGGCTGCCTTTTGTATTAAGTTATAAGCCTATTTTAATGCAGATTCTTGGATATATGATTTACATTTTTCCCATTTGATGGGTTGTTTTTGAATTCTCCTGATCATATTCCTTGAAGGTCAAGAGTTTCTGAGTAATGTGTAGTGTGTTTGTGTCTGTCTGTGTGTGTGTGTGTGTGTGTGTGTGTGTGTGTCTGTGTTTTGGCTTTTTGGTATCACATCTAAGAAAGCATTACTAATGTAAGGTCACACCAATTTATGCACATGTTTTCTTCTAAGAGTTTTGTAAGTTTAGGTCCTCACATCTGTTTTAAGTTAATTTCCATATATGCATGAGGTAGGGACCAACTTAATTTTCGAGAAAGCAAGAGGGGGGAGGGGAGGGGAGGGGAGAGGAGGGGAGGGGAGAATTGGCATGCCAGGATCTTAGCCACTACAATCAAACTTCAGATGCTATTGAAACTAGTGAGCATGTGCAACCTTGTGCTTGCCTTTGTGCATCTGGCTAATGTGGGATCTGCAGAGTAGAATATGGGTCCTTAGGCTTTGCAGGCAAGTGCCTTAACTGGGAAGCCATCTCTCCAACCTCAACTTCACTTTTAACTTGAAGGTGTTTTTGACTTTTGGTGGGAGCTATAAGCCAAACCTCCACCATGTTGACAGAAACCGCCATGTCACGAGTTAAGTTTCTGTTTCCTGGTTCTTGAATCATTTACTGGAAATTGCAAGACCCACTGTGCTCGGAACAACACACCTGGGACCTTCCCAGAAGCGCTACATGCGGCCTCGCCTTCCAAGTTCCTGGTTCTGCTTACGTGCTATATGACTAGCCTTCCTTCCCCGGATCTCCCTATATAAACCCTCCTGTACTAATAAAAATCGAGACCTTGACAAACACCTAGCTTGGTCTCCTTCTTGTGTCTGTTTGCCTTCTCCCATTCAGGTTAACTTCCCCTCGGGCCTCTGTTGAACCCCCGCAGGCCGGGGCAGACTTTGCTTTTTTTGGTACTGGGGATTGAACCAAGGGCTTTACATATGCTAAGCACATCTCTATCACTGAGTGATACCCTTCAGTTCCCCCACATCCATTCTTCTACATGTGGGTATTTAGTATACCAGTTCCATTTGTTGTAAGGACTATTCTGTTTTTACTGAATTTTCTTATTGTCCTTGTTGACAATAAACCATAATTGTGTGCAACTTCTCTCCTTTTTTATTTTTCAGACAGGTGTTGCAATCTAGGCACCCCAGACTATCCTTAAACTTATAATACCCCTGCTTTTTGGTACTGCTAGGCAAGGGTTCTACTTTTGAACTTCAGCTCAATCCAGCTTCATAAACTGCATTGCTAAGTGGTTGAAATACATTTTCTGGAGAAAGCTTATATGAAGTTATTCTTAATAACCAACAATGGTTGTGGTGGAGAAAGAGACTAATCATAGTTTAAAAAATCAATCATTGTGGTTTCCCTCTGAGGATGTTGGTGGCTCTACTGATGGGTCTGGGTTATGGTGGGGTACGAAGAAGTACAAGTAATGGCTGAAGCCCAATTCTCACTATAAATGTCTTCTTCCAAAGCCTCTCATTTTTCCCATTACCTTTTCACTTTCTTCTACTTTTCTTTGCATGATTGTATAGGTAGGCAACTCTAGAGTCCTGTGTATTGTTGCTGTAACAAAAACCTGGTGAGAAGTAACTTTAAGAGAGAAAGGGTTGTTCTACTTACAGTCTGAGGTACAGTTAGCCATGATGAGTAAGCAATGGTATAGGACCAGGAGCATGAAGCAGCTGGTCATCTTGTAAACCACAGTCAGAAAGCAGAGAGCAATGATGCTCATGTTCGCTCACTCTCTACTTTCTGTTCAGTCTAGGATTCCAGCCCATGGAATGGTACCTTCTACATACCTGCCATCTCAATTAACCTGATCTAGAAAATCCTTCACAAACTAGGCCAAGGTGATTCTGGATGTGATTATGTTGACAATTCGGATTAGCCAATACATCCTGCACTCTTGGCTGTTGTGGTAAGTCTAAAAAATATTAAATTCAGCATTTAGAAACTTTAGATTGCAGGCTTTTTTCCCCTAGCACCAATTTTATATATATACACATATAATCAGAAAATCACACTTCTTGGTTATAGGTTACTGGGACACAAAGAAAGACACAGCCACACATAGATCTTAAAGTATACCTATAAAACAACAGTGGATCCATTCATCAGGCTGTCTTGATGCTATAGTTTAGATCTTACATATTTGCCAAAGCACCACGTGTTACAGGTTTGGTTCTCAGCCTTGCACTAGGGGAAAGTGGCATGTAACCTTCACAAGGTGGGGCCTAGTGAGAGGTCTGTAGATCAACGGGGACATGACCTCAAACAGGATAAGTGAGACCTCAGCCCCTTCCTCTTCCTCCTCTTTTCATTTCCTGACATGAGGTGACCGCTTTTTTTTTCTGTCACATATTCCCACTATGATATGCTGACTTGCCATAAGCCTAAAAGCAACAAGGCCATTTAACCATGGATGGAAACCTCCAAAACTGTGAGCCACAGTAAAGTGAGTAATGTTCAGGGTAAAGAGGTTCTTCTAAGTTCATCATGGTATTTGCTTTCCTCAACAATTTCACTGGCTACAATTTTCTTTTAAAAGCACATGTAAATGACTATATTAAAGTGATTACTGTGAAGAGTCAGAAGTAATGTAGGAAACCTTAAGGTAATGATAGCTGAAAACAAAAAACAAAAAAAGAAGATTATACCTAGATTATGTTTATGATTACAAATATTATATATGCATATGGACAAAAAGTAGAAGGCAAAACAGAAAGCTGAAAACAATTTGCTCTATTGCATGACGGTTATATTGGCTTCTGCTAATGTCCCCATGCTTATACAATAAACACTGTTTTCAAATGTATATACATATATTAATTAGTAATAGTCATATTAGATATTAGCATCAATATTTCTGAGCTGTAAAAAAACATATGTAGATGTCCCATGTCCAATGCCACTCAGCTTGCTGCCTGCACGGCCACAGTCAAAGATCCACTGCCTCCTGATGGTGTCGGAGTCACAGTCTCGGCATGGAAGCAGACACTGTGCCAGACCGGCAGGTTAGCCTGGTGAGTCAATATTTAAAGTTAAAAGAGAGACAAAACTTTTTAAAGAACTAAAACATTTATTATTCATTAGTACTGAAAGTATCTGAATTTCTTTAGGACCAGTATCAGAAGTTGTGAATTGCTTAAAACAAAAAAAATCCTTTGAATTCAGTTTTCAGTTGTACATTACTTCCAAAGGTAACTGTTTATTTCTAAATGGGCATGTTATTTCTATTTATGCCTTTATCCCAGAAAGGGCCTTAAATTAATACATTCAATTGCTATTAATATTGTTTCTGCCTATCCATTTAATTTTTTAAAAATGATCATGATAAATAGAAATTATCATCTCTTCTAGAAAATCAAATTACAAGTAAAATTAACATTCTTTATCAATCATATGATATGTCTATGTGTGTGTGTGTGTGTATATATATATATATATATATATATATACATATACACACACATATATATATATATATATATATATATGATTTCTATGAATGAGGTATATATATTGCAACCAAAAACAAATGCCCACAGCATTAAACAAATCACTAAATGTTAAAGACCCAGAGGGTCTCCAACATGCTGTTATTGACTGTTCTGACTCAGAACTGCTTTTTTCTGAGAAAAATAAAGAAACCAAATAAAACTGACTTTACTTTTTTATGGCTAATTTTGTGACTTTACCAGCATAATGATGATTTAAATGAAGACTCTAATTTGGCACAGTGCTTTCAGAAAAATAGATTCAATAATTTAAGACTTTTATTAAGTGGAGATATTTTAAACTATTTGCATAATCCAATAAATTCTATTTCACCACTCCAACCACATCCGGAATCAGAACAAAAGATGGTGATGTATTATACATACACCAGGCTGAAGAATTTTCTCAGAAATCTTGGTTAAGGCTGTGATAAGAACACAAATTCATCTAAGTACGCAGAACAATGCTTTAGGGCATACTTAGAGCAGTTTTATTGCATCACACACAGAACCAGATTCCTCCTCTCGTGGGCTGTAGCCAGCGTGAAGTTCACACTACATTAATTTGCACTTGTCGATATGCTGCTTTGCGAGTATTCTTGAGGCATGTTCAAATGTGTACCCTGCCTCCTCAGCTAGAATGTAAACTCCCCAAGGGCAGGACCTGGTCTTCTAGTTATTACCCCCGCCGTGTCTAGTACTCTGGTGTGGGCAAGCCATGGCCTCGGGGGCTGCTGCCATCTGAGAAAGGAATAGGGGTGGGATGTGCCGAGCCTACAGCACTGTCAGAGGGTGTGAAGAACACTGGGGAGCAGCTCTGTCATCACCAGGACCGAGTGATTACATGTGCGGAAGCCAGGCTCAAGTGGCCCCTCCCAGGCATTCTGTGGAGAGAAGTGAGATTGCAGGTGCTAGCTGCATGTTCTCTGAAGTCTAGCTCCATTACCTCAGCTGGCTGAAGACAGGAGGGCTTCCCAGAGAGCAGATATGAAGTTCTTACTCTATCTGTAGGTGCTAAAGGTAAAAGTAAAAAAGATGAACTGTTATTAGATAGGATCACCTCTTGCTAGGATGTTTCCAGAATCAAATAGTGGACCTCAGAGGCCTGTAAGCTGGGTCTTGAGGTCCATTATAGTTTTGCCAGAATTGAAAACTAAAAATTTCATGGAAGAAAGTTCCATGGCCTACCATAGCCATCTATTTCAATCTTTTTTAAAAAAATATTTTTATTTATTTGGAGAGAGGGAGGCAGGCAGATAAAGATTTAACAGGCATGGCAGGGCCTCCAGCCACTGCAGATGAACTCCAGACACATGTACCACCTTGTACATCTGGCTTACATGGGTCCTGGGGAATCAAACCTGGTTCCTGTGTCTTTGCTGGCAAGCATTTTAGCAGCTACGCCATCTTGCCAGCCCCCAACAATGTCAATTTTAATCCAGGCTATTATGGTTAGCAGTTTCTGAGGGTAGAGGTCTTTGCTCTTGTTCTTTCTGCATTAAAGACTGAGATTAGGTATTTAACTTTCCCTTGAAAAAAAGTCTGTCATATCCTTGAAGTCTTTTTCTAAATAAAAAGGTAAAATTGTTCAACTTTTTTGGATTCCTTTTATTTCTCTGGCTTCAAATAGGTCAGACTTTTAGAGTTCATGGTGTTTCCTGTTGTCTGCATACTAAATAGGTCTACTTTTCCTAACCATCTAATTAAGTGAAGTGAATTTAGAAAATAATTCCTATGTTGGCATACCACATACACAATTTTAGTATTAAAATGCTAAGTCATACTGGTTTAGAGCGCAATGTGTAAAGCCCTTTTTGTCTTTTCTTTTTCTAAGCAAAAAGTTCTAATCTGTTTTGTATACATGAATCCACTTTTAAGTATTTTCTTAGATTATGCCATGAAGGCACTTTTGACCTTATGTGCTTCCCACTCAATAGTGAGTACAACTCCAATGTTATACCATTGTGCTAGTATTGTCATACTAGTAATAAAAAGTAATGCTGTGTTTATACTTTTATCTAAGCCACGTGCCACTAATAAAACACTGAAAAAGAGCCAGTCATGTGCTCATTTCTCAATGCCATCAGATGATTAAGAGATCAGGGATATGACACATATGCTGTAACGCAAAATGCTCTAAAACTATTCAGTTATAATTTAAGGTTGATATGCTTCAGTAGGCTTTCTAGTAAGACAAAAGATTTATACATGCATATGTTTATATTTCCATGCTGACAGAAGGAGTAAAGAACTCATCCTGGAGAAGGTTAGATAATAATAAGATTCCATCTTTGTGAGTTGTATGGTTTCTGCCACACCTCCTCAGCTCTGCAGCCCTGTAGCAGGAAAGTAGCACCAACAGTAGGTAAACAACGTTCCCTTGTTTCAATCAAACTGTACTTTTAAAAACAGGGAGCAGGCCAGATTTGGCTCGAGTCTTCAGGTGGCTAGCCATCTTTTTCTGACAGAGGGAGTTATGTGCATGATGCATGTACGTGAGAGCATAGGAGCACTCTGACATAGTAGATCCCTGTCTCTCAAGTAGCATGCCGTTTCAAGGGCATGTGATCACTGCAGTCACAGAGGCACTGTTTAGAAGGCCTTTGTAGCTGGGTTGATATGAGTTCAAGGACAGCTTGGTCTGCTATGGCACTTACCTTTTCATTGCTAGGACAAAACTAGCTAGAAGCAGCTTATGGAAGGAAACAGTTTATTTTTGACTTCCAGTTTTGAGAGGAAGTTTTTCATGGTGGGACAGGAGCACACAGCAGGAAGGAAACAGCGCATTCAGTGTGGCAACAAGGGAGGGGCTATAACACTCCAAGACCCACCCCTAGAGCACACCTCCTCCAGCAGGCTTCCACCTCCAGAGGGTCCTCCAGCTGGGGGTTAAGCATGAGGCTTAACCACAAACACATTAAACTATGAGAACCTGAGTCCAGATTTCCATGTAAATGCTAGGTGAGATGGCACTCGCCTATAATCCCAGCATTCACGAGAGATAAGCAAGATAAATAGCTAGAGTAGCCCAATGGAGATCTGAGTTTAGTAAGAAATCATGTCCCAATAAATAAGGTGGAAAGCAATAGAGGAAGACACCTGACATTGACCTTGACTTTAATCCCCCCAACAACACCACGATGACAGGTGAGATGTATAAAGAGGGAGGAGAAAAGGAGGGAAGAAGGAGGAAGAAAAGAGAGAATGAAGGAAAAAATAGTTTATGTTGTAGGACCTTTCAATCACTTTGTTTCTGCTTTCTGAACAAGAGTCCATGTAGTTTTATTTGCACTGGGACTGGATCAAAAGTTAGGGACTATAAAAAAGCTCATCTCTGAGATTCAACTATCAAATTCTAAGTTGACACAAAATTCTACACATCCATTCCTCATTTCAGCAGGTAACCTCTGGAATGACAGGGCTTTATGTAGATTCCTAAACTCACATACAAGGCTCTGAAATTACATGTTTTACATTTCAGACCCTAAGGACCACTTTTTGGGATATGATGAGCAGCAACACTGTGTGATAGACATTTTTTGAAA
This sequence comes from Dipus sagitta, assembly GCA_036346955.1. Lineage (NCBI taxonomy): Eukaryota > Metazoa > Chordata > Mammalia > Rodentia > Dipodidae > Dipus > Dipus sagitta. The sequence continues at coordinate 330,623,623 of CM070770.1, forward strand.
CAGTATGCCAGAGGATTAATTCATATCCCTTTAGAACGATGATAAATCATTCCTTAGTGTAAAACACAAACAAAATAAGTTGTAAATTTTACCAAGAGTTCCTTTTACTTTGAAAGATAGTACTGCAGGGGCTGGAGAGACAGCTCAGCAGTTAAAGGCACTTGCTTGCAAAGCCTGTCAGCCTGGGTTCAATTTCCCAGCATCCATGGGAATGCATGTGAAGTGGGTACATGCATTTGTGATCCCAAAGCCTGGCACCTAGGACAATGGGAGGCAGAGCCGGAAGAATCAGAGCCCCGGTGCAAGGGCAGCTAGTCTGCAGCAGCAAGAGACCATCTCAAAGAGAAGGTGGAGCACAGACACCTCAGTGTTGTCCTCCTACCATCACATGAGCCGTGTCCATGCTCACTCACATGAACACCTGCTTGTGCACGTGTACACACACACACACACAAATAATAAAAACTTTAAAAAAGATTAGTGTCACATCCAAATATACTAAGACATGCCAGTTCTCCCTATTTGCAAAAAAAAAATTGGAAAACACGTTTGGGACCAAGAAATGTGAATATTATTTGCTACTAATTATTGCCAATACTGCTTGGTATACTAGTACAATGATTATGTAAGAATATCTTTCACTGATGCACACTGAAGTACTGGTGGGTGAAGTAATAAACATCCCTTAGATCTGCTTTAAATATTTCTACAGAAATGGGAGGGGTAGTGGAAGAGGATGAAGAAGAGGAATTAGAAGAAGAGAAAGTTGACAAAAGAGAGGAAACAGGCAACAAAGAAAGTGAAGGAATTGAGAGGAAATGTGAATGAAAAGGTACAGGATTGGCAAAATGCTGAACAGAAGTGATGGAAATGCACGGGTTCACTATACTCCCTTTGTCTTCATATGTTTTAAATTCTCATGATGTATGAGTGTGTGTGTGTGCACGCGCAGATGTGTGTGTGTATGCTTGTGCCTACAGTATAAAAATTGTAATAAAAATCAAAGCACAAATTTCTCAATCTCCCCATACTAAATGCCTTTTGCTTTTCTGGTATATAAGCATCCTCTGTGACTGACAGTAGTTCTCTGAGCTGAAGAGACAAAAGAGTTGATGGGAAGGATAATTCACCCATGGGCCTCTGACACAATGTGAAAAGAAAAGAAGACAGTGGGCGGAAGAGCCCGCCATTGTTCTCCTCCTAACCTTCCTTTCTAATTATGCCAGAGTCAAGGCTCAGGTCACAAGGAATGTTATTCTGGTGGTCAGCCATTTGCCCCATTTTGTATACATCAAAGAAACTCTTGTTCTCACCACATTCCAATCTCACAGTTTCCCACCTAATTTAAAAACTGATCAAGTGGCCAGATTAACTAAAATATGAATGAAATGACTACATTATGGGGAACAGCTTTCTTGTTAGGGTGACTGCATAATATATAGCATTTTAAAATTAAAAATGTTTATATTATTATAGGTATTTCAGCTCAATGCTCAATATGTCCAGCTTTCCAGTTTTTCAAAGTGAAATGTAAATTTCTCTTGAGTGCAGATGGTGGCCAGACAGAAGGTCAGGTCATGGCTGAAAGACCAGAGAACAATTGCTGCTTTGCTATTCCAAATCATCCACGAAATGAGACGCCACTACTTTCTTTTCTGAAACTGTCTGTTCAATACAAAATAGTGACAAAGACTACTTACATGATTTCCTCACATTCTGTCCAAGGAGAACTGGTAACAAGCACGTCACATCACAAACATCTTGTAACCTTTCAGAGGTTTGCTCTTAACTGCTATGACCTCCCCAAAAGGTACATCTCTATCTAAAAAATGTGACACTAACAACCATCATGAAAACGGATAATTTTCACTACATATGAAAATATAAGTTTATGAGAATAAACTACTCAAATGAATCTTGCAAATTTTTACCATTATGCCATCATAGACTAATTATAAAACAATATCATATTCAAAGACAAATATTAAAGATGCTTTTAAATCTGGTTATTCATTTATAAATAAAATTATAGTCTTATTGTTTTTATAACATTTTCCCTCTAAACCATTGTAATGCAATTTTTAAACCTTCCAAGACTCTTTGCTGCAGTATTCTCTCAATCTAAACAACTATGCTTATAGACTCATTATTACACAGAGGTATTAAAAAATGTCACTGAGTATGCCACCACAGCACTACAAAACTGCAGAACATCAGAAAAGTAAAGTTCTCTGAGCTTAGCTTGGTAGTTCTGGGCCATTAGTCCTTGACAGTAAGGATTTTCCATTCCATTATCAGGTACGCCCCCAAGTGGATGAAATAAAAGTTTGATTATTTGTGCATGTTCAAAAAAAATCTTCTGAAAATGTGAAACATTATAAAGTTTGAATATAGGAGTGTGAAAGCAAAATTTTATTCTGGTCATCTGGATTTTAACTTAGTCTTAAGAATTTCAATCATGATTTGGAAAACTTTTGATATTAACTTTCATTAGCACATTCCTAATCATAGTTTCCACAATAGTCTTTATGTCACGTGTAACCAACAGTTGATCCAGTTGAAAGGGACATATGTTGAAAACTATGATAGAGAAGTCTTGAAGAGAAAGATGTTTTAAAAATTATTCAGAGCTACTTATTCCTAAATTGCAGGGATATCTTTAAATTATTGATTCTAAGAATTCAGTTTTACTATTTTAATAAAATAAGCAATCTGCTTTATTAGATATAAAGAATGCAAGCCTTGAACGGCCTATGATGTAAGATAAAAATAGAAATCATGTCAGCCTTCTAAAACTTTCTCTCTGAAAACTTTATCCATGTAGTCAATTAAAATTGGAGTATCTACACAAACTCAACACTTTTAACATAAAACATCTGTTCAGACTGAAATGGAAGCAAGTAGCATTTTCTTCCTAACATTTCTAATTTCACTGTATTTAGGCTTCCTGAGCAAACGTATTCATGGCTATCTTAGTTAAAACTGGTTGCACTCTGCCAACAATCAATTTGATTGACATATTTATATATCAACTCATCTCATCTTACAAATTTCAAACTTTTTCATTTAAAATTGGATGCAAGTTGGCATCTTTCAAGAACTTTATGTACGTATATTTTAGGTTCAAACTGCATTAGAACATTTTTTAAACTTCTGTAAGTAATAGATACACATATCCAAATGTATATTTATGAACTGTCAAATTGGAATTTCATATGCAAGCAGTTGTACTCTCACCACTTCGTGTCAGGCAACTATAAATGAAATTCTTTTAATAGTATAAACTAGATCCTTACATTAGTGAGGAATAATGTAAGCGGGATCAATAACTTGTGGGTGAGAGTGCATCAACATCAGGAAGACTGGTGCGGGAGCTCTGCTTATGGTCTGGGCTTGTCATCTCCTACCTGATCTTTAATTTCAAGATCCCTTTGCGACTTTGCTCTGTATTCTCTGTGCTCCTTTTCAGCCTCATCCTTCTCCATTTTGATTTTATTCAACTGGAAGCGCATTTCTCCACACACCTGTTAGATTGTAAAAACAAGATCAACAGCCAGTGGAATCCGGCAGGCATGCCTGCAATTAAATCTTTTAGTGCCCCCTAGAGGTCGTGTGATAAAATACAGCAGAACTTTTCTAAGATTATTAAAATACTGAATAAGGTTTGTGACGATTTGGAGGAATTACTGAGGTTAACAAATTCAAATTATGATAAAATTCGCTATAAATTTGCATTGCTATAGAATTAAATAATTTACTAGTATTATTTTATATAAAACAGTTTCAAATACACTATCAATCAAAAGGTAATACCACACAAATTGTAACGAGATAAAATTTGTGATCAACATATATTATTTGCTTAAATTTATATGGTCAAATATTCTTTCCATATTATAAATTATTCTCTTAAGAATCAAGGAAGACATTTTTCCTTTTTTCTTGCTATGTATTATGTGGGGAGGTATATATACATATATGTGCAGATGTATGTACTCCATTCAGCCTACATGCAGAGGTCAGAGGAGGAAATCAGGTGGCCTCTGTTATTGCTCTTCTGTCTTTCTGAACCCAGAGTCCACCACTGTTTTTCAGTAAGATTGGCTGAAACAGAAAGCTCCAGGAATTCTCCTGTCTCTGTCCATTCCTCAGTGCTGGGGTGACAGGCATGTGCACACACCCAGTATTATATATGGTTGCTGGGGATTGAACTCATGTCCTCATATAACAATGGTATTAAAATGTGTCACAATTTGAGGAAAAATATGGAAGGGGTATTATTTTATATAAGTTATCTGTGTATCTAGTAGTGAATAATAAAATGATTTTATTTACTATATTACACATGCAATATTCAGTTTCTTACTTTTAAAGCAATTGACTGTGAAATCTCAATAAACTAATATTTCTTAACATAGGATGTTACATAGTAACTCTGGTCCACTTAGGGCTATTAAAGGTTGTAGTTTTTGCCTCACAAGTTAGTGGGCAGTGGCCAGAATACAAATTCTGTGGTGTTTAAATTTTATTTATTTATTTGAGAGAGAATGAGAGAGAGAGAACGGGCACACCAGGGCCTCTAGCTGCTGCAAATGAACTCCAGACACATAACACCATGTGTATCTGGATTATATGGGTCCTGGAGAATTGAAGCTGGGTCCTTTGGCTTTGCAGGCAAGTCCCTTAACCACTAAGCCATCTCTCCAGCCCTGCTGTGGCATTTTTAATGTACAAACTTAACTATGATAAAGTAAGAGTTTGTACTATTAGAATCCTGGTTTTAGAGAAGGGTCTGAAAAAGAAGTGGAGGAAGAAAATTTTTTATGTGACACTTTTCAAATCGTAAATAGCTGTCTTTGACAACTACTGGGAATACTAAATTTATGCTATCTCTTAAGGGAAAATCAGTCCTAATTAACTAATTCAGAAATGAAAGTTTTGTCAAATATTCAATAACTAAAATGACGTAACTCCAACTTACAAGTATATTTTTGCCAGTTAATTCTTAAGCTGTTCGTGAACATGATGTGTGTAATTTACCTTTAAATTTGCAGTGCCCAGCAAAGGGGCTGCACACAGTGATATTTCCCAAGTAGAATGCTATTAGTCTTGAAGAACAAAATTTTTCTATTCTAAAATTTGTCCTGGTGATACTAAGAAAACTTTCACAGAAAACATGTATTTAAGTAACTATTAAACTAAAATCTTTTTTACCTTTGAGACATCTACTTCCTGAGAAGCAAGCTGGTTTTGAATTTCTTCTAGTTGACTAACAGCGGAAATCTTCTCCCTTGTAACCTTTTCCACCTCCGCCTCCAGTTGAGCAATATTCTGAGAGAGGACCAGCATCTGTAAGAGGACAATGAAGGTCTAATGAGGGCTGCAGAGATGGCCCAGTGGGTAAATGCTGGCCGCATGCATAAGCAGGATGATCTGGGTTCCGGTCCCCAGAACTCACAGAAAATGCCGAGTATTGTGGTGTGTGCTATGATTTTAGTGCTGCGGAGGCAAAGACAGGGAACCCTCAGGGTTAACTGGCTATCTAGGTAACCAAACCAGTGAGCCTAAGTTCAGCAAGAGACCTACCTCAAGAAATATAAAGTGGAGAGCAACTGAGGAAGACATCCAACACCAGCCTCTGGACTCCACAGGCATGTGCACAAAGGTGAACATGTACCCACAAACACATGTGTGCCCATACACATGAAACATACACACTACGCACATACACAATTCTACACAATAAACTTGTTTTACAAAATGAATATCTTTAAAATCATTTTATTAACAGTCTTAGTATAGCCACTGGCTCTATATTATTTTTCTTTTGATTGGGTATGTCCACACCTCTACTTCCCTGACTCATCTCATGACTTGAAATCCCTACTTCCCTATTAATTCCCCTGGACGCAAACCTTATTATGATCAATGTAAGATGGTAAAATCTAAGGTTTGGTTGAAACTCTGAGATGATGAACCAGACCCCAGGTAAGTTGTGGAATAAACCACCATCAGTACACTTCAGAAAAGGGATGGAGGAATCAGGCAACTTTTAAATCCTTCTTCCAGTGGAAGGCAGGAAAGGGTAGAAAGAATTAAAGTGGAGTATACTTTAGACAGAGAAATTTTCTTCCCTCCAAACCAAAAAGAGAAGGCTCTTTGTGATTTGTTTTCTTGGTAAACCCCACCTACTCTCCCAGTGGTTCCACCTCCTCCATTTTGACCTGTAGCTCCCAACACAAAACAGGTGAGCCTCCGAGTCCCAGGTTGACAGTTAGCTGATATACTCTAGAACACCCAGACTTGTTTGCAGCCACATCCATCCTCAATGACTGCTCCCCATGCACACTCGTGGGGCACCATTCAGATCATCACTCTGGCATACAGTCCTCCAACACCCTCAGTATATGCATGGTCTCCACCCCCAGCCTGCATATACTGTTATCACGGTGCTCAATTATACTGTTTTTAGTAGTATCTGTTTCTTTTTGTTGTTGTTGTTTTTGGTTTTGGTTTTTTTGAGGTAGGGTCTCTAGCTCAGGCTGACCTGGAACTCACTATGTCATCTCAGGGTGGTCTCAAACTCACAGTGATCCTCCTACCTCTGTCTCCTGAGTGCTGGGATTAAAGGTGCTGCGCCACCACACCCAGCTCATATCTGTTTCTTTGACTAAAAGTTCCTCAAGGGCATGTTCATTAAAAAGCACCAAATGTTCCAGGAATGGCTGAATGGATAATTAGGATAAATGGCTTTTCTGAGAGAGACTAGATCCTAGTTTTTCTTCTCAGGATTAAAATGCTTTCTAGATTTCAGACAGGTTTAGGTTCTGTTCCAGTGACTCTAACTTTTCTAGACTAATTTCTTAGTTGAATTAACAGTTTTAAAATGAATGGATGTTACCTTAATAAATAAAATATCTTTATACACATTACAATATGTACCTAAAATTAAAGTCAAAAGAAGATAAATAGAAAAATCAGAAGTAACAATTTAATTTTCGTAATTTAAGAATTTCAGTTCATAACTACTCTTATCATGATCATGCAATTACAGGGTTTCTGGACCCATACAGCAGCAGGAACTCTTAATGACAAACTATTAAATCTCATACTTGACAGATTTAAATAGAGAGAATCTAATGATTAAACATGTTAACCATGTAGGTTTTCAAAGAAATATGCAGGTGTTTATCTTGCTAATTGTGAATTCAGAGTCAACTTCTATTACAAGGCATGAACTGAACCTCTCCCTTTCCTTAGGACTCCCTCCTGCTGTCACCTATCATTTCCTTCCTCTGCCCACTACCTGCCTGCTGCCTCCTGTCACCACTTCCTGAGCCCTCCCCTCCTGTTGTCACCCCTTCTTTTCCCGTGCCCGCCGTCTGGAAGTCAGTGTTGCACCGCAGGAGCTCCTTCATCCACTTCGGTTGCAGAGCCAGAAGTACATAGCCAGCTGCAACACTGCTGGATGTCCGAAGCACTGGCATCAGGTAAGTCCTTTCAACTTTGACAGGGGCAAAAAAGAGACAAGGACACCCAGGTGGGGGAAAGCTTGATAGAAATTTCTGCAAAGCAGTCCTTCATGGATTGACTGGAATGAAGTGGTATTTCCTATACAAGAGATACAAGAATCAAGGACTCTAGCAATGGATTATTATTATCAAGGGGACCAACCAAAATGTGTGGAGTATAGGGGCTGATCAAATACATGTGACAAACGACTGAGTGAACTTACAACCTGAGTGTCTCAGTACAACCAAGAATCATTACTGACAGCCACAGACAAACTCCCAGCAAGTCCTGCAGGGGAGAATGAGGCAAACCTGGAGAGGTAGAGGGTATCCCCTCTGCTAGAGCTTCCCATACAAATGAGAGAGCGGGAGGAGAGGGTAACAGTGGGAGAGAAGGAAGGGGGAGAAAGATGAAGAAATAGGAGGGAGGGAGATAGAAGAGGGGGAAGAAACACAAAAAGAAAGAAAAAAATGTAAGTCTCTCAGACTATCATGAAAGCAGGTAGGCATGTTCTAGCACTAATTCCTCCCTAGTTAACACTTAGGTGTTATGGTTAGTGGTCAGTCTCCCTATTAGATTGTGTTCTCTCTCTCTTTGGATTCCTTTAGAGAAGGAATCCTATCAGATTTGCTATGAACTTGGATTACTTATATGATTACTTGTCAGTCCAGTCGAAATAAGATTCTGAAAACTAAGCTACTTACCAAAGCTTACTCAAGATAATAAAAAAAAGTAAAGCTAGGCCTTATATTCATGTCTGTCTGTTGTTATATCATGAACATACAAGAAAGCTATCCAACAAGACTACCTGTCTATCTCTAAAATAAGAACAAGAGCCACAGGCTAAACTATCCAATGCTCACCATAAGACATGCATGATGGCATCTTCAAAGTACCATCTCATTGGATCCCGTCAAGTCCTTGAGGTAAGCAATATCTACTTTATTCTTTATGCCTGAATATTAAACAAACCATAAAGGTCACAAAAGGTCAAACTGGATTCAACCCTACATCCTTTTTCTCCAAAATCACTTTCCCTGATGACAGCACCACCTCACAGCTCTTTACTCTTGCCTACTCTTACCTCTGCACACAGGACCTGAGCTCAAATGCCTGCCAAACCTTACCCTACTCAGGCTGAGAATGCACTGTGTTCACTTTACTCAGGACATAGCTGTCAGTCTTCATGAGAGGTTCTGTTACATAGGAATGCATCTGGCATAATGCCAAGTACATTTCAGCCTTCCTTTTTCTTTCAGCATCAGGAATGCTAACCAGTGTATTTTTATATTGTAGAACTATTTAGCAAGGCAGGTGGTTTCTACCAAATAATCTCACAAACACAAATCTCTTGGGTGCGAACAATAGCTGGCCTTTGCTATTGATTCCATTCTCACACACAATACACAATTTATAACTCCACCTCCCTCCATGCCATACACAGGTTGGATATCATTCACTTCCTTCCTACACACCCTGGATTTCTAAATTCTATATGTTCTTTGAAACACAGTTAAATACCACCTTCTCCACAAGGTTTTCCATGGTCCCCTGACAGGGATCAGTGCTTACCCACTGTATTCTCAACATTTTAGTTCTATTTCAAGTGGCAGAGGAAATTTTTCTTCTTCATGTGTCATTCATATATTTGAGCATGTGTTATGTGAGAGAATGTGCCAAGCAATAAGGTTGTCAGGATGCTAGATCACACATGCAAGGGACTTAAAAAATTAGGAGAGGGGCTGGAGAGATGGCTTAGCAGTTACGACACTTGCCTGTGAAGCCTAAGGACCCAGGTTCGATTCTCCAGGTCTCATGTAAGCCAGGTGCACATGGTGGCACATGCATCTGGAGTTTGTTTGCAGTAGCTGGAGGCCCTAGCATGCCCATTCTCACTCTCTCTAATAAATAAATAAATAAATAATAAATAAATAATTAAAAATAAAATCTTAAAAAAAAGAAAATGAAGAGAGAGGAGAGTAGACAGCTAAAGAGAAGAAATATCATAGAGAAATTTGATGGTTTGTTAAAGGATCCTAAATTTTAGCTAAGGTTGCATGGATAGAAACACGAAAGGATTTTAAAGTAAGAAACTGGCATGTTGAGATGTTCATTTTGAAAATATCATTCCAGTTGTGTTTGAAACAAGAAGTCAGAACATTACATGGGAGGCATGGGCCCCACAAGGGGTCAAGGAGTCGAGAAAGCAGTGGCACATGATGGACAGTAAAATGCTTAGGGTCCTGAATTTCTAAAATTCATGATATGTAGAGGGTATGGGAGAGAGAAGAGGCAAGGATGAGACTGTCATATCTTCTTGTATAGTAAAGATTGATACCACTAGATTAATGATTCAACAGGTTGAAATAACTTTGGAAGCTAGAGAGGCAAAAATTGATTCAGAAGAGAGAGCTCAGCAAATAGAATGAGTTCCTTGAGGTGGGAAAAGGGTGGGGCACAGGGGAAGGAGGAAAGACCAGGATTCATAGTAGCCCATCTTGAAAGGGGTGAGATGCAGAAGAATGTTAGGAGGTTAGGGGAAGGTCAATAGTTAAAGCATTGTCATCTAATGGCCCTCAACTTTCTTTCTTTATTTTTTATTTTTATGCTTTGGTTTTTCGAGGTAGGGTTTCACTCTATCTCAGGCTGACCTGGAATTCACTATGGAGTCTCAGGGTGGCCTTGAACTCATGGCCATACTCCTACCACTGCCTCCCCAGTGCTGGGATTGAAGGCGTGCACCACCACGCCTGTCATCACCTTTCTTTATTAAGTCAGACTCTGCTGAGGACGAGAGGAAGTGTCATAGCAAAGAATTTGAGAAAAAAGTCACCTGGAACAGAGCTGGGAAGCTGGATCCAAGATGCCATTACTTCACTTTCTACTTGATTTTCTGACATATTCTAGTCCCTTCCAATCTACGGACAAAATGACTTCTCAAATATACATGGTACCACAATACCACCAAGTGTGAAGCCATTTAATGTTTTAGCATCTTTTTTTGGATAAAATTTAAAATATTTCACATGGATTCTAAGGCCATTTATGATCTGCTATCCTACAGCTCATTCCTGATGTCCCACCACCTTGGCATTATCTAAATTCCTACAAAGTACAGGGCTTTCTAGCTCCAGTCACAGCCATATGGTTCTCCTGAACATAAAGCCTTCTACCCTTCAACTCATCTTTTCACCTAACCATTCTCCCACCTTTCTAGGGCTCATTTCAAAATCTTTCTGATAAAAAGTACCTCATAACTGCCTAGGTTAGATCAGAGTCCTAGCACATATTTTCATGCTATGCTTATACCAAACCTTCAAGGCTTTAACATTTTCTTGAGCATAATCATAATTAAACACTTACTTACAGCTGGGCGTGGTGGTGCACGCCTTTAATCCCACCACTTGGGAGGCTGAGGTCAGAGGATCACTATGAGTTCAAGGCCAGCCTGACCTACAGAGTGAGTTCTACGTCAGCCTGAGCTAAAGTGAGACCCTGCCCCCCACCCAAAAAAGAAGAAAACTTACAAAAGAATTCATTTAATGTATCTCTTCAAAAAGTCTATAAGCTTTATGAAGAAATTGCATCGGGTCCAAAGAATAACAAATCCCCAGTCCTTCAAATCTCTTTTGAATCCAAAAGAAGGCAGAGAAGAATGCATAGGAGGACTGCTAGGGAACAGAAGAAGTACAGACCATGGATGGGTGTACTGAGCTGCCATCTACTGTGGACGGATTCTAGTTGTGATCACCAGTCCAGGCACACAGGGGGCTGTTAGACTGACCTATAGTAAAGTACTGACAGAATGTGTGTGTGTGTGTACATGCATGCATGTATGCATACATACATACATATTTGTAGATATTTGCTATATTGCTAATTTACATTACTTATACTGAAGTGGAGGATTATACTACAGTAGGTCACAATTCATGAGTCCTCTTTTAAAAGCATGTACCAGTTGTTTGGTTACTTTTTGCTCAGTTATACTCTAAGGCAACAATATCATATCTAGGTTCCCCTCAAATCTATACTCAAACATTACCTATTTCATGTCACCTGTTCCTTTTGCCTTTAATTTCTCCTTTCCAGATACTGATCTGGTCATGGACATTCTTCATCATGGACTTTTTCAGAACTGACTTAATACCGTGTACCTAATAATTTTTTTCTGGGTTGATTACAAGTACCTTATATATACATACTTAATTTGGGATAGAAGATAAGGGAGTCATTTCTCTCTAATTAAATCAAAATTGAAATAAAATGTGATATTTGCAGAGCCCCTGAATTCAAGAGTGAAACTCAGAATTTCATAATCCGGAGTTGAACTGGTCAGGAATAAGCTTCACTGAGAAACATGGAAAACCACAATTCTAATAAACTCATAAGAAGGTTTAGTAGTTTCAAAGGTTTTAATGCAAAGTTCAAAAACATATGTCAACCCACAGTCATCACTGACATGATGTGGTAGTTTGAATGTATGGCCCCACTGACTCAGGCATTTTAAAAAATGTTTTTGTTATTTATTTATTTAACAGAGAAAGAGGGAGAGAGAGAGAGAGAGAGAGAGAAAGAAAGAGAAAGAGAGAATGGGCGTGCCAGGGCCTCCAGCCACTGCAAGTGAATTCCAGATGTGTGCACCCCCTTGTGCATCTGGCTAACATTGGCCCTGGGGAATGCAGGGAAATGCCTTAACCGCTAAGCCATCCTGCAGCCCCGACTCAGGCATTTTTGACTACGGTTGAGCTTGCAACTTGACGGAAGTGGTATGCCACGGGGGTGGAGCCAGTAGCCAGCTGGAGCTCTGCTGTGGAGCTTGCGGCAGTCCTGGTGCTCTGCTTGGATCTGTGGAAGTTACCCAGCTTCTCTGAGACAATGGAATGTCCCCTGGAATCTGTAGGCCTGAAATAAACCCTTTCATCCCATAGCCACTTCTAGTCAGATGTTTGTCCCAGTAACAAGAGGCTGACGTTAACACAGTACAAACATTTTTCTGCAATGTGTATGACAGCCTATGGCCTTCAGTATCTGTTGTGGTTGATCTGAAATGTCCCCTGTAGGCTCATGCATTTCAACACTTAGTCCCTAGCTAGTGGCACTCTTTTGAGAACCTTTGGGACAGGGAGGCATGGCTGGTGGGGGTGGGTCAACAGGGGAAGGCTTTTGAGGGACACAGTCCAGCCCCATTTCTGTTCCTTGGCTCTGCTACCCATCTACCAAGATGTGAGAGGCCTCGACCACATGCTCCCACCATTATGTACTCAGCCATGCTCTCTTTGCCACAACGGGCTAGAACTGTGAGGCAAAATAAACCCTTCCTCACTTTAAGTCACCTCTGTCAGATAGTTTATCACAGAGGTTTAAAAAAAAAGTGGGCTGGAGAGATGGCTTAGCTGTTAAGCACTTGCCTGTGAAGCCTAAGGACACTGGTTCAAGGCTTGATTCCCCAGGACCCACGTTAGCCAGACGCACAAGGGGGCACATGCATCTGGAGTTCGTTTGCAGTGGCTGGAAGCCCTGGTGCGCCCATTCTCTCTCTCTCTATCTATCTATCTACCTCTTTCTCTCTCTGTATGTCACTCTCAAATAAATAAATAAAAATAACAAAAAAAATTTTTTTAAAGTGACTAATACAGTACCTTGGACTCAGCATCTTCCCGTTCTTTGGTTATTTCTTTCTTTATCATCTCTTTATCAAAAGCTCTTTTTTCTTGCTGAGATACAAGTTCTTTCTCCAGTCGTTCTGTCTGTCTCTCCAGTTCGTTCTTTAACTGCTCACACTGGATTAAAGCCTACCAGAACAAGACAGTAAAAGGGATTTAGTTATTTAGGAAATAATAGGGGAAATGAGATAATTTAAGGTTTTATTTATGATAGTTAAAACCTGAAGTCCATTTGGATGATTTTTCTGTTTATTTACTAACACTCATTGCCCTGCTATAAGCAAATGTTACATTGGCTCACAAGTTTCAGTGTTCACTATTGAGGCTATATTAACTAACTAACTAGAAAACTCAAGTAGTTGTTCTTGATGAATACCATAGATAATAAGAATTTTAAAGAGTCTCAGTAAAGTCAAGTGCTTGGTATTTTTAATTATAGATCCCATTAATAATTCATAAAACATACACATTTTATTGATTTCTCATTTCTTCATGAATAAAAAAGTATTTAATACTTTAAACACTAAACTTACAAATCTTAAATGAGATGTTGAATACTGTATATTATTCCACATAGGAATCTACTGTTTAACACTATTGTAAGAAAGTTTCCATAACTATAACTAAGATTTAGTTCACTCTCTTTGAACACAAAACTAATATAAAAAATTGATCACTGGGCTGGAGAGATGGCTTAGAGGTTAAGGCACTTGACTGCAAAGCTTAAGGACCCACGTTCAATTCCCCAGATCCCATGTAAGCCAAATGTACAAGGCGACACATGTGCAAGGTCATGCATGTACACAAGGTGGAATAACGTCTGGAGTTCGATTACAGTGGCTGGAGGCTCCGGCACACCAATTCGCTCTCTCTCAAAAAAAAATTTTTTTTAACCATAAACAAAAGTTAAAATATGAAAAAACTTAATACTTGGTTTTACTGATGAAGAATAGGAGATAGAAATTGGCTAGGTAGTTTAGGGGAACAGGTCCCTAAAAGTGAACACTAATACTTTTTTTCTCTTGGCTAACAGTGGAAATGTCCTTAGCCTGTGAAGGGAGATCTGGTTATGTGTTCCTTACTTCTTTTCTCTAAAGGAGTCCTTACAGCCTCCACCTTGCTGAAGGCCAGAAATGCCAGAAGAACAGTTTGGTTTTTCCTTAAGGGAGTTCTCATTCCCTAGAAGCAGGATGTGAAGATATAGCAAAGACTACAGGACTCTTGGACACTTGGCATGGGAACTAGACTGACTAGCTCATCCCCCAACCCCCATGCAGTAAACCCTTATTACCTCCAAGGCAGTAATCGTCAATGAGTTTTTTTTTTTTTTCTTTCATTTTTAGGGAATCTTCCTGGTATATAGGAACTCTGCCTTCTTTCTTTCTTTTATGCTCTATAGTACAATCTTTCTAAACCTCAGGCTTAGTGGTTAAGGTGCTTGCTTGTGAAGCATAAGGACCCAAGTGTAATTCCCTAGGACCCACATAAGCCAGATGCACAAGGTGGTGCCTGCATCTGGAGTTCATTTGCAGTGGCTAGAGGCCCTGGTGTGCCCATTCTCTCTCCCTCCCTCCCTCTCTCTCTCTCTCTCCCTCCCTGCCTCTCTGCCTTTCTCTCTTTCTCTCTTTGCCTTTATCTCTCTATTTGCCTTTCCCCCCCCTCAAATAAATAAATAAAATAAATCCTTCAATTCTTTTGCTTTGGAAGGTTTCTGCAGCCAAGTCATATACAGTGAGGATAAACTTCAAGTGTGTCAGATTAACCAAAAATAAATATAATACATTATCCTAGGGAATAAGCCCCAACCTAAATTCTAGCTGAAAATTCCTCAGAAGGGAAACTTTAAACTAAATTTTAAAGAAATTGGACATGCTTACCTTTTCCATAACTGAAGCCCCTGAAGCTTAAGCAGTGGGAGTTATTGAGTTTTGGCTTCCACGTATAAGTACACCAGGAAATCGCTTTCTATGAACTATTTATAACTTTTTCTATTATAATGAATGCTACTAGTATGAACAATAAAATGGTTATTGAATATAAACCAATATATCCAAACTGAAGAGTTCCAAAAGAACAAAAGCTCAAAAGTGAGCATATAAAGTGCAAGAATGATTAAAAAAAGACCTGGAAGTCAGGCTACCCTGAAAAGCAAGTTAGGAGTCAACCAATTTTAGAACAAGGAACAATAAATGAATACAATGAAAACAATAAACAAATGATCCTGGCAAGACAAAATGTCATATACTAAGCTACAAGATGACTCCGTGAAAAGCACAATGTAAAAAGTTGTCAGTCACATAAACTAAACTGTTGCTGGGGATGGCTGTGGATGCCCTTCTCTCTTAAGGCAATCCATCAACAATGTGTGAGGATGAAGACATCTGAGAGGAGCAATATTGTTCTAAATACAAACAGGTTAAGAATGGTTACTGAGTTTCTCAGCAGCTAGCCAATGATTCCACATTGTAAAACAGCACTTACTTTTATTTGTTTTATAATTTATATCTGATTACAGCACTTAGGAGGCAGAGGTAGGACGATCATGTGAGTTCAAAGCCAGCCTGAGACTTCATAGTGAATTCCAGGTCAGTCTGGGCTAGAGCAAGACCCTACCTCAAAAAACAAATAAATCAAAAGGAGTACAAACATTTTCCAAAACAAAAGTGACATGTGATAGACTAAAATGCTCAAATAGGAAACCTATGGCTAATATATTAAGATATGATGATAAACAATTTACTGTAATGCACATAAGCTTTGGAACTTAGGAACATGTTACTTCTTGGAATCAAAGCCCATAAAATTAAAATGATAACTACACACTTCAGCTTTAAATTATAAATAATATAAATTAGTTTTAATTTATGAGCGTTTGCTTATCAGACAGAGACTTATCAACAAGCCTACCCCTCTCTCAGCACTCTTCATAGTCACACAGGTTAATGACCACGTTCCGCGAAATGCGTCCTTGCAGTTCCACCACAGCAGTCTCACAGAGCACACTCAATAACCCTAGCCGGTCTAGGTCAGTCATGTGACAGCTGCTGGAGGCAGTCAGGGGCAGGGTAAACATGAGAGAGATGAGGCTGCTAGTGCAGCACTGTATACAGTTTCACCATAAATTGTTTCTTAAAGTAGAAGGAATACATCCTAAAATAATGAAAAATAACATAGTATGGTAAATACATAGGCCCAAACCATAGTCATTTCTTTGTATCTAGGATGATGCACAACACATGAGTGCATATGATAAAACTCTGATGCCAGTGACAGCCCAGCACGTGTGTTCATACCAGCGTCGCCACAAATGCGGCACAAAGTGTCCTACTATGACCTGCATAAAGCTACCACTGCACTACAGATGACAAGAACTTTCCAGCTCCACCATAACTTTCTGGGATCACTGCCTTCTATGCAGACTGTCTTTGATCAAAATGGCTGTGTTTATACTTTGCTTTGGTCTGCAGCTGACAATGTGCATGCCATAGAGCACTATTTTTTGCCTGTGACTACAATCCAATGCTCAGCACTTTTCTGATATTACTTTTCCTCCAAGTCTCTAGTTTCTACCTTTTTTTTTTTTTTTTTTTTTTTTTTTTTTTTTTGAGGTAGGGTCACACTCTAGCCCAGGCTGACCTGGTTCTTTCATTTCAGATGTGCTCAATCCCACTTCCTCCTAAGTCTGTGTCTCCAGGTCCCATAATGCACCATGCAGCCAGCCATTTCCCTTCCAGGATAGACAGGTGGGTTGGAGGCTTGTGAAGTTCCAGTGTTTCTTGGAGCCTGACTACTATGGCCCTGCAAATCCTCTGCCTCTCCACTTCTATTTATTTGCAATTTTATTAAGTTGCAATGTTCAAGTAAAAAAAATTTATTGAGTACTTTCTGTGCACTGGATGCTTTACTAAATGGCTGACATAGATTCATTTCATTAACTACATCAAGAAATTTTAGTGCTGCTAAGCACTCAGATGAAGAATGGAAATTTTTCAAACATTTTAAAGTATTTTAAAAAATTTTAACATATTTATTATACAGAGAAAGAGAATGAGAATGTGCCTCCTGCCACTGCAAATGAACTCCAGGAATATGCACCACTTTATACATCTGGCTTACATGGGTACTGGGGAATAGAACCTGAGCTATCAGACTGGGGAATAGAACCTGAGCTATCAGGCTTTGCAAACAAGTGTCTTTAACCCCTGAGCCATCTCTCCAGCCCCATCATTCAATAATTTGCCCAAATCACAGATCTAGACAGTCGATATGGAAGACTGACCCAAAGTAGTTCTATACCATAACCTGAAATAACATTTGATCTTCTTATGTCATATATTTATTTTCTTATAAAATCCTCCAGCAGTTTCCCTGCCATTATAAATTCAAATGCACAGTACAATAGAAAATAACTGTCTACTTAGCTTGTAATATAAAACTCGGACACTAGATGGCAACAAATGCCAAGGAATGTAAAAGCGTAGTTGGTAATAAAGGTAGTTTTAAAGTTACCTATGTTCTCTCTTTTAATTCTCTCAAAAAACAAAATCTAGGGCTTTTGAGATTACGCAGTGATTAAAGGTGCTTACTTGCAAAGCATAAATACCTAGGTTCAATTCCCAAGCTGCCCACATAAGCCAGGCACAAAAGTGGCATAGGTGTCTGTTGTTTGTTTGCAGAGGCAAGAGACCCTGGTGCACCCATTCTCTTTCTATCTCTCTCTCACACACAAAATAAATAAATAAGCAAGCAAGGTCTCACCCTAGCCCACAATGACCTGGAACTCACTCTGTAGCCCAGGCTGGCCTTGAACTCATGGTAGTCCTCTTACCTCAGCCTCCCAAGTGCTAGGATTAAAGACAAACATCGCCATGCTCTGCTTTCAGCATTACATTTTATAAACTGCTATGTATAATCAAACTTTGCATTAGTTCTTACCAATTCAGTGAAAATGCTAGATTCATAATACACAATGTCCTATTTATTCTGAGCTGTTAAATTTCAAAAAGTACCAATTATAAAACATCACATTAATACTTAAAAATAGTGGTTCATTGAGCTGGGCATGGTGGTGCACGCCTTTAATCCCAGCACTTGGGAGGCAGAGGTAGGAGGATCACCGTGAGTTAGAGGCCACCGTGAGACTACATAGTTAATTCCAGGTCAGCCTGGGCCAGAGTGAGACCCTACATCAACCCCCCCCCCAAAAAAGTGGTTCACTTCAATTCAACAGACATTAATCGTACAAATCTGTAATGGACAGGTTAGGGATACAGCATTAGACACTGAAGACTTGATCTTCAGTGTGCCAGTGGAGACAGTTATTTAAACAGGCACAAAGTCAGTGGCAGTTCAGAGGAGGAAGAGATGAGTTCCAGCAAAAAGAGGCTAGGGAAAACATCTGTAAAGACAGCCAGATGAATGGAGCCTTGTCTAAGGAACAGATATTTCACAGGTAAGTACTTGGCAATTAGCACTGGCTGAGCAAACTCATAAATATGCTCAATTACAGAGCACACTTTGGAAACAAGCACAGCTTCTAAGAAAGTGGTGAAATATAGTCTAGGAATGTTAGAGCATGGTTAGATTGAAAAGTCAGGAAAGCCTGGACTTACAATCCAGGAAGCCTATGCAAGAAATGTGAAAGATATGCTTGCACTGGGAGAAACATGAGCAGAAGCAACGAGAAGGCTCATTACAACAGACTGCACACGTTACCTAAGAGCATATGTAGATGAGCTGGAGCAGAGATACAGGAGTAAAAAGATGGAGCCAGCTGGACAAAAGATTCTGAATTGGAGACAGCTTGGCAAATGACTGACTTTCAAAGTAAAGACTAGGGAAGAGCCAGCAATACTTAGGGCTGTTAATAAGATGGTGATGCCATTACTTGAACAACTAATAACTCAGAAAATAGTCCAATGAAAAGAAGTCAAAGATGGGAAGGTGGAGAGAATTCATTGCTTGGTTGTGTCGTAGCTGCAGGAAGAGCTTTGATTGGGTTTTGAGACTCATACTATCAGCAGGAAACAAGAGTTTCAAACAAATGAGGAAACAGGACTGATGAGAAGTATTTGAGAGAGAGCTATGTTAGAACTGAACTTGTTGCAAAGGCAAAGTGGCATTGGCAAAGAAACTGGTACAAAGTTAGGGTCAAGCAGTCTGGGAAGATCATAGAAGAAATCTAGACAGAGATAAGTGGACAGGAAATGACTGAGAAGAAACTTGAGAATTGAATCACTCTAGAATTTTAATAAAACACTGGTATTACTACATGGTGAGGATCCGTTATCCAAAATGCCTGGTCAGAAGTATTTTAGATTTTGGAGTTTTTTCAGATATTGAAATATTTGTATAGACTTTACTAGATGAGCACACCTAATCCAAAGACTACAAATCAAAAAGGTTTTGAGCATCATGTCAGTACTCAAAAGATTACCAGTTTCAGTGCACTCAAGATTAGGGCTGCTTTCATGTGCACAAAGGTGAGACACATGCTGACCAGTGCAAGCTCTGGCAGTGAAAACAATGTTCTATGCCTGCACTGTCTATGAATGTCATCACTGGCTGTTTGTTAAGCGCTAGTCAGCACTGTTAACGCAAGCACATCAAGAAAAACTACATAGCAACTTGAAGGTCTGCAAGTCTATCAACAGTAATCTCCAGTTATTCAAAGTACCTAAAACATGGATCATTTATTGTGAATTATGATTATTACTACTATTGTTAGGTGTGATGGTTTATGGATTGTCAACTTAACAGGACCTAGAATCACCTAGGAAACAAGCCCCCAGGCATGCTTGCAAGACAAGATTTTGATTAGGTTAGTTGAAGGGGAAGACCCACCTTAGCACTATTCCATGGGCTGAGTTACTGAACTGCGCAGAAGGAAAAGCGAGCTAAGCATAAGCATTCATGTCTCTCTGCTTCCTGACATCAGAGGCAATGTGACCAACTACCGCATGCTCCTCCTACCAACCTTCCTCATCATGGACTGTGACCTTAAATTGTGAGCCAAAATAAATCCTTCTTCTTAAATTGCTTTTGTCAGGTATTTTGCCCCAGCAACATTAAAGGTATACATTAGGTATATTCACATTATATAGTTACAAGAAAACATTAGGAAAATTTGACTTAGCTGACAATGCATTTCAACCATGTGTAGAGATATTATTAAATAGACACATGTGATTAGAATATGTAGATGTCCTCAAAATCTCCTGCATACAGAGGACAAATATTTGCCATTAGTCATACAGGAATAGAGACAAACACATGATTATGGCCAGTATTGGCCGGGCATGGTGGTGCATGCGTTTAATCCCAGCACTCGTGAGGCAGAGGTAAGTGGATCGCTGAGAGTTTGAGGCCACCCTGAGACTGCATAGTGAATTCCAGGGTCAGCCTGGGCTACAGTGAAACCCTATCTCAGGGAAAAAAAAAAAAGATATCTAGTATTAAAAACTATCAGCAAACAAGATTATGCACACAAGTCTCTCCAAGAACTCTACCAAGATGTATTGCAATCTGTCAAGAATATAAAAAGAGGATCCGAATAAGAATACTCCAAATAACAATTGGGGTTTTTTGTTTTGTTTTTTCGAGGTAGGGTCTCGCTCTATCCCAGGCTGACCTGGAATTCACGATGTAGTCTCAGGGTGGTCTCAAACTCACAGCGATTCTTCTACGTCAGCCTCCCAGTGCTGAGATTAAAGGAGAGCACACCACGACTGGCCAGATTATTTTAATTCAGAAAAGTCAACATTACCAGGTTGGTACCCAATTTGTGTATATAGGTATTTTTTTCTTTTTTGAGGCAGGGTCTTACTCTTGCTCAGGCTGACCTTGAACTTACTCTTTAGTCCCAAGCTGGCCTTGAATTCACAGTGGCTCTCCCTACCTCTGCCTCCTGAGTGCTGGAGTACAGTCAGGCACCACCATCTGTGCATTTATAAGGAGGTTTAGTTGTGAAGAATAACCTGTGATCTGCTCATGGGAAGAAGGGAGTGATGGCATGCTGTCTTTATTTCAGCCTATCACACTTGCCTTGGTCTTCTCAAAATTGGCCTCTTCCGTCATTTGCACAGCTTGCTTCACCTGCTCGTAGGCACTTGTTTCTCTTTGCTGCACATCTGCCAAGTTGCTCCGCACAGAAACCAGCGCAGACATTAAGTCATCTCTCTCTCTGTCAGCACAGAAAGAACACCCAAAACAAGGAATGATCAAAAGGTCATGAACTCATACGTCAGCAGGACAGAAAAAAGCATGTGCATGCATTAGAAGAAGGGCCAGGGAGCCTGGCATAGGAAAGCTTGCCCAGAGAATGAGCCTCTGTCCTCCCTTAGAGTGGCAGGCAGGGCGGCCAGAAAGGCTGTGGTGTTCCTGGAGGAGCACATCTGCGAGGGACAGTAACCTACTGTGGAAAAGGCTGCCACAGGGAGCACTGCAGAGTCAGGCCCCAAAAGGAGGAAAGGAGTTGAAAAAAAGGAGAAGCTAAAAGGAGAAAGCAAGAGAGCATGCAAGATGGGAATTACACATTAATGGAAGTCAACATTGTAAAGAAGGGGCTAAGTAAAAGATGAGGGATTACGCCATCTGAAGAGTTTCTCTGTCTTAGAAAGGGAGGGGACTCAAAAGGTTTGGCTGATTCTTCTCTCCTGTCCTTTCCATCTTTCTCACAATCCATTTTGCCATTCTTTTTCGATTAATTCTCTCAGCT
The DNA here is from genome assembly GCA_036346955.1 of Dipus sagitta. Taxonomy (NCBI): domain Eukaryota; kingdom Metazoa; phylum Chordata; class Mammalia; order Rodentia; family Dipodidae; genus Dipus; species Dipus sagitta. Next base: position 330,645,517 of record CM070770.1, read on the forward strand.
AAGTATGAGCAGAATTTTCCCTCACCCCCCTCCCAAAAGAAGTAAGGATCCAATCGCAGATCAAATACTCAGGAGATTTTGGAACTTGTAATTGAATAAATATGTCCAGTAGACCAAAGATAAAAGTGAAGTGAGGGACTCTTTTTTTTTTAAATTATTTTTATTTATTTTTTTAGAGAGACAGAAAGAAAAACAGAGAGGAGGGACAGAGTTTCAGCCACTAAAATCAAACTCCAGACTCTTTTGCCACCTAGTGGGCATGTGCAACCTTGCACTTGCCTCACCTTTGTGCCTCTGACTAACATGGGATCTGGAGAGTAGAACATGGGTCCTTAGGCTTTAGAGGCAAGTGCCTTAACTGCTAAGCCATCTCTCCACTTGCAAGGAACTTTCCATATATATAAACAAAATTAAAAACAAAAAACAAAAAAGAAAATTGTACTGTCCCATATACTACTGCATGTTTTGTTAATAAGACTAACTTTTGGACTGTAGTTTAAAAATTGGTTGAGGGATGAGAAGATGAATCAGTGGTTAAAGGCACTTGTTTGCAAAGCCTACTGGCCCAATTCCCCAGTACCCATGTAAAGCCAGATGCACAAAGTGGCACATGCATTTGGAGTTCATTTGCAGTGGCAAGAGGCCCTGGTGTGCACTCTCTCTCTCCCCCTCTCTCTCTTTCTGCTTGTAAATAAAATTAAAAAAAAATTAAACCATTTAAGGTAAGCCAGGCATGGTGGCACCTGCCTTTAATCCCAGCACTCAGGAGGCAGGAGGATTGCCGTGAGTTCGAGGCCACCCTGGGACTACAGAGTGAGACCCTACCTCAAAAAAAAAAAAAAAAGACAAACAGTTAAGGGGGCTGGAAAGATGGCTCAGCAGCTGAAGGCACTTGCTTGCAAAGCCTGATGGCCTGGGTTTGATTCCCCAGTGTCCACATAGAGCTAGATGCACAAAGTAGCACATGCATCAGGAGTTCATCTGTAGTGTCAGGAGGCCCTGATATGCCCATACTCTCTCTCTGTCTCTCTCTCTTTAATAAATAAGTAAAACTATTTAAAGAAAAAATCAGCTGAAATAATTGCTTGTAGTTTGATTTTCGTTAACAAGTTCTACTATCAGAAGCGAACCAACTGTAATTTTGAAATAAATCAAACTTTACAGAGTCATAGTTTAAGGTGCCTCTTTAGCACAGTAGGTAATGCATCAGTCTCCTAAAGATTCATTTAAAAGACCATAAACAGTGAATTTAAAGACCCTTCAGAATTAACCAATGACTACATGTTTTAAAAATCTCAAAGGTAAAGTAATTTTTTGGAAAGCAGCCACATTTTTTTTATTTGTAATTTTATTTTATTTTATTTTATTTTTGGCTTTAGGCTTGTACTTTTAATGTCTAACTATCCTTCATACTCACAGCTTTTTTTTTTTCTTTATTAGTCAGTTCTGTATTCAGCAAATACAGTCAGTTTGGTACCATTATTAGGCTCATCCGTGACCTACCCCCTCCCCTTGGCCCCTCCTTGTTGAGGTATACGGGTCATGCATTGTGGAGTTAGCCCACAGTTATGGGTAAGCTAAATGTCTCTGCATGTCATGACCCAACATGTGACTCTGACATTCTTTCCGCCCCCTCTTCCGCAAAATTTCCCTGAGCCATGTTGGGTTCATTTTTGGTCTGCTCCAGTGATGAGGTGTTGGGGGCCTCTGAGGCTCTGGCTCTCTGATTTGGTAGGTGTTGATTTTTCTCTGTGTTGATCTCCTTCCCCCTTGTGCTGGTATCCAGTTCATCAGGAAAACAGCCCCCTTGCTTGTTTCTCATTTTTAAAAACATGCAATGTTGAAGAAAGTCATAATTATCAATAAGTTCTTTATAAAAGCTGTTGTTAAAAATACAGAATAGGACTGAAGAGGACTGGCTTAGTGGTTAAGGTGCTTGCCTGCAAAGCCTAAGGACCCAGGTTCGATTCCCCAGAACCCACATAAGCCAGATGTATATCGTAGCACATGCATCTGGAGCTTGTTTACAGTGGCTGGAGGCCCTGTCATACCTATTCCCTCCCTCACTCCTGTCTCTAATAAATAAATATAAATTTAAAAAATATAGAATAAAGCCGGGGTTGGTGGTGCATACCTTTAGTGTCAGCAATCAGCAGGCAGAGGTAGGAGAATTGTTGTGAGTTCAAGGCCAGCCTGAGACTACAAAGTGAATTCCAGATTAGTCTGGGCTAGACTGAGATCCTACCTCCAAACCAAAAAAAAAAAAAAAAATAGAATAAGGGCTGAGAAGAAAGCTCAATGTTAAAGGCACTTGCTTGCAAAGCCTAGTTTGATTCCCCAGGAACCAGGTCAAGCGAGATGTGCAAAGTGGCGCATGGACCAGGAGTTCATTTGCAGTGGCAGGAAGCCCTGCCATGCAGGCATACTTTCTTTCAAATAAATAAAAATATTAAAAAATAAATTGATAAATAGCATAAAATTCACGAGATTATGGATATCTTCACTTAAAAACTTCCTGACCTATTTTAAAATGATAAAAATTATTCTAAAACAAATGAAAGAATAAACTGTTTGGTTAAATACAATAAAGCATAATAATTTTGTAAAAAAGTAGAGTGAAAAGCAGGATTAAACTATTTTAAAGTAAAAAATAAAAGCTGGGTGTGGTGGCGCATGCCTTTAATCACAACATTTGGGAGGCAGAGGTAGGAAGATCGCCATGAGTTCAGGGCCACTGTGAGATTACATAGTGAATTTCAGGTCAGCCTAGGCTAGAGTGAGTGAGACACTGCCTCAAAAAACAAATAAATAAATAAATTTAAGCAAAATAAAACTGTATTGTGTTTGTATTTCCAAATTCATAGAACATAAAAGCGGAATGCTTTCATATAAGATAAAGGATATGCAATCCAAAAGTACTCATGACTCTAGAATAAAATTTATTCTTTAGGATAGCAAGTCAACATAAACATCAGACAGTCCCTTCCCTTAAATTTCTAAGACTTACTGAAAAGCAAAAGTCACAGTTCAATGATATTTCTATGTGCTCCATGCCATCATCAAAGCCAAAGCTCCAAGTTCCAAAAAAGAATGAGTAAAGTAGCTCCGTGTTTCCAAGCACGTGAACAGAGGGATCCAAGCCAAAATCTAACAGAGCTGTTTCCTATGACAACATGGTTAATCCACTTACTCTCTTCTCAAGACATCCTCTCATGAGCAGTAGTATTTGTGCTCAACAAAATAAGGACAAAAGAATAAACATATGCATGAGGAAATACAAGTGGACACCAAAAAGAGTGACATCCAAAAGTAGTTACCTCCTTATTCTACTATTTTGAGATTTATGTTGAAAAAGTCATGTGTTTAGTTTTATTTTAAAGACATAGTTGTTCTGTTTTAAAAATGTTTCAGAGGGTTGGGAGTATGAAGTTCGGAATTTAGAAAACTGCTGAGACAGTTTCTATTGGGACACACGGTTTTTATTAATGCCAACATGGAGCTACATGGGGTTCAGAGCAAATAAAGCAGAAGAGAGCTCTAGAATAGGGAAAAGAGTTTTAAAGTCTTCTTGTGGAAAAGCAGGAAAGGGAGGGTCTTACAGTGCTTGTGGGTGTCCAGCTCACACTGTGTGGGCTGCCCATTTCACATGGGGGTGGGAAATGATGCTGGAGCCACACTGTCCCAAATCTTTCAAGGCAGACTTTGATATGTTTTGAGTCCTCAGGTGCCAGCTCCTAGAGAGAAACTCTTTTCTCCCACGAAAGTAAGGAAGGGCTCAGGAACTACAGTAAGAAAAGATGCTGATTCCAGAAGCTCCACAACTTTTTGGAACCTCAATTTCCATATCCTGTTTTGGGAGGGAGGGGGTGGGCTCAGAGCCTGACAAAAAAAATTGAAGTTTCAGAATGTAAACTCATATAAAGCCACAGAAAATTATTAAAAGTAAACCCCAAAACACAGCTGTCCTGTAAAACTCATCACTCAGTAGATGGGAAATGATTAAGTGAGCATCTGCACAACTCCTGGACTGACACACTCCAATTCTGTTTAAGATAAAATATGTCACATATTTCCAAGTGAGGGAGGATAGGAGAAATCGAGCTTTTTTTCGGCAGTTTCCATTAGAGATTGAGGCCCAAAGAAAACCAGGAGATGCCATTCCACATGCCACCTCACCCTGGCACAAGAATGGGGAACTCTGGGCAGGAATGGAACTCAAGTCTGACAATGTACAGCGCCCCCTGCTGCCCACACTCTAGCATGCTGTCTGAATAAAATGGCTGTTTCTGGGATCATGAGTGTAACTCTCTTCATTATATTTTCTCTCTGCTATTCGTTAAGTCACCACCATTTGCCTTTTTAACTTTCTTCCATGGGGAATCACAGGGTAGATGCTATGGCTGTACCTCCTAAATCTCCCTACACAAGCTCCTAGATTCACTTTCCATGTGCCAACAGTTTTACTCTAGTCTCTCTTTAAAAGCCTCAGCTTCTCTTAAATGAGGTTTAGGAATTCTCCTCCACATGCTTGTGGCTCTGCTCCAGACTTTTTCTAAAAACCTCAATTTCTCTTAAATGAACCTTATAAACTGTACAGTGTTTCCACATGAGAGCGTGTTTCCTAAATTCCACAATTTGTGTTTTCTCCCTTAAATAAACCCCACAATTTGTGATTTCCCTCTAAATAAACTTAGTAATTCATAATTTATCCTTCTTGAGCCTGTCTTTATTAATTCTTTATTAAAAGTAGTACAGAACCCAGAACTTGGGGTTCAAAAAGTCTGGGAAACCCCTCCTGAACTCCAAAATCCTGCATCACACGCAGCCCATCAGGAAGCCACAGGGCACCATCTTGGCAGTGTGAGCTCATCTATGCTGCAGCTCTGTGTTATGGCTGTGTCTCCACAGAGCTGCCTCACTCAGGAGAAGCGCTCTGGGCAGACCAGGCTCTCTGGCCAGTCCAAGGCCTTGCTTCCTTTTCCCACCCAGCTCCATGTGCCTGCCTGTCACTCTTGGGTGATCTCCCATTTTTTCACCCCTCACTTGTCTCCAGCACCTGAAAGAGCCCCTACTTATCTACTCTTCAGAAATAGCTCAGGCCAGGCAGCCAGTGTGATGGCAGGGTAGCTGCACTCCTACTCCAGAGGCCATGCAGAGGGCCATCCCAGAGCCAGGCCTGACAGAGGTTCTCATGATGGGACAGACACTGGTATGTCAGTATTTGAGTGACAAGTTCTCCAAATTACCAGCTTCCAAGGCAAAATAATTAGCAAGTACTTAAAAACATCACATGGTGAATGTTTTGTTCTAAGAATCTTCACCCAGAAGTTTCTTGAGGAAGCAAACCACAGTGTTAACCTCACATTAGTCCCTGGCCCCGATGAAAGGCAGCCGAGGTGAAAGATGCACAAAAGAGCTACTTCTACTCTAAGGATGTATCTGACATACTGAAGAAGTGCAACCATCGGAGCAGAAGAAAACCCAGCCAAGCCCTTCCCCAGCTACATGCTTACAATAAGCAGAGGAGAGGTTGCGTGGAGACACAAGCATGAACCTCATCTTGAACTATGGAGTAACTCACAAATGCCTTTACAGCTTGGATTCCCCAGTCATTACCAATGCAGGATTGAGCACTTAGTGAGATTACAACTCCAACCACAGTTCTTAATCACAGTTAGCAAGGAACTGAAAATGTAGACATGAAGGGTAAAATATTAAAGATTTATTTTAAGAAGAGATACAAGAAGGAAAAGTAAACCTCCCAAGCTGAGTAGCTGGGAGAGTCTTTGGCAGGTTTCCAGATGCGGGCTTCTTTAGAACCCTGGACACATAAGAATGAGGTGCCTAATTGGGCTGTGTCTCATCATCAGGCTTAGGTCACAGCAGAGATCTTGGTTAGGTGGGTGGGTGCACAGAAAAGGTGCACAGGTTCTGAAGGGGCTCACCAACATGGGAGGGGGTGTGGAAACACAGGTTTGGAGAAAATCCATGAACACTTTTCAAGGTCAAGGATGGGAAATGGACTCCTGATGGCCATTTTCTAGGCTGGCATCTATGTTCTTCTTGGGCCTCTGTTCCTGACTGACTATTCCTATTCTCCATTATTACCAATTCTTGAGCATTTCTACTGTCATTTAAATGAGCATTATTAGATACTGTTTTTAAAAAGAAAATCCAAGGCTGGAGAGATGGCTTAGTGGTTAAGGTGCTTGCCTGCAAAGCCAAAGGACCCAGGTTTGATTCCCCAGGACCCTCTTAAGCCAGATGCACATGCATGTGGAGTGTCCGTATGCCCTGGCACACCCATTCTCTGTACCCCTTTCTCTCTCTTTCCCTCTCTCTCAAATAAATTAATAAAAAGAAAGTCCAGAGGACTGACTAGCATTTCTTTGTTCCTCATTTCTGGGAAGCTCCTGCAGTCATTCAAAGCCAGCTGGAAAGAATAAATACTGCTGGATCACAAGCTAGACCAAATTTCAAGGCGTGGGAATCAATGCTTCTTTAAAAAATGTCTACTGAATTGCTCCAAGGTATTCTGAAGTACCAAAAGGAATTAAATATAAAGCAGTTCCATCCTGATTACCATTAAAGGTATTCTGATCATTAAGAGAAAGAATGAACGAGATTGATGCACTTGATGTACCTTGCATGTGAAGAGTCCGGAGTAGAAGGCAGTTCAGAAACACTATGGAGAATTCACGTCAACTGTGAAATATGTTCAACACCATCAGCAATTCTTAACATTTGACTCAAAGTCCCTGAGAGCCCAGCCAAACCCCATAAATACAAGGAGGTCTGGTCCACAGGGTGCCTGATTTCCTCCCTGTCTACTGCACAAGTCACTCATGCCATGCAGTCAAAGCAGTGCAGGCTCAAGGGAGAAGTAAGGCAACTTACACCTGGTATCACAATGCCACATTTCCAAAAGATGTCAGCAAACTTTTGAACTCATCATATTTAGTGTGTAATTTTAACTCTATGTTAAATCATGCAGGGTCCAGATTCTAGATGCATAATATAGAAATCTGAGCCTAAAAAGTATTGGTCTGTCTTCAAAGTCAGCATCAATCACAATAGGCAAGATTCTGCATTAATAAGCTGAAAAAAGCTAAATATCATATTATACCAAGGGGAATCACATAGAGAAAGAGTAAAAAAATACTAAAAACTGAAACCTTTCACTGTATTCTATTACAAGAGCAGAGCATGAAACCATGATCTGCTGACAAAGCAAAAAGCTGAACTAAGTAGGCTGGCATTTACTTTAAGAGGTTGAGATGAAATATAAGATACAGACAAAAGAATACATAACTGAGCAAGAAACTAATTTTGAAATGAATGCTAGACTTGGAATCAATGTAAACACTACAGACTCCTTAGGAAACCCTTTTTTTTCATGATCTAGAAGGCTAATATGAAAAGTAATATAATGGGGACAAATTCTGATTTATATTTGTTGGTTAGTTTTGCCAAGCTACTGTCTTTGAAAATCTGCTTATTTTTGTTTTAATTTTTCTTATTTCTCTTATAAAATTAATTATTAATATAGTTAAAGACCTATCTAAAATAAATTTTGAATTCCCTTGTGTTTTTCTATTATTCCAAGTGTTCCAAGTGATAATTGCTACCGAATATTTGCTATTTATTCTTTTTCTAGCATATGTGTGAATCAAAAGAAAACATCTATTGTGACAGCCTCTAGCTATTTTATTTTGTTTCAAAAATATGTTTTAGAGCTAGTCCAATATTCAGATAGATCTGCTACAATTCTTTTTTTTAATACTGCACATAAATTATCAATGTTTATCCAAAGGATGGTTTGTTCCCTCTGAAAGACTCTTTGGTTGTTCATAGCACACAAATGATGCTCTAACAAGCTTTCCTTCTACAGGTCCTACTACTTGTGCGCATGAGATATTTTTCTCTGCTGGGATATATTTTGAAAAGTATAATACATAATTTAAGTAACTGATAGTATCTAGATTATGGTCTAAGTAGTTGTACCAATTTTCTAGTTCTACCAGAGGAGCATGCTAACTCATGATATCACCACCTCTTAGAATTACTAATCTTTAATTTTCACTAATCTGATGTGTTAGTTTTTTTCCTAGATTGGATTTCCGTAAATACAAATAAAATGAGTATCTGCTCATGTCCTGATATCCTCTCTAATTGATTACAAATTCTTTTCCTTTACTTGCCATGTAACTGGACAGTTTGTCATTATTGTTTGTTTCAAAGAAAATTCTTTACATATTTTACCAACTATTTGTTATATGTGACAAATATTTTCTAAGTGTTAATATAATTTTTAACATTTTACTACAAGTAAATTAATCATTTATTTACACCATTAGTCACTGAACTTTCGGCCCCTAGGCCAGTTCTGAACCACTGAGCTACATCCTTAGCCCTATATGACAGACATGACCTCAACATATAGTTCAGGTTGGCTGGCAGCTCTCATCCTCCTGCCTTTGCCTACCAAGCACCAGGCTTATAGTTATGGCCACCTCATCCAGCACCCATAAATAGATTTTTTATGGAGTCAAGGGTGTCACTTTCCCCTATGACTTTTACTTATCATGTAATGCTTGAGTACAAGATAATTTAAGATAATTTTCTGTTTTTTCATCTAATACTCATAGCCTGAATTATATGTGGCTCGTAAACTACACCAGATTCATTTTTTGTTTGTTTTGGGGGCAGAGTTTCACTCTAGCCCAGGCTGACCTGGAACTCACTCTGTAGTCCCAGCCTGGCCTCAAACTCAAAGTGATCTTCGTACCCCTACCTCCTGATTGTTAGGATGAAAGGCATACTACCATGCCCAGATCCAAATTCATTTTTGTAAGGTATAGTTCTATTATCTTTTATTAAATAGAAATAAAAATTTAAGTTTTCTTTTTAAAAATCCTGGTACATTGCAAGCATTCATTATAGCTTTTGTTGTTATTATGTTATTGTTACCCTAGGCTCATGCAGCAGTGTGGACTGAACCATGTGACTGCAGAGGAAATGGGATGTATAATTTTCATGACCATCTCTTTCCTGAGCTATAAAATGGGCATAATATCTACCTCAATAATGCTTTTTTTAAAAAAAAAGGATTTGTGTAAGGTCAAGACATTCAGCAATATCTGTCTGCCTTTAAAGACCACAGTTATTCCATATTCCCACGCCAATTCCAGCTATAGACTGTTTGACTGCTATGCAGTAAATAACTCATCATATGAAAAGCAAACATCCACATTTGAGTGCCCACCAGAGGCCAGGCACCCTGATAGGAACCTGGCCTGAGGAAAGAAACACAATGTCATTGCTATGTCCAGGTATACATGATATTTTATAAAGTTACAGGAGAAAGGAGTCCAAGTCAGCTGAGGACCTGATGGGGCAGGGCTTCATGAGAGAATTTTTTTTTTTTTTTTCTAGGCAAGCCCAACACACTGGCTTTTTTTTTTTTTTTTAAGAGAGATAGTGAAAATGAGAGAGAGAGAATTGGTGTGCCAGGGCCTCCAGCCACTGTAATCAAATTCCAGACATGTGTGGCACCTAGAGGGCATGTGTGAAATTGCACATGTACCACCTTGTGCGTCTGGCTTACATGGGACCTGGAGAGTCGAACATGGGTCCTTAGGCTTCACAGGCAAACACCTTAACCAACCACTAAGCCATCTCTCCAGATGGAGTGAATACTTTTCTAAAAGGAAGTGATATTTGGGCTCAAACATGGGCAAGAGTAGGGGTCATGAGGGAACACAGTTTCCAAACCACTGGATCTTATACTAAGCGAGAATATTCAACTTCCACTGAATGAAATTTATACACACACACACACACACACACACACACACACAAAACACTTCCTCTAAAGAGTGAAAATAGAACAAGAGGTGCACACAGAGCACTGTAGTATTTCAGCCTACATGAAAATTTGGGCGCATAAAAGCTCTTTTGTGATTTCTCCCTAGTTGGTCCTCATGTGTTAATACAATGATGCAGTGGGCCCTTCTTCTACTGTACTCATAATATTCTACCCAACATGCACATGATGAAGATGTGGTGATGGCCATTCTACCTCAACCATAGGGGATAGTCCACATTATGGCAAAATTTCAGGAATTCCTATCACATAGTTTTGTTCACAATTATACTAGATTCTCATGTATAAAGTCACAGAACTGAGTCATCCTGTAATGATTACTGACTTCAATGGATTACTTCAGATGAGACTGAAACCAAGAGATCTAATTATTGCCTAATGTGCCATGGTTATCCACAGTTGGTAGATTCAACCCATCCTTCTTTAAGAAAGTAACAGTGAAGGAACTGTCAAAAATCCACTTTATTTGAAGCTAACATGTGGATTTAGCAGAGAACAGAGTGCCCTTTATTTTATTTTTTTTGCTTTTTTTCTTTATTAGTTAGTTTTGTATTCAGCAAATACAGTCAGTTTGGTACCATTATTAGGCTCATCCAAGTGCCCTTTAAAGGCATCATTTTCTATGCTGGCAGAGACTGCACACATAGACACATACTTACTTGGTCAGTGTTTCAATGGTCTGGACATGCACGTTACTGTGGGTCTGGGAAAGCACAGCTTCATGCTGAGCACACTTCAAACAAAGGCCACCCACACGGTTGGAAAGATTGGCAGCAAGAAGAGACTCTTTATGCTTCAGGCGTTCTTTAAGATCGTCACAGTTTTTCTGATATTCAGCCAAGTCTTTCCTAAAAGTTAGTGGAAAATATTCTAGAAAACAGCAGATAAAAAGCATACTACTTTCAAGTCATCAGTGAATATTATCATCATCTAGAGTGTTTTCATAGGGGGTGTTTTATACATAGTACCTTGTTAATTTTTACCACAATGCTGGAACACAGATGTGAATATCCTAATTGACACAGTGACTACAAAGAAACTTGAATATATTAAATAATTAGCTCAACTTCTTTTAAGATTTCATTACAGATCAGAGGTATCCTTTAGTAGGGTACCACATCCATTAATATTCTGTTATCCACAAAAGGAAAACTCCATATATATATCCTAAATGGTTTCTCTTTTAAAGGGGTGGGACAATACAACACAAAATCCGTGAAGTGGGGGTAACACCCTATTTATTATTACCTATTTTCTTCAGAAGAGGAATATCAAAAATGATCCAATGAGAAAGTTCTGCAAAGAATTGTTTCAAAAATGGCTGGGCATGGTGGCTCACGCCTTTAATCCCAGCCCTCAGGAGGCAGACATAGGAGGAGCACCATGAGTTCCAGGCCAACATGAGACGATATAGTGAATTCCAGGTTAGCCTGAGCTAGAGTGAGACCTACCTCGAAAAACAACCCAAAACCAAAACAAGCAATAAAATAAAATAAAAATAAAAACCAGAATTGTTTCAAAAGAAAAATAGGCTACAAAAACAATTTACATAGAATCTGTCACTCATAAAATTTTAAAAGTAGCCAGGCATGGTGGACATCTTTAATCCCAGCACTTGCACTCAGGGGGCAGAGATAAAAGGATCGCTGTGAGTTTTGAGTCCACCCTGAGACTACATAGTGAATTCCAGGACAGCCTGGACTAGAATGAGACCCTTCCTTGAAAAAAACAAACAAAAAAATTTCAAAAGTAGAATCTATAAGCTAGATATATGCAGCTTTCTAAAGAAAAGGCTGGGGAATGTGTATGTGTGTGTGTCTTTTGTTCATTTGTTTATACTTTATGGGCATACTCCTAATGTGTTGTAGTTACCAAGTTGACAAGTTTTAAAAAATTTTTTGGCTTTTCAAAAAGATAATTTATTTTAGAGAGAGGGAGAGGGAAGGAGAGAGAGAGAGAGAGAGAGAGAGAGAGAGAGAGAGAAGACAGAGAATAGGCATTCCAGATAGCAAGGGCCTCTTGCTACTGCAAACAAACTCCAGACACATGTACCACTTTGCGCTCTGGGTTTACATGGGTACTGAGGAATTGAACCAGGGTCATCAGGCTTTGGAAGCAAGAGCTTTTAAACCCTGAAGCAACTCTCCAACCCCCAGGTTGACTTCTTAAGGATTAAACAGTCAGTATATGATTTGCATTTTCTTTTCTCTCTTTAGTAAAGCTTTGGTAAAATCAACCTGAGTGACTAAGCTTTGTTCCTAGATGTTCATTTCTTATTGTGGGTCTGGATTGCATTTTATTTTATTATTTTAATTTATTTATTTTAGATAGGGCTCGATACCTAGTTCATGCTGTCGTCAAGCTCATAACCCTCCTGCTTCAGCCACCTGAGTAGATGAGAATACTTGTGTGTTCCACTGACTCAGCTCCTACTGGACATTTTGTAAAAAGACCATCCCCTAACCCTAAAAGGATACAATGCCCTAAATTCTAAATGAAAGGCAGCCAATCCACCAGCTCAATCCACATTCTGTTGTCAGCCTTTCTTTGTCTGGGGGCTATAGCTGAGCCTATCTTAATTTGACTCGTGTTGCGGAGAAGCCAATCACCAAGACACTGGGCTGTCATACACTACTGTTCTTCAGCTTTCTGGAGCTAGGTGATCTCAGGCAGCCTGGGGGAAGTGGAAAAAGTCTATAGGCTCTCTAAAAGTTAAAAATGGCTCTAGCCGGGCATGGTAGTGCACGCCTTTAATCCCAGCACCCGGGAGACAGAGGTAGGAGGATCACCATAAGTTCAAGGCCACCTTGAGACTACATAGTGAATTCCAGGTCAGCCTAGGCTAGAGTAAGACCCAACCTTGGAAAAACAAACAAAAGTGAGAATGAGAGAGAGAGCTTTTCAACATGTCTCCAAGATACTATCTCCAACAGAACAAGTTTTCATTTTCAGTACCATTTCTGACTCTCAAAACCTATGAGAAGCATGCCCCAAAGACAAGGCACTATTACTAATTTCTGTCAGACTCAAACACAACACAAAACACTCAAGAATACTTAGTTACTAGAGATGAGGAAAGAAATTAAAAGAAATAGCTGCCTTAAAGCTACAACATTTTTTATTTAAGAATGTACCTCTTTAAGTAATATCAAATTATGCTAAAAGAAAATGAAGCAACAGAAGTATGCAGAGGAAAAGCCTAATTCACTGTGAACTGGTATTTTAATATACCTAAACGTGGTATAGTTGATTTTTGAACAAGACAAAATAGTTACATTCCTCTAAGTGAAATTATCTAGAAATTTATTACTTTGTGTCTGGGATATAGCACAGTTTCTAGAGTGTTTCCTTAGCATGAAGCCCTGGGCTTGGTGTCCTGTGCCAAATAAAACCAGGTGTGTTAGAGCACATCTGTCCTGGGGTATATGAAATCCTCTGTCATCCATCTATCTGTCTGTCTATCTATCTATCTATCATCATCTAACTACTTACTCTCTGTGTATATACTACTTCAAAAACTGATAATCAGATAATAATAGATATTAAAACATGATAAAAAGATTTAAAAACATGAAAGCAAAAAGTACACTATTTTAAAATATCAGGTTTCTTTGCAAAACTGTAAAAATCAAGATACGCTGCAAAACCCTAAGAATACACTAAAAATACACAAACAGTAATATATGTGATGAAAGCCATGCGTTATGGTACTTAGTATTACTTCAGATGTATGTACTTAGTAGATGGACTGTAAGAATTACATACTTATTTCTAATTAGACTCTTAACAAGAAAGTTAACTGATGTCTTTTTATACTCATTATATATAAATAATTAGCAGTGAATCTATAATATATAGGTTTTATTGGCATACAGAATATAAAAAGTGCTAAACCATTCACTGTAAATACTCAAACTCATTATGTATACAAATACTCAAATTATCTCATTGCAATTTGAAAATTAGATAAAGAATATAGTCTGAGAAAAATACTTGCTTATAATTTCAAAACTAGAATTCTTTATTTTCACTATAAAAGCATAATTTGTAAGAACAGCTAGTAATCATTTCCTATGAGAAAACACAAGTGCTTTATAAGGGAATAACATTTTTAATAGAGATCTCAAAAATGGATATTGGAAAAGGATGCCTTTCCCTTTAATAGTCTCAGGACATTTTTTTCTGTTGAATATATCAAATCTAACAAGAGACTAAGGAGATGGCTCAATTGTTACAGGCACTTGCTCTGCAAGCCTACCCACTCCAGTTTAATCCCAGCACCCTCATAAAGCCAGACACAACATGCATCTGTAATTCCAAGACAATGGGAGGCTGAGCCAGGAGAATCCTGACCTTGTGGGTCACCTACACTGACTTATCCAGCAGCAAAGACAGACTCTGTCTCAGAGAAGATGGAAGTTGGACATTTAGACACCATCTTCTGACCTATACACACACACACACACACACACACACCTACACACACACACAATGGCACACATGCACCCAAGCATACATACAGACCTACACATAAACAACACATACATTTTTAAAAATGCTGCCAAATAATTCTAATTTTGAGTTAAAAGGACATTTATCAAACATTAAGGTGCATTTTAAAATCATGCTTTTGCTGTGATTGTAAATGGATGTTTTCACTTTACCTCAGGTACAATACTTGAGATTCCAGAATTTCACTCTTTGCCTCATATGTAAGTTTCAGCCTCTCCTACAGAAAAGAAGAAAGAAATTCTCCATGCCCCTTGTTTCATAAGCAAATTTAAATTATAAATGTTAAATTCAATTCTTTGTTACCAGTAGAAAAAGCAATGTTTCTGGAAACATTTTCTTTTTTTAAATTTTTTTTGTTTATTATTTATTTACTTGAGAGTGACAGACAGAGAAAGAGGGAGGGAGGGAGGGAGAGAGAGAGAGAAAGAGAGAGAGACAGAGGGAGAATGGGTGCGCCAGGGCTTCCAGCCACTGCAAACAAACTCCAGACGTGTGCGCCCCCTTGTGCATCTGGCTAACGTGGGTCCTGGGGAATCGAGCCTCCAACCGGGGTCTTTAGGCTTCACAGGCAAGCGCTTAACCACTAGGCCATCTCTCCAGCTCATCTGGAAACTTTTTCTTTAGCACACACCAAACTTTTCTATTTTTATTATTAGGTGAATGCCTACAAGGAACTATTGAGTCATAAAATAATGACTGCTGACAATTCTTACTTTCAAAGTTGCACATCAGGTCTAATCCTTAAAAGTGTGACTCTAAAGTAAACCAACTGTCACTTGGTAGTTTCATGACAGCACTGGGGAATCTTATGAGAATCCCAGAATGTGACTAAAGCAGATTTGACATACAAAATATATGAACTGGATAAGTGACAAAGATTAACAGGATAAAGTCTACAATAACAAGCCAGATGGGTATACTATTTGCAAGGCTCTTCTGTACCCAGCTCCTCTCTGATTAACTAAAATTAATTGTGTATCCCACACAAAGGAACCCCAGGCCCCAAGGAGTTCATATTCTCAGCAGGAACAGAAAGGCACATGGAAAATTTCAATTACATATAATTGATTTAATGAGGTACAGAAAAGGTAAAAAGAAATTCTAGCAGTTAAGACTTCCTGACAAGCCAAAAGAAATAAAGAAAACTTCAAAAACAGATACTAAGACTTGAAAGATAATTTTTAGCACACAGAAAGTTACAGAATCTAAAGACGCTGCATTACATCTGCGGACAGGAGGTCATTCAGTGGCACTGGCAAGTAAAATGGTAGCCGGAGCAGTGTTTGAAGGTAGACTAAACAGAAAAGCTGGAGCCACAAAAAGAATAAAAATGTTCCTATCTTTATCCAATTCATGTAGTCTAGGCATTAGGTAGTCACTGAAAACATTTTATCAGATTGATATCAGAATAACCGGAAGAAAAACCAATTAAGAAGTAATTGCAAATAAATATAGGTAAAAGGTAAGATTGTGAACAAAAGTAATCACATAGTAAAAATTGAAAAGAAAGGCTTTAGCACTCTTAACACTGCTGTATTTGAGAGTAAGACTGACAGAATTTGATGATGAACTAGATATGAAAGAAGGACTGTAAAAATAATCCTGGGTTTGTGACTTCAGCTGTGAAGTTAATGTTGGTGGCAAAACAGAAGACAAAAAGTCATAAAGAAAATAATTCAAGGCAACGGGACAAGAAGAAAAGGACAAATAACAAAAATATAAAAAGAATTCTAGTAGCAAGATGAGTAAATTGAGTTATCAGTTATATAAACAATCACGTTGAATATCAATGTTATAGATACCCAAATTACAAAGCAAATATTCTGGACAGAGGACATGGGACTGTACTGTGTAAGCATGAGGACAGGAGTTCAAATCCCCCCAACTTCCACATTAATGTCAGATGGCCATGAAGGCCTGCTTATAATCCCAGTATTTAGGAGGTAGAAACAGAAGATGCCTGGGGGCAACCTGGCTAACTAAACTAGCTGAATTTGCAAGCATGGGATTGTGTCATAAGTGCTGAGATGAGACTTTTCATACAAAGGCTGCTTTGGAGTTTCCATGCTCGGTAAGGAAGCCCAGCCAACCCATTGGTTCACCAGGGTGAACTCTGGAGGAATCAGACTTTTGTCTGTCAGAGATACTCTTCCTGTGGGGAGCAAGCACTTATAGAAGTCACTCCAGGAAAGCACTCACACTACACTTGGGCTCAAGTGAGAGACCCAGAGTGAGGAAGAAATTTGACATTCATCTCCGCACACATACCCAGGTGTAATATTATCCAAGTGGGTAAGAAAGTAAAACCCAATTATATACTTTGTAAAACAAACCCACCTCAATTATAAAGATACAAATAGGGAAAGGAAAAAATAAAAGGACAGGAAAAAAACAACCTTCTAACACTAGTTAAAAGGTATGATTTAGTTGAAATAAAAACATTTTAAGTTTTTTAAATCATATGAGGAGTTAGAAAATGAAATTTAAAAAATATCACATGATAGCATCTAAAACAAGTTAGGAATAATTCTAATGAAAAAATATTTAAGACCCTTACTCAGAAAACTAAAAAGTAGTGGGGTGCACCCCCGCACTGCAGAGGCAGGAAGAATGCAAGTTCAAAGCCAACCTAAGCTACATATCAACTTCAAGACCTGGGCAAGGTAAATTCCAGGCAGTCTGGCCTTTATTAAACAAGACTCTGTTTCAAACCAAAGGTTGGATGTCTAGCTCAAAGATACAGTGCTTGTCTAGCATACATACAGCCCTGGGTTTGGTCCAGACTACCTAAACAACAACAAAAAACAAAGAAACAAAACCAAACTAGGAGCCAGGTGTGGGGCACACCTTTAATCCCAGCACTCAGGAGGCAGAAGTAGGAGGATCTCTGTGATTTATAGGCAGGCCATCCTAAGACTGCATAGTAAATTACAGGTCATCATGGGCTAAAATGAAACCCCTCCTTGAAAAATTGAAAAACCAGAAAAAAAAAAAAAACCTCTAAAAGGTTATTAAATCACACAGGAACCACAAAGTAAAAACACAAACACTAACTGACATGAGAAGTTCACTAGAGGGGTTCAAGAGGAGACACAAACAAATAGAAGACAGAGGTGGTGAACTTGAATGACAACTGAAATGACAAATCCAAGGAACAAAGGAAAACAGAGTGAAGAATTATTTGTATTTCCAACAAGTACATTTCTAGGTTAAGACTCAACATAATTAAAAATAGGGACACAAAAGACACTTATATACCAATGTTCATAGCAGAAATATTCATAATAGTCAAAAGGCAGAAATGACTCAAAATGTCTTTAAACAAATGAAAGATAAAGTATGATATATACATGTAATGAAACGTTACATAGACTGAAAAAGGAACTTCGAACACATCCACTATGTGCATGAACTCTGAAAACATTGGGCTAAGTGAAATAAGCCAGAAATGAGAGGACAGGTACTTTATCATTCTAAGAATATGAGATACTTAGAAAATAGATGAAAGACTATTAGGGGTTGACAGGAAGGGGAAATGGGGGTTTACTATTCCGCAGTTAGAGATATCTGTTTTGGATGATGAAACATTTGAGAAATGGGTGGTGTGGGTGATTACACAGCACTGTGGATGTGCTTCATAAACTGCACCTTTAAAATGGTTAAATGGCAAATTTATGTTATGTGTATTTTATCAGACTTGAAAACAAATGCAAAGGGAATAATGAAGAGATACATAAAAGAAAAACCTCCCGATACTCACCAGTTCTAGCTTCCATTTTTCAGCTTCACCAGTAGACGTGGCTTTGCCAGTATCTGCATCGCCATGAGAAAATGGTCTCCTGGCAGCTTCATCCACCCTGGAATCTTCTCCTGTCTTTACCCAAGAATTTGGCATGTTTCCCTAGAATAAGATGCACGATTAATTTTAACTGACACTCAACATTAAATATAGTGTACATTTAATATATGGAATACTAACTCTTACACACATGGGAGGAGGTATACGTAAGTACAACTCAAGAATCACCTTACACTGTCAAGCTGTTTTGGCCATTCCACATGACACGTGTTCCGGAGTCAAATCCCTACAGGAAATGGGAGCAGAGAGCTGGATGGCCAAGTAGTCAATAGACTGCTCTAAAGACTTACACTCTGGAACCAGCCCAATCTCAGCAGTCTTTGCTTCTTACATCCACAAGGCATGGCTAATAACCACCACTGTGGACTATATGCCAAAAACTGGTTTGCTCTATATAATTTACTAATGATCATGGGTAGCAGGCTAGTTCCCAAAAGTCTAGTATTTTTCTGAGTCACAAGGGTGATAAGACCATCTTTTGCTATAATACTTGGCATTCATTTCTGATTCCTGACATAAGTGCTTCTAAGTCCTTTGGAATCCTGAATGATAAGAGGACTTGGGTTCCTGTCTAGCTTCAAGACGGAGAATAGTAGCCAGGTGTGGTGGCACATGCCTTTAGCCCCAGCACTCGGGAGGCAGAAGTAGGAGGATCTCCATGAGTTCGAAGCCACCCTGAGACTACATAGTGAATTACAGGTCAGCCTAGGCTAGAGTGAGACCCTACCTCAAAAAAACAAAGGAAAAACAAAGGAAAATGTTTATTAGGAAAACCAAAGACTTTGTCATATTATCACAGTGCTGGAGTTTCTAACCCACTCCTGCTTTTTGAAAATAAATGGACTGGAGTTTGAACCACCAAATGGAATGCTTTGGCTGCTGGTGAGTGGTTTAATCCACTATGAATATGTAAGAAAGCCTCCATATAATCCTTCATAAGAAAGTTCAGAAATTTCTGGATTGATGAACAAATCCTTGTGCCAAGAGGGTGGTACACATCACCTCCATGGGGACGGGGGCTCTTACACTTGGGACCATCCTGGATCTCACACTGCATAGCTTTTCATCTAGTTGTCCATTTGGATCTGTTATTGTGCCATTTAAATAAATCTTTAATAGTAAACGAAGTGTTTCATTAAGCTTTCTGAGCTGTCATAACAAATTGTGAAGCACAAGGAAGGGGCTATAGGAACTGCCTTTCTAAACAACAACAACAAAAAAAAAAACCATATTTTTCCTCAATAAGAAAAAAAGATATAGCTCTGTGGTTGAGCACTTGCCTAACATATGCAAGGTCCAGGATTCTATCCCAGCATCAGAAAAAAAAAAAAAAAACCATAGTGCACATATGACAATAAATAGAAGTGACCCACAGGCTGCACACCAGGGTGGTGAGGAAGAGGGGAGACAGAAGAAGTGTGTCCCATGAACAGAAGCAGCCATTGCCGATTAGCAAGAGAGAGAGAGAGAAAGAGAGAGAATGGGTACTCCATGGCCTCCAGCTACTCCAAACAAACTCCAGATGCATGCATATGCCATGTGCATCTGGCTTCCATGGGACCTGGAGAATTGAACCTGGGTCCTTAGGTTTTGCAGGCATGTATGTTAACCACTAAGCAATCTCTCCAACCCTTTGCTCACTTTTTTCAAGATAAAATAGATTATGGTTTGTCATTGGAAACATAAATAAATAGAGGCTCAATATTTGTCAACTTTGGTCTACCTATCATGAGATTTTAACTTCTGTTCTCAACATCCATTGAAATAAACGACCTAAAGAGCTGAGATGTGTATGTGTGCGATAAGGACTAATACTCATATTAAGTGAACAAATAATTACATGATATTTGTGAGAGTGCCCCAAACAGTAAGTTATGCAGCAGGCTGGACAGTTGTAAATTCATTCTCCCAGTGTAACACTCTGAGATTCTAGTCCACATCCTCCTGGAAGCTCTGTGTAGTGCAAACATGTATATAGCACTTAGTATGTTCAGACACTCTACCAAGAATTTGGAAAATAAAAATGAGCAAGACCAGTCTTAGCTCCAGAGGGTTTACAATCAATTGATAGACACACACCAAAGCTGATCCCTTTGTTGTAAGAAGGGAAGTTCTAGGCCAGAGGAAAGCACGGAGAACTATACCAGGACTATGGTGGTTTGATTCAGTGTCCCCCGTAAACTTATGTCTTATAAATACTAGGTGCCCAGCTGAAGGCAATTTGAGAACTGGAGCCTCCGGGAGGCAGCTTATTGTTGGAGGGGGGGGCTTATGGGTGTTATAACCAGCTTCCCATTGCCAGTGTTCAGCACACTCTCCTGTTGCTGCTGTCCACCTGATGTTGGACAGGAGGTGATGTCCACCCTCTGCTCATGACATTATTTTCCCTGTCTGTAAGCCAAAATAAACCCTTTCCTCCCATAAGCTGCTCTAGGTCAGGCGTTTTCTCCCAGCAATGAGAAGGTAACTGCAACAAGGATAGAGAGGGATCCTAGAAGCAATCAGAAGTGCAAAGGTTTTCAGGAAGCATTTTGGTCTTCCTGCTACACTTAGAAGGAAAAGTCATTCCTTAGAAAGAGGCAACCTTCCCCAACCCCCTCCTCCAAAACCACCAAGTATGAATAAGCATGCAAAGAGGTTCCTAGGAAATCCAGCATTATTAGGGGTCAAGGTACAAAGTAGTGCATGTCAGAAAATAAAACCAGAGACTCAGGTAAGGGTCTTGAAAGTAACATAGCATGCTGTGTCAGTGAGCTTGCCATTGATTCTGCAAGTGCAGCTAAATCTCACAGGATCTGACTGCATTCAAATTTGCTTTTGAAATCAATGAAGGAGGGAAGCACTAATTTCTTGTGGAGAAATTGGAGGAGGTCTGTAGACCTCAGATCGCTGATTTGTATCATTCAAGTTGGTCTAATGGAGACATTTTCTCTCACAGATAGCTTTTCCAATCCTTGAATGATATTCAACCAAGATTTAAAATCACCCATATATATTAAATTCCTAAATCTCATTGGAAACCTTTCATTTCTTAATTGTGGGAGTGTTGGTAATGGAGGGTATGAGGGCAAATATAGACATAAATGGTATGTTTGACTGGAGTCAGTCAACAAAGTGCTTGGCTAGCAAGGTTGAGGACTGGAGCTTGAAAGCACGTACACGCTGGGCATGGAGGCACATGCCTGTAACCACAGCACCAGGAAGGTGAGTACAGGAGGATCCCTGAAATTTGCTGGCCAACTACTCAAGCCTAACCGATAAGCTCCAGGCCATGAAAGACCCTATCTCAAAACAAGGTGGAAGGCAAACCTGAAGATGACAGCTGAAGTTGTCCTGTGACTTCCACATGTACACATAAACTCACGCACATGCACCTGCACACACGCTGTGTGCCCACACTCATACCAACATGTACATACACATACAGTATAATTATTTCGCTACATATAATGTGTGTGTGTGTGTGTGTGTGCACGCACACGTTCATGAGTGTGAGTATGGGTACATGTGTGCCACAGCATGCATGTGGAGGTCAGAGGACAAGCAGAAAGTGCTAGTCCTTGCTTTCATCCTATTTGAAGAAAGGTCCCTCATTGTTCAGCATTTCATTTGCCAGGCTACATGCTAGATGGCCTGAGAGATTCTCCCATCTTTACCTCCCTTAATCCTGCAGGCACCTTGGTATTACATCACTAGCCCTACCGCATCCAGCTTTTATCTGAGTGCTGGCTATTCGAATTCCAGTAACTCACAGTAATTGCTTTATCCATTAAACTCTCTCTCTCCCACCCAATATTATAACAAATTTAACTGAAGAGAAAAATTTTGGTATGTATGTAGTATATAGTATATGTGTGTACATGTTTGTGTGTGTCCACAGGAGCATGTACATGCCTGTATATGTGGAGACAAGAGGTCAACATTGGGTATCTTTCTCAATCACTCTGCCTCATTGTTTGAGACAAGATCTCTCAGTGAACATGGAGCTCAAAGATTCAGCTGGACTAGTTGGCTTAGCGGTTAAGGTGCTTGCCTGCAAAGCCTAAGGACCTATGCTCCACTCTCCAGATCTAATGTAAGCCACAGGCACAAAGGTGATGCAAGCACATGGTCACACGTGCCCACTAGGTGGCACAAGCGTCTGGAGTTCAATTGCAGTGGGAGGCCCTGGCATACCAATTCTCTGTCTTTCTCTCTTAAAAAAATAAAAAATAATAAGAAGAATGAAAAAAATAGAGGCCAAAATGAAAAATACTTTGGATAGTCTTAGTTTTAAGAATACCATCGAGGGTTGGACAGAAGGCTTAGCAGTTAAGGCATTCGCCTACAAAACCTAAGGACCCAGGTTTGATTCCACAGTACCCATATAAGCCTCGAGTTCATTTGCAGTGGCTGGAGACCCTGGTGTGGCTATCCCTCCCCCACCTCAACTAAATAAATAAATAAATAAATATTTAAAGAAATACCATTGATATCCAGGGTATTAGCCAAACTAAAAGTTAAGAGTCCCGTTTGCTAGTCAGTAATGTAAATTTTACATCATGCATGGTTATCAGTTTATGGGGGCCAGGGGCAAAATGTGGTCGTGTGATTCAGGTGTCCCCCATAAACGTGTTCTGAATGCTAGGTTCCCAGCTGATGGATATTTGGGGATTAACGCCTCCTGGAGGGAGTGTATTATTAGGGGCAGGCTTATGGGTGTTATAGCCAGTTTCCCCATGCCAGTGTTTGGCACACTCTACTGTTGCTATTGTCCACCTTATGTTGGCCAGGGGGTGATGTCCACCCTCTGATCATGCCATTGTTTTCCCCTGCCATCGTGAAGCTTCCCCTGGAGCCTGAAAGCCAAAATAAAGCTCTTTTTCCACAAGCAAAAAAAAAAAAGAGTCCTGTTTGCTAGTCAGTAAGTCCAGAGACAACCCTGAGGGACACAGAAAAGAAGCATCTCTTTGCTGGTGACAAAGGTCTTGTCTCTGCAAGAATGGTTGGTTCAATATCAGCAACTATTTGTAATTTATGCAAAAGGCAGCATAATTTAAGGATAAGCAAATGAATTCAAGGAGTCAAGCAATCCTAGTTTTTTGTCCTTGCTTTTTGCCATTTTAGACCGGTCTTTTAGGTTACTTAACCACTGTGTACTATAATTTTCTACTTTGAAAAATACAAACAATAACACCTGCCTTGTGTGTCTATTGTGAACTTAAATAGTAAAATGTAAATAATGGGTTTGATATAGTGCCTGACACATTATAGCCATGTAATCATGGTAAATGGTAGTTGTTACTATACACTTATTTTTCAAAAAAAAGAGACATTTTGAAAGACTAGAAAATCTAAGTTCAACTTAGCTGATAACATTGGTTAAACCTAGCAAGAACATTTTAATTGAGATGCTATCTTCCTACATCTAAGATATTCTAAGTTGTGTTCATACTGATTCCAACATAGCACCAAGTAAACACTGATGCATTGCCCCACTTTATGGACCCAAACAAAATGTGGAGTTGATAATTCTATCACAACAAATAACACAGAGACAAACATGGCCAGCTCACATACCACAATCACTTCAACACCTGCATTACATTTTATCTCATGTGACTGGTAAGTCAGTAACAAGCCCTCTCTGTTGCCATCCTATGCTATCAGTGCTGATATCTTTAGCACATTCCCTCTGCTCAGGCATATGTGCTGCTGCCATCACTTCCTTCCCCTTTTGCATTACTCACTCCCCTTGCCTTCTGATTCACTTGTCTGCCTGGTTTCCTCTCTCACTTCACTTCCCTTCCTCCCACTTCTTTGCTTTTGTATAAATATTGAAGACTGTGAATAATTGTGTCACTGCTAAGTGGCTACATATTTACAAAGAAAGCACGAGTAATTTTTTTCAAAGGAGCTACCTCTGGTTTTCAAATTGACAATAAAATAAAAAATTAAAAAATAAACAACTAGTAAGGTAAAACTTTTAATCTCTAATATTAAAAATCATATAAATCTCAAAAACTATTATATTTTGAGAGATAAATAACTGATCACGAATATAATTGAAAACACAGAGAAATAAATGGAAATAGTAATCAGCTGTCTGTATTTTTCAGAGTTAATATAATCAGATGCTTCTAAACAGCAAATTCTTATACATATAACTAAAGGATTAGAAATGAAATATTTGAGGGGAAATATTTTAAAAAACATAATCAGAGGATACTTAGGTTAAATATCCAAAACTTCATGTATTTTTCTTACTAATGACAAATCAAAAACCACTAATGTCCATGCGCAAGAAGGTAAGCTGCACCCGGCATCAAACACCCCAGTTAAGACCGGCTAGTGAGTGTCAGGGTGAAGAAGCTGAGTCAACTGTGTCCCGTGGTGAAAGGGCGGAAAACAAGTCTACCCCAAGAGCTCTCTGGTTCGTAATAAGAGGATATTAAATTTAAACGTGATATAAATATAGTCACAAGAATTTTGTGTCACAGAATTATAGAGACAATCTGGTCCAGTATTCTTCAAACTGTGGTCCACTGATAGCAGAATCACTCAGGCAAGCTGAGGTTTATATTCCTAGGACCCAACAAGACCAGCTGAATCAGACACTTGGGGGACAGAACCCTGCTGCAAGTGAATCTTCTCAAATTACCAATAAAGGAATTACCTATGAGGTCCTACCTATGAGGTCAACCCATGCAAAGCTCTAGTAAAATACATGTTGGGGCTGGAGAGACAGCATAGCAGTTAAGGCACTTGCCTGCAAGGCCCAACGACCAGGGTTCAGTTCCCCAGCACCCACATAAAGCCAGATGCACAAGGTGATTTGCAGTGGCTAGAGGCTGTGGCATGCCCATTCTCTCTCTTTCTCCCCACCTCTTTCTCTCTCTACTAAATAAAATATACTTAACAATGTGTTAACCACTGGCTTCTCAGGGACAATTTCCCAACTGAAATGTTAATTCTTGGACTTTTAGACCAAATTTCTTTCTGCTATACCATGCTGGTCCTCAGACTTAGGGTCCTAGAGCTCAAGAAAAATTTGAGAAATTCAACAGCAGCTTAAGTTTCTGAACAGTTTCTAGATTTAGCACAGTCTTGCTATAGAGCACATTTCTTGCTTACAGAGTCCCTCTCTCCATATGGAAAAGACAAAAATGGCATGCTCACAGAGGAAACTGGAGGAACTACCAGCCATCACTCATCATGTCACTTGTGGATTCATTCCACCACAGGCGATCCTAAGTTTGAGGTGCCATGCAAATACAATCACTGCACTTTGGCCAGACTTCAAGGAGAGACTCCAGTGGATTCAGAAAGACGACTGGGGAAAAGGGCAGAAAGAAACATTCACAATGAACAGGCTTTATGGATATAAACAGTGCTCACAGACACATCTAGAAGCGTTTGCTCCCTCAGGGTCTCCTCCTGTTTTTGAGATTTCAGCTCTTGCTGGAGTCTTTCATTTTCAAGTATGACGACTTGTACCCTATGTTTCATTCCAGATAGTTCCTCCTATAAGAAGCAAAATCAATACGTTAAGTGGTTCCAAAAATACCTTTACCTATGGATTACTACAGAATCCAGCATGATATAAATTATGAAAGACTTATGCTCTTTATTAACTCCTGGAAATAATATACTTATATCTAGATAGGAAAGGCAACCCAAACATTAGGAAACAAAGACTGGGTGTGGGTAGCAAAGCCCTGCTAGTGGCCCCATTATAAAAACATATAATTTCTGACAATTTGTTTCTTCAAGGGATTGAGGTTCATAGAAAAACCTTAATTAAACTAGTTATCTACAGAATTTCATTAAAATGACCATTGAAAAATAAGATAAGTTATATTTAATGATCAAATGTTAATAATTTGTGATTAGTGGACAGGTACTCTGAGATAAAGAGACAGTAAGTATTTATGAACTGGAGAACTGTGAGTAAAACTGTTTGGTGGAAAGTTCTGAGTATTCTTTGGTTATATGAGAGACCAGGTTAGGCACCTTGACAGAAGGATCTTACGTCACACCCTTGGCACACCTATCATCTCACAGGCCCTGCATAATTCAGCTCACCCCCTGCTTCAGTCACAGGACTCAACTCACCCACTCAGATCCCTCTCAAATGCACACCCTGCCCAAGTATGTGTGGGATCCTCCTCTGAGCCTAGGCACATTGGCTGGGATACCTGGTGAAGGCCTACCTATCTCTTCCTGAGCTCAGACTCTAAAATATATCTTATTTGGACCCATGCAAAAGGCTTCTCCTCCCTGGCCCTTGAGGTGCACACAACTCCATGCCTGGCTCTTTGCACCATGAGATTATCTCTCTCCCAAGGGACATCTTATTATTACTGGTTTTGCTTTTTAATCTCTTTGGGAGCATACCCTTTTTTTTAACCCCTTCTCACATTTTTTGGATCCGAAGCCCATTCCAGTTTACATAGGTTCCTGGACCATGTGGTATATTCCCCCTCTCCCCACTTTACCTTGGCCCTTTCCCTCCCTCACATCTCTGTGATATTTACATAAAATGTAGCGAGTTAAAATCATTCTCTTTAGTCTGCATTGCCAATTATTTGGTTAAATAACAGACATTAACTTAGGGCTTGGGGTTCCAGGAAACACATATCAGTTGTATCCTTGGTCATATACTATTAACATAAGAAACTAGATAAGTAGTGATTAGAAAAGCTACCTAAGGCCGGAGAGATGACTCAGCAGTTAAAGGCACTTGTTTGTAAAGCCTGACGGCCCAGGTTTGATTTCCCAGTACCCATGTAAAGCTAGATGTGCAAAGTAGCACATGCATCTAGAATTGCTTTGCAGCAGCAAGAGGCCCTGGCATTCTTTCTTTCTTTCTCTTTCCTTACACGCAAATAAATAAATAAATAAAATATTTTTTTTTTTGTTTTTTTTCGAGGCAGGGTCTCACTCTGGTCCAGGCTGACCTGGAATTCACTATGTAGTCTCAGGGTGGCCTTGAACTCACAGCGATCCTCCTACCTCTGCCTCCTGAATGCTGGGATTAAAGGCATGTGCCACCACGCCCAGCTTTAATAAAATATTTTTTTAAAAACAGTAGCTTCTTAGTGGCACCTCACTCTCTGAAAAAAAAATGTCAAAAACATCAATACTTAACCTAATACTATTCTAATATAATAAAAATACTAATTATATTATACTACTACTCTTAAAAAAAACTATTGTATACTGTGCAAATTTATTTTAACTACTTTGTTTGCAGCGGGGGGGGGGGGGGGAAACAGTTGTAATGGGAGAAAAAGTTTGAGGCTTAGAATTTTCAGACTAGGAAGGTATGGATCCAGTCTTCATCACAAGGACCACGGCAAACAATCTAAAGAGCAAGTCCTCTGAGAGCTCAAGTTGCAGGGGAAGCTGCTCCCCCAAAGTGGAGACAGACTTAGAATAATAATGTATTACAACAGAAACAGCACGGGAGAAATATCTACAGAAGCCAGTGTGCAGGGAGAAAAATCTAAATTATAATTGGTGAGTTAATTGTTCAAAACTCAGTGTAAATAGCTTTGAGGGAGTTAAAAATTCCAAGGAGATCCTGTTTAAGAGTTCTCCCATTCCTGTGAGTTTTATGTCTAAGATTACTAGGTGCTCACATTAAAGGCTACACAAAAATCCTCAAATGCCAGGCAAAGGAAAAAGACACATTTTGAAGGACCTTGTGTTCTCTGTAACAAAACCTGTCTCAAGGGAAAGTATTTTACAATGGCCTGGAGCGAGTGGTTTTACTAAAATCTAACTGGTGTGGGGGATGGTAAATATATAATCTCAGTCTTCTCCTAGCCCCCTCTCTAATGTAAAATGAGATCCATTTGTAAAGACAACACATGGGCATGGGCTGCTAAAAGACTGAAACCTAATCACAGGACGACAGAAAACCTTCTCTACACCCACATCTTACTGCATACCAATAGGCCTCTTATATATTAATGGAGAAATGGGGCTGAAATAACAGCACTTAAGAATTTTCTAGAGAAACACAAAGACAAGAGAGGAGACAAGTCTAAGACACTGGAACCAATTTTAGTCTCTGACATTTATGGTAAAAACAAATAGTAAAAACAACCAAAATAGTTTCTAGTCATTTAAACATAACACCTTACATCTAGATACCTACTTAATTACTATTAGCTAGAACATGGTTTTCAGCTTTCAACAACAAAAAAACAATGCATACAAAGGATTTATACAGAAATGACTGAGTAAGCATATGAAATTGTCTCTGATTCAGTAGAGATGCTGGAATAACCAGGCCAGGAATTTAAAACAACTGTGGTTACTATACTAAGACACTCAATGGGAAAACTGGACTATATGGAAGAACAGATGTGTAATATAAGCAAAGAGATGAAACTCAAAAAAAGAGTTAGAAAGAAATCAGAAACACAGCACAGAAAGAAGATTCTTCTGATTGGTTCATCAACAGATGAACATGAACATGGCCAAGAATAATTAGGGGGGTTGAAGAACTGTTCTTAGGAACTGTTCATAGCTGAAGCCTTCAACACTTTGTGCCAAAAAAAAGCACACACCAGGCAGGAAATCAGACAGAATGTCATAGAACTGAACAGCATCAAAAGTCAACTAGATATACTATGCTTTCTAACAGCAGACTAGATGTTCTCAGCTCACACAGAACATTCACTGAGATAGACCATATTCTATTCACCTTAACACATTGTTTCCAAGGTAGGGTCTCACTCTAGCCCAGGCAGGCCTGGAACCCACCCTTTACCCCAGGATAGCTTGAGAATCATGACACTCTTCCTACCTCAGCCTTCCTAGCACTGGGATTGAAACTATGAGCCACCACGCTAGGTTCCTACCTTAGCACAGTTTAAATAACAAAAACCATACAAAGTACGCTTTCAGACAATGGAAATAAACTAAGAGAAAGGTATTTGGAATTTTTCCCAAATCCTTAAGACATTAAACGACATTCCTATAAGTAACACATGGGTCAAAGAAAAAGACTTTAAAAAATTTTAAATAGGGCTTGAGGGATGGCTTAATGGTTAAGGTGTTTGCCTGCAAAGCCAAAGGACCCAGGTTTAATTCCCCAGGACCCACATTAGCCAGATGCACAAGGGGGCACATGTGTCTGGAGTTCCCTTGCAGTGGCTGGAGGCCTTGGTGCACCCATTCTCTCTCTCTCTTTCTCTGTCAAATAAATAAAATATTTAAAAAAAGAAAAGAAGGAAAATGAACAATATTTTTAAAAATATTTCTTTATTTATTTGAGAGAGATATGAACAGAGAGAGTATAGGTACAACAGAGCCTCCTGCTACTATGAATTCCAGATGCATGCACCACTTTGTGCATCTGGCTTTATGTGGTACTGGGAAATCGAATCCATTGGGCTTTGAAACAAGCGTCTATAACTGCTGAGCCATATTTCTGGCCCCAAACAAGAAGTTTTACGAGAAACTTAAAAATGCTTTGTCTACATAAAAATAAAACTATAATTTATCAAAATTTGTAGAATGCATCAAAAAGCAGTGTGAAAACATTTAAAATGAAGAAAGATTTCCAACCAGTAGTCTAAGCTTCTACCTCAGAAACTAGAAAAAGAACAAGTTAATTTCCGAGTAAGCAGAATAGAAAGGTTTAATAAAAATAGAGAAAAAATCAATAGAGAAAAGTGAAACCCAAAGCTGGGTCTTTAAAAAGTTCAATAAAACAAAATACCTCTAGCCAACTTTACCGTGAATTCATTATATAGTCTCACTATGGCGTCAAATTCACTGAGATACTCCTATCTCTGCCTCCTAAATTCTGGGATTAAATGTGTGTGCCACCATGCCCAGCAAGTTTAGTTTCTTGAACATTTTTTACCAGAATTCCGCAAGTATTCAAAGTCAAGGTAAGAGCCTTACTACTGCTCATGAAGCAGATCTAGTCTATTAACATGGAAGCCCTGATTGTTGCCCTGCTGTATCAACAGGTTGAAAAGTATGGGAATATGATTAGTATTCACAAGCATTTGCCAGTTGCTAGGCTAAGTTAATGGAGTAGAAAGGAAAAATTCCAAAACTTGGACATATTATGAAATCATTACATTTAGTAATGATTTCATTACATTTATTGGGAAATTCAGCAATGAGAAATGGCATGCTCAAGGATATAATTTCAAAGTCTCACAAGCTCTTCTTTTAAGACATCAGTCTTTTAGTGATATAAGAATGGCTATTTTCAATGGATTACTATAAACATGAAAACCAATAATAGGAACATTTATATACAGTATAATTGATATACATTTGAATTTTTTTAAATTTAAATTCCTAATGAGAACTTACCTTGCAGAACTTGACTTCTGCTTCTAAGTGATGAATGTACTGGGACTGGTCATTAATGATAGGAACAAGGTTGTGCACAGTAGGCATACTAGTTTTCTCACATTCTGATGAACTCTAAGACAGAAAAGACAAATTAAGCATGTTTGGATTTAGCAGAGAACCAGCTGGTTACCCTCTCCATACTCAATTTAGTGCTGATATGATATAAACATAGAAAAGAGCATGGTGTAACTAATAGTATTTCTCTACTCTATAAATTCCTCAAGCACATGAAAACAGTTATAAAAAGCATGTGGCAAATGGAAAAATGCCAGGATAATGTAACTGGACTGGAATGGCTGCCTACTTGAACTATCTAACAATGTGACATCCCATTCAGCACTGCTGAGACACAAGGGACAAGTAGGGCTAGCTGAAACTGCTGATCAGCTCACTGAAGAAAAGGCATTCTTTAGACAATGACATGGAAGTCAAGTGCACGTTAATGAGGTGAAACATATTAGAGATTCCCCCCCCCCCTAATTTTGTTGCTTGACAGGGGTATTTGGGCAATTTGAGACTGTGTAATCTGAAGAGGCACACAAGCTGAGTGATCAACTACCCTGGGGATCCCCATGAAGAGATTTCAACAACTTCTACCGCTCTCCAGCTCTTCAGCATTCCTGGAGCTAACTTTTTTTTTTTTTTTTGGTTTTTCGAGGTAGGGTCTCACTCTAGTTCAGGCTGACCTGGAATTCACTATGTCGTCTCAGGGTGGCCTTGAACTCATGGCAATCCTCTTACCTCTGCCTCCCAAGTGCTGGGATTAAAGGCGTGTGCCACCACGCCCGGCTTACCTGGAGCTAACTTTTAACGCATGCCTTACTCTACCACAATATAAGCGTAAAATAGTTTACAACATCATAGGCCACACCATGATTTTTTTAAAGAAGAGGAAATCAGAAAAAGGGAAATGAAAGTCGACAGTGAAATGAAGAGGAAGACTTGAGAAGAGACACAGTGTGTTTCTCAATCCCTTTGTTTCTTAGTCCAGCAGAGATTGTATGCACCTGTTATCATGGCAGAATGATTGTAAAGCGTTATGTTCTGGCTTATTTAAGATATTAAAAATCAAAGTAACCTTTTTAAAAGTTGCTTCCCCCCCCCCCAGCCCACAGTGCTGGGAAACTCCAGGAACTCATGCATTTCAGTCAAGAGCCCTACCATTGAGCTATATCCCTACCTCAAAGTAATTGTAGTTAAATGAACTGTACTGAGTAGAAAGCCATTATATTCACCTTACATTAGTAGATGGGTCCATAATATAAGAAAATATGAATAAAATATATTCAGTTTTCTGTATCTACAGTTTCCATATCCTTGGATTCAACCAATGCAGATTGAAAATATTTTAAAAATGACTTGCGTCTATACTGTAGAGATAGTTTATTCTTGTCATTATTGTATAACTAGTGTAATATAAAACTATTTACATGCATTTACATTTTGTTAGGTATCATAAGTAATCTAGATGTAATTTTAAATATATGAGAAAATGTGCATAGGCTATTTGCAAATATTATGCCTGTTTACACAAAGAACTTTAAGATCCATGGGTTTTTAGTATCTGAAAGGAACCAATTAATCCCATGGATACTGAAGGATGATTATATATATTACTGTGCCTATAATGGAAAGAGCACTGGGAAAAAGAGAAAATAGTAAAGCTTATGCTATGAAGAAAAATGTTCACAATCTGTACAAACTTTGAAGGGTTTATGATAGTTTGGACATCTGTATTTTAAAATAATGATGAAAAATACCCAGATATAGTTCCCATTTAATTCAACAATGCCTAAGTTTCACTTTCAATACATCCACATATTTCTGACATGTCATACTGGCTCTGAGTGTGCATTTAAAGGTACAACCTTCAAAAGTTACTATTAGTATGACTCACAGTAGGTGATATATGTGTGGCGCAGGTCACCATTCTTTTACATAAGTGTTCATGTAAATAGACTTGTATATTTATAAAGTAGACAGTATACATATAATACACAGATTCTCCTGATGAAGAGCTTCCTGTGCATCCTCATTTAATAGGCTCTGTAATGTCACTTCAGCTTTATCATTAAAACCCAATAAGCATATCTCAACATTCAACAGGTACAGGAACTTCACCTAATTGACTGAAAAGCACTCTATCCATTGTGTGCTTAAAAGCATTCTAGAAACAAGATGTCAACAGTAATAGTCACTGAGTGATGAATGTTCTATTAAAACCATAATCCATATCTATAAATATTGAATATGTTAATGGAGAATACTTCTCTCCAGTAAAATTAAGCATAAAAGTATGTGTCCAGTTGGAATGCAGTGCTAATACAGGGCAGCATTATGACACCTTGGTTGTGAGTAAGGAGAAATCAAAGGCCTCCAAATTCAAGCACGCAGGCTTTATATTCAAGGAAAATGCACAGTGGCTGTTGCTGCTATGACATGCTATATATTTGTGTCATACTGGTATAAGAGATGTTGCCTCTTTGTGTCATACTTCATATTTCATTGGTTTCTAAAGAATTCTAAGTATATAATCTTACCTTATTATTGCAAAAATATCTTAAAATTGCCACAATATCCTTCTAGTGAGTTTGTGACAGGCCCTACATAGACCCAAGGCCTAGACTTTGATTTTTGCCTAGTCCGGAGTTCTTTTTCTCACACTTTCTCAGCTTTTTGTTTACAAGATGCTTCAGTCAGGAATATTACACTGCTACAAAGCAATAAAAATAAACTTCATGGATATAGCTTAGCAGTTAAGGGCACATGCTTGCAAAGCCTACCAGCATGAGTTCAATTTCCCAGTACTCACTTAAAGCTAGATGCACAAGGTGGCACATACATCTTGAGTTTGTCTACAATGACAAGAAGCCCTGGCACATCCTTTCTCTCTCTCCGCCTCCCCTTTCTCTCTCACAAATAGATAAATAACAATATTTTAAAAAACAACTTTAAAGAAATACAATTTCTCACTACACTATATTATAACTACTTATTTTAACACATAACATATATTTCACCTTTGACATTCAAAATAAAATAATATAAAAGTGAGCTAAATCACAATTAAATAACTCCTAAAAATACTCAAGTATAGACATGATCTTCTATAAAAAGACATTACTAAAACATTATTTTTGTCATTTATTGTGCTTTTTATATATTCTCTAACAGTGGCAAAATAAAATTTCCAAACTATTCTCTTGTTTACACGTTTAAAAAAATATTTTATTTATTTATTAGTGAGAGAGAATGGAATGGGGATGCCAGGGCATCTGGCCACTGTAACTGAACTCTAGATGTATTGCTACCATGTGCATCTGGCTTATGTGGGTTCTGGGGAATCAAACCTGGGTTTTCAGGCTTCACAGACAAGGGCCTTAACTGCTAAGCCCCTTGTTTACACTTTTGAAATAATCAAACATCAATATTCCATTTGCCACAGAGTCTGTCCTCTTTAGCCAAAACAGAAAAGAGAACTTCTTCTGTACCCTATACGACATGTACAACTAAAGCAACACTGGAAAATGAAACATTAGAAAACCTAACACTTTTGTCAGCTGTAGAAGTTGATACTTACTAAAGGAGACAGTTTTCTTCTTTGTGGTGGAGACTTCTCATTTTCCTTATTTATTTGGTGGTGAAACAGAATACTGAGCTCATTATCTGCAGATCAAAAGCAATGAGTTTATTGACTTTACTTGAGATTCATGGTTTAGGTACAGTAAGGATCCTAAAGATTCCCCCAAAGGTCATATATCAAAGGGTCAGTCTCTAGCTGGGGGCTAATGGGAGGAAAAAGAAATGATAAGAGGCAGAACCTAGTAGAAAGTCTTTAGTTATTAAGGGTCTGTCCTTGAAGGGGACAGTGGGACCCTCGCCCCTCCTCTTTCCCTTCCTGACATAGGACACTGGTTCCTTCTAGGATGTATTGCCTTGACACATAACCAAAGCAACAGGGCCAATGGATCATGGACTAAAACTACAAGCCAAAATAAACCTTTAGGGCTGAGCCTGGTGGTGATATGCCTGTAATCCCAGCTCTGGGGGGTGGGGGATATAAGAAAGAGGATGGACATGTATTCAAGGCCAACTTAATCTATGAATGAGTTCCAGGCTAGCTAGGGTTCCATATTGAGACCCTGTCTCAAAACAAACAAACAAAAAAACCACTTTTCTCCTTTTATGTTTATTACAGATACTTGTTATAGTAAGGGAAAGGTGACAGTTTATTATCAACCATCTTTTCAACAAATATTGCTTCAACTTCCATTAGACAAGAAAAACTATGCTATTGACTGGGGTTATAAAGACAAAAATAAAATTCTGCTTCTGAGCAAGAATATGAGCAAAAGAGAGCACTAATAGATAGAAGTTCGCATGCATACTTGGTGTGCGTAATGCTACAAGGAGGGGAAGCACATCATTGTGCTTGTTTCCACGTACGGGCGAACACTGGAAAGATGAACAGGAGTTCACCAAGCAGAAAAGGGCATGAAAAGTTTAATGAGAAAGTCATTTGTATAAAAGCAAAGAAACATGATGGGAGGCTGGTAAAGATGGATGCTTTCTAAGATGCTTCAGACGAGAAGCTTGTGAGATGGATGGTCAAACGGAGAGGACAGAAAAAAAAAAAAAAACTGGACTGCAGAGGAAGGTGGCATCTTCCTTAGAAAAATATTCCTATTTCATCTTAAGGTCTTTGGACTTAAGCTATAGGATTTGGGAAACAAAAGAACAAAAGAAATTAGCAAAGGAATTATATTATCTGGTTTATACTTCAGGAATAGCATCTTAGCAGCAGTGGTGAATGGAATGGAATCACTGTCCATGGAGAATCCCCATTTGCATCTGCATTTGACTGACTCACTAGTTTGGTCAGGCTGCCAAGGAATCTCGCTGTCCTCATTTTCTACGTGGGTGCTGACACAATCCCGGGCATCTTCGGCCATGGTGACATCACCTTCTTTCAGCGTATATTTTGGTTGGTGAATGCTTCTACTGGCAAGTTCTACAATAAAAATCTGATGAAAATCAGGGCCAATAAAATGTGGGTAATCACATGGTTACTTAGTAAAGAAGGTAGCTTCAACTCAGGCCTGGTGGTGTAGTGCACACCTTTAATTCCAGCACTCAGAAGGTTGAGGAAGGAGGATTGGCCAGTGGGTCCAAGGCCAGCCTGGAGTTACAGAGTGAATTACAGGTCAGCCTGGGTTAGAGTGAAACACTGCCTCAACCAAGAAAAAAAAAAAAAGGAAGGCAGTCTCCGAGGGAAAATCAGTTACTTTTTATATTATATAGAACAAATAAGAGTTCTGTTTTCTACATTCTGTTTGCTACTGAATATACCACAGGATGTGAGAGAAATAGAAAGGGAGGGAGGAGGAACTTAATAGGATGGTATTGTATATATGTAAGTACAAGAACAGATTAATGGAGGTGAAAAGGTCTAAGTGAGGTCAGAAGAGACTGAGTAAAGGAAAGGTAGCAGGAGAGCTAATCAAAATCTAAGAGGGTATGAATAAGTCATATGGAAACCTATGGAACATCCAGAAGCCATAGATTGCTATTAGAAAATTTTTGGTGCCAGGGATGGGATACCTTCCAGTGAGTTACTGGCCAGGGAGGTCCCTGATGCCCCCAAAACATTACAGGACATTGCCAAGGGCTCTTGGTTTCCCACCAGGAATAGATGGTAAGACCCTACTGCTGAAGACTCCACATACTTGGGCTGCAAGGTCACTGAGAAATCCTGCTGGAACTGAGCTGATAACCTCCTCCATGTAGACTAGCTAACGGAATGCTGGAAAAAAGCTATACTCCATACAGTTCTATGGGAGAGAGAGAAATCACCAGTGGAAAAACTCAACAGGGGACACTGCAAGCCTTAAAGCTAGCGGGTACAATAGTGATATATCTGTTATGGGGGAAACCAACTGCTCTCTAATTGGACTGCAGGCCCACTCCATGGGAGGGAATACATGCCTAATACTGAAAAGCTACAACAGGGGTAGTTACGAGACCTAGGGGTTTCATGTTTCCTGGTATCTGAAAGTATATACTATGCTCACCAAACTGCCTGGTAAGCCCTTCTCTTAATGTCCATACCCATATATTAATACTACTCTCACTTTCAGTTAGAGAAGTTTCGCTTTTCAGATGGTGGTGACCTTGGGATGACATAGAAGACACCATGGTGAGAAGTGAGACAGGAGTGCTCAGCACTGAAACATCTCTATCACACCTTCCAAGGCTCAGGGTGAAAAGAATGTAAGAGCCAAAGGAAGGGTAGGATTCCTTCCAACATGTTCCTCCAGACACAAAATGGCCTGGATAACCATGACCTTGCAGTGCCTGACACTACCTACACAAGACCATCATAATAGGAGAAAAAGATGATGACATCAAAATAAAAGAGTTGAGAGGGGAATGTATGATGGAGGGTGGCGTTGCAAAGGGGGCAGTGGGGGGTAGGGAGGGAATTACCATGGGTTATTGTCCATAAGTATGAAGTTGTCAATAAAAAAAATTCCTCAAAAAAAGATTAAGTTCATAGGTAATAGGTTAGATTTGATGACCTCTAAGGTTCTTATCACTTGTTAGCCATTGTTATTTGACACATGTAGCAGTCAGCAAGGACTGAAAGGCAGAGCACCACCCACCCTAAAACTTTCCTTCCCCTCAGAACTGAAGACTTGCCTATCCCACATGAAGAAATGACATAAGGTGAGTGGACAGAACCACCCAGAGGACTCAGTCTTCTCAAGTTCTGGCCTCAAAAAGCCTTGTTGTCCTTGAGGACTTCATACCCTTGGTCACAAGAGAAATGATGAGCTGGACAGCTGACGGCAGACCCTAATGTACAGTCCTTAGGTACTGCTGCCTGATTACATCTCTGGCATAGGTACTTGCTCAGTGCAATTGACTACCCCTAGAATAGAAGTTGAAACTAACCAGGCCACATATAAAATAAACTGTCTAAGATTAAATTATGATAGTTCATCTGTAAAATAGCCTCAGGGGTAAAGTCTCACTTCCTAGCTTGAGAAGGAATGGGCCTGTGAACTGTACTCACAGACAGGTCGACTATTATGCCCCATCTTTAAAAGAG
Source organism: Dipus sagitta (assembly GCA_036346955.1). NCBI lineage: Eukaryota > Metazoa > Chordata > Mammalia > Rodentia > Dipodidae > Dipus > Dipus sagitta. The sequence continues at coordinate 330,683,254 of CM070770.1, forward strand.
TTGGCAGCCTGTGCTCTCTCTTCTTTGGTCTGCTTGCTTTTTGGAGCTAGCCACTATATTGCAGCAGCCTGTGAAGAGGCTAAGGGAGAAGAGGTCGTGCTACTCAGAGAAAGAGAAAAGCCCCACCCCTCTATCCATCTCCCGCTCCAAGGGCCCAGTGTATTCTCCAGAAGAGATTATTTAACTGCTATGGCATAACAAAAGGCTTAATTTATTACCAACCACATATGAAAAAAAACTTTTACAAGCATATATCCTTGGAAAACAGACTGCATTTTCTAATGTCATTAGTTTCAAATTTATAACAAAATACAATAAGCATATTAACAGAAAAAATGCAATATGTTACAAAATGTGTAGTATAGTTTTTTTACTTATAGCAAGTCACTTCCTACCTTGGTTAAACTAAAGAGATCAAGTCTTCATGTCTGGATTAAACAATGAAATCCTATTACTTGTTAATAGTGAATTTATCACTACACTTTTGTCAATAACAATACTATTTCCACACAGATCTTGCTCTGACACAAGCTTGGTGTTGATTACAAACCAAGCTTGGTCTCCTCTTACCCATTCTGGGTTTAAGGAAGTCCAGATTACATGCATTCCTGGTTGTAGCAATAAAAGGAGTAGCAATAGTTGCCTAAAAACTTAATATTTTCTAAAGAGACTTATCAATGGAAAAGGACAATTAATAGAACCCACAGAGCTTAGAATTTATGTCTTTAAATCTATAAACTAAGCACTTAACCTTCTTGCATCCATTAGAAAGGCAACAACAGAACCTGACTAACATTAGAAGTATGCTCCATGGAGTTATCAAATGACTTCACCTTTAAGACAAAGGTAATTATTTATTTATACCTACTCTAACTAAAAGCTAGTAAACTTTATTATGAAAAAAAGGAACTGAATTTAAGAAAAGTACATAGAAGAAAATCCCTATAGGTAAAGCTCTTTCATCAGATCACAATGAAAGAGCTTTATCTATGATGGTAGGGTTTTTGCTTTATTTACTTACTCACTGTCTGTGTGTGTGTGTGTGTGTGTGTGTGCGCGCGCGCGCACGCGCGTGCGTGGTGTTAGGAATTAATCCATGAGCTTTGCACATGCTGGGCAAGTGCTCTATCACTGAACTATGCCCAGATTGATGGTCAAGTTATAAGAACCCTTTAATTCTTTTTTTTTTTTTTTTCAAGGTAGGGTTTCACTCTAGCTCAGGCTGACCTGGAATTCACTATGTAGTCTCAGGGGTGGCCTTGAACTCATGGGGATCCTCCTACCTCTGCCTCCGGAGCGCTGGGATTAAAAGTGTGCACCACCACGCCCGGCTAGTTTAATACTATTTCTAATACTCTGGTTTAAATGTTTGAAACTCCTAACAAAATCACTTGCTAAATTGCATTAAGGAAATGTTAAAAATGATAATGACATTTTGAATTCAACAAGTACTCCAAAGAAAAGTGATACATAAGGCTTTGGTTTGGGGAAGTTTTGCTTGTTTGTTTTGTTTTTGAAATTACTATATGTTATGGGAAGGAAAAGACTCCTCTACCCCATCTGAAGAGTTTTTTGTTTCTAGTGTTTTGTGTTTTTTTTTTTTTTTTTTTGTAGGAAGTATGTCCTAAAACTAAGATCATAGGGGTAAATGATATTTCAAAGTCATTTTACTACATGTCAACATATGCCATGTTGTTCAAACAGAGAACAGTACCCCTATATATGGTGGCAAACACAGCTAATTCTGGGGAATACACGCAGGCAGATGATCTAGGACAGGGGCTGGAGCCATGGCAACTGAAACACCCTTAATCCCTACTCAGAACCCCACACCCCAGATGCAATTCTCTGCTGCTCACACTTACGGAAACCAGATTAAACAGGGGGTTCAAGTTGTCACTTCCCATCCCACTGTTCATGGGGCACTGCTTCATCTACTTTGATGACAGTAGCATATTTCAAGATACATCCTGGTTTTCCTCCAGCACCAACCGCAGGCAGTATATAAACTTAATTATGAATACAAATGCAAACAGGACCTCTGAGTCCCACTGATCACATGAACATAAGTGCAAGCAAAGAGTATTTCTACTAGTCCATTATCCGAACATCAATCAACATAATGAGCACTTGAAAGGTTCCTGAGCCCAATGACTGCCAACTGTCTGTCTGGCTCATTTCCTCATTCACAGACCCCTTCTCTCTTCTCACTCACCACTGAACTTCTATTCACCAACATGTTTTTGAATAGAAGCACATTATCTCTCATTCTAGAAAGGATCACCAACTACATACATACTGTTAATTATTAATTTCTACACTCTCCATCTGTCCAGGAGATGTGAAAGAGAATTGTCCTAGTGTTCTGGAGGGGGAATCACCTGGCAAAGCACCCATATGCCTCTGAGAAAAACGTGACAAATCATTCCCGAGGCTGAGATATATCGCAGTTCCTGACACCAGTTTAGACTAGGACCACAGCTAGAATAGAGAAACGTGACTGTCCACACCTCCCTGGGCCACTGCCTAGTTAAGAAGAGTATTGTCATGGGCTACTAGGGGACCAACAGGTAGCATAACCAAGATTAAAACTCCAAGTCGGACAAAGCCAACTTTGTAAACAGCAATTCTAGCAATGAAAGATAGGAAGTACTATATAGAAATTTTAAAGTTTCAACTAAAATACTATACTAAGACTCTACTAGCAGTAGTCGGCACCAAGAGTGAAAGATAATGTGAACAAGAATATAAGCATCTTAATAAAGCAGTGTAGGAAAATCATTAATGATCTTTTTTTTTTTTTTCCTTTTATCCTTTCTCCCTTTGTCCAAGTAGAGAGCCAGCAAGAAAAACACATCCAAGAGCCTCCTTCCCTCCAGTCACTACTCTGACCCCTGGGTCACTACTGTCCCTTCCATCAGCACTGGTCAGGCCATGTGAATGATAAAGGTTCCGCATGTATCTTATGAAAATGAAAGCAAGGAGTTGAGCTAGGTACACTTAAAATGAGGAGAAGCCAATGGTATGAAAATCGGGATTCTATTTTGTTTCATTTTCATTCTAGCCAAAGAAAATGTCATAAAAGTTAAATCGTTAGCTGAGTGCCTGTGCCTATGATCCCAGCACTCTGGAGGCTGAGGTAGTAGGATCACCATGAGTTCGAGGCCAGCCTGGGCTACAAAGTGAGTTCCAGATCAGCCTGGGCTAGAGTGAGACCCTGACTTGGAAAAAAAAAAAAGTTAAATACAGGGGCTAGAGGTATAGTTCAGTTGGCAGAGTTCTTGTCCAGCTGCACAAAGCCCTGAGTTTGATCCTTAGCACCATATAAGCTGGGAACAGGGGTAAATATCTGTAATACCAACACTTGGGAAATGAAACCAGAAAGATCAGCAGTTTAAGGTCATTTATGGTTATAGCCAGTCTCAGATACATGAGACCCTGTCTCCAAACAAAATAAAAGGAGAACTATTAAGAAAAGCAACATAAATATATGAAGAAAGAGAACATACATAATTTAAACTTTACCAGTAAAAATAACGTTTACATGGGTGTTTGTATGTGCACATTTACCTGCTTTCATATACAGTATATGACAAGGAATCTGGAAAGATATCTGGAAAACTTGTGAAAAAAAAACAGAAGGCTTTGGAAAAATTTGAGAAAAAGAGGAACGTTCACTTAAGATAAACATATTTTCTTAAGTCGGCTGAAGGTCCAGATGACCTCACTGCTTGCTCATTCATGAGCCAAACTCTTGGTTAGGACTGACACAGCCCTACTACAGATGTGAGCTGCGTCTCTAGCAGGAGAAAAACAATTGGCAGGATCTGGAAAGACATACAATCACATGCAAGTAAATGAGAGAACATCAACATTACCTCCAGTTTTTTCCATGTATAGCTACTACAAAGAAAAGGAACCTCCTCGAGACTGTTTTCTTCTCATTTTCTTTTCATAGTCCCTTTCTCAATTTTTGTTGTTCCTACTTTCTTTCCTTTTTGTTCCTTTCTTCCCCTCCTCTCCACCTTCTCAGTCTCCCTTTTTCCCTCCTCCCTCTCTCTCTTCTTCCCTTCTTCCCTCCCTCCTTCCTTCCCTCCCTTCCTTCCTTCTTTCCCTCAACGGTTGAGATTATGGACATGAGCCACCATACCCAGCTACTGTCTCACGTTGAATGTACATAACTCAGTTCCTTACTTTTATTGTCACAGCCTTCATTATTCACATGGTCTGACTCAGGGTTACTGAAGGAGAACAAGGCCCTTGGATGTGTTCTGCTAAGTCTCATCTTGGGAGATGGTGGAAAGAAAGAAGGAAAAAAAGGGAAGGAAGGAAAAAGTTGGAATGTTTTTTTAGGAAAAACATCAAATGTCCACTTTGCCTATAACCCTCATTTTTCCATCCCAATACCTAATCCTGTAACATGCTTTGTCATCTGCTTGGTTCCAAAAGGCAATGGTTCTCACATCTGGCCCAAACAGATGAAGAAATAGAAATCTAAAACCAGTTCCTTAACTTGCCCAAGGTCACATAGTTATCAGCAAAACAGGAAGTTCAGTGACTGTATTCCTAGTTGCACATTTTCTCCTGACTTGATCTTATCTTCTCCACTAATTTCATCTAGAAGTCTGAAGTTCCAGTGTTGAAAGACAAGGGGAGAATACTTAATACAAGTTATGTGTTCCTGCCATACTGTAAGCTTGTTTCTTTTGCAATATGCCATTAAACCAAAGGTAACTAGGAATTATAGGATGAGGTAGATTATATTACCACTGTTGTTGATAAAACTGAATGCAGGGCTGGAGAGATGGCTTAGCAGTTAAGCGCTTGCCTGTGAAGCCTAAGGACCCCGGTTCGAGGCTCGACTCCCCAGGACCCACGTTAGCCAGATGCACAAGGGGGCGCACGCATCTGGAGTTCGTTTGCAATGGCTGGAAGCCCTGGCGTGCCCATTCTCTCTCTCTCTATCTGCCTCTCTCTCTCTCTGTCACTCTCAAATAAATAAATAAAAATGATCAAAAAAAATTTAAAAACAAAACAAACAAACAAAAAAAACTGAATGCATACCCAACACTGCAACAAAAGAGACATGAGCCTGTTAAGGGGAGGACACTGCAATACCTAGTGATTTTCCTTTCAATATTATACCCTGTGTTCAAGTGTGCAGAACTTAAAACCAGTCCTAGGCTACCTGTTATTCTGGCTTTTCTTTTCTTTTTTTTTTTTTTTTGTTATTTTTATTTATTTATTTGAGAGCGGCATACAGAGAGAGAAAGAGGCAGATAGAGAGAGGGAGAGAGAATGAGTGCACCAGGGCCTCCAGCCACTGCAAACGAACTCCAGACGCGTGCACCCCCTTGTGCATCTGGCTAACGTGGGTCCTGGAGAGTCGAGCCTCAAACCGGGGTCCTTAGGCTTCACAGGCAAGCGCTTAACCGCTAAGCCATCTCTCCAGCCCTATTCTGTCTTTTCTTATCCTTTCTTATGTATAAACCATTCATTTTATGCCTCATGGCCTTCTTCAATGATGCTCTGAATTTACTTATTTATTCATTTGTTTATATTCATTTATTTATTTATAGCAATGCTGGGGACTAAACTCAGAGCCTTGTTTGTCCTTGATAAGTACTCTACAGCTGACGTATCTCAGCCCAATGCACCAAATTTAAATTCCAGGATGTTATTTCTTTATTTTCCTGACACAAGCACCACATACATACCTGACTGAAGTAAATTACAGGAGGATTCATTTTGGCTCACAGTTCAGGGGCACAGGCATCATGGGAGGGATGTCATGGGGTTGCAGCTTTCTCTGTGGTAGCAGGAAATTTACAGACTGCTCACATTGTGACCAATCAAGACACAAAGTACCTGGACTTCCTGTCTCAACCTCCTAATTAATGGGATTACAGGTGAGCACCACCACACTGCTCAGTTTCTTGCAGAGGGCATGAGCAAGCCAAAGAAGTATGTAAAAATACTTAATCTACCTTTTGGAATGGAATTTTGCCAGGCCTATAGTCCCAAAGGTGCCACAACCTCTCAAAACAGAGCTACCAGTTCGGGGCCAAGTGCTCAAACACATGAGCCTGTGTGAGACTACAATACAGATTTACTATCCTCTCCATTTACACATACATTTCTCAGCCATTCTTGTATGCTGAATGACACTACCTGCACAGTCAATGAACACCTAAAAGATTGCCAGGAGACCTCCCAAAACACTTCTAGCTCTAGACTGAACTCTGTGACTCCCATGGCATCAGCTATTTGCCCACTTCTTTTTTTTTTTTTTTTTTTGAGGTAGGGTCTCACTCTAGCCCAGGCTGACCTGGAATTCACTATGGAGTCTCAGGGTGGCCTCGAACTCACGGCGATCCTCCTACCTCTGCCTCCCGAGTGCTGGGATTAAAGGCGTGCGCCACCACGCCCGGCTATTTGCCCACTTTTAACTACAGAGGAAACATACATGTTTAGATGCCTACTTCATGGTTGAATAAAAATGAAGGGATATTAGTTATTAGTAATTACTAAATGTACAGTTGGTTTAAAATCTCCAGAATAAGCAGAAAGGGAAAAACAACAATTTCTTAACCTTCCATTAAGCAATAGCTAGATCAGACTTCTTTGTTTTGTTTTTTGTTTTTTGAAGTAGGGTCTCAATCTAGCTCAGGCTGAACTGAAATTCACTATGGAGTCTCAGGGTGGCCTCAAACTCACAGCGATCCTCCTACCTCTGCCTCCCTAGTGCTTAAAGGCGTGCGCTACCACGACCAGCTTTTTTTTTTTTTTTTTTTTTTTAGGAAAGAGTGTGCATGCAAGAAAGTGAGAGAGTTGGCATGCCAGGGCCTCAGCCACTGAAATCGAACTTCAGACACACCTAGTGGGCATGTGCGACCTTGTGCTTGCTTCACCTTTGTGTGTCTCGCTTATGTGGGATCTGGAGAGTCAAACATGTGTCCTTAGGCCTCACAGGCCTTAACCACTAAGCAACCTCTCCAGCCCTAGGCAAGACATTTTTGTAACACAGTTCTCAACTAATGAGCATACTCAATGAAATTTAGTATATCAAAGTCATGATACTTTGATTATTCAGAAACAATTTTTTACTTTTTGGCCTTTTGAGGCAGGATCTTATTGCAGCACAAGCTGACCTGGAACTCATTCTGTAGCCCAGGCTATACTTGAACTCATGGTGATCTACCTACCTTAGCCTCCCAAGTGCTGGGACTAAATGCATGTGCCACCATGCTCAGTCAAAGTTTTATTTTAAAGGAAAGTATCCTCTTTCGAAGTAGCAGTTTACATTTGTGAAAAATTTCTGATGATGCTAAATTCAGGGTTAATACTGTTTTGTTTTCTTCTAGAAACTGTTGTATAAACATGTAAAAATAGAAATATTACTCAATAAATAATATATTCCAGAATCCAAAAAGAAATTGAGGTTACACTTCTTGATTTACTGTTAAAATAATGCCTAAACGCTAGAGAGATAGCTTAGAGGTTAAATGTGCTTGTTTGTAAAGCCTGACTACCTGGGTTTGATTCCCCAGTACCCACGTAAAGCCAGATGCACAAAGTGGTACAGGCATCTACAGTTCATTTGCAGTGGCAGGAGGCCCTGATGGGCCCATTCTCTTTCTCTCTCTCTCTCTCTCTTTCCTTTTGCTCTCTCCTTGAAAATAAATAAATAATGGCTAAGATTTTTAAGTTTAACTTTAAAATTTTTGATCTTTCCCTTAGGTTTGCTATTGATAATGTTTTCTCTCCCTATATGATTTTCACACTGTTTAAATTTTAAATAAATTATCTTTGAATGAAAACGTTTCCCTCTATAGTTACTGAACGCAGTATCAGTGGTATTATACATATTACTAAAAATTTACTTTTTGTGGTGCTGGGAATTAAGTTCAGGGCCTTATACATGGTAGGCAAGTACTCTAACACAAAGATAAACAAACAGCTCTATAAAAATCATTTGAAATTAACCCTTTTACTATATAAAAATGCTAAATATTAAATAATCCCTTAGTGGTTATATGAAGGTTAATATGAGTTTAAAGGAAGATAAACATTATAAGAAACATAATAAAAATGACAAATAGAAGTTTACTAATCTCAAAAAAACATTATTTTTTTTATTTTTTATTTTAAAAATTTTTTTGTCATTTTTATTTATTTATTTGAGAGCGACAGACAGAGACAGAAAGAGGGAGGGAGAGAGAATGGGCATGCCAGGGCCTCCAGCCACTGCGAACGAACTCCAGACACGTGCACCCCCTTGTGCATCTGGCTAATGTGGGTCCTGGGGAGTCGAGCCTCGATCCGGGGTCCTTAGGCTTCACAGGCAAGCACTTAACCGCTAAGCCATCTCTCCAACCCAAAATAACATTATTGATATCATTGGGCATAGCATTTTTTTGCTTACAAATAATGTTAGAAGTAGTTTGTTTGGTACTTAACCATGTTTGAAGTATCAATAGACTGATGAAGATATTTATTAAGATTAATTCCTTCTTCTTGGTGGTTAATACTGACAATGTTGATCATTTGTAACCCCACTGACAGATAAGGACAATAAATAATAGCTGCTCGGATTCTAGAATCACAAGGAGTTATACTTTAGAGTCTGTTTGAAAAAATCTGAAATTTACTGTATCAAGTATAGATAGCAGCTAACATTTAATGAGTATTTGTGTCAAGCAAGGAACCTTACCCTTATTTTCCACCATAGTAATCTACAATTACTTCATTCTCTCTCTCTTTCTCTCTCAGTAATCCAGTGATTCCACAAGAACAGGGAATTTATCTTGCTCCTTATTGCAACCACAGTACCTAGTATTCCTAACATATATCAGGCATTAATATTTGCTGAGTAATCTAGGTTCTAAATTATTCAAAAATTTTAAGTGTTGGTCATATCTAGGGGTTCATGAAAATGCAATAGGACAGAAAATAGAATATATGTCATTTAGTAGAAAAACATGTTTAGTGAAACTTTATTTGTCCCATATAAAGTGCTTCCCCCTCCTTTCTTTTCTTTGTTTTTCAAATGCTGGGTATTAAGCCTACTTCATACATACCAGGCAAACACTCTATTTACTACTGAGCCACATCACCAGCCCCTAAAATGTATTTCATGTTATTGGTAACAATTTTTAAAGTCTGTTATAATGAAGACTACTCACTATGTGGGCATATTCACTTGTCCTAAAAACCACCTTGTAGCTAATACAGTAATTTCCCATATAACAAGAACTGAAATTTCCAGAGGTAATATACATTGTCCTAGATGACAGAACTAGCTACAAATATGGACACCACTTCTCCAGATAATCACTTGCAGGGTACTTTACTAAGAAAACCTGAGTTAACTAAATGAGATTTCAATTATAGCATTTTGACTTGGTTAATAGAGAATGGCATAGGTTTTGAAGGCAGACGGACCTGAATTCAGTACCTGGCTCTGCCACTAACCACCTATATGAGCTTTGCCTTACAACCTCTCTGATTTTATTTCATGATGTGTAAAATAAAGATATTAATAAGATTAAATTTTGTTTTACTCTATGGAGGTAGCTTAGCTCAGTATATAGAGGCTGCTGTGATTCAAATGATTATTAGTGTTTTGCTTCTGGCCTTATGTCACATTCAATCCACTACACCAGAATTGGAATGCACAAAAAAAAAAAAAAACTGTGAGAAAAATGCTGGATTAAAGTGTGTGAACGGGGCAAAAGTGGCATAATGCTGTCACAGTTTATGCTGACACTGGTTAAGAAAGACACCAACATCAAGATGAGGGTGCCTTGTTGGGTCAGGTACCCACTGGAATCAGGAAACAATGATGCTTAACCCTAAAAACATCAAAGTATTCCTCAAAGATCACAGCAACATCCATCATCTTCCTCCAAAGTCTGGATGGAGTCCAAAGTAGGTGTCAAGGAAAAGCACCTGGTTTGCTCCCGCCCGCTATGGCCCTTGGGTACCTAGGGGCTAGGCACTGAGGTCAGGAGCAACTCACCCTGGAGACTCGGTTGGTATTGCCCCAGACTCTCCTCCAGGGTAGAGTGCCCTGGGGATTCCGCCATGGGTTCACAGATGGGAATTATGCGGGAAAGTGTCCAGTGCACTCCCCTCCGAGGACAATTCTAGCGCTGAGTGATGCCAGCTTGCTTCCAGCCCAGGTTTGTCACTAGGGAGCCAGGAGCCCCGGACCGAGCTCGTGGGACTCTTCCTACACACTGGCCCTCATGGTGCGCTTCGGGAGTTGTAGTTCCCAGGCTCACGGCCTGCAGCCCCGAGAATCCTATGAGCCTTTCTGCTGCACTACAAATCCCAGAAGGCTCCGCGCTCAGGCCTTCACTAGGCGGTTTAGCCGCCTGTGCCTGTTGCCAAGATACGGGTTTGGAGGCCTCGCCCTTTCCCGCCCTTCCAGCCTTCCTCGCATCCTTCAGCCTTCACGACCACCCGGCTGATTTTAGAAAGAACCCGCCGAAAGCCTGGATGCTTCATCGTGCGCATAATGCATCTGACCCCTAAAACCGCTGAAGGACGCGAGTCATAAGCCCCGAGCCCCGTTTGAGTTAGGACTTTCTGTCAAGAACGGTTTCTCAAGGAAATGCACTCGAGTCTGAATCTTCCCAAGAGCCAGACTAAGAAGCGGCCGACGCTACAACCCGTGGCGTGCGCCGGCGCTCGGATCTGTGCGTGCCGTTGGCGCGTTGCCCGCTGGGAATCGTAGTCCACGCTGGCTGCGGCCTGGCTTCATTGTTCCAGACGGCCTCGGGGCACGCGTGCGCAGTGCACGGCTGGGCCGTGTGTGGGTGAGACCCTCGGCAGAGCCCCCTTTCATTGTCTGGGCCTGACGCCTGCGCAGTGACACCTCGCCGGGGCCTGAGCAGGAGGAGGGAAAGGGCCTGGCTCCTCGCCCTTCCCGAGGCGCCTGCGCACTGCGCGGCCGCTCTCTCTGTCTCTGCCGTTACCGCTATGTGTGGGGCGTGTGTGGAATAACGTTATTGCTCAGCGGTACCGGAGAGGCCCGGGAGCGTGACCGCGGCGGCAACGACGACGACGGGGTGGGCAGAGGGGGACGGCGTGCCAGAGACTCACGGGACGCGACGCGCCCCGCCTCCCCGTCCGGTCCCTCTGCACGGTGAGGGGTAAGTGATGCGCTGGGGGTCGGCGCCGCTGCATTTTGCACATCGTCCTCACATTGGCGGCGGCGGCGGGGGTCGGGCGGGGCGCGGTCTCCGCGGCCGGACGGAGGTTGCGGGCCCGGCCACGGACGGGTGCTTCCCGGATGCTCCGCGCGGCTCGCCACCCACCCAGCGGCCTGGGCCGTGCTCCCTCCCCTCCCCCGCCCGAGCCGCGGCCGCCGGTCCTTCCCGGGCGGGCGCCCTGCCACGGTCCCTGCCTGCTTCCCCTCCCGGCTTTGTGCAGCCTGCGCCGTGGCAGTTTGCGGGCGGAGCGTGGAGGGAATGTCTGCGCTTGCCTCCCGGGGAGGCATTTCCCTCCCCGGCTCCCAGCAGCGGCCCGGGCGGGCGCCCATCCCTTTTGTAATGCTCAGTTTTAGGGGTGTGCGACAGGCGGTGGGTGGTGGAGGGGGGGGGGTTCACGCCGGACGACCAGCCCTCTCGGGAGGGCGTGGATGCAAGACGTGTTGTCACGCACCCTTGCCAGGCGACTGCACCCCGCCGAGGCTCTGGCTCCGTAGTAAACCCGGGGGAGGAGAGAGTGGCTTCCTGTGGGCTTCATTGTCCAAAGATTGAAATGTAGGATTTGCGTTTGGTTCCCTTCCTTTTTTTATTTTTATTTTTTTTGTAAGGAGGGGAAAAATAGATAAACACATAAATTGCTAGCTACAGGATGTCAGGGATTTATAAGTCACATATTCTATATTGTAGCGTTTAGTAGTTTTACTATTCCTTCCCCCTCCCCCCCCCCAAGAATGTAAAGAACACAGAGACTATACCTGCTGGAGTCCAAGTCGGCCAAGGTGATCAATATAAAATTAGTAGGTGACAGTGAAGACTGAGCTAGGAAGGGCCTGACAACGAAGCTGTTGTTGTGTAGCAGGGAAATGAACAAGCAGAATTATTTTTTTTTTTTCCGCTGGGTGGATAATGCATTCATGTTCCTAAGGGAATGCATTAGAATATATCCAAACAAAACAAGAAATAAACCTGGTATGTTTTGGTTTCTGAAATTGCTTGTTTTTACTCTGTTAATGAAAATACAGCTATTTGAGAGGAATTTGGTAAAGCAGACAATATATTTCATTGAAAATATACCTTTTAAAATGATTTGAAACTTAAGTTCACAGTACGTACTAGGGCTTTGCTAGTCTTTCTGCTTAAAAGAAGCAGAAGGTAAGGTGAAGTAGGATTGGAGGAGCAGCTGAAAGGAGACAGACTAGATCTTCATGGCTATGGCCTTGTTAGTTAGGCTTCAGAGATTTAGAAATTCTGCTCTGGAATGATTGCACCAATAAATAGGAAGTTACAAACCATTCTGCATATTCCTGCCATAATTTTAAAAAATAAATCAAACCAGAGCTGCTTCCTTTGTAAGTACAGTAGAATTTTTTTGTGTTTTAAGACAGGAGTCTTAAGTACATGTGACAGAAACTAAGAAGGCACTTTAAAACTACTGAAGTTAGCTGTCTCATTTGCCTGAAGCCAAACTAATGGAAGGCAGAGCCAAATAAAACTAAGTGTGGTCTTTCTGTATGCCTAGTCCTTTTGCCCTGACCAAACTTAAGGAAAGGTGCTCTTCATGCTCCTTGAATTGTCTGTATCAACTCCATTCTCACAGTTGTATCCTGGTCTTTGTGATGTAAAATTATTATCGAGTACAACTTCAGTTTTATAAATTAAGGAAAGTGCCCTAACATACACTTTAAAAAATAATTGAGAAAGTGTGTGAGTGTGTGTGTGTGTGTGTGTGTGTGTGTGTGTGTATGCCTCTGCAAATAAATGCTCATTTACCTTTATGTGGGTCGCTGGGGAACTAAACCTGGGGCTGACAGACAGTCTGGCTTTGCAAGCAAGCACCTTTAACCATTAAGGTGTCTTTCCAGCCCGGGCATGTGCTTTTTATTTAAAAAAAAAAAAGTTGGATGGTCTCCTTCTTGTTAGTAATCAAGTTTTTTTCTTGAAAACCAGTAATATTTTATGACCATATATAGTTTGACCAGCTCTATAACCTGTGCTACAAATACAATTTACACATAACAAAAACCTATGATGTTCGTTTTTCTTCAATTAGTAAATTGTATTCTACTCAACTTAAACTAGAACTTACCTTGTGAGAAACAATTTTATATTTATATATTTATATATATATATATATATGTATATATATATGTATATTTTTGTTTGTTTGTTTTTTTGTTTGGTTTTTCGAGGTAGGGTCTCACCCTGGCTCAGGCTGACCTGGAATTCACTATGTAGTCTCAGGGTGGCCTCAGAGTCTCGGCGATCCTCCTACCTCTGCCTCCCGAGTGCTAGTATTAAAGGCGTGCGCCACCACTCCCGGCTACAATTTTATATTTTTATTGTGGTTTTTTTCCATAAAATTCTTTTTCAACCATATAACTAGCTTTCTTAAAATTCTACTCTTTTAAAATATTTTTATTTATTTGTTGAGAAATAGAGAGAGAGAGAGAGACAGTAAGTATAGATGCGCCAGGGCCTCCTGGCACTGCAAACCGCTACTTTGTGTATCTGACTTTGCATGGGTACTGAGGAATTGAATGCATGCCATCAGGCTTTGCAAGCAAGTTCCTTTAACTGCTGAACTATCTCTTCAACCTCCAAACTCTATTCTTTTTAAAAACATTATTATTTATTTATAAGGAGAGAGAGAGGAAGAGAGAATGGACACACTCGGGTCTCTAGCCGCTACAAATGAACTCCAGATGCATGCACTGCTTTGTGCATCGAGCTTTATGTGGGTACTGGGGATTCAAACGTGGGTCATTAGGCTTTGTAGGCAAGTGCCTTAACCACTGAGTTATCTCTCCAGCCCTCTACTTCTTTAATAGGCATTTTCTTTAGCATTTATTAGATTTTTCAACCAACTGAAAAAAGCTTGTAATTAAACCCTATGTGTGAATTATTAAAAAGTCATTTAAAACTTTATTTATTTATTTGAGAGAGAGAGAGAGGCAGATGGAGAGAGTGAGAGAGAATGGGCGTGCCAGGGCCGTCAGCCTCTGCAGATGATCTCCAGATGCATGTGCCACCTTGTGCATCTGGCTTATTTGGGTCCTGCAGAATTGAACCTGGGTTCTTTGGCTTTGCAGGCAAGTGCCTTAACCTCGATGCCATCTCTCCAGCCCCTAAAAAAAGTCACTTTAAATGTATTTTACTGGTAACTTTTGTGGTATAGAAATAATGTGTAAAATAAGTAATCTGCATGTTGTCCTGTATTAGCATTAGAATATTGAAATCCCTAGTGTAAACATTAGTGTAAACATACCTGCTGGAGTCCAAGTCAGCCAAGGTGATCAATATAAAATTAGTAGGTGACAGTGAAGACTGTGCTAGGATATCTAATGCTAATGCAGATATCAAGGTGGTTTGAGAAATTCTGTGCTTAGTGAGTTATTTAGTTCACATATCATTTTCTTGTTCCCTTTAATCTATTGAGGGGACTAGTTTTATTGTTGGATCTGCCAATAATCAGATAGTGCCATTCTAATAATAAAACATGTGTCTTTAAGCTTCTTGCCAACATGGAATTTTATTCAACAAAATTCTATTCCTGAAAGACTTTTTGCTATTATACTTTATTGTAATGATTTTGTTCTTCTGTCTTAAACAACAGGGTTTTCAGCAGTATGCTGTTCTTTTTTTTTTTTTTTTAACCCCCCTTAGGTAGGGTCTCGCTTTAACTCAGGCTGACCTAGAATTCACTATGTGGTCTCAGGATGGCCTCAAACTCACAGTGATTCTCATACCTCAGCCTCCTGAGTGCTAGAATTAAAGGTGTGCGCAGTCAAGTCCAGCCAATAGTGTACTATTGTAATAAGAATCTGATAGCATCATACTAAGTTGTAAACTCAAATATATGTAAAGTTGCAAATTGTTATGACTATATAACAAAAGATCAGCTATATTATCCCAATGTTTGGTGAGTAGATACTGATTGGAATAGTAAATGTTGATCTGTTTCATATAAGAAATAGCTTTATTCTACTGGGGAAGGGTCTCAAACTATCTTTTTCCATTTATCTTGTGTTACCAATGAAGATGCCTTGTAATAACTGTCCTTGGTAAAATAGAGCTTGATTTATTTACTCAAAATATTTTATGAGGGGTGTGTTCAGCAATGAGTTAGCCTTTTGTGACATAATAAGAATTAGAAAGCATCTGTGCTTGATTATACTGGATATAATGTTCAGTTTAGTTGAAATGATTGTGCAATAGTATATATTTTAACCATAGTAAGTCACATAGTCAATATGTATGAAGCCTATTTTTATGTCAAAGGTATAAAATAAACCAATAGAAGGAAGTTTAAAGAAAATGTCATAAAATTACTTATGTACAAATGGAGATTGCATGGAAGTGGAAAAGAATCCTAACTGTGCATTACATAGATTTGTAAAAACAAGTGAGGCATAGAAGAGAACAAGTCACTATTTAATTATATTAATAATTAAGTAATATATAAACTGTTGCTCTTTGGGGAATGGTATTATTGAATACATTAATTGTACCTGTAATATGTGGAACATCTACCAAATGCCAGAGGGAGGGAGGGAGGGAGAGAGAGAGAGAGACAGAGACTAATTTTTGCAACAGATTTCTTTGTTAAGAAACTTGAAGCACCTCCTGTGTGGTGCACATTTCTGGATGGTAGAGTCTATAACTGAAATGAACTGTTACCTTTTTGACCAAAGCCAAAGTGGTTTTTATTCATCTTCTTTCATAAGTTAAAATGACAACACCTATCCCCTCACTGTCATTAATAAAGTTAGACTGGAGGGGAGTTTGCAAATCTTCTATGCAAGTGCCATGTACTGCTATTATTCCTGAGCTTTTCTGCATGAACCCCTTTCCTGGACATAGAAAGAAGTTTATGGAAAGATTGTTACCAGGGTCCTAGGCCAGAAGAAGCCCCAGCCAACCAGATTTAACCATTTGCTATCTGGAGATTAGAGGAGTAGAGGCAAAGCCAAAGCCAGGAAAGAATATATTCATTATGACAACACTAGCGAATAACATGGGGCGAGCATTCTAACCCCATCTTCTGAATACTGACACCAGCTCTATATTATGGTACAGGGGAACCATAAAAGTGTGAACTGGAGTATGGCCAAACTGGGCAGGTAGATCGTTTGTACATGTCTAGTCTGTTGACACCAGTAAATCATTGTTGCTTGAGGGAGTAGCTGTGTTCCGTTCATGAGAGAATTGCTCTTGCTTAGGAAGGAAGCTTAGGTTCCCTTCATAGTGGGTAGGCCTGGAGGGCTCAGTGTTCCCAGAATTCAGTAAGATGAGAAGGATTCCTAAGAATTGGATAGAAGAGCAAAATGGAATCAGTTGGGACAATGACTTGAGTCATTGGGTATGGGACTGGGGGAACTGGCAAGGAATTATTTCAGATCTCTGTTACAAAATCTTATTTAAAATGAGCTAGTTCCTGTTTTGCTGTCTGACTGTTCCCCATTGGTTGCAGTTCTGCTTGTGGGAGTAGGATATAAGGTGTTTCTCCGTATAGTACATCTATGCTAGATTATCTTTTGTCTAAGTTAAGTTTTCATCCATTTGTAGCATCACATGATTCAGTTTCCTTTACCTTTCTCATCTCTTAACCACTTGGACTCAATCAGTTGTATAAATGTGATTCATTTTGTTCTGGTCTAGATTCCATGCTTAATTCTGCAGTTATGGTCCGAATATGTAATGTAGTGAAAGTCCTTTATTTCAAGCTATGTACTGGGGCTTGGATTTTGAAGGTTTGCCACAGCTAAGAACAAAACCCAAAATGTCACATGGCTCTTGAAGTTGTATTTATATGATTCAGGGGATTTGTTTTGAGGTTCTGTACTTCTGCTGTAGTTAATATTAACATAGCTTTCTTATGAAGTGATATTGTTAGTAGCTAGTAAATTTTGTGGATTTTTTGTTGTATTTTTCTTAACTATGATAAAGCTATAAACCCTAAGTACACTCTCATTTTGTTCTTTGAAAAATTTTTCTGGAACCTACTGATGCAGTCCATATAAAACCAACACCTTTGCATCTAGCTAGACCTCTCATACTCAGTTTATACCATAGATGGGTTTTGAAAAAATAATTTACTCTTACCTGCCATTAAATTTAATATGTTTGAATGTAGTCATAGTTAAAACTTGTTGAGATCTTCCTGAATCACAATTTTGTCATCCAAGGGATTAACATCCCTTCCTGGCCCTTTGACATTTATGAATATAATAAGCCAGGTCTCTAATGTCTTCATTCTGGGCATGTACTTGTTACAGCCAAAGACAAAACCATTTAGATTTATAAATAGCATATGTATTACATAAATTATGCTGTGTGGGGCTGGGACACTAATATAATGGAAGAAAACCATTTGGATATTTTTTATTTTGAGTTAGGGTCTCACTCTAGCCCAGGATGACCTGGAGTTCACTATGTAGTCTCAGGGTGGCCTCGAACTCATGGTGATCCTCCTACCTCTACCTCCCAAGTGCTGGGATTAAAGGTGTACACCACCACTCCCGGCTGTTTTAGTTTTCTTATTTTCCTTATGTAGTACAGGAATTGGGTGAAACTAGGGTAATTATATAATTGTATGATATTGAAGGTAAGCAAGAAAGCTGCTATGAAGAAATCTTAATCTAGACTCTGAGAAGCACTGTTGTTGTTAAAAGATGTGACACAGATTTAAATGCATGGCGTAAAACAAGGAATGGAGTAGTTTTACTATACTGCACATTCAGAGCCTATTTGTAGAATTAAATATGAAAACTAGATCAAAATGAAAAAAGAATAGCATTGGTAGAATTGATCAGGTCCAGTTGATAAGAGATAAGAAAGGCATGGGAAACCAATTAAAGAGAGAGTGTGACTCATAGGATACTGTTTTCTTACATTCTTTCTTTTTAATTTTCAAGGGATCGGCCTATACAATGGTTCAAAGTCAATATTAAAGTATGAAAATTCCTTCTTTCCCTGTTGTGTATATACTATGTTACAACTTTCCCCAATCTAGTAAGTAACTTTTTATTATGCATTATGTGTCTTTCAACTCAAGAAATGCAAATACAGTATGTGTTCTTTACCTTCCTTCCCTCTTTGACCCAAAAGATAGCTTCATTACACACTACATCTTGAGTGCTGCTATTTCTGAGTGTTTGGAAAGTCTCTCATATTTAACATTCTTACATTGTGTATGAGGACAAGTCCTAGATATCTCTGGGAGGAGAATATTCCATCATTCGGTGGTTCTAAAGAAGGAATGGAGTGAGTGAAATCAAGAACAAAGAAGCTACTGTGACTGGAGTGAGAAAAGGGAAAAGTAGGAGAAATCTAGATTGGATAGAGCTTTTATTGGTTGACGTGGGGATTTACTGAGGGTTTTGAAAGAATTACTCTGACAATTTAAAAAATATCTCGTTGGAGTGGAGCAAATGTGGGAATAGGAGGGTGAGCTAAGAAATAATTGTGGTGAACTAGACTGACATTGTTTAGTGTGGAAGTGGTGACCATGGGAGCTGTCCGTTTAAGAGTTGACCATGTCAAGTTAGGAATGTCTGTTAAACATCTGAATGGACATGGTCAAGTATGCATTGGTATATAGAAGTCAAGAATTCTGAAGAGTGGTTTTATTTATTTATTTTATTTTATTTATGAGAGAGAGAACGAATTGGCATGCCAGGGCCTCAGCCACTGCAAATAAACACCAGACACGTGTGCCACCTTGTGCACATGCGTCACCTTGTACATCTGACTTATGTGGATTCTGGGGAGTTGAACCTGGGTCCATAGCCTTCACAGGCAAGCGCCTTAACTGCTCAGCCATCTCTCCGGCCCCCTTTTTTTATTGTAATTTATTTTCTGGGAGCAGGGGTTGGAGAAAGAGAATGGGCACACCAGGGCCTGTCATCATTGTAAAGAAACTCCAGATGCATGTGCCACTTTTTGCATCTGGCTTTACATGGGTACTGGAGAATCTGCAAGCAAGCACCTTATCCACTAAGCCATCTCTCCAATCCCCTGAGGAGAGGTTTGAACATAAGTACATTTTAAGCATCACCAGTAAATGGGAGGAGATCCATTTGGAGGAAATTGAATAGTTGAGAAGAGGTACAAGCCTTGAGACCTGCTGTGCTCCAACAGTAAAAGGCTAGCATCGGGAAGGACTGAAAGATGTGCCCATTGAGGTACAAAGAAACTAGAGGAGTGTAATGTCCCAGAAGTCAAGGAAAAAATAGATTTTTAGAGATAAGGTGTGCTTAGTCACCCATTTCACCTTTATTCACCTGAATACTTCACTAGAAATCATTTAATACCTCTTGTCAGGGTCTCTGAGCTCACAATATTCTTGGACCTCTTCATTCTGGTTTATCAACAGGACTGTTTGTTGGTATTCTTCTCTACAAACTATTAATCTAAAGCCCAGAACAGTGCTGCTTTTTAAAAGTAGATGATCATAGGCTGGAGAGAGGGTTTAGTGGTTAAAGTGCTTGCCTGCAATGCCTACAGACCCAAGTTTGATTCCCCAGTACCCATGTGTTGCAGTCAGGTTCACATTTCTGGCAGAAAATACTCGACCAAGAGCAGCTTATAGGGAAAAAAGTGTTTTTTTTTTGTTTGTTTGTTTGTTTGTTTGTTTGTTTTGGGCTTATAGGCTCCAGGGGAAGCTCCATGGATAGCAGGAAAAACAATGGCATGAGCAGAGGGTGGACATCACCTCCTGGCCAACATCAGGTGGACAACAGCAATAGGAGAATGTGCCAAATACTGGCAAGGGGAAACTGGCTATAATACTCTTAAGCCCACCTCCAGCAATCCACTGCCTCCAGGAGGCATTAATTCCCAAATCTCCATCAGCTAGGAACCTATCATTCAGTACACCTAAGTTTATGGGGATACCTGAATTAAACTACCACACCATGTAAACCAGATGCACAAGGCAGCACACATGCCTGGAGTTGTTTGCAGTGGCTAGAGGCCCTGGCATGCCTGCTCTCTCCCTCCCTCCTCCTCCTCTCACGCAAATAAATAAATATTTTTTTAAGTAGATGGTGGGCTGGAGAGATGGCTTAGTAGTTAAGATGCCTGCCTGTGAGGCCTGTGGACCCATGTTGAATTTCCCAGATCCCATGTGAGTCAGATGCACAAGGTGATGCATGTGCAAGGATGCACATGCCCACTAGGTGGCACATGCATCTGGAGTTTGATTACAGTTGCTGGAAGCCCTGGCATGCTAATTCTTTCTGTCTTCTCTCTTGTGCTTTTGCTCTTGTTCTCTCTCATTAAAAGGGGGGGGGGGCCCTGGGTGTGGTGGCGCATGCCTTTAATCCCTGCACTGGGGAGGCAGAGGTAAGAGGATTGTTGTAAGTTCAAGGCCACCCTGAGACTACATAGTTAATTCCAGGTCAGCCTGGGCCAGAGTGAGACCCTACCTTGGAAAAAAAAAAAAAGCCAGTCTGTTGGGCTTGCCTCAATTTTTTTTTTTTTTAAGTAGAATAGTCATTGCTAGTGACGTTTCCACAAGAGAGGCAGCGATATCCATTGAGGAGACTTTATTAGGAATTGCCTCAGTGATACTAGTTGCGTGATATTGAATGTTGAACTTAGTCTCAGAAGCTCAGTGTCATTTATAAAATTTAGCTAGTGATAGACCAGCTTTCTCAGAGGTTTGTTGTAGTAACCAAATGAGGTATATGTAAGAAACAAATGATACGTGTAGTTGTAAATAGGCATCTCCTTTCCTTATTGCCCTAAATGTGATGCCACCTCATTATTGTTGAGTTTAAAGAATTTAAATTTTAAATATTTTATTTATTTATTTATTTATTTATTTATTTGAGAGAGAGGGTGGAGGCAGACAGAGATAGAATGGCATGCTAGAGCCTTCAGCTGCTGCAAACAAACTACAAGACTCTGCACAACCCTGTGTGCATCTGGCACTATGTGGGTACGAGGCAGTTGAATCTGAACCCAGGTCTTTTGGCTTTGCAGGCAAGTGCTCTAACTGCTAAGCCATCTCTCCAGCCATTAAGGAAGTATTTTGGCTGAATAACAAAAGTACTTTTCATTGATTTTTCTGATTTCTTATGGCTTTCATCCTTTTTTTTTTTTTTTTTTAGAGGCAGGGTCTCACTGTAGCCCAGGCTGACCTGGAACTTACACTGTTGCTTCAGGCTGCCCTCAAACACAAGGTGAAGCTCCTACCTGTGCCTCCCAAATGCTCCCAAGGCATGTGTTACTATGCCTGGCTGGATTCCATCATTTTTTATTGTTCTTGGGAATGGAGTTTGGTAGTAGGAAAAGAGCAAAGCAGGCTTTGAAAAGGTAATACTTTTGTTCAGTTTTAATTCTTATTAATTCATCCTTAATTCTCAATAATGATTAAATACGAGTTAAGACAGAAATAGTAAGCATGTCTGCTTTTTTTCCAGTCTAGCACAAATATTTTACTCAATAAAAGAAATGTTACATTAAAAAATGTGCAAATTAATGCCTCTGAGGTTGAATAGGAGCCTTGAACTCCAGACGTGCTAGACAACTGACTTCAGCAAGGGGAAATGGAAAACTTGGTAAAAAGGGTCAAAAGTATTAAAATACTTATCTTGGCAGGAAGAAAAGAAACGTTCAGGTGTTGCTCTTTGCCTTCTACCTTGTTTGAGGCAGGGTCTTTCATTGTTCGGGGTTCTGTTCACCAGGCCAACTGGTCCATGAGTGTCTGGAGGATTTTACTGTCTTCACCATCCTGCCCGCAGCAGGTATGCTGGGATCACAGGTGCCTGCTATAGCATCCAGCTTTGTGTGTGTTGGGGATCTGTCAATTCAGGTACCCTTGCTTGCAAATGCTTTATCCTCTGAGTCATCTCCTTGCCTCCAGGAGTACTCATTCTGTTACCTCCCAAAGGCCATACTTCATACAGAGTCGCATTGGGCTTTGTTCAGTGCACATTTTGGAAGGGGTAGTATATAGTTTACTTCTCTCATAGCAGAAACCAAATGCCTAACAAGCAGCTGAAGGGAGAAGTTTGTTTTCAGTTCTGTGGAGTACAGTCCTTAATGGCAGAGAAGGCATGCTTGTCCACAGCAGCAAGAGCTAGGGCATGGGTTTTTCCCAAGGTGACAGATTAGAAAGTAGAGAGCTAGACCACAGCAGAGCCAGGATATAACTCTCAAAGACCCACCCTTAGTACCCTATGTCTGCCATCTAGACCCCATAACTCACCAAGCAGTGACATCAGTTGGGTAGCAAGTATTCAAACACATACGAATTAACTAACATTTTCCCAATTAAAAATTATGATGAAAAATATATAAAATTTATTCTTAATCATTTTAAGCATGTTGAATGTATTAATAATGTTGTGTAACCATCATCATCCACAACTCCTTCCATCTTGTAAAAGTAAAATTTGAGAACTGTTAAATAGTAACTCATCCACTGCTCCCTTCCCTCAGCCCTTGGCAACTACCATCCTACTTTCTGTTTCCATAATTTTTACTGCTGAAAGCAATGTGTGTGTGTGTGTGTAACCATATAGTACTTGTTTTTTTGTTGTTGTTGTTTGGTTATTTTAGCATAGTTTCCTCAAGGCCGAACTGTATGGTAGGTTCAAAATTTCCTTTCTTTTTAATAATGAATAATAGTACATTGTTTGTGTGTGTACTGCATTTTGCTTATTCATTCATCTGTCTATGAATACTTGGATTGTTTCCCATGTTTTGGCTATTAATAACAACAATTTTTAAATCTGTTGCAGCTTTTGACCTCAAATTGCAAGTTTTCTTATCTAAATGAAACAGGTCCACATTTTTAGGTTGATCCTGGCTGAAGATTTTTTCATTTACAAAATTACCTGTATTTTACTTTTTCAGAAATAATCACACTATGAACTATCTCCAGTTAATTCTAACATACCTCATGGTAGTCTGGTAATGGTGAGGCTGATCACCTTAAGCATGATAACCAAAAGAAATTACAGTATGTGAAGGAATAGACTTTTTGGGCAAAAGCGTTTATATATCTAATTTACTAATATTTAAAAAACATACTGATGCTACCTTTATGTATAAAAGTATAAGGATCTGTATGACCATTTGTTTATGTCAATTTTTTCCTTTCCAACATAAAATTATTAGCTTATTCTCTGTATCCACATATATGAAGTACTTAATTGAAACTATCCATAATGCAAGTAATCGTGATTTCTGTTCATATAGCCAAAGTAGCTACATGCTTTTTTTTATTCATTAATTTGCTTGTTTTGGTTGGATTTTTCGAGACCAGTCTCACTCTAGTCCAGACCAACCTGGAAATCACCACCTATCCTTCCTAAGCCTACCAAGAGTACTAGGTGCATGTGTCGCCATGCCTGTTCTATGTTTGTGTGTGTGTATATATATATTTGAGACAGGGAGAGAGAGAAAGAAGCAGAAAGAGAGAGAGGGAGGGAGGGAGGGAGGGCGGGCGGCCATGCCAGGGCCTCTAGCCAGTACAAATGAACTCCAGACACATGTGCCACCTTGTGTATCTGGCTTATGTGGGTATTGGGGAATTGAACCTGGGTCCTTAGGCTTCACAGGTGAGCACCTTAACGACTAAGCCCTCTCTCCAGCCCCCTGTTCTGTGTGTTTTAATAAAAATTTGTACAGTTTTACAAAAAGTCAGGCTTTACATTTTTCATAAGCTTGCAGAGAAATCTTGGCTAGAACTTTTTTTTATTATTTGAGAGTGACAGAGAAAGAGGTAGAACGAACTCCAGACGCATGCCCCCCCCCCCCCGTGCATCTGGCTAACATGGGTCCTGGGGAATTGAGCCTCGAACCGGGGTCTCTAGGCTTCACAGGCAAGGGCTCAACCGCTAAGCCAGCCCTCTCTTCAGCCCTTTGGTTAGAACTTTTAATGCCTAAATCATGCAAAAGTATAGAAGTTTTCTCTTAAGTATATTCTTTAGACATTATATTAAAATGATTCATATGAAGGAATATTTTGAAATTACTGGTTTTTCTCAGAAATCTGTATTCTTCTGAAAATATATAAAATCATATATGGCTTGATGCTTGGAATGCCATCTTTGCTTGTTTTTATAAGAAGTGGATTTCTTTAAACCTCTCTGCTACTTCAGGTTTAAGCTGTAAATTACATTTATGGCTCATGGTTCATATTTGTTACAAATCCTTTAAAATTGGTATTAATGGAGGCTGGAGGGATGGATTGGCAGTTAAAGTGCTAGCCTGCAAAGCCAAAGGACCCAGGTTCAATTCCCCAGGACCCACATAAGCCAGATGCACAAGGTGGTGCATGCATCTGGAGTTTGTTTGTAGTGGCTGGAGGTTCTGGTGTGTCTATTTTCCTTCTCTCTCTCTGTCTGTCTGTCTGTCTCTCTCTTTTTCTCTCAAATAAATGAATAAAGAATTTTTTAAAAAGTGGTTTGAATGGAAGATAATAAAAGGTAAAATTTTGAGCATTCATTTCAAAATAATTAAAAAGTAGGAGAGCAAATTTTTCTCAGTTCTGAGCTTTTCACATGAGCAGAGAGTAAATGTCTTGGTAGGAATCCAAAAAAAGCACAGCTGTAGATTTATTTTTTGGGAGTAACTGTACAAATGAGGGTGAGGATTTAAAGTAAATATTTTTCCCAATAGTGGTTTTCATTATCTTTCCCAGATCAAGTTAATTATACCGTAGCATTGAACTTTTCAGTATGTTTTGTGTGTCACTTTCTCAGAGATCCTTTCCCTGACCACCCCCATAAAGAAAACCTCCCTAGCTATCACATTATCCTTTCTTTTTCTTTCATTTATCTATTTGTCCTTGCTTCTGTGAGAGTAGAAATTTACTCTTTTGATCCTCACACTCTCTTCCTAAAGGCAGTTAATACTTACATATTTATGTATGTTCCCTTCATGTATATGAAGTTTTAGAACTTTATAATGGTCAATAAATGCTATTCTGTTATAAATAAAGGATACAGAAAATTGTGCTTGTATATATAGCATGATTGGGCCTTATGTTATCCTTAACTATTCTGTCAAAAAAGAGAAGTATTTAATGTTAAGTATAGTTTCTATTGGGGATTTTGAGGGGGCAAATGTGAAACAGGAATCTTAAATTTGTGCATTTATTTAACATTTCATTTATCTTGTAGATACTTGAAAATGATCAGATGAAAAGACATGGTACAAGTTGTAAAACCCAGTTAGCTAGTTTGTGCCATGGCTTAGTGAGTTTGTTTTTGTTTATAAGCTTTACTACTAGTAAAGGACAAATTTGAAAGGTGAAGTTCATTACTTTATTCTTTTTTGTTTAACGTTTCAGTTATTTTGTTAGGAAAGTGACATCACTCAGGAAGCAAAGCTGGGCAGTGGGCCAAGCCCTTAAGAAGTCATTGTCACTTTTTCACACCTGGTACCAGAAGAAAAGTTGTCACAAGGATATATAAGTAAATGCTTCATTAAAATAAGAGATGCCAAGGGTACAGAAAAGTACAGAAAAATATTGCATGGTCTGATAGTCATAATGTAAGGCCAGCTATTTATTTCTCTGTAGTAGCAGGAACTTATGGATGGGATGAGATTTATTCCCTGTAAGCCATCTGGTGATGAATCAGAGCATAGGGATGAACTGTCCTTAATATGTGGTTCAGCTCAAGTAATTGCATGCACTAATTGTATACTAGTTGTTTTCTTCAACGAAATTTTTGCCACTGGTTGTGCACTACACAATTTTGTATTTTATTGTAATGTTGTGGCCCATATCTTACCTCTACTATTAAAGTAATTAAAGTCACTTAGACCTCTCTTGCCATCATTCCTCTGTTTGAAATAAATATGACCACAACCAACATTTAAAAAGTTTTAAGTCAGGTGTCATGACACATACCTTTAATCCCAGTGCTTGGGAGGCAGAGGTAGGAGGATCACTATGAGCTGGCTTCTAGGCCAGCCTGGGACTGCAGAGTGAGTTCCAGGTCAGCCTGGGCTACAGTGAAACCCTACCTCAAGAAACCAAACAAAAAAGGTTTTGTTGATCCTCTTCCTCCATAGGTCTCCTGTCTCCCCCCATTTGGTCCAGGTAACCCCCATGTTCGGTCCCTTCCCCTCTCCCCGTGGACCTGCTCTCCTAGCCGCCATTTTGTTTTCATGTTACTGTGCTCTGTTACTTTCTTTTCCTCCTTCATCCTTCAGAGTCTCTACCTTCTCATAGTGCTCTTTCTAGTTTTATGGCCCATACTCATACAAATATGCATACTTAAAATTAAAATTGTAGGAACTACATATGAAAGGAAATAGGTGGTATCTGTCTTTCTGTATAATAATTTCCAATTCCATCCATGTTCCTGCAAATATTATTGTTTCATTTTTCTTATTGTTTGGTAGAATTGTGAATAACGTACCACATTTTCTTTGTCAACTCATCTGTTACTGGTTATCTAGGCTGTTTCTGTTTCCATGTCCTAGCTCTTGTGAATAGTGCAACAATAAACATGGGTGTGCAGCTATTTCTGTAGTAGGACTCAACAGTCCTTTGAGTATATACACAGGAATGGCATATCTGGGTCATATAGTAGTTCTATTTTTATGAGAAACCTCTATGTAGTTTCCATAGTGACTGTACCACTTTACACTCCCTACAACATTGAACATTCAATCTCTCTTTTCTCACATTTTTGCAAGCATTTCTTTTCTTGATGGAGTGAGACGGAATCTCAAAGTAGTTTTAATACATATTTCCCTCATGGCTAAGAATATTGAATACTTTTAACAATATTTATTGGTCTTTGTGTTCCTTCTTTTGGAGGCTGTCTTTTCAGTCCATTGGCCAATTTATTGATTAGAAGATTTGACTATTTGGTATTAGTTTTGTAATTATTAATGTTTCTGTATTAACACAATCTCAAGCATAGCTGGCAAAGACTTATACTTTTTGTAGTCTATTCATTCTGCGAATAGCTTCATTTGCCATACAGAAGCTTTTTAATTTCATGTAATTCCATTTGTAAGTTCTTGTGGTTACTTTCTTTTGGAAATATCCTTTTCAGAATATTTTTCCTCATGCTTATATCTTGAAGTGTTTTCTCTTTGCTTACTCCTAGAAGTTTTAGCATGTGGCGTCTCTGATCCATTTTAAATTGATTTTTGTGGAAGGTGAGAGATAGTGGATTTAAATTCATTCTCCTACATGTTAATATTCATTTTTTCCATCATAATTTGTTGAAGGGCTTATCTTTTTTTCCAGTATGTGATTTTGACACCTTTTCAAAAATTACGTGGCTGTAGCTATGTGATTTATTTCTGGCATCTTTCATTTTATTCCATTGGTGTACATAACATTTCTCTTTTTCGTGCCAGTATGTTGTTACTATGCTTTGATAATAATTTGAGATCAAATATTGTGAAACTTCTAGCATTGTTATTTTTTCTTAGGATTGCTTTGGCTATTTTTATTCTTTTGTGTTTCCACATGAAATTTAGGATTTTTTCTAGTTCTGTGAAGAATGTCATTAGAATTTAGAATGTGTTGGGTCTTTTGACCACTTTGTTGTGAGCATGGAGGGTCTTTTCATTGTGTACTGACTTCACTCTCTTTTTTCAGTGCTGTGAAGTTTTTAACTGTAGAGGTCTTTTGCCTTCTTGGTTATATTCATTCATACGATGTTGCTGCTTCTTCATCTTTTTTTTTTTTTAAGATAATAGGTAGACTTTAAGAGAAGGAAAGAGTAAAGAAGGTACACAGAGCCTTCATGAGAGTGGGGCCCTCCCATCTCCATCCAGTTGGGCTTAGATGAGGGGAGTTTACCATAGTAGGGACCTGGAAGTTCAAGAGAGGTGAAAATCCAAAACAGAGCTTGGGCTTTTTGTTTTGTTTTGTTTTTGTTTTCCCTTTTTCCTTAAGTAGGGTCTTACTCTAGCCCAGGCTGACCTAGAATTCACTATGTAGTCTCAGGCTGGGCTTGATCTCACAGTATTCCTTGTACTTCATCCTCCCAAGAGCTGGCATTAAAGGTATATGCCACCATGCCCAGCAGAGATAAAAAGAGGGAGAGAGAATGGGTGCGCCAGGGCCTCTGCTGCAAAGGAACTCCAGATGCATGTGCCACTTTGTGCATCTGCCTTTACTTAGGTACTGGGGAATCAAACTCCAGGTCATTAAGCTTTGCAGGCAAATACCTTAGCCATTGAGCCATCTCTCTAGCCCCATTAAAAAACAGAAAGAAAGAAATTGTGAATATCTTTAAAAATACCCTAATTTCTTTTTCTACAAGTTTGTTATTGGTATACAGAAAGGCTCCTGATTTTTGTATGTTGGTTTTGTAGCCCTCAGCTTTGCATACACACGTGTAAAAACACTTTATATATGAGCAGTCTTTCCAACCCCATGAAATTTTGTTAAACTGCATTTAAGCATAGAAGAGATAGACCTGTATAAAGTTCCACAATCATCCCAAACAGTGCCACCAGCAGAGTACCCAAGTATTCAAGAGCCTGTGGGGAACATTTCACATTCAAACCACAACCATATTCCTCCATGTTGTAGTCTGCTTAATAATTTTATGAAGTTTTTTTACCTTCAAATAATGCTGAATTATATGTACATACCATTTATGATCTATTCATTTATTGAGATAGGCTTAGGCTGTTACCAACTTTTGGCTGTTGAGAATAGCATTCTGACGTCAGTGTATTGATACACATATGTCTGTTCTTTCAGTTCTTTTAACACATACCTATGAGTAGAATTGATGGATCATACATCATTTTCGTATTTACATTCTTGAAAAAAACCACAGTGTTTTAAACCTCATTTTACATCCAACAAAGTTTCCATTAGTTTATGTTCTTGCCAACACATTTGATTTTATTTTTTATGATAGCAGTTCTATCAGTTGTTAAAGCTAAAAGTTTCTAATGTGTGTTTTTCTTCATATCTGCAGGATGACGTAGCTTTGCCAAAGATTTAGAAGTGAAGCAGAAAATGAGCTTAACATCCTGGTTTTTGGTGAGCAGTGGAGGCACTCGCCACCGGCTGCCACGGGAAATGATTTTTGTTGGAAGAGATGACTGCGAGCTCATGCTACAGGTAACTATGTCAGCCTTCTCTTGTGTGGACTAGGCATCAGATATTTTCTGCTCCTTTAGTGATCCACAGTACTTAGATTGAAAGCTTTTGGCTGTCTGAACTTGAGCATTAACTATTTTTTTCATCCTGTATTATTTATAAAAATATTTTGAGGATTACATTTTGAATAATAAAGATTTAGAGAAGTTTATTCTTTTTTTTTTTTTTTTTTGGTTTTTCAAGGTAGGATTTCATATTAGTCTCAGGGTGGCCTCAAACTCAAGGTAATCCTCCTACCTCTGCCTCCCGAGTGCTAGGAATAAAGGCATGCACATACCACCACACCCCGCGAGAAGTTTATTCTTGAATTAGAAGTTTTACATTTCACATTTTAAAATAGACTCCAAAAAGTTAATGAACCCAAGAGTTTGTTAACTACAAGTAAAACTTCTAATCAGGTTAAAAAAAAAAAAAAAAAAAAACAGTGTTATACCAAGGCAGCCAGGATATAGTTTTTCTCACTATTTTAAATAATATATGTAAATGTCTACCACAGGATTTGGAATATAATATTCAGTATGTTAGCTATTAATATTATACTATTACACTATAAAAAGAATTAAGCCTATTAAATTGTCTGAATTAATGACTAAATATGATAAATCTATTATTTACTGCATAATGGTTTAGTTTCCTGATATTTGTGTGCATATATGTATAGAGTATATGTAGTGTGGGTAATGTAGTTTGTGTGTTTTATGCACATACAACTTAATTCCTTGAGATGGGATCTTGTTCTCTACCCCAACCCAGAGCTGCTATTTTAGGTCAGTAAGTCCAAATGATTTTGTGGTCTCTTGTGCACCCTGCTCCCTACATGGACCTGGGTTACTGATATGCATGGCCATGCCCATCTTTTTGTTATGTGGGTTCTGGGGAATCAAACTGAGTCTCAGGCCCTCCAAGGCCTGCATGCTTAAGCAGCAAGTGTGCTCAACTGTTGAGCCACCTCCCCAGCTCTGTTTCCTGATAATTTCTAGACTGAGAATATTAAAGATGAGTAGCAAAAAAATAAAATAAAACTTGTTTTTAATTTATAAAATCAGTGTAGCATAGATTAAGACAGGCTTTATTCCTGTATACTTCAGTAATATTGAATTTAGCATTTATTTAAGAGACATTCAGTGTGCTATCTACTATAGTTTGAGTATAATTAAAGATTGTTGTTTATTTAAAAAACAAATACATAGTTTATATTTTAGATTATACAATATCAGGCTGGGAAGATGGCTCCGAGTTTAAAGGTGCTTCCTTGCAAAGTCTGCCAGCCCCAGTTCAGTTCTCCGGTACCCACATAAAGCTAGATGCACAAAATGACACATATGCCTGAAGTTCGTTTGCAGTGAAAAGTTAACTTGACCCACCCAAAGTCTCTCTGTTTGCCTATCTGTCATTTTCTCTTTGTTTCTCTTGCAAATAAATAAATAAATAAATTGAATATTTTAAAAACAGAATATACAGGTTGGAGCAGTGGCTTAGCTATTAAGGCACTTGTCTGCAAAGCCTAACAACCTGGGTTTGATTCCCTAGTACCCACGTAAAGCTGGATGCACAGAATGGCACATGTGTCTGGAGTTCATTTGCAGTGGCTAGAGGCCCTGGTGTGTCCATTTTTTTCTTTCTCTCTCTCTCCCCTCTGTGTCAGTTTTCAC
Source organism: Dipus sagitta (assembly GCA_036346955.1). Lineage (NCBI taxonomy): Eukaryota > Metazoa > Chordata > Mammalia > Rodentia > Dipodidae > Dipus > Dipus sagitta. The sequence goes on from CM070770.1 coordinate 330,714,231, forward strand.
ACACACACACACACACACACACAGAGAGATAGATAAAGATATAGATATGTAGATATAGATATAGATATAGATATAGATACAGATATAGATAATATAGTTGATGTTGAAGGTAGAGCCACACTGTAGCCCAGGCTGACCTGGAACTCACTATGTAGTCTCAGGGTAGCCTTGAACTCACAGCAATCCTCCTACCTCTGCCTCCCGAGTGCTGGGATTAAAGGCATGTACCACTACACTCTTCACAAGTAAGTATTTTTAAAAAGTACAATGTGATAGGGAAGGATCCATAGTGATAGTAAAAAGGTTACTGTATTAAGCAAATTAACATTTAGCATTTCATATAGCTTCTCTTTCTGTTTTTGTAATAAGAGCAGCTAATAACCTCATTTGGCATGAATCCCTACACAGTGTAATTTTTGTTTATTTATTTATTTTTGAGGTAGAGTCTCACTCTAGCCCAGGTTGACCTCCTAGAGTTCACTGTGTAACTCAAGGCTGGCCTCCAACTCACTGTGATCCTACTATCCTACCTCAGCCTCCCAAGTGCTGGAATTAAAGGCGTGTGCCACCATACCTGGTCCGGTATAATTTTATAACCTGTATCTTTAGACTTCTTCATTCTGCTTTCTTTCTTCTATGTTGGGTCTTCTGATGTGCGTCCCCTCCACTTCTATCTAACTCATACTAACAACTGTTCTCTGTTTCTGTGTGTTTTCTGTTTCCTTTTCTCCTGTTTTGAGTCAAGTTCTTGCTATGTAGCCTAGGCTGAAATTCAGCAGTTCTCCTGCCTTTCCCTCTGGAGTGCTTGGATTATAGGTGTACACCACCATATATGGTTGTCTTTTTGTTTTTATTGAGGATTTTAATACATGAGCATAATATAATTTGATCATGATCCCCTCCTATTGCTCTGTTTGTCCTCCTCTAAGCTCTTCCTCCTTCCAAGTAGTTCTTCTCTATAGATGTCTCATTCTTTTTGTCCTCCTCCATTTTCTATTTCAAATTGTTCATGGTTCAATATTGTACAAGATCTTGGAGTAACGCCACCCACTGTGAGATCATAAACGTACCTGTCAGTTCATATCCTGAAGACAGTGTCCCAAAGAACTCCTTCCCACCCTGTGGCTCTTAGATTCCTGAGTCATGGAGGGTATGAAAAAGATAGCACTGATCTCTTAGCAGTCTTTCTATTTTTAGTTGGATGAGTTTTTAGTCTGTCTACCACCATATCTAGAGAGAAGCTTCTCTGGCTATTACTGAGAGCAGCACTAACTTTCTTTCTACAACCACCTCTGCAATGTTCCCTGTCTGGCCGTTGTGATAGGGATGTCTTGTGTCTGGTGGTAGACATTGGACTGTCTTTTTTCATGTCCTTGTTGAGTCTTAGGCCCACAGGATTAACCACTATCTCTACAAAGAGGCTTCTCTAGCTAAAAGTGAGGACAGCCCTAATCTATAGGTATAAACATAACCAAATAGAGCATATTCATTTAGCCAAAGAATTGTACCAGACATGGATTTTTCGCCACACATGGAGCAGCTTTGAAATCTATTTAGGGAGCTGTTGGTTATCCCCATAACGGATCTGCCACCATTTTACCAGTAAGCACATTTTGCCTGGTTTTTTAAGTTTGTATCCATTCTATAAAGATGCAAATTTTTTAACAAGTGTTTTTAAATTTTTATTTATTTATTTGTGCATGTGTTTGTGTGTGTACATGCATGCCAGGGTTTTCATTCCACTACTAATGAACTTCAGATGCATGTGCCACTTTATGTCCAGCTTTACATGAGTGCAGGGGAATCATAGCAGGGCCAGCAGACTTTGCAAGCAAGGACCTTCAACCATGAACCCATCTCCCCAGCCCAATATTTATCTTCTATATCTGGCTTATTTCAGTTAGCATTTCCTACATGCTCATTATTTTTGTGTGAAAAATGGCAAAGTATCATTCCTTTTTAGGGCCAAATGATGTTGCATTGCATATATGTACCACAGGTTTTTAAAATCCAATCCTTTATCAGTGAACACTTGGTTGTTCCCATAACTTTCCTGTTGTTTTTGTGAGGTAAATTTCATTTCTTTTAGTTGTATACTCAAAGGATACAAAATTCCTTCTTCTAGATAACCTTGCTAGCTTTATCATTATCTTTTTCTTTTTTTTCTTTTCTTTTTTTTTTTTTTTTTTTTGGTTTTTCGAGGTAGGGTCTCACTCTAGTCCAGGCTGACCTGGAATTCACTATGGAGTCTCAGTGTGGCCTCGAACTCACGGTGATCCTCCTACCTCTGCCTCCCAAGTGCTGGGATTAAAGGCGTGCGCCACCACGCCCGGCCTCATTATCTTTTTCTAATGATAGAAACTGATGGGTGGGAGGTTGTGTCTGATCTAGTTTACTCATTTTTTTTTTGCGCACTTTGTGATGTGCCCCATCCTGTCCTAGAGCCTTGAACCTCCCAAGTGCTACCACATCCATCTTCTCATAGTCGTTTTGATTTCCCTGTCCTCAATGATGAATGTGAGACATTGTCTTTCTATACCTACTGCCCACTTTCATTTCCTTATATTTTACAACATGTATTTCTTAGATAGTTTTGAGCTGAGGCTGCCATGTAAATTGGTGAATGCAAAATGCAGCATTTTGAATTTTTCTGATCAAAATAAAAATCAGTATGATCTCGTATCTGTTCTGAAGATTTACAGCAGTTAATGTATTCGCTTCCTTATATGAAGGTTAAAAAAAAATCATTCTTTCCATAAATAGAAGCCCAACCAATTTCACTGTCATGTAAAAACTAACACTGCCATTCTTTTGAAACTAGTTCGTCCAGTGTGGCATTTAGGAACTTCATTGCAGGCTGCAGAGCTGACACCATGACAAACCAAAGGGTAGGGGTGGGGTGGGTGTTTTGTTTTCCTTTTCCTTTTAGTATCCATTGCTCATGGAGTAATTTCTGGAAATGATCCTGTTGTATATCATCAGAGATTTATTTGAATTCCACCATGGATATGCTCCTTGGAGGTCTGCTCCTTAGATTGGATGCTGGAGTGAGACATGTTTTTCAGGACCCGTGTAGACTACCTGATCATCTTTGTTTATTTGCAGAAATATATATTTGGGTTATCTTGCCAAGCTTTAATTTATTTTTCTACTATTGAGTCTTTAATAAGTTTAGGATATTAATTCCTTAACAGAGTTATGGTTTATAGTTTTTCTTAATCTAATAGGCTACTGTTTTATTTTGTTGATTATTTTTTTGTTATGAAGAAGCATTAGTTTGATATAATCTCGTTTATTTATTATTTGCTTTTGTGAACAATCTTTGGAAGGGAGGAAGGATTTACATTGGCTTACAGTTGGAGGGGATGCCATCCATTTTGGCACGGAAGGCATGGATGCAGGAACAGGAAGAGTTGGCCACCATCAGTCGTCAGACAGGAAGCAGAGAGGGATGGATGCTGCAGCTTGCTTTTATCTTTTTATTCAGACTGAGATCCTAGCCTATAGAATAGTGTGGCCATTGTTAAGGTAGGTTTTCACAGCTCTCTTAACCTGATCTAAAACTCCCTCACAGAGATTTGTCTCCTAGGAGATTATAGATCCTGTCAAGTTGACAATTGATAGGAAGCATCACAGAAAGTAGTATGTAATACTGTGACTGCTTTTCCCACTTCCACTGGGGTTGTAATGTTAATAAGATTCAGTTACTTCTTAGGGATTTGTTTTATTTTTCTCTCTCTGCTCCATCAGGGAGATAAGGTTATGGAGAGAAGACTGGGTGTATGTAGTATTTCCATTCTCCTGTATCTGTCTGTTAGAATCTGGTATAATGGTTGTTAGTCGAACATAATATTTTGATTAGTAGAACAGAATCTTCTATGTACATCTTCCATGTCACCCTGTTGGAGTCATGGGGTTGTTTCACATTGAGAAACTCGTGGGGCTTCAGAAGTTTTGTATTTCAGTTTGGTCCACACTCAAGACTCCAACAAGTAATCACTTAAGTTTTAAGCTTCTTACCCATAGATGGCTCCAGTGGTGATTTCTGTTCCTGAAATTTCTCTGTGTTTGCCTGTCGTTTTATGTCTCAGGGTGACAGTTTGTACACTGATGAAACTAAGAGGAGATTGGGTTTTGTTTGTTCAACATTTTTGTAAGTGAAGTGATGAATTTATTTTTCCTTCCAAATTTTGACACCTTTTCTTCTTACCTACCATGGTTCACATAATTAGCCTGCAATGAATGATTATTAAGTTCAGATTCAGTGATTCTCAGTATTTCTTCCTTCCTATGGTTATACTTATATTGTTACTTCTTTCAATAACAATTTCCACAGGCTTATAATTTATCTTATAGGTTGCTTTATCTGCAGTCAGCTCACTGAGTAAGCAGTTGAGGGGGAGAGAGAGGGACAGAGAAAGAGAGAGAAAAGGGGGAGTGAAAAAATACACACTTTTGAAAATACTTAACAGTAATTTTATTTGACACTATTAGAGATGGAACCTGCGCCTGTGCTTGTAAGCAGTCTAACACTGAACCACATCCTCAGTGAAAAAAAAAAAACTTAACAGCACAGGTTGTTATTGTGATTTCTATTTTGACTCTTTTCCTGTTAGAACTTGCCTAAAATTCCAATTTTAAAATCCACATTTTCGTGCTGGAGAGATAGCTTAGCGGTTAAGGCATTTGCCTGCAAAGCCAAAGGATCCCGGTTCGATTCTCCAGGACCCACATAAGCCAGATGCATAGGGGGTGCATGTGTCTGGAGTTCATTTGCAGGGCAGGAGGCCATGGTGCACCCCACCCGCCCCTCTGCCTCTTTCTCTCTCTCACATAAATAAATAAAATAAAATATTTTTTAAATCCACATTTTAAGTGCGGATAATTTTGTTCAGAAACATATTATGTCCCTTTCCTCTTTAGTCTTTGGATTTCTTATGCAATTTGTGGTAGAACTTTCATTAGTAAAGAAAATCTTACAGGATAAATTCTTTTTACAATTAGATATATAAAATATAATTCACTTGATTTCAGTGTGGCATTCTTAAATTTTAAAGATTATAGTTTATGCAAAAGCAACTAGTTTAATTCAGAGTGAAGTCATTAATGGAAAGAATACTTTGAAAGTTTGGCTCCTTTACTCTTTAGACAGTGATGCCAAATTTATGTCATATATTAAGTAGCACAATTTGAATCTAATTTAATCCAGTTTTACCTGATGTGACCCTATATTTATACTTACTGACTTGAAAAAACTTCTTCCAGTCTCGTAGTGTTGATAAGCAACATGCTGTAATCAATTATGATACTTCTGCGGATGAACATTTGGTGAAAGATTTGGGCAGCCTAAACGGGGTAAGTTTACAAGTTTATTTATTTATTTTATTTGAATTTTTTAAATTTTGTTAAGACAAATTAAATTCCCTACTTCTTTTATATTTCCTTTCTCTAGTTTGTATTTAACTTTTAAATTCTTACTAGATGCATAGCATTTTGAAGCCACATGATAAAATGTTGTAGAAGAAGCTAAGCAATAAATACAGGAATTAAGAAAAGCATTAACTGATATGAACTCTAGGAAAGACTTCTTTAAGGATATGAGACTTAAGTTTGACCTCACCATGTAACTAATTTTTATGGGAAAATAAGTCATAGCTATAAGAATGCAAAAGGTACTCTTGGGCATAGAGAAAATATAAGTTCACTTTGAGAAAATCAAGTTGGAAGGATGAGTTGGGGTCATCTGTGGTTAAAGAAGAAAGGAAACAACAATTTACTTCAATGAATGCATTACTTTCAACACCAGTATTCATTTTTGCTTCTTTGATTTTACGCTTTTAAGAAATTTTTGCGTAATTCTTACTAATGATGTAACCTTGAAGAAATTGCTTAATCTGTTTCTCCAGTTTTTAGAAGTTTTATTCACAACCTCCATACATGTTGTTTCTCAATTTTTAAAAGTAGAAATAATATGATACCTTGTAGTTTGTTATAAAATAAATTAGTAACTTTTTATCATTTAGAACAGTGTATAGTAAGCTTCCAATAATTATTGCTATTATGATTTAAAAACAAAAAAGTGCAGCCAAGACATATTTGGTACTCACTACCCTATATGCTTTTCAGTAAATACACTGTTACATTTTAAATAACACTCACCAACTAAAGTCAACTTAAAAATATCACTTCTACTCCTATCCCCTTTTCACCCTATCCCAAAATATACTCCCAAGGGACATAAATATATTTTACTGCCATGAGAAATGAAATTAAAATCAGACAGAGAAATCTGAAAATGGTTTGTGTTGCAAATGTTTTAGTAAACCATCTTCCTGCAAATCTGCTGAAGTTTCTGTTGCTGTGAGGACCTTACTGCCTTCAGTTCTTCTGCCCTCTCCTTCCACTGAGTGCTTAACCTCTCCCTGCCATCCCAGCCTGACTTACTGCTCTGCTGTTGCCCTGCAATCTGGGGCCCAGCTCCTTTATGTCCCTTTTTCACACTGTAGTTCCTGCCAGCAGCAGACCAGTGTAGAGTAGCAGGATGTGTGTGCTCCTTACGAGAAGATGTGAAAGGAGGTAGGCATAATGGTTGAAGTAGGGATTGTGCTTGTTGCCACTGTAGTGTTTTCCCGAGCATCTATGCAATAGTGGTGGTTATATGATTGTATACTACAATTACGCAATTGAGTTGTTTGCAATTTGGGTAGGGAGTTATGTGCTTTGTATTTTTCTGTGTGTTCAGTTGTTGCAGTCAGGTTTGCATTTCTGGCAGAAATCACCTGACCAAGAGAAGCTTTTGGGGGGAAAAATAGGTTTATTTTGGCTTACAGTCTTGAGGGGGAAGCTCCATGTTGGAGGGGAAAGTGATGGCATGAGCAGAGGGTGGACATCATGCCCTGGCCAACATAAGGTGAACAACAGGAACAGGAGAGTGTGCCAAACACTAGCAAGGGCTATAATACCCATAAGTCCGCCCCAACAATTCACTGCCTCCAAGAGATGTTAATTCCCAAATCTCCATCAGCTGGGAACGTGGCATTCAGAACACCTGAGTTTATGGGGGACACATGACTCAAACCACCACAGGCGCTTCAGTGGAGGAGTTTCAGCAACTGGTTTAGCCCAGGTGCCTAGCCTGGTTGTGGATGGGATTTGTAGTTCAGGCAATTGAATTGGCCTTCCAACATTACCCTTTTTAGCTTGGGATCTTGATTATTACTTGCCTCATTGAGCTCCACACACAAAGGTAGATGTGTGATCAAATAAAATAGACATAAAAATGAAGCTGATTTTTCTTTCTACCAACTATTTGTTAACCACCCTTCATATTTGATTTACTTTGACTTTTTTGCTTCCTACAATTTAGAAATTTCTTTTTGTAATTCCTAACAAAACTATTTTCTTTCAGATTGTTTTTACTTGTATTTTTGTGGCTGAAAATTAGAGTCTGAACTATTTCCTGCAAGAGTCATTCATTATGTTTCATAATGTCTGAAAAGTGTCTAAAACATATGTTCGATACAGGATAGTTGCTTATTATTTAAGAAAGTAAACAATGTTACATGCAGGTACTTCAGATAGGTCATCTTTAAGCTTTGAGCAAATGCTTTGTTTTGTTTTGTTTTGTTTTTCCAGGTAGGGTCTCTTGCCCAGGTTGACCTGGAATTCACTCTGTAGTCTCAGGGTGGCCTTGAACTCACAGCAATCCTCCTACCTCTGCCTCCTGAGTGCTGGAATTAAAGGCATGTGCCACCACACCCTGCTTAAATGTGTGTGTGTGTGTGTGTGTGTGTGTGTGTGTTTTGTAAAGTGTGCCACCACTCATGGCTCTTTTTATCTTTTGGTTTTTTTTTTTCTTTTCAGTTTTTATTTATTTATTTCCAAGCAGAGAGAGAGAAGAGAGATAGACAGAGAGAGAATGGGCATGCTAGGACCTCCAGCCACTGCATACGAACTCCAGAGGCATGTGCCCCTTGTACATCTGGCTTACATGGGTCCTGGGGAATCGAAACTGGGTCCTTTGGCTCTGCAGGCAAATGCCTGAACCATCTTAGCCATCTTTCCAGCCCTAAATGTGTTATTTTTTTGTTTATTTTTATTTATTTGAGAGCAACAGACAGAGAAAGAGAGAGAGAGAGAGAGAGAGACAGACAGATAATGGGCACGCCAGGGCTTCTAGCCACTGCAAACGAACTAAAGATGCGTGCGCCCCCTTGTGCATCTGGCTAAGGTGGATCCTGGGGAATTGAGCCTCAAACCAGGGTCCTTAGGCTTCACAGGCAAGCGCTTAACCACTAAGCCATCTCTCCAGCCCTAAATGTGTTATTTTTGATTGAGACAGTTTTAAATAAAATTGAGTCAGAACTATGGCATTCATCTTAGACAGGTGTTTCTTATTGTTTATATTCATGCTGAACTTCTTATATTCTTTTCCTTCATTTTCCTCAGCTTGTCTATTTCATAATTATACTCTATTCTGGTTAGCTTAAACATAAATTTTAAACAGTGTGAAGTGCTTAATTTTAGAATTAACCTAAAATTGGAGTTTATAAATTCCAGAAGTCTGTGGATATCCTTTGTGTGATGTTTTAACATCCCTGCATAGTGTAGTGGAAGCTTGTGATTTAGGATTGCCTGGAAATCACGCTACTACGGTGATCTAGACTTTTAGCAATTAAGATTCTGATGTTTTCTAATTTGTAAACTCATTTTATATTATATTACAAAAACTAGTTAGCAAAGAAATTTGAGAATGTGACCATACTAACAGAATCTTTTTATATACTTAGTTTGTATCGTTCAGGACCCGCGTAAGCTTCTTACTTATAGTAGTAACCTGCTGAAACATTTATAGTTACCCAAGTAAAATAGAGTGGGAAAAATAAGAATTCAAAAGGGGAGAGCAGAGCAACCTTTAAAGTTTCCAATTTACCAAAGAAATCTGTTGAATACTTAACATGTTGCCTGCATGAAGTATGACAATTTTTCTGTGTTCCATAATTCTAGAAGATTCTGGCCTTTAAATTTCAAGGATGCCAGGAAAACTAGTCATCACTCTTGACCACTTATCTGTGTCTAATAGACCCTTTTATTTGATATATATTTTCCAAGTGTTTACAAACAATTTATAGAAATGGAAAGAAAAGATACTGAAATAATTTGAAACCAACTAAGAATTGCACCTGATGAACTCAAACTCTTATTCCCTACCTTCCGATTTTCAAAGGGATTGATAAAATGGGTCATGTTCTTTGGATGCAGCTAACTGCTCATTGATTGTCATGTGTTAACCTGGAATATAAACCTATTATATGAATGTCAAATCTAGCCTTCTTACTTCTGGTCCTTTTTGCTCTAGAATGAGGGTCAAAACAGCATTTACTTATAAGCTGAGGCATATAATTTTGTGATAACCATTTTCTTGCAAAACATTTATTTTTGAATATAACTTAAAACAAGTAGAAGGTCAATGCAATACTCTTATTTCTGCATCATCTTTTTCCTTCTAGTCATCGTGTATAAGATAATTGGCCTTGAGCATTTATCTACTTATAAATTGTACTGAATAAGCATTGGGTTATGAACATCAGTACCGAGCATGGTGCCACATGTGTTTAATCTCAGTACTCAGGAAATTGGAATTCTGAATTTCTGTGAGTTCAAGGCCAACCTGGTACTGCAGAGTGAGTTCCAGGTCAGCCTGGGCAAGAGCGAGTCCCTACCTCAAGAAAAAAAAAAAGATGGTTTTCAAAAGAATACTTTCAACATTATTTTAAATACAAAATTATTTAGGTTCTTTCTAGGAATTATTATATTTTATATTTTAAAAAATATTGACCTTGTTTTCTCTTTGTCCTTGGAAGCTTTCTTTTCTCATTGATTCTGGAAGAGTACTGGCCTGATAATGTTGCCTATGTTGTGTCACTTTATCATTATTATATTCTAGAGTGCAGCTGTCTGTCTCTGTATTCATTTTAAAATTGAGGAATATCTTCCTGTTTGTCTTCTTCTCTTATTGCTGTGGACATTAATCAGAAATCCCAGAATCTTCAACTGTGTTGTGTCTGAGAGCTTAAATTTAAAATTACAAAAAAAAAAAAAAAAAAGATAGTATGTCCAGATGTCTTTCATGTTTTCTTGGAAAGCTGATGCAGTATTTTAAGTATTGCAATAAGAAAATGGAAGGATGGTACACTGATAATTTCTAGCCCTACAGTAGCCATTAGCCATGGATCGCTATTAAATATTTGAAATGTAACTAGTCTAAATTCCAAAAATTTAGGATGAGGTAAAGAAATATTCTTTTGATTTTTATAGATATTATTTGAATGGTAGAATTTTGGATATGCTGAATTAAATTCAAAATGCATTATCAAAACCACATTTGCCTCATTACATGGCCACTAAAAAATTTAGTAGTGTATATTGCTTAATTTGTTGCTTGTAATATGTTCTAAGGAATTCTGCTGTTCTTTTGCTGCTGCTGCTGCTGCTTCTTCTTCTTCTTCTTCTTTTTTTGCCATTTGCAGCAGTTACAAATAAAAGAAAAAGAAAACACTATAAGGAAACAGAAGAATTTCAACATATAGCAAAGATCCATTTTCTAGAATCCCACAGTGTGTCTTAAATTCATAAAAGAATTAAAGGACCCCTATAGCAATTGTAAAATAGAAGTTGATAGTCCTTTTTATAAAAGTGAAGTTTCTTTTTGTTCTTCAGAATGACTCTAGAAAATGATAGAATATCAGCCCTCACTTTGAAAGTTTTCCATCAAAGCTACACTTGGATCCAATAACCACTGGTGCTATCAGAGTTAAGTACTTTACTCTGCACGGTTTGCCAGCTTCAAATTAAGAGCTTTTCTTCGCATCCTTTTTTTCTTTAAAATTTTTGCTTATGTATTTATTTGAGAAATAGGGGGTGGAGGGGGAGAGAGAGAGAGAAAGAAAGAAGAAGAAGATAGAAGGAGAATGGGCACACCAGGACCTCCAGCCCCTGCAAACAAAGTCCAGACCCATATGCTACCTTGGGCATCTGGGTTACGTGTGTACTGAGGTATCAAACCTTGGTCCTTAGGCTTTTCAGGCAAGCTCCTTAACTGCTAAGCCATCTTGGCATCCTTTTTAGGAATAATTTTAAGTCCTGAAATTCAACTTGGCATCATCATGTTCTTTGTATGATATCAGTACTTCTGATGGAGGATTTAGTATAAAATAATTTATCAGGCCATAGAATGGTTGGCCCATCTTAAGATTCACAATATATGACCATATACTTTTATATGTTGGGTTTTGGAATTTGGTTGTCTGGAATATGAGGATTAATATACATTGTATATAACCTAAGCTTTTCCTTTTTTTCTTATAGACGTTTGTGAATGATATAAGGATTCCAGAACAGACTTACATCACATTGAAACTTGAAGATAAACTGAGATTTGGATATGATATCCTTATGTGATTATGTGCATTTATTAAAGTTATTAAAAAATATTTAATGCTGGTATAAATGAAAAATTTCCTAATACATAAGATTTCACAATATAGATATACTAGAAATCTCTGCCTCTTGGGTGCCTTCCCATACTAAAATACTACATGTTTTAAAGAACTGGTTTAGTTACTGTGTCTATTCCTAAAAATAATCTTGGCAAAGTTGGATAGACTCAGCTGATTTCTTCTCTTTGGTTTCAGCTGCAGTTAAATCTGCAGGGCTGCTGTGCATTGACTTGTGTAGCAAAGACTAACTGGGGAGAGAACCAGCAGAGTACGCAATTTTTGCCTAGCCCAGGAATTCTTTTCAAGTATATTAGGATAGTACAGATCAACCACCTGGGGGATTATAAGAATGGAACCCTACATTTTGCTCCATCCTTGCCCTTACCCTCTTTAGTATACCAAATCTTTATTACCTGCTTAATTCAAACTTTTTAATGTCATGTCTTTGAGACAAGTGTTAATGTGATTAAGCACATTTTACATTTAAAATTCTTGCATTTACAACTCAGTCTAATAACTGAGCAGGGATATGATTATATTGTACTATATAGGGTAGCATAAAGAAACCCTAGAGAAAGGAAGAAATGTGAGTAAAGAATAATTTACTGGCCTAAGGAGCATAAGCCTTTAATCCCAGCACTTTGGGAGGTAGGGGAATCACCTTGAGTCTGATGCCACCCTAGGCTACGAAGTGAGTTCCAGGTCAGCCTGGGCTTGAGTTAGACCCTACTTAAAATAAAGAGAAATTTAAAATGTTTTTGTTTGTACAAGGTAAGAAGTTTTTTAAAAAATTGAAATACAGGTATTCCCTATATTCTGAAATTTTTTCTTGAGTTTTAATTTTTAAAATTATTACATCTATCTGAACTTTGATATAATAAATATGGTAAGTATTAAAAGTCTGGTGGCCTCATCACTTTAGCAGAGAAATTGGTCTTGAGTAATATTAGTACTCAGAGTACATGTACTAACACAATAAAATTGTGACAAAAACCTACAAGTTAGGAAAACTGAAAGTTTAAAGCTTAGGTTATAAAGAGTTTTCATGGGACATTTTATCATGTTTGTACTTGAAAAGCCAAAGAAATATATAAAAAGTCAACAATGAATACTTACTTATTATATATTCTTATTATATATTCTAAGCCTCTAAAATATGTATCACATAAACCATTTAATTAAGTCATCTTTAACCAGCTTAAGTTTTTCTCAGAAAAGGAAGTGAATTTTGCATTTAAGCATTCTCTGTAACTCATTTGCTATGATCTATCTCAAATTGAGAAAACTAAGAAATTTATATTGTAATAAAACTTATATTAGCTTTAAGGGAAGAAGAAGGAACAAGGGAGCAGGTTCCAGTAGTACACATATAGTCCCTGCTACGCTGGAAGCTGAGGCAGGAAGGTTGCCTAAGAATGGTGTGTAAATTCATTACTTTCCCTTTGCTATGACCAAGTGCCTGGCAAGAATCAACTTTAGGGAGGAAAGATTTACTTCTGCTTGCAGTGAGAGGTCACAGTCCATAACGCAGGGAAGGCAGGTCAGCAGGAGCATGAAGCAACTTGTCACAGTCAACACAGTGAGGAAGCAAGAGAGAGATAAATGCTGCTGCTCAGCCAACTGTCTTCTTTTTATACAGTCCTGGACCCCAGCCCGTAAAATGATGTTGCCCACAGTTACAAGGCGTATCCACCTCAATTACCCTAGTCAGGATAACCTCTTACATACATGCCCAGAGCCAGAGGCTGATGGTTTCCTACCTGATTCCAGGTCCCGTCGAATTGATAATCATTATAGACCATCACAGTGTGCAGCTGTCTCAAAAAAAAAAAGAGGGATAAATCCATTTTTCTAAAATTGGCTAGGCCAAATTAATTATTGCAGAAGACTTCCTGAGAGATGTTTAATCAGTATTGCCTGAGAAATGCTATTCAGAAGCCCAGGTAAAACTTACTTAGTTTTAATATTTTAATTTAACTTTTCATGTTGCCTGTGATTCTGAGCCTATGAACACTGGACTCTTGCTGTGGTAGAGGTTGTATTACTTAGAATAAAGTTGTAATAATACTTTGTGTCACACATATTTGTTTCTGTATTAGCTTTGCTACACAGGAGATTGTCATGCTTTATTCATACATCAACTTAATTTTAATAGCTACTAGACAAATCTGTGTGCTGTAGAATGGAAAGCTCTACACTTCTGCCTTAGAAGGGAAAATTTTAACATAGGTTGAGACTACAACTTCATGTAATTTGTCTACCATAAGTGGTTTTCTGTTTTAAAAATAAATTATTTATTTCTTAGAGAATGGGTGCACCAGGGCCTCTAGCCACTGCAAACAAACTCCCACCCCTGAAGACCAATGTGCCACTATGTGCATCTAGCTTACATGGGTTCTGGGGAATTGAACCTGTGTCCTGAGGCTTCGCAGGCAAGTGCCTTACCAACTAAACTATCTCTCCAGCCCCAGGGTTTTTTTTTTTCTATGTAGATAAATTATTTCAAAAGACATGAACCCCATGAAATAACAAAATTTTCTTAATGATAGTAACACCAAAAAATCCATATAACTTTTGTTCATTCTTCAAGTGTCCAAAAATGTGACATATTAGGAAGCCCAAGTCCATTTCATATTTATTAGATTTCCTATTGGCTAGGTATAGTTCCAGTAGTCTGAACATAGTCAAAATATATGTATGTATTTCACTATATATATTTTATGTATTGTACATATATGTGTGTATATATTAAATGTAAATATATTTGCATATATCTATTTGCCTATTTCTGCAATCACTGTCCTAAAGTTTATATGTTAGGGGAGTTGAAGGAAGCTGACAGGACACACAAGCAGGCAGATTTAGAGGCTGATAGGTTCCATGAGGAAAAAATGTAAAAAGGGCCTATAAAGAACTCCTCTTAGTAAGTGGCACATAAGTTACACTTAATAAAAGAATGTTCATAGCTGGGCTTGGTGGTGCACGCCTTTAATCCCAGCACTCGGGAGGCAAAGGTAGGAGGATTACCATGAGTTCAAGGTTACCCTGAGACTACATAGTAAATTCTAGGTCAGCCTGGGCTCCAGCAAAACCCTACCTCAGGAAAAATAAAAAACTGTGAAGACCTCACTGAGATTTGATTACATACAGTGTAATTTCATCTGAAGAAGTTGAATTTGGATTTGATTTTCAAGCTTCAACTTTTTGAACATATGACACAGTTATAACAATTTTCTTAAACATTTTATTAAATATTTGTATTAGCTAAGTTGATTTCAGTTGACATTAGATAGCTGACATGGCTAATTTACCTGTTTGGATGGGTGTTGTAGACATAGTTCTATATTCCTAAAAATCTTCTTTGAGCTTTACTCTGGGCCTCAAATAATTTGGAAACGATTTTATCACTTTAGGATGTTTTTAAGGGTTTTTTAGGTATCTAAGATTAGTCCTGGCTAATTGCTCTGTTAATGGAAGAAGACTTCTTTTTCTGAGAAAAGGATCAGCAAATACATTGATCTAATCTGGACCTCAGTCTTGGAACACAGTTGTGTCCACTGGTTTACATATTTCTGTGACTACTTTCCTCACACTGTAGCAGAGTTGAGTAGTTGCAACACAGATCATATGGCTGAAATGCCTGGAATATTTTCTGTCTGTCACTTTACAGAAAAAGTTTACTAATCTCTACTCTCCAGTGGCTCATGAATCATGAGGTTTTTGTCTGGCTGTTGGAAACAGGTTCAACTTCTGATACCATATGAACACTAAGCATTGTTGCCTCTAGTACTTTCAGGTAACTTACTCCATCCCTGAATAGTTTCCTCATATGCTATCTATACACAACTAAATATTTGAGTGAAACCCCCTGTAGGTCTGTGTAGTTTTCACGCTGTGCAGTCTTTTTGACTTCACTTCCTCCACAGCTCCGAAAGTCTGCTGGTCTCTGCCTGGATTACTTCTCCTGGCAGTGTCATTCAGATTCAAAATCATAGTGGTAATTTAGGTCAGCTAGTGGACCTTGCTTGATTGCTGCTCTTCAAAGGATCATTGTCTTTGGTAGCCTGATAGCAGTTGTCTGGTACACAATTATTTCCTTATTATTTCATTGTTTCAGGTGGGTGAGTAAATCTGGTTCCTTTTAATTTCATCTTGCCTAGAAACAGAAGGCTGATTTTGAATTTCTTGATTTACTAATTGAATCCAGAGGAGTAGTGGAAGCCATCAAGAATTTAGGAATTTTCATTTCCTTCCTCCCTGTCCCCATTCCACTGAGGGCCTTCCCTGGGTGAAATTGCTGGTATTCCCCATGGGTTTGTGGGTTATGAGTTATGAGAGCAAGAGTCAGTTATTGTGGGTGAGGGCAATGGTTCTGGATATTCCCTCTCACCCTGTGGCTCTTAAAATCTTTCATGCCCCTCTTCTGCAAAATTCCCTGAGCCGTGGTGGGTATGTTCTAAGTCTACTTCAGTGTTGAGCTCTCAGGAGCTTTTGGGTTTCTGCTTTGATACATGTTGAGTGTCCTCAGTGTCTGTCCCCATCACCCTGGTACAGGTTGTCATGCTCACCATATAAAGCAGCACTCTTGCTCATCTCAACAATTCCTTTGTGCTTTCACCTGGGGCCTAGCTGATGTGTGAAGGGTGGTTCGTCTCCTGCCAGGGAGTCAGCTATCTTGTCTTGTTGATAGATTGTGGTTGCCCTTCATTCTCACTGCCTTCTGAAAAAGAAAAACAGATTTTCCAACAAGAGAGTGAGATCAGCATAGGTTAAAGGGGATAAGCATTGCTAATTTAGAGAGATTTTGATGGATGTAGCCCCTTTGGGCCAAAAGCTAGTGGGAGCTTGTTGTTGGAGACCATGATCTTGGTCTCTATGGGATTCTGACCTGGTTACAACTTCCAGCTATGGGTTTCTTTCCACTGAGTGGATCTCTTAACCAATCAGAATGTCATTTCTTACCCAGCAATGCTGGGTGCCACCATTGCAAAGGTGTGTATGTCTTGTCAAGCTGGTTGCTTTTGTATAGCAGTGTCACCTGCTTGCTCACAACATCGTTGACCATGTAGCAGCTCATGTAGCACTTTCCAGCACTATATGGGCTAACCATCTGGGAATTGGCTTCCTTCTGAATTCCAGCCAGATCTCTTGATGTTCTGTGTCAGCATTCATGTGGTGTCTTCAGCAATAGGGTCTAACCTTCTCCCTTCTTTCCTTAAGAACATGACTGCCAGTGTTTCTATTTCTTGATCCATGTTACTGTTACTGGTTAGAGAACCTGCTTTTTTTTTTTTTAACAGATTTCTATAAATAATAGGGAGACTTAAGACCCATAAAATTAACAAAAAGAGAAATCCTAGTGCCTAACACTGGACAAGTCCTATCAACCTGCTAGGGCCCAGAAAATTTTATAGAGGAAGTGGTGAATTAAATGAGTGCTACTGTCACTGCTTGTCTGAGAAGCATTTGTAAAATAGTGCTGTTAGACACTGAGGAAGCTCAGAATTCATTAAAGGAGAAAATAAGAGGCTGTTGAAAGTTTAACACAAAGGAGACATCTAACATGTCCTCTACAAAGATAACCTTCTGGAAGATTGTGCAGAAAAAAAATGTAGAAGCCACTTGGTGGGAAGATTTACTGTGTTGTCAACACAGAAACCTACTGGTGCATTCATGACACCTTTAGTGGAAAGGGGACAGATGAGTGGGGACAAAAGAGAATAACATGATGAGAGTATAACCAATTTATGTTGAAGTACCTAATTAAAATTGATTTGTGGTTTGTGCTTTGTTAAGTATAGCCTTATATCTATTTTACTTATTTATTTTTGAGAGTGAGAAAGAGAGATAGAGAGAGAATGGGTGCACCAGGGCCTCTAGCCACTGCAAACAAACTCCAGGCGTATGTGCCTCCTTGTGCATCTGGCTTATGTGGGTCCTGGGGAATCAAGTCAAAATCCTTTGGCTTTGAAGGCAAACGCCTTAACCACTAAGCCATCTTCTCCAGCCCACCTTCTTATACTTTTTAAGTTGCATATTCATAAAAATATTTTTTCATCCCTGTATAAATTAATTTTGCTTATATATTCTCATGTATCTGACAATAGTGTCTTCAACCCATAAGAATCTCATTTTTTTGGTATTATTTCTCAGAAAAGATTGTACTAACTTGCATCTTAATTGTTCAGAAGGACATTTTGGAGCCAGGCATGGTGGCACGCACCTTTACTCCTAGCACTAGGGAGGCAGAGGTAGGAGGATCGCCTTGAGTTTGAGGTCAGCCTGATACTACATAGTGAACTTCAAGTCAGCCTGGGCTAGAGCAAGACCGTACCTCAGGAAAAAAAAAAAAAAATTTTTTTATGAAACTTTTTGTCGTTGTTGTTTGACAGTATTGCATGTAGCCCAGGCTGGCCTGCAACACATACTCATTATGTAGCTTAGGCTGTTGACTGAGGCTTTGAACTGATTCCTCTGCCTGGAGCACTAGGATTACAGGCACGTACCACCACCCAGTATGAAAGAGCACAGCAATTTTTTTTTTCCTTTTAGTCTCATTTATTTGATCTACTTAAAAATGCAAGCTTTCCTGTGAGGGTGGGATGAAGTGGTTAAACCGCATCTTCTGTCCTGATGATACTTCTCTCTCCTGCAAAGTTTCTTCAAGCATACTATGCCTTTAAGTGATTGGAATCTCCCTAATGAAATAATCTGATGACTTAACTTTTAAAAATGATTTTTTAATGTTTAATTAAATTAGTTAATTTATTTGAGAGAAAGAGCAAGAGGCAGATAGAGAGAGGGAGAGAATGGGCACACCAGGGCCTCTAGCCAGTGCAAACTAACTCTGGATACATGTGCCACCTTGTGCATCTGGCTTATGTGGGTACTAGGGAATAGAACTGGAGTCTTAGGCTGTGCAGGCCATTGCCTTAACCACTAAGCCATCTCTCTGGCCCTTAAAATGATTTTTGAAAGATATGTTCATAATTATATCTGACACTTATGATTTTAGGACCTATTTCTAGTAATAACTTAAACTGCTTAAATCTGCTTTGCTCTTATTCCAAGTTGTCATTGGGTAAAGGTGATATTTGAGACACATTCCTAGTATGTAGTTGGGTTTCAATGACTCACCTTAAACAAAACAAAACAAACAAACAAACAAAAAAAAAACCTTTATTTGAGAGAGAGCAGGAGAAAGAGGCAGGAAGAGAGGGCGAGAATGGGCATGCCAGGGCCTGTAGTCACTGCAAATGTTCTCCAGGTGCATATGCCACCTTGTGCATCTGGCTTACGTGGGTACTGGGGAATCGAACCTGGGTCCTTAGGCTTCACAGGCAAGTGCCTTAACCGCTAAGCCATTTCTCCAGCCCTGACCCAACTTTTAAATACACATTGTTTGAATAAATTGTGTAGGGATGATTTAGACTAGCAATCATAGTCTTACAAATAACCGAGGAAATAAACTATAAAAAATATTTACAAATTTTCATAAATAATTAAAAATTTGGGAATTTATTGGCATGAGTACTTATGTATATTTATAACTGTGTCCTTTTTCTTGATTATCAAGTTAAAAACATGTTGGTTTGCATCACTAAGAGAATAACTGCTATGGTGCTAAAAACAGGGCTATGTCTGTTTCTCTAACAGATATCATTGTTCTCACGTGAGTGCACGAGCTAAACAGGACATTTGAGGTCTTCATTCCCATACACAGAATACCATTTTGGTGGTAAAGCATTTAAATATAAGAAATATGGAGCTATCTTGTGACCTGAAATGTTATTTAACTAGTAGGTCTGGGTACTCATAACTAGAAAGCCCTCACAACAGGCTAAAAACATTCATGTTTTCGACAATATAACAAAGAAACCACTGTTGACTTTTTAGATGCTATTTTAATGAATTATTTAAAGTCAAAAACAAATTTACCATTTCACATTAAATATGTTTAGTTAGGTATATGTTTCCATATGAACCAGCAAATATGTATTAGCATATGTTCATTTCTAAAAAAAGTAAATGTTACTGGTTCAAAGTAGAATGTAAAGTGATAGAAAAGCCATGGGTGGGATTCTATAACTGCATTCTTGTTTTGATTTCTCTCTCTTCATTTCCCCAAGTTCTTCATCTAAAGAATAATACAAGGTTAATGGAATTGAGCAGGATATTCTCCAAAGTTACTAACAATTCTGAAAGTTATATTAACAAGTATACTGCTTCTTTTCTGCTTGTGAACTTTTTCCCCCATGTAATCATGATAATTACAGTTTTCTGTCCTTGATGTGATTGATGAGTACTTGGAATTAGTAAAGAAGTATAGAATTCAGTACATAGTCATAAAAGTTCTTTCATTACAGGGTTAGTAATAGTGGGAAATGTGACCTCTATGAATAGGCATTTTATACAGAGGCATTGTTTTTGTCAGCATAATAAAAGCGTCCATTATATCTAGCACTTAGTTCTAATCTGTGTAGAATGAGCTGTTGGATAATGTAATATGACCCCAAATGTAATACATAGGGGGAAAGGGTTAGGATTGCTGTATGAACCCTAATTATAGCATTTCCTTTGCACTTGAAAAATGAGCTTCATTTTTATCAAAGTTTGTGAAAGTGTGAATAATCATATTTCTTCAGGATTTGCTGTTGGGCTCAATCACTGACAAGATTCTTGTAACTAGCCATCAGTATAATTTGATCCAGGTACTGTTTCTTCATTGTAGTCCTAATATTTTGTTATTTGTGGGAATAAAATGTCTTTGTACTCTGATTGCCCATTTGCTTCTTTGAAGGTCAGTATTGCCTAAGATTAGTAATATATTTGTAAATATATTTTGCTATTAAAGAGAACATAACATTTAACATTAAAGGAAATACAAGCACAGGCCTGTAATCTCAACTATTTTGAGAATTCTTGGGAAAATCCTAACTGTGAGGCCAGCCTGGGGAAACTTAGCAAGACCCTATATGTAAATGACCTTAAACACAAAGTCTGGGGTGTGGGTCAGTCATAGTGTAATTGTGCAGCATGTGCATGGTCTTAGGTTCAATCCTTAATAATGCAAAAATGAATAAATTGTAATAATTCTGTAATTACCCCTTGAAATAGGACAATTTCTAAATTATATCTGATAACCATTTTAATGTCAGTTACCAGAATTTTGAAGTTACATTCTTCCTTAGCTCCATTTACATACAAATCTCTTCACTGTAGTACGAGGAGAAATGAGAGTCCCCGAAGAAGCTCTTAAGGTAAAACTTTAATCCTTCTGTTGTTAATCCACTATCCGCTGGAGTTGAATTTGTTCATAGATACTTCACTTTCATTTTTAACTGTTTTGTAGCATGAGAAGTTTACCATTCAACTACAGTTGTCCCAAAAATCTTCTGAGTCAGAATTACCAAAATCTGCAAGTGCCAAAAATATCGATTCAAAGGTAGCGGATGCGGCTCCCGATGTGCTTCCCAAAGCTACAGAAGCACTGAAGTCAGAGGAGAAAGCTGCCGGTAAGCGAGCCCTTGGAGAATGTTGTACTTCTGCACAATTTTGAAGAAATTACATTCCTTGTTCTCAAAAACTTGGCCATATCCATATAACAATGATGCATACTAATGACTGATTCCAAACTACATATTTTAATGCAGGTAGTGTTTTCTTTAGACAACATTCTAAAACATACAGTATATGGTAACTGTATGTGAATGCACTTAATTGTATAAGCATTTAAGGAAAATAAATTAGTTACAATATTTGAAGGGAATAATTTACAGTGGTAATTTATTTGTTTAAATTTATCTGAGTTAAAATAATATAAAAGGGAAAAATTAAAATTAAATAATAAATACTACATCATCATGATGTATAATACTTTCTCTAAGAACTACAAAGATGCTTTGTATAAAATAAATAATATCTTAACTTGATAAACAGTATAGGTTAAGTTTAGTTACTCTACAATACCCTTAGGCACTAAAGCAATTAAAAAATGTCTACTCATGCCAAAATTTAATTTCATTTTTTAGAATCAGTGGTGTTTTTGATCAGACTAGCTTTATTCTTTCTTTGTTGATTATTGGGCAGTTTAGAAAAAGATTCTATTCGAGACATGTCTTGCCTAAATATTAAGTGTAAAGTTATTTGTTTGAGTAATTTAGTTATACGTCAAAGAATTCTTAGTACTCTTACAACAACAACAACAAAATACTGGGTTTTATGTTGCAGATGCATTACTTAAATACCAGCTAGAAACAAGTTTCATTCAATTAATCATGTCCAGTGTTGTGCAAAGTCTTGCACAAATACTAAGTTATTCAATATATGGTATTTTTAATGAATTAGGCAATTCTAGCCTTCTGCAAAAGTATATTTGTTTTTGTTGTCTCATCTGCTTTAGAGAGATTTTTCCCACCTCTTTCCAGATGTTTCTGCTATGCCACGTGGTACTCCATTATATGGACAGCCGTCATGGTGGGGAGATGATGAGGTGGATGAACAAAGAGCCTTCAAGTCCAATGGCAAGCCTGAAGAAAAACATCATGAAACTGGAACATCAGGTAAATATATGTCAGCACTTTGACATTAAATCATATTTTGGGTAGCACTTGTAGTCCAAGCAAAACATCAGTCTGCTCTGAAAAGCGCTCCCACTATAGTATTCCTATTACTTGATTTTTAGAAAGTTGATGAGAGTTATAATGACCTTGTTATTTTAAGGTAAATTTCTTTATGATTCTTACATAAAATTCTTACTATAATATTTTATAAAGTATTTTTGTCTAAAGGATTTCAAGTTTATGAAATTAATTAAATATATAACAAATTAATAATATAACCGGATATTTTAAATGTTTTCAAATAATTGTAATATGAGTTGACAAAATAGTAGGTACATAAGAATTTTATGTTTTCACTAGATTCAAAAACATAATTATGAAATTAATAATTTTTCCTATGCTCATAAATATGATAAGAAATTACAACATCTTAAAGACTTAGTGTGCTTAGTTTGCTGGAATGTAATAGCAACAGTATTATTAAGTTCAACCACCAGTATGAAGAAATAGCTCTGGGTCAGATCATCAGACTAGAAATCAAGGAACATATTCTTTGGTTGGTGTGGTAAGTGGTAACCAAGTGTCCTGAAAAATCAAGATTTCCAGGAAATAAATGGAGATGCCAGTTATCATACATAAGGTTATTGAAAAAACATCAGAACTGAAGGATGGAGCTGCCAGTTTTTGTGCTAACAGCAGATAAGGATCCAGAACTGGAGGAATTAAGTACAGACACCAGGGATCTCGATGGAAGACTTACTCTGACTTCAGACCAAGGACAGAGTCCATCAGAACTCTTGCTGTTTGCTATCTTTAACCCTCTTTACATAAAGTGAAAACAACAGTTTTCTTAACTAGAGAATAAGAACTTGATTTCTTTAGATATAATCTAGTCACATCTAAGTACAAGTTTTAAAAAGCTGGCATTTATCAAATAGATCTTACCATGCTTCACCTTTGCAAATACATTTCTATCCCAGCTTTCTTTTTTCTTTCACCAACATATTCTTCATGACTGAGCTTAAGGTACTGTTCTTCAGTATTACTTAGCAGGCCTTCATCTATAAATAATAGTAAAGAGGGAATGAATATACTGGGCTGTCATCGCTCAATCCTCAGGGTTGTTAGGCAGTCTTTCTCTAGCTCTCTGTCCACTGTGGTTACATCCTGAGGGTGTTTCCCCTCACACTTGAGGCCACTGCCAGCAGCATCCTTGTGAACTTGCTACTTTGATCACATCCACCAGCAGAGAACAGAAGTTGCTTCCAGAAGATGTCCTGGGATTTGAAAGACCACCTTTCCCAAAAGATGTCAACAGAGCTCTCTTCTCACTAGCCTCTCACAGACTCAAGAGCAGATCACCTGCTTTTCTGAGTCAGTTTCTGGTAAATCCTATGGTATTACTAGAAGAGTGGCACCAGAGAATACCGGTGTGCTTTTAGGAAAGAAGAATAGGAAAAGGGTGTTGAAAGGTGCCCAACGATGTCAACTTCATTTGAATTTTTTTGTCTTTTCTTCTTTTTATCTAATATCAACTTCAGTTGCCTTGTTTTCCCTGCTGAGTCATAATGTATCTTTCAATCTTAATTTTCAACTCTGTTTAAGTTCACTTTGTATAACAAATTTATGCTGTTTTTAGTTCATCTAAAAAAATTATCATTTTCCTTCTGTCAAGTAGATCTTCAATTAAAAAATTTTTTTTTGTTTATTTTTATTTATTTACAAGCGACAGAGAAAGAGGGAGAGAGAGAGAAAGAGAGAATGGACACACCAGGGCCTCCAGCCACTGCAGGCACCACCTTGTGCATCTGGCTTACATGGGTCCTGGGGAATCAAGCCTCGAACCAGGGTCCTTAGGGTTCACAGGCAAGCGCTTAACCGCTAAGCCATCTCTCCAGCCCTATCTTCAACTTTTTGAGTGGCAGTGGGTGTTGCATCCCAATATCAATTGTTTCAGTATCCTCTCCCACATACATTATACTAATTAATGACTGTCTCCCCCCACAGGGATATGGACAGTATAAAATCCTAAATGATGCTAATGCTACTACTGTATAACACTATTTTTGTGTGAAGTTTCTCTTCACAGCTAACTCTAAATTCCTTCAAGTGCCACATGTCATTATGCACTATAGTCATTTGGTACAGAAAGGAGGAAAAATGAGCCAACTAGATGGGTTAGAAAACACAGATGAGTTTAACTCTTCCCAAATTCTGAAAATTATTATGTGGTAATGATTGCTATATGGCCATTAAAAATGTTGCCTTCACCCCTCACACGCAAAACAGCTTTGAAAATCTGACATACATAACTGGTAAAATACGGTGACAGGTACAGCATATGATACAGGAGAAATAACTGTGATTTTCAGTAATAGCTAACACTTGAATTGGTGCCTTCCTTATCCAGACACTGTTTTTCCAAGTAGTTTGTATGCATGCAAGTTATGCTCTCAGCAACATGTAAAATTAGTTACTGCTATTTTAGCTCATTTAATAGATAAAAGAATTGAGCCACAGTAATGCTAATGTACTTACCAAAGGCACATAGTAGAACAGGGCTCAGGAGACCTGACTCCAAAGCCCATTCTCTTTCCTACAAGCAGTTAAAACCTCAGTGATAATTACTCCTGTGAGTACATATATGCACATGAAGTTACTACAAAAGAATATGCTTAATAGGTTAGAAAGATTTTTTAACAACCCTCTCAAAACAAAGACATTGAAAACAGCTCCCTCAGTATGAGACATTAAGTTTCAAATTGTAATATCCCAGCAATAATGTCATCTATGTGAATGAAGCTAATTTTTTTTTCAGTACTGGGGATTAAATCTGGCCATATATATGCTTAACAAGCACTCTCATCATTGAGCTACATCTCCAGCCTTTTTTTATTTGTTTGTTCCCCAAGCTGGCCATAATCTCACTGTGTAGAGCAAGCTTGCCTTGAACTCACGACCCACCTGCTAAGCCTGCTAACTAGCTGAAACCATAGGCCTGTGCCAGCCAGCCATTTTTGAAACTAAATTCTTAAATGATTATCAATGTGTTGCCCTTTCTTATTGTCATTTCTACCAGACCACTAAAAACACAATCTTGAGACTGTGATTTATGTCTTATATTAAATAACCTGTAAGTGCTCTGTCAGACTCATTAGTTTAATAGTAATTTAAGAGATTAATTTGATTTCTTTCGTTTTTGGTGTTTCAAGGTAGGGTCTCATTGTAGCCCAAGTGGACCTGGAATTCACTATGTGGTCTCAGGCTGACCTCAAACTCACAGTAATCCTCCTACTTTGGCCTCTCAAGTGCTTAGATTAAAAGTGTGTGCCACCATGCCTATCCGAGCTAATTTAGTTTCTCATATTGTCATTGACATTTGTTTGAAATGTAGGTAGAAGGAAAAGCTTATTGATCTATAAATTTAGGGAGGAAGCCAGCATTATAGAATCAGATTTGAAATGTATACCAAATATTATTTAATTTGATCACTTTAAAATTAAAGTATTTTTTAAAAATTAAAAATTGTTTTGGCTTTT
This sequence comes from Dipus sagitta, assembly GCA_036346955.1. Lineage (NCBI taxonomy): Eukaryota > Metazoa > Chordata > Mammalia > Rodentia > Dipodidae > Dipus > Dipus sagitta. Next base: position 330,739,830 of record CM070770.1, read on the forward strand.
CGTGGTAGGGTCTCACTCTAGCCCAAGCTGACCTGGAATTTACTATGTAGTCTCAGGATGGCACCTGAGTGCTGGGACTAAACGCATGAACCACAACATCCAGCATGAATTAAATTTTAAAAACTACTTAAGATATGTGATATGATTAGTTTTAGAACTTATATTGTAAGCATACTCTTTCAGTAAAACACAAATGTGATTTGCAGACTAAAAGTGTGGTTTCATAGAGGAGTCCTTATGTAACGAGGAAGACCTTGGATTTGGATTTGATCCCTAGCTCCACAAATATAAAAAAGAATGATGGTCATCTTGAGTATCACATTTTAGAATTTAAAACCTCAGTACTTTAAATTTAAAAACTCAGTACATCCAAGGAAAGAGAATGTTTGCTACTTAGTTATCTGCGTTCACATATACCCAGAATCTCTTGGTAACTTAACACATAGCCTAAAAAAACAAAACCTTAGGAGCAAATACTTAAATTGTATGAATATCTGAGTCCTATTAAGGAAAATAGTCCTCAGCTACAGCTATGTTCATGTACATTGTTAGCTTTATATTAATATTAATTTAGGTTATAATTAAGAGCACTTAAGGGGTAGAGAGATGGCTTAGCAGTTAAGGCATATGCCTCCAAAGCCTCAGGACTCATTGTAAACTTTCAAGTTTTAGTTCCTTGTTAACAAAAGGAGTTTCACAGTGTCTGTGATTAGAAGTACTTAACTAGGATAGATTAGCTAGATGTCTTAAGCAAAATGAGCCATGATAAGTAGTCTTGACCATCTTGACTTGCTTTAGTATTTAATTTTATGTGGAAGAATGAAGTGACCATTTACTGTTTATTATAACTATCCCTGAAAGGTCACACAAACACACACACACACAAATTCTTAAAATCTTAGGCCGAGAATGGAGAGATGGAACAGTTAAGGTACTTGCCTGTGAAGCCCAAGGACCTATGTTTTCCCCCATAAGCCAAATGCACAAGGTGACACAAGCGTGCAAGCTCACACATGCAAACAAGATGGCGTATGCATCTGGAGTTTGATTGCAGTGGCTGGAGACCCCAGCATGGCAATTCTCTTTCCCTTGCTCTCTCACATAAAAGAAAATGGAAATTATTACAGTTAGCTCAAGCATAATCATTTACTAAATGTTTAAAATTCTTATTTGAGATTAGCAAAATTTTTTAAATATTTACTTATTTAACAAGCAGAAAGAGAGAGAATGGACAAGCCAGGGCTTTTAGCTGCTACAAATGAACTCCAGATACATGTGCCACTTTGTGCATCTGGCTTTATGTGGATACGGGGAAATCAAACCTGGGCTGTTAGGCTTTGCATTCAAGCACCTTAACTGCTGATCCATCTTTGTAACCCAAAATTTTAATATAAACAGATATTTTATATGATGTAGTAATTTGGTGTGGACTAATTTAATTGTAAATAGAAAGCAATGTAAAATTTATAACCCCCAGAGTATGTTTCGTCAGGGTTCTGAGCATAGAAAGCTGTTTAGTTTTCATATCATAATTTTGTAAAACCCTAATAATTTTTCTGGTGTGCACTTGTAGTTATAACTTGTAAGTTACAGTTATAGTTATAACTTGCAATTATGCCTTTAATCCCAGCACTCGGGAGGCAGAGGTAGGAGGATCGTCATGAGTTCAAGGCCACCCTGAGACTACATAGTTAATTTCAGGTCAGCCTGGACCAGAGTGAGACCCTACCTCAACCCCCCCCCCACACACACACAAAATAAATAAATAAATAAAAAGATCCCACTTCCTCTCTTTCTATTGTCTTCAGAGGAATGAATCTTCCTTCACATAATGAATTCTAGATGATTTGAACTTTTACAACTGAGCTTGTAAAGTTTTTATCTGTTGCCTAAATGAATGATGAATTGTACCAAGGTTTAATATTTGAAAAGACACTTCGATAATCCAAATACATAATTAGAAAGTGATTGTTTTCCTGCATTATCTTTTCTTCATTGTAAATTGTGATTTACTATAGATCTGGTTATAAACAGACTGGATATTTGAGCCTTAGGGAAACCTTATGTTTCAATCATTCTTGATGGTTAAGTCATCTTGGTAATAGGTGCCGTCTTTTTCTCAACTGAAGGATGGTTTAGTCTAACTTCTTTCTTACATAGTTGCACTATCAAATAATACATATTTGAAACACTTCAGTTGACGTGTTCATTTGTACACTTTCATGTATATTTTATAAAAGCATCTGTTTTTTAAGTTATTATATTAGTATTTTCAGCAACAGAAGAATGGGTATAGTGTTGTATGTACATTTGTTCATTCCTTTTTCCAGTTCTTCTTAATACAATGCCTCATTTCACCTTTCCAACACTGGTGCACATTCTGCTATACAGAAATGTAAGCTAATTTTCATCCAGAGCTATTGGCTGACAATGTAATTTTCCATTTTTATGTTATTTCTTTCATACTGCCTCTTGGATTGCCATGCTTTAAGCATACCACATGTTCTATCTCTAAACACTCTTTTTTATCTTTATAAAATCAGTAATATTGTTTTTGTCATCCTAAAAGTAGGTGTCTAAATGTAATGATAGAGAATGGTAAGTGGAATCATTACTTCCAAAGTGTCACCTACATATTAACTCAGATTTACATTCTCATTTGCTGACCAATTCTTTATTAGAGCTCTTCATTTGTTCACAGATATCTCAAATATCTCATCGTGATGGCTTGCTGAGGAATTCATTAGGAAATTCATGCTTTTTCTATTATCTCTTCATATATATGTGTGTGTGTATATATATATATATATCCTGCATCTTCACATTTTATTTCAGTTTCTTTATACTTTGAATTAAAGCCAAGTTGGCATATTTATGTTTCTATCCATTCAGTGTCCATCTCTTAATGGCTTTGCCATGGCTGCTGTTTATCTTGCATCCCCTGTTTGTAATGGAATCATAGTCAAGTTTCTTTCATCTCTGTAACATTTTTTTCTATGATATAAATGCCATTGTTTTTCATCCAGACTATGATCTGCCTTCTGATTATCACACAGTAATGAAAATGGTCATTGCCAGTGACCCTCAGATACTAGACGCTTCCAAATATTTTGAATTCTCTCTTATTTTTCTCATTAGGGTGCAGCATAGATGCCAAGCAAGTTGAGGAACAGTCTGCAGCTGCAAATGAAGATGTGCTTTTTCCTTTCTGTAGGGAACCAAGTTATTTTGAAATCCCTACAAAAGAATTCCAACAACCATCACAAATAGCAGAGAGCACTATTCATGAAATCCCAACTAAAGACACACCAAGTTCTCATACAACAGGTGCAGGGCATGCTTCATTTACCATTGAATTTGATGACAGTACTCCAGGAAAAGTAACTATTAGAGACCATGTGACAAAATTTGCTTCTGATCAGCGCCACAAGTCAAAGAAGTCCTCTCCTGGAACTCAAGACTTGCTGGGAATTCAAACAGGAATGATGGCACCAGAAAACAAAGTAGCTGACTGGCTAGCCCAGAACAACCCACCTCAGATGGTATGGGAACGAACAGAAGAGGATTCCAAAAGTATTAAAAGCGATGTTCCAGTGTACTTGAAAAGGTTGAAAGGTAAAGTGAATTGATCATTTCAGAAATTCCTATTATATCCTAAAGAAAATTTGGTCGTCACAGTTGCCAAACTCCTATTATATAATTACATAGTAGAAAACATCTGCTTTTCAAAATTTATATTTAATTTTAAAGCTTTGAAGCAAACCACACTGCCCATATCCAGGTTGCTCATTTAAAATAGTCTTTTTTCATTTTCTTACCAAAACCTCATCAGCTTTCTCCTTTAAAAACAAAAGATTTATTAGTTCACCAGTGGAATTACCTAGACAATAATTCTACACAGTATTTTTTTTATTTAACAGAAAGACTTATGCAATCCTTTTCTTTGTGTCATGCTTTTAATAAAATATTGTGTCTTGATTTTAAAAGAAACTTTAAGCCATTGGTATGGGTCAAAATTTCCACTTGGATAATATAGTCACATTCCTGATGGAGTGCTTCAAACTATAAACTATTCTCAGGAGTTATTCATAAAATAAATACCTTTAATTTAGACTTTTTACTAGGTATCTATAATCTAAATTACAATCTTGATATCAAGACAGTCTCATAATTACAGCTTAATGTTCATTTTTGAAGTAGTTATTATATATGTTTTATTACTGTAACACCTGACCAAAATTATCAAAACCTTTATACCTGTACTTGATGTTATTGGCTGATCATTTTTCTGTTGGTTTTGCAAATTAAATTTATTTGGAATTAGTTGAACAGAGATTTGTGTTATTCTGTCTTATATTCAGTATGTCATCAATAAGGGGATTATTTTGAACAAATTACTATATGTTAATTTGATCATTCTGTGTGGCCCTATTGTAAATTAATGAATTTTCTTAAAAAGTAGTTCTTGAGGACAGAGACCATATATTAGTTACTGTTTCTTTTATTTAAAAAAATTTACTTATTTGAGAGAGAGAGAGAGAGAAGCAGAAGTATGGGCATGCTATGGTCTCTTGCCATTACAGTTGAACTCCAGATGCTTGTGCCACTTTGTGCATCTGGTTTTCCATGGTTACTGGGGAATTGATCCAGTATTGGCTGGCTTTGCCAAGCCAGTGTTTTAACTGCTGATCCATCTCCCCAGCCCAATTACTGTATTTCTTAACATGTCATCAGGGGCATGTGATATGTACTAGTAATTTGAATAAACAATGATTAATATCACTGATAATGACAGGACTGATTGTTGCTTAATGCATACCTTATTCTCAGAAGTAATAAGGTAATAGTAATTTATGCTCATTTCAATTGGCTTCTAAGTCATATCAGAATATTGAGATGCTGTGATTACCTAATTTGTTGTCACTTTAACAGGATTTAATTATAGTCATAAGCTTTCACCTAGCATAGGGACTTTTGAGATGCAGTTGTGATCTTTTTGCTTGTACTGGACAATATTGATACATAATTGAGATCTATACATATGCATAGATTAAAGCTCACAACTAAAAGCTACATATGTAAACTGACCATTAATGCATATTTGATTAGTAATACTGTCTTCTTGTATGCTATGATAGATAGTCTGTGCCTTGAAAATTTAGAAAGTCTTTTTAAAACTTATATTCTTGGTAAATATTCAAAAAGTACACTTAAATTGTCCTTTAAGAGGATACTATTTAAAATATATTTGTTAAATTTTTTTATAATGCTTTTCAGTCATAATTATTTTCTGTATTAGCTGTTGCTTTAAACCATCATTTTAAGACATTTTCTGCTTTTGAATAAGGCTATTTATGAGCCTAATTACAATTAGAAGCAATACTATCCACATGAACACTATCTGTACACTAATCTGTAGATATTTTAACACTTGGAGCTAGGCAGATAGCTCAGTTGATAAAGAGTTTGACTACAAGCATTAGGACCTCAGTTTAGTCCCCAGTACACAACTAAAATGAGTGGTATGTACCTATGATCCTGTAGCTGAGGAAACAGAGATAGGAAGATCCCTGGGGCTTGCTGGACAGCCAGTGTACCCTCATTAGTGAGTTCCAGGCCAATAAGACATCCTGTCTCAAAGGAAGTGAATGACATTCCTGGCATAACACCCAAGGTTTCCCTTTAGCCTCTACATATGCATGCGTGGGCACACACACACCCCCACACACATGCACATACATAAAAATTTTTTAAATTAAAACTTAATTCGAAATTAGATAAATTACTATTGCTTTAAAAATTGGTTTTTAAGTAGACATATATATTCCATTGCTGGGAACTCTCACTTTTGGATTTGCCTTTAGCCCATCATCCAAGAAAATGCTTTTGCAGTTACAGTTCATTTTGTTTCCCACATAGATTTACCTTATTTCTGCTGGCTTATTTACAAGTGACATTTGACTTCCTTTAAAAATGAGAGCTGTGATCATTAGATACCAGTTTCTCACTGTTAAGGATATCACAAAAGATACACTCAAAATTCTTTTGAAGATATAGTTAGATAGCAGTAATACTTTTCTAAAAATTGGACTTGTAGTAACTATTTAAATCAGATAAACAATTCAAAGTAGGCCAATAAACCTGAGTTTGGTGGCACACACCTTTAATCCCAGCACTCAGGAGGCCAGGATAGGAGGAGGATTGCTATGAGTTTGAGGCCAACATGAGACTACGTAATGGATTCTAGGTCAGCCTGGGCTAGAGCAAGACCTTACCTGGAAAAAGAAAACACAGAATCCTACCAGAGTAAAGTATGTGCACTTTGGGACAGTGAGGAAAGGAATGTTTACAAAGCCCCTACGCTTTCACCCTTAAGGAGAGTTACAGCTTCTCAGCTACTGTTACTAAGTATAACTAAGCAATCTAACCTAAGAAATAACCTAACAAATGAACTTCAGTATACTTAAACATGCTCAATCATTGCCAGAAAGGAAAAAAGAAAAACTTTATTTTGGAATGTGTGATGTGTTCATGTATTTGTGAATATGTTGATATTCATGCAGAGGCCAGAGGAAAACATCAGGTGTCCTCTATTGCTCTTCTGCCTTATTTCTTTGAGACAGTCTCTCACTGAACTTAGAGTTCCCTGTGTTTCACTTAAACTAACTGACTGACAGGGAGGGAGCCTCAGTGACTCACCTGTCTGTATCCCCTTCAGCACTGACATTACAGGCCTATGTGCCCATGCCTGGCTTTGTTTATGTGAGTGCTAGGGACTTAACATGCTTTCACAGCAAGCACTCATCCCCCAAAAGAAACTTCATGGTCATTTCCTATTGATCATTTTGCTGACTAATCACAGAAGATAGCAGCACTGTTGAGATAACTCACTTTGTGTAAACAGAAATGCTAAAAGGGATAGTAATTTTACAAGGAAAAAAATGGTTGATTTCTAAGAGACCTTATAAACTATAAGGTGCAGAAAAGATATTTAAAAGGACTTGATAGCCAATGTACCAAGTTGTATATGTTGTTGTAATAGAAAATAAAATCCATAAAGATATTTTTATTAAAAATTTGAATGAAAGTTTGTTACTAGTCATTTAGTTTTATTGTACAGGAAGTATTAATTTTGTTCTGTTTAGCTCTTATACACTGTCTGCTATCCATGATTCTTACATTAATTATCATTGGCAGATACTCCATTAATTATGTATTTGTTTTTTTTCAGATTATATTTTTATTTTGAATAAATAATAATTTGAAGATTTTCTGATCTGCTAACATACTAGATTTGTTGCTTTGATAGAAATGTTCCATAAACCTCACATTATTTTGATCTTAATTCATTTCCTTTGTTTTTCTTATTACTTTTTAAAAAACACCACTCTTTCTGCCATTCCCTTGCCTGTGTGCTCATTCCTTCTATATGTGTGTGTGTATGTATGTGTGTATATATATATATCACATTTTCATAGGTGATTCTCTATGTTTATTGCCACCAGTTGGTAGCATCCAGATTCATTAGGAACAACCATGAACATTAAAAAAAAAAGTCTTCTTGGGCTGGAGAGATAGCTTAGTGGTTAAGCACTTGCCTGTGAAGCCTAAGGACCCCGGTTCAAGGCTCGATTCCCCAGGACCCACATTAGCCAGATGCACAAGGGGGCGCATGCATCTGGAGTTCGTTTGCAGTGGCTGGAAGCCCTGGCGTGCCCATTCTCTCTCTCTCTCTCTCTCTCTCTCTCTCTCTCTGTCACTCTCAAATAAATAAATAAAAATGACAAAAAAAATTTTTAAAAAAAAGTCTTCTTTAGACTTACTGTTTTTTACTCTCCTCCCCCAAGTCTTTAATTTTGGTTACCTGGTTTGAAACCACATTATTCATCAGGTGTTCACCTCAAAGAATGTAGCCTAGGAATGTTTAAAAATCTTATGACTACAGGAAGCAGTGGAATGTGTTTCCAACTTATTAGACTCATGTATAACTTTCAACGAAATTAGTTTAATCTTTGGTTAGTGATACAATTTAAAACATTCATTTAAAACCTCATGACGTTCTAATAATTTGACACTAGTAATTACCATTTGATTATTCTAATATACTATATTTTCTAGGTAGAAAAAATTTAAATCAGTTTTACAAAAAGGTAATTTTTATAGCATCATGTCCAGTCTGTAGTAGAACTTAAAGAGGTACTAATTACTTGGTTTTTACATGCTCTGTTACAGAAAAACTGTTAGAAAGTTTATTTTTCAAAATTCAAATATATGGACATGACACATGGTTATATATAAGTATTGAACATCCTCACAGATTAAGATGTAACCCATTTTTTAAGAAATGTTTCTATTTATGCATAAGTGTGTACAATGCATGTGTGCTCCAGGCTCTCTTACTACTGCAAACTATTTCAGTGACACCACACATTTTCTGTCTTGTTTCTTCTCTCATTTTAGACTCATATTTTTGACTGTCAAAACAAGTTTAAGATTCAAAAGCATAACTAATATGTATTGATGTTATAAACACAAACTGTAACAGCTAATAGAACATTGTTTGTCTTGTCAGGAATTGAATCTTTATAAAGTTAGGACTCGGAGGGGGGAAAAGTCATCTAATTTGGTTGTTTATAAAAGACTTCATTGTTGGTTAATAAAATTTGAATGTGGCCATTGCATTTGAGGGAAGTTTGCAGAGCCTGTTACTGAAAAGAACATATGACTGGTTTCAAAAGTGGGAGGGTATCCAAACAAATAGCACTTTTGTGTAGGCTTCTAATTTTGTACATGGGATTTTTCTCTTCTGTATTATATGTTTTCCTTTTTTGTGTGTCCAGGAAATAAACATGATGATGGCACACAGAGTGATTCTGAGAATGCTGGGGCACACCGGCGCTGTAGCAAGCGCGCAACCTTGGAGGAGCACTTAAGGCGCCATCACTCAGAACAGAAAAAGAAGGTCCAGGCAGCTGAAAAGCATCAAGACCAGGCTGTTGTAAGTCAAACTGCTCTTATGATTCCATTTTTTGATAAAGACCGTTCCAGAAAAAGAAGGTCATATTCTTTTACTCAAAGTGCAGGAATCTTTTGTCAGGAAACTACTTACGCAACACCACATACAAAACTTGAAAAGCCAAAATCTCCAACAGCAGATGCCAAAGTGGTTTCTTTGTCTTTACAGACTAGCTCTGCGCATCACAGAGGGGGGCATGGTGTTCCACATGGGAAATTGTTAAAACAGAAATCAGAGGAGCCATCGGTGTCAATACCCTTCCTACAAACTGCATTATTAAGAAGTTCAGGGAGTCTTGGGCACAGACCAAGCCAGGAGATGGATAAGATGTTAAAAAATCAAGCTACTTCTGCTACTTCAGAAAAGGATAATGATGATGACCAAAGTGACAAGGGTACTTATACCATTGAGTTAGAGAATCCCAACAGTGAGGAAGTGGAAGCAAGAAAAATGATTGACAAGGTAAATAATTGAAATTTAAGTATGCTGTTAGTTGTTGTATATTTGACTGTTGGACATTATTAGAGAGTCAGTATGAAATGTTCTCTTGCACTTGGTGGTATTTGAACTTTAGGGTTTGTTAGGGAACCGGAAGACAAACCTTAAGACCAAAATGTTTTCTGCTGTCAATTTGCTTATATTTTGAATTTGCCTGAGTTTCATATGTAAGGTCCTGTACATTTAAACTGTTTGGGCCTTTTAAAACTGTGTAAATTTAAGATAGGTTTTAAAATCATCTGCTTTGGACTTACTTATTTTGTATTTATACCAAAACTAAACAAAGAAATAGATTAATTCCATTAACATAAAAATAAATTTTAACAGGTTCTGTGCCTACTGATTTCATGTTGAAAACATGAAAGTACATTAACTTTATCCTTATTTCATTGTCTTTGTTTCTATTCACTCCTGTCTTTGATGTTATCAAAACCAAATTAGGCTGGGTGTGATGCCCCACGCCTTTAATCCTAGCACCTGGGAAGCAGAGGTAGTAGAATCGCTGTGAGTTCGAGGCCACTCTTATAACTACATAGTAAATAGGTCAGCCTGGGCTAGAGTGAGACCCTACCTCCAAAAAAAAAAAAGAAAGGAAGGAAGGAAAAAAAACTAAATTAGTTTTTTCTTAAAATAATTTTTCTCATTTTAGCCAGGTTCATACCCAGTCATAATGATTGTCTACATTTCAGATATTGTTTGATGCTACTGGTTAATGTGTATAATGATTGTTGTATGGTTTTAAAATACTTTGGTCTTAGCCTTATGGTGTTAGAAAGTTAACTTTAGAATGAGCTATTTACCTCGTCAAAAATAGCAATGTAAATTGGGTTAAACCTTAATTGCTCATTTAAATTCTTATTATTCAAAGTGTATTGATGAGTGAGCAACAGAGACATCATTAACAAGGCCTACCTAAAAATGAATCAGAATTAGTGTACTAAACAAAGTGGCTAGCTGATTCATATGCACCTTAATACTTGGGATGTACTGATTTAGATGGTGAATTTCCAGAATGATCTCTCAGGGAGTGGGCAAGTTATCTAACCTTTGGACTCAGGGAAAATATTGGGATATATCTTCACTTTTTATTGATTATTGCTATTTTGGAGTATTTTACATGTTATATTACTGTATTGGTATATAACTTTTAAACATTTATATTTATTGAGAAAAGGTTGTATTTATTGAGCACCAAACTTGGAGACATATTGGTCTGGTGAATGAGTGTTATATAACTGATAATAATATTATATTTAAAGAGAATATAGGATTTAAGAAATAATAGATATTCTATAATGATAGATGTTTTTACACTAAAAGGTTATTTTATACTAAGTGGACACACACACACTAGGAACATGGCCAAGGCCACTTGAAGGTAGATATATCTGAGATTAAGTATATAAACTGTACATGTGATAATATGTGCCTTTGGGTAGATTAATCTCTTTAAGTTTAGTTTCATTTTTCTCTGAATTGGAGGAAATATTTTTAGGTTTAATAAAAATTCAGAAAACTCAAGGCTTTTAATAATGCATATCTTATCAGGAGAGCCATTTAAAGATAAACTCTGTTTACTATCAGTTGTATTAGCTTCTGCATGTGAATCTGTAGCCAGTATTGGCAAGTCTTTTAGCACTTAAAGGATCAGATATGAATCCAAAGTGGAAGTTAAAATATAAGAGACCTGGGTTAGAGAAATGTTCAGTGGTTAAGGTGCTTGCCTGCAAAGTCTAGGGACCTGAGTTTGATTCCCCAGTACCCCTGTAACACCAGATGTACAAGATGGTACATGAGTCTGGAGTTCGTTTGCAGTGGCTAAAGGCCCTGATGCATCCGTTCTCTCTCTTTCTATATTTCTCTCCCTCCCTGCCCCTCTCTCTCTTAAATAAATAAATAAATATAAAAAATATTTTTTAAAAGTATAAGAGACCAGCCTGGCCAAGACAGAAGAGAGCCAAGGAAGACAATACCAAGGAAGGTATTGTCACAAACTAGCCTCCTTAGAAAACTACTAGACAGAGTATCACACAATCTGGTTTGTACTTGTATAAAATTTTTATAAGTATCCTTTTTCATACTCAGTCTCAGATTTGACAGAAGAGAATCCCAGGATTTTGGAGCAGGATTCATTTGAAGAAGTAATGGATTAGATGACTGGATAGTTAATTCATCCATTCTCCATCAGTATAAACTGCTATGTATAAACTGGAAGATAAAACCTTGCCACATTTCAGAGAAACAAGGGTAACTATATCATGTGATTGTCAGGAGACCTGGGATTCGAGTAGCTGTAGTTATAGCTGTAAGCCAAAGTAAGACTAGTTAAAGTCAAGCTCTGGGGAAACCGATCCAGGAAGCAGGGAATCAAATGTCTGCAGAAGATGAAGTGACCTGTGGGTATGGAGAAAATGGAGGCCAGGGATCACCAGCTTGAGACATTAGCAGTACATTGCTTGGACGAGGTTTGACATCTGCCTTCTCCTTTTTAAACTTTGAATGTGTGGGACAGCTGTTGTTCACCTAAATTTAACTGCTTTTTGTTGTTGTTGTTGTTCTTGAACTCTATTATATGGTCTTTTCTCCATTGTTTGGAACATGCTTTTTGTCTCTGTTAGTGTGTCAGGCATTTGTGAGGAGAGACTTACTCAATTGGAAAGACTGAGTTCTCCTTTCAAGAAGTATGTGTATATTGGGGTAGAAATGCAGATACATTTAAAGTGGTATACTGAATGCTTTGAGAGGTATAAGGTATTGAAGTAAAAATGCCATGAGCTTCCAGGAAGAGATCTCAAGGTCAAAATTTCTTCATCTGAGAGGTCTTTAGCCACTGTATTTCTAGCCAACATACCCAAGCTTATGTAGTTACTCTAGGCTTTCCTGCTAATAGGTTCATTCTGTATGTGGTCTGGAAGGACTGGCCTACTTTCATTTAGATTAATGTTTTCAAGTTTCATCCATGGTATGGCATGGATTAGTACTTCATTCCTTTTCATTACTAAATAATGAATCATCATAGAGTAAAACATCAACCATTCATCCTCTAAAGGACATTTGGTTTGTTTCCAGTTTTATTATAAAAATATTTATTTATTTATTTAAGAGCAAGAGAAAGACAGACAGATAGAGAAACAGATAGAGAATGGGTGCACCAGGCCCTCTAGCCACTGCAAATGAACTCCAAATGCTGCATGTACATCTGGCTTACATGGGTCCTGGGGAATCAAACCTGGCACCTTAGGCTTTGCCAACAAGCACCTTGACTGCTGAGCCATCTCTCCAGTCCACAGTTTCTTTATAAACAGTTGCTGTGATCATGGATACATATATGTGTTTATTATGATTGTAAAACATCACTCATAGCCCCTTTCCTGAGCTCTCAACAATTTCTTTTTGCTTTTAAATTTGAAAAGTTGAATGCAACATTAGAATCAGTGTTAAGCATTTATTATGTACTTATTCCATTGAATTTAAATAGATTTTCATGTAAAGTTACACATTTTATTAAAAAAATCCTTATTTTATCTTGATTTAATTCCCTGAAGCTGATAAGAATTCAGCATAGTTCTAATTATTTGCCAAGTAATTTTTGTGAGACATGGGATCCTGTACTACTGATTTAATTGCTCTTCTTCCCCAGGTGGTCCTTGTTTCTAGAAGAGAGATGTTCTTCTGGTCTTTGAGGTTAAAAGTTGATGACAGTTCTATTTTGACATACATTGGGATTAACGTACGGGTGCTTGCTATTCATTACTGGTTTTTTTTTAATTTACTTATTTGTAAGTAAATTTATAATTGGAGTTTAAAATGAGTTTACAAAAGCTTGGTATCAAACTACTAATTTTATCTGTTCCATAGGAAGGTAAATTCTGAGTTCCAACTCATTTGGATTTTTCTCCCCCAGTGCTGGGTCTCATGCATGTTAGTTAGGCAGACACTCTGCCACTGAGCTACACCCAGTTCAGAATACTTTTAATGTAGTAAATTAAGTATTATCACTGTAGAATTTTCATTTTACCCTACCTTTATAGTTTTTTACAGGGCAGTCTTTCTATTTCCCTGCCTCTTGCACACTAATCTTAATTCAGGTTAAAATAAATAAATCTTATAAATCTGGTATTACTAAATGTAATTTTGACTTCTGTAACTATTCAACAGGTAGAGAGTATATACTCATGAAACTTGATTCTGTGATTTTTAGTTTGGAATACCACTGCCCCCCTCCTCACCATTCCCACTTTATTACTGGAGAGTGTGGACTTTGTATATGTATTTTAAATATTTTATTTATTTATCTGAGAGAGAGAGAGATGAAGAGCCAGAGTGTATGTGTATGTGGTGTGTCAGGGCCTCCTGCTACAGCAAAGGAACTCCAGATGCATACATCATTTTATGCATCTGATTTTATGTGGGTACTGAGGAATTGAACCCTGGGGCTATTAGGTTTTGAAGGTAACTGCCTTTAACCACCAAGTCATTTCTCTAGTCCCTAATCTGAGAGTTTAAAAAATGTCATTAACAATATTGTAGTAAAAAAAAAAAATCAAAATTTTCTTAGGATTGGTTTGCATTGTATATCACAGCCTGTTAAGGCACTTGCCCACAAAGCCTAAAGACCCAGTTTCAATTCCCCAGGACCCACATAAGTCAGATGCACAAGGTAGTGCATGCATCTGGAGTTTTTTTGCAGTGGCTGGAGGTCCTGACACGCCCATTCTTTCTCTCCTTTTTCCCTCCCCTCTCAAATAAATAAATAAATAAATAAATCTTTAAAAACTGAAATCTAAAAATAATAGTCTAGTTCTCTAGAAAATTTGGTTCTGATTAGAGAATACCGTCTTCATGGTTCTTTTGAGTGACTTTTTTGGTGTTTGCTTGTTTGTTTGACCTTGATAATAAAGGACAAGTCAGACAGATTTTCAAATCTCTTGTAGTGCCAAGTCTAGTAGCCTGCAGTTACTACTGTACAGTAGTAATAGGTTAAAGTTGTCTAGCCACTGAATTATAGATGGGAAATCCAAAATTCAATGTCACATGTTCATGTTCAGAAGTAAAGACTGAGAGCATACTCCTTGGAACTTGGAATAGTGCAGACAGGAAGGTGCTGTCCTACTCCAACACTAGAGTCTACAAGCATGCTCACAGGTTCCCCCAAGTAGAAACATCATCAAGAGAACTGGGGAGGAAACATGCAAAAGCCACACCTCCCTTCCAAGATGAATCAGTTATCTAACAATCTGTCAGACCACAGAGTACCTCATTCCTTTTCTTTTGGAAAAACTAGGAACTGGCTGGCAAACTTGTGCAAGATTCTAGTAGAGAGAAAGCATTAAAATTAGATAAGTGTTACTTTTAAAAAATTTTTAACTTAACTTTTTTTAAAATTACTTATGTACACACTGTGTATACAGTCAAAACTATTTGTTCTTAATGTTTTCCCTACTGTAGACTCTAGGCCTAAAGAAGTTTCTGAGCTGGGGGAAAGATCCAGATTTTATACTGAACAAGTTTGGAATTTTGACTGACACCAGGTCAGGGTGAGGAAGAGAAGAGAATAATGAAGTGAGGGCTAACAAACTGCATTTTTAAATACATTGAGCCATCCTGGAGGGTGACAGATAAGCTAGTTGCTATATAGTTGGAAAATGAAGTAACAGCTTGCATGTGGATGAAGTCTCCTAGTGACAGAATCTAGAATGAACTTAACAAATTGGTTTGAAAGTGCTCTTGAGTTCTTATTGTATGACAAAATGCATGTGTTTTTTACATATGAAAAGCTTGCAAAGTATAAAGATAGTTTCAATTGCTTATGTACATTGTTTTACATGAATTTGGCACAGTAGATGCTTGCATGCCTAGACACAGAATGAATGAATATTATTCCAAACTGAGTAACCGTTCCTATGTGAAATATTTTCAAAATGCTTTAAAAGCTGGGCAAGATGACCCATGCTTAAGATCACGGCACTCAGAAGTCTAAGGCAGGATTGTCAAGAATTTGAAGCCAGCCTGGGCTACAGTGTGAGGCCCTGTCAGAAAGTGAGAAGGGGTTCTTTTGCCCTACCACTTGTGTGGCAAAGAGGTGATTGCTGCTTCTCTAACATACATGAGTGGGTGTTTCCCATGCTTTCAAAGGAACTTGCGGAAAGCCAACTGAAGTACTGTCTGCTGAGTTGCAACTCCTACTAGTATAACTGTCACCACTTCAAAATAGTCGTTTGTTTGCAAGACAATTTCTAAGTCTTTTTATATCAGAAGTAATTTGAAGAAATTTGCTGGTTTTTTATTAGATCTTGCTAGTTTTTTAATGTATAATTAAATATCATCAAATCATAAAAGTCACTTAGATTGGCAATGCTAAAATATGGAAAAATACAAGGACTGTTAGGTGGGGTTTTTTTGCTTTTTATTTCCAAATTTTAGATACATCTTTTCTAGTCATACATAAAAATAATTAAACTTCATTAAGTTTGGAGTCCAAGGATTTGAGTTAGATTCATGTGTGAAAGACCTACACAAACTACTTAAGCACATATGATATTTTTTTTTACAAATGGGATTTGAGGACAAAGGACACAGGTTTACCTAGTTTTGTTTCACTGCTATTATAAACAGGTCATTCTCATTATTAGGAAGGTAAAGTGGTTTCTGTGTTTTTCTTTCTGAGCACTGTTTTCATGTGGTATAGAAGTTCAAATTTGTTTTAATGTTACTAATTTACAGCTTGTTCTTAAAGTAATTTGAGTAATTATAGCAGTCAAAGCAAATCATAATTCTTGAAAAGCTAATTTTGAATTAAATATTAAGCAACAAGGCCATCTAGTGGTAAAATTTCCAAATTTTAGTGAATTGGGAACTCTTTACTCATTGTAAGTTTCACAATTAAGCAGATTAGCTGTACTATGTAACTGTTAACATTCATTATTGATAATATAGTCTAAGGTATTTTTTTTTCTGACAGAAGGTGGAATTTCTAAAGATCCTAAGTCAAATGCCTAATATTTTTCTTGAGTATAATTAGTAAGTTTGGGTAACAAAGTACAGACCTAATAGTAAAATGGAATGTTAAATTTAATTGGCTAAAACTTTTTCCAGTCTGTTAGCTACGCAATAACTAGTTAAGTCTTTCTGTGGGCCAGGAAACCATGGGGAAATTTTCACATAAAAATTTGTCTCTGCATTCAGTATTATCAGTGTTGGTCATTGACAGTCACTGGTCTATTGAAAAGGCTGATGTGTATAAGTAGGCCAAAGAATCTGCATTGCAAACAAAGGTCTTTAAGTAATTATTAGGCCATTGCCATTTGAGACGAATGCTCTTCTCTATGCAGAGTCATGTAATAATGTCTTATTGTGCACTGTAGGAAATTATGTATATATTTTTAACATACAAAAATAAAGCATTCAGAGAATAACAGATAAGGGGTACATGTTTGTAGTTTTTTGACACACTTCTGAAAAATGAAGCAGAAATCATACTGAAGTACTCTTTCCTAACTTTGCATTACTATTAAATAAATCAAATATAGTATCCTGAATATTTCTTAGTTTTTATCAAGCAGGATATTTGCTAAAATTCCCTAAAGGATTGCTACTTAGACGTGAACTGCAGGTCTGGCTGCTTCTCCAGCTACCACTGCAGTTGGCCGTTACTCCGCCATTGAACAAGTTTCCTTTGTTACTGAAATTCCCAGTTGAAATTAGTTGAGACTTTATTTGCTTGTGATGCTATTTATGTTATTCGCATATTCATCGTGTGCTCAGGCTTTCATTTTCATTATTACATTAATTTCTCCTTCTAGGTGTTTGGAGTAGATGCCAATCAGGATTATAACAGGCCTGTTATCAAAGAGAAACATAAAGATCTGATAAAAGATTGGGCTCTGAGTTCTGCAGTTGTAATGGAAGAAAGAAAAACGCTGAACACACCTGGCTTTCACAACTCAGAGGTATGCAACTCTTTATACTAATAAAGAATAAGTTCTTTCTCAATTAGCATTTATCTTCACTAATGTTTATGTCCTCTTGTAAAGTTCTTCTAAAAGCTAAATATTCACTAATTTCTATTTCTAATGAAAACCTGAAACAATTTTTAAAAAATTTCAAACCTGACTTAATTTTTAGTTTTATTGTATCCTTTAAAAAATATTTTATTTATTTATTTGAGAGTGAGAGAAAAAATGGGCATGCCAGGGACTCTAGCCCTGCAAATGAACTCCAGATGCATGTGCCAACCTGTGCAGCTGGCTTAGGTGGATACCGGGGAATTGAACCTGGGTCCTTAGGCTTCACAGGCAAGTGCCTTAACCACTAAGTCATCTCTCCAGCCCTTATTATATCCATTTAACTTAATATTCTTTTGCTAGTGAGGAAAGCAGTATATTTCAATTAAACAATTAATGAATTATGTGCCCTTTGTTCTACATAGCATTATGAGATCAAACAAGAAATAGACACTTCTTATACTTGCTAGGAAGTTGTGTTTGAAATTGGAAGACCTATCATGGCAGAAAACATGTGAAAGGTACTGCCTGACATAATTTCCATTGACTAGTTGGCACTTCCATGTCAGTGTGAAATCCTGACTTGTATTTTTTTTACTGAGAGGTGTATTATTTATTTTTGCTATACTGGGAATTGAATCCAGAGCCTCATGCATGCTCTGCATGTGCTCTACCACTGGGCTTGTATCTCCAGCCCTTTTCTTTTCATTTCTTCACTAAGTTGCTCAGACTGGCTTCACTTGGTATTAGAGGCCTCTGTCACCAGGCCTGGCTCAAAAGGTGTCATTTTCAATGACTTTTTTCTATCCCTCCCTTAAATCTTCTAAGTACATATTGATCTAGTCTTAAGAAATAACAGAGTATGTCCATAACTGTATGGAGCCATCTCATGAATTAAATTCCATTTTCTACTTCATTGTAAGTGTTCAAAAAGTATTTGTCTTAAAGATCTAAACCTTGCTGTGTCTGAGTTAAGACAGGGACAGGAAAACAAAAATACTGAGTGATCTCCACCTCATTTGGAAGTGTTGTTAACATTGTAGAGAGAAATCTAAGGCTTTGGGAACTTTGTGTTTTTTAAAAAGAAATTCCTACAGACATGACCTAGCAGAGGTCATCCTAAGATCTTGGAGCTAATGTGACTTCCTGTTTATAGTAAGAGGACTTGAGGATAACTTGGGGATGGGCCTTTAGATTCTCTGTTTTGAACAGTAAAGTAGAACTGACTCTACTGGCTAGCTGCAAAGGTATGAAACTCACCTGTGGTCATCTCGCAACCCAGTAAATTTAAAGCTCCTAGAGTGTATCCTGGTACTGTTGTTAGCATTTAAGAAGCATAGAAATGATACCTGTATTCACAGTGACAATAAAGTAGAATCAAAAGGAACAGCTAGAGAGTCTTCATCTTAGGTAGTGGAAAATTTAATACATTATAAGAAGTGTTCAATTGTGGCTTTATAGGTCATACTAATGTGACTAAATGAAGTTTTCTTTCATAAGAATAACAGTTTAATTCATTTTTATTATTTATTTGAGAGAGGAGAGGGAGAATCAGTGGGCATGCCAGGGCCTATAGCCACTGCAAACAAACTGCAGAAACATGTGCCACCAAGTGCATCTGACTTACACGAGTGCTGGGGAATCGAACCTGGTTTTAGCCTTTGCAGGCAAGCACCTTAACTGCTAAGCCATCTCTCCAGCTCTAGACTTCATTCTTTAATCATTTTGTTTTCTTCCTTTAGGAAGGAACATCTTCATCTGGAAGCAAACGTTGGGTTTCACAATGGGCTAGTTTGGCTGCTAATCATACCAGGCATGATCCAGAAGAAAGGCTATTGGAATTATCTGCATCTGTAGCTATAGAAAGTGGTAATTTCCTTTCATCCTTCTCAACCTCTTCCTTTTTGTTTCCTTTTCTTTTTTTGTCATATATATTTTAAGTAACAAGCTAAATTTAGTGCAAAGTAAGCCAAAACAAATAGGGAGGCATTAGTGAGTTTAAGCACAGTAAGTAGTCTAGCCTGTAACTCCTCAAGGTCTGCCCTCAGTGACACATTTTCTCCAGTAAAGCTTCATCTTCTGAAGATTCTGCCACCTTCCCAAACATCTCTTTCAATTGCAGGTTAAGTGTTCACACACAAGCATCTATTGGGGTCATTTTACATCCAAATCACCACAGTGATTCATTTATTTTATACTGAAGTCATCTTTTGAACTTGCACTTCAAAATCTAATGGAATGGTACTGTTTCATTATAAGTTTTTGCTGTAACAAATGGCTTTGTGATTTTTATTTTATAGAAACAGATAATGGTGATGCTGGCATTTCACTGAGAAGCACTGGCTCTGCCACTTCCTTGACTAGTCAAGGAGAGAGAAGGAGACGAACTCTTCCCCAGCTTCCACATGAAGAAAAGGCTCTTGAGAACTCCAGAGCAAAGGTGGTAACACAAAGGTCAGAGATAGGGGAGAAGCAAGACACAGAACTACAGGAGAAAGAAACACCTACCCAGGCATACCAAAAAGATAAGCAAGATACTGACCGACCCCCGAGTAAAATGAGCAAGGCAGTCAATGGTGAGATTCTTAAAACTGGTGGAGATAATAAAGCCCTGCTTCACACAGGCAGTTCTTCTGGCAAGGAAAATGAAACTGATAAGGAAACCTCCTTGGTAAAGCAGACATTAGCTAAAATCCAACAGCAGCAAGAGCAAAAGGAGCAGGCCCAGTGGGCACCCACTAAACTGTCTTTAAAAAATGCTTCAGGCCAGATAGATAAAGGTAGGGAGGAATCTTCTAAGCAAGAGTCTCAACTTCTAGAAAAAATACCAGGGCATCCTGCAAACAAAAGTGAGAGAGTAACCCAAAATGAGAGCAAGAGAAAAAAAGCTGAGGAAATTTCTAAAAGTCAGACTTCGAAGGGAGGAGACAAAAAGGAATCCTCCAAGTCATTAGTGCGACAAGGGAGCTTCACCATAGAAAAACCCAGTTCAAACATACCCATAGAACTTATTCCCCATATCAACAAGCAGAATTCCTCTACTCCTGCTTCCTTAGCCTTAGCATCGGTCAGTAGACTACGAGAAAGGAGCGACTCTTTGGATACAGATCCTACCATGGACACAACCCTGATTCTGAAAGACACAGAAGCAGTAATGGCTTTTCTAGAAGCTAAACTGCGTGAAGATAATAAAACTGATGATGGCCCAGATACTCCCAGTTACAACAGGGACAATTCTATCTCACCAGAATCTGATGTGGATACAGCTAGTACAATTAGTCTAGTTACTGGAGAGACTGAAAGAAAATCTACCCAAAAGCGAAAGAGTTTTACTAGTCTGTATAAAGATAGATGTTCTACAAGTTCTCCTTCCAAAGATGTTACAAAATCCTCGTCTTCAGGTGCTAGGGAGAAAATTGAAAAGAAAACAAAAAGCCGTTCCACAGATGTAAGTGCAAGAGCAGATGGTCGAAAATTTGTACAATCCAGTGGAAGGATAAGGCAGCCTTCAGTGGACCTAACAGACGATGACCAAACCTCTAGTGTGCCTCATTCTGCTATATCTGATATTCTGTCATCTGACCAGGAAACATACTCTTGCAAATCTCATGGAAGGACTGCACTCACCTCAGCGGATGAGCACATGCATTCCAAACTGGAAGGAGGCAAAGGAACAAAATCTAAGACTTCTCCAATAGCCTCTGGTTCATGCAGCAAGTCAACCACGCTGCCAAGGCCACGGCCCACCAGGACTTCCCTCCTGCGCAGAGCACGGCTTGGCGAAGCCTCGGACAGTGAGCTTGCTGATGCTGACAAAGCATCTGTTGCTTCTGAAGTCTCTACTACAAGTTCCACCTCAAAACCTCCCACCGGAAGGCGGAATATCTCTAGGATTGATTTATTGGCCCAGCCTCGGAGAACAAGGCTTGGTTCATTATCAGCTCGTAGTGACTCAGAAGCAACAATATCTAGAAGCAGTGCCTCTTCACGCACCGCAGAAGCCATCATTAGAAGTGGAGCCAGATTGGTGCCATCAGATAAGTTGTCTCCTAGAACTAGAGCTAACAGTATCTCTCGACTTTCAGACTCCAAGGTCAAAAGTATGACCTCGACTCATGGCTCTCCTTCAGGTAATTGGGTCCAGATTTTTAATAACATTAGCATGGTCTCTTTGGGGCTCTTTTTTGTTGTTATCGTTCTTAAGAATTTCTACTTACCTTCCCAAAAATATTCAAGTAAAAGGTATACAATTTAGAGGGCTGGGATTTCTACCCCTATAAAAACAGAAAATGTAGAAGTTAAATATGCTTCTAATTAAAGTTCTGGGGTTTGTAACAGTTACCTTCTCATTGCTGGGACCAGAAGCAGCTGATGGGAGGAAAGGATTTATTTCAGGCTTACAGTTTCAAAGGGAAGCTTCATCATGGTGAAGAAAGTATGGCAACCTGCTTACATCTTCATACATGAGCCACAAAGGGAGCAGTCTAGACTGAGCTAAGTTAGTGCTGAACCTAATGGGCTGAACTAAAATCCTCAAGGTCTGACCCCATTGGTGTGCCTCCTCTAGCAAGTCTCCACCGCCCAAAGCGCCACCATCTGGGGACCAAGTAGGAGACTTACTCACAAACACTTCAGGCTGTGGGGGACACTTTATATTCAAACCACCACAGAGCCAACTGGTGAATTTGAAACTAGTGAATTTGAAGAAATTCATTGAGGTAATTTAGTTTTATACTTGGTAGTATAGCTGTATATGTCAGAATTACAATAAAGATTATTGTTTGGTTTCGAAAACAATAATGTGCTTTTAAAAGCAGGTACTTCAAACCTCTTATGAGTCTGATAAGAAGTAATATGTCTTTCTTAATCCTTTCAAAAATAAGTAAAATAATTGCTATTCAGGAGTATGGTGTACCAAGTTTTAAATGCCTCCTATACTTATTCCTGTGCCCTGTATTTACACATTTTCAAGTAGAATTTGTGGTTGGAACAGGTAAAAACTAATGTTTCATTTATTTCAGTGAAAGAAGGTGGATTCATTAAGCATATGTGGCTCAAACTGGGCTATAAAAATTTACATAATTGTGAGCATATAAGTGTAGCAATTTGTTAACTGAGTGTATTAAGTACAAAAACTGCTTACTACCCACCAGCATTGAGCTGCTTTCAGCATGTTTGTTAATGGACCTTGTATTCAAGTCTGAAGCCACTAAGAATAAATGCATGACATAGAGTAATGAGGTAGATACTTTTGTGTGTTCTATAAGCTTGGCCCTATTACTTCATAATCAGCTCCTATCTGGGTGTGGCTGAAAAGACCAGTTGGGGAGACCAGGTATTAGAAGACTTGCAAGCAGTTAAGTGAGCCCTAATTCTTAAGAGTGGGAGGAAAGTTGGTATACACTCTTTTTATTTTTGTTTGTTTTACATCTACCACAAAATACCCTCAAGACCATAATCAATGGTACTTTGTAATTTTTTTTCCACTTTTTGTTCTTTCTTACTGCTATTTTTTCTTTAATCCGTTTTCATTTCATCTTTGCCCGTCCTTGCTTTGGGAATGGCAGTCATAGTCTTGTGGTAGAGCAATACGTAGGCCTGAACTAGAGAACATACAGTAGTGGCTCCAAAAATATAAATAGAGTTTTCTTTATTCCAGTCCTTGTTTCCACGCTTAAGTCTTTGATTAGTTCTTAATGAACTTGTTAACGAGTATTTGAAAACGAACTACTATCTTTTGGTTTATATCTGTTATTGATATTTTGTTTGCTAAGGCTCCATTTCCAGTGAACATTGCCCAAGTTTGTGTTACATTCTGTGGTGTGTTCAGTGATAGATATCTTTGCCATATTCATTTCCCTTTCTAATGTAAGCTCTAACTAGTTCTTACCACTTGAGTAATCTGGTTGTACCTCATTCTTTATCATTGAGGGACTTACTTAAGATGAGGTAAATGTGATTAATAAGTCTGAGGAACAACTATAAGATATTATGTATCTAAGAGTAATTTTGTTTTCTGCTTTGAATACAGAACTTGATACCAAGTTCTCTATGTTTAAAAAAAAAAAAAAAACTTTGAATTTCTTTGTGAAATTCCCTAGGGAAAATCAAGAAATTGAGGTTAATATCATTGGCATTTTTTATACTTATCAACAGTATATTACATAAATGCAATCATGAAGTTTTGGAAGGTTTTTTTGTTTTGTTTTTGAGGCAGGTTCTCGCTGTAGCCCAGGCCGACCTGGAATTTACTCTGTTCCCCTAGGCTAGCCTCAAATTCATGGCTATCCTCCTATCAGCCTGCTGAGTGTTGGGCTTAAATGTAGGATCATCACACTTGGCTGTCAGGCATGAAATTGAAGAACTGAAAGGGATGTTTACTTTAGGGAACTGAGGCTAGGAGATGAAATAACTTGCCCTGGTCATGTAGCTCTGGCAGAGGCAGAGTGAGAATCCAAAGTCTTAATGTCCATTGTATTGTTTTCCTGACATATTCATTATAGCTTTAATAAGTAGTACTGTATGCTGCTTTCCAGAAATAGTTAGGATCTGTTATATTATTACCAAAATTATGTTATTCAAGGTCAACCAACGATATAGCAGGTTTGGTGGTATTCACTAAAGTCTTTGCTATTCTGCTATTTTATCTAGTCCACATCAGTGGAGAACATACTGAAATAATTGCATAAAACAGTTGTAAGAAACAACAACAAAAATCTGTTTAATTTTACTAATTGAGGTGTCTTTGAGGCTATTACATTTCTATTAAAATGATTGTATTATCTTGAGTGGATAAAAGAAATAAAAATGTTACTTTTTAAAATAGTTTGATAACATTGACTCAGGACTGAGTATATGGCTCAGTGGGTAAAGTGCTTGCTGTACAATCATGAAGACCTGAGTTCACATTTCAAGCACTCAGAAAGCATAACAAGGGCTGGGGGTGGTGGCGCACGCCTTTAATCCCAGGACTGTGGAGGCAGAGGTAGAAGGATCGCCTTCTGGAGGTAGAAGGTAGAAGTTTGAGGCCACCCTGAGACTACATAGTGAATTCCAGGTCAGCCTGGGCCAGAGTGAGACCCTACCTTGCAAAACTAAAAAACAAAAACAAACAACAACAACAAAAATATAACAAGGAATTCCCTAAGGCTTACTGGCTAGCTAGTTGAATCAGCAAGAGACCCTGTAACAAAGAAGATGGGTAGGAATGTGGAGACCACTTCCTGGTTAATAGGAGTTTGTTGCATAAGCCTTAGAACTAGAGTTTGGATCCCTAGAACCCACATAAAGTCAGACACAAGTAGCTCATATGTTTCTAATCTCTGTGCTGGTAGGCCAGCTAGTCTGGTTGTTCATGGATGGCAGAGCAATAAGAAAGACCATGCCTGTCTAAAAACAAGGCAGAAGATGAGGACCAACACCCTGAGGTTGTCCTCTGACCTTCACAGATCCACTGTGGCATGTGTGCATCCATATACACACGAAAGTGGAGAGCAATTGAGAAAGTCATTTGACATCACTCACATGCACACATGCATGAAAAGAAAAGAAATGTGAACTCGTACTTGTCAGTGTGTAGCTATTCTGTATGTAAACTTTAAAGGCCGTTGTAATTCTCTGAACACAGCACCTATGGTACTGTCCACATTGGTAAATGTAAAAATCTGTAATATTTGAAGTCCCTCTTTTAGAGTATTTTTGTTATTTTTATTTATTTGCATGTATGTGTGTGTGCGCACACATGCACATGTCAGAGCCTCTTATGCCCACAAATGCACATCAGATGTTTGTATCACTTATTGCATCTGGCTTATGTGGATTGTTTGGGTAAAAAGCTTTGCAAGCAAGTACCTTTAACTGCTGAGCCATCTTCCCAGCCACCTATACTGTTTCTTTAGCAGCTGTTTATATGGCAAACAGTGATTGAAAATGTGATAATATCTGTTGTAGCAACATTGAATAACAGTACTTTCATGTTTCTCTGGTAGAATTTGCTTCTAGGAGCTTAATGACTTGCCCTTCCCCATATTCTTTTTGATGTCTTTACAATGGAAATATCCAGATTCATTTTGATGGAGATAATGTTCAAAAATGAATCCTGAGTTATCAGATTAATGCAATTGGCTAGACATGGTGGTATATATGTGTGGTCCCACCATTTAGGAAGCTGAGGCAGAAGAATTGCCTTGAGTTACAGGTGAGCCTGGGCTACAGAGTAAGTTCTAAGCCTGGGCTCCATCACAGCATTCTGTCTTAAAAAGACAAAGTCATAATAAATAATGCAGCTGGTTTTCATTAAGTGTAACTACACATTTTAGAAAGTAAATATTATGCTGTATCCTTAGAATTATTCTTAGAATGTTTCTTTCCTTTTCCTTTTTATTCTCTCAAAATTAAAACAATAGAAATTAAATGGTCATGCATGACTTAATTCTTCCTTCAGTTGAGAAGCCAAAATAGAACATTGTCAGAGATTTTTTTTCTCCCCACATGATCTTATTACTGTATACTTAAAAAATATAATGTAAAATTTATTTGTGGTTTAATTTCCCAGTAAAATACTGTGGAATATGAAGATGCACTGTATGTTTTCTGAACAGTATTTGCTAAATCTGTAGTTGTAGTGTGTTTTAGGGCCAGCAATGTAAATAATACTTTCCTTTTTAATCCTAGACATCATGGATAATAGTATGCTTTCTTTTTTTTAATATATTTTATTTATTTATTTGAGAGAGAGAGAAAGAAGGAGAGAGAGAGGAAGAGAGAACGGGCGCACCAGGGCTTCCAGCCATTGCAAACGCATTCCAGACACATGCGCCCCCTTGTGCATCTGGCTTACATGGGTCCTGGAGAATCAAACCGGGATCCTTTGGCTTTGCAGGCAAACGTCTTAACCGCTAGGCCATCTCTCCAGCCCAATAGTATGCTTTTATAGTAAACATAGCACTTTACCATTTTAACAAGACGGAGTAGTGCATAGTTCTTAACTAAACAATTAATTTTATAGTACAACTAAATTTTAGGTGACCTACAAAATTAATTAAGGCTATCATATAACTTTCATGCTCTAAGCTTAACTATCTGATAAGGAGAAATTAGTGTCTCAAGCATTTGAGATTAGATTTTTAATTCAATGATCTATTGTTACATGCTTTGTAAGATAGATCTGCTGAATAAGCCTGATAAAAACAAAATTAGTTTATTCCTGTAATTTGTTACCTAAACAGCATAAAATTCAAGAGAAAAAATTTTCAACTTAAGTGGAATTAGAAAGCCTGTCCATTCCACTGGAAAATGAGTCTGTCATTTTTTTTCTTATAAATTTGCTTTATTGGAGGTTGAAAACCAGCCTTTTCCACCTTTTAATTGTAAAACAACCAAATAGCAAGGAGTAGGTTTTGAACTCTTGGAGTGCATTGGTGTGTCTTGAATTTTCCTCTCTGGGAATATTTTTCTCTGTAAATTGAAAAATGGGCCATCTGAAGTTACTTGGTTCTAAAATTCTATGAAATAAGTAGGTTTGGGGGAAAGTTTAAAACATACTGACTTAAAATTTTCTCTATTTAGGATTTTTTTTTTCAGATAAAATACATAAGTGTTCATAGAATCAAAAGTTCAGGAAAACAAGAAGTTTTGTAAGTTTTTTTTTTTTTTTTAAGAAATAACAGATTAGAGGTCCTGGCATGAAGCTTCCTTCTTAGTGCCTTTTCCCAAGTTACCATTTCACCCAGTCTCTTATTTGTTGTTACACAGGCTGAAAAGTATACAGAGTGCCTTGAGCGTTTCTCATATCACAGCCTGTGTAACATGTTTTCCTTTTATAAAGATAAATCATAAATATTTGAAGATTAATCGTATTTTTATTTTTTCTGTTCAGCCATTGCCCTCAGTGTTGAGAGCACAAACCTAAAGATGTTATCTCCTACTTCCTAAAGTAGTGTTTATTATTTTGGTTGCTTTTTAAAGATGATAATAGATTTTTTTATATTCCTACCAACTACTACACAGACTTATAAAAATTGGTGGAAAGTTTGTGGGAAGGAATTTTTTCTTCTGCTGTTTTTCCTCACAGTGGTATTGTTTTTAGTCTTGAGACTAAGATAATCAGAACTTAAATTGAATACCACAGTTTCTTCATGCTTACTTAAGTTTTCATTTATTCTGAAATTTATGAAAACTCTTTACTCTTTTACTTTCTCTCCAAACAAATTTTAGTTGCAGGTATGGTGTCTGTACATTCCCATTTATAATGCAAAAAATTTGAGATAACAAATGATCATTTTCTGATGTATAAATAATTTTTTAAAATATCAAAATTAACATACATTTACCGTTTATTGAAATGCCTTCATTGAAGACTGTATATTCTTTGCTGTATTTCTGATTTTGTTGGCCATATTTTCAGCTTTTTTCTAACATCTCCTTGCTCTTAGTTATAAGCATTCTATATAATTATTTTCACATCTCAGAGTAACTTCCATTTCTGAGTGTTGACATGTCTAGGAATGAGTACATTCTACCATGTACATTGTCTCTTTTTAACAAATTATAATATTAAAACTAGAATAGTAAATTATAATATCAAAACTCAATTATTTTTATGCCCCCTGTATTAATTATTTTTCTCATTTCTATGACAAATTACCTGACAAAAGCAACTGAAAAGAAGAGGTTACTTAGGCTCAGCGTTTGAGGGTATAGGCCATGATGAAGGTTATTTCATTGCTGCCAGAATATGAGGACACATTGTAGCCACAGTCAGGAAGAAGAAGTGAATGCCAGTGCAGAGTCACTTTTTTATTCAGTCTGAGACTCTATCCCATGGGACGGTGCCACTTACATTCAGGGTCTTCCCTCACTTAAACCTTTCTGGAAACAAATAATTTAGGGTTGAGGACTCTTAATCCTTTCAGGTTGACAATGAAGACTAACCACATGCACCCTACATTAAAAAAAGAAAAAACTTGGTTATTAACCTAGACTTCTGTAGATGAAGTTATATGTACTTTTTACAGAGCCATAAACTTCCTTCATATATTCATTCTCATGTACCCTGGAATCTAGATCTGAACCCTAAGGAGTCACCAATAGGAATCAGTACAGAGAAGTGGCTCTAACTCGTGCCATATTTCCTGGTGTAGGATTCACTGTTCCAAGCCAGCTGTGGTGGCAATGTATATCTGTTTTGTCTGAAAGCCAGTTCATCATTAGCCCCAGGTAAAATATTTTAGAGAAAAAGACAGGAAAAATGTACTTCTAGTGGAGAATGAAGGAATTCTGGACTTAACATGCTATGCATCTTAGATGAAGTTTCAAGGGTGAAAAGAGGCAGTTGGGCAAATGGAGACCCGAAGAGAAAAAAACCTCCTCTAATATTAGTGCATTTTGAACTTACAGCAGGTGCTAAAATGTTTTGTCACGTTGAATACCAAAAGCATCCCATGCTTCTAGGTTTTAGAAATGCACATAGTTTGTATCCAAGAATCTGTTCATTTATTCAAAAATACTTAAGAAACATTTGCTAGCTAGACATTTGACCTAAGTTCTATTTATACATTAGTGATGAAATCTCCCTGCCTTTGTGAAGTTTACTACAAATTAGACATTATCTCCCTGTTTTGTATATTTGTTTATGCTTCACAAATTGCTTGTATGTTTGATTATCATATTAACATTATTAAAATGTATGTATTAATTTGTCTTCTGGTTTTTAAAATGTGTCAACAATACCATTTTTTCCAGTGTCTTTAACCTTAATTAAGAAAGTGATTGCCACTTTCTTCAGTGTTATTGTCCACACTATCGCCTGTGCATTTGATGTCAGTGACTGTGAAAATAGCTTGTAATTTGCTCTTTGTAGATTTATGCCGCTGTTTATTTGACCCTGTGCTTTCAGTGTTAAAGAGCAGAGAGCTGTGCTGAAGATGCTTTGTGTGTTTTTACTATGTAAAAAGATTTTTTCCAACCATAGCGTAACAGGATGTTGAATGACAGAGGTAACTTTTTTTTCTGCCATAGAGGCATAATTTCCACAGCTGGAATTATGCACATTTATATGTTGGGAAAAGAGGGTTTTTATCATCTCCATGTTGAAAGTCCATGTGGCATGAAGAAATCTTTTCCCTTTTTATTTTTGTCGTCGTTGGTGTTGTTGCTGTCATTTTAAAAACATCCATATCTCCACTCAAGTGAGAAGTATTTACAACTGCAAAATTCACGTTAAGCATTTATGAATAGAGCTTGCTTAGTTATCATTAGTGAAATTTTTCATCTGAATGTTTATTCACTGCACTATGGAAAACACAGTCTTTCAATTGTTTTTAATTACCATTTTTTTTAATTCACCAAAGTACAATGTTTCTATCTGTGAGGAGTAATAGATTTCTAGTTTTGTGAGGTATGTGTGTCAGTTACTGAAAGTTGTGCTGTGTGTGCACTCTTGTGGTGTTGAAATCATAATTTTATATTATCTCTTTTAAATGACAACATAATAATTCTTTTTTTAATAATTAAACTAATTTAGTAAATTCAAGATGGAGGCGCTTTCCTACTGATTATGCTTCCACCTCAGAAGATGAATTTGGATCAAACCGTAATTCCCCTAAACATACTCGTCTACGTACTTCTCCAGCCCTGAAAACCACTCGCTTGCAGAGCGCTGGATCAACAATGCCTGCTAGTTCTTCATTCAAGCACCGGATTAAAGAACAGGAAGACTATATCCGAGACTGGACTGCGCATCGAGAAGAGATAGCCAGGTTGGTTGTCCCTTCCTTCCTTAGCACTGCAGCTTAATAACAAAGCTCAGCTTTTGCTTGTACAGTTAACCTACCAAAGAAAATCCACAGATCATGATAAGCTAGCAGAATTACTCTCTCTTAAATTCTAATTTTTGTTGCCAGTGCTACTAACGTAGGGCAGAGTCCATCATTTCTTGTATACCTCTCCCCCCACCCCCATTTACAAATTTCTAGTAGACATGCTCATTGAGTTAAATATAACTTTTGAAAGGCAGTCATAATCAAGAACTGTTACTCTCCTTTTAACTTCCAGAGAAGTTAATAGTCTTCTGCCTTTTGCAGATATGCTGCTGATGTTCTCTGGAGGAATAACTTTTTCGGTTTTTTGAGGTAGGGTCTCACTCTAGCCCAGGCTGACCTGTAATTCACTATGTAGTCTCAGGCTAGCCTCAAACTCACAGTGATCCTCCTACCTCTGCCTCCCAAGTGCTGGGATTAAAGGTGTGTGCCACCACACTTGGCTAGATTTTTCCCTTTTAAAAATTTTAAGACAGAGTTTTGTGATACAGCCTAAGTGAGCTTGTGATCCTCCCTAGTGCTGGGGGTTACAGGTGTGCACCGCCACACCCACTTCAACCCTCTTAAGAAAAAATGATTATTTTGAATAACAAATGAGTGCTTATTGTAGCCTTTAGATTATTTACAAAAAATAAATCTCATGTTGCACATTTGATGAATTAGCAACACTATTGTTGAATATTGAAGAGAGGTTATACTCAAACAAATGCAATAGTATTTTAAAATAAAAGGATTTGGGGCCGGCAGATATGGGTCAGTGAGTAAAGCTGTATAAGCTTGGCAATCTGAATTCAGGCCCACATAGCCCATGTGAAGCCTGATGTGTAGTAGTAAATGCCTGTAATCCCAGCCTTCATATGGTGAAAAGGGAGAAAGAGACTGGAGAATGCTGGAAGTGCAGGCTGGCCAGCCAGTTGTTGAAAACAGTGATCAAGAGCATCAAAGGTGGAAGGCACTGATCAACACTTAAGATTCTCCTTTGACCTACACACACACATACCCACACACTTGAACACAATTGCATGCATGTGTCCTGCATCAAAAACACACAAAGTTAACAAAATATGAAAGGTTTTTGGTTCAAAGTCTGTAAGATGTTAAATTTTACTACAGTATGCAGTATGTTACTAATTATTTCCCCTAAATTTAAAATTATTTCTGCCTTTACATTCATTCTCTAGTCTTCCAAGTTTTATACTTGACAATATTATCAAACAACATATACATACATACACACATATGTATACATAAATATACATAGGTGCTTTCAAAAGTAACAAACTTATAATATAAATTGTGTTTATTGGGCTGGAGAGATGGCTTAGCGGTTAAGCGCTTGCCTGTGAAGCCTGAGGACCCCAGTTCGAGACTCGATTCCCCAGGACCCACGTTAGCCAGATGCACAAGGGGGTGCATGCATCTGGAGTTCGTTTGCAGTGGCTGGAGGCCCTGGCGCGCCCATTCTCTCTCTCTCTGTTTGCCTCTTTCTTTCTATATCTGTCCCTGTCAAATAAATAAATAAAAATAAACAAAAAAAAATTTTAACAAAATTGTTTATTACCTTCAGTGAATCAAGGTTTTTTGTGGCTCCCTAGTTAACACAATGGATAGGTTTTTGTTTTTAATAACTATTCACTTGCAATTGCTTTTCTTTTTAGAGAACATGGCCTTTATTTTCATAGGGAGAAATAATTCCTTCCAGTAGGAAATTGATTGAATTTGTATGAGTACTAGGTTAAACAGCACTATAGTTTGACCTTTGCAGATTACCAAATAAATACTTTTGACCTAAAATTACACTAGAAGATTATGTAATTCACATTTGAACCACAAAACACCTAACACTTATTTCTGTGTTTTAGATTCATTGTTATGCATATTGTTACATCATTAAATTATATTTTAAGAGGAAATTCTGGTTAATGGCATATAAGAGAAAACAATATCCAGTTTATTACAGATGTATTTACACAAGAGGATTAAAAGGATAAAGCCAGGCTGAGAGATAGCTCTGTCTATAAAGTGCTTGCTTCATAAACATGAGGACCTAGCTTTAATCCCCAGAACCACATAAAAGTGTCAGGAATGGTGGCATGTGCCCTTTAATCCCAGAGCTAGAGAGGCAGAGATAGGAGGATCCCAGAGGCTTGTTAGCCTAATTGATGAGGTCCAAGCCATTTGTCTCAAAAAAGCAAATGGCATTCCTGAGGATGACACCTAAGGATATCCTCTAGCCTCCACATGCACACATACACAAGAATGCACTTCTCATGAACACACACATTCACATGCATACATTCAAAAAGGAAGGATACAGCCCATGACATACATCATCCTCATACTAATTAGGTCAAAGTATTATGTGTCAAGATGTAATATCCTGTTTTTATATACACCTCGACAATCACATGTTGGATCATATTGATAGATGCTTGAGTTCTGTATATATATATGTGTGTGTATATATGTTTGTATGTATGTATATATAAATTGTATATCAGTGCAGCAGAAAATTTTAAGCCTTCCTGTAAGCGTAACATAGTGCTTAGCCTGAGGGGACAATGAAAATGGCTTAAATATAAATGTCCCCAGTGTAGAGCTGAAGGAAGGAAACAGAGGTGTATTCATCTGATGTGTCAGAGTGCTGTAATTGAAATGTAAAATGTGCAAAGTTTTGAATAAATATATAATGTGAAATTATACAGTTAGTAGAGGACCAAACTGATAGGTCAGAGCTGGCCAAATATGAGAAACTTTGAATGCCAATTAATGAATATGTCTATCATTTTATGTGTTTGGAAGCCTTGAAAAGTTGTCAACAGAAGGCCAGTCTCTTATCTCTTTTAAAGGACAGCAACTCTGAAGGTACTATATGAAATTTTCTGAAAAAGAAAAGAGTTGATATGTAGGGTAGTGGCGTATGCCTATAAAACCCCAGCACTCAGAAGACAGAGTTGCAAATTCCAAGGCGATATTGGTCTACAAAGCAAATTCCAGACCACCCAGGGCTACATAGCAAGACCCTATTTCCAGGGATGGAAAAAATAATTAGATAGGAATAGAAAGTGATTTGTATCAAAAGTTAGTATACAAGATATTAAAAATAAATTAACAAACAAATGAATGTATAACCAGTTACAGCATTTTATAATTGCCACAGTGGAAAAACGACTTAAAATGATTTGAGGATAAGGAACAAAGAGGCAAAAAGAGGACAAGTTATAGTTTAAACATACTGACTGGGGCTGGAGAGATGACATAGCAGTTAAGGCGTTTGCCTGCAAAGCCAAAGAACCTTGGTTTGATTCCCCAGGACCCACATAAGCCAGATGCACAAGGTGGTGCATGCATCTGGAGTTCGTTTATAGTGGCTGGACACCCTGGCATGCCCATTTTGTTCTCTCTCTCTCCCTGCGTCTTTCTCTGTCTCAAATAAATAAATAAAATATTTAAACATACTGACACACCTTGAAAAAAAGTCTAGCAGGCAGTTAAATTTTAGCACTGAGACATAGGAAGCTGCTGAAAGCTGAAATTGTAGTTGAAGAAGTTATTCACAAGAGAAATACTTGAAGCCATGGCAGTAAATATTGTCACTAGGAAACAGTGAATAAACTGTGAATCTTGCTGAACTCCAAGTGATAACCACATGGCCAAAAAATGAACTGTAGACTCAGACCATTTAGATTCACACCCACCTTTACCATCAGATCTGTGTAAACCCTGAACAAGTTAGCTAATTGTGTTCTAGTAATTGCATCGGTGGTGAGCAAAATAATAGTGTTAATTTTAGTGTTTGTCATATAATTAGCTTCAGTTAATGTTATTTAACTTAAGAGAGGCAGAAAAAATAGTTACAGATGATTATATTGATTTGTATCTAACAAATTATAATTTATAAAAATCTATAACTATTTGATCAACATTAAGTTCTTATAGTTTGTAAAATATTCTACTAAGTTGTACCTAAGAATCCCAATCAAAAATTTGTTCACATTTCCAGTTCAAGCTCAATAATGTTATCATTTTATTTTGGTCTCATAATAAAAAAAAATAACTATATAAGTGTTTGGGGTTTTCTAAATCTTAAAATAATTAAAATAAATGTGTCTGGGCTGGAGAGATGGCTTAGTGCTTAACTGCTTGCCTGTGAAGCCTAAGGACTCCGGTTCAAGGCTCGATTCCCCAGGACCCACTTTAACCAGATGCACAAGGGGGTGCATGCGTCTGGAGTTCGTTTGCAGTGGCTGGAAGCTCTGGCATGCCTGTTCTCTCCCTCTGCCTCTTTCTCTCTCTGTCTGACGCTCTCAAATAAATAAATAAAAATAAACAAAAATTAAAAATAAAATAAATGTGTCATAAAATTCCACTAGCCAATACCCTGACTTGGTTGGCTCCAAAGTAATTATCACACATAATATTTTTACTAATGAAATTCAAATAAAAAGAATGCCAGTGAAATAGATTTGAAAGCATTTCAAAATAGAACTGTGATTAATATTCTTCAATCCTAAAATATTTGCTTTTGAAGTTACGAATGTGCTATAATCTTAATGATTTAAAAAAAATTATGACTTCCATATGTTACTAAAAGCCCAGTGCCTTTATGTTTTGTTTTGGTAGGAGCCAATTAATTTTATGTCCAGAATTAAATGATATGACTTTCTTGATCATCTATAAAATCATATAATGAAATAGTAGTTCTATGTATTATAATCTCTTTTTAACTTGTTTAATAAGCATGTCTTTAATTGAGATACTATTTAAAGTTTTTTTTTTTTGTTTTGTTTTTGAGAAGTACTTTGGAGATTAAATTTAGTTTAATCAAGGAATAGGGCATATCTGATAATCAGTTTTAAGACCTGATTTATATGTTCAAAATACCTGAAGTTTAAGCTCAGAATCTTTTGTAGTCTGCTGGACAAGGTCAGATCCAAACAGCAAGAATAGAGGAATAAAAAATCAGCCTATGGATTCCAATAATAGCCACTCCCACTGTCCCTTCACCATAGACTGGTGTGGGGTACTTGGCACTATTTCTGACTTTTTTGTTGGATAAGGATGGTACTTGGCAGTCAGAAAAGTATCATCTTTAAACTTTTACAGGCTTTGTTTTTTCTGTTGGGAATGGCATTTGTTTGCTAAGACTTTCAGAGTTTTCCTGCTAGGTATCTATGTTTTTGTGATTTGTTTGTTTTGAGGGAGGGTCTTGCTCTAATCCAGGTGGACCTAGAATTCACTCTATAACCCAGGCTGCCTTGAGCTCACAGCAATCCTACCTCAGCCTCTACACTACTAGGTACCATCATGCTTAGCATTTTGACCTATCTAATGCAGGCCGTCCAGCCTGTTCACATTGTGAAATGACATCATCTACAAATGTATTGGCCTGTTTCATAGCTATCCTGGCACACATGGCAGACCATGGGCTGGCCACAAGTGGAGCGCACCTGATCTAATAAAACATATTCACAAGTCTAGTTTAATATTTTTCCATTAGCCAAATACAAGGAAACTAGACGATTTGTATGTATAGCCTTTGCAATGCTAGTTTTATGATAAAACTTCAGAAACAATATGCCATTGAAAAGATAAAACCATTTTTGGGCTTTATTTAGAGCCTGAGTTTATATTGGCTACTTAAATCAAAATCTGGTAGTCTGTTTATGTTATTAAATCACATGTATAAAAACAGCACGTTTTATCTAGCATTTATTTTATTAGGATTCTAATTTTCAATATTTCCTTAAACTTTTAATATACCCAAAGTTTATAATAATATATTTTTAACATACGATTCTAGTGAAAACTACCCTTTAATTTATTTAAATAAAAGTAATTACTAAGGTTATATAAAATAATACATTTCTTGACTTAAAGAATATCTTTCAACTTATGTCACTTTTTTAACACACACACACACGGACAGGAAAATGAGAATAACTTTTTTGTCTATTTTTATTTATTTACTTGAGAGTGACAGAGAGAGAAAAAGGGGCAGAGAAAGAGAATGGGCACAGCAGCAAATGAACTGCAGACATGTGTGCTCCCTTGTGCATCTGGCTAACTTGGGTCCTGGAGAATCGAGCCTTGAACTGGGGTCCTTAGGCTTCACAGGCAAGCACTTAAACTCTAAGCCATCTCTCCAGCCCCCACCCCTTTGTTTTTGAGGCAGGGTTTCACTCTAGTCCAAGCTGACCTGAAACTCACTCTGACTCTGTAGTTCACGTTGACCTGGAACTCATGATGATCCAAAGCATGTGCCACCATGCACAGTTCTCACTACATTTTTAAAAATAATTTATATTTCTACAAAAGTTTTGAAATTGCGTAAATGGTTTTTTTCACTCAGATAGGCTAGCATTGGTACTACAGATCTTAACTATGTTTCTGTTCTTTGGGAATGTTGTCTGTCAAATTCTGTAATAAAATGGAATTGAATGTGTATTATGTCATAAGTTTTTAAATTGTCAAGCTTAAATTTTATTGATATTTTCAAAGGAAGAAAGTGTATTATATAGCCCCAAATAAAATGTTTATTATTTTAGCATTTCTTTTATAGCACATTGGAAATGGGTAGAGAATGACAATAGGATTGTAAGCATAGAGTTTTTATAAATGAGATCACAGGCATAAGAGATGTAAAGAAACACCTGACTTTAAGATATTCCAGTAGGTGTAATCTAAACACTCTATAAAATTACTTTGAAAGCTTACACTGAGTAACCATATGGCTAGATCCATATTCTAGTCTAGATTGAAAGATGTGTGCTGTTCCTGTTGGAAGACATATCTTTATTTTTCTAATATTTTTATTTCTCTCTGTAATTTTTTATTTTAGTTCTGGTATATGCTGAGAGTATTTGGGTAGAGGGAATATCTGTCTGAGGCAGGCTGTCATGTAGCATACCATGGACTGAAGCTCACTGTGTAGCTGAGGATGACCTTGAACTGATCATTCTGCCTCTGCTTCCCAAGTGCTGTGATTACAAGCATATGGCACTATACTCATCTAGATGTGAGATTGTTAAGCAATATAAATTTAAACTGACTTAATGGTATTTATTAATGAGCCAACTTCAAGTTGGAATTACCTTGCAGATATAGAACTGGCATATGCAGAGCATGCTAGCAAATCGAAAGAACAAGACTGCTTATTGCCTGATTAGTATGTTATATCTACATTAAAAATTGCTTGTTTTCATTTGATTTTTACCACATGTTGCAGTCAGGTTTGCATTGCTGCCAGAAAGCACCCAACCAAGAGCAGCTTGTGGGGAAAAAGAGTTTATTTTGGCTTACAGACTGGAAGGGAAGCTCCATAATGTCAGGAGAAAACAATAGCATGTGCAGAGGATGGACATTATCACCTGGCCAACATCAGGTGGACAATAGCAACAGGAGAGTGTGCCAAACCCTGACAAGGGGAAACTGGTTATAACACCCATAAGCCCACCCCCAAGAGTACAGTGCCTCCAGGTATTAATTCCCAAATCTCCATCAGCTAGAAGCCTAATATTCAGAACATCTAAGTTTATTGGGGACACCTGAATCAAACCACCACACTGCATAATATGTGGAGATAACTGTTATTTTTTTTCTAATTCATACTGCTTTTCACAAATATAAGAAACCGGAAAAGAGTCTCCAGGACCCATGTAAAGCCAGATGCATGAGGTGGCGCATACATCTATCTGTAGTTCATTTGCAGTAGCTAGAGTCCCTGGCATGCCCATTCTCTTCCTCCCTCTGTCTATCTCTCTTTCTCAAATAAAACAAATATTTTTAAAGAAGCTTTTTATACAAATGTCTACAGAAAAAACTTTCAGTAAATTGATGCTCATCTTTTAAAAATCACATTAAACTTGGTTATTGTTTGTCATAGTAGTTTATTGCAGGAAAGAATTAACACAAATTGAGTATGTTACCTAAAATGTTTAGAATTAGAAGTGTTTGGCATTTCGGATTCTTTTACGGTTTTAGCATATATACAATAAGAAATCTTGAGGATGAGACCCAAGTCTAAATACAAAGTCTGTTTCACATGTACATTATACAAAGCCTGAAGGTGATGTTATGCAGTATTTTTAATGTGTTCACTACAACCCACTATGTAAGATCAGGCACAGAGTTTGCCATCTGTGCTATCGTGTTGATGCTCAGAAGTTTAGATTTTAGAGCATTTCGGGGTGGACTAATACTTCATTCTACTAATGGACTCATTATAACGGTGCTCACTACTTAGTCTAAGCTCCATAAGAGCAGAGACTGAGAATCAATTTGTGTATTTCACCACTAGGATAGTTATGCCTGGCAAATAAGAAGAGATCAGTAAATGTTTGTTGTTTTTTTTTTTTTCCAATCATTTTTCACTGGTAAAAGACATGACCATTTCTTACAAGGTTTATGCATATATATTAATTCTCCTTATGCTTCAAGAAGCATAGTAGCTCCTTAGCTTCAGCTGAGCCTCTTTAAAGCTAGTTCTCTTTTTGTTTTTATTTTTTGTTCCTTTTATGTTCTTTTTATTATGGACAACTTCCATAATTGTAAACAATATCCCATGATCATTCTCTCCCCCAACTTTCCCCTTTGAAACTCTACTCTCCATCTTATCCCCTCCCCCTCTCAATCAGTCTCTCTTTTATTTTGATGTCATGATCTTTTCCTTCTATTATAATGGTCTTGTGTAGGTAGTGTCAGGCACTGTGAGGTCATGGATATTGAGGCCATTTTGTGTCTGGAGGAACACATTATAAGGAGTCCTGCCCTTCCTTTGGCTCTTACATTCTTTCTGCCACCCCTTCCTCAATGGACCCTGAGCCTTGGAAGGTGTGATTGAGATATTTCAGTGCTGAGGACTCCCCTGTCACTTCTTCTCAGCACCATGATGCCTTCTGAGTCATCCCAAGGTCACTGCCATCTGAAAAGAGAAGGGTCTCTAACCAAAAGTGAGAATAGCATTAATATATGGGTATGAACATTAAGAGAAGTGCTTACTGGGCAGTTTGGTGAGCATAATATATACATTCTTCCAGACAGCAGCAGATGTTACACCCTAGGGCTCATGACTAGCCCTGTTGTAGGTTTTCAGTGTCAGGGATATATTCCCTCCCATGGAGCGAGCTTCCAATCAAACTAGAGGGTGGTTGGTTTCCCCCATAAAAGATGTGCCACTGTTGTACCCATTGGCTCATTTGGCCTGGCCGGCCAAATTTAAGGCTTGCAGTGTCCACTGTTGGGTATCTTCACTGGTGATTTCTCTCTCCCATTGAACTGTATGCAGCGTGGCTTTTTCCAACTTTCTATCAGCTGGTCTACATGTAGGATGTTTTCAGCTCAGCTCCATCAGGATTTCTCAGTGACCTTATAGCCCAAGTATGTGGAGTCTTCATCAGTAGGGTCTTACCATCTATTCCTGGTGGGAAACCAAAAGCCACGGCAATGGCCTGTCATGTTTTGGGGGCCTCAGAGACCTCCCTGGCCAACAGCTCACTGGAAGGTATCCCATCCCTAGCACTGAAAATTTTCTAGTAACAAACTATGGCTCCTGTGTGTTCCATTGTCCAAAAAAGTAGGTTTCCATATGACATTCATACCCTCTTAGATTTTGATTAGCCCTCCCTCCACCTTTCCTTTACTCAATCTCTTCCCCTGACTTCACTTAGGCCTTTTCACCACCATTAATCTGTTCTACTTAATATACAACACCATCCTATTAAGTCCCTCCTCCCTCCCTTTCTATTCCCTTTACATCTCCTTTCTAGCTTACTGGCCTCTGCTACTGAGTTTTCTTCCTACTCACACAGAAGTCCAATCATTGGTAGCTAGGATCCACATATGAGAGAGAACTAGTTCTGTTTTTGTACAATCATTGTTTCTTGAACATTGCAGACTCATATTTTCACATAGCTTAAAGAATGTAAGCTGGGCGTGGTGGTGCACGCCTTTAATCCCAGCACTCGGGAGGCAGAGGTAGGAGGATCGCCATGAGTTCAAGGCCACCCTGAGATGACAGAGTTAATTCCAGGTCAACCTGGACCAGAGTGAGATCCTACTTCAAAAAACCAAAAAAAAAAAAAAAAAAAAAAAAAAGTTACTTTGTAATTTGAAAGTGGTATAAACTTTCACATATATGTTTAAAATTATTCTGTAATTCTATAACCTTCCCTGTAGAAGAAGCCAAGTTGAGTTTTATGCCCAGCATATACAATGTAAAAAAATTGCATGTCTCATGAATCTGTCAGTAATAGAAGTTTCTGTTTCTCTTAAAATAAAAATGTCTTTTTTTTTTCCCTTTTGATTATTAGTACTAATAGTTACTCAGCCAGGTTTGTGGCTCAGTGATAGTGTGTTTGCCTTGCATATACAAGGCTCAGAACTATAAATAACAGCAGTCAGCAAAACATACTCTGCATTGAAAGCCAGATGCAATGTTATACACATTTAATACCAACACTACTGAGGTAGAGGCAGGGGGATTACTGCAAGTTCAGTGGCAGTCTGGTCTATATAGCAAGTTCCAAGCCAGCCAAGTAGGAGAGCTTGTCACCCCCCCCCCAAAAAAAATGTTTATTTCAACATACTGTAAGATTGAAAATCAGTAGCTTTAGAGAGTTGAACCAGTGCTAAGCCTGAGGTTTGGTTCTGCCTTACTTCTAGTTGTGTAGTTGTGAGCATGTGGGTCACTCAGCTTTTCTGAAAATGTGTCCTGTTTTGTGATAATGTCTTAATCCTCAGGGACCTAATGTGTATTGGAAGTAGTGTGCATAGTGTAGAGTTCATATGAGAGTTCTAACTGTTGTACCCTTACACCTTTGGCCAGCTCTGAGTGTTTGCAATTGTGTAAACATAAAATATTTAGAGTTATAAGTAATTCCTGTAATATCAAAGTATAATTATCAAGGTATTTATAGTAACATAGCAGCATATGGTCCTTTATTAACATAATTCAAAAAATTGTATTGTTTTGGGTTTAATACTCATAATTTTGTAGAAGTAATCACTATCTATGATATTTTGAGATACATATAATATAATTTCTCTTAGTGACAAAAAACACCAGTATTATTAATGATATCGGAGTTCCTTGCCTATATTTATAAATGAAAGAAATGTCAAGCATCAGTTTGTTTAGTGAAAACAGTACAGTTGTTTCTTCACAATTATACTTGAGGTGTGTTTCTATTTCAGAGAACTTATATTTTTCAAGATGTTAGATTTTAGGGGAGTTAATTTCATTAACATTAATATTTAAAGTTAAGTCTTAAGATTATTAGTACCAAAATAGTTAAAAGTATATCCAGAGAATATTAAGCTTGGGTTACCAATCTATAATTACTTATATAACTTTTATAAGTGACGGTCATAGATGATTGTTTCTGGTGCTATTACTTAAAAGAAATTAAAGTTTTCTTCTAAAATTATTACCAGGATCAGCCAAGATCTTGCTCTCATTGCTCGGGAGATCAACGATGTAGCAGGAGAAATAGATTCAGTGACTTCCTCAGGCACTGCCCCTAGTACCACAGTAAGCACTGCTGCCACCACCCCTGGCTCTGCCATAGACACTAGAGAAGAGGTAGGAGATCTTCATGGAGAAATGCATAAGGTTCTTTCTTTTCTTTATTTCTTTTGCTTTTAGCTTTTTGCTTAGTTTATTTTAGTTATGTGTGCCCTCCCTGTGTGCATGGAGCTCTGCATTTTCCCACCTTTGCTCTCATTAATTTATGTTATGTTTTTATAACAAAACTAGTAGAGGCTAAAAGGCTAACATTTGGTCTACTATTAACATGAAGGTGGAAAATTATTTGGTTGTAAGTACCTTGCCTGCTAATTCTGGATCTGTGACTTTACTTGAAGTGTGAATATAAATGTTATCAAGAAAGCAAACCAAAATTAATAAGTTTCTATGTAAAATTTAAATAAAATTTGACATGAAAGTTCTCCAATTAAGAGGAATAGTTATTATGATCATGAATTTTTATATTTATTGAAATTGTCAATACAGCTAAAAAATAAGTCATTATTAATAGCTAAGAAAGAGAAAAATTCTTGCTTTCATTACTTTGTAATTCTGGTGACATGCATATGCAAGCAAGGAAATTTTGAAAAAGAAACACAAAAGAAATACTCTTGAGTATTCTTGTAAACTATAAAATACAAGTTTACATTTGTAGACTGTTCCCCATGTGAAACTAGAGCCTGCTGGAGTATAGCTCCAGGAGACAGTGTTTGCATGACATTGTTCTAGGAAGTGCCTTTAAAGTAACATTAGTCCCAACATGGCTCAGGGAAATTTTGCGGAAGAGGGGGCGGAAAGAATGTCAGAGCCACATGTTGGGTCATGATATGCAGAGACATTTAGCTTACCCATAACTGTGGGCTAACTGCACAATGCATGACCCGTATATCTCAACAAGGAGGGCCCAAGGGGACGGGGGTAGGTCATGGATGAGCCTAATAATGGTACCAAACTGACTGTAAAAAAAAATAAAATAAAAATGAAAAAAAAATATAAAGTAACATTAGTGGGACAGTGCTGTCCTAACCCTCAGTACCTTTGGGGGATTGTTTCCAGTGCATACATCAGAATAGGACAGTACTCACACGAGCTAGCTCAGGTGAAAATAATGCCATGGTGTCCTGTAACCTGTGCACATCTGTCCTGTGTACGGCACACTCTTTAATTCAATGTGAATGCTTAAAAAAGTAGTTGTTACGCATTATTGCTTAGAGAATAATGATGACAAAAGAATTCTGTTCATCTGTAGTGCGTATGTGTTTTTTTAAAAGAATATTTTCAGTACTTACTTGACTAAATACCAAGGTTAGAGAGAGAGTGGACTATAGTCTGTGGTCTAGTTGCCTCTTTTGGTCTTGGACCAAAATGCAAGAAAAGTAGTGAGTTTGCTTTTGTATGACCTGAAAACTAGAATTGGTTTTCGTGCTTTTAAATAATTATTTTAAAATAATTTATGACATGAAAATTATATGAAATCTACATCTCAGTATCCGTAAATGAAGCTTTAGTACATTGTAACCATATGTGCTTAACTCTTGTCTGTGGCTGTTGCTGTGTTATAGTTCAAAATTGAGTTGGTCACACAAGGCCTCAAAAATTCATTATCTGTCACTTTACAGAGAAAATGTCATTACATCTCATACTGCAGATTCCACTTTCTTAATGTTTTAAATAGTAACCAAAAATGGCTAGCCTTTTTGATGTTTATTTCTGGTTAAAATGTGCTCATAATTTTTTCTTCTGTTGCTTTTTCTCACATTCCTTCTTATATAGTTCTTAAATAGTCACTTTTTGTTTACTTTTCCTCCATATGTTGTCTAATTTAAGAAATGATGTCTCACTAATCTGTGTAGAGTTTTGTTACCACATCAATCATTTGTAATTACAGAAAATAATTCTTACTAGTTAAAAAAAAACTAAAGAATCTTCATGGTAGCAAGACATACACATTTCTCTGGTTCATTTAAAGTGACATTATTTTCTCAGCTTTCTAACTAAATTTTACCTAACATAGTTATACATTCACTCAGACCCAGTAAAATTACTGAAACATTTAATAAAATATACTTTCATTTTCCCTTTTTGCTTTATTTCAAAGTGTGATAATAGAGTTACTCTTCAGTAAACCTGACTTACTTAGTCTTTTGTGTAGGAATTTGCACTGCAGATGGCAGCATATTGTTTTTACTGGAAGGTATATATTCTGTATCGTTAAAAGTTATTTGACTAAGACCAAAATACTTATTATGTGGCTTTAATTTTTTCTTCTTTTGTAAACTTAATTGGAATTTGCAATTTGTGTATCTTGTGAAGAAATTTGGCACCTGGATTTGGGGAGGAAAAAAGGAAAAAAACAAGATAGAAAACTAAAAGAAAAAGAAACATTATTTTATACTGGTAAGGCAATGTGAGTAAAATGAACTCATTGTCCACATACGTGGCTCAGATTTTTTTTCTCTTTAGCATTTATTTTTCATCTGGAGAAAATCTTGTTTGTGGAAGAATTTAAATTTAAAACTTATGTAGACGAATGCCTACTTCTTAAAGGAATAACCTTTGACATGCTTATAAAAAAGTAATTGGTTTATTGAAGATGTTATGCTTCTGTTACTACTTGATAATGGAATAACTTCTGTCTAATCATAAAATCTATAGTGCCAGATCTCTAACTTTTCCAGCATATTCTATGCTCATAAAGATTTGCTCTTGTCCTGCTAGTTGGTTGATCGTGTTTTTGATGAAAGTCTCAACTTCCGAAAGATCCCTCCGTTAATCCATTCTAAAACGCCAGAAGGAAACAATGGTCGGTCTAGTGAGCCCAGACCACAGGCCTCAGAGCTTCCTGATCACTTAACAATTACAAGGCGCAGAACCTGGAGCAGGGATGAAGTAAGTTAACCCTAAAGGCTAACAAATGGCACAGGAGGCATGTCCTGCAAATGGGAAGAGGAAGAACTATTTAACAGCTTTGAGAGAAAAGTGTTAAATGAAATTTAAATGAAATACTCCCA
Source organism: Dipus sagitta (assembly GCA_036346955.1). Classification (NCBI taxonomy): domain Eukaryota; kingdom Metazoa; phylum Chordata; class Mammalia; order Rodentia; family Dipodidae; genus Dipus; species Dipus sagitta. The sequence continues at coordinate 330,784,700 of CM070770.1, forward strand.
GTATTCCATCCTAGACAACAGTTGACTTTAAATGATTAATGCTCTGATATAACAAAATGATAATACTCTTTAGTAAAACTGTACAATTTCTAATAAAAAATGTAAGTAAATATTTTTAATGTAATAGTTGATGCTTTCTTCAGTGACACAATAAGGTTTGACTAGACAATTAATAAATTTGAATTTATTAAAATCTGGGACATTTGTGTGTTAAATATTCTAAGAAATGTGAAAAATTAAGTCATAAACTTCTTAAGCATACATAACCTACAGATTTGCAGAATATGTAAAGAAATTCTATTCATCAATAAAAAATGCATAAACAAATAGGTAGAAAAATCTCTGAAGTCATGAACTTTTCACTAAAAATACCAAAGGCTACAAAATAGGCTGATTTATACAACTTCATGCATGTTCAGAGAAATGCATGTCAAGACCATGTGTGCTTACTTTATATTCATTCAATTGATAACAAATTAAGAAGTCTTGAAAATGTGAAGTGTTTAAAAAGAGATAGGGATTTCTTTTGTGCAGCCAGTGGAGGTTAAATTGGTACAGTCACTCAGGAAAACAGTTGACATTAACTCTTGTAGTTGGATATAGAGATATATCACATTAGCTAGGCTTTCCCCTGCTAGTCATATGTGAATGAGACAATGTGTTTCCTTTTACCTTTGGGGGAATAGTAACTTACAGAAACACCAATGAATGCCTGAAACTATGGCGAGTACTAAACCCTGCTGTAAATGCTCTTTTTTTCCCCTATACATACTTATGAGAAAGATTAATTTATAAATTTGGCACAGTAAAATATTAACAACAATAGCTAAAAACAATATAAAATAATTATAACAATATACAATTTGGTCTCTATCTCAGTACCTTATTGTATTATTCTTACCCTTGAGATGGTTTCAGATGATACACCTATAAGCATGATATGGTATAAACATTGTGACCTAGTGTTAGGCTATTAAGTGAAAGACTAGTTAAACACAAGCCTTGTAATAATGCCAGTCTACTTGATAATCAGTGGCTACTGACAATAGGCAAGTAAGACATACCACATGGATATGCAAAAGTCATGAGATTTTATCATGCTGCTCACAAAGGCATGGAATTTAAAACTTAGGGACTTTGTTTATGTAACATTTTCATACAGTAGTGGAAGTTAACTGCAGGTAGCTGAAACTACAGATAAAAAGGATTGCTGTAGTAATATTACTGACAACACAAGCTTGGAAACTTAATGTTTATATAGGCAGAAAAGTATGTGTCTTAAACTGGTTGCATCTACAAATGGAGAATTTACAATTAAGAAGAGTTATCAGTACAGAAATCTGCAATATAGTATAGATGTACATAGGATAACATTAAATGAGAAATGTAAAACTCAGAAGATTGTGTATGTAAGTGTTTATCATAAACTTTAAGAACTGAAAGTGTGCACCTAGGACACAAGTAGATGTTGCAAGTATTATAAAAAGGAATGCAAAGGAATTATTATTGGAATGTGGGACATTGTTTAAGAGAAGGGAAGTATGGAAGAGCAAAGCATCTGACTAGAGATTGATACATCACTCATCTTTTCCTGCACTCCAGCAATAAATACCTGGTATAGAGCAAGAGGCACATACCCAATGCCTTTGGGCTAACTGGTACTGCCTATTGGGCACATTTAGTCAACTAAAAGAGACATATTAGGTCAGAGCTAAGTGCTTTCCTCATTATGACAGTATCAGAAACACAAGAGAAGCCTTACCACACAGACATACCTCAAGACTTTACATATGAAATGCCTTCTAACCTCTTGCTCCCAAAGGAAGTCATACGGCTGAGAGTGCAAAGGCCAATGGTGCAGAATAATCTTCCTCCAATGGTGGTAGAGAACAGCGAAGGGAGAGGAGGAGGGAAGAGTGTAGAATAGCCTCTGCTTTGCCATATTAGTTAGTGGTAAGTGTAAATTCATTATCACATTATTAAAAAAAAAAAAAAGAGTTGGGCTGAAGAGATGGCTTAATGGTTAAGGCACTTGCCTGCAAAGCCTAAGGACCCAGGTTCAATTCTCCAGGTCCCATGTAAGCCAGATGTACATGGTGGCACATGCATCTGAAGTTCATGGCAGTGGCTCGAGGCCCTGGTGCACCCATTCTCTCCCTCTCTCTCCCTCTATCTTTGTCTCTAATAAATAAATAAGTAAATCTTAAGAGTTGTCCAGGTTGGACTAATGATACATATCATGAATAATGAATTAGAATTAATTCTGAGTACCTACATTCCAATGTTTATAAAAATTAAGTTTTCTTTTTAAAAGTGACTGTGTCTCCAGATGCAGTACGTGCACCTGGACTTCCAGGAGGATCATTGGAGGAGTTTCAAATTAGCCTGAGCAACATAGCAAAACCCCAGCTGTAATTAATAAATAAATGTCAGTGAGAAATCAAGAAAAGAGAAATTTTTCAAAAATATTTATGTCAATGGAAAAGTAGGTGAATAGAATTTGGGATAAAATTCAAGGTTATAAAACAATTTTTTTTTTTCACCAGAAAACAGTCATTTCAAATAGCACCATGACAAGGGTAATTAAGGAACAATAGTAACATTAAGAAAAAGGGATTGACATAGGTAGATATTTCTGGATCCTTGGGTTTAAGGAACAAGACCTGAAAGTTAATATGTAATAATATGAACATTTTGTTTACTTATGTGTCTGTGTCTTTATTATTGTTCTTTGAGACAGAGTCTTACATAGCCCAGGCTAGCTTCAAACTTACTTGAAGCTAAGGCTGGTCTTGAACTCCTGATCCTCCTGCCTACACCTTCCCAAGTGCTGGGATTAAAAGTGTGCATCAACATGCCTAGTACTGTGTTTTAACAGTACTGAGTAGAAAATGACCTACCAAAAAGAAAAGAATGTTAACCAGCTCCAAAGTTGTGACCTGGTTAGAGAAATATACTTAACATTTAGAAATATCTAGATTGATAGTTATCTAAAGGTTGATAATCAGAAACTTATTTAATACATTTCTGTGACATGACCTACAATTTATGGGGTAGAAAAGACATACCCTGTTCTGTGAGGCAGTCTTTCCTAATGTGTGTGATATACATCTTCTGTGACTCCTCTCTGCAGCACAGGAGAGTTGTGCTTAAGATTCCCTCTTCACAGAACTTTGCCGAGCCCTGGACCTTGGATCCATTTCCGTCCCATCATGAAAACTTACAGTAAATGTTAAAAGAAAGTATCTTTCTGATTAGTATCTGTTTAAAAAGCAAGCCTTGTGCTCTTCTTGCTCTTTATTCCTATTATTTGATAATTATTAATATTCAGTAGTGTGTATGTTGTCCCTCGTTTGTCCCTTCATTTGAATTTTAAGTATGAGCAGCAGAGAGGGTCGTGATAGTAATTGAAAATAGGATAAAATGGATTTTTTTTAATGACAAGACTAAAATAATAAGGAATCTTCAGTTATTTAGCAGAAAAACTCCTTTGTTAAGTTTCTTTTACTTTTTCTACTTAGACTTGTATTATATTACCTTCATTATTAATCATTTTAAGGTTAGCATAAATAATATTAAGATAGTGAGTTGTGACAAGTACTCTTAGTAAATTTAACACCTGCCTTTTCTCTTTGTGTGTTCCTCAGGTCATGGGAGATAATTTGCTGCTATCCTCCGTCTTTCAGTTCTCTAAGAAGATAAGACAATCTATTGATAAAACAGCTGGAAAAATCAGGTACATTTTATTACTTGAACTTGCTTACTTTAAGTTAACTTGTCCTATTTGTCAAGTGTACTGCCATATCTATGAGGAACTAGTGCAGTCACTAAATGGGACTCTTACTGCTGCCACTACCACAGTTCCTCACTTTTCAGATGCCAGGAGTAGCCATGAGCTAAACTGTTATCTTCAGTCATGAGCCCATTTTTAATTCAGAATTAATACTTTATGGTTATTTATAACTAGAAACAGTGAGCCCATTTTTAATTCAGAATTAATACTTTATGGTTATTTATAAGTAGAAACAGTTTCATTCTTCACAAAATAGTAGTAAATACTTTAACAGACTCTTGAGATTTATTTTGCTGTCAGACTTCACACTTGTCTCCACCTGTCTTCCTTTATGGTGAAAGTGAGTATGTGAATTCCAAGACTTAGGAAATTGTGAACAAGCACCTTGAAGATGAAAATACTATATGAACTGTCCAATTTCCAGCCTACAGTTTTGTACATATTGAATTACAATTTTTTTTGCATGTGTGTACAGAGTATGTGTAAGGTGTGTGGTATGATATATGTACTAATGTGTGCATATACACTCTCCAATCTTGTCCATGTGGAGATAGAGAAGAACACTGGGTATCTTTCTGTTATCAATCATTCATGTATTTCCTTGGGACAAGGTCTCTGCCTCAACACATAGCTGCTGTCCTTCAACAAGCTCCAGGGATTCTCCAGTCTCCACTTCTAGCAGATTGAGGTTACTGGTGTGCATGGCCATGCACAAATTTTTACATGGGTTATGGAGAGTTGAACTCAGGGTTTCTGACCTAAAAGACCCTAACGCTTAAGCAAAAGGGCTCTTAACCACTTAGCCATCTCCCCAGCCCAAATTACAATATATCTTTTCAATATCATAATCTTTTCACCAACCTTTTAACAGTTTTAGAAGCCATGTACATTATATTCAGCCACCATCCTCTGGCAAAAGTAGATTGTCCTTGATTGTACAAGTTCATTATAGTCCTTAGTGGACTCAGGAAGTATTAATTATTTTCATACTTTCTAGTATTTTTCCAGTATCGGTTTTGTTGTTTTCTCATTTACAACCCAGGCTGACCTGGAACTCACTCTAGCCCAGGCTGGCTGTGAACTCATGGCAATCCTCAGCCTCCTGTGTGCCACCACACTGGGCTCTCTACCAGACTTAGTACTGCAAGGACTCTGAGAAAAAACATAATTGTTTGCTTTTTCCTTAATGTCATAGTATAGAGTTCTTAGGTGGCTAATGGTGGCATTCAGTGTTTTTAGATTGGAAAATTTAATAATAGAAGAATATTCTTTTGTTTGTTTGCTTGCTTGTTTGTTTGCTTGCTTGTTTTTTGAGGTAGAGTCTTGCTCTAGCCTAGGCTTACTTGAAATTCACTTTGTAGTCTGAGGGTAGCCTTGAACTCAAGGCAATCCTCCTGCTTCTGCCTCACAAGTTCTGGGATTAAAGGCATGTGCCACCATGCCTGGCTCAGAATATTCTAAGACCAGGTTGTAAACCCTTCTTAACTGTGGTGATATGTAATTAAAGATGTTCCAGGCTTTATTTGATGTTGATAGACTTCTTGTTTTAAGATAGCCTGGCATACTGACCTTTGAAGAAATACCACTGAGAATTTAAGTAATATAAGACATAATATATGTAATCATAAGAATATAATGCATATGAGAATACAAGAACATAAAGCAGTTCAACTGCATTTCCAGACTGGACTCATTGAAGAAATTTAGAGAAACCAAAGGGATCTGAGGAGATGGCTCAGCAGTTAAAGGCACTTACTTGCTATCTAGTTCAGTTCCTCTGCACCTACATAAAATTAGAGACAAAGTGGCTCATGCTTCTGTGACCCCAAGGCGCCTATGACAGTGGGAGCTAAGCCACAAGAGTCCAGAAGCATGAGGACCAGCCAGAGAGACCCCGTCTCAAAGAGACAGGACCTGTCCTCTGACCTCCACACATGTGCTGTGGCACACATGCACCACACACACGCAAATAAGCAGACAAAGGTGGCTAGTATTCTAAACCTGCTGACTCAAGTCTCAGATTCTGAAGTACTGAAGAAAGCAGATGATGCTGTTAGAAGAGAAATAAAAATTTTGGAGTACTTTCTAATTAAGATTCTTCTATTTAATTTCTAATACAGACCAGTTAATTTTTATTATCAAATTTTATTAAAAGTATATAATACCTTGACTTCCTGTTAGGTTACATACAACTACATTAACATGAATTAATAAGTACTCTACTTTTCAGTCCTGAAAATCAGCCTCCCATTTTGTTCCATTAAGTTTGCCTATTCGTATTTTAAGTAGGATTTAACCAATAGTTCTTGATCCCTAATTCAACATATTTTCTTCTCAATTTCATTTTACTCATGCATATACTGTATATAGTCTTATCATACATAACTGGTTACATTAATTACAAATAATTACATTAATTACAAATAACAACAAAGTTCTCTGGGTTATATCATCTGCATTTGATTCTGTTCAGTTTTCAGTTAGGAATGAGATAAACAGTAAATAAAGGTCTTTAGATATGTATTAATAACAAGGTACTTATGTTTTTAGTACAGATTTTTTTACATTGTGAATTAATTAGTATTAGCTCAGAAGTTTAATTCTCAGTTCATGCAGTAATTGTTTTACTTTTCCTTACATAATTTTGAAAAGATACATTCTTTTGGTATTATCATTGACAAAAATATGATAACTTCTTAAAATATGAAAAGTAAAATGCTTCTGGTTTTGACTTACAGAATATTATTCAAAGACAAAGATCGGAATTGGGATGAAATAGAAAACAAGTTAAGAACTGAAAGTGAAGTCCCTATTGTGAAAACCTCAAGCATGGTATGGTAATTTTCTTGAAAATTAAAACATTCAAGAAGCAAGGTGTTATTTTAAAGGAAAAAAATGATTGGTTTTTGGTTTTCTGTGTAAAGAAGATATGAATGTACAAATTTGAAAAATATTTCTTTCAACTGACCAGCCACAGGAGTTTAAAATGTTGGTTATTTCAACTTTACAGGGGATATACCGGAGAAAGTTTTGTGTTTGTCACAAAGAAGCAGGTTTAAATTTAGAACTTAAATATTAAGTTAATAGGAATCAATTTCATTTACTTAATGAAGTATTTGTATCTTTTAACAATTAATTTGTACAGATGTTTATTTTTCAGTATAATTCCAATGTTGAACTTTCACTTTATGTATTTTCCCAAAGAAAACTTGATGGCATTTTGTTTAAAAGTTGTTCTAAAGTTAGTCAACACATGTTTTGCAAAATCTTTTCTTTTACAGTAATAAATTACCTTGAACGTAATCGTCTATTAACATTGTTTCATTGAAAAACTTATTCATTTTTATTATCATTAAGTATTCTGATTTGAATCTTGTTTACTGAATGTCAATCATTTCATATGATGATGCTACTAATGTTACTAATCTAGATAATAGTAAATGTTCTAAACAAAATGAGAACGTGATTCATTTCTTATTATTTAAAATGTGTTATATATAGTTAGCTAATTTTTGTTATTGCTCTCCCTGCAGGAGATTTCTTCTATTTTACAGGAGCTGAAAAGAGTTGAGAAACAATTACAAGGTAAATTTAGTGCTAAATTAAGTCTTAAAAAACAAAAAGCCTAACAGATACCTGTGAGCTTTATAGCATACACCTGTAATCTTAGCACTCAGCAGCCAGAAATGAATCATGAATTTGAAAGAAGCCTGGGCTGCATAGTAAGACACTGCATTTTAAAAAAAATTACAAGTACATTGTTTTTTAAAAGATATTTCTCAGTATATTCTTATTATCAGGATAATATTTGATAAATATACTGATACATATAAAAGAACAGAATTCCACATACCTAGGTTACTTATTAAAGGAAGTTTTAAAATTCTGTATAAAAAGATGGGGTGTAGCTTTGTTATAGAATGCTTTCCTACCATATTACAAAGTTTTTTTATTTATAGGATTCCAGCACCATAAAAATGAATAAATAAATGAAATAGGTAAAATAAATAGATACAATCCAATATAAAAACTTAAAAGTATAATAAAATTAGATCTTTGTTTTGTTTGGTTTTGTTTTTGAGAGGATCTCTCCATGTATCCCAAGCTGGCCCTGAACTTGCTATAGAGCTGAGAATGATCTGGATCTCTTGAACCTACTGCCTCTGCCTCCCAAGTGCTGGGATTACATATGCTGCTGTGGAGTTAGATCTCAAGCATATTTCAGCATTTATATTTGACAGTAGACTAGATATTATAAATCAATCATAATGCCATATATGTAAACAATATACAAAATATGTAAATATACACAATATGATATAAAATTATATGTAAAAATATAAATGTATAGGCACACATTTTAACACTTTTATGTAAATTTAATACAAATATAAATAAAATATATGAATGTATATTATGCATTTTAACATTTTATGTTAAATATATAATTTTTTAAAATTTTACAATATACACTTTTTAAATTTTTAAAAAATTTTATTTTTTTAGAGAGAGAGAAAGGCAGATAGAGAGAGAATGGGTGCACCAGGGCCTCCAGCCACTGCAGATGAACCACCAGACACATGTGCCACCTTGTACTTCTGGTTTATGTGGGTACTAAGGAATTGAACCTAGATCTTTAGGCTTTGCAGGCAAGTACCTTAACCACTAAGCCATCTCTCCAGCCCAAGTTATACACTTTTATCCCCTCGCCCCAACTCTCTTACCTTGGGGGCCCTCCTCCGTGAGGTTATGGTAATCACTGTGGTCATGAAGGCCTTAGTCAGTCCCTGTGGGGTAGCTGGGACTGTGCCTCAAGGTATTCCTACCCACTCTGATGCTCTAATAATCTTTCTGCCTCCTCTTCCACAAAGTTCATTCAGCCATGGCAGGCCTGTTGGCAGTCTGATTTAGTGTTGAGTTCTTTGTAGCCTCTTTGATAGCTCTTGATTAATCTTCATTTCTCACCATCACCCTTGAGCTGGTTGTCAGGCTAGCAGTAAGAGTAGTATTCATGATTTCACTTTCTCCTGGGCCCTAGTAGATGTGGTAAAGGTGGCAAGTCTTGTGGTGGGCAGTCATCTTTCTGGCTCTCCTCTATTTGCTCTGCTATCTGTAAAATAAAATAGGTTCTCCAACCAAGAGTGAGAGCAGTTTAGGCTAAAGGGGGTATGCATAGTTGCTTAGGAGGTTTCTGGTATGCCACCCCACTCTTTCCTGACCATGGGATTCTGATTTGGTTTCCAGTACTAGATATGAGTTCTCTCTAACTGAGTGGGCCTCATGTCCAATCAGAGAACAGTTGGTTACCCATAGAGGCTTTGTGCCACTATTGCACAAGTGTGTACATCTTTTCCAGCTGGTTGATGTCGTAGTCTGCAGGGTCCCCTGCATATTTGTGCTATTGGTGACCGTGGTTCTCCAGCATCTCTTGTACCACTTTCCAGCACTATGAGGGCTAGCCAGGATGGTAGTCCGATGTTATGTGACCACAGTCTGGTGTCTTCAGCAGTGGGGTCTTACCTTTTAGTTCTGGTAGGTAACCAAGTGTTTTCACAATGGCCTACATTGTTTGGGGAACCTCATGGGTCTCCCAGGCCAACACCTCATTGTGAGGGTAACTCAACTCTGGGCCTTGGATTTACAAGCAAGAGTCCATGGTTTAAGGTTAAGTTTTTTCCACCTTCTGTCCAGACTATCCTCTCTCCCCCTTTATTGGTTGTTATATCTTACAATACGCTAGTCATGAGGGTTTCCATGAACTGATTTTTAGCACTGTCTTAATTTTTGTGTAATTCCATGCGTACCATCCCCACTCCCTTCTAGACCTCCACCCCCAAAATTCTTTCTCTTTCCCCAGCCCATAGGGAAACCTCTCCTCTTCCCACCACATTTCTTTTTTTTTTTTTTTTTGTTTATTTATTTGAGAGCAACAGAGAGAAGGAGGCAGAGAGAGAGAGAGAGAGAGAGAGAGAATGGGCGCGCCAGAGCTTCCAGCCTCTGCAAACGAACTCCAGATGCGTGCAGCCCCTTGTGCATCTGGCTAATGTGGGTCCTGGGGAATTGAGCCTCGAACCGGGGTCCTTAGGCTTCACAGGCAAGCGCTTAACCGCTAAGCCATCTCTCCAGCCCCCACCACATTTCTTCTCTATCCTGGTCTCACTCTAGTTTATGCCCATATCCCTGGTGTTAACTGCCATTTGCCCTCATCTGCAATTTATCCTAGTTAGGAACATCATATGAGAGAGTAAGTGCCATGTTTGTCTTTCTGTGTCTGTGTGACCTTGCTTAGAATGTTTTTTTCCCAACTCCATCCATTTTCCTGTGAATTTCGTTATTTCATTTTTCCTTACCACTATTGTTAATAGAGCTGCTACAAACATTCTTGAGCAAGTATCTCTATAGTACAGTGGAGTCCTTAGGTTGCATGCCTAGGAGTGGCATAGCTGGGTAAAATGGTAGATCTGTTTTCATCTTTTTCAGGAATCTCCATACTTATTTGCATAGTGGTTGTGCCCGTTTGCACTCCCACCACCAGGTTTATATTCTAATACAAACACATGTTACTTAGATGGTCCATAGTAGTGACTAGAAGAGAAAGTAGAGCTGGGTTTGGTGGTGCATGCATAGAATTCCTGCACTGGAAAGAAGGTAGCTAGAGGATTGTGAATTTGAGGCTGGCCTTGATATTGTTTGCCTCCTAAACTTTAACAGAAACATGATTTGGGTTTTGTCAGATCTGCAACATGTATTGATTGATGACAGTATGTCTTGACCTAGAAGACCCTAGCGCCATAATATGTTGGTTCCCAGTTCCATCAGTGTACTGACTATGATAAACCCCTGTGACAGTGAGTTGCTGACACAGTGATGGTGAACTGTTAGAATGGAGTTGATTCTTGAAAAGTCTCCAAAATGATTCTTACAACTTCTGTGCATCTTCTCCCAACTCCTTACTCATCCCCTTGTCAAGCTGAATATTATTGACTGAAGACTTCTTTTGGATTGAAAGCTGGTCTTTCACTGTCCACTGTCACGGAGGTAGCAAGGTGTGTTTGACCTCCTGGGGCTGCCTTAGATCAGTACATAGCTATGCTGGGACACTTACGACTCAGGGGTTACACACAGTTGCCAGTACCTGCTTTGAGGTGACTCTGAACTCCACTTTAGCAACTAATCCCCTGTTCTTTGAGAGATCAGTAGCACCAGGACTATGTATTAAAAATCATGACCAGTGTTTTTACTATCCTCTTGTAATAGTGAAAGCAGATTTCAGAAGGCTCTTTCCTGAACTTTGCACCTCCACATAACTGATCTTTTTACAGTCAGTGAAATTTCCATAAGGGACTTAGGAGAAGTATTTAGGTCTGTATAATCTCTAACATAAGTAAATTAGCCACAGAATTTTTAAAGCAGGTGTTAAGTACAGTATTGCACAACTAGACACATTTTAAAATCATATGCACACTGATAGTAAAGTATTTCCAAATTTAACTACAAATAGAATCACATCTTTAAAAAAAAATATTTGAGAAAGAGAGAGAAACTGGATGATATGTCAGGGCCTCCTGCCACTGCAAATGAACTCTAGATGTATGGGGAATGGAACCTGAGTGGTCAGGCTTTGCAAGCAATCACCTTTAACCACTGAGCCATCTCTCCAGCCCCATAGAATCACATCTTTTATACTCTACTTCTTTATTTCTTTCAGCAATCAATGCCATGATTGACCCAGATGGAACTTTGGAGGCTCTTAACAATATGGGATTTCCCAATGCTATCTTGCCATCTCCACCAAATCAGAAGTCCAGTCCTGTGAATAACCTTGGCAGTCCGGGTCAGACACAGACACCTGGCCAGCCAGAAGCCAGGGCGCTACACCCTGCAGCAGCCTCCATCTCAGCAGAGTTTGAGAATGCCGAATCAGAGGCTGATTTCAGTATACATTTTAATAGGTTCAACCCTGAAGGGGAAGAGGAAGACATTACAGTACATGAATGATTTCTCTTGTTTGTTAAAAAAATAATTACCTGTGGAATGACAAGAAATATTGGAAGCAACATAGTGTTGACATACAAACAAGACAGCTTGGTCCACAACAATCTTGTTATCCTTGTCTTCTTAATTTTATTTATTTTTTACCTATGATGTAGTGTCATACCAGTCTTTACAGTCCACTTAACCCCTTGATGCACACAGAGCAAAAAGTGGATTGTAGCAGTGTTGCCTTTGTGGTTTTATGATTTTTAGATTGAATTCTATCATTGCCTTCTTTCACTTCATAGATTTTGTGTTTTTTAAGCCATGCTGTGACCTACAAGCAAACTAAATATCCAGAATCTCTGAGCCCTGGTGTCTCCTGTGCCAAGCTGCTCCCTGAATGGACTTCCTCTTCAGCTGTACAGATTTGTTAAGCCACTCAATTTGCTTCTTAATAATAGGATTTATATTATTATTCATCACCACTGGACACAATGAGATATTGCTCTCCATAGTAAAGCAGACCTTTCACAGCATTCTGTCCTAAAATTTTCCAGCATACATGTAATTTATATAACTTTGTTGGTAAGTAACTTGTCTTGGGGTTTACCGAAATTAACTATTATGTTTGCACTAAGATTTACTGGGAGTAATAGGTGGACATATCTGTATATCAATAAGGACTAACCGTCTTTTTTTGTACATAGGAAATTGACAATACCGTATTTGTTTTAACCCCACAGTGTTTTACTCCACTTTCAAAAAGATAATTTGGCACTTTTTTCATTTTTTTTAATGGAAATAAGATTTTGTCTCTCCTTTTAGATTAAATGAAAGCTAGAAAGATTAAACTAGATAGATAATTTAGGTGGAGTATATTTTTAAAACTAAGAACATGTATATTTGTCCTGTGTTACCAAGTTTATATGTAACAGTTGGGAAAAAAAAATTCCCCTTGAAATGATCATGAGATTAAAATTTTCTTCATTAGGAAACTTGGAAAACCAATAGTCATAAGATTAGTAGATAGTTTCACTCCCAAGCATTGAATTGCTTCTGTGTGTCTCACCATAGGACCCAATAGTAAATACTATGTCAGTCTTACATAGTTGTAACGACCCCGCAAGATGAAGACAAAGGCTTTGGGCTTGTGGCTATTGAACAGCCTGTGAAAAATATCTTCTATAAAGTTGCTTTTTTTGTTTGTTTGTATGTTTTTGTTCTTTCTCCAGTTTAAGTTCACAATTTGGATAAGTCTTAAAGGGAGTTACTTTGTGTTTCCAGAACACAGTAATTTGGGTAAATCATCAATTCTGTTAAATATTATTATTCATAGTCCTGGATTTTCCTATGATCCCGTCAGTCTATAAAGGGTAAACTGCAAGTTTTGCAACTTTTATGAAATGATTTTAATATTTTAGCAATAACATGCAACATTTATTTAAGAAAAACTATACAGTTCAAAGCTTTACAGGATTTAAGAAGTCCTGTACTGTTGGATCAGTTGACAAAAATGCAACATGTTTTTGTAGACATGTAAACAAAGTCTGTTGTATAATGATCTCATATTTTTCTTTAAAAAAGAAAAATGAACTGTTCTTAGAAACCTAAATTCTCAGTTCTAATAAAGGAAGACTAAAAAATGATCTTAAAGAAAATAAAAGGAAAGAAAAATGCTTTGAAGAAACAAGCAAGGCATTAAAACAGGGTCAATCCACTTGACAGAAATGTTAAAGCAAAATAATCACTTTCCCACCTTTATTTAATGTTTGGTACTGGTTATATCCACATGGAAGGAAGAGGTGAGGAGTTTAGGAAACTGTTTAATTTACTTACATTCTTATTTGTTTACACAGTTTTGTTCAATTATAAACATTTGGCCTTTTACTATGTTATTTTTATTTTGTATGAATACATTATTCTCCTTATTTATTTTTGTTACATTTATTACTTACGTTATTTTGTTATGCATTTACAGCTCCATTTTTAAATAAAGTGTTTCTGGAACTTTATACAATGATTATATATTTTATTTCTTCTACCATCTGTGATGTATCAATACCATCAATTTGACAATACTTTACAAACCATTTTTCAATGAAAGAACCTTCCAGTTTTTAAACTTTTTCATTTTATTTCAAGCTCCATGGAGTTGTTCTACTGGGAGGTGTCAGCACTCAGTCTGCTGCTTCCCTGTGTCAGGGTTCTCTAGAGGGACAGCTGATAGAATTAATGCATTCTATAAAGGGGACTCATTAGCTTGGTTTACACAATTTAGGCTGGGTGGTCCTGGGATGGCTGTTTGTATGCTGAAGAGGCTCAAAACCTGGTAGCTGCCCAGTCTCAGCAATCTCAGTTTGGCCCTGAATCCCTGAAATGTTCCTGGAGAGCTTCCACCTTCACTCTATGTTGGAAAGACAAAAACAAGTAGGGTCTATCTAAGGGGAGCAGAATTTGGCAGCAGCCACAACAGGATAGGTGCATCACCAGCAAGAGGTGAGGACAGGCAGGCAGCACTACCTTTTCCTCAGGCTGCCTCTTGGAAGTGCCACCCACTGTGTGGGAGAGACTACGCTCCTTAGTTAACCCCGCCTGGACCTACCCTCACAGACATGCTGAGAGGTGTAACTCCCAGTTGACTCCAGATCCAATTAAGTTGACAAGATTAAACATCACACTCCAATTATGGGTTCAATCCATGAATCAGGAGAAATCAACTTTCATATGCCAAAACAAAACAGTGGCCATTGCAAAAGTCCCATCATGCAACTGAATTGTTTTTATTTGACTTCTGCCAGGTGTAATAAAATGTTCTAATCTATAATTGGCCTGGGTTCTATGATCCCCCTCCCTTTCCAGTGAGTTTCTTCATCCATTGCTGCCAACAGCAGTGAGCTGTCTGCTGGGTATTAGGTGTACCAGTCACTCTTTAAGTATTGATGTAAACCTCTTAAGGAAGAATGTAGTTCTTGACCTTCAGATGGAGGTTTACAGTCTACCAAGGGTGACAGATAAATCATTTTAATACAATTCATGCGGAAGTTTTTGCTATTGTTGCTGGTACAAAGCACTGGACCAAAAACAGCTGATGGGAAGAATGTTTTAATTTTGGCTTACAGTCTCATGGGGATGCTACACAGTGGCAGGGGAAAGAATGGTAGAGCAGAGGCTGAACCTCACCTCCTTGCCACAGCAGGAAGAAACAGCAGCAGGAGAGTGAGTTGAGTTCTGGCGCCCCCAACATCACACCTCCTCCAGCAGGCCTCCACCTCCCACATTGCCACCAGCTGGGAATCAAGCATTCAGAACATGAGCTTGTGGGGGTCACCTAATTGAAACTGGCACACCAGCCAAACTGACATTGAACAAATGTCAATGGGGCAGATGAAAAAAGAAAGAGCAGAAGAATGTGAATCCCAGCTGTGCCTGAACGAAGCTTACACACTTAGCTGGAAGGAAGATGCTGAAGACAGACTCATGGCTGTAGACTTGTCCAAGTTGTCTGGGCTTTCCAAGTAAAAAAGCAGGTGGACTACTCACCTCAAGATGATACTGTAGAAATTATACTTAGAGCTGTCTTAGAAACAGCTGAGATAACCTCCATCCACAGGCCAGGTCTGCCCCTGCTTGTTTGTTAAAATGTTGGGCCATGTACTTGGGAAGAACCTTTGCAAACACAGGGATCCAAGCGAACTCATCAAACCCCAGTGACTAGGATGAAGGCAAATCCCTCAGGCCTGAGTTAGGTCTTCTTCAAAGCAGCTATCAGAATTACTGTATGCTTCAGTAGGAATTATATGGGCTTCAGTGCCCCACAGGGCTATAGAGGATGACCTGTTTACACACTTGAGGAAGGAGTTCAGGCCACCCATGGCCATCAGTCTTATATAATGGTTTTTTTTAAAAAAAGACATTTCATTTGCCAAGAGAGAGAATGGGCATGCCAGGGCCTATAGCCACTGGAAACAAACTCCAGATGCATGTGCCACTTTGTGCATCTGGCTTTACATGGGCATTGGAGGAACACACTGGTCATTCAGCTTTGCAGCCAGTTGCCTTAACCACTGAACCATCTCTCCAGCTCTTATATAATGGTTTTGTGAGAGGAATGAAGAGGCTTTGGGTGTGTGCAGATTGACACTGGGACATAACCATATGCAGCTTGCACAATATGTTCCCCATGACCCCGAAGTCAGACTTGGCAGATAGGTGGGAGGAAATCATTCTGCTCAGGGATTGAATCCAGGGAGACAAAAATGAGTCTGTGTTGTTCACCCAGGGTTTCTTTGAGGGCTCCCCTCCTTCAGTCAGGTGATGGTCATCACTTGGACAGAGAGCTTGCCCAGGCCCCAGTGTGGCTGGGGCCACATGCTTGCACCACCGTGTGTGGCCCTTGTGATCTGTGACACCCCTGGCATCTGGCAGAGGTTCCGCAGCATTTGGCGAGCAGGATAGCTTCCAGACAGGTCACAAGACATGAAACCATTTCTGGTTGGGTCTGAGTCACCAGATCCTAGACTGCTCATAGAATCCTACAGGGATTTGTGTCAACAGGAGTAAATCAAAGGAAGAATAAGAACCTTAGTGTTTCCAAATTCCTTGGATCATGAGTAAGTGTACTGCGATCTACTCTTTGGTGTGCTTCATCTCAAAGCGGACACTTGGCCTGGGTTTATGTTTCCTTGTCTGAAACAGGGTCTAACTCTAACTTAGGCCTAAAACTCAAAATCCTTCTGCCTCAGCCTCTCCAGAGCTGAGGTCACAGGCACATGCCAACATGCTTTTTTGTTGTTGTTTCGTTTTGTTTTTTAAAGTTAGGGTTTCACTCTAGCCCAGGCTGACCTGGAATTCACTATTGAGTCTCAGGGTGGCCTCAAACTCACAGCTATCCTCTTACTTCTGCCTCCCAAGTGCTGGGATTAAAGGCATGCACCACCACTCCTGGCCCAACATGCTTTTTTACATGGATTCTAGGGATCAAAATCAGGTCTTCGTGTTTGCAAGTCCAGTACTTTAACTGACCTATCATCCCTGCCTCTTTCTCATATGATTTTGACAAATATTTTGGGGACCCCATGACAGCTTTATTGATGTATATTGACCAAATTGTATTAAGGTTGTACAATGTAATAAATTGATATATGTCTATATTTGGAAATGATTACCATAATCAAGTTAATATATTCATGAACATCCAGAGTTACTTGGTATGCATGTATTGATAGCATTAAAGATCTCTTGGGACTGGAGAGATGGTTCACCTGCATTCCAGGCGCTCACTGTTCAAACTAGAGTACCCAAGTTCGATCTCCATACCCTGTGTAAAATGAAGGAAGCTGTGGCAGACTTCTGTAGTCCCAGCACAGTGGCACTGGTGGTGAGACTGGAGACAGGAGAATTCCCCAGAAGCCCATGTCTGGCAAGCATAGCCAAGAAGAGCAAAGCAGAGTCCAAATTGAGAAAAGCCTGCCTCTAGTGACATGCAAAGCAAAGGGCTGACCAGAAAGTTGTTTTCTGACCTCTACACATGTGCAGTGGCCCAAACACGCCCATATTCAAACACAGATGAACATGCTCACAAGTAAAGAGAACTCTTAGCAAAATTTAAAAATGTAATACATTATTATTAACGGCAGTCACCGTGCTATATGTTAGCTTCTCATAACTTTGATATGAGAGTTTGTACTATTTGATCAACATCTCCCCATCTGCTCATGGCTTCAGCCAATGCAACCAATTTTGTACTTTGTATTTCTATTTGTTTTAACATATTTAGATTCCACATGTAAGATTCTCAATCCTTTATATTCTGGGTCTGACTTGTTTCATTCAACATAATGTCCTCCAGGGTCATTCATGTTTTTACTAAGTATACAAATTTTTGTTCTCTTTTAAGACTCAGGAGTATGGGCTGGGGGGATGAGTTAGTGGGACAATACCATAAGCATGAGGTCCCGAGTTCAGACATGGCACAACATTTCTAATACCAATGCTCCTATGGCAAGATAGGCAGAGAGGAGACCCCTCAGAAGCTCACAAGTTTGATAGCTTGGCAAATGCAGTAGTGAACAAGAGACCCTGCCTCAAAGAAGGCAAGGACCAACACTGGAGGTTGTCCTCTGACCTCCACACATACTGCAGTACACATATGCCTGCACTCATATACATGTGCAAATACACACACATACGTACATATGTGTGTGTGTGTGTGTGTATACCCAAAAGCCTAGCATTCTGCTTATACACCAAATTGGCTTATAAATGCAATGTAATGAAGATTTTCCCCTATGCTTTCTTGTAGTTTTTTTTCTTAATTTTAGCTTTTACAGTTATATTTTTAATCTATTTTAACTTAGCTTTTAATATATATTATAAGGTAAGGGTACAACCTCATTTTTCAGTGCCATTTAGTCATCCAGACATACTTGTCAAAAATCAACTCACCACACATTTGGATTTATTTCTTTTTATTCCACATGTGCAGGCACTGCCTCTCTTCCCTTCCTCTGCCCTGCATAATACGTCATTCCTTCTCTGACACTGGCACTGAGAACATATGAGAGAAAAAGTTAACTGTCCTGCAAAATTCAAGGCCATGTCACTTACATAGTACCATCAGTGGATCTGTCATTCTTCATTCTTGAACACAGTTAAACCCTTTGCAAGGTTGATGCATGGTTTCTTTTTATGTCACCTCTTGGTACCAAAGAGAGGTATACGTTCCCTGACTGCTACATTAAACAACATAAATTGTGCAACACGTCCTTTTATTTAACAAATACAAGGACTCACCTGTCTCACAGCAGGATAGATGCCGAGAGAGTCTGGAAGGCACTGGTAGGGTGGATGGGCTGGCCCTGGGGTGATAGATGCTGAGAGAATCAGGAAATCCTGCCCTGGAAGTGTGAGTGGGCTGGCCCTGGAGTGACAGAGCTGCATTCCAGTGCTTGAACACATACAGTGACGCACACATTAAGGAGGTCTGAAAAGTTGTGCGCACCCATATGAAATTTGTATTTAGTACAATCTATAAAGGATAATTTTCACATATATTTTAAGAGGAACTTTGGTTTTACAAAAGCAATTGTCATAGGATTCCCTAAATGACTATCTTTCTGACTTAATTAAAATTATTTGACCAGTACATTAACTTGGCATGAAGCCTGCGCTAATCAGCCTTCCAATACTATAACAAATACCTGGGAAAATCAATCTAAAAAGCAGAAAGGTTTATTTATTTTGGCTCACAGCTTTGAAGGTGCCGGTATATGATTGGTTGGTCCTGTTCCTTTGGGTCTTGTGATGAGGTCATACATCAAGACAAGATCATGTAGTACATCAGTATTACTCATCTCATGTCCACAAAGTCAAGAAGAGAGCAAGGAGGGTGTTTAAAGTCCCACCGTCTCCTTTGAGAACAAGTTTATAGATGACTTAACAACCTCCTACTAGGCTGCCTATTAACGATCCCACTGCCTGCTAACCGTACTGGAGTGGTTTGCGTCAGATGTCCCCCGTATACTCATGGGTTCTGAATGCTTGGTCCCCAGCTGGTGGCTATTGGGAGGTGGAGCCTTGTTGGAGGAGGTGTATTATTGGGGCGGCCTTAGCAGTGTTACAGCCAGTTCCCCCTTGCCAGAGCTTGGCTCACTCTCCTGCTGCTGTTTTCCACCTGTTGTGACAGAGATGATGTCCACATTTTGCGCATGCTATGCTGTCCCCTGCCATCATGAAGCTTCTCCTCAAGACTGTAAGCCAGAATAGAAACTTTCTCCTTATCAGCTGGTTTTGGCCAGGTTGTTTGCATCAGCAACAAGAACGGAACTACAACAAGTGCTTGTCTGGGAACGAAGCCTTTAACTCGTGCTTTGATATAAACTATAGCACAACTCTGACCATATATTTACTTGCTAAAGGATGTCCCTCCATAACCTCCACTTATTTATCCCAAAATTGAACTGAACTTAAGTGACAATTAATGTTAAGTGGGCTCTAGAAGGCAGAATCCCAAAGTTGACAGTCACTAAAGAAAGAATTCATTTATAGACATAAAACAAAACGAATTCTTGTTCCGCACCTGAAAGAAACTACTAAACATTTAGGCCATATTTGAATTTCATTTTCTCTTATGTCCTTTAAAAAACAATTTGTGCTTCTGGGGCATTGTGAAATTCCTTTAAAATTGGGCAGGGGGGATAATGACACCAGGTAGCTGGTTTCTGGTCAGTTCTTGAACACCAAGTTCCAGATGGCGCTACAGCATTTTAATTTCTCTGTGTTCTAGAATTATTCATTGATCCCTGCTAAACAGCCAGCCACTCCATACTTCAGACAGGACTTCAAGTATTCTAATTGACTTATTGTGAACTCGACTGCTTCATTATGACTGACTGTTGACATTTCTGGGATGGCATTTGATTGTTTTGTCTTGGCCTGTTCATAGGCAGCCAGTAATTGACAGATAAAAGCCAGGTCTCACTTTCCTCCTCCTTAAGATGATGTGAGGGAAAGCTAGGTCTCGCTTTCCTCCACCTCTCCTCCTCCTTAAGATGATGTGAGGCTGTTTATACCATCCCAACTATAATAGCTGGTCTAGGGTCTGCTCTTCCATAGTTTGTGGATTCCAAAGGACTGAGATCTCAGAGGTTAGGAGACCACAGGGACAAGTCTGGTGGATGTGGTTACAGAAGGATTTAGAATCTAGACATAGATAAGGAAGGGTAGTTGGCTTGCATAATATTGAGGGCCCTGTGGCTTGGGGAAGTCAGCAGGCCAGGAGAAGCACATGGGTTCTGGATCTAGGCAGCAACAAGCTGATCATTCAAAACCCATTGATTACTTTTGAAGTGCTGGGCAATTGCCAGAGTCCATTCTGGCAGGTAAGATCGTTAATTAAGCAATGTGAGAAGTTGAAAAATGGAGTAAGGTGTCTTATAGAACTTTAGAAACCAGCAAAAGAGCTCTGCTGACAAGAAACTGAGGATGAACTTGCTATGATTGCAAGATGCTAAGAAAGAAATCAAGCTGGACCTGCGCTGAAGCTTCCTCCCTGCTTGCAAGCTGCCGTGGTGATGGAAGCGGCTTTGCAGGCTGCTGAGGGAGAAACGTCATCAGCAATCTGACCCAGTGGTGAATCCTGAGTTACAGGCAAGATGGTGCAATAGTGGCATGACTGTTACATGAGTAACTAGCTGTTCCCTGATTGGATATGAAGTCTGTTCCATGGAGGAAATTCATGCCTGGTGCTGAAACTTAAAATCAAAAACCTGTGGCTGGGGAAATCATAGGCCCTAGGAGACTACTACTGTTGTTTATCCAAATGTATATGCTATACCCATCAAATTGGCCTTTAAATATTTATATTTATGCCCAATAGATTAGAGCTGCTCTCGCCTTTGGTTAGAGAAGTTTCTTTTTGCTGTTGGTGGTGTCTACTGGGGAGACTCAAAACCCCATCAAAGTGCTGAGATGGAGTGACGGGAGTGCTCATTGTTAAGTGAGACATCTATAAGGCTCGGGGACTTTGTAGAAGAGGAGGCAACATAATAGCCAGAAGATGGTGGGTGCGGGGGTTGGAGAGGAGGGAGGAATTCTTTGAAGTGCCATCTTCTGGATAATACATGGCTGTTGTATTCATGATGTCACAGCAGCTGTTGTTACCTGCACAAGACTGAGCTCATCAACGTGCCATCATAGGTGATGAGGCAGGGAAAAACAAAAATAGCAGAAGGACTAGTCAGAAAGAAGGAGTTCAGTGGGAGGGAGCTGGGGGAGGGAGACAAGAGAAGGTACGGGAGTGATTAAGATCAAAATACAATATATACACGCATGAAATATCAAAAAAAGCTAAGAAGGATGAATAGCAAAAAAAAAAAAAAAATGAGAGAGATAAAATTTTCTTTAAAAGGCCTGAGGGTGAAGATGTGACTCAGTGGCATTGTGCTTATGTAGTATTGTAAGGCACTGAGCTCAATTCCCATGACTACACATACACTAAATAAATAAAGAGGCCCTAAGAAACAGGGTCTCACTATGGTGCCCAGTCTCATCTTGACCACATAGGCTCAAGTGATTGTCTTGCCTCAAACTCCCAGATAGCTGGAGTACCACCACTGTGCGTAGTTAAGCTTGTTATTATTTTTGCAAGTGTACATGTGTATAATGTGGATGCACATGTCTATTCATGTTTATATGTGAAAATATACATGTGCATGTGTGGGTGTAGGTGCACATGCATGTGTGTGTGTATGGAGTCCAGAGGTCAATGTTGTGCTTCTCTAGCACTCGCCATCTTTTTTTTGTTTTGTTTTGTTTTTTGTTTTTTGTTTTTTGTTTTTCGAGGTAGGGTCTCACTCTAGCTCATGCTGACCTGGAATTCACTGTGTAGTTTCAGGCTGGCCTCAAACTCACAGCGATCCTCCTACCTCTGCCTCCCGAGTGCTGGGATTAAAGGTGTGTGCCACCACACCCGGCTTTCTTTTTATTTTGAGAGAGAGAGAGAAAGAGAGAGAGAGAGAATGGGCATGCCAGGGCCTACAGCTGCTGTGCACAAACTCCAGATGCATATGCCCCCTTGTGGCACATGTGCAACATTGCATGCTTGTGTCACTGTGTCTGGCTACATGGGACCTGGAGATTAGAATGAGTTCTTAGTCTTCACAGGCAAGTGCCTTAA
Organism: Dipus sagitta; assembly: GCA_036346955.1. Lineage (NCBI taxonomy): Eukaryota > Metazoa > Chordata > Mammalia > Rodentia > Dipodidae > Dipus > Dipus sagitta. The sequence continues at coordinate 330,807,145 of CM070770.1, forward strand.
CTGCTAAGCCACCTCTCTAGCCCCATCTTACTTTTTGAGACATGATCTCTCATTGAGTCTCTAGCTCACTGATTGAGCTAGACAAGCTAGCCAGCAAGACCCTGGGATCCTCCTGCCTCTGTCTTCCCTGGGGGTTCTTAACTAGTAGCCTGTAGACTGTTAATGCCATGATGTTGTGGGTCACAAAGAGAAGGGAATGGATATGAACAATGAAGATGCAATGATAGCACCCTAGACATATGGAGTAGCAATCACTGAGGGTTCTGCATATGAAAGGAAAATGACAGCAGTCACTTCATACAGCTTCTTACACAGGCAGCGCTTTGAGATGCTCTGAGTTGAAGGGATCTTTTAATGAGTTTTTGGTGTTGAAAACAACAACATTCTTCGAAAATCTGATTGCCTAAACTTTAATAACAATAACTGTCATTGTGGTAGTCACCAACTATGAGGCTACTGTTGAATTGAGGTGATATTGGAGTAGAAGTCTGATGAAATTTCACTCTATTCAAGTGAAATTTCGCTCTTTTGGAGGTCAGGGGATATGCTTCGTATATTTCTGTAGGTCTTGTTCCCAGCACACATCTGGAGTATCACAGAGGTTTCATTAGTGATTGAGCCTCAGCACTGGCTACTTAGCAAGCAGCTTAGAACAATTCACTCTTGCTCAGGGACTGCAGGCCAGCTCTGGGTGAGCTTGGCAGTGAGCTGCAGGTCAGGACCAGCTATCCGCAAAAGGTCTTTCATACTCCTTACACTAGCAGGCCAGGTGGGCCATGTTCTACTCCTGGTAGGAGCTCAAAGGAAAAGGGAAAGCACATACTCCCTCTTAGAGTTCATGCACAGAATCAACCAAAATTCCCACATCTGTCCCCATGCAATTTGCCAGAGGAAGTCATATGGCTGCTCCCAAAATTGAGAGAGAAGTTTACATTTTTTTAGTGGAAAACACTGCAAATGTGTATTCCAAAATGGATAGACTAAGGAAGAGATTTAAAAAAAAATGGTAGTCAGTGGCTCAATCTACCACAGTTACTGAACTGATGAACAAGAGCACATGTTTCTATTTGCTGGAGTGCAGAACTAGGAAATGGGGAAGTAAGACAGTTGCAATGTGACAGGGAATTACTTGCACCACAGATTCATTAGGAAGCCTGCTTGATGAAGATGGCAACTTGTAGTTCCTAACATGGGACATTCTCCAACAAGTCAAAGAACAATATCAAGGGCCAACCATAATTTTAAGCAGAGGATAAGGGATGAAAAGCATATTGTTAGTCCTCATATTTTGCAGCTCCCTTTGATTTGTCTGAGAAGTGAAAAGCTATGGCTGTCCATTATCACACATTGAGACGTGCAGTGAAATCTAAGTACTGATGTAGTTATGCCTAGAAATTACCCATTTGCTATTTAACGTGTGGTGAGCAGCACTAAAGCCTCATTAATCTTCAATTAGCCATAAACAGTCACCTCACATCTTCCTATAGTTTCCTCATTCTGAGAAACCATTAGTCCTTTCTGGGCAAAGGCAATTATGTCACCAGGTAAGCTCCCTGCATACTGCAAGTGCAGGTCTTCCATCTATAATGGGGCGTCAGAGGTAGGCTGCCTGCATTCTTGACTGCTGCTGACTGATGACCTGGGCCATTTCCATCCTGCACTGTCTGTCCCTTGGCTGCTTTTGATCCACTGCTTGCTGATTGCTTCAGAACAGTGTTACAAGAATGGAGAAGGTATGTCTGTAATGATCACAGACGACAGGAAGCTGATGCAGAAATCTGAGTCTCTGAGACCCCTAGAAATAAATCAGAATATATGTTGAGGAGTGTAGAAGATAGAACTCCACATCACACTTCAGCCCCGTAGCACAAGAACGTCCCAAGGTTCCTTGGCTCTTGATGTGGTTTGGGTATGGGTTGTCTCCACAAAGGTCTATGGGTGTGATGGGCTTAGTCCCCAGACTGTGGGGTACTAGTGGAAAGTGGTGGCACCCTTAAGAGGTGGGTTTTGGTAGAAGATCTTCAGATCACTAGTGGGGGAAAGGGGACAGTCCTCAAAGGGATTGTGGGCGCCTGGTGTCCTTCTGTCTTTGCAGCCTGGCTGGGAGGTGAGTGGTTTTACTTTGCCATATTGAGACACGCGAGTATCTCGAATAGTTTAGCCACCCCAGACACTGCTTGGCTTAAGCAGCAAGCACACCCTTCTCATCAACAATGCTCTGAGAAACCTGTTGAGAGCCAGGTGCCCCCACCCCCACACCTGTAATGCATTGCATTACACCCCGCTCCAATAAACTGGATTTCTCCTCCTCTAAGCAACCATTACTCGTGATCAGTACCTATTCAAATACGTTCTTAGATCCAGTATGGGAACAGCAGGGAGCCACTCAGATTTGGGCTGGTTCTGGGTGCCTGGGCAAGAACCCCTATTTACCATCTTATGTCCATGGGTAGCTGGGCATACATGCAATTAAAATCAGATGCACCATGGGAAGGAACATGTACAGTAGAGAAAATGGTATATAACCTAAGCCCGTCAATCACATCTTAGAAACATCCAACCTATGCCCCTAGAAACTGATACGGCCCCCTAAAAGCCCTATTAGAAGACCCAGACAACTTCCTGGGGCCCTTGAGTACTCCCCACTCAAGTGTCTTGCTGTGCCTTTGGCAATGAATTCAAACCTTTACTGTTGCTTTGCTCTTAATAAAGTTCTTGCTGTGTGCGCCTACTACTTGTGTGTGCCTTTCCTTACTTTAGCAAGATGCCCAGAACCTGGAAACGCCGACAGACTGCCAATACCAAGCAATACGCTTCTCCATTGCCACAGGGGCTCCCAAAAGAGGCCTAAAGTAATGCATCTGTTGGATCATGGACTGGAATGTCCAAAAGCAGTGAGACAAAACAACCCTTTTCCTTTTTTCTTTTTATTTCTTTATTTGAAAGAGAAAAAGAGAGAGAGAACGGGTACTCCAGGTCTTCCAGCCAGTGCAAACAAACTCTAGATGCATGTGCCACTTTGGGGGTCTTAGCTTATGTGGGTCCTGGAGAATTGAACCGAGATCCTTTGGCTTTGCAGGCAAATACCTTAACTGCTAAGCCATCTCTCCACCACCCCCCCCATTTTCTTTATAGCTTTATTATATCAGGTTTTTACATTAGTAATGAAAAGCTAGCAGCTAAGGAACACAGATCTTGTGAACACAGTGGCCCTTAGATGACCTCGCTCTGTCTTTGTGGCTTTTTGTCTTCTCAGCACTTAGAAGTTAGAGCTCTTAGTATGACACTGTACTCTGCCCCTTTCATGAAGGTGGTGGTGGTGGTGGTGGCATGTGTAGTTTTCTCGCTCCACTCTGTTTTCAGAAACCATGATCCTAAAGAGAAGTTCCTATACCCGCCCCCATCCTCACTCGCTTCTGCTACCAGCTGATCTCCACTGTTTCCAGCAGACCAGATATTGCTCCTCCCTTAGGGATACCAAGAATGACGAGTTGCACTCACTCAGGGCTATTTGAGGGTGGTCTACTCTGACACGCAAAAGGCCCTTTGGTCACAATGTCTTTGAAGAACTCTGGCCACCACTCTTTATTACTATTATTATTATTTATTGACATACTTCATACATATAAACAGTATAACATGATCATAATCCCCTGCTACAATCCTCCCCTTCCTCTTTCCCTATTCCCTCCTCCATTGAATCTCTTCTTTTCCAGTCACTGTTCTATTTTGATGTCATCATTTTCCCCCTCCTATTATGCAGGTCTTCTGTAGTTAGCATCAGACACTATATGATCATGAATACCATGGCTAATTTGTGTCTGGAAGATAGTATTGCAAAGCGCTCCTCCCTTTCTTATCATTTTTTTTTCTCACTACTTCTTTCACAATGGTCCCTGAGCCTTGGAGAGTGTGATAGAGATGCCTCATAGTGATGAACACTCCACTGTCACGTCTTCTCAGGACTTTTGTGAGTTATAACTCTCCCCAGTGATCACAGCCATCTGAAAAGAGAAGCTTCTCTAGCCAAAAGTGAGAGAACATTAATATAGGGACATAATCATAAGTATTTAGAGGGCAGTTTTATGGTCATATTATATCCTTTTAATCATACAACAGTAGTTTATTCCCCCCCTCCCAACAGGGCTTAAGACATCCTCAGCTATTAGGCTTTTGATTAGATTTTCAGTACCAGACATGAATTCCCCCTTGTGTAACTGACCTCAAGTTCAATCAAGAGAACAGCTGATTTCCTTCATAACAGCTATGACACCATTGCACCTATTGGTACATTTGGCCTGGCTGCCTAGCTATGAAATTTGCAGGGTCCACTGCTGGCTATGACTTTTCTTGCCCAATAGGCAGCATAGCTCTTTCTAGCATCCTGACAGCTAGTCAACAGGGAGGTGGTTTTCTTCCTACCACTCTTACCTATTTTAACACTGCAGAGACACTGTGAGGTCCCGTGTAAACTGGCTCTAGGTCTCCCCTGGGAAATGACTCCTGAGAAACACCCAGGGAAGGTTTAGGTGGTTCTTGTTGCCAGTGAGCTCTTTCTGCATCAGGCTGAATGAACCTCAAGCGTTCTTGCTTGGCAAAACCGTGCTTTTGAGACAGCTGTGGTTCAAGTTAAATAAACTTACAGTCTATGTTGATTGTCAACTTGATAGGATCTAGAATCACCTTCCAGGGATTGCCTAGTGTTGCAATCAGGTTTTCATTGCTGGCAGGAAACACCCGACTAAAAGCAGCTTGTGGGAAAAAGGGTTACTTTGGCTTACAGACTTGAGAGGGAAGCTCCATGATGGCAGGGGGGAAACAATGGCATGAGCAGAGGGTGGACATCACCTCCTGGCCAACATCAGGTGGACAACAGCAGGACAGTGTGACAAACACTAGCATGGGGAAACTGGCTATCATGCCCATAAGCCCGTCTCTAACAATACACTGCCTCCAGGAGGCATTAATTTCCAATTGCCATCAGCTGGGGAACCTAGCATTCAGAACACACAAATTTATGGGGGACACCTGAACCAAATCACCACATTCTATCCCTGGCCCCCATAAAGTGATATTCATCCATGATGTAAAATGCAATGCATTCAGTCTGACTTTAAAATGTTCAAACATTCCCATAGTCTGAGATCTTTAAACTGAGCCATAATACCAAAAAAAAAAAAAAAACATAATGGCACAGAATAAACATTCACACTGCAAGAGATGACATTGGGCAGAGCAAAGAAATATTAAAGGAATACAAGATCTAAAACAACCAGGGCAAACATCAAACTCTGTAGCTCCAAGTCCAACAATTCTAGTGAGTGACAAATCTCCAAGTATGATAATTCTAACCAGCCGTAGGTCTCTGGAATTCCAATTCTGCCAACTCCAGCTAGGCTACTCACTGTCCTGGAAAACTTCATCCGGGACTGGCAGCTCTCCTTAGCAGCCATCTTGTGGTCTCAGCATCTCTGCTGGGTCTCCACTGCAACCCATGGTCCATTCTCATGGCCCCATCGGGGTCTCCATGCAGACATCAGCAAACCTGCTTCACACTGTCCATGGCTGTTTCCAAAACACAAGACCATGTTGCAAATTCAATGACCCTCTCCTGCATTTCTTATACTCCATAATACCAGGTAGGGTGCCAATTTGTTAATCCAGGGGGGAATAAAGTATACTTTGAAGAACAGGACACTCCTTGAGCACTCAGCCCCCTTCAAAAGAGTCTACATTCTTCTGTTGCCCCAGTGCAGGTCAGATGGCCCAATCTCAAACGTTGTAATCTCTCATATAATTACAGCTGAACTGGCAGAAGTTTTGGCCCAAAGATTTCATTTTTTCTGAGCCATATCCCTCTGTTCACACCAGTCCATTTCTATGCAATGCAACCATGCACAAGTACTCAGGATATAGGCATGACAGCAAGCCTCTCACACAAACTGCTTCTAGCCCAGTCCAGACAAAGCTCTTTCTCACCCCTATAAGCCAAACCTCACAGTCCATAGTTCTTACGGCATTCAGGTCTCAACTGTGACCAGAATAGTCCATCAAGCTGTACTTGCAGCACTGCAAGGCATCTCTTAGGCCAAGACTTCAAATCCTCCCACATTCCTCTTGACAATCAGCTCCAAAAGGCCAAGGCCACACAGCCAGGTGTCTAGCAGAAATCTCACTCCTGGTACCAACTTTAATGTTGCAGTCAGATCCATATTGCTGGCAGAAATCACCCAACCCAGAGCAGCTTGTGGGAAAAAAGGTTTATTTTGGTTTACAGACTTGAGGAGAAGTTCCATGATGGTAAGGAAAAATGACAGCATGAGCAGAGGGTGGACATCATCTCCTGGCCAACATTAAGTGGACAACAGCAAGAGAGTGTGCCAAATACTGGCATGGGGAAACTGGCTATCACACCCATAAGTCCACCCCCAACCATACACTACCTCCAGGAGGCTTTAATTTCCAACTGCCATTAACTGGGGAACCTAGCATTCAGAACACATAAGTATGGAGGACACATGAATCAAACCATACACCTAGATTAAGTCAGCCTGTAGACAGACCTATGAGTAATTATCTTGATTATGCTAACTGAGGTGGGAAAACTCACTTTAATGGTGGGCAGGATAATTCCATGGGCTGAGGTCCTAGACTGTATAAAATGGAAGGGGCTTGCTAAAGTACCAGTTATTTGTCACTATGCTTCCTCTCTGTGGATTGAAGCTGTCCAGTTGCTACAAATTCCTGCCATCATGTCTTCCCTACCATGGTGGATTATAACCATTTACTATAAGACAAAATAAACCATTCTTCCCTTAAGTTGACTTTGTTCAAGTCCTTTTGTCCCAGTGGTGAGATGGTAGCTAATGCACTATCTATTCTATAGTTTTCTTATATATTGAGAGCAGAACTCCACAAATGGAAATGCAATCTTCCTTTGGCATCTTTTAGTGAAGTTTGTGTTCTCTGGTAAATATTTTTTAATCCCACATGTGGCCTGTCAAATAAAAGGCAACTTGGGCCACTTGTACATGGTGAACTTGTCACAGTGTTCAGGAAGGATTCTAACTGCAGGGGAAAGTGATTACAAAACAATTTGTCATGTGACTAGCTCAGGTAGACTACCCACAGAAACATTTTTGGTCATCAGTGCTAACTGGGACCAGAAAGAGCATGGGCAACTAAAACTCTGTCTTATCCCTTAAGTGACTTTATAGTTTCTGTGTTATTGCTGGTGGTTTTTTAAATCATGTGTCAATTTATCTTGGTTGAATTTAGCTTGAATCACATTTCCCTAAAATTGTTTTTCCCCATTGGTTGGCTTAGGGTGTACTACAGAATAGATTCTTACAGGAGATTTGTGAGGAACAAGTCAAATTGTAGTCCTACATACATGGGTCACACATCTCTTACTCACCTGCTGGCTCATTGTGCTAGTTTGAGGCAAGGATCCTTCTCACTGACTCTTCTCCAGCTTCTTCCATTTCTTAGTGTGCATTTAACTCTGTGATGGTAGTCACTTCTGTGGGACATCTACACCACCAAGGTCAGGTACAACAAGGATATTGACTTTGAGCCATCTTTGTGAGCTCCAGCTCATGTTGGTGGATTTCACCTTGTCTTTGTTTTGCTTCAAGTTTATATCTCTCTTTCCTTCCCAATTGCTGTCCCTGGGCTTCAGGTTCTAGCATCAGGTAAACAACAGCTTCTCAGAGAAGACTTAAACAGCCTTCACAATTGCATGTGGCAAAGCCTTCTAACAACCCTTTTATATGTCACTCTTTTTCTTTCCAATCTTTATCTTTGTGTCTATCATGTCTATATCCATCTCTACCATTCCTATCATCTCTTGTTCTTTCTCTACACCCTCTGTCATCTCTATTTCTTCTATCTGCATTGCTACCATCTAGATTTCTAGATGTCTCTATCTCTAGGTCTATCTCCACCAGGTGTATGTGCAACTCTATCTTCTGTAAACTCTCACAGTACTGACCTTGACTTCCACACTTGCTATGGTCAGATGTCTCCCAGCAGAACCACAGCAGTTGGGAGAAGGAAAGTATTGAAAAGCAGGGAAGCCAAGGACACATTCTGGTGTCCCTGGAAAATAACAGTGAGACCAAGATTCTTGATAGGAAGAGTAATAGTGATTACATTTTCTTCAACTTGGGAAGGACTTTCTTCCATGTCCTGATTCGCATGCTACTTTTTAGGTTGGTCACTTTACACCTGGCACTAAGCAATTGGATGATAATGGGCCTTAAGTAGTTTTCTTCTTGTTTTGGAGTTCAGGGTTGAAGATCTTCTCATGTCTGTGGACTTGTAAATTATATCATCTGGCCAGGTGTGGTAGTGCATGCCTTTAATCCCAGCACTTCGGAGGCAGAGGTAGGTGTATCGCTGTGAGTTTGAGGCGACCCTGAGACTACAGAGTGAATTCCTGGTCAGCCTGGGCTAGAGCGAGACCCTACCTTGAAAAACCAATATATATATAATCTTTGGAAAGCTTTTGATTATTTCTTCAAATGTTTCTTTTGTTACTCCAAGTGTTCCACCTCTTATCCTGAGATTCCTTGTACATCTGTGTTAGCCTTCATACACTTGCCTTGATGGGTTCACTTTAAAGCATTTTCTTCTGTACTTCATTTTAGGTAGTCTCTCCTCCTCCCCCTTTGCTCCTTCTCCTGTTCTTCCTCATCCTATTACCTTAGGTTGGCCAATCTTTTCTTCTGCAGTGTCTAATATGTCATTCATCCCTCTAGGAGCTTTCCATCCTACATTTTGGTGTTTTTATTTTAGAAGTTTGATGGACATCTTTTCAAATAAATTTTTATATATTTCATGACTATATAATATGCTCCATATCTCACCTACCTCCTTGGGTATATGGAAGACAGGACTAATATAAGTTCTGGTACCAAATATCCATTGATTCTATCATCTCTGAGGAATAAATAATGAAGAATAGTGATTGAAAGGACATTGACTTCAAAATACTGCATATCATTAAGTTCTTGTGCTGTATCATGATACAGGCTCGTTTCAGTAGTATCACTATGTAGGTCTGATGTCTTATTATGTCTTTTTCCCATACCAGCATTTCTCAAATGAACTTCAGGTTATTTCACATTTTCAGGAAATGTTAATAGGTATTCTGTAGATAAAAGAGATTCAGGAAATAAGGAAGTTTGGAAAAATAGTGAAAATGCCTGCATATAATGGCCTGTTTTCAGATATGAACAATGCATATTAATGTCATATATAATAGTAATGAGAGATCTTGTTTATATTTGTTTAACTAAACATTTTATTAATCTTCATATGTCCTGAGGGAAACATGTTATTTGCAAAACTTATTTGGTCAACGTAATGCTGTAGTTATTGTGATTATAAGGATCTTAAGTGTTCCTATTTAGTGATTGTTTTAATGCTGTACTATGTAATATGTATCCAGTAGTCACAGTGGTGTTTGCATTTAAATTTTAATGAAGATTAACAAAATTTACAGGTCAGTTCCTCAGTCATGCTAGCAACGTTGAAAGTGATTCATAGCACTCCTTTAGTCTATATTGCTGTTTTGTATGATTCAAGTCAATATCTCAATAACCTGTAAGTCTTTATTAATTTATAAAGCACACAATAGAGAAACTTACCCAGAGTTCTCAGCCATTCCTGAAAACATTAATTTACTAATCCACATAAAATCTTTGTGAAGTAGAAAGCATAATTCCTCCCTGGAGGGAAACATTCGGGTGTTGTCATTTAAGGGAAATTTTAGTTGTTGGTTTTAATTCAATTGTTCCATTAGTAAATAGCAGAAGTCCCCCATGGTCCTCTGCCTGTGTGATCAGCAGATGTTGTGAGCATACAAAACTGGAGTCCAAAGCCTCCCCATTTCATGGCAGGAAGAGAGGGAGCCACAGACCTTCGGGGTCCCTTAATAGGTGCAGGGGTTGATGCTCTATGCCATGTGCACCTGGCCTCAGGTGTAGCTGTGGCTTGGAGTTCTACTTCCAAGAGGGGTCAAGCATTTTCTCCTCTATCTCTTATAAGTTATGTGTATTTTTGTACCAAACTCCTATTCTAGCCAGCTCACATTTAGGACTGGGGACACGATTCAGTGGGTTAAGTGCTTGTCACGCAAGCATGAGGACCTGAGTATGGATCCACAGCACCAACCTAACAGCCAGGCATGGTGGAATACACCTATAAGGCAAGTGCCCTGGGGAGGTGGAGACAGTTGCATCCCTTATGCTCTTTAGCTAGCTAGTCTAGCTGAATCAGTGAGGTTAAAGTTCAGTGAGAGATCCTATCTCAAAAAATAAGGGGGAGGGCTGGAGAGATGGCTTAGCAGTTAAGGCATTTGCCTGCAAAGCCAAAGGATCCCTGTTCAATTCTCCAGGATCCACATAAGCCAGATGCACAAGGGGGAACATGTCCCTGGAGTTCATTTGCAGTGGCTGGAGGCCCTGGCATGCCCATTCTCTCTCTCTCTCTCTCTCTCTCTCTCTCTCTCTCTCTCTCCTCTTTCTCTCAAATAAATAAATAAAATATGTTTAAAAATTGCATTCTCAACCAAGCACCTGATTTTGCAGACACAACATCTGAGGACTGCCAGGGGCAGCAGTGAGCCAGCCACAGAACTGCCTTGCTCTGCTTTCTTCCCTGATTTCCTGTGTTTTGTGTTGCATGCTTATGTGTTTACTAAATAATGCACAGGAAAAGGAAATCCATCTCTCACCTTAAGCGGATAGGGAATTTTGCGGAAGAGAGGGAGGAAAGATTGTCAGTGCCACAAGTTGGGACATTATGTGCAGAGGCATTGCTTCTCCCCCATAACTGACTGCTGCCCCCACAATGCATGACCCACAATCCCCATGGGGATGACCTGCATCCCCAATTAGGAGGGCCCCTTCAGAAAAGGAGCAGGGATGAGGGAAAGGATGGTATCGACATGTGTTGTTTACATACTAAGTATGTCCATAACTAATAAAAATAAATAAAAGTCAACTTTCTTTGCACATGCATAATTAGAAAAAATGTAAATATGTATTAATTAAGTCCATCTGTTAATTGTAGTATTTTTTCAACTGAAATTCTATTCCCAGGGAACTTTACACTCTGTGTGAAACACGAAAACTATCAAAAGAGGAGAAGAGGGCTGGAGAGATGGCTTAGCAGTTAAAGTACTTGCCTGTGAAGCCTAAGGACACATGTTCAACTCTCTAGGTCCCATGTAAGCAAGACTCACAAAGGTCAGGCAAACACAAGGTAGCACATGCTCTCTAGGTGGTGCAAGCACCTGGAATTCGACTGCAGTGGCTGAGGCCCTGGTGTGCCAGTTATCTCTCTCTCTCTCTGTCTTTCTCTATCTGTCTCTCACTCTGTCTAAAGATACTAATAAAAAAAAAGAGCAGAGGACTTTGAGGGCAATGCAAAGAGGGCTAGCATTCCTTATGGGTCAGCATTATCTCTCTGCAAAGACTGATCCTGATGACTCACTTTCTAACTTAATGTTCTGCTCCGGATTCGTCACCGCAACCCACTTTGCTCCATCAAATTCCTCTCACGGCTCTCCCTGGCTCCTGGCCTGTCGACCATTTCTCACTTGCCAATTACCGAGGAAATCTAAGTTCACTTTGAAATGTAGAATTCTGCTCTCTGGATGTTCCTGACATTTTGGGAGCTCTGAGGATGATTCCCTGTCTCCACATTTGTTTGGCCTATTGTCCTGTCCTCATGTTCACACCACGCCCGCTGGCAGCCCATGAGAGCCTGAACTTTCCCAGTGTCCTGATGGCCTGTCACACCACACTATGGGGTATTCTACTTCCTGCCATCACATTGACAGCTGGTCTCAGAAATAGTTTCCTTTAAGACATTGAGTTCGGAGTGAGTATGCCAGACTTTCTTCCTTGCCTACTATTCTCTCCTTTCCTTGCATAATGGGAAATATATAAAACTGAGTAGGATTGCCATTCATATGCCCTCAATGCTTATGAGGTATTGGGGTTGTCATCATAAACTACATAAGCTACAACATTGTCATTGTTTAGCAATTACTCTGGACCAATCATTCTACAAAGTGCTGCACTCAGGCTATGTAATATCATTTAATCCTCGTAACAACTCAACGAAATAAGTATTATCCTGTTTCATAGATGAGAAAACTAAAGCCTGGATCAGTGAAGAAATTTGCCCATTTTAAAAAAGATGGAATTAAGCCGGGCGTGGTGGCGCACGCCTTTAATCCCAGCACTCGGGAGGCAGAGGTAGGAGGATCGCCGTGAGTTCGAGGCCACCCTGAGACTCCATAGTGAATTCCAGGTCAGCCTGGGCTAGAGTGAGACCCTACCTCAAAAAACCAAAAAAAAAAAAAGATGGAATTATGCCCCTGAGTGCTGGCCCTTCAGTATTCTCTGCATGTCTACTGTATCACATGAACAGTAATATAATTGGTTTTGGGCACAGTACCATGTCTTTAAACATTGAGCAATACCCACCAACCCTCTGAGCACATGTTCTACTGCTGTCTGGCACTCTAGTCCTTGCTAATGTGTTAAAATTCTCTACAGACAACATCATTCTGTTTCCCTGGGGGCTGACCTCTCCCCCTCCTACTTTTGGCATACTACTTGGTACCACTGAGTTTTATGAAACAAGCCATTTTTAATAATAATTACATAAGGGTGTTTCAGGAGTAGAGTGAGCAAAACACAGCAACATTTCTCAAGGTCATAAGCTGTGTTTTTTTTAAATTATTTATTTGAGAGTGAGAGAAATATGTAGAGAGGGAGGGAGAGATAGAGAAAATGGGTGTGCCAGGGCCTCCACCTGCCCCAAACGAATTCCAGATGTGTGCACCCCCTTGTGCATCTGGCTTATGTGGGTCCTGGGGAATTGAACCTGGGTCCTTTGGCTTTGCAGGCAAGTGCCTTAACCACTAAGCAATCTCTCCAGCCCCATAAGCCATGTTTTTTAAAGGCTTTACCTGTTGGCTCTTTCACTTCCCCTGTCTGCCTTGGATCACATTGTTTCCTGTTTATAATGTGCATATTGTTGAAGTTATTTCTTAGTTCATGATTCATAAAACTGCTCCAGGAATGAGAGTGGCACCCCTAAACCAAATCTAGCTTAATACTTCTGTGCCTTCTCTCTCGGCCAGAATCAAACTGCATAAGGATATTTCTCCTCAACCTTCCAAAGCAGCAAGTTTACAGAAAGTCTTCCTAACCATGGAATTAATGGTGTCTTCCCTCTCTTAAATAGACAAAAAAAAAATTAAAAACACAATAGAAAAATTTTTCATTAAAAATCATATTTACAGTAAAGCATATAGTAGGTAAAAAGGAAGAAAACAGAAATACTTCCTCTAGAGAGAGGTAACTGGCTTCTCCTAGGACAGGTATTTTCAAATATCCCTGATGACGTACACATGGTCTAGTCCCCAGTCTCATGAACATTTATTTATTTCTTATTTATTTATTTTTTTGGAGAATAAATGAGCATTTACCTATGTTATCACCACAATACTTTCTCTTGAAAACCTTTAGACTGAAGGTTCATTTCTCCTTGTGGAAAGAATGACTCTGGCCATAATTACTGCCAAGAAATCAGATGCTGTCACGAGGCCTAAAGTTAAATGCCAAACTGCTATACTTTGATTCATATTTTGTTGTTTTGAGGAGACTTAGAAGCCATTGTGAGCTTCAGGATACTTGGTCCCAACCAATTTACCTTTCTGAAAAGGCAATAGGGCTGTGTTAGTCAGCTTTCTGCCACTGTGAAAAAAAAATAGATGAAATAATCAACTCATGAGGAAGAAAGGATTATTTATTTGTGGATGTGTGTTTACATGTGCGTGCGTGCATGTGTGCATATGGAGTCCAAAGGACAACCTCAAGTGTTATCCTTAGGAACGCGGTCCACCACTTTTGAGGCAGGGTCTCTCATTGGCCTGGAGCTTACCAGCTACGTTGTCTAGGCTGCCCAGGCAGCTCCAGGGGTCCTCCTGTCTCCACCTCCCTAGCACTGGAACTACAGGTGCACCCCACCATGCAAGCATGTTTATGTGGCTGCTGAAGATCAAGCTCTGTTTATCATGCTTGTGATAAAGGCACTTGACGCCCAACTCCAAGAGAGGGTGATCTGAAGTTGACTTGACCTTGCTTCCTCAGAACTTCAGAAACATCATGATGGAAGCACGGGGCTGAAGACAGTTCATCTAGGGGCAGCAGGGGAGCAAAGAGAGGAGAGGGTCGAGCTCCCAATCTCACCTTCAAGTGCCCAGCCCCTCAATGACCTAACTTCCTCTCCCTCGGCCCTACTTCTTCTTCTTTATATATATTTTTTATTTTATGATAAAGAGAGAGAGAGAAAGAGAATGAGAGAGAGAGAGAGAGAGTGAGAGAATTGCATGCCAGGACCTCAAGCCACTGATATCGAACTCCAGACACTTGTGCCACCTTGCGCTCATGCATGGGCTTTTCACTTGCATCACCTCATGTGTCCGGCTTACATGGGATCTGGGGAAGTGAACCTGGGTTCTTAGGCTTCACAGACAAGCAACTTAACCAGAAAGCCATCCCTCCAGCCCCACTTTTTATAAAGTATTTAAATTTTTTTATTTTATTTATTTATTTGAGAGAGAGAGAAAGAAAGAGAGAATGAATACGCATGCCAGGGCTTCTAGCCACTGCAAACGAACTCTAGACATGCATGCGCCACCTTGTGCACACCTCTGTGTGTACTGGGGAAACAAACCTGGGTCCTTAGGCTTCGCAGGCAAATGCCTTGACTGCTAAGCCATCTCTCCAGTCCCTAGTCTCATTCTTTTTTTTTTTTTTGTTTATTTATTTATTTGAGAGCGACAGAGAGAAGGAGGAAGAGAGAGTGAGAGAGAGAGAGAGAGAGAGAGAGAATGGGCGCGCCAGAGCTTCCAGCCTCTGTAAACGAACTCCAGATGCGTGCGCCCCCTTGTGCATCTGGCTAACGTGGGTCCTGGGGAATTGAGCCTCAAACTGGGGTCCTTAGGCTTCACAGGCAAGCGCTTAACCGCTAAGCCATCTCTCCAGCCTCCTAGTCTCATTCTTTAACAGTTCTGTCATGTTTAGGCAACACAGGCTTAGGACCAAGTCTTTTTAAAAGATAGTTTATTTATTTATTTGTGAGGGGGGCAGATAGAGAGAGAAATGCACACCAGGGCCTCCAGCCACTACAAACAAACTCCAAACGCATGAGCCACCTTGCGCATCTAGCTAATGTGGGTCCTGGGGAATCAAACCTGGATCCTTAGGCTTCGCAGGCAAATGCCTTAACTGCCAAACCATCTCTCCAGTGGGGACCAACTCTTGAATACATGGGCCCTTGGGGAACATTTGCAATCCCAGTTATAGCATGGAAAGATTAATAGTTTAATGCCTGGGTGTCAGTCACTAGCAGAGAAGACAAATGAGGAAATTCAGGATTTGGGGTCTTATCTTCACTGGGCTTACTCTGAAAGATAGTCATTTGACAAAGTGGGTCTTTGGTGCTGACAATGAGTTGCTGAATCAGAACCTTAGAGTTCAAGGAAAAGGAGGCTTTCTAGCCCAGTGTTCTGCACAAGGCAGGAATTTCTTCTACAGCAGCCCCGGCAGCAGGTGGCAGCCTTGTCCATGGTTGAATTGTCTAAGTGACTAAATTACTCTTTCTACCTCAGTCCATGTCGTGGATGGAGAGTTCTAGCAATCAGGAATGAACTGTTTAAATTGAAATAAGTTCTGCTTCCCGGTGACCCTCGTGCAGCTCTAATGTCAGCTTTCTGAATCACCTCACACCAGTGCTTATACTTTTTGACTTGCCTTCTCTGAGTCTTTTCTTCCCGAAAGTGAGCACACAGACTAGTTTGTGTGATGGTTGATAGGCGCTATTTTGCTGAAGTAGCCTGCATTTCCTTCTCTGGGGGTTATTTAGATTGAACATGAAGTCCTAGTATGTTCTAGTTGGTACAGAGGCTAACAGGACTGTGCTTTCTAATGACCAGGACAAGGATGCTAGGCTGGATTGTAGGCCAGTGGTAGAGCACTTACCTAGCATTCTATCCTGTGGTGGTCTGAATGTAAAGTTCATGTGTTTTGAATACTTGGGCCCCAGCTGGAGGCAATTTGGGAAAGTTGTGAAAACTCTGGGGTGCTTGTGGAGTCTGGCTGGAGGAGGTGTGTTACTGGGGCTGCTTTTGGGGTGACAAGCCCAGCTCCAAGCCTCGTACTCAGACGACTTCCTCCTGCTGTTGTGGAGACGTGATGCCCAGCTAGTTGGCTGGCCGCTCTTGCCATGCTTTCCCTGCCATCATGAAATTTCCCCCTTGAAACCTTAAGTTCAAATAAACCCTTTCCTCCCCTAAGGTGTGTCTGGTCAAGTGTGTGTCCCAGCAATGAGAAGGGTCACTGCTACACATGCCTCATGCTAAAAAAAAAAGTGGGGGAGACACTAGAGAGATGGCTCAGCAGTTGAGGGCACTTTCTTGAAAGTCTGACAGCCTGGGTTTGATTCCCCAGTACCCATGTAGAGCCAAATGTACAAAGTGGGCATGCATCTGGAGTTTGTTTGTAGTGTCAGGAGGCCCTGGCATGCCCATACTCTCTCTCTCTCTGCTTTTTTCTGTCTGTCTGTTTTCTCTCAAATAAATAAATAACATAACAACATAACATAGAAAAAAAGGCAACATGTATGTTGGAGAGATGACTTAGCAGTTGAGGTGCTTGCCTGCGAAGCTAAAGAACCCAGGTTTAGGCGGGCGTGGTGGTGCACGCCTTTAATCCCAGCACTCAGGAGGCAGAGATAGGAGGATTGCTGTGAGTTCGAGGCCAGCCTGAGACTTGATAGTGAATTCCAGGTCAGCCTGTGCTAGAGTGAGACCCTACCTCGAAAACCACAAAAAAAAGAACCCAGGTTTGATTCCCCAAGACCCATGTATAGTCAGATGCACAAGGTGACATATGTATTTGGAGTTCATTTGCAGGGGCCAGAGGCCCTGTCATGCCAATTCTCTTCTCTCCATTCCCCCAAATAAATAAATGAAAAAGGCAAAATATAATCAGTATCTCCTGAGATTGAACTAGCTTTGTTAATTTATTGTGTTATGTGAGTACCTGAGCTACTCTGTTGGAGTAACTATCTTCTATCTTCATTCTCTTACAGGGGTCCTGTAGGAGATTGACCTCAACTAAGCACTCCACACAGGTGTCACTACTTTCTAGATCCTGGTTGAGGTTGGCCAGTGGAAAGCCTCTGCTGAAATTTTGAGAGAGAGAACAGAGATATTGAACCATTTAAAAACATACCACTCGAGCTTTCCCACAAAGCCTAAGGACGCTGGTTTCACTCTCAAGTACCCTTGTAAAGCCAGATGCACCAAGAGATGCATGCATCTGGAGTTGTTTGCAGCTGCTAGAGGCCCTGGTGTGCCCATTCTTTCTCTCTCTCTCTCTCTCTCTCTTTGTCTGCTTGCAAATAAATAAAAATAACTTTTAAAAAATATACCACGTGTGTGTCTTTCTACCTATGACCTCAGGTCCTATTGGTAAGGCTGGTGCTTGACCACTTCTAATTAGCTCCCTTAGTCCTATAACAGACCCTTCATTAATGCCCTTCTAGTTAATCCTTGGAGAGGACAACCCTCGCCTCCTGGCAGGCACAGAAAGAATAGAGATCAAGAGGATCCTAAGGAAACTTCATGTAAACTGCACATTCTGAATGTGTAGACCTGTTTCCTTAAACTTCCAACTATGCTACTTTGAACTTGGCACTCAAGGCTATATCTATGGTTTGGGCCAATAATTTCCAATAGTTGAGGCTACTGATTTTATAGTCATATTAGCCTTCCTTCTTAACAACTTTGTAGCAGTGTACAGATTTTACCAATATGTGATCTCTATCTCTCTCCATGGAGAGGCAGTATAGCATCACGAGGAAGAATCAGCTTTGGCGAGGAGACGATTAGGTTTGAAATACTGGCCAGATGACGTTGGAAAAGTGACTTCAATTTGAGCTTCAATTTCTTTATCTTCAAGATAAACAGAATGCCTAAAAATTTGTTGTGCTTCTAGAAAATCAGCCTATGATTCTCTTGTTTCCTGCTTGGCCTATGTTAGGCATCCAATAAATGGTGGTTTTGTACAAAAGCTATTTCAAAAAGACAGAGTGAGAATAAAAGTGGCATCAGAGGGTGAGAGAAGTGTAACCGCCTATGAGGGAGACAGGGAGTAGAAAGGAGAACTTCCCTTAAAACTTGAAGAGAGAGGAAACTAATTTCAATGAGAACAAAGACGCTAACAGAGCATTTCTTTCTGACCCTTGCTTTCCTTTCTGAGGCTTTGGTTCTCCTGCTACCTTTCTTTACTGAGCTCTCTCTGTCTTCCCTTCTCCATTCTCCAACACACACACATACACATTTCTCCTCCTTTTTACCAACCTGTGCTGTTTTGATTTATGAATTAATTCTACTAGCTTGTTTTCTATTTTATTAGTTCCTGCTTTCATATTTATTACTGCACTATTTCCACTTTCATAGAAGTAGTTCATCTTTTGCTAGATGTTTTCTTCAAAACTTAGTAATTTATTATCATTCTGCTATTTTCATCTGTAATACTTCAAAAATATTTTATTTTCTTTATTTATTAAAGAGAGAGAGAGAGAGAGAGAGAGGCATATATATAAAGAGATGGGAATTTCAGGGCCTCTAGCCACTGCAAATGAACTCCAGACACATTCATCACCTTGTGCATCTGGGTTTTGTGGGTAGTGGGGAATTGAACCTGGGTCCTTAGGCTTTTCAGGCAAGCACCTTAACTGCTAAGCCATCTCTTCAGCCCCATATGTAATACTTAAAAAAATTATTTATTTATTTGAGAAAAAAGGAGAGAGAGAAAGGCAGATATAGAGAGAAAGTGGGCGTACCAGGGCCTCTAGCCACTGCAAACAAACTCCAGATGCATGTGCATCTGTGCTTACATGGGTACTACAGAACTGAATCTGGGTCCATAGACTTTGTAGGCAAGCACCTTAATTGCTAAGCCACCTCTACAGCCCCAATACTTTTGTCAGTAATTTCTAGACATTGGACAAGTTTTATTTGGATTGTCTTCTTTTTAACACAAGAATTATTTAAATGAAAACTTGAACATGTCCATATTTTGTTTCTCCTTTTATTGAGTTATGATCCTAGAATAGTATTAGTAGCATTTTTCTATTTTTCTATGATGCCCAGGCAGGCATAGACCTCTCTGTGTGGTCAAGGCTGGCCTCAATCTTAAAATATTTACAATATTTTAATCAATGACTCATATAAAAATGAATTGTTTCCTTTTCTGGTTGCAGGCTCTATTACATAATTGAGTGGATATGAATTAAGTCCTCACATAGATTTTTGGTTATCTTATTACTATTTCATCAGAATAGAAGGGCAAATTAAACTCCTTTTGAAAAACTTTTGTTGGAGCTGGAGAGATGGCTTAGTGGTTAAGGTACTTGCCTGCAAAGCCTAACGACCAGAGTTCAATTCCCCAGTACCCACATAAAGCCTGATGGACAGAGTGGCACATGCATCTGGAGTTCTTGTACAGCAGCTGGAGGCCCTGGTGTGTCCATTCTCTCTGTCTCTCTTCTATCTCTTCTTCTCTCCCCCCCTCTCTGCTTGCAAATAATAAATAATTTTTTTTCAAGGTAGGGTTTCACTCTAACCCAGGCTGACCTGGAATTCACTATGTAGTCTCAGGATGGTGTTGAACTCACAGCGATCCTCCTACTTCTGCCTCCCGAGTGCTGGGATTAAAGACATGCCTCCCAAGTGCTGGGATTAAAGGCGTGTGCCACCATGCCCAGCTAAATAAAAATATTTTAAAAACACACAAAAAATCCTTTTTTCTTAATTGACAAACTCCTTTTTAAAAACCATTACTTTCCTTTGTGTATCTCCTTGCATTCTGGTACTTTATCTTCATAAAATGATATTTAACTACTTTGCCTACATTTAATGTGCATAATATTTAGATTTCACCTTTGATAAAGAGCTTTTCCTCTCCCTTAATTCTGCTCTGGCCTAGTAGTAACACAAGGCTTAAAATACCAGGGGACAATCTTGACTTGGAATCAGCAGGCTCTCAAGGTTGGGACTGGTTGTTCAGAACCACGGACAGCTCCTTGCTCCGTGGACGTCCGCTTGAATGTCTTGAGCAGGATGGACCAAAGTTAGAACAGGCACTGAGGGTCATCTCAGACGTGATGAAGAGGCTTCTGGTTTTGTGTAAGACCAAAGGTAAGTGGACCATTCAAGATCAGGAACAGTCCAATCAGAATGTTTATTCCTTCTCTTTTCAATATTAGTATTGGCCAAAATAGCATGAGGCAGTCTCCTTTCTCATAAGGTCATCTTGCCCAAGGTAAGTCTTACACAAAATCAGAAGCCATTTTGCCATGTTTAAGGTAATTCTTAATATCAAAGCTCACGGATTAGGTATATTGTTTATTGCTGTGACTGAATACCTGAAAAAAATCAGTTTAATAAAGGAAAAGATTTTGTCTGGCTTACAGTTATGAGGGAATATAGTGTATCATCATGGAGAAGGCATGGAAACAGGAGGAGAAGGAGTCCAGTCAGAAGGAGAAAGGAGCCAGATTGAATACATATATATACATATATATATATATATATATATATATATATATATATAGCCATTTTTTCAACTATCCTTATCCTGAACATTGCGTTATCATGGTGTTGTTTCCCATAAAAGCATGGATCACATGTGATGTGATTAGAGGCAGAGTGAGCCCTGTGGCACTCCACCAGAAAGCCCTCTCCCAGTCCACAAGCTCACATTGACTGTTTTGCTAACAAGGACCATAGTTGATACTCTGTAATTGGATCTGGGCACCGGGCAGGATGAAATACTGGGAGGTTCAAGCAACAATATGGGGATTCAAACATCTGCTTATTTCCTGGGAGAAAAAAATTTGATTATGGAAAAGTATCTTTCAAGAAATGTTTTTGTTTCAAAAAGCAAAGAAATGAGGGCAAACAATTTATGAATATGCTAATTACTCTTCTCAACTGAGAGTATCCATGCTGAATATTTGTAATTATTATCCAAATATATCCCAGAATAGTCCTGGGGGCTAAATGACACTGCCAAGAGTGGTCACCACGGATGGCTATAAAACGATAGGAAGTCTACTGTGTGTTAGACGCTTTGGGACCCTGAGATGTTTGCCGCTGAATACAACATAATAAACCAGTTCTCTTTCTCTCTCCTTCTCTCTCTTGAGTGCATGTACACACAGATTGGTTTATTTATATTTGCCTTTTAAAAATCCTGTTACTAGGAAGGCACATCAATGCATTTTTTTTTCTATGCTGATAGTAATTAAAGGTGTTTACTTTCTAAACCAATTTCATATGCATTAAATGCCTGGAAAAGGTATCCCTTGCTATTATGGAGACCCATTCTTTATGAAATCAAATAGTCACAGTAGTTAATTAGTTAGTCAATACTATTTACTCAAAACCAGTGGTGCAGAAGTGAACATAAACAGAAAAATCACATTTTACAAAGTTCTTCACTTGGTATTCAACCTGACATTTCATAATAACTACTGTGCCTTCTCTTCTCTGCTCACTTGGTTTGCTGATAGTAGATGGTGTTACATAGGTTCTCATATAGCCTTATGAGAGCACCTATAAGATTTTTCTAAAAGTGGTAGCCCTAGATAAAGGTTAATTTTAAAACCTGGAATGAGTCAGCAGCAATAGCAGAAAGAGGAGAGTGAGGTCTATAAGGAGCCATCAGACAGACTGAGTTCTGAGGGCTATCTCTGGTTCAGAAGTAAGGGGCTTGCCTCTGCCATATTAGAGTGGGAAGGTAGGAGACTGGACATGGTGGACTGGATGGTAGATGAAGACTGGGAAGCAAGGGGCTTGTCTCTGCCATGGTAGCATGGGATGGTAGGAGACTGTGAGCCCCTAGGATTAGAATTTACCTGATCTCCTGTTTAGGATTTTCAGCATTCTTTTAGTCTTGCAACCTTTGGACCCTGACAGATACCTCTTCCCTTAGCATTGATAGACTATTATAAATGTCAATATAGGATTAGTTAGAGTGATCTAGGCCATGGTATATTAACAAATACCCACTGTCACCCCCACCCCCACCACACACACACACACACACACACACACACACACACACACACAAAGATCTCCATGGTTTACCATAGGAGTCTCTGCCCATCATGGTCATTTAGGATCAGACTTCAAAGTGACAGGATAGAGTAGAAAAAGCAGAACTCAAGCCAGGCGTGGTGGTGCACGCCTTTAATCCCAGCACTCGGGAGGCAGAGGTAGGAGGATTGCCATGAGTTCAAGGCCAGCCTAAGACCCCATAGTGAATTCCAGGTTAGCCTGGGCTACAGTGAGACCCTACCTCGAAAAACCAAAAAAAAAAAAAAAAAAGAAAGAAAAAAAAAGAAAAGAAAAGAAAAAAAGAAAAAGCAGAACTCTCTCTTAGTATCTTAAAGATTCTTTTGAATTTCATATGCCACTACTGTTCATATTTCACTGGCCAAACAGGTCACATGACTCTGCCTAATTTCAAGGTTGGCATGCCACCCCAATTATAACTTATTTTTTCTTTTTGAGGTAGGGTCTCACTCTAGTCCAGCCTGACCTGGAATTCACTCTGTAGGCTCAGGGTAGCCTTGAGCTCTTGGTGATCCTCCTACCTCTGTCTCCCCAGTGCTGGAATTAAAGGCATGTGCCACCACACCCACCCAATTATATCTTTTATCTGGAAGGAGAATCAGTCCTAATGAGAAGCATAGTACACATTCATGTTTATACTTTTCTTATAGTTTACTGTATTCTCTTGGAGTGACTTTTCTACCTTCACAAAAGAGAGGAGATTCTTTTTTATTATTATCAATATACTTAGTATGGACACATCATGTGTAACATCATTTCCCTCCTCCCTGCCCCCATTTGGCTGAGGGCCCTCCTTAGTAGGGTTGCTAGTATTCCCAATGGGGCTGTGGGTTATGAATTGTGACTGCAGTCAGTCAGTCATCGCAGGATCGTGGGGGACAAGGCCTCTAGGTAAGACATCCCAACCTGTGGCTCTTACAATCTTTCCACCCCCACTTCTGCAAAATTCCCTGAGCTGCAGTGGCCTCTTTTTTTTTTTTTTTTTTAAGCAAGCCCAACAGATTGGCCTTTTCTTAAAAAATGAGAGAGTGGTAGAGAAAGAGAATGAAAGAGGGAGAGAATTTTCAGGATGAAAAGCTCTCAGGAACTTCTGGATCTTTGCTTTGGCAGGTGTTGGGTGACCTCAGCATGTGACTCCTCTCCCTGGCGCTGATTGTCAGACTCGCCGTGGAAGCAGCGCTCTTGCTCATCTCATCAAATCCTCTGCGGTTTCACCTGCGCCTTGGCTGAAGCGTGAGGGGTGGTTTATCTTCTTGGGTCTCACTACCTTCTGAAAAAGAACAGATTCTCCAATGGAGAGTGAAGTCAGCATAGGTTAAATGGGATAAACATTGTTAATTTAGGGAGATTTTGATGGACATAGCTCATTTATTTTGGCCAAAGAGTAGTGGGAGCTTGTTGTTGGAGACCATAATCCTGGTTTCCGTAGGATTCTGGCCTGGTTCCCAGTTCCAGCCATGGGTTCCTTTCTACTGAGCTGATCTCTTATCCAATCTATAGCTATTGGTTACCCACCAAGGCTGTGTGCCACCATTGCAGAGGTGTGTATATCTCAGCCAAGCTGGTTGCTTCTGAGTATCTTTGACCTCTGCTTGCTCACGCCATTGTTGGATACCTTTTCCTAGTAGCTCATGTAATGCTTTCCAGCACTAAATGGGCTAACCAACTGGGGACTGGCTCCCTTCTGGATTCCAGCCAGGTCTCAGGGTTTTGTGTCAGCTGCATAAGGTATGTGGCAGTTTGAATAGATGGCCCCCAATATATTCAGTGTTTTATTAGTTTGTAGTTTGCATCTGCAGCCACCTGGTTGGAGGTGGTGTCACTGGGTGGATCTTAAAGTGCGATGGTGGGTTTGAGATTTCAATCTAAAGATATGAAAAATGTGCGTAGCTGGAGTTCCTGAAGTGTGCTGTGCTGTGCTGTGTGGCTTTTGGCTTTTAGGCTTGTGCTTTTCTCTCTGTGTTTGGTCCTGTGAAGGCAGGCCAGCTTCTTCTGCCATTATGGAACTTCCCCTGGATCTGTAAGCTTCAATGAATCCCTCCGTCCATAACTGTTCCTGGTCTGGAAGTTCATCTCAGTGAACCTGAAGCTGTCTGCTATAAGACATCATCAGTAATAGGGCCTTCCCTTTTTCTTCAGGAGGTAATCAAGTGCTTTGACAGAAGCCTGTCTTGTTTTGGGGACCTTGTAAGCCAAGAGAGAGACCCTAAATAGAAAGAAATAGTTATAAATTTCCTTAAAGAAATCTATTTTGCAACCGTGGCATGGTGGGCACAATGGGATATTTATTGATAAACTCAGTCTCTTCAGTAAAATGAAATATCAAGAACTGAGGTTGAAATTTCAGCAGCAGGAAAATATAAATGAGCTTGAGATAATTGAGATAAGAACAGCAGTATCCTTGATGCAATTCAACTTAATTAATTAATTATTTAATTAATTTTCAGAAAAGTGAAGACAATTTGAAGCACTCATCTTTAAACGTTGCATATTCAGAAAACAGACTTTTCTAGGGGCACAGAACTAATTCTCACTGATCCTGATCTCATCCAAGAAAAACATAAAAGGCAGTGCAAAGCAAGCAAGGTGCTGTTATGGAAATACCACGGTGGACTGACCTGTAGTTGAATATGTCTGTCTCAAGCTGGATGTGGTGGTGCATGCCTTTGATCCCAGCACTTGGGAGGCTAAGGTTAGAAGGACTGCTGTGAGTTCAAGACCAGCCTGAGACTCCATAGTACATTCCAGGTCAGCCTGGGCTAGAGCGAGACCTTACCTCAGGGGAACAAAAAAAAAAAAAAAAACCAAATAAGTAAAATGCTTGTCTCAGAATTCATGGGATGAGAACTTAATCTCCAAGGCATATATCAATGAAATTTAGAGCTGGGGCCTTAGAAAGGTGTTCAGTTTACAGGGTATCTGCTCATAAATAGGTTAATCCACTTGTGGTCTCATGGGTTTTCTCTATAGTACAGCTGCTAGGATGTACGTAAGTGGATCCAGCTTGGCTCCAATTCCTGGCTATGCACCTCTTGCCACGTGGATGTGCATACCACCTTGGGACTCTGCAAAAAAAAAACCAAAAACAAAAAAAAAAAAACTTCATCACCAGGTGGAGCTCCTCATATACATTTATGCAGCATTCAGATGTAGTTATAGAAAATGACCTTAGTCAGGCTCAAATGTAATTTCGTCTACAGGTGGCACTAGTGTTTCTTTTAGCTCACCAGCTGTTACATGGAAGGCCTTGGGCTGAGCATTTTAATTCATTATACCTACTTTCCCACTGCTCAGTCTCTCTCTCTCTCTTACACACACACACACACACACACACACACACACACACACACACACACACACACCAGCCCATGCAATTTCACTTATTAGCAGCTTTGCTTCTATTAGGGACTAGTCTTTTCTCATTACAAAAACTAAATAAAATGAAATCCATTTCCATCCACTTAGCCTCCTGGAATCCATGACTGTCACAGTAATGTTAAAAAACAATGACTCAAAACCAAACCAAACAAAAACGAGTCAGCTCACTTTATCCCTGAGTACCTAACTTGGGGTTCATCGTTCTGTGATGACCACTAGAAGTAGTGGCAGAAGTGGGGCTTCCCTCTCCAGTTTAGAACTCATGTTTATTATTCAGAAGGCCTGTTTCAACTAACTGGATGATTAATTTGAAAGCCATTTCTTTAGTTTTATTTTTTATTTTAGAGAGCGAGACAAACAGAGAATTGGGGCACCAGCCACTGTAATCGAACTCCAGACACTTGTGCCACCTAGTGGGCATGTGCAACCTTGCGCCTGCCTCACCTTTTGTGCGTCTGGCTGATGTGAGATCTGGAGAGTTGAACACGGCTCCTTAGGCTTGCCAGGCAAGTGCCTTAACTGCTAAGCCATCTCTGCAGCCCTCGAAAGTCATTTTTTAATAACCCACTGTAGTTGGACCTCCTGGGTTTCTCCACCTGTCTTGTACAGGGATTGGTAAGATCACTTTGTAGATTTCCACACACTGTGGTGACTGGAGAAATCACTCATTTATTGTGGTCTACTGAGAACAAGATGGGAGCATGTTGAGGTAGCGCTTCAACCCCTGCTCCTGACACTTGCAGGCACCTACCTAACATCCCACTGGCTTCAGTGTGAACGCAAATAGGGGGTCCTTCCAGAGCTGTCCTCCTCCACTGTCCTATGACTGCATCGTTTCCAAGGGACATTCCAACTTCCGGGCAGCAAAGGACTCACTTTTCAGGCCTGTAAAACGAACCCAGGTCTCATGTCTGCTAGGCTGGCCCTCTACCACTAAGTTGTGTCCCTAACTTTTTTATTTTGAGACAGGGTTTTGCTCTACCCCAGACTGGCCTTGATCCTGTGATTCCCCCTGCCTCAGCCTTCCAAGCAGCTGGGATGACAGGCCTGTGCTACCAGGCCCAGCTCAGTGAGTCACATTAACTCATGATCATTGTGAGGTTGTTTCCTCTCCTAATTAGCAATTTATATTTTCTTGGGGGCTACAAGTCCCCCAGCATTTACAGATCTTTCTTGCTCGATGTTGGCTTCTCTGTCTTCTCTGAAGCTGTTTGCCTCCTACTCAAGAGAGTGGACCTATCACTTAGCTGGGAGGCATGCCTAAATTCCAACCCTCCTTCCCCAGTCTGGATAGTAGGAGCTCTCAGGCTGTGGCAGGGAGTCCTTCCTGTGGCTGCACAATCTCCCGCTGCTCCTTCCTGATGGACAGATGAACACACGGACGCTGGGCAGCACAACAGCCTTGGCGACGAGTATGCAATGGGTCCCTCGTTCGCTGCCTGATTTGTCCTTGAGCGTCGCTGCATACATCTGCTCTCTCCTTGTCCAGAGTGACTTGGACAGTCCGATTTGAGAGCTTGGCTCCAGGTGGACTCTGACCCTGACTTAAAGCAGACACCATAAGCCAAGATTTCTGCACTTTGGGGAGGCCAGAGATGGCACTGTTTCATGTGTGGCCTCGGGAAGGCTGGAGCCTCTGATGAGTGTGTCTTCAGTAGTTAATACCCTGGGTTCTGGGCTTGAGGGAGACATTATTTTCTTGATGAGATTTGCTTGCATTTGTCTGCAATGGAACCATATCTGTAAGATTCACGGTTCTGTTCAGAAATTCCCATTATTTTATGCTGCTATTGTCAACACTAAGCAATGTACACAACACTTTGACAAGCCTTCTTACTTACCTATATATTTTTAAAATAATTTTATGTATTTTTTTATTTATTTGAGAGAGAGAGAGAGAGAGAAACAGATAAAGAATGGGTGTGCCAGGGCCTCTAGACACTGCAAACAAACTCCAGCTGCATGCACTACCTTGTGCATATGGAATATATGTGGTTAATGAGGAATCAAACCCAGGTCCTTAGGCTTTGCAGGCAAGCACCTCAACCATTGAGCAATCTCTCCAGCACCCGTCTTACTTTTTAACCACCTTACTTTTCTTTTTTGGTTTTCCAAGGTGGGGTCTCACTCTAACTCAGACTGACCTGGAATTCATCGTTTAGTCTCAGGCTGGCCTCAAACTCACGGCGATCCTCCTATCTCTGCCTCCCAAGAGCTGGGCTTAAAGGCGTGTGCCGCCACCACATCCTGCTCTTTTGTTATTTTATTTTATTTTTATTTTATTTTTTATTCGAAGTCTCACTTGAGCCTAGGCTGACCTGGAACTCACTCTGTAGGCACAGGCTGGTCTTGAACTCGCAGTGATCTTCCTACCTCAGTCTCCTGAGTGCTGGGATTAAAGGTGTGCACTACTATGCCCAGCTTCCTTCTTACTTTTTAGTCTGTGGAAATTTTAGTTACCCTTTTTAATTACATGTTCTATGTGATTAAATTAACAGGTTCAGAGACAGGATGAGGGTCTTGGTTTATTCTTTTATATTCCTTCTAGTAATGACCTGGGTTCATCACACTTGGGGATGGTGATCATAAACAAAGCTTGAATGCTTCCTTCTTTTTTGGGGGGCGGGGGTTGAGGTAGGGTTTCACTCTAGTTCGGGCTGACCTGGAATTCACTATGTAGTCTCAGCCTTGAACTCACAGTGATCCTCCTACCTCTGCCTCCCGAGTGCTGGGATTAAAGGCGTGCGCCACCATGCCCGGCTCTGAATGCTTCCTTTTAAGTACAGTGTGCAGACCCTGCTTGTCCACCTGGGACCCTCTCTTTGTCTCAGGCTAGTTATAGCCCTGTGTTTTCTAGATTTTTTTTTTAAATCATGGCCAAAGGAATGGCCAAGTTTCCTTTATCTTCACTCCTATGACAAACATTTAGTTTATGTCCATATTACAGAGTGCAAAATACAGACTTATGTCCCCCTTTAATGTGGTCTGTACATCCCTTTGCAGGGACACACATATGTGACTTTGCCAGTCTTCCTACAGAGATAAGGAGCTTCCTGGTATTTGGAATGTAAATGCCCCCCGTGCCCTCCTATTTGTGTTTATACTCCCTCCTTAGTTCCCAGGAGTCTTGCTGGAGGATGTCACTAGGGCTGGGTCTTTAGTTCAGCCCTACTGAGGATTCAGAGCCAGCTCCCGCTAGCTGTTCTCTTTCTGCTATCCTGAGCCTGTTACTTTTCTCTGCCGCGATGAAGCTTCCCCTTGAAACTAGAAGCCTGAAGCAAACCCTTTCCTCCCATCAGCTCTCTGGTCAGTGTTCTGTCCCAGCAACGAGAAAGTATCTGCAACACTCTTCATCCTTGGAATCTGTGAAGGGCTTGAAACACAAATGCATGCATGTGTGTGTGCGCATACACACAGACAGGACAATGTTATGTAACTTCCAAGACCGGCCATAAAAACCCTTGGAGCTTCTGTCTTTACTGTCTTCAGATGCAGCCTGAGACTGCTGTATGTAAGGTGGTCAAGCTTGCTGGAGGATGGGAAGTTCGTGGGGGAAAATACAGGTTCCTAGCTAACAGCCAGGCATGTGAGTGAGGCTGTCTGTGGACCTGCTGACCAATGAATCCTTCCACTGAACACAGCCAAATGAGTCAGACCAGAAAAAAAAAAAAAAATCATGTGGTTAGTCTTGAGGTTTTAACATAGCAATCTATAATGGAAAAATCCCTTTGCATTTTGGGGACCAAACCACCCACATTATATTCATATGGTTGGCAAGAATAGGCATGTGGAAGGAGAGGTGTTTGGTGAGGTCAGAATCCAAGGGCCTTGTGATCCACAGGTGGGGTTAAGCCAGAAAGCAACATGGGCAGACGTTCATTTTAGATGGCTACTCCGGCAACTGTGTCGAGGGTGGATTTTTGAGGATGGTAAGGCTGTAGCCGGAATGACCATCTGAGGAGTTAGTATAACATTCTCTTTGGGACTTGCTTATTGACTGGGGTATCAGGGGCATTTTGGAGAATAGAAAAGTGGATTTGAAGAACTGAGTTATTAAAAAAGACAGTATTAGCAGGACTAGCTGCCATTTGGCTGGGGGAAATGGACAGAGAATGCTATCTGCCCCAGAGGTGGAGAGTGTTGGGGATACAGGAAAGAGCAAATTTAGGAAGAGACACAAGGGGCTGGGGGTTTTTAAATGATGCTGTGAAGGAGCATTCAGTATTCAGATGGAGAATGTAGATGGGCAGTTTTATATGGAGGACAACATCTAAAGAGGGCAGAAGTGAGGTTACAGTAACATTCAAAATGAATAATTGTTAATTATAAGTAAAACATTTTCCATTTTGGTTATCGGAAATACACCTGTAGTATTTTATTTCTTCTGGGCAAAGGTGATTGTGGAATCTATCGAACAGAATGTACCACTGATCTTTAAATTTAATCATAAAGCCCAAAAAAGACCAAGGAAGATTGCATTTCATAATTTATGATAGGGAACATTTTTGAGTTGGTTTCATAAGAGAATTCATTAAGCCAGTATCAAGCCATGCCATTTTAACTGTAGTGTTGAAGTATCTTTAGCTCTGATTTCTTAATTAGCAGAAGCAAACTAGGAGAGCTTCGAATCACACTTCTGTCCTTCAGGTGACTTCAACTTTGTCCTGATGCGGCCATTCAGATAATCACAGCGATTAGCCACATCATGTTAATTTCCTGAGAAGGAAGTCCATCCATTGCCTCAGTGTTCCCTCTTGTGACATCAAGTAGGGCAAGGGGAACAAAAGCTTGTAAGTATTTATGGCTTCTGGGATAGCTGTCCACGGAAAGAGTCAGACAAATTGTGATCAAAACATTATCTGGACACCAGAAGCAGCTTTACAGATTGCCCGCCCACTCTCTTTTTCCTCTGCCACACACCTGTTCACGCACACATATTCTCCCCGTGTGTATCGTAAATGTCTGTCACCCAAAGGCCAGTGTGGCAAAGGCTCTGGGTGGTGCTGTAGGGAAGCTTTAACAGAGCAGGGTGTGGCGAGACAATTTTTCCTTCCTCTTCTCTTTTTCACTTCTGGGCTTTCATGATATGATTAGCTTTGTTCCACCATCTGCTCCCAGCATGACACGCTCTGGGCCGGAGACAATGGGGCTACATAACCATGATGAAACTGTGAGCTGAAACTAACCATTCCTCTTTATTTATTTATTTATGTTTTTATTTTTTGAGGTAGGGTCTCACTCTGGCTCAGGCTGACCTGGAATTCACTATGTAGTCTCAGTGTGGCCTCAAACTCACAGTGATCCTCCTACCTCTACCTCCCTAGTGCTGGGATTAAAGGCGTGAGCCACCACACCTGGCTTCTCGTTTCTTTTCTTTTCTTTTCTTTTCTTTTTTCCCTCAAGGTAGGGTCTTACTCTAGCTCAGGCTGACCTGGAATTTACTATGTAGTCTTAGGATGGCCTTGAACTCACTGTGATCCTCTTACCTCTGCCATGAGCTAGTGAGTCAGGTAGCTTTGTTAGGCGGTTAGGGTTCCTGTACCCCTGAAAGGATCCTTGCAATCTGGAGATTAAAGGATGAGCTGACTTCTTAGTTTTGCCTAAAGGAGTTCCCTAGATCTGAGCCCTTCTTGGGAGGGAGGTTTCCTTTTTAGAATTTAAATCTGATCCTGACCTTGAGGTTGGTCAAGTTCAGCACCCAGAACTTGGTGTCATGAGGAGCCCCTTAGCCCAGGCCAAGAACCCTACAGTAAAGTCCACTACAGCAAAGTTATAAATACATTGACGAGGGGACGGCAAGTTCTCTTAGAGGCCTGTTCATCACTTGTGAACCTTCAGGCTCTGGTGAGCTTCCCTACCATCTCAGTCCATCTCTGCTGAGACAACAGGAGAATCCCCTGACCCGCACTCCACACAGGCTCTTTACCCTTCCTGCCCTCCACATGGCACGAGCTCTGTGTACTTTTTCTTTCCTCTCTTTTTCCAGGCCCACCACGTGGGCTATCAGATCACATGGGTGTGTGCAGTTTCCTTCTCTTGGCTCTGTACTTCCATCAATAAATATAATAATTTAACAATTATCCTTCTCAGTTTGGCTTGCCTAATTCTTTTCTTTTCTTTTTCTTTCTTTTTTTTTGAGGTAGGGTCTCACTCTAGTTCAGGCTGACCTGGAATTCACTATGTAGTCTCAGGGTGGCCTCGAACTCACAGTGATCCTCCTACCTCTGCCTCCCGAGTGCTGGGGTTAAAGGCGTGCGCCACAACGCCCTGCTAGTTTGCCTAATTCTTTACGTGAATCCAGGGTTTGGGGTTCAAGGACCTAATGCCCTGTTTCACAAGGAATCTGGGAAGAGGGCAGGCAGAAGTGGCCCTTTCTGTAAAATTCTCCCTGGGAATGGACAACAGAGCTGCCCCTTCCTGCCCAGCGGCTGCCGAGCCCCGAGGCTCTTCCTGCACTTCTCACGGAAGGAGCCGCTTCCGCTTCCGCTTGTAGCATCACCACAGCGACAAATCCACCAAAGTGGTTCTTAGTTCATTTTTTACAAAGAACAAAAATTGAGGCTTAAAACACCAGGGAGACTTTCCTCCCATAGCTAGTAGACAACAGAGTCTGAGGGTTACCTCAGGTTGTTCTGATCTCAAATCCTCAAGTCTTTTCCATTTTACTCTTGCCTGTGCCATTTCATAGGGCTGTGCACCCATGAGTCTACAGCTTTATATGCTTCCAAATTAGAAATGCCAAGAAGCAAATTAGTTATCTGGATTAAACAAGGGCTTCTTTAAAAAAACAAACAAACAAACAAACAAACAGCAACACTTAATTAGGGCTGGAGAGATGGCTCAGCAGTTAAAGGTACTTGCTTACAAAGCCTACTGCCCCAGGTTCGATTCCCCAGTACGCATGTAAAGATAGATGCATCAAGTAGTGCCTGCATCTGGAATTCATCTACAGTATCGAGAGGCCCTGAGGCACACCTGCCTCTCTCCTGCCAAATACATAATTTAAAATAAGAAATTCAAATTAACACACACGGTATTATGTTTCATCACGCTGGTTTCAAACAAAACTTGTTTCTGTTCATTCTCCTCCTCCCTGTGCTCACTCATCCCCCGACCCTCCCTTGTACCAGCCCACGTCCCCTCCGGCCCCCTTTCTGCTTTCAAGTCACATGTGCCCTGTTGCCCTCCCTGTTCCCTTCCCCATCACCTCCTGGAGTTCCTTGCCAGTTTTCTAGCTCGTACCTATAGTCATTCCTACTGATATGCATACACAAAAACATTAAAATACAGTATCTGCAATTTTAATCTTTCCATGCCTGGGTTATCTTGCTTAATATACTTCCTAGCTCCATCCATTTTCCTGCAAGTTTCAGTTTTCTTTATAGCCAAATAAAATTCCACTGTGTATATGCACCACATTTTCATTATTCATCTGTTGATGGACATCTAGGCTGGTTTCAGTTCCTTCCCATTGTGAACAGAGTAGCAATAAACATGGATGTGCAAATTTATCTGTGATAAGATATGGAGTCATTTTCGTATATGCACAGGAGAGGTATAGCTGGGTCATATGGTAATGCTATTTTTTCATTTTTTGAAAAATTTCCACAATGATTTCCATACTAGTTTATATACTACATCCAGCAGTGATAAAAGGCTTTCCTTAAAATTCATTCTTTTTAGTTTTCTGTTTTCCTTTCCCTGGAAAAGGCTTCTTACAGGAATGAAACTAGTTCCTCCTTTGCTCTGAGTTCTTTCGGTGGCTCCAGGTGCTGTGTGTGTTGATGTCAAAGCTTCCAAGCCAATGGCTGTGTCAAGAGCCCAGAGTTGGTGCATAGGTCTAACCTCCAGCATTTCCATTTTCTTTTTCTTTTCTTTTCTTTTTTTGAAAACACTTAATTAAGATTTATTAGATATTGTTTTTATTCATTGCAATTAATGCAAACTTATATTAATATATTTTCAAATATATTCTTTTTATTTTTTCAATGTCTATATATATAACATATATATATGTATACACACACACACACACACACACACATATATATATATATATATATATATATATATATATATATATAATTTTTTATACATAGGTTATAGTCTACTATCCAGCACATGGAAGGTTGTCCCCTGCCATCTCCAGGGACATAGGCTCTAGATGACAGTCTACACTGAAAACTAAAGTTTTCTTTAGATTTTTAGCTAAAGCTGGGGCTTAGGCACAGTATTGATGGCTCTCCATTCGCACTAAAGATTACCCATTTCCCATGGACAACTCTTAGGAGCTGTCACGGTGCATGATGTGCTGATTGGAGATAATATGACAATGATAATTCTGTAATCATACTTTGTACTTCTCCTGGAATCAAAAAGGATTTTCACATGTCTTTCCTCTGCATAGATTCCCTAGTCATTCTGAGGTTAAAAAAAAAGGGGGGGGGTTCTGGAGAGATGGTTTAGTGGTTAAGCACTTGCCTGTGAAGCCTAAGGACCCCGGTTCGAGGCTCAATTCCCCAGGACCCACGTTAGCCAGATGCACAAGGGGGCACACACATCTGGAGTTCTTTTGCAGTGGCTGGAAGCCCTGGAGTGCCCATTCTCTCTCTCTCTCCTCCCTCTCCCTCCCTCTCCCTCTCTGTCTGTCACGCTCAAATAAATAAGTAAAAATAAAAAATATTAAAAAAGGCTATTGATAAAATACTGGCCATTGGAGCCCAGAGGAGAACCAGCCATATGGACTTAGAAAGCTCTGTTCACTGGTCTCTTCACAGAACATGTCATTTGTTAACCCTCTAAATGGTGCTCTTTCGGTATCTGGTCTACAACATTGTGGTGGTCACTGTACAGGCAACTCACACCTAAATGGGCTCAGTCAATCATACCAGGATGGGATGGATGCCAACCTGCTCTTGAGACTCTTAGGAAGAGTCAAGGAAGCTGCTATTTTTTTTTTTTTTTTTTTTTTTTGGTCACTCAGTTCAACCATTACCTCTACAGTGCAAATCTAGAAGAGAAAAGGAGATGAGAGGAGAGGAGAGGAAAGGAGAAGAGAGAGAAGGGGAGAGGAGGGGAAGGGAGGGAAGGAAGAAGAGGGAAGAGAGGAAATGAGAGGAGGTGGTATAAATGGCTCTCGTTCAAGACCACTTTCCACAAACTAGAGGAAGGCAGATCTCTTTGAACTGTGGAATGACAGATTAGCTAGGATGTTGAGTGTCCCCGAAGGTCCATGTGTCAAGGGTTTAGCACTGCTGGGATGTGATAGAACCTTCCAGGCAGGGCTAGAGATAGGTCTTTCAGTCACTGGAAGCATGTTATTGAAGGGGATACTGGGGCCCCAGACTCTTTTCCTTCCTACTTTTTGTGTTGCAGCCAGAGAGAGAGAGAGAGAGAGAGAGAGAGAGAGAGTGATTCTGTTACACCAGACACTCCTGCCTCTCCACCAGCCCAAAGCAACAGAACCAACTGACCATGCATTGAAGCATCCAAACTGAGAGCCAAAATTAACCTTTCCCCTTTGAACGTTAAGCGCCTCAGGCATTTTGTGATAGTGATGGAAAGCTGACTAGCACAGAGAAGCTGCTCTACCAGTGGCAGAGAAGGAGCAGCTGTGTGTCTGGCAGGTCACCTCTGGGCACAGTTGATTGGGTCAGGATTAGATGCGGAACTGATCTGGGCAGGTGCCCTCTTTAGGCAAATGAGGATTAGAAGACAACACCAGACTCCTAGACCACAAGTGCTTTATGTACTGGGGCGACATCCACTGGGTTGCAGGAATCAACTCTATTAAAGAAAACTTGGAAGTAAAAATACATGGTTGCTTGTTTTCCCAGTGCCATTCTAGAACATCACCTAAGAGTCTCTATGGTGTTTAACACTCTAGGGGGCTATTCTTTTGTTTGAGTTATTATTTGCTATTGATTAAAAGCCAGACTCTGCCACGTTACATGTTAATTTTTGTCTGGTAGAGATGATAATGGTTTCTTCCTGCAAAAGGATTTTATTACCCTACAGCACATTAACCAATGTGGTCCGTAAATTAGTAAGCTCACTTCAGTGTGCTGTTCCTGATGGACTAACTAAATCTTTGCCCTTCAAATTGTCCTTGAAAAGCTTTACCATGTTCTGGTTCTCTTTTATGAAGTAAATAAATCTCCCTGAATGCTTACATAAGGATTGTAAAATTGTACTTCGACAATTTAGCCAAATGCACTGGGGGAAAATTCTGAGAAATCGTTGGGTCTTGGTGAGAAGAGGGAAAAACCAGGCTATGTTGTAATTTGGCTGACTTGATATTAATGGTCCTGGACCAGGATCAAGCATGAGGGTGGTGTGAGTTCATATACCACAAGGAAGGATGGGACTCTATGAGAAGAAACAAAGAGCAGAAAGTGGAGAGAAAATAATATAGCTTTCACAAAATCGGGAAAATGAGTATTGGTATTGCTGGGTGGAGAGGCAAGGATCAGACAAACTGGTCAACATTTTAATATATGCTCTGACTAGGAGCTAATTCTCATGTCTTTTGTATGTACAGAACTTCACTTATTACTACTAATATTTTTAAAATAATGTATGTAATTATGGAAGCTTCTGTGTTTTAGTCGCCCAGTATTGCCAACAGCTGTATTTACTTGACTGCTCCTCCCCAGGACTATAGTTGGCACTATGATGAAGAAAGGGTTTCCAAGAAAATCAATAACTTGTCCTTGTTTTTTTTTTTTTTTTTTTTGCGGGGGGAGGGTTTTGAAGTAGGGTCTCACTCTGGCCCAGGCTGACCTGGAATTCACTATGCATTCTTAGGGTGGCCTTGAATTCACTACAATCCTCCTATCTCTGCCCCTCTGCCTCCTGAGTGCTGGGATTAAAGGCGTGCACCACCATGCTCCTCCTTCCTTGTTTTTTTTATTTTTATTTTTTGGTTTTCTGAGGTAGGGTCTCACTGTAGTTCAGGCTGACCTGGAACTCACTATGTAGTCTCAGGGTGGCCTCAAACTCATGGCGATCCACCTACCTCTGCCTCCCAAGTGCTGGGATTAAAGGTGTGCACCACCAAGCCCGGCTTTCCTTGTTTTTTAATTGTTTTCATAACTCAACAGTCTGTCTCCCTCTTTCCTTCCTTTCTTCCCTCCTCTCTCTCTTCTTTCCTTCCTCCCTTCCTGACTCCTTGCTTTCTTTCTCCCTCTTTCTTATCTCAAACATTTGTCAGCATCCATCAAGGGCAGTGTGCTAGATTCTTGGAATACATATTGCTGTATCTTTTTTTTTAACTACACAAAGCTATTGCTGTATGTTTTATCTTAAACTTTGTTCATTGTAACAAAGTTCTTGCTCTTAGGGAGTTTATATTATAGTGAGAAGGATATAGGAAAGCGAAAAAGAAACCAAACAAGAATTTTCAGCCTTAAATGCTATGAAAAATATAGCTTTTGTATTTACTGTCACAAACCCATCAGGCACACAGTTTTCTCCCCTACATCACCTGGGGAGATTAACAGACACATCTGCAGCTCCTTCATTCATGGGCCTTGGCACAGGGAAGGGGGTCTTGTGGCAGACAAGGGCTGGGGAGGTAGTTTTGCTTGCTGCTGACTACCAGAAGCTTAGACACTCATTCAGAAGGTTGTGAATGGGATGCCATTCTGCTGGCCGGGAAAGAAGCAGACAGAGGTGAGCTCCTGGGGAGTCAGATTTGGACCTCTGTTCCGGGGGTGCACCGGAGCCGCCTCAAAGGGCACCCAGCAGAGACCAGGAAGGCTTTGTGCACTCTGGGGCATGGCCAGTGGCTGACTTAAAATTTATGCTGGGAAATCAGCATAAGATATGTGTGTGTGTGTGTGTGTGTGTGTGTGTGTGTGTGTGCAAGTGTGCATGAGGTCAGGATCTCAATGGAAGGATAGAAGGGCAGGGCAGGGCAGGAATATAACCAGGTACCAAGCCTGAATCATCAGCCCACCCCGTGGGAGTTGTTTTACTTGTCTGTGGGACTTGGAGGTTGTAATGTCCCATCAAGAGAGGAAGACACTGGTAGAGTCAGTTCCACCTTGCTGGGACAAACATCCATCCCGACACAGTTTAAGGAGGAAGGGATTTACTTAAAGCTTACAGATCCAGCGGAAGTTCCATCAGTGGCACCAGAAGCTGCTTTCTTCCACAGATCCAGAGAGAAACAACAGCAGCAAGCAAACACCAGCCAGCAAGAACAAACCTTCAGAGCTCAAACTGTTCTCTCAGTACCTTTGGTCTGGAATCAGGTCCGCCCCCAGTGACACACACCCCCATAGCAGGGATCTGCCTGCTAGACGCTAAACTTGCAAAGTCAATTTTGATAAAACTCCTGAGTCCATGAGGCATACATTTTCACTGCCATATCCAAACTTCCACAG
This sequence comes from Dipus sagitta, assembly GCA_036346955.1. Classification (NCBI taxonomy): domain Eukaryota; kingdom Metazoa; phylum Chordata; class Mammalia; order Rodentia; family Dipodidae; genus Dipus; species Dipus sagitta. The sequence continues at coordinate 330,845,149 of CM070770.1, forward strand.
GCCCTATCACCACAGTACCTCAAAACAGAAGTCTGGAAGAGAACCGCACACAGAAAGATTTTTAGAAGCCTTTGGGACAGTGACAATTTGGAAGCTCTGCCTCAGTAAGTACCCACTGTTTCATTTTGAAAGTGTTGGAGACTTTTTCTTGGGTTATTGTTCCATTGATGAGACATCTGAACATCAATTTTGTGTCTTCATCACTTCAAGGAACCCTCTGCCTTTCATTCTGTGTATGAATGAAGCGAAAACACCAGGGACTCTCAACTCAAGGCCATGAGCATTAAGGTGAAAGGGGTTCTACCGAGGAGGAGGGAAGTGGGCAGGGACCACCGTGACAGTCAGTCAGCCTCCAGGGTCCCTCACACAGTCCCCAGCAGGTCAACCCTGGCCTCTTGCTTCTTTGGGGGCAGGTCGGGCTTTCTAAGATGCTGGTCTGTACTGGGTGTGTGGGACACAATAGCCTCAGGGCCAGGTCTTATTTCTCCATTTCCTCCTGAGAGGCCTCCTCTGAGCCAAGGCCCTTTGTATACTAAGGAGCCCAGTAGCTGTTGATAAGGTCAAGACCATGGATGAGTGTGGCTAGCTACCACAGCAAGTCTCTGCTAAGCTAACCCTATGAGTAGCAAGTTAGGGTGCACATTAGAACCACCTAGAGAGTTAAGACATCCTAGAAACCAGGCTGTATCCAGATTAATGAGGGCAGACTTTCAGGGCTGAGGTGGTAATATAAAAACTCTTCAAGGTGTCCACACAAGCTGGAGCACCAGTCAGGGCCCCTGGGAAGGCAAGTTTTAGGACTTAGGCTTTGCGCACTGTCAGGCCTGTCTGGAGCAAGCTTACGTTTAAGTGTCTGTAGGGTAAGCACATGCCTTAGTGGCGATAGGCTAATGGCATGGTACCCTCAGCAACCAAAGCTCTGACCTCTGCCAGCATAGCAGGAGCCGGCCCTACCCTGGGTCATACTTAGTCCCATTTTATCAAGGAAGAAGCTCAGAAGGACAGCCAAATCCATCCAGTCTCCATCAGGAAGGGGGAAGAGCAGGGGTGGAGGGGCCTGGGCTGAGGATCCACTGTCCAGCGCAGAGGGGAACCATTTCAAACTGACCATGTGAGTGGGTAACTTGCCCGAGCCACACTTTAGGGCCGACATGTGAGAGCTTCTGCACCTCATTTCCACACACTGGATCCCACAGAAAATCCTGAGTCCAGTTCCACTGATGTGATTCTCCTAGCTCTGGAGCTGACCGGCCTGACTTATAATTCCTCCAGATTGCTGACAGTTCTCTCTCTCATATATATATATATATATATATATATATATATATATATATATACACACACACACTGACTCTGATCTGCTGTCACTGAAGGTGTGTGGCACAAGACAAAGGGAGTATTCAGAGCAGCAGCAGCCCTTTTAGAAGTTGTCGTATGCATTGGATGACACAGGCTCTGATGGGAAAAAGCGAACTGCACGAACACTTGAGCCTTGAGAAAGTGCCTCTTCGCATTCAGTGGAATGGGAGGCAGGGCTGGAGTTGTAGCTCGGTGGTGGAGCACTTACCTAGCCCATTTGAGATCCTGGGTTTGATCTCTAGTACCAGAAAAGCAAACAAACAGAAACTGCTTATCAGCCTCAGCCAGATGTCATAGTGCATAACTGTAATCCCAGGACTCAGGAGATGAAGGCAGGAGGATCAGGAGTTTAAGACCTGCCTGGGCGACATAATAATATCCCAATACGAGCTAGCTAACTCACTGATTGGGTGGCTAACTAACAGGCAGGGACCCACGAAGGTTAAGAGGCAGGAGAGAAGAGTGGGTGTCACTTGGGCTGTGCTGGCCATGTTACCAATCAGCTGGCTGGGGTCTTTTGGGCCTATGCAGATAGAAATCTGTAAGTGCCAGTCTCTGGCAGCTTGTTTCCCTTGGAGTTTGGCAGTGGTGAACAGAGGTGGCAGCGAACAACAAAAGGGGCTTTCCTGTAGTATTATAGTACTGTGCAGGCCTCAGGTATCAGGGCTTTTTGCTCTACAAGTGTCAGGCCCTTGTGTAGGCTTGGGGAGTCAGGATCTCTCAGACATTGGCTGTGGCTGACGTTACAGCTTCTGGATGGGCCTAGCAATTGGGATTCCCTGTCAGTCCTTGACAGCAGCCAATGGTACAGCTCTGGTGTAGGCCTAGGAAGCTGGGATTACTCCATCTCTGACCCTGACTGTGTTACAGCTCTAGGTCAGGGGGTTTCTGAACCTCTTGACCCTGAATACTTGACAGCTGTCTTAACTCTTATGAACTTATCTCTGGCTCCATTCATCCTTGCTCGGCCTCAGCTCTCTACCCCCTCTGACCATCTCCCTACTTCCGTCACCTTTCCTCCTATACTGGCTGCTCTCCTCAAACGGCCGGTTACCTGGCTGATTTCACAGCTCAGCCTGCTGCTGGCCACCCTGTCACCTCTGCTTCCTCTGCTGCTTCCTACGCTGTGTTACAGTTCAGCCCACTCCACTAAGAGGAGGCAAGAGGAGACTCCTGGAGAGAAGCCTTACTGGACCTCAGGTTGCAACACCGGGGGAAGCAGCACAGGAGACCGTCTCCCAGATGATTGTACAGGCCTGCACAAGGTCTGAACTACTACCTGACACTCCCATTTGCTGCTCCCACTCAGGGAGCCTGCGCGCTTCTGTGGTTGGTCTAGAATGATATACAATAGCCTTGCCACTTTAACACCAGTCTCACAGCCGTGGAGGTTTGTGTTTGGATCAATTATAGCTTTGCATCTCTGTCACCAGTCACAGCCATCCCTCTATCAGGCCGCAGGGGGAAGGACTTCCCTGCTCTAGCCCAGGTAGAAATGGTTGCAAGGTCGTCAAGAGTTCAACAAGGCTTATGATAGCAAAAAATTCTGGTACAAATTGCTTCAATCAGTCCTGGCTAAGGCTGAGCCTTCAGGAGCTGGGGCGGTTATCAAACGAGTCTGTGGAACGTTCAAGATGCTGGTGCTGGAATAAGGACTGTGTGGCTAAGCTGTTTGACTGACAGTTCATTTGCTCAAGGCAGCTTGAGGGCCAGGGAGTATACAACAGTTAATATTAGGAAGGCAAATTGCTCCAACCCCGGCCATCTTTGCTAATTTATAGGAAAGTGAGTGTCAGGAGTGTTTACAGTAAGAACTTAATCATTACAACCTATAGTGATTGGAACTGACTTTAACAGTGCTTAACCTTTGCCCAGCGTCCCAGGGACAGATAGGTTCCCCTTCTCTGCCTCAACCAGTTGTTATTGTAGGTTATTTCAGTTCCCACTCTCTCAAGCACACCCCATCCCCACAACCCCATTTCTTCCATGGGTTGGTGGCAGCATACAGCCACGGAACACCTCACCTGGACTCCTAGTGCCGGGCCACAGGAATTCAGGTGATATGCATGGACTAACAGATCTGTGATGGTGGGGATCGGGGTGAGGTAGGGACGTGAATCCTCTTCCCGTCCAGCATGTTCCCTTCCCTTAGGCAACAAAACCACAGGGATGAGCTGACAAGAAGCCCACTCAGATGCAAGCCCATCATCTCTGAGCAGATTTACTAAATCCTGCTTCTAAAAAAGCCACTCCAATGTGAATCTTTCACAACTTTATGCGGCACATTCAGAGCCTGGGTCAGAGGTCTAACCCTTTTTACACGATTTCATTTTTTTTTTTTCCTTCTCCTGGAACTATTTTCCATTGTCTTGCTACCTACCCTAGGTCCTAGGAAGTTAGGTTGTAGCAGACAGCTTCAGGTTCGCTGAGATGAACTTCCAGACCAGGCACAGTTATGGAGGAAGGGATATTTATTGAAGCTTACAGATCCAGGGGAAGTTCCATAATGGCAGAAGAAACTGGCCTGCTTTCACAAGCCCAAGCAGAGAGAGAGAGACAAGCACAAGCCTAAAAGTCACACAACACAGCACACTTCAGGAACTCAAACTAGGCACACTTTGCATATCTTTAGATTGAAATCTGAAACCCACCACCACACCTTTAAGATCCACACAATGGCACTGCCTCCAGCCAGGTGGCTAAAGATGCAAACTACAAACAAATAAACAACTGAAATATATTGGGGGCCATCTATTCTATTCAAACCACCACATAGGTCTAATCACTGGTTCCTGAACATGTTCTGAGCTGTCCCTGCTCTTGGCCTGTCTCCTCCAGCCCAGCCACCCCACCCTTACCCACAAGGCTGCTGGTGCATGGCCTCCATGAAGCCCCGTCAGGTCCCTCCTGTTTGTCAGTGGTCTTATGACTGCTCCTCCTCCACTGAAGCTTCCCCTTGGATAGGCAAAGCAGAGAACGTGCAGCCTTGTTTCTATCCATCATTCAGCACAGGCTGGATATAGGTGCATGTCCGTCCCTTCACTCCTGAAGTTCATAGAAGGTAGTGCAGACACCTCAAGTGAAAGTCTTTTATTCCCTGGCAGAATAAGCTTAATGATACACTAGCAGGTACTTAGGGATGTCAAGTTCATTTCTTACTGCTGCATGACAGACTGCCACAAACTTAGTGACTTTAGAAAACATTTGTTTTGATTCCCAATCTCCCAAGCCCCCTGTTCCTCACAGTTTTTGTAGGTCAGAAGTTTGGGTACTATCTGACTTGATTCCCTGCTTGGGGTTGCATGGGGCTGAATCAGGTAATGACCACACCATTGCATTCATCTGGAGCTCCAGGTTCTCCTTAAAATCAATTACCTCTTGTGATTCAATTTCTGAGGTTGTAGAAGCGAGATCCCCATATTTGTGCTATCAGGGTGTGTGTGTGTGTGTGTGTGCTGTCTGTGTGGTGTGGAGTGTGTATGCTTAGCTTCTTGCCACAGGGTTCCAACCATCATCAAAGCTTGCCAAAGAATGTCCTGCATGGAATCTCTTTCATGCTTTGCGTGTCTGACTTTCTCAGCCTCTGACCTTTAAATTTCATCCAGATTTAAAGTGGGGTGATTATGTTGGATCCACCCCAGAAAGCTCTCTTTTGCCCTCTGTTTTGTCACAATTTCATTCTGGGCTTTAACATGGGTTCTGCCCACACCCAAAGGGGGAGACATTACCTAAGTATGACAGACATTGGGATCCTCATCATTGAATCCTGCCTATTGCACGTGGTTCAACAATGCACTAACTAAATCTTAATTCCCACCTTTATATGAAGGGGTCTATTGTGGTTTAGGTCATCTTGATTTCCTTCCTTCTGAAATTGTATCTAGAACGTTTTCCTTGTGTGTGTGTGTTGTCCCTTTTCTTTATCAGATTCTCAAGAAGGATGTGGGAGTGTTTACTCACCTGTGGTGCTTACCTTCTTATTGGGACAAAACACCTGACCAAAAGCAGGTGATGGGGGGGAGAGGGTGTATTTCAGGTTATAGTTTTGAGGGGAACTCTCATCATGGTGGTGAGAGCATAGCATGACAGTCAACCTGCTCATATGTTCATGTGTCAGCAACTAGGAGGGAACAGAAAGAGCAAGCTGAGCTGTCAACACCCAGGAGGGTGGACTAAGCAACCTCAATTTGTGCCCCCAGTTACACACCCCCTTCAGCAAGGGTCCACAGTTTCCCCAAATTGCCACATTTAGGGACCAAGTATTCAAAGCACATGAGGCTATGGGAGACATTTGGTTCACACCATCACGTCATTACAGACATCCACACCAGAACCATTAAACCTGGCGATGGGGCACACTGGGTGGAGAGCACACCTAGGTGAAAGGAACGGGTGGCTTTGGAGATTAGTGAGCTTGGTTTTCATCTCATTCCTAGTGTATTTGGGCCAGGAGACCTTAGATGATTCAGCTTCTCTGGCCTCATGTGTAAACGTGTGAATGGGGATGCTAGCAGGTCCCACCTTTCACAGTTAAAAGGACGAGAAGAATGCCTGTGAAGTGTTAGCATCTCCCAGCTGCCTGATCAGTGGGAAGAGACACTGAAAAGTAGCTGGTGTTTTTATGGTTTAGATGTAAAATGTCCCCCATAGACTCGTGTGTTTAAATACTTGGTTCCCAGCTAGTGGTGCTGTTTTGGGAGGCTATGGAACCTATGGAACCTAGGTGAAGGGACTGGGTCTCAGGGCCAGGGGTACAAACTTGAAGGCCATAGCTCAGCTTGATTCTAGTCCCTATCTCTGTGCTGTCAGGTCCCCCAGGTTTGAGGTGTCTCAGCCACTCTCATGCACTTGTTCCGTGGGCTCCATTATGCTTCCTCCCTCTCAAACTCAGAACCAAATACATCCTTCCTCCCTTAAGTTAGTTCTTGTCAGATATTTGGTCAGAGTGGTGAGAAAAGTAACTTATATGGTAAAGAAAAAAACAAAAAAACATTTGGACTGGAAAAGAAGGTAGAAGTTTTCATTTGTCAGAATTAAATGTTAGGTGCCTTATGCTTCCCAAAAATCTGTTTGTTGCCCCTGGGGACCACAGGTAAATTTGTGCAACTTTCATGGAAGACAGACTTTTCATTACATACATGGTGCTTTAAAATAACCAAGCCATTTTTCCCTGAGACACAAAATTTCGGAAATTTCTCTTGATTTAATTAAGGAAACATACAAAAATTATAGGTATGTGAAATTAGAAACAATTAAATATTTAACAATAGGGGTTGGTTAAATGACACAGGGAAATATTATTTAAATACTATCGTTGTGGTGCATTTAAATTTTTGATATAAAAAGAGGCTTATAATAATACTTCAGGATGAATGGCAGCTTTAAACATGTATAATTTATTCATACTTCTCTTTAAAGGTGTCTAGAAGGATTTGATGTTAATTACTGCTTCATCGCTGTGTCCAAATACCTAATAAGAAGAAACCCAAGAAAGGAGGGTTGCTTCTAACTGGACTAGAGGCCGGCTCCATGGGAGGGAATACATCCCTGATACTGAAAACCTGCAACAGGGGTAGTCATGAGCCCTAGGGGTGTAATGCCTCTGCTGATGTCTGGCTAAATGTATATACTATGCTCACCAAACTACCCAGTAAGCAATTCTTTTAATGTTCATACCCATATATTAATGTTACTCTCACTTTTGGTTAGAGAACCTTCTCTTGTTAGATGGCAGTGACCTTGGGACGACTCAGAAGGCACCATGGTGCTGAGATGAAGTGACAGAGGAGTTCCCAGCACTGAAATATCTCTATCACACCTTCCAAGGCTCAGGATCCATTGCGGAAGAGGTGGCGGAAAGAATGTAAGAGCCAAAGGAAGGGTAGGACTCCTTACAATGTGCTCCTCCAGACACAAAATGGCCTGGATATCCATGACCTCACAGTGCCTGACACTACCTACACAAGACCATCATAATAGGAGGAAAAGATCATGACATCAAAATAAAAGAAAGAATGATTGAAAGGGAGAGAAGGAAGTGGGGGAGGGAGGGAATTACCATGGGACATTCTTTAAAATTATGGAAGTTGTCAATACAAAAATTTAAAAAATTTAAAAAAAGAAAGAAGGGTTGGGTTGATTTGGACTCATGTGTAGTTTGAGCGTGCTGTCCACTGGGACAAGACAGGTATGGCGGCAGAGGCATGAGATAGCTGTGTCAGCAGTCAGGAAGAAGAGGGAGGGGAATCCTGGTGCTTAGCTCATAATCCATGGAACAGTGTTAGGTGTCAGGTTGGTCTTTCTACCTCAATTTACCTCATCTAGAAAATTCTTCACAGATATATCCAGAGATTTGTTTCCATGGTGATTCTAAATCCTGTCAAATTGAAAACTGAGATTAGCCATCCCAGTTTTACATCAAAATATTGACAGTGGTTGACTGTATGTAATGAAATTTCGGAAATAATATAATTTGTATTGATTCTATATTAATTTTTCTTTTTAAAAATTATATTAAGGGGGCTGAAAAGGTAGCTCAGTGATTAACGCACTTTCCTGCAAAGCCTAACGGCCCAGGTTTGATTTCCCAGTACCCACACAAAGCCAGATGAACAAAGTGGTTCATGTATCTGGAGTTTGTTTCAGTGGCTAGAGCCCCTGGTGTGCCTATTCTCTTTCTTTCTCTACTTGCAAAAAAAAAAAAAAAAAAAAAAAATCCAGGTAAATCTACTTCTAAGTACTTGGTCCTATTTTCATGTTATTTGTTAATGATGTTTCATTATCAAGGGACAAAAGGAATTCTATTTTGAGGTGACGGTAGGTTTAAGGGACAAAATGCCTGTGGTGAAGTACCAGGGGGTCACTGCTAGTCTCTGAGGTGGGTGAAGATGTCCAGTTCTCAGCTGCATTTCAGAGAACAGATGCAACCATCCATGCTCACCACTGCAACCTCCTCCAGGACCCGGACAGAACTGTGACCACACATGGATAGCTTCTTCTTTCTCTCAGTCCTCATTACTTCAGCTTCCCCCACCCCCATCTCTCATTATTTAACAGTTTGGGGACTTCTTTGGGAATGTTCTGGAGTTTCCTGGCTGAACCATGTGCTTCCCTGAAGACTGTTTTCTGCATCCCTCCTGTACCCATCATGTCCTTCAAAGGAAGGAACTGTCTTTATTTCATGTCAGTATCCCGTGGCCTGGCACAGTGCCCAGCATGGGGCATCCCTCTGCTCTGGGTTTCAACCAGAATGTCTCCATTTCTGGACTCTGACTGCCATTTCATTGTAACCTTCTGTTTCCAAGAGTGACCCAGCCACCTTTCCCAATGATCACATTCCTGCACTTAATCCAGACCACCCATCCCCACGATCCCTTCCCTGGAATGGCCCAGACCACTCTTCTGATTCTTACTTCCCTGAAGTGGCCCGAGCCCCGAGGCCAGCTGGACTGCCCTGCGGCCAAAGAATTCCAATGACCCCTACCCCATCAGTATTCCCTAGTCTGTAAAGGAAGTGGATTCTGACCTTCCTGGCCAGAACCCTTCTCAGGCCTTCCCCCAATAAAGCCTGTGTCTGCTGTTGAATCTTCTTTCTTCTTTCATTCCCCGTTTTTCCTAACACTCTGTAAAATGTGTTGAAAACCAGATTCTTGGCTCCCATTCCACATGGAAAGACCAGAAATGGCCATGGGGATAAGAGGGGATCATCCCATGGTTCTTCTGTCCATAAAGCTTGAACACCATCAGTCCAGGGCCTGGAAGGCTGGAAGCTCCTCAGACATGTCTGCTTCTTTCTCTCCCCAACTTCCCACCCTCGTCTCTGATCCTTGCCTTGTAGTCTTTTCCAGAATGACTCAAGCAAGAAGAGTATTCTTATAAACGTTTACAAAGAGCTGGCCTTCAGGCCTGCTTTGATTTGTCATGGGGAGGCAGTTTGCCCCGCCTCCTCTTTTGGCCCTACACTGCTGCTGCCTGTTGGTTCCACTTCAGGTAGAATGAATTGAGCCTCATGTCAGATTCAAGCCTGACCTGAAAGTCAAGTTTGGAATCCCCATCAAAGTCTTTGCCTGGCTCTTGTGGGGTCACTGGGACATTACTGAGCCACCTGTAGGACAAGGGGCGCCGACTGAGCGTATGTGGAGTTGCCGGCTAACTCTGTCAGAAACAGACTGAAATTTGGGGTGTGGCATATTCCCACACATAAACAGGACTTTTCCTCGAAGCCGGGTGAGAGTGATGCAGGATTTTGGAGTTCAGGCGAGGTCACCCAAATTTATGAACCCCGATTTTGGGTTATGCCCTATTTTTAACAAGGACTGATTAAAAAGAAAGAAATAAAGAGAGAAAGAAAGAAAGAAAGAAAGGAACTCAAGAGAGATAAATTATAGGCTGGGCGTGATAGAGGATGCCTTTAATCCCAGCACTTGGGAGGCAGAGGTAGGAGGATTGCTGTGAGTTCAAGGCCACCCTGAGACTACATAGTGAGTTCCAGGTCAGCTGGGGCTAGAATGAGACTCTACCTTGAAACACCAAAAAAAAAAAAAAAAAAAAAAAAAAAGGGACAAATTACTAAGTTTATCTAAGGCGGAATCACAAATGGTGGGGTTTATTTAAGTGAAACTGGAATCTAAGAAGGACAGAGCAACGTCATAAGCACTTGGAAAGTAGAAAACACGCACTCACTCATGTGGAAAACACAGCACAGTCCATGAGATTCATTTAAGAGAAACTGAGGTCTTTAGGTAAAAACATGGAAGATAGAACCTAGTTGTTTTGTAGGGAGATGTAGAAGGAATGCACATAGCATCTGCCTTGAGCTTCCCCATGGAAGACAGTTAAGAGGGCAAATAGTGGGGGCTTAAGGAAGAATAGTAGAGGGAAAATATCAAAGCAGAGACCAGGAAATTCAGATGAGAAATGAGTTATGCTTGTGGTTACCCTGAGTTTAGGGTAATTACACAGATACCGGGCCCAGAGTTAGAGAAAGCACCCACGTGGTAGATCCGGGAAATATACATGTGGTAGATTCAGAGACCAGAGGAAAATCATACATGTAACTAAAGTGAGAAGTTACCCCAAAGTAAAAAGCAGAGGCAAGCAGAAAACCTCAGACCAACAAAAAACTCTGCTCTCCCTCCATAGAGCCAGACTGGGTGGAGGAAGGGGAGAGCCAGACTCCCGTGTATGACTAGCCAGAGCCAGGAGAGGCAGACGGAGTAAAGGAAGGCTGGGAACAGCCTTTATAGTTGATTGAAAATGTGTTCTTTCGTCAGATTCAGGTATGTAAAGGGACAGACTTGACTGGTTTGTAGATTTAAAGGGGCAGGGCTCGAGGGCCAGCCCACCTGGTCCTGCTAGACTGTGGGTAGCAGGGTGGCCCTGTGGCTGTTGTAGGTGAGTCTAGATCAGACGCGAATTCTGTTCATGCTAAGGCTGGGGTGGAGGGGTGGCACTGGTTCTCTCTGGGCCTCTGATCCTAACGGAAACTGCCTGAAAGAAGCTAGCTTCCTCCTGTTTCTCTTTCCAGAGGATGTTGAAACCCCTTCTCTGTCTTCTATTCTGATCTCTGTCAGCTCCTGCCTATGGGGAGCGTTCTGCTGTTGCAGCCCCCATGCACCCCTCCCATCTGCCCCAACAATGCCCTGGTTCCGAAGTACCCCTCTGTCTCTCTCTCTCTCTCTCTCTCATTGTCTTGCAGGCCCCAGACCCAGAAATGAAACAAATTCCTTTTGAGATCCAGGGTGGGAGATGATGAGTTGAATTCAGGCAGAATCAGGTGTGCAAACCTCTTTTATTGAAGAAGCCCTTTGTCTCTGCCAGAGGTGATTTCACACAGACTCTTAAAAGCTTAGGCTAATTCACCCCCTACTGGCTGCGCTGCTAGTTGGGCCCAGGGCTCCCGAACAAGCAGAAAGAGGATTTCCTGATAAGAGGCTGCACTTTGCACCAGCTAGAAAAGCTTTCCCCACACTGCGGGAGGCAAAAAGGGAGCCGGTCAAGTCAGCTTTTGTTCTCTGGACCCACCGCAAGCCAGAATGGGGGTGGTGGGAGGGGGGGATCCCAGTGTGTGTGTGTGTGTGTCTTCACTGTGGTGGGCAGAGACCTGCTGCTACCTTTCTGTACCTGCTGTTAGCTGAGAGAAATTTCCACCGCAAGCAAGCAGGCCTCCCTGACCTGGGGTAGCTGGTTTCACAAGAAATGCAATGAGAGAGAGAGAGAGAGAGAGAGAGAGAGAGAAAGAAAGAGAGAAAGAAAGAGGGTTCGGAAACCCTAATGAGGTGCCCACTTCAGACTGGCAGGCAGGCTTTGCACGCCGAAACACCCAGGGCGCTGAGCTTCGTCCATTTCTCCAGCCTCTCTAGCCAGGTGCCCGCAGACACCAGCAGCGACATCAACCCGGGAGCCACAGGCTGGCAGCCATCAGCGATGTTGGAGCTCACACTGGAGTTCGCTTTTGTGTTTTCTGTAAAACACCAGTTACAGCGGTGGTGGGATTTGCTTCATGTCAAGGAATCGAGGACCCCGGACGACAATGAAGAACGCAGAAAATGTGTGCTCCCCCCACCTCCCCACACACTTTAGAGCCTGAAGGAGCTTGTCACCAGCAGCAGACCTTCTCCTCACTCCAGCGGAAGGATGGAGCGGAGGCTAGAGGACAAGCTCTCAGGATCTAGGAGACTTGGCACTGTGGGAGCTGCAAGGGCTGGGGAGCAATGGGCCTTTCTGCTTTGCGTTCTGGGAGTTTCCCCCATCTTCCCTGGGTGGGGGCTTCCAGGCCATTGAAAGTGCATTCAGCATGGTACTAGAGGAGTCAGGCAGCGAGGGAGCAGACAGTTCTTTAGGTTAGCCTGTTTTCACACCGTGCGGACCCAGGGTTACAGGGTGCTCAGGGCTCAGGAAAGTCCTTGAACCCTAAACTCTAGGCTTGTGCCTGATTCTAATCAAAGAATTGAATAAGTCTGAGAAGGATAGTTATTAAGTTACTATATTCATTGAGGGGAAATACAGGGCTAAGGCAAAGCATCCAGGTGGCTAGAGATGTCACGTGTAGGGCCCTGGGAAAACTGTGGAGAAAAAAGAGAGAGAGAGAGAAAGAAAGAAAGAAAGAAAGAAAGAAAGAAAGAGAAGAAAGAGAAAAAAAGAAAGAAAGGAAGAAGAGAGGAAGTTTAAAGAGCTCTTGCCATGTGGTAAGCCCATGGGGAAAGTAAGGGCTGGGGGGGGGGTGCTCCCCCTCTTCTCAGCCTGGCTGGGCCTGAGGGAAAACTCACCAGCAGCTGGAAGTTCCCAAGTGGCCAGGCAGCTGAAGGAGCTTGCCCTTCCCTCCCAAGTGTGCTTATGACCTTATGGTGGTGGCTCTGCCTTCTGGCTCAGGTGAACCAGAGGGACTGTCTGATTGGTCAGGGCTAGGGGACTGTCTCAGGAAGAGGCTAGCCGAAAGCTTGACCAACCACGGCCTTAGAATTACATTTAAATCCTAGGAAAGACCTCCTTCCCAAGAGGGCCACCTAGGTTGTTTGTGGAAAAACAGGTCGAGGGCACTAGGCAAGAGATAAGGAGTCAGATCATCTTTGATTTCTAGCAAGTGTAGACTTTTCTGCCTTTTTACTTTGAGGAGCCCGGTCACCCTAACTGCCTACTCTCTGTCACCAGGAACCTGCCAGAAGTGGCTCTTTGGTAGCACTGAGGTCCTGGGTTCAGGGCCCCAGCTTTGCTTCCTCCTTCGTTGCTCCATCTGCTAAAGCTTGTCGGAATACCAATGAGGGACGTTTGGTGGAGCTGCCTTTGGTCCTCTTCTCAGAACACCAGTGTTGTTTTTTGGACAATGGGGATGCATCTGGTGTGTGTGAATATGAATTTTTAACTAGTGTTTCATGGGGTAGCTCTAAATCTTAGAGAAAGCAACACATCAAATTATTGATTCATTTAGAGTGCATTAGCAGAGGGCAGCTATTAGAGAAGACACCAGACTGTCTGATGCAGTGAAAAGCGAGCACCCAGGCAGGGAGGGATGTTAGGATTTTTCGCATCCTTGTTGAGCACCATGCATGGTGTGGGCCATCAAAAAGGCGCTTTTGGCATGTGATGAAATGAGAAAGAAACGGACTTCTTTTAGTTTCAATGGAAATAAACAGACTTTATAAAACCAAGTGGAAAAAAAAAATCCAATGAGTCAGTGTAGCAGACAGCTTCAGATTCACTGAGATGAACTTCCGGACCAGGCACAGTTATGAGGAAGGGATATTTATTGAAGCTTACAGATCCAGGGAAGAAAGCTGGCCTGCTTTCACAGGACCAAGAAGAGAGAAGAGAGAGAGAGAGAGAGAGAGAGAGAGAGAGAGAGAGAGATATGCACAAGCCAAAAGCCACAAGCCACAGGCACACTTCAGGAACTCCAGCTATGTGCACTTTGCATATCTTTAGATTGAAATCTGAAACCCACCACCATAAGATCCACTTAAGATCCACCCAGTGACATTGCCTCCAACCAGGTGGCTGCAGCTGCAAACTACAAACTAATAAAAAACTGAATATATTGGGGGCCATCTATTCAAACCACCACAGTCAGGCTGCAAGGAAGTTTTAAGTGCCACATCCTTGCCTTTATGGCCCCTTCACTGAGTTTGTGCTACCTCCAGGGGCTTTTCTCTACCTGGAAAGTATTGCTCAGGGATTTTGGTATAAATGTATCAGTCTTATAGTGTGTTCCTGCAACACCAAAAGCAAAATAGATCAACATTTAAGTAATTAAGTCAGTCATCAAGCAATTTGTTAACCCATGCAAAATACTCACCCCCCCCCCAGAGTCTTTAAGAATTGAATAGTTTGATGTTATGACAGCACAACCTTTATTGAGTCCTTGCATTAATTTTATATTTTTAAAATAAAATTTTAGGTTATACTACAAAGTACTAGGTCTCCTCATGACATCTTTGTGTACATAAGGCCTTATACTTTGTAATCCTTCCCTTCCTCTACCACCTTCCCTCTTCCTCTCCCTCCTCTATCTGGCTCCTTTTCTTTTCTGTTAATCCCCTCTTTTGCTTTCATGTTTTCTTTTTTTTTTTTTTGTTGTTGTCTGTTTTCTCAAGGCAAGATCTCAGTCTAGCCCAGGCTGACCTGGAATTCTATCCTCCAAGTGCTGGGATCAAAGGCGTGCACCACCATGCCTGGCTGCTTTCCTCTTATATAATCCATTGCCTCTCTGTTTCCCATATCTCTTGAGATTTTTTTTCCCTGTCGTGATCTCCTCTCTACAACCAAACATATATAGATACACACACATGCGTGATTTTTAAAATTTAGGTTCCACATATGAGAGAAAACATGAGATATTTATCTTTCTGAGTCTGGCTTATTTAGTTTACTATGATGATCTCAAGTTCTATTCTTTTCCCTAAACATGCCATGCTTTCATTTTCTCTATAGTAGGATAAAACTATATCGTGTATTTATCCATTCATCTGTTGGTGGACGCCTAGGCTAGTTCCATTTCCTGGCCATTATGAATAGTGCAGTTATAAACATGGATGTGCAAGTACCTCAGTGGTCTGTTCACTTAGTCCTTTAGGTATATACATAATTAGTATAGCTGGGTCACACGGTAACTATTTTTAATTTTTTCTAAGGAAACTTCATAACAGATGGCCCCAAATACTTCAACATTCTTAGCTATCAGGGAAACACAATTAGAACTGCTTCGAGATGCCATCTCATTTTCTATGACATCTCAGTGAATGAAAGGGCCCTTGTTTTAGCTTTTTGTTACTATAACACAATCTCTGGCAAGAAACTTCAAAAGAACAAAGGTTTCCTTTGACTCAATGTCTTGTAAGTTTTATATGTCATCAGTTGAGTTCATTGTTCTGGGCCTGAGCAGCCCAGAAGCTCAGGGTGGAGCAAAGCTACTTACTTGGTGGCTGGTGATGGAAGAGAATGAAAACAGGTTTCCACTATTGCCTTCAAAGACACACTCCCAGTGCCCTAAGAAACCCACAAGTACCTCCCTCTGAAAGGTTCTGCTACCTCCCCATAGTGCCATAGGCTGGAGGCCGAGTCTTTGACACATGGGCCTTTTGGGGGACACTTACTCAAACCATAGCAGTCCCCAACTTTGAAATATCTGCTACAGTTGATCTCATTGTATTCCCTTGGGAATCAGTATGTGGACCAAGCGAGCAGAGTCTACTCTTAGGAAAAGTCAACCCTGTTCCACAAAAGAATAGAGAATGTACTTCCTAAAGGCTTCTTCATTTTCCTCTGGGAAACTCGATGACTTTGTGCTCTGAGATTACAGTTGACGGGATAAAGCATTATTTTACAATTTACCTGAGAAATAACTAATATTTGAACCTATATAAAAATAATGAGCAGGCCGGGTCTCTCCAGTAAGATTTTATGTCTGTCTCTAGACTCCAGCCTCCATTAATATACATGGATAATAGCTGATACCACTTTATATTATGTCTCTTTCAACCTGATATTTATTAATATCTCCCTTAGGCTTTCTTTCAGTTTCATAAATTGATGAAAACAGTTTCAACAATGATGCTATATATCCAGTTGGATGTATCTTTGGAAAACAAATCTCTCTGTTGAGTTTCACAAGACTGAGGCTGTTTCTCAGGACCTCCTAGAACTGGAGCTTAGTCACAGGCAAAACTGGCCAGTGTTGGGCCTGTGAAACTCAGTTCTGGGAGAATCTTGGATTCTGGGGCCAGTTCTGTGCTGCCGCAACAGAGTCATTAGTTCACCTGTTCACCTCTGTCATTCTTTCACTTCATGACTTTGTGTTGACATTTTTCCTAATTTCTTAGTCCAAAGTTGTGAAAATCCAATAAAATACCCACCACCAACTTGAGTCTGAATTGAGTATACATTATGTTCCAGTCACTGTTGTTGGCATTGACCTAGTCCAACCCATGTCACCCTCTTACTAGTCCCAATAAGACAGAACTATCACTATTTCTACTTTCTAGGCTAAGATGGTGAGATTGCGAGACTATGTGTCACTTTCCCAAAAGCAGGTTAGAGCAGAATTCCAGGAGGTCTACTTCCAGAATTGGTTCTTTGTAAGTCGCTGTTACTGCTGCCCTCAGGAGTGTTGGCTTATAGCCCAAGAATCTTAGGAGTGCAAGACCATGGATATTTCTTCCATTTCAGATTAGCATACTGCCTGTGTCAGTTACTTTCTTGTTGCTGTGAGCATATGCCCTACCAGAAGCAGCTTAAGGAAGGAAATGTTTTCGTCTTACAGTTTCAAGGGAAGGGAAGTCCATTACGGTGAGGAAGTCTTGAAAGGAGCAGGAAACCAGTGTCACATTGTCACATCAGCAGGGGGAAGCAGAGATAGATGAGTGCTGACTGCTTAGGTAGCTTTCTCCCTTTTCTACAGTCTAGGAACCCAGCCCAGGGGACAGTACTACTCACAGTTAGGGTGAGTCCTCCTATCTCAATTAACCTAATCTAAAAAATGCCCCATACCCATAACCAGAGATTTATTTCCATGGCAGTTTTAAATCTTGACAACTAGAGATTAACTATCACACTGCCTTTCTATGCTTCCATCAAGAGGCAATTTAATTCATTCAAACAACCCCCAACAAAACAAAGACCCCTGCACCCCAAAATGAACTGTCTCAATCTTCTCTTTCACATCAGTTCAGTTAAACTGGTGGTTCTACACACTGCCACCTGGCAGAAAACCTTGCAAAGACAGAATGACACCCCTGCCTAGCTCAGAAAGCTTCCCTAGACACCTCAGGCTCTACCTTGATAGCTGAAATGCAGTTGCTTGTCTCCTCTTACCTGCAATTTTGCTTTCCGTGGTTTTAGTTGTCTGTAGTCAGCCTGATCTAAAAATACTAAATGAAAAATTCTAGGAATAGATAACTCATGAGTTTCAGCTCATGCACGTTTGTGAACAGCATGGTGCAATCCTGTCCCTGCAAAGATGTGAGGCACTCCTTTATCCAGTGTATTATACAGCAGTACCGTCCTGTTACCACTTAGTAGTTGCTTAAGTTATCAGATCACTGCCATCTGCAAAAAGAAACTTCTCTGACCAAAGGTGACAGAAGCATTAACCTATTGGCATAAACATAAACGTTTAGAAGACAATTTGATGTGCATCATATATCCATTTAGCCATGTAAGAGTTGTAGCTACTCTCCTAGGACCTATGATCTCCCCAGCCAATGCTGTTTAACTAGGTTTTCAGTACCAGCCATGAATTCCTTTCTGTGAACCAGACTGCAAATCCAAGCACAGAGTGGTTGGTTCTTCCCATAACACTCATGTCACTACTTCAACCGTGGGCACATCTTGCCTGACTGGTCAGTGGTATAACCGCAGTATCCACAGCTGAGTAACATTATTTAGGACTTTTCTCCCACAGCAGCAAGCAAAGCACCTCCATTACTATGATAGCTAGCCAACAGCAAGCTCAGTTCCACATTGATTTCTGAGTCTTGTAACCAGAATATGTGGTCTCTTCAGCAATGGGGCCTTACCATCTTGGTGCATTTGTTTGTTTGTTTATTTATTTACTTATTTATTTAGGTTTCTTGAGGTAGTGTCTTGCTCCAGCCCAGGCTGACCTGGAATTCACTATGTAGTCTCAGGCTGGCCTTGAACTCACATGGAGCCTCCTACCTCAGCCTCCTGAGTGCTCAGATTAAAGGCATGTGCTCCCATGTCCGGCTTCTGTATTTATTGATTGGATAGTTTAAGGTATTTTCTTCTTTTTTAAAAATATGTAGCCCAGGCTGGCTTTGAACTTCTGATTCTCCTGCCTCTGCCTCTTTAGCAATATCCTACTGATGTGTGCCACCACAGCCAACTAAATTTTTTAAAAAATATTTTTATTTACTTATTTACAAACAGAGAGGGATAGAGAGAAGAGAGACAGACAGAGAGGATGGATATGCCAAGGCTGCCAGCTGCTGCAGTTGAACTCCAGATACATTTGGCTTTACATGGGTGCTGGGGAATCGAACCTGGGTCATTAGGCTTTGCAGGCAAGTGCCTTAACCACTAAGTCATCTCTCCAGCCCTGGATAGTTTTTTGGTGACTAATTTTTTGAATTCTTCATATATTCTAAATATTATTCCACTGTGAGATATATTGTTGGCAAAGATTTTCTCCCATTCTGTGGGCTATCTCTTCACTGTACTGATTTTCCCTTTACTGTGCAGAAATTCAGGTAATCTCATGTATCAGTTTTTGGGATTATTTCCTGGGCTACTAACATATTTTTCAGAAAGTTCTTGCCTATGCTTGTATGTTGAATTGTTTTCCCCCAGAAGTTTCAAAGTTTCAGATGTTACGCTAAAATTTTTGATCTAATTGAAACTGATTTTTATACTGGAAGAGAGATAAGGACCTTGTCTCATGCCTTTACATGTGAATATCCAGCACCATTGTTTGAAAAGGTTGTCTTTTCTCCAAAGTATGCTCATGGTCCCATTGTTGAAAAGTACAACTAGAGCTGTGTGGATTTAAATTATGGGCACAGGATTTTATTCTATTGGTCTACTTATGTTTTTATGTCACTGCTATCCTATTTTTCTTGCTATGGCTCTATTGTTGAATCTGAAATTAGGTATTGCTTAAGACTGCTTTGGCTAATGAGTCTTTGTGCTTCCCTACAAATTTTAGGATTTTTTTTCCTTATTTTTAAAATTTATTTGCAAGAGAGAGAGAGAGAGAGAGAGAGAGAGAGAAAATGGGGAAGAGAGAGAGGGAGAGAAAGAGAAAGAGAGAAAGTGAAGGAGTGCATAAGCATGCCAAAGTCTCTTGCCACTGCAAATTCCATATGCATGTGCCACGTTGTGCATCTGGCTGTACACTGGTACTGGGGAATAGAACCTGGGCTGGCAGGCTTTGCTAGAAAGTGCCTTTTCTGAACTATCTTCCAAGCTCCTGGTTTTTTTTCCCCCTTGTTCTGTGAAGAATGTCATTGGAATTTTGATGAGGCCTACACCGAATCTTTGGATTGTTTTTAGTAATATAGTAATATTCACAAAATTAATTCTGCCAAACCATGAGTATGGGGGATGGTCTTTCTATCTTCTAGTGTGTTCTTTAATTTCTTTCTTCAGTGTTTTAAGGTTTTCACTATTGAGATCTTTCACTTAATTTGTTAGGTTAATTCCTAGGTAATTTATTATTTTTTCTGAAGCTACTATGTACAGGACTGCTTTTCGAATTTCTTTATCAGTGTGTTCATTGCTGACATAAAACCCTACTGATTATTGTATATTGATTTTACATTCTGTTACTTTGCTGAAAGTATCAGATTTAAAAGTTTCTGGTAGAATATTTAGGGTTTTTAAATATAGGATAATGCAATTTACAAATAGGGATGTGATGGTTTGATTCAGGTGTCCCCCATAAAGTTAGGTATTCTGAGTGCTAGGTTCCCAGCTGATGGTAATTTGGGAATTAATACCTCCTGGAGGGAGTGTATTATTGGGGGCCAGCTTATGGGTGTTTTAGCCAGCTTCCTCTTGCCAGTGTTTGGCACACTCTCCTGTTCCTGTTGTCCATCTGATGTTGGCCAAGAGGTGATATCCACCCCTCTGCTCATGTCATCATTTTCCCCTACCATCGTGGAACTTCCCCTCGATTCTGTAAGCCAAAATAAACCATTTTCCCCCACAAGTTGCTCTTGGTCAGGTGATTTCTGCCAGCAATGTGAACTGACTGCAACAGTAAAGTTATTATTGCTGCTAGAAACATGACTGAGTGGCTTTGACCTTTTGGAGCTGATTTTTGAGGAAGGAATGTGGGAGGATTTGAAATCTTGGCCTAAGAGATGCCTTGCAGTGCTGTAAGTACAGTTTGATGGACTATTCTGGTTAGAACTGAAAGACCTGGATGCAGTAAGAACTATGGACTGTGACGTTTGGCTTATGAGGGTGAGAAAGAACTTTGTAGGGTCTGGGATAGAAGCAGTTTGTGTGAGAGGCTTGCTATTATGCTTGTGTTCTGAGAACTTGTGCAGGGTTGCATTGTATAGAATGGACTGGTGTGAGCAGAGAGATATGGCACAGAAATGAAATCTCTGGGCCAAAACTTCTGCTTCTTCAGCTGCAATTGTATGAGAGATTACAACCTTTGAGATTGGGCCAGCTGACCTGCATTGGAACAACAGGAAGAATTCAGACTCTTTTGAAGGGGTCTGAATGCTGAAGGAGTTTGTTGTTCTTCAAAGTCTGTGTTATTCCACCCTGGATGAACAAATTGGTAGCCCACCTGGTATTATGGAGAATGAGGAATGCAAAAAAAGAGAGGGTCATTGAATTTGCAACACAGTTTTGTATTTTGGAATTGGCCATGGGCAGTGTGAAACAGGCTTGTTGGATTACCTGCATGTAGGCCAGGAGCCATGTGGATGAACCATTGGTTACAGTGGTGACCAAATAGAGATGTCAGTACTATGAGATGGTTAACAAGGAAAGTTGCCTGCACTGGATGAAGTTTTCCAGGACTGTGAGTAGCCTAGCTGGAGGGGCAAAATTGGAACTCCAGAGGCTCTTCACTGGTTAGAGTTGTTGGACTTGGAGCTACAGAGTTAGATGTTTGCCCTGTTTGTTTTAAATCTTGTATTGGTTGAATATTTCTTTGGTATGCCTAGTGCCATCTTTTGCTGTGTGAATATTTATTCTGTGACATTATGGTTTTTTTTTTTTTTTTTTGGTTGTTGTTGTTGGTGTTATGGCTCAGTTAACAGATCTTGGACTATGGGACTGTTTGAATATCTTTGGGATTGATTAAAAACTATGGGGACTTTTAAAGTTGGATGAATGCATTGCATTTTATGTCATGTAGAGTTATCAGTGTATGGGGACCAGGGGTGGAATGTGGTGGTTTGATTCAGGTGTCCTCCCTAAACTCAGATAGTGTGAATGCTAGGTTCCCAGCTGATGGCAACTTCGGAATTAACACCTCCTGGAGGCAGTGTATTGTTGGGGGTAGGCTTATGGGTGTTATAGCCAGCTTCCTCTTGCCAGTGTTTAGCACATTTTCCTGTTGCTGTCGTCCATCTGATGTTGGCCAAGAAGTGATCGTTCACAGTCTGTTCATGTCATCATTTTCTCCCGCCATCATGGAACTTCCCCTTGAGGCTGTAAGCCAAACTAACCCTTTTTTCTCCCACAAACTGCTTTTGGTTGGATGTTTTCTGCCAGCAATACAAACTAACTGCAATAAGAGACAACATTACTTATTCCTTTACTATTTGTATTACCTTCCTTCCTTTCTTTCTTTCTCCCTCTCTCCCATACTTCCCCTCTTTTTCCCTTCCTTTTTCCTTTCTTCCTTCCTTCCTTCATTTCCTCCTCCTCCTCCTTCTCTCTCTCTCTTTCTTTCTCTTGCTTTATTGATCTGGTTAAGACTTCAATCACTATAGTGAAGGGAAAGGACACTCTTGTTTCATTCTTGATTTTAGAGGAAATTCTTCAAATAAAATAGTATTTATAGTGCCCCACCATTTGGCAGCAGCATGACTTTAATGAAGGCATTTAACTTCTATAAGCACCAGTTTCACTACCTATAAAGTAGGGATGAAATTAGAGCCATCCTCACAGTAAGGGGAAATATGCAAATAAGTACTTAGTACAGTGCGGAAGCACATTAGGCACTCAGCAAATGTGGCTGTAAGTGATTGAGGTCATCTCGTCTTTGCACAGATGTTTCAGTTTGACTGAAACTACCCCATCAAGTGGATTATTGGAAGAACAAGTTCAAAGAACATAGGATTCAAGATATGAGAGCCAAATTATTCCATTTTTATTAGTTCATAGGCAAAAAAAATCCGAGGTACAGAAAGATTAAATGATTTATCATAGAACATACCACCAGTCAAAGGCAGGATAAATATTAGAACTTCAGAGAAGCTGATATCTACTTCAATATCTTTTCATTTCTTAAATTTTGCATGAATTACTTATAATTTGTCACCTTTCACTTTTCTCTGAGTCTAGCTTTCTCTCTAGCATGGTCCCTAGCAATATATGTTTTTAGACATGAGTATTGAAGCAAGAGCTCACATTGTCCATTACAGACTATAACTAAGACAAGTACTCTTGATGTTTTTTCTTGGCACTTGTGAGTGTCCAATGGTGTAGAACCAGAAGACCTGCCCTTTAAGGGAGTGGCTTTGCTAAAATCTGCTAAAACAGCCTTCTATTAAAGTGTGGTTTCAACACACAATTGTTCATGTTAGCTTTACCTGGTTTTGTTGTGAATAACATTCTATTCATCCTTCCATCTATCCTCTTGTCTCTCAAACATGAATCCTTACTCTTTGTACATACTGTCACATATAGTCAAGAAGACATGTTCTCTGCCCTCCAGACACCAACAGACACATGCAAGAAGAAATCCATCAACATTGACACCTGGGGGGGGTGATAATTAATATGATGGTGAACAAATGGGCAAAAGGGGAGTCAGTTAAGTCTGTCTCAGATGGGGGTACATGTAGGGATGTTTGTTGGCTCAGGAAGGTAGGTGACTAAGGAGGTGAGCTATGGCCTTGTAGAGATAAGTGGTCCTATTACTGTGGCAGAAATTGGCTAGTTCTTCAGGATTCTGTCTCCTTTTCTTCCTGTCTTTCTTTGCGGTTAGGAGTTCCTGTGGCTGAGTTTTAGGTAATAAAATCTGCCAGAAGTAATGACTGCTATTTCAAAGTCTGGTCTGTGAATTTGTTAACATGTTTTTTTTTTTTTTAATTGAGAGAGAGAGGGAGAAAGAGAGGGAGAGAACGGGCATGCCACGGCCTTCAGCCACTGCTAACAAACTCTGGATGCATGCAGCCCCCAGACTGGCCTTCTTTATGAGAGAGAGAGAGAGAGGGGTGGAATTGGGGCACTAGAGCCTCCAGCCACTACAGTCAAATTCCAGGCTTGCGCTCTTGTCAAACATGAGTCCTTAGGCTCTGCAGGCAAGTGCCTTAACCACTAAGCCATCTCTCCAGCCCTGATCAAAACATTTTAAACCTAACCTATGTGAATAATAAGCTTATATGATGTTCTACATTCTACATTAATATATTTTTATGGAAGCAGTGCTGTTTCTGGAAGTTTGGGTTTACTTATACTGTAATGGAACAAATTGAACTAGTTAAGCTGGTTTGAAAAAGATACAATCAGTTGTCCTGGCTTCTTAGTTAACTGGCAATGAACTAACTGGGTAGCTAGATTCAAAATATGCTTCTCTTCTAGGGCTGGAGAGATTGCTTAGTGGTTAAGCCCTTGCCTGTGAAGCCTAAGGACCCTGGTTCAAGGCTTGATTCCCCAGGACCTACGTAAGCCAGATGCACAAGGTGGCGCATGCTTCTGGAGCTTGTTTGCAGTGGAGGCCCTGGCACGCCCATTCTCTCTCACTCTATCTGCCTCTCTCTCTAGAAATTTCTACTCGAGATGTATTTGGCCCTTTATCCATAGAGAAATCATTCCAGCCCTGATGGAAACTTTCCTATTTCTCTGAGATAGGAAGACTTACTCCACAGCTGTGGCTGCTGCTGAAAACCTGCCATGGGATTTTTGTTTTTCTAAGCAAAGTGGAAGTCTCTGGGAAGGAAGGCAAGTTTGTTCTCCATAGAGAGAAGGTAAAGAGGACTAGTGGTGATGAGTGGAGGAGACAAAGGAAGAAGGTGTGTTGTCTCTGTGCAGGTGATGTCACAGGAGTTTCTCAGTTTTTCAGTTACCTAGATTTCTTTCATCTCCACTTTGATTGTTTTTATTATTATTTTATGTATTTATTTGAGAAAGCAAGAGTGGGGGGCGGGGAGAGGGAGAAAGAGAGGCAGATTGAGAATGGACACACCAGGGCCTCAGGCCACTGCAAGTAAACTCCAGATGCATTCACCACCTTGTGCATCTGGAAAGTGCCTTAACTATAAGCCATCTCTCCAGCCCCTCTAACTTGGTCTTAACCAGATCATATTTATTTGTATTTTCATTGTCACTTTGGACAGTTCTGCCACAAAAAAAAAAACACTCTATGGATTTTTATGTTTCCTGGCATAATTAAAAAAAATGGAATAAATTAGAGAGTTTAACAGAAAAATAAAATGTGTGAACATTGACATTGCTTTGATATATATGTGGGTAGTTCACTTTGTGCTTATTCATTTATATTGGTTAACTATTGCTACATAATAGATTACTGTAAATTTAGTAATGACAATGTTAATGATTTCCGTAATGCCAGTCTCAAAGTCTTTTTCTCATAGTGACTGAGGGCAGGAGTTTGAGCATGGCTTAGTTGGGTGTTGCTGACTTAGGCTCTGTTGTAGGGCTATAATCAAGATGTTCGCCGTGACTATGGTCATCTGAGGGCTTGGCTGGGTTAGGAGGGTGCTGCAAGAAGGCTCATTCACAAGGCTCTTAGCTGGAGACCTCAGGTCCTCATCATACAGGCCCTGCTGGGGACTGCTCACGACATGCCAGGTCTCTTCACCCAGGGTAAGAGGTTCATGAGAGGAATAAGGAAAACAGTGGATGCTTCACAGAGTAGCTGTCATGAACTTTAGCAACAAATGCTATGGCTCAGCTGGAAGATATTTTTCCCAGCTCCCCTTTCCCATTAACGGCTATCACATCAGTCAAGCAGACAGTTATCTTTGCTGGTTGAGTATCCACAGTATCACAGACAATGCAACAGCAGCCTAGATGAAATGTCTAGTTGAGGATAGATGGGGCTTACTGCTTTTCATCTGATATTTCTAAATCATAAATATAACATACACATTGAGATATTCTTAATGCTGTATATCTATGAGCATCGAATAGATCTCCATACAACCAAAGGTTTTCATTTTTCTTTCTTCACACACTTTGCATTCTGGCCAGCATGCTCATTGATAAATGCAGGTAGCCTAAGAAGTAGAAAACAAGTGAAAAAGTTCACACAGAGAGTTACATACAATGCATAATAATAGTGATATAATCTCAAATTGTATACTCACTATGGGATTTATTCAGGGGGTTCCCTTTAAACTACTGCCTTTGATTAATGGGTAAATGAATGTGACTATGGGTAACCTTGGGTGCTGTGATGTTTGTTAAATCTGACTCCAGGGAAGCATTATTTCTAAGGACTGATTTTATACTGCATTAAAGCTCTGAGCAGGACAGATTGGCTGCAGTATCCCCAGGAGACTTCTAGAATCACAGGAGCAGAAGTGAAAGGGCCCTTGAACTTGGAGTAGACCAATCTCTCCAGTTTACACCACTGTTGGGAGCTATAAGCCAAACCTCGGCCATGTTGACAGAAACCACCATGTCGCGAGTTAAGTTTCTGTTTCCTGGTCCTTGAATCGCTTACTGGAAATCACAAGACCCACTGTGCTCAGAACACCACACCTGGGACCTTCCCAGAAGAGCTACATGCGGCCTTGCCTTCCAAGTTCCCGGTTCTGCTTACATGCTATACGACTAGCCATCCTTCCCTGGATCTCCCTATATAAACCCTCCTGTACTAATAAAAATCGAGACCTTGACAAACACCTAGCTTGGTCTCCTCCTTGTGTCTGTTTGCCTTCTTCCATTTAGGTTAACTTCCTCTCGGGTCCTTGTTCAACTCCCCGCTGGCCGGGGCAAGTGGCGCCCGAACGTGGGGCTCGAGGTACGAAGAGAAACCTGAACATCGCTTGAGTGGACTGCCGTCCCCGCCATTGGATCGCCACCCTACTGGGGGGTGAGTGAAGATCTGCATAGAGGTCACTGCAGGCAAAACATGCCTGTGATACAGACCCGCACCGTGATCACCGCAGGAAGCCCGCCTGTGATACAGATCCGATTAAGGTAAGATGAGCGATGCAGACTTTTAGGCAAACCATTTAAATGGAGACTATTCAGTCAGATTTGCAAGACACAGGAATTGCAGGATTTATTTGTTGATTCTTGTAAACTCGTTTTCCATCTCTTTTACTTTCGGTTTGCGCCATCGCGTGGAATCGCAACATAGCGACAGGGCAACTGAAGCCTCTTGGCCAGGGCTACCCTCTGGCATTGGCTGAAGGCCCCTAGTTCCCTGTGCGAATCCCAACAGCCCATTCGGGCGTTGGCAAAAACCTCCTATCTAGCCTCTCTTCCTACCATCAAACCCGGTAACGCAAAGACCAGTAAATGCCCTTAGAGCGGTCGCCGGAATCTTAAACTTGCCGATAGGCTCGCCTCAAGCCCATTTTGGGGAATACCCCATGCCAGTTCTCCAGCTGGGAACGTTGCCCTCTGGTCTTGCCATTTCTATTCTTTCCTTTCTATCATGGGACAGACCCTAAGTAAACATGAACTTTTTATCCAGGGACTTAAACACTCCCTCAAGACTCATGGGGTAAAAGTTAAGAAAAAAGATCTTGTTCACTTCTTCCTCTTTTTAGAAGACTTATGTCCATGGTTTCCCCAGGAAGGCACCATTGATGAAAAAAGATGGGGGGAGAGTGGGAGATTGTTTAAAGGATTACTATAGGACTTTTGGGCCTGAGAAAATCCCGGTTCAGGCCTTTTCCTATTGGAACTTAATAAATGATGTCCTCCAGGTCCACCGGTGCCAACCGGACATTTCAAAAATTGTTAGGGATGGAGAATCCTTTCTTAAAAATAATCTTAAACCTAGCCAGACCCCTCCCACTCACGAATTAACCTCCCGCCGTCAGGATCCCCCTTCTCAGTGCCCCTCTGTCATTGTTCCTATGCCCGAGGATGACCCACCTGCCCCTAAATCTATTTATCCTATTCTCTCCAAATCTACAGTTACTCCCCCCATTAATACCCCTCTTTCCCCAGATGAGAAATCAGAGCTAGAGGATGAGGCCGCCAGATATCATAACCCTGACTGGCTACCTCCTACAGCTCCCATAGCAGATCCTCCACATTATCTTCACAGGCCTAAACCACACCGCTTCTGTGCCCCTGTAACTCTTGATTGTGATTTAGAGACCGTCACCCGACAGGTGACCTGCCAACTCTCCTGGGAGGCCCAATCACTAAAAACCTTCCTTGCAGTTAAAAAAGAAAAAGCCTCCTTACTTAAACAACTCCATGACCTGGACCTGGAGATCCGTTCTCCTGACCCTGCTCCAGCCCGACATACAAAAACTAAGATCAAACCCCCTAAAACCCTTCATGCATTTCCCATAACACGTGCTCAAGTTAAAACAAAAAAACAATTCCTCAACCCGCCTACCACCTGAGTCAAGCTCAGAGGAGGAAGGCTCTGAAAGAGAGGAACCCTCTAAACAATCTTCCAGCTCAGATGATGACAGTGAGCCACATAGAGGAAAAAATATTGTTAAACCCCAGAAATACCACCATTTAAAATTTAAACATATCAAAGAATTAAAAAGTGCCATTTCCGCTTATGGACCTACTGCTCCCTTTACCATGTCCCTACTAGAAGCCCTTAGTGATAATTGGCTTTCAGTCAATGATTGGAAAATGCTTGTCAAAGGTGCCCTAACACGAGGAGAATTCCTCCT
Organism: Dipus sagitta; assembly: GCA_036346955.1. Classification (NCBI taxonomy): domain Eukaryota; kingdom Metazoa; phylum Chordata; class Mammalia; order Rodentia; family Dipodidae; genus Dipus; species Dipus sagitta. The sequence goes on from CM070770.1 coordinate 330,872,997, forward strand.
CTGGCAGGCTGATTATACTGAGAGATGTTGAGACGCTGCCCACCGCAACACATCCACCAGATCCTCTTCTAAATCCTGGACATTAGATAAACTTTTGGGCAATGCTCCTTATGATACTAATCAGGACCAGGCAAAATTCTCCCCTGGACTGCTCTCACAGATCCAACATGCTGCCCTTAAGGCTTGGAAAAATCTCTCATCTAAAGGATCGGTTGTAACTTCCTTAGCTAAGGTATGTCAAGGACCAAATGAGCCTTACAGCAACTTCATTGGTCGCCTCACTGAGGCCTCAGAACGACTTATGGGAAGGGAAGAAACAGATAATGAATTCATAAGACATCTCGCCTTTGAGAATGCCAATTCGGCCTGCCAGGCAGCCATCCGCCCCTTCTGCCATGGCAAAAATATCTCTGATTTTATCCAATTATGTGCCGATGTGGATCCTGCCTCTCGCAGCATTGGGCTAGCCATAGGAGCGGCCTTAAAGGGCTTCACACAGGGAAATAACAATAAAAATTGCTTTAATTGTCAAATGCCAGGTCATTTTTCCAGAGAATATACAGCCCCTAAGGCTGCATGCCCACCTCCTTCCTCCCTCTGTCTACGTTGTAAGCGTGGCAAACATTGGGCCTCTGAATGTCGTTCCAAAACGTATATCCAAGGAAACCCCTTATCACAAAAACAGGGAAACTTGACACGGGGCCTACCCCAGGGCCCTCAGATGATCCCTGGACAGAACCCTGGGGCTATCAGGTTCGTCCCTCAGTCTACCCAAAATGCGACATCTCTGCCCTCTCCTGGGAAACTGCTGGCAGTGCAGGACTGGACCTCTGTTCCACCTCCAGATCAATACTAACACTGGAGTTGGGAACGCAAATCCTCTCTACGGGAGTCTTTGGTCCCCTACCTCAGGACACTTTTGGCCTTATCTTGGGATGTGCCAGTTCAACCATTCAGGATCTCACCATTTCTCCAGGAGTTACTGATAATGACTATACTGGGGAAATAAAACTCATGGCTACTGCCCTTCAGGGGTCTATTACCATTCTTCCTGGCCAACGGATTGCTCAGTTAATACTATTGCCCCTCAATGATAAGGTGCCTTGCCGGAAACAAAAGAGAGGCCCCCATGAGTTTGGGTCATCAGATATTTACTGGGCACAAGAGGTCACTCAAACAAGACCCCTTCTTAAAGTTAAAAGGAAAAACCTTTGAAGGTCTTATAGACACTGGTGCAGATGCCACAATTATTTCCAGTAAAGACTGGCCTGCATCTTGGCCCCTCACAGCCTCCATGACCCATCTTAAAGGAATAGGACAAACTTCTAATCCATTGCAAAGTTCTGAAGTTATTCAATGGGAGGATGAGGAGGGCAATCAAGGCACCGTTCAACCTTATGTGGTCACAGGCCTGCCCATTAATCTCTGGGGCCGAGACCTCCTCTCTCAAATGAAACTCATTATGTGCAGCGCTAATGAGTTGGTAGCTCACCAAATGCTTAATCAAGGCTTCCGCCCAGGACAAGGATTGGGCAGACATTCTCAGGGAACAAAGGAGCCAATCCCAGTTACTATAAAGACTGATTGTACTGGAATAGGCTACGAAAATTTATCCTAATGGCTGTTGACATGCCTGTACCCCATGCAGATAAGATATCCTGGAAAACAACAAAACCTGTGTGGGTTGATCAGTGGCCCTTAACTTCTGAAAAATTAGCTGCAGCCACGATGTTAGTGCAGGAACAATTTGCTGCAGGCCATATTGAACCTACCACCTCTCTGTGGAATACTCCTATCTTTGTTATAAAGAAAAAGTCTGGAAAATGGAGATGGCTCCAGGACCTTAGAGAAATTAATAAGGCCATGGTACCTATGGGAGCCCTACAACCAGGCCTCCCCACTCCAGTGACAATTCCTGCAGGATATTGTAAAATCATTATTGACCTAAAGGATTGCTTTTTTACAATTCCCTTGCACCCTGAGGATCGGCAGCATTTTGCATTTAGTTTACCTGTGGTAAATTTTAGAGGCCCTATGCCGAGATTCCAATGGAAAGTCTTGCCTCAAGGGATGGCCAACAGCCCTACGCTGTGTCAAAAATTTGTGGCCCAAGTTATAGATCCATTTAGACATAGATGGCCTTCCTTGTATATCATTCATTATATGGATGACATTCTCTTGGCCAGACCTGATCCCACTGAACTCCTTATTTGCTCTCAAGAGCTTTCTAGGGCCCTTACCAGAGCTGGTCTTCAGATAGCCTCCTGATAAAATTCAATTAAAACCCCCTTACTTATTCTTAGGCTTTGAACTTTTTCATAACAAAATTCCTTCACAAAAGATTCAACTTAGAACTAATCATCTAGAAACTTTAAATGATTTTCAAAAACTCATAGGAGATATCAATTGGCTCAGGCCTTATCTCAAGCTAACTACTGGAGAGCTTAAACCCTTGTTTGACATCCTTAAAGGAGACCCAGACCCTGCCTCCGGCCGCTCATTAACGGCCCCCGCCCTAGAGGCTCTGAAGATAGTGGAGGATGCAATTCTGAGCCAAAGGGTCACTTTCATCTCTTATGAGGCACCTCTTCTCCTGGTCATCTGTGCCACTGACTTTACACCCACTGGGGTGTTCTGGCAGGAGGGGCCCCTCTTCTGGGTCTATTTACCCGCTTCACCACCCAAAGTCCTTACCCCTTACACCTCGTGGGTGGCAGAATTAATAAAAATTGGACATGACCAAAGCAGAAAAATATTTGGTAAGGACCCTGATAAAATCGTTCTTCCCTATTCCACTACCCAAATCCAGTGGTTAATACAAAATGATGACGACTGGGCAATCCCTCTTTTCAGGGATCCCTTGATAATCATTACCCTGCTAACAAGCTCCTCCAATTTCTGAGAATTAAACCATTTGTTTTTCCTACATTGACCTCTCCCCGATCCCTTCCCCACATCCCCCTAGTTTTCACTGATGGCTCCTCTAATGGAGTGGCAGCCTTCACTGTAGACAATCAAACCACTTCCCTGCAATCCCCATTCCACTCTGCTCAACTGGTGGAGCTTTTTGCTGTTTTACAGGTTTTTCAACAACTTCCAAATACTTCCTTTAATCTGTATACTGATAGTGCTTATATTGCTCAGTCCATCCCTCTTTTGGAGACTGTACCATACATAAAACCCACTACCAATGCTTCCCCTCTGTTTTTCTCCATTCAGCAATGCATACATTCTAGGCAACATCCTTTTTATATAGGCCATATTCGTGCTCATTCTGGACTCCCTGGGCCTCTAGCCACAGGCAATGCCATGACTGACAAAGCCACCCAGTTTGCTTTCCTTGTTGAGCTCGATCCTGTGGCCCAGGCTAAAGCAGCTCACTCTGTACATCACCTTAATGCTCAAACCTTGCGTCTTCTTTTTAAAATCACTAGGGAACAAGCCCACCAGATAGCCAAACAAATGTACAAACTGTGTCACCCTCCTACCCATCCCCCACTTGGGTGTGAACCTTAGGTGATTAATTCCCAATGAGATCTGGCAAATGGATGTAACACACGTTCCCTCATTTGGTAATCTTCAGTACCTCCACGTCACTGTGGACACTTTTAGTGGATTCATCTTTGCTAGCCTCCATGCTGGAGAAGCTTCAAAAACTGTCATTGCTCATGTACTCAATTGCCTTGGTGTCATGGGAAAGCCCCAAATTATTAAAACTGATAATGGTCCTGGATATACTGGGAAAAAATTCCAAAATTTCTGTCATCAACTATGAATTAAACATATTACAGGCATATCATACAATCCCCAGGGTCAAGGAATTGTTGAACGAGCCCATCAAACTATTAAACATACCCTCCAAAAATTGAAAATGAGGGATTTATATCCCATAAAAGGCTCTCCAAAAAATATCCTTCATCATGCCTTGTTTGTCCTAAACTTCTTAACCCTTGATGCTCAAGGACATTCAGCTGCTGATCACTTTTGGCATACAAACACAAAAAATACCTTTGCCAAAGCTATGTGGAAGGATCCTTTGACTCTGAAATGGAATGGCCCAGACCCAGTCCTCATTTGGGGCCGCGGGTCAGTTTGTGTGTTCGATACCCAAAATGATGCCGCACGATGGCTACCAGAACGTTTAGTCAAACAAATCAATGAGCCTATAAGTTCTCAGTAATATATGCCCAAGAACACCCTGTTCCTGAGGCAACTCCCTCTTTTCTCTTCCAGGTTTCCAATACCCAAGATTCAGGATGAAAACGGCCGACCCCCAACATCTACTGTCCTTTACCCCTCTGCTATTGCTGTGGTCTATTTGTCTCATAAGGCTTCCCCTCCTTTAGGAGCTGCATAGGATTCAGATGCATATCGACTCACAATAAAGTGAGTACGATATGGGCACCAACATGGGTGCGAGGCAAAGCACCGCAAGGGAAGGCCCTTCTTTGACCGCTTCTGAATTCCCTGAGAGCAAAACCTGATTGGCATGGAGGTTGGTACCACACCTGTTATTACATAGGCCCTGCCTCCCCTCCCGAAAAGGTACCAAGGGCCAAGATTGTGGGAGAAAAAATGACAGCCCACGGGAGGAGTCAGGTCAATACTCCCCCAGTTGGTTAAAGCCCACCGCTGAATAGCGGGCCTCCCCCTCTTTTGTATAAAAGAAGGGAGGAGATGTTGGGAGCTATAAGCCAAACCTCGGCCATGTTGACAGAAACCACCATGTCGCGAGTTAAGTTTCTGTTTCCTGGTTCTTGAATCGCTTACTGGAAATCGCAAGACCCACTGTGCTCGGAACACCACACCTTGGACCTTCCCAGAAGTGCTACATGTGGCCTCGCCTTCCAAGTTCCCGGTTCTGCTTACGTGCTATACGACTAGCCTTCCTTCCCTGGATCTCCCTATATAAACCCTCCTGTACTAATAAAAATCGAGACCTTGACAAACGCCTAGCTTGGTCTCCTTCTTGTGTCTGTTTGCCTTCTCCCATTCAGGTTAACTTCCCCTCGGGTCCTTGTTCAACTCCCCACTGGCCGAGGCACACCACAGAGACTGAGGTTTAGAGAAAAGAAGGGTCTCATTGTGCATTTTCTAGTGGTTGGTGGTTGAGGGGGAATTGCCACCCAGATCTCTTTGCATCACCATTGCCTCTTGCAGTAGCTGATCCCAAGGGTGCCTGTCGAGCATGCGGACTGCTATGTTTGCAGAGGGAAAGGCAGTTGGCTGTCCTTAGCTTCTGTAGCACACTTATTCTTTACAAATTGCTCTCCAAAAATTTGCGGAATGTTAATGATAAGCAATATTTTGAAGACTTACTATTTCTAAGAACCGTTCTCAAACTCATTTAATTCTCACACAAAAAATTTGCTATGATGTTGAGATTGCTATTACATTCCTTTTTTAACTAAGGAATTGAGGTACTGAGAGGTTAAGTCACTCACTGTTGGTTGATACAGTAGGTAAGAAGGGTTAGCCATGAGCTTGAACTCCTGCCAATCTAGCCCTAGAGGCCATGATCTTTAGCTATAAGGTATAATCAATTCCATTTCTGCTCACCAACAAAGCTTTCCCACTAAGCTTAGGCTGTTCTGGTGGGATTCTTTGCTTATGCTATACCTAGAATCCTCCTAAGAACTCCTAACTAGGCTTAAGGACTCACAATAGTCCAAGCCCTTTCAGGAAGTCTTCCTTGATTGCCCTCCATGCTTGGAGACCATTTATTTTGCTTCCAGATCCTGGGACTATTCCTCCTTTAACACTTTCCAACTCCTCCATGTGGCAGCCACTCTATGAACATGCGAGCAACAGCCCAAGGCAGTAACATGTAGTGAAACAGAAAAGTCCCTGCTCTGCAATCAACTTGCCTAATGACTCTGGGAAGCCTGTCAAACCATCTGAACTTCGAGCCTGTTGAAAGAAATGTCCATTCTGTGATCCCAAGGGAAATCACTGATTCAAGCAAGGCTTGTTAATGTATGCTGCAGCCCCGGGTCAGATGTTGGGAAACAGCTCTTTGTGCTTTCAATCCATCACCCCCAGACTGCTCATAACTATAGACAGCAAGTAAACTTTTCCTTCAAAAGGATCTAAGGTCACCTGCTTTACCAAGAGAGTTTCATTATTTCAGACTCCATCTGAACTTACTGGTCTTGCAACATGGTACAATACAAAATGCATGTTGTTTTTCCAGCAGCTAGTTGAACTGTAACGCACATACTATACAACTCACTGATTTGAAGCATATGATTTTACGTTGTTTCATATTCACAGAGTTGTGCAAGCATCACCACAATCTAATTTTAGGACATTTTCATCAACTCAAATAAGTCCCATGCTCACAAGCAAGAAATCACTTCCATATCTGTATTTTTCCCCTCCTGCCCCAGCCATGGCGGCCACTAGGTTGCTTTCTTGGTCTGCTTATGCTTGACGTTATATCTAAATGGAATCATAATCATACATGCTTCCTTGTGACACTTCTTTTCCTTAGCATATTTTCAAGTTTCATCTATGTATTTCATGCGTGTGTGTGTGTGTGTGTGTGTACATTATATACATACAATTTCAATGGGTGGCATATCAAATTTTACTTGTCCATCAGTTGCTAGACATTTGGGTTGCTTTCATAGTGTTCTAATTATGAGCATCTGGTATGTCTTATTTCTCCATCAGTTAATAGACATTTGGATCGTTTCCACTGTGGGCTGTCACTAATGTCACTAAGAGCCCTTGCAGACACATTTTTCTTCGGTGGTGTGTTCCACATTTCCTGGGCATACACCTTCGAGCAGTATCTGTGGAGCCTGTGGTAACACTGTGTGTTTATTTTGAGGAACGGAAGGCCATTTTGTACAGCCACTGCGCCATGGCGAATTCTCACCAGCATTGTAGGAAGACATTATATTTTCTTGTCAGACATTTTTCATCTGGTTAATGAGCCTTTAGGCCTAATTTTCAGTTCTTAGGAAGCGTTGACAGGGGAACATGTTAATGAACACCACGAGGAAGCAGTCAGACAGTGTGGAAACAGAGCAGCCTCTGACTAGCCTGCTGTCTTCAGTCACTGAGAAATGTCCTAAAAAGCGGGGGGTGGGGGGCGTTGTGGCTTTCAGATTGACAAATGTTAAAGAATTTAATGTGTATATCTTAGATGGATTCTGGTTCGAACAAAACCATTTTAAAAGAAATTTTTGAACCAAGTTGGGATATTTGAATATACATGGGATATTAGATGACATTAGGGGATTATTTATAATTTTCTTAGATATGATATTGGTATCATTGCTAGAATAAAATTCTTATTTACTTACTTTTGATAATTATTTATTTCTTTATTTGCAAGGACAGAGAGTGAGAGAGGGAGAGCGAGCACCAGGGCCTCCTTCCACTGCAAGTGAACTCGATACCTGCAGCACTTTGTGCATCTGGCTTTACATGGGTACTGGGGATCCAAATCTGGGCCTCCAGACTTTGCAAGCAAGTGCCTTTAACCAATGATCAATCTCTCCATCCCTGAATGGTTTTATTTTTAAGAGCTGTAACTGAATTACTTAGGGGCCATATTGTTATGATACCCTCAACTTACTTTCAAATTGTTCATTAATCTCTCTCTTTGTCTTTCTGTCTCTCTATATATTTGTCTCTCACACACATTCATACACACAGATGACACAAATGACAGCAACTCTTAAGTGTCCTAATTGATGAATGTAAGGATGTACAAAATAAGCTTTCAGCTTTTCTGAATGTTGATATTTTTCATAATAAAATGTTGTAAAGGCTGACACATGCTTTTAATGCCAGCACTTGGGAGGGTGAGGTAGGAAGATCACCATGAGTTCTAGGCCACCCTGAGACTACATAATGAATTCCAGGTCAGTCTGGGCTAGAGCAAGATCTTACTTCAAAAAAAAAAAAAAAAAAAAAGTTGGGAGGAAAGGAGATTATTAGTCTCATGATTTATAATTTTATTCTTGTAACCCCACCAAATTTATAATACCCTCAAAGGACAAGGAATCAACTTGTAGTCCTGGTATCAAGGCCAGTGTCCAGGGCCTTGAAGGTTGCTGGTGCTAACGTATCAGTGCAGATACTTGTTGCAACCAGGGCAACAGAGGAACTCATACTTATGCGTAATTCCAAAAGCGTTGCTGGAGAGCACTGAGGCCCAACATCCTTCACTTGGGAAACGAGAGGGTGGTGATTACAGCCACGCTCCTGATGCCTACAAGCAAAAACCAACTTTTCTAACTTTGCCCCCAGAACAACTGGAGAAAAAGAAAATAGAAACCAGCCAGTTTCCCAATTAGCATCACTCAACTTCATTGCTGTTTTTGCCCAAGCTGAAGCAAGTCAGAGGAGTAAGCTCTAAAACAGTACAGAACCCTTGGGGTACTGAACTCCTATTATTGTCCTGAAGAGAGAGGCGTTGGAAAGGTTCTTGGCAGATATTCCCCATCTGTTACGTAGAGGGCACTTCAAAAGCTAACCCTGCCGAAAGGTGACTTTCTGGGGATTTTGCTGAAACTTCGGAGGCCCCCGGGGCCAACACTGTGTGATCCTAACAATATTCTTTTCAGAATTCTGCTTTCTCCCTGCCCGCCAGCACCAGGGGATGGGAATGAACTGGCTTCTGCTGACACAGCTCACTTCATTTTGCGACACAAAGCAAGTCACTTTTTCTCTGTAGTATTGGTTTTAGGACAGTGGAGTAAATGCTAGAAATGCAACATGTACCTCAGGAGGCACTGGAAATTCACTGTCAGCACCAGATAAGCCTATGAGGCTCTTCTTCACTCAAAGATAGCCTATCTCAAATTGCTCTGAGACTTCTAATTTCAAACGTTCTGTCTTGTTATTCCTGTAAAGTGATGAAATGTCCTAGATAGCCCTTTAGTTTGGACATGAGTCTGTACATTTTATTTTAGGTCTTTTATTTCCAGCTTGTTGTGATAGAAAAATCCTCTTTGTTCAATGGTGCGCTGGTTTGAAATGTATGTCCCCCAGTAGACTCAGGTGTTTTTGTTTACAAGCTTGTCTCCAACCAACTGGCTGGAGGAGGTGTCCATGGGGTGAATCCTGGGGTCCAGCCTTAAGTTGTCACGGGACAGATCTGATTTCTAGCCTGGGGTATGCAGAGTGAGCTCTGCCTGGGTTCCCTGCTGTTTGGCTGCTAGGTTTTTTTTTTTTTTTTTTTTTTTTTTGTTGTTCTTGCTTGTGGTATTGGTGGTAGTTTTTCTCTCTGCTTTGATCTGGGGCCAGCTTCTTCCGCCATTATGGAATTTCAGCTGGTTCTGTAAGCCTGAAATAAATCCCGTTTCTCCTATAAACTGTGTCTGGTTTGAAGGTTCATTCCAGTAGCGTGGAGCTGACTATGACAAATGGGTTCTATTAGTTTTTTTAAAAACAGTGACACAAAAGTTGTTACATAGCAAGAATGTACTGTTTCCTTGAAGAACAGTTTCCCCCCACTCCCTGCCAAAAGTCTGCTTTGCTAGGTCATTTATTCAAACCATGCATTTGTCCAACATATAACTAAGCTTTTGTTTCCAAATGCGGTGATCATTGTTCTACCCATGTTAACTCAGTTGAGTAGGGATGAAACTAGTCCCCAGCAAGATTTTCTAGGACTGGTTGGACCTGGTGGCATAGGCCTGTGATTCTAGGTACTCAGGAGGCTCAAATATGAATAAATAAATATATAATAAACAATAACAAAAGAGCTGAGGATATAACTATATAACTCAGTGGCAGAGCACTTACCTAGCAGATGCAAAACCCAGGATTTCATCCTGTGCATGAATGTATGTTCGAGGTTAAACAAATAAACAAACAAACATTCAAAACAACTCAACCAGTAATTAAGCAAATGGACTGAATAGACACTTTTTAAAAGGAGTAAAGACTGGGGGTGTTGATGCATACTCATAATCCTAGCACTTGATAGATGGAAGTAAAAGGATCAGGATCAGGAATTCAAGGCCAATTTTTCTACATAGTAAGCCCAAAAGAAGACAGAGAAGAAAAAAGAGGCACAGGAGGGAAGAAGGAAGTAGCAGTAGAGGTCAGAATACCACAGGGATACCTGCATACCTGTACTGTCTCTGGAAAGAACTTCATTGCCTGTTTTATCTCTGGAAAGAATTTTTGGAAAATGATGATGTAAGAATTACCATAGGGCTTAGTGGAGAGATGGCTCAGTGGTTAAAGCACTTGCCTGTGAATCCTAAGAACTCATGTTCAAATCTCCAGGTCCCATGTAAGCCAGATGCACAGTGACATAGGCAGGCAATGTTGCATGTGCCCACAAGGGTGCACAAGTCTGAAGTTCACGAGGAACATGGTATCCAACAAGTACTAAAAACATTAGGAGACAAATTGGAATGAATGCTGATTATATATTTGATTGGACAAGCTACTATTAGTTTTTAAAGTGTAATAGTGAGATTATAGTTTTCTGAGTTTTTAAAATTTCTCTAAATATTTTATTTATGCATTTATTTGAGAGAGAGAGAGAGAGAGAGAGAGAGAGAGAGAGAGAGAATAGGTGCACCAGGATCTCCATCCACTGTAAACAAACTCCAGATGCATGCTCTACCTTGTGCATCTGGCTTATGTGGGTACGGGGGAATCGAACCTGTGTCCTTAGGCTTTGTAGGCAAGTGCTCTAACCACTAAGCAATCTCTCCAGCCCTCTGAGATTTTTCTTGACTGTCACATGCTGAAATATTTACAAATGAAATACTTTAGTATATAGATTTTGCTTCAAGATATTCCAGAACACAATAGCTTGGAGTATTGTGGCTGCATGACCCAAGATTGGATATTGGTAACTGTTCAAGGATGTATTTTCTTTTTAAAGGACATGGACATGTTTGCAAAAGTTTTTCCAGTGAAGATCAGAGTGCCTAAGTATTATTTTAATGACACAAAACATGCTTAAGAAAGTGTGTCCTAGTAGCTTTTAATTCAGAGTGATATTCGGACAGCTGTTGCTAAGCAGGTGCCAAAGCCCTCAACTAGGAGCCCAGAACTTGTCAATTCACACATCTGCAAGGTGGAGGAGCTCAGGCATAGGAATGCCTTTGACTAATCTGCACACTTTATTTCCATGGATGATACTGGTCAGGATCCCAGGGCCTTCAGTTAGTAGTCTAAAGATCTTGTTTAACAAGTGATGACAGAGATTCTGTGCAGCATGGCGAGCTCTTGGAGCTCAGAGGCTTCATGGAACAAAGGACCAGGGTATGGAGTGGGACTGAGGGATTTGCCTCCAGGTCATCACTAGGTAGTTAGAGGGACTTGAGGAAGCCACTTCTATTCTTTTGCTCTGTCTCCTCACCTGTGATGGTGTAATAACAATATCCTCCTAATAGAGCAGTTGTGATGATTAAGCCAGGTGATATATAATGCACTCAGAGATGATTCAGTCTCTGACAATGATCAATGTCATCACCCTCATCTTTCTGACTGGTTGGTGGCAGGAATGGCTCCCTTTTTGAGTAACTTGTAGTTAGGTCCTGTGATAGTTAAGGTGTTGTCAACTTGATCTGTTTAGTAGTCCACAGAAATCCCTTTCGGTTGAGTCTCGGAGGTTGCTTCTAGGAAGGATCTACTAAAGGAGGAAGTCTTTCCCCCAGAGTGAGCCCTTCCCCCAGAGTGGGCGGTCCCACTCAGAGGGGGACTTGATATAAGGAAGCTCTGGGTAAAAAGAGCCCCTTTCTTTCTTTCTTCCTTCTTTCCTTCCTTCCTTCCTTCCTCCCTCCCTCCCTCCCTCCCTCCCTCCCTCCCTTCCTTCCTTCCTTCCTTCCTTCCTTCCTTCCTTCCTTCCTTCCACTTGGCTGCCAGAGCTGCTCTCTACCTTCCAGCATGGATTGAAGACCAGTGTGGACTAAAGATCAGCATCAACTGAAGACCCCCGTGGATCAAAACCCAGCGTCTCCTCAGGAAGCCTCCAGGCTTTCCGGCACCATCTGCAGTGCCCTGTCGGGACTGCTGAGGCATCTGGCCACGAGGACTGAGCAGCTACCAGGTCTAGTGATTCTTGGGCCTGCAACTGGTCCTTTGAGCCCTTGTTTTCCAACAAACAGGAAGCAGATGGAAACCTGTAGCTACTAAACAATCATGACACACTTTTTCCCTAGGAAGTCAAACACATTAGAATTACCATAACATGAGCTCTTTGAAGCATGGAAAGATTGAGGGATGACAATTAATGTGAATTAGACACGACTATCAAGGGAAACTCTACTTGGAATGTAACTTAAAAGACTGTTCTCTTGCTTACACACTAGAAAAACTGGATTTCTTGTAAGAACCTCAAAACAGAAACATTGTTTTATGTTTATACATGTAGATTTATGTCTCTGAATATTGGTATCTTTTTTAAAATACTGAGAGAGTGTCTGGATGGATTTGCTTTTGTGGATTTTATTGAATAAGGATATCTTCTCCTGTTGTTGAAATAAAATAAGTAAGATAAAATAAAAATATTAATTATATTTAAAAATATTTCTGCATCTATATTAGGAAATATGTGTTCCTTTTAAATTATTTTATTTTTATTTATTAGAGAGAGAGAGAAAGACAGAGAGATTGGGCACACTAGGGTCTTCAGCTGCTGCAAACAAACTCCAGACACATGTGCCACCTTGTACATCTGGCTTACATGGGTCCTGGGGAATGAAACCTGGGTCCTTTGGCTTTCCAGGCAAGCTCCTTAACTGATAAACCATACCTCCGGCCTTGTCTTCCCTCTTAAAGTCATTTTTGTGTAAGTGAGAATGGCAAATGATATTGCTTAAATATGGTTTATTGAAATACAAGTTGGGCCAAATTTGGGCTGCAAAGGTAGCTTAGCAGTTAAGGTGCTTACCTGCAAAGCCAAAGGACCCAGGTTTGATTCCCCAGGACCCACGTTAGCCAGATGCACAAGGGGGCACATGCACCTGGAGTTCGTTTGCAGTGACTAGGCACATCCATTCTCTCTCTCTACCTGTCTATTTCTGTATCTCTCTCTCTCTCTCTCTCTCTGTCAAATAAATAAATAAAAATGAAATATTAAAAAAAGAAGTTAGGTCAAATTCAAAATAGCAAACTACTAATACTGGAGCATTACATAATATTTTAAATCTAGATTAATCTTACAAGTATGGAGTGAGTTTTTACATTTTAATTATTGAAACATCCACATTATATCAAGTATACAACCTAAGGAAGAGGAGATATTGAGAGAGATTATGCAATAAGGAGATTAGACACCCAAATATCCCTTTCAAGGTACATATGGTACATATGTGTGTAGAGTATGTATGGTGGGTGATATGTTGTGCATGCACCTGTGTGTGTGTGCTCAGTGTGGAGGTCAGAGAAGAACCTCAGGTGCCCTGCCATATTGCCCATGCATGGACTTCCTTGACTCGAGGTCTATTCCTCAACCCAGAGTTACGTTTTATTTTCTGTCAATGAGCCCCAGTGTTGCAGTCAGGTTTGCATTGCTGGTAGAAATCACCCAGCAGCTTGTGGGAAAAAAAGAGGTTTATTTATTTATTTATTTTGGTTTTTTGAGGTAGGCTGACCTGGACTTCACTATGTAGTCTCAGGGTGGCTTTGCACTCACGGCGATCCTCCTACCTCTGCCTCCCGAGTGCTGGGATTAAAGGCGTCTGCCACTTGTTATGCCCAGATCACGGAGTCCCCAAAGACCACCAATAGCAAAGAGCTTTATTTCTGGCCTAAGCTCGTGCTCTAGACTTCACCAAAGTGGTGGATCGGTCCAAGAGCCCTGAATGGCGGTTGGGAGAGTCTTTTATTGGGGTTCAAATGGGGAAAAGGGGAATTCCAGCTTGGTAGTTACATGATTGGCTGACATTTAGCAAGAGCGTACATGTTACAAACTGATTGGTTACATTGCAGCTGAAGAACATTAAGCAAACTTACTTGAAACCACAGGAATGTAAAACACTTATTTGGTCCTTTCTGATTGGCCTGTTATAGGGGAGATGCAGGTGCTGGGCAGTCTGTGGTTTTTCTAGTAACTGCTGAACCAGTATCAGGAAACAGAAACTTAGGCCTACTAATGACTCTGAAGCCTGTCATGGCATTACTCTGGTATGACCCTTCACTACCATGCACGGCAAAATTTTTCTTTAAAAAAAAAAAAATTTAAGCCAGGCATGGTGGCACATGACTTTAATCCCAGCACTCAGGAGGCAGTGATAGGAGGATCACTGTGAGTTCAAGTGAGACCCTACTTCAATAAACCAAATATATATATATATATATATATATATATATATATATATATATATATATATTTGAGAGAGAGAAGGAGAGGGAGAGGGAGAGGGAGAGAAAATGGGTGCTCTGGGGCCATCAGCCACTGCAAAGGAACTCCAGATGCATGTGTCACCTTGTGCATCTGGCTTACGTGGGTCCTGGGGAATCGAGCCTAGTTTCTTTGGCTTTGCAGGCAAGTGCAAAAGAGTTTTATTTTGGCTTACAGGCTCGAGGAGAAGCTCCACAATGGCAGGGAAAATGACAACATGAGCAGAGGGTGGACATCATCCCCTGACCAACATAAGGTGCACCATAGCAACAGGAGAGTGTGCCCAAACACTGGCAAGGGGAAACTGGCTATAATACCCATAAGTCTGTCCCCAACAATACACTCCCTCCAGGAGGCATTAATTTCCAATTATCATCAGCTGGGGAGACTAGCATTCAGAACACCTAAGTTTATGGGGGACTCCTGAATCAAACCATCACACCCAGTGATTCTCCAGTCTCTGTCAATGTCTTTCATGGGCCATACCCAATTTTGTATGTGGGTTTTGGAGAGTTGAACTTAAGAGGTCTTAGGCCATTCCAGGTCTTTATGGTTCAGCAGCAAGGTCTATTCACCATTGAGCCATCACCCCAGCCCTTAAAGCATATTTAGTGTCTTCAGTTTTCCTGAACAATTCCTTTAAAAATCCAAATAATTGGGCAGCTGTGGTGGCACATGCCTTTAATCTCAGCACTAGGAAAGCAGAGGTAGGAGGACCGCAGTGATTTTGAGGCCACCCTGAGACTACATAGTGGATTCCAGCTCAGCCTGAGCTAGAGTGACACCCTACCTGGAAAAGAAAATCCAAATAATCAGTCATATGACCCCCAATATTTTCAGTTTTATTAGTTTGTAGTTTGCATCTGCAGCCACCTGACTGGAGGCGGTGTCACTAAATTGGAAATATACATATATTTTAAAACTTGATGTTCCTATCATCCCAAATACTGTCACAACAAATTCTGAGAACTTAAAAGGATATCTGCCTTAGATATTCAGACAATTTTAACAATGTAAATGTGCTCTGACTTCATTCTAACAATGAACAGCAATGGATAGCGACTATGGTCTGGCCCAAAGGCTCTGCAGACTAGTTTGCTTTGATAAAATTATTTCCCTTTCATCAAGTTTTGGTTTTCTTATCTGTGAAAATGTATAGTATGAAAATATAACAGTGAGAACGAGGGAGAGGATGGCTGAGTGGATAGTGGGCAAGCATGAGTACTAGAGTTTGATGCCCATGTGAATGTTAAGTGGGTGTGGTGGTCCACCTATAACCCCAACACTCAGAAGATAGGAACAGGGGATACCTAGAGCAAGATGACAAGATAGAATAGCTGAATCAATGAACTCTGGGATCAACTGAGCAGCCTCACCTCAGTTAGAGTGGAGAGAGATATAGGAAGGTATCATTCTCTGGCTTCCACATGTGTACATACATGGGCCCCCTTGCACATACACACATGCACAACACACACATACATACTTTTAAAAAGGTCACAGTGAAATTTATTTCTTTGTATATCAACCAAAGAAGTTTATCTTCTGTAATAGCTGATTCAAGAATGGAAATGTACACAAATGAGTGCAGTTTAGGGTGTAATGTGCTAAACATTAACCATTATTATTAACAACTGATGAACAATTGTCAAATGACAGAGCTTTGAACAAGTGGTTTTGCTTGGTAGGACCTTTTGAAAATAACAAGTGAGCCTGTCAGTTTCTCTTCTTTCTCTTTTCTTAAAATGTTTTATTTATTTATTTGAGACAGAGAGAGAGAGAGAGAGAGAGAGAGAGAGAGAGAGAGAGAGAGAGAGAGAGAATGGGCACTCCAGGGCATCCAGCCTGCAAATGAACTCCAGATGCATGTGCCATGTGCATCTGGCTTATGTGGATCCTGGGGAATTGAACCTGGGTCCTTTGGTTTTGCAGGCAAGTGCCTGAACCGCTAAGCCATCTCTCCAGCTGTCTTCTTCCTTCTTTGAGAGTCTGTCCACTACTGCTCTGCCAGTCAAAAATGAAGTACTTGTGTGTTTCTCTTGTCTTGGAACAGAATGACTTTAACTCATTAGGTCATGTGTCAATTCAGTGGCTGACTGAGGGCCTTAAAAATGCTATTCTTTTATAGACTCTATCTTTTCCCGGTTGTCAGGGTGGGAATTACATTCTTCTCTGAGTTTTATATCTTACACCCAAGTAGAGGCTTCCAAAGTCTCTCTTTAACATTACTTGATGTCTCTCCTAACCGTTGCTGAGAGATGTAAAAATATAGTGGACCACGGCCAAGCTCTGTGAACTGCCCCAAGAACTGAGTATCTTTAAAGAGATGCTTTGTGAACGTACCTTGGGGCTATATGAATTGGGCTCTTAAGTGTTCACTCTATAGTTTTTTGGCTACAGATCAATTTGCTGGACACATTTTGTAGCATGTTCTTCAATCTAGGAATGCTGAGAAGTATAAAATGGACATATCCAAGAAACAAACAACTCTGCAGATCTTCTGATTCATTTCCCAAAGAGTTCTGGGCTATTATTCTCATTTTCCCATTTCTCATTTCTTTGTGATTAAGCAAAGAAAGAATCCAAGGAACCTAATCAGAAAGCTTTAATGTGACTTAAAATGGCAATTGTGTATAGACTGGCGTTCCCAGGTTTGCCTTAGTGCGCACGGATAGGGTTTACTTTCTTGTATCAGCCAGCTGCCCTTTGCCTATTAAAAGGTGAGCCAATGACTACTTCCACAGCATTTTGATGGACAACATGTTCACTGTCTCTAAGGAAATCATCTAAGCTGTTTAGACCTCAAAAATGCCAGCAGTTCTTCTAGAAACTAAATGCCAAGAAGTTTATTATGCTGTTTCGTTACTTTGTTAGAAAGATACATAATCTTAGCCACATGAATTCTCTTTACCTCTTTGACCCCCTTGTTCTCCTGAGTGGGACACTTAGTTTATAAATAAATAGATATAAGTAGTTGCTATGTCCTCCACTTATTATAAATTCTCTATTCCATACCTTAAGAGGAATGCTCTTTATTTTTTTAAATATTTCATCTTTATTTATCTGAGAGAGGGGGGAGGAAGGGAGAGAGAAAGAGAGAGAGAGAGAGAGAGAGAGAGAGAGAGAGAGAGAGAATGGACGCACCAGTGTCTCCAGCCACTGCAAATGAACTCCAGATGCATGCGCCACCTTGTTCATCTGGCTTATGTGGGTGGGTACTGGGGAATCAAACCGAAGCCCTTTGGCTTTGCGGGCAAGCGTCTTAACTACTAAGCCATCTCTCCAGCCTCAGGAATGCTCTTTATTCTTGTGATTTACTATTGAGAGTGAGCTGGCACAGAGAATAAGTGGGAGTCCAAAGGCTTATGTCTGACGGTGCATTATTGACAGAATTTGTAAAGGTAAGTGAGGGCTGACTGTCCTACTCTATCTCAAAGACACATTTCATTCTTAGACATAGGGGATTGATTGTCATTCAAGTAGCTGACAAAGAGCACAAAAATATTTGACTCAAATTAGGTCTGAGAGAAACCTAACCTCTCACTGAGAACACAGTCGAATCTGATGATCTCTGAAGTACAGTCACATTCTACTGGAAACCCATTCTCCTCTGGTCCATCGGACATCCAAAACTAAAGTGAACTTGGTCAATGAATGGAGAGAGCTTAGCATTTGAGTGCTTATTTCTGATAGTCTGGGAGTCATTGATTTGTGGCTGTCAATCTTTTTGGTCTGGTCACATAATTGAAAGGGGCTTGTACAGTACACAGGCAAGAAAGACACGATTGCAAGGGTGGAGGGGAAAGGGAGAGGTTGAAAATTGTATAGCAGAGGCAAGTAGACGACAGCCCTGAAAATTGGAATCTACTTCAAATACTAAGAGAAAGGCTAAGGAATTAGTCTGAGGCCAAGATAAGAGGGAGGAAAAATAAATTTTTTTTCTGTTTAGTAGCAAATAATCTCCTCATTGTGGACACTCAATGACCTGAATAATGTATCAAACTGTGAGGCAATGGCACCCACCCAACTCACTTACAGAAAGGGTCTCCAAAGAGTGGTATTATAGAGGAGGCTAATTAATACGTCATCATCCCTCAGTACCTATTCGTTGTCTTTAAGGATCTGGAAGATCTTAGTATCTTTGCTATTGATATGATGGTATGTAACCTCCCAATCATTGAGGAAGGAGCAAAGATAACTAAACCTGGTACCAGAGGAGACACTCACAAAACATTGAAGCTTGGTTAAGTGCTGGACTGCCACCATTAGTCTCAGGCCAATAGCCTAGTTTGGAAATAGGCCCACGAATGCCAAAATGAAATTGAAATAATAATTTGAGACAAGTTGCTTAAGCCACAGCTGTCATTTACCTAGTCTGGTTTGATCAGCTTGGATAGGTGCCTCACTCCCCCACTTTGCTTGATGCCATTAGAGTAAGCAGAGGATTAATGTCTCTCTCTATATATGATTAATGTGTATATATATATATATATATATATATATATATATATATATATAATTTATTTATTTGAGAGAGAGAGAATGGGTGCACCAGGGCCTCTAGCCACTGCAAATGAACTCCAGATGCATTTGCCAACTTGTGCATCTGGCTCACATGGGTCCTGGAGAATTGAACCAGGATTCTTTGGCTTTGCAGGCAAGTGCCTTAACCACTAAGCCATCTCATCAGCCTAATGTCCTTCTCTCTTTTTTTTTTTGAGATGCACTTTGTTTTTTGTTTTTAAAGATTTATTTTTATTTATTTACTTGTTAGAGACAGAGAAGGGGAGAAAGAGAGAGAGAGAGAGAGAGAGAAAATGGGCATGCCAGGTCCTCTAGCCACCACAAACGAACTCCAGATGCATGTGCCACCATGTGCATCTGGCTTATGTGGGACCTGGAGAATAGAACCTGGATCCTTAGGCTTCACAGGCATGCGCCTTAACCACTAAGCCATCTCTCCAGCCTAATGTCCTACTTTACGACACTTGCCAGCTACATAAGGCCAAGAAACAATGTATCTGCAGAGAGCACCGTTAACATGAGCATGGTTTGTGGCTGGCTCTCCACGTGGAGTACAAGCCCGAGAGAAGTTCCACACCTCAGCCTGGTAGCCAACACCCTCCTCACTGAGGATTCTGCAACCAGCTTCAACCAAGGAGCAGACAGAAATGCAAAGAATCCCCATGCCCCCTCTCCGGCTACGAAACTTGATGCTCGAAACATGTACGTGCATGACCAAACAGCAGGACCAATTTGTGTTTGCCACTCCATTCCAGTACCACAAAACTTGGCCTGCTGTCAATAGTTGCCAACAGGCGATAAGCTCATGATTATCAGGGATGGTCAAATTAATGAGTGCCAATTCTCTGAGTTTATTTATTTACTTATTTGCAAGCTGAGAAGAGACAGACAGAATGGTGTGTCAAGGCCTCCAGCCACTGAAAACAAACTCCAAATGCATGTGCCACTTTGTGCACCTGGCTTTCCGTGGATACTGGGGAATGGAACCTCCGCTGAGCCAACTCTCCAGCCCAAGTTTTTGTCTTAAGCTTATTAGTAAGCTTACTGGCAAATCCCCACCCAAATAACTATATTGCTTATGCTTATCTTCAGAGTTCCCTTGAGAATTAAAAATTCCAAAAGAGGAGTAAGAAGGAAAAGGCACGACACTCCTGTCTTCTGGGAAATCAATTTTTGGTTTTGTTAGAATATCAAAAGTCGTGGGTCTTCTTGTCTTCCAACCAAAAAAGTAAAAACTGAAAGTAAGTCATGATTCTTAAACATTTAGAGAAAAATACTTTAAAAGCAGGTTCTTTGTAACTCCTAGATATGCTAATTCATTGGTTTTGGTTTGGCCCTAGGGATCTGAATTTTACCAGGTTCTACTCTAACATGTTCTGTCGCTCAGCCAGGTGTTGGAACTGCTGCCCTAATGTGCCTACCTTTCCAGCACACGGAAGTCCGAGATCAGCACTGCTTTGGGTTTCTTTGCTTTTGTGTTTTTTCCAGACAGTGACATTTTAATACAGACAGTTGCTGTTAAGGTTAGCATTGTGGGATTTGTAAACTTTGTCTCAATATTCTGCATCGTCACTGTTACATGCTGAATGATGTCTTCCCAGAATTTATATAATATATAACCTGTGACACCTCAGGATGTAACTACATTAGAAAATTTGGTATGTAAAGAGGTAGTTCAGGTGAAATGAGGTCATAGGCTTAATTCAACATGATCAGTTTCCTTTGAGGCCGAGGAAATCAGGATACACACACAGTGAGGGAAGGCCGTTGGTATCCAGAGAAGAGACAGCCTGCTGCAAACCACACAAAGAAAGGCCCCAGGAGCAACTAGCCATGCTGACACCCTGATATGGGATTTATCACTTCTAGAGTTAGTAAAATATCCATGTGTGTGGTTTAAGCTATCAGCTATGAGATCGTGGCAGTCCTGGCACACTAAAGTAATCTCCATTTTGGAGGCTGTGTCTATTACCAGGGCTCCAAGCTCCACCTCTACTGATGTCCACGTAATGAGTGCTGACGCTGGACCAGGTGTGTGTGTATGTGTGTGTTGGGTGGAGGAAAAGAAGCAGAGGAGGTGTTGTCACAAGGTTCTCACAGCATATCACAATGGGCCTTTCTGTGGAGGAGTATGCTAGATAAATACTATAATCCAGTCAAGAAGTTACTGTCTGAATTATTATGCATCATCTAGTCTTCTAAAAATATTTATGAGTGAGAAGGGGGCGGGGAAAGGGGCATACCAGGGACTCTCACCACTACAAATGAACTCTATATGCATCTACTTTGTGCATCTGGCTTTATATGGGAGCTGGGGAATCGAACCCAGGCCATCAGGCTTTGTAAGTAAGTGCCTTAACTGCTGAGCCATCACTCCAACCTTGTATCATCTACTGTAAATGCTGTAGAAAAGCTTATCATCAAGGAACTCCCATTAATATCATCATTAACTGTGTCATCATTAATATCATCCATGTGTTAATTCCTTTTGTGTGGCTATGACAAAATACCTGACACAGACAACTCACAGGAAGAAGGGTTCGTTTTGGCTCATGGTGTTGGAGGGTTCAGTCCCTTGCAGCAGGGAAGGCATAGTGAGGCAGCTTGAACCATGGCAGATACTGGAAGAGGCCAAGGCAAAATACAGACCAAGGGCATGTCCCCAGTGACGCACTTCCTCTAACTAGGCCCCATTTCCTACCTTGTACTCTGCAAACGCCATCAATAGGGACTAGCCTGCCATCCTACTCTCCTAGCCAGTTCTCAGTTCAGTTGAGTTGACAACACAAATTAGCCACATAATTAGCAACTTTGTATGATTTGTTTCTGTACCCTCAGCATCTAGCTAAGCTCCCAGCATATGGGGAGTGATCAACAAATCTTGGTTTTGGAATCAAAGGGATCACCTGCTGTCTGTCAAAACCTTTTGGCAACTAAGCGCTCCTTACGTATTCAAATGGCAAGTGCCTTACTTAGACTAATAATGATGTCATATAATTTAAAGATACATATTACGATCAACTTGTATTACAGATATAGTAGAGATGATGAGATGATACACATATGATGATAAGGAAACGAAAGTTTCTTGTTTATAGTTTTGGTATGGCTTTTTTTTTCTTTTCATTAATCTCTTCATTAACTCACACTTAATGAAAATAACTTCATCTCTCTCACACGTAGTGAAATTAATCCCTGGATGCCCAGCTTGACAGGATTTTGAATCACCATGGAAACAAATCTCTGGTCATGTCTGTGAGGGGTTTTCTAGATTCGATGAGTTGAGGTGGGAGGCCCCGCTCTCACTGTGAGTGGCGCCATCCTACGGGCTGGGTTAGGAGGGCTGTGCACGAAGGAAGGCTGGCTGAGCGCTCGGCGGTCCTTGTTGTGCTCTGCATCCTCACTGGTGGACTGCACAGGCTCAGCTCCTGCTGCCATGCCTTCCTTCTCACGAGAGACTGTAGCCTGGAAATGTAGGCTGAAATAAACCCTTCCTTCATTAAAATGATTTTTTTTTTGGTGAGGTCTTTTTTCTCACAGTAAGAAATCAACTGATATACATGTTAAGTCTATTGAATCATAACATACCTTTGGCATCATACTAAGAGTGAGGCAGTGGATATATGTTGCAGCCAGGTTCTCATTGCTGGCAGAAAAAACACCTGACCAAGAACAGCTTGCGGGGAAAAGAAGGGTTTATTTTGGCTTACAAACTCAGTGGGGAAGCTCCCCAATGGCAGGGGAAAATAATAGCATGAGCAGAGAGTGGACATCTCCTCTTGCCTAACATCAGATGGACAATAGCAACAAGACAGTGTGCCAAACACTGTCAAGGGAAAGCTGGCTATTAATACCCATAAGCCCGCCCCCAATAATACACTGCCTCCAGGTGGCTTCAATTCCCAAATTACCACTGGCTGTGGACTTAGAATTCAGAACATTTTAGTTTATGGGGGACACATGAATCAAACCACCACATTCTGCCCCTGGCCTCCATAAACTGATAACCAAATATGATGTAAAATGAAATGCATTCATCCAACTTTAAAAATTTCCATAGTTTTTATTAATCTCAGTGATGTTCAAATATCCCCATAGTCCAAGGCCTTTGAACTGAGCCACAATACCCAAAACAAAACAAAACAACCCATAATGTCACAGAATAAACATTTATACTGAAAAATATGGCATTGGGAACAGCAAAGAAATATTCAGCCAATACAAGATTTAAGCAAGGCAAACATCAAACTCTGTAGCTACAAGTCCAACAACTCTAATCAGTGACAAGTCTTCAAGTCTGATAATTCTAACCACTGACAAGTCTTTGGAATTGCAACTCCACCTCTCTAGTTAAGCTACTCACAGTCCCAGAAAACTTCATCTGGTGCTGGCAATTGTCCTTGGCAGCCATTCCATAATCCTAGCATCTCCATTGGGTCTCCACTGCAACCCACAATTTGTCCTCATGGCTCCACTGGTAATTTAACAATCCTGCCTCATACTGCTCATGGCCATTTCAAAAATACAAGCCATGTTGCAAATTCAATGACCCTTTCTTTTCTGCATTTCTTATGCTTCACAATACCAGGTAGGGTGGCAACTTATTAATACAAGGGGGAATAAACAGACTTTGAAGAACAGGACACTCCTTCAGCATTCAAACCCCTTCAAAAGACTCTACATTGATTCTGTTGTCCCAATGCAGGTCACCTGGCCCAATTTCAATGATTGTAATCTCTCAATTGCAATTGCAATTGCAGCTGAACAGGAAGCTGAACAGTCAGCAGTTTTGGTCCAAAGATTTCATTTTTTTCTGTGCCATATCCCTCTGCTCATACGAGTCCATTTCTATGCAATGAAACCTGGTACAAGTTCTTAGGATATGGGTATAACAGCAAGCCTCTCACACAAACTGCTTCTAGCCCAGTCCAGACAAAGCTCCTTCTCACCTTCATAAGTCAAACCGCACAGTTCATAGTTCTTACTGCATTCAGGTCTTTCAACTCTGACCAGAATAGTCCATCAATATGTACTTACAGCATTGCAAGGTGTCTCTTAGGCCACAATTTCAAATCTGTCCACATCTTCCTGCAAAGACATTCCAATAGGTCAAAGCCACAATGTCAGGTTTCTAACAGCAATGATACCACTCTCAATACCAACTTTACTGTTGCAGTCAGGTTCACATTGCTTACAGAAAACACTCAACCAAGAGCAGCTTGTGGTAAGAAGGGTTTATTTTGGCTTACAGACTCAAGGGGAAGCTCCATGATGGCAAGGGAAAACAATAGCATGAGCAGTGAATGAACATCACTTCCTGGTTAATATTAGGTGGACAGTAGCAACAAAAGAGTGCCAAATCCTGTCAAGGGGAAGCTGGCTATAATACCCATAAGCCCACCCCCAACAATACACTGCCTCTAGGAGGCTTCAGTTCCCAAATTACCAACAGCTGAGGACCTGGAATTCAGAATGCGTAAGTTTATGGGGGACACCTGAATCAAACCACCATACTATACATTGGTGATGAGATGTGGTTCTTGCTCTCATTTAAGTGGTTTGATTTGATAATGGGAACACACACACACACGGGATATTGTTAATTACTCTGTTGTGTCTTACATACATCTTTAGTGTGCTGTGTAGCAGTAATTGCTTTGGTTATTTCTCTATAATTTGTAAGCATGAAACCACAAACTGTGATAGATGGTGTTATTGGAGTGAATGTAAATAAGATGCCCTGAAGGAAAGCTAATGGAAGCATTCTGTTTAGGATAAAGATGCAGAGAAGGGAGCTTGAAAAGTTGATATTTCAACTAAGACCTGATTAGCAGCCATTAGCTAGGGGAGAGAGAGGGAAGAAGACATTCCATTTGAGGAAGAAGCAATGTGCAGATCATGAGTGTGCCATTCAGTATCTTCAGTGAGACAGAGAACACTGTCGAGTAAAACAATTCAAAAACCCCACATTAACCATGCTGGCTTATCCATGGACCCAAAGGCAATCATCAGGACGGGGGAGTGGAGGACTGTGTGGGATTGATCAAGGGTGAAAGGAATACAATTGAATTCATTAGCATTATTTATTCCTCCCTATTTAGTTGTGCCTCTTCCTCCTTAGAGCATATGATTCTGTCCAGTCCTTTAAAAATTTATTTATTTATTTATTTGAAAGAGAAAGAGAGAGAGAGAGAGAGAGAGAGAGAGAGAGAGAGAGAAAGAGAGAGACAAGGGTGTGCCAGGGCCTCTAACCTCTGCAAATGAACTCTAGACTCATGTGCCACCTTGTGCATCTGGCTTTATGTGGGTACTTGGGAATCAAACCTGGGTCTTAGGCAGTTTAGGGTGAGTAGGCTCTAAAGTAAAAAGCAGGAATGTCCTTGGGCTTGCCCTTGCAATCTCCACTTTGCTAGAGATCAGAGAAGAATCTGGCTTCTCCTTATCTCTTGCCCAAAAGAGTTCTGTAGATATGCTTTTCTATAAACAACTTGTGCCCCTCCCTGGGAAGGAGCATTCCTGGAAGGTTTAAATCTGATACTCTCATTGTGGTTGGTTAAGCTCAGCCCCAAAACTTGGCATCATGGCTGGCCTCTTCTTGAGCCAGCACCTACCCTTAACCAACCAGCTCTTTCTGTCAGGTTCACCCAAGGCTAAAGGTAGAACCACCACAATAAAGTTATAAATAGATGCTTACTGGGGGACAAGCTTTCTTTGCTGGCTCCCAAACTTCCAGGTCCTTAGCCACCCATAGTCCCACATGGGTCTTACCCTGTCTCTCCTCCCTCATGGTGGGAGCTCTCTGTACTTCCTCTTCTTTCCTTCTCTCAAGCTGATATGGTATATGGATTTCAATTCTTTAAATTCATAAGACAAGGATCTGGGGTATCCTAAATTTATTGGTGCATTGTGTATTTGAGTACTGATAAGGAACCTCAAAATTCTATGTCAGGGGCTGGAGAAATGGCTCAGTGGTTAAGGTGCTTGCCTGTGAATCCTTAAGGACCTAGGTTCAGTTCCCCAGTACCTACATAAAGCCAGATACACAAAGTGGTGTGTGCATCTAGAGTTCATTTGCAGTGGCTGGAGGCCCTAGCATGCACATTCTCTCTCTTACTTTCTCTCCTTGCAAATAAATAAATAATAATATTTTTTTAAAAATCCTATTTTATATTGGTACATTAAGGTTCTCAGTAAAGTAAACTGTTTCTCCATTTGTCAAGGTTTTAACTACTGATGAAACTGCGTCTTATGGTTAAGGTTCACTCATGCAGAGCTCACTGATACTAATTTGTTCATGGTTTAAGGGTTATAAAACTAGCTTTAAGGTACTTAGCCAAGTTAACTATGTTTCCCCACTTGTCAAAGTTTTTACTATTGGGGAAACTGAGTCTTAAGGTAAATGTTCACTCATTAATACTTAATTTCCTAAGATTAGGTTCTCATACCTAAATGTATGGTGGCTTTAAAGATAGCTCCTGTCTTGTTTATGCTAGTCCTATCAAATGGTCATCACTAGGCTTATTATTTAAGTTTAAATGATTTAATTTCAGTCATTGTGACTTTTGTCCTCCTGTTAGGTACAAATATGTTGAGATAGCTTGTCTAAGATTTATTTTAAGTCATGGATAGAACATAAAATTGCTTTATGTTAATCAAAATCTCTAATGCTCATCAGATTAATTGCTATCCAGTGTTTTCTCTTTCAAAACAGATTTGCCAACTGTTGTATTAAAGCTTAGCTGTTTTAGTTCACTAATAACCAGGTTATGATCTAGTCTTATGTGTAATCAATAGTTTTAGTCAAGACTATTGTTAAGTGACTATTCTCAATTTTGGTATTTCAAGTTTGTTGCTTATAAGTCAATTAACTCTTAAGATCTCCTTGTACCAAGGAATAGCCTCATTCTCAAATAATGGTCTTCGTCTGGACAAAATGGTTTTCAGGACTGGTAACATATTCTACATGTACTTATAGATATTAAATACTTAAAAGATAACACATGTCTGATTTCTATGCTTCAGATATGGTCTATACCATCCAGGTCAACTAATCAGATATACTGCATATCTATACCCTTCAAAGTTGGTATAGCTTCCTTTCTAAGTGTTTTAATAACCTATGTAAATGCCAAAGCCAATTGAGTCAGTGGAGATAAAAAAAAAGGCTAATATTTTGGCCTCAGCTCCCAGGTCATAAGGATACAGGAGATGATGGGATGTTTCTAATGTGTTTTACACTGGCCCTCTGGTAAATCACCTGTCTTTCTGTTAACAAAGGACACAGGGTCTTGAAGCAAAAGAATCAGTGTACAGTCTGCAGTAACAGAATTACAACTGAGAAGAACTCAGTCCTCCAGGCTTCCCAAAGGAGGAAAGGCCACTTGGTCAGCATGGCCCTGACTCATCCTAACGGATAATACCAGTGCTGGAGAAGCCATAGTGCACCTCCCAGGTCCCTAGTCTCCTTGGGAGAGGCATTATTGACCTCCAAAACTACACCTTCGACTAAATTTTGGCTACCTGCTTGGCCTTAAACACTCAGAGAGAAATGTGTAAGTGAAAATAAAGGGAAGCCTTAAAATTATGTGAATGGCCTACTAAGTCTGCCAGAAATGAACAGAGACATAAAAGCTTTCCAAAAGGGGAAACACACAAGGCCTTAAGGTATGTTGGCGCCCTCTCTAGTAGTTCTAGTTCTACAATAAGGAAAAGCAACTATAGACATCAGGATGGTTATTTTCAAATGTAAAACACACAAACACACACACACACACGACCAAAGGTCACTTAAGTCAAAAGGCTTCCTTATGCTGGAAACAATGAGGAGTCCCTTTAGACTTATGCCAGAACATCATTACCCTCCAGCCATTAAATTGGTTTGTTATTAAATGGGTCCTGAGGCTGAAAATGTACTTGGCAGCCCCTAATGACATCCCAGTGGCTTGGCAACACCATTGGCCCTGGCTACGCAAACATTGAAAAGTATATTCTGGGATTTCCTTGGATATAAGGATGACAAATAAAAATACCTGAGAGGGCTCAGATGATTCACAGGTTTTAAAACACCAATGGACTAGGAGTGTTTTTCAATGGTATGATGATTCAGTCTGTTTTTATTCCATCTAATGGCTTAGAAGATGTTGTCTGACACCCAGAAACTATCACTAAATGTACCACAAGGCTTTAAGGGACACAGCTACGACCTCTCCCTTCTCAATGCTGAGGTTCAAATGATGCGAGAGGCAATTACACAAAGTCACATGGCTTTGGACATCCTCATGGCGGCTCAGGTGTCATATTTGCCATTGCCAAGATTAAATGTTGTGCATATATATTCCTGATAACTCTGCCAATGTCTCCTCTGTTTTACAAGACCTACAGGAACAGATTAAGACCATGCCAGACACTACTGTGCCATTCAGTGACTAGCTCTGGGAGCGGATCTCAGGCTTTTCATTTCAGCTCCCACTCAGATGGTCCTGAGACAATCTAACTCCGTCTACCCAGGTTCCCTTGATTGCCCTCCAATGCCATGAAGTGTACAAGAAAGAACACCTTAAAGCCATCCAGTTTGCTGTATGCCCACTTCCCCTTAACTCCTTGCTTTTATTTGTTCTCTCCAAGGTTTTCTTCCAGAACTGTCTTCCTGCACTCTACCAATGCACTAAGGGGTCCCTGAGATAGTCCCATTGGAGAAATTTCCCAACTGCCACATGCAATGACCATGCTCAGCTTGAAAAAGCCAGATAGGTCTCCAGCCCAATTCTCTAACAGCAGTTAGAGCTACTTCTTCAGAGTGGGGGATTGAGGTAATTTAGGGTGTCAGGGCCCCAAAAGTAAAGAATCAGGAATGTCCTTGGGCTTGCCTTTGAAGTCTCCACTTTGTTAGAGATCAGGGAAGAATGTGACTTGTTCTTATCTCTTGCCCAAAGGAGTTTTCTAGATCTTTTTTTTTTTTTCTCTCATAAATACCCTGGGCACCTCCCTGGGAAGGAGCATTTCTGGAAGGTTTAGATATGATCCTCACATTGTGGTTGGTTAAGCTCAGCCCCAAAACTTGGCACCATGGCTGGCCTCTTCTTGAGCCAGCACCTAGCCTTAACCAATCAGCTCTCTCTCTCTCAGAGTCACCTAAGACTAAAAGTAGGATCTACCACAATAAAGTTATAAATAGACACTTACCAGGGGACAAACTCTTTTCTGGCTCCTGAACTTCCAGGTTTTGGCAAGCCTTCCCTCATCTCAGCCTAGGCAGGCTGAGACAAGGGGAACTCCACCCCAACCCCTAATCCCACATGGGCTTTACCCCTCCCCCCCATGACTGGAGCTCTCTGTACTTCCTCCTTTTTCCTTCTCTTAATCTAATGAAGTCTTCCTAAACCTTACCCTTTGGTCTATGGATTTGAATTCTTTA
Source organism: Dipus sagitta (assembly GCA_036346955.1). Lineage (NCBI taxonomy): Eukaryota > Metazoa > Chordata > Mammalia > Rodentia > Dipodidae > Dipus > Dipus sagitta. The sequence goes on from CM070770.1 coordinate 330,902,264, forward strand.
AATTCATAAGAATCTGGAGTATCCTAAATTTATTGGTGCATTGGCATGTTTGTGTATTGATAAGGAACCCCATCATTCCTGTTTCAGGTACTTAGGCTTGCAGGCAAGTGCCCTAACCACTGAACAATCTCTCTAGCAGCCCAGTCATTCTTTTTGAGCCCCTCCCCTTGTGGTTGGCTTGAGCTCAGATGGTATAATCCTTTTAACAGCTTTAAGAACTCGTATACATACACCCCTAAGTATCTAATCCTACATGTTTTTGTGTTTCTCTCTCTCTTTCTCTTTTTAATGCAGTGTTTTACATGGAGATGGAATTCACAACTAAAACAATATATTTATAATCATATGAAAATGAATCTTATGAATTCGGTCACACCTTATATTTTTATTTGTTAAATCCTTGACTTAACAGAGCTTAACATGAGTCAATTTTCTACTTAAAATATGGCCATATCCTCACTCCCATCCCAGATCATAAGCTCCTGGGGCAAGATACCCAGTGTACAAGCTCTACCCCAGAGTCCAGGCCCACATTGCTTGTGGTTTCCTTAGCAATCACCAAGTCCACAGATCAGCTGTACCATCTGCACCGAGTGGGCAAAAGGTAAATATTAGAACTGATTGTGTAAATCAGAAACAGACACACAAACTATCGTGAGTGTATTCTGTTTTCTTTTTTTGTATTATATAAGTTTTTTCTTCTTCTTTTTTTTTAATGGGAGGAATGGGATTTATTTCAGGCTTACAGATCCAGGGGAATTTCCATACTGGCAGAAGAAGCTGGCTCCCTTTCACAGATCCAAATAGAGAGACACAACCAAATAGCCAGCACCACAGGCCAGCACAAACCCAGCAACAAGTAGGTGGGACCCAGGCAGAACTCAGATTACTCTGTATCCCTTTTGCTTAGAATCAGATCCACCCCCAGTGTCACTTCCTCCAGCCAGCCAGGTAGCTGGAGATAAGCTTTAATAAAACACCAGAGTCTATTGGGGGATATACATTCTAACTTAGATGAGGTTTTACTTGACAGTGTTTTCAGCTTATTAAAGATATTGAATAGCTTACACTACAGGGACTCAGAGAAAGAGACTTTCAAGTCATGTTTTCAGTTAAAAAAAGAAACAGATCAATTAAGGGAGCAATCTGACACTTGGTCTGGAAATGGCTGGAGACCTTGAGTCTTAAAGGGACATTGTTAATTACTGTGCTGTGTCTTACTTGGGTCTTGAGTGTGCCTTGTAGTAGTAATTGCTTTGATTTATGGCTTGCTTTGGCTCTTTCAGAAACATATCACATTTTGACAGGTCTTATTTGAGTTACCAACTACATTTAGCACATTTTATGGAAAAGGAATATGTCTTACTCCACTTAGCATTCCAACTTTCTCAGCTTCCCAAGTGCTAGGATGCAATATAGGTGTGTGCCACCATACACAGAATTTATCCACTTTATTGTGAAATATATAGATGTGGGAGCATTTGAATACTTCCTGAAAATAGTCCTGCTTATATTATTACATGATAGTTCTATACATTGGTCATATTGTAATGAAGCTTTAAACATAAGCCATAAGTTTGTGCCATCATGAGTTCTTGCTTACATCCTCTAATGGCACGATGAATTTAATTTGAAGGCAATTGCTCTGTCTGATATACTGCACTGGGCTGGGAGTTCCTCACCAAGTTTGGATGCTGGGAGAACAGAATCCCTTCTTACTTATCTTCCTTCATAATTAATTACTTGGCCCACTCCTGGTATGGAGTAAGTGTTCAGTAAAGATTTGTGCAAGGTCCTGTATAAATGCATAGCAGGGAAGGGGCTGCACTGGTTCAAGGACATGATAAAGAGAGCATCGAGTGGTAAGCACATTTCACTTCTTTGGAGCTTCTAAAGATTTCATTACAAGTACTGTGGTACACTGTAAGAATCTTAACTTAGACCTCTAAATTCACCTGTTGAAGAGGATCAAGAGACTGCTTAGAATTGAACTTGCTTCTTTTTCAACTGTGGGGATTCGGTCATCTTCCTCTCCTGTGAAGGGGGAGTTTGAATGGTTCTGCTCACCTCAGTGGTCTCAGGAAGACCTGGCCATTAGTGATGTGAGGTTTGGGAGTGACCAGGACCACACAAAGCACTCTGAGGCAAAGATGAAAGCATTTATTTGGGAAAAGTACGAGCTTCCAGGGCTGACTCTCAAGAGTGGAGCACAGTCAACCTGAGTTTTTAGGTAGTGGGCTTTATAGAGCTTCTTCAGTTGGGGGATGGTGAGGAAGGAAAAAGAGCTCGTTTTGTTAAGTTGAATAGAAAAAGTTCCTTTAGGGGAGATCATTAAATTATCCATTTAAAGTAGCTAGGGCGTGACACCAGAACAGTGACAGGAAACCATGATCTGGGGGTATTTTTAGGAAAGGAAGGAATAAAGGCTGGTCAGTTTCTTGAGGAATGTGGATAATCCACTTCCTTATGCCTCTGTCACCATTCTGCTGTCCTTGGTGACTCTATCTTGGGAGCCCATCCTGATCTAACAAGTAGAGGTCCAACATTTCACTTTGAATACAACACATTCCTAGCTACTTCTGGGAGACAATGTCAAAGACAAGGAGAGAAGAGACTTGTTTGTAGACAGAGTTGAAGTGCTGTGTTAAAGTGATTAAGAAAGCCCTCACCACTCCTCACTCACCAGGAGAGCCTCCCTGATGCGAGGGAGCCTATAGTCTGACTATTCCTTACACAGCAAGGATAAGGAAAGGAATCTAGAGAGGATGACACATTTGCTGGAAAACACAAGCAGGGATTATCGTAATAATGTACTGGGAATCCTGGATGTTAAAACCCTGAACTAGACTCATGAGTGGATATGAATAAAGTGACAGGGTAGTCATTAGGTGGCAGAGATTAAAATTGAGGAAGAGGAGGTGAGTGAAAAGGAGACAGAAGTAGAGGTGGCAATTTACTTTTTGCTGTATTCCTAGATCCTGGTTAGTGTGGTGTACCTAATGTCTACTGGACAAGTGCTTGTGGATAAAAATGAATGATGCACCACCCAACATTTAAAGAAGTCTTATCATGTATTCACGAACTATTCCAAAATGTCGGTTGGCAAAGAATATTTCCCAACTTATTCTGTGAGGTCAGTACCTCTTTAACAGTAAACAAAAAACATCAAAAGGAAAGAAAATACAGACCAATATAAATATAGATACAAAGTCCTCGGCACAATAGTAGAAAACCAGCACACACAAGCATTATATATACAATGAAAGGAGAGTTTATCCTGGGGAAACAGGTTTGGTTTAATGGCTTAAACCAACTTAGTGAAATTCCCCATATCAACAGCATTTTTCAAAAGCACATGATCATCTCTACAGAGAAAGCATTTGACAAAACCAACATTCTTTCATGATTAAAAAAAAAAACCCAACAATGAAGGATATAATTTTCAATATTTTCAAATATTTACAATAACTTTATGAACACAATAAAGGTCATCTACAAAACTCCACAGCTAATAGTCACACATAATGGTGAAAGAGTGGATGTTTTCCATTTAAGATCAAGGGTAGGTATCTACCCAGATAAGGTGATGAGCAAAACTATATTCAGAGATGACTTGATAGTGTATATAGACAGAAAATTTTAAGAAATTCACTAAAATATTAGAACTAATGAGTAAAGGAAAGTTTCATAATATAAGGTCAATATGTAAAGATTAATTAGATCAATTGTATTTTCACATATTTGCAATAAACAATCTGAACATAATATTGAGAAGATACATTTATGACAACCTCAAAAAGAATAAAACACATAGGAATTAATGTAACAAAAGAAGTGCAAATCTCATATTCTGGAAACTACAAAACATTGTTGAAGTGAAATAAAGAAGACTTAAATAATGCTAAAAATTTTGAGGGATTGGAAATTAGAATACTGACAAGATGGTTGGCCTCCCTGGATTAACATATTGTGATGTATCCTGAAAAAGCTTGGCATCTCTTTTGATCAAGGCTGAATGGGCTGATAGAATGGCTGTGAGCACAGAGAGATGGACTGTTGCAGGATCAGAGCCAAATTACCTTGGGCTAACTTTAGCCCCTTAATAGCCATTTATTGCACACCTCTGTGTTGACCTCTAACATCCTTATGACTATCTGGTCACAAAAGAAGACCTTCTTGGAACGTGCAAACAGACTACTAGCTTCCACTAACTTAAAGGCTAAGAATGTCACCAGACAGCATCTGAAGCCTACAGCAGAGATTTTCAGTTTTGCTGTAACCCACCCCTTGCTGATGTTTCCACTAATGTTTTTGAAAGTGTCTTAGTTTATAACCTTCTTTTGTTTTGTAAGTATAAAACCATCATGAGATTGTTAGCATGTTTGGAACACAGAATTTGGGGTAACCTAAATCTGTGTTTCCTGGTCATGGTCACTCATATGTGGCTATCTTAACCCCTTTGAAATGAGAACTGCGTCTTCTTCATTAATACTATATTTATGTTCAAATCCTAGCTGTTTTCTTTGTAGAAAATGGCAAAATGAGCTGGGCATGGTGGCACATGCCTTTAATCCCAACACTTGGGAGGCAAATGTAGGAGGATCGCAGTGAGTTCGAGGCCACCCTGAGACTTCATAGTAAAATAACCAAATGAGTCTATGGCCATGTCACTCTGAATGCACCCAGTCTCATCTGATCTCAGAAGCTAAGTAGGGTGAAGGCCTGGTTAGTACTTGGGCAGGAGAAATTGACTAGATGGAAAGAGCATATTTTTGGAATATGAAATAATAAGTAAGTGGAAATAAGTCAAATGCCCATCAGTTGCTGAATGAATAAGTAAATGCAGAGAAATATATGTCCAAAATGACACATAATGAATGCTACAACATGAATGACTTGAAATGATTATGCTAAGTGAAGAAAATCAGTTAATATGGTGGTTTGATTCAGGTGTCCCCAATAAACTTAAGTATTCTGAATGCTAGTCTCCCCAGTTTATTGGAAATGAAAGCCTCCTGGAGGTGGTGTATTCTCGGGGGCAGGCTTATGGGTATTATAGCCAGTTTCCCTATGCCAGTGTTTGGTACACTGTCCTGTTCCTTTTGTCCACCTGATGTTGGCCAGGGGATGATGTCCACCCTCTGCTCATATTGTTGTTTCCCCTGCCATCATGGAGCTTCCCCTCGAGCCTGTAAGCCAAAATAAACCTCTTTTTTCCCCTCAAGCTGCTCTTGGTTGGGTGATATCTGCCAGCAATGCAAACCTGATTGCAACAGTAATTTTGGTACTGAGGAGGGGGATTGCTGTTAGACACCTGACTGTGTGGATTGGCATTTTGGAGCTGATTTTCAAGAAGAATGTGGAAGGATTTGAAACCTTGGCCTAAGAGATGCCTTGCAGTGCTGTTAAGTACAGCTTGATGGACTATTCTGGTCAGAGTTAAAAGACCTGAATGCAGTACGAACTATGGATTGTGAGGTTTGGTTTATGAGGTTGAAAAGGAGCTTTGTCTGGACTGGGCTAGCAGCAGTTTGTGTGAGAAGCTTGCTGTTATGCCATGTCCTGAGATCTTATGCAGGGTTGCAGTGCATAGAAATGGACTGGTATGTGCAGAGGGATATGTCACAGAAAGAAATCTCTAGGATGAAACTACTGCCTGTTCAGCTGCAATTATATGAGACATTATAGCCTTTGATATTGGGTCAGCTGACCTGCACTGGGGCAACAGGAGGAATGTAGACTCTTTTGAAGGGGCCTGAGTGCTCAAGGAGTGTCCTCTTCTTCAAAGTCTGATTTATTCCCCCCTGGATTAACAAATTGGCACTCTACCTGGTATTACGGAGTATAATAAATGCAGTTAAAAGAGGGTCATTGAGTTTGAAATGTGGTCTTGTGTTTTGGAAATGACCATGGGCAGTATGAAGCAGGATGCCTGCATGGAGACCCAATGGAGCAGTGAGGATGAACCGTGGGTTGCAGTAGAGACCCAGTGGAGATGCCAGGACCACGAGATGGCTGCAAAAGAGAGCTGCCTGCCCCAGTTGAAGGTTTCCAGGACTTTGAGTAGCCTTGCTGGAGGGGAGGAATTAGAACTCCAGAGAATTGTCAGTGGTTAGAATTATCAGACTTGGCGACTTGTCATTGACTAGAGTTGCTGGATTTGGAGCTACAGAGTTTTATGTTTGCCCTGTTTAAATCTTTTATTGATTGAATATTCCTTTGCCATGTCAAATACCATCTTTTGTAGTGTGAATGTTTATTCTGTGCCATTATGGTTTTTTTTTTTTTTTTTTTTTTTTGGTATTGTGGCTCAATTAAAAGATCTTGCACCATGGGTATGTATAAACATCATTGGAATTGATAAAAAAAAAAAAAAAACTATGGGGATTTTTAAAGTTGGACTGGATGCATTGCATTTTACATCATGGATGGTTATCAGTTTATGGGGGCCAGGGGCAGAATGTGATGGTTTGATTCAGGTGTCCCCCATAAACTTAGGTATTCTGGATGCTATGTTCCTCAGCTGATGGTAACTGGAAATTCAAACCTCCTGGAGGTGGTGTATTGTTGGGGGTGGGCTTATGGGTGTTATAGCCAGTTTCCCCTTGCCAGGGTTTGGCACACTCTCCTATTGCTGTTGTCCACCTGATGTTGGCCAGGGGGTGATGTCCACCCTCTGCTCATGTTGTCATTTACCCTGCCATCATGGAGCTTCCTCCTCAAGCCTGTAAGTCAAAATAAACCTTTTTTTTTTTTTTTTTTTAACTGCAAGCTGCTCTTGGGTGGGTGATTTCCGCCATCAATGCAAATCTGACTGCAACAGTTATGAAGGGCAGCATGCCACCATTTGACTTGTATGACATGTCCAGATGAGGGAAATCTGCACAGGCAGAATGTGCACTGAGTGGTTGCCTATGGGCAAGTGTGGGTGTGGTGGGGAGGGGACTTCTGGGGTGACAGCTAAGGGTATGGGTTTTTTTTTTGTGTATTTTATTTTTATTGTCTTATGTTTGTGTGGTTGTGTACAGCTTACGTACATTTTGGTGTGTAGATGTGCATGCTCTGCGCACGTGAGTGAGGAGGCCAGTGTAGAATGTTGGGTGTCCTCCTCTGTCACTCTTTCCACTTTGTCTCCTTGAGGCACAGTCTGTCACTGGACCTGGAGCTGTTGCTTTGGGTGAGACTGGCTGACCAATGAGCTCCAGTGGTTCTCCTGTGTCCGCCCTACTCATGACTGGGGTCACAGGCATGCATGGCCATACCCAGATTTTTTACATGGGTGCTGGGGATTGAACTGAAGTCCTCAGGCTTGCATGTCAAATGCTCTTGTCCACAGAACCATCTCCCTGGTTCCCTAGTTGTGCACTTTACTTTAAATGGGTGAAATATGTAACTTGTAAATTAAATCCAAATAAGCTATTATCCAAACATAAAAGAAAGCCAGGGAATATTAATGAGTTTATTGGGGATTCTAATCACCTATTACATATATAAATATGTATGAACTATATCTTATAAATTTTAAAATAAATTGATAAATCCCAAGGAACACCATAAGGTTTAATTTTCATTAAAAAAAAGTATCTAGATAAACCGGATGTGGTGGTGCACACCTTTAATCCCAGCACTTGGAAGGCAGAGCTGGGAGGATCGCCATGAGTTTGAGGCCATCCTGAGACTACAGAGTGAATTCTAGGTCATCCTGACCTAGAGTGAGACCCTATCTTAACTTCCCCCTCCCCGCCAAAAAAGTATCTAGGGGTGGAGAAATGGCTTAGCAGCTAAGGCGCTTGCCAGCAAAGCCAAGGGACCCAGGTTCAATTCCCTAGCACCCATGTAGTGCCAGATGCATAAGGTGGTGCATATGTCTGGAGTTCGTTTGCAGTGGCTAGAGGCTCTGGTGTGCCCATTCTTAATCTCTCTCTCTGCTTCTGTCTGTCTGTCTCTCTCTCTCTCAAATAAATAAATGAAAAAAATTTAAATAGAGAGCCGGGCGTGGTGGCGCACGCCTTTAATCTCAGCACTCGGGAGGAAGAGGTAGGAGGATCGCCATGAGTTCGAGGCCACCCTGAGACTCCATAGTGAATTCCAGGTCAGCCTGGGCTAGAGTGAGACCCTACCTCGAAAAACAAAACAAAACAAAATTTAAATAATATCTGGGGCTGGGACAATGGCCCAGCAGTTAAAGGTGCTTGCCAAATAGAGCTTGAATCCTCAGCATCTGTGTAATGCTGACTGTAAGGTGGCACACACCTCTATAATGGGTCTATAGGAATGGGAACTGGAGTCAGGAGACCCACAAGCTCATGAAAAGCAGAGCCAGAAGAATCCCTAAGCTCATGGGGTCAGTTAGACTAGCTTCCTAGGTGGCAAGAATGAGAGATCCCATTTCAAAAAGATGGAAGGAGAGGACCAATATCCCAAGGCTGTCCTCTGACTTACACGCCATGGCATGTGCATGCTCCCAACCCCCACACACCAAATAAAAGATAAAATTCAAAAACTTCAAGCAGACTGATGGTTTACAATATTTGGAAGTGACAGCAGGAGAATTGTAAGTTCAAGGCCAGCTTGGGCTATGTAGTAAGATTCTGTCTCCAAGAAAGGGAAAAGAATCCATTTCATAGGATTGGGTGAGGTTTACTTTGTAGTCTTGACCAACTTTCAGATTCAGTGGAACTAAGTTTTAACAGGGAGCTTATTACTAGCTAATGTTGGGCCCAGAAAACCAGCATGCTGCACTTAAACATCTCCCCAGCTGCTGGAGGAGTCTTGAGTGTAACTGTGGCAACCTCCTCAGTTCCCTCAAAGCTGAGCTCCGTAGGGGCTCCCCTGGCACAGTGTGGCACCGTCCCTGACAGTCAACAACAATATCTGAAAAGCAATTTTAACATATGACTATGTCCCCAGGTCATTATTAATACAGAACAAACTTATTACAATCATTTTTCCACTCGTCTCTTTTTCTCAGCAACTCATGAACATTAATGGTTCCAACTCTCTCCTTTGTCTGAACTCACCCCCCCCCCCATTCTGCCTCCCAATACTTTCCAGCCCTATACTGATTGGCACCTGTTTGTCTCCATCCCATCTCATACTGTGTGTAGTCTCTACCTACTGGCCCCCCAAAATTCTGTAATGTCCAGTAAACATCAACTTAGCTCCCTTTTAACCCCACCCTTCAATTTTTACCCTATTTCTTCGTAACCAAGAAAGTTCACAAAGACAGAATTCCCCTTAGCAGACAAAGAGCGGAACAAGCTGCCTGTTACTGTTTCCGGTCACACTACCGGACATGTCTAAAAATTAGAGGTGACAAGATGGGAGGGTATTAGTGGCACTTCTGTGAAGAGAAGGTGGACCTCATTCTGTGTTTTCTGGAACTTTCTGCTTGTCATGGAAGGCAGAGCATCTTCTGGAAGCTAGGGATGATGGTTCTGAATCTGTGTAATTACTCACCAGCATTGTTTCAAATCTCAGAAACCTTAGCTCTTCCATTCCTAGTCACCTCAGGTGGACTGATCCTAAACCTTCAAGGTCAATGGAATATAAAGCAATTTAAAGATCTGAAAGAATCTCAGAAGACCCCAATCTTTAAAACACAAGCCCTGAGGCTGTTGCTTCAAAATGCCAACCTCAAAGCAGTCTGAAAGGGGTTAAGAAATCATCAGTTCCATGAGTATTCTGACTGATTTTCAAGTTATTTGCCAGTCAATAGCACTTATTGAGTGACTGGCCTCTGTGTATCAGGCACCAAATTAGCCTTTAAATTGCATGTTCTCTGAAGAGAGCTTTCTCACCCCTTGGCCAAGGCAAGTACATCTTTCTCTGCAAATGAACTCCTTCTGGGAGTTCTCTGGCACTTTGGATGCTCCCACAGAAGACATTGGCACTCTAAGGTCACATAAATAGAAGAGGCAGAGTGTCCCTGGTTCCCTGTTGATCCTCCTCTCCATTGAAAGCTGAAGCACACAGCTGAAATGCGCAGTGGGACCGTCTAGGCTGACTTTAGCAGATTCCCCTGATGGAAGATGATTTTCCAAGCCACCGTCTATGCCTTGTCACCTTGTCTTTCTCTGAGAAAGGGGGACCTTAGGAGCCCTCCTGATATATCCACCAATACATTTGAAAAGTACCTTGGTTGAATTCTCTGAGGGGAGATGACAGGTAAAGGGAAATCAGTTAATGTATTGAAAATCATTTGGCCTCACATTCACTGACAAAATGGTGTCATTTATTTATTTTTGGCTTGGGGGCAGGTGCAAAGAAGCACTTCTATTTAAATTCCTTTCCCCCTCTATTATATCTCAGCCTACTTTTGGCCCATTTTTGACTTTGTTATTCCCAATAAGGGTTGAAGGAGAGGAAACAACTATGTCTTAATCAGTCACGGGTGGGACATTCTGGGAGCGTTAAAAATATCTGTGACTTCTACGCTGTGCATGATGGGTAATGAAAATGATAGGTACTGAAGAATAAGACTGTGTAGCAAGATTGAGAAAACAAGTTCTCCATCAGGATGAGGGTCACCATATGCCTATTGCCTAGCTTATTCCTTGTCTGGAACCTCCCAGGCTTGGAGATTCTTGCATCCCTTCCTTGTGACTTGTGGCACACCCTGCTTGGCCATGACTGACTTGAGGAAGTCATGCTCCATGGAAGTTGTTTCTGAATAGGAAGTCTCTGTCTTTGGTTCAAAGTCTTGTTTTCTTGTCAAAACAGAAGGCAAAGTCTTATCTTCTATCCATGAAGACTGTCTTGTCAGAAGGGATTCACAGCTGCAGACTGGATATCAAGTTCAATTGTTCCTTGGAAATTTCTCAGTTGCTGTAACAAGATAAGTCTATATATATGTACACTGTAAGCCCAAGGTACAAGCTATGTCCCATATATCTCTTTTCTAATATTTCCATGGAGTTTTGAACATGATTGGATATGTATCTAATAAATGAATGGCACTGATTCTTCAGGTCTGAAAAAGTGGGTGCTGTCAGAAATACATATCTGAGAAAATAGGAAAAAAGGAACCTGAATGGTTCTTAGCAACATCTTTGTAAAGCATGGAGATCCTTTTAGAAGAAACTTAATCTTAAAAATACAAAGCATTGTTACTTCTGATAAGGGAGCAAAGTTAGCTACGAATTTGAATCTAGATGAGGCTGAACCATGTTCTCTCTCTATCCAAGTGGCCCACACGCAACACAGTACCCTCAGAGCACACTGCAGTTGTTGCATGATATCTGGTGCAGCTTGTGTTTGGAGGGGGAAGAAATCATGAAATAGTAGTAGGCCTTTCAAATACATGGCTGTTCACTGGGGTCACATATGTGTAGTGCTATGGGAAGGCTGGTATAGAGAAACAATCTTTCCCTATCTTAGGAACTTCCCCAGGGTCCTTCCCATTCCTATAATCACTAATACTTTCAAACTATTCTAAAACCAGTTTTAAGGAAATCCATCATTTTTAAAAATGATTTTTTCAAGGTAAGGTCTTGTTCTAGCTGGGGCTGACCTAGAATTCACTCTGTAGACTCAGGGTGGCCTCAAGCTCATGGTGATCCTCCTACCTCTGCCTCCCAAGGGCTGGGATTAAAGGTGTGTGTCATCATGTCTGGCCAGAAATGCACCATTTAAAAACAATTTTTTTTTTTATTTGCAAGGAGAGAGCAAGGGGGGGAGGGACAGAGGGCGGGCGGGCAGGCGGGAGGGAGGGAGGGAGAGAGAGAGAGAGAGAGAGAGAGAGAAAGGAGACAAACAGAGAGAATGGGCATGCGGAATGAGCTCCAGATTCATGTGCCACATTTGTACCTGGCTTTACATGGATACTGGAGAATCAAACCCAGGTCTTTAGGCTTTGCAGACAAGTACCTTAACTGTTGAGCCATCTCTCCAGCCCAGAATGCACCATTTTAACAAATGTTTTCTATTTCCATTCTGTGGCTAGTGCATGGCTGCTAATGTTGTTTACTAGCTGCTTGTGATTGCTAATTCTGAATGCCATAGGCGGCTCCACATACTGCCCCTTTCTTGTTTGCTGAACAGTTCAGTGTTCAACTGTGACTCTTGTCTGCATTCTCTATGGCCTTTGAGGAGTTCATTCTTGTCATTCTCTTAGGATATGATGGTGACTAAAGCATAGCCCTGTGTCCTTAGGAAACAGTGGTCTAGTAGGACGGGAAAGAAATAGACACCTATAATTGTTGTTCCAGGGTTTGGACAATCAACTACCAAAAATAAAAGGCATGGAGAGGGACGTTTTCTGAATTGATTTGTCTTAGAGCATAAGGACAGGAGCCCCATTAAAAAGCAGCAACACAGGGCTGGAGAGATGGCTTAGCAGTTAAGCACTTGCCCGTGAAGCCTAAGGACCCCGGTTCAAGGCTCCATTCCCCAGGACCCATGTTAGCCAGATGCACAAGGGGGTGCATGCGTCTGGAGTTTGTTTGTAGTGGCTGGAAGCCCTGGCGTGCCCATTCTCTCTCTCTCTCTCTACCTGCCTTTCTTGCTCTGTCTGTCACTCTAAAATAAATAAACAAAAAAAATTAAAAAATTAAATAAATAAAAAAATAAAAAGCAGCAACATGGGAAAACTTGAATCATCAGGGAATAATATTCCCAAATCAGTGAACATGATGCTGAAACCCTACCTTCTCTACAAAGGGTTACCTGTGTCATTCAGACTTGGGGAGCTGGAGGCTATTTGAGTCACTAGTTATTTAGATGCATGTCTCTTAGTTACACTCACCATATGCAAGAAGTTCTCTCCCAATTCTGAAAACCTTTCTGCTTCCCCAACTGTGGACACTGTGGGTTAACAAACTAGATACTTGGTGCATAATCTCCCATTACCTTAGTAGTAGATGATCTCTTGCTAAATTAAGGAGCTATATGATTCTCCATAAAGCTGGAGATAAAGCTTTATTTCTTTCATGGTAGCCCTATTAGTGTAACATACTGCTTTGATCAATACTCATACAGCCTCCAAAACCGAATTTATAACTAGATGCCACAAGGAACTGGTATCCAACAAAGCAGTTGAAAAAAATCAGTCAGAGGCTTTTCTAGAAGTACCTTTTATGCCTTCATCATGAAGAGGGATCATCGTGGTGATAGTATTGGGAAGGGCTGTGGGGTGGGCTGGGTTGTCTGAGGTCTTGCCTTGGTTCACAGGGAAGTAGCATCTTCAATCATTCTATGCTCGGATGACTTCCTTGTAGCCCTGCAAAAAGTCTCTTAGCCTTTCCTGCAGAAGATTCTTTGTAGCTTTGTGGGCTCTGCTTAATGTGGGCAGAGGATTACTGTGCCAAAACAGGCAACGTCTACCTAAGCTAGGCTCTGGGCCATGTTTTTAGTAGAGTACCACAATGCCAAGGAAGAGGATGTGTTCCTGGGGAAAAGACTGGCATTGGTCCTGATGTAACAGAACCTTAGAGCTAGGTCAGTAAGGGAACTGGAGATATTTGTATCAGATGTCCATGGTTAGGGTGGAGGGAACATATGGAGGCGTTCCCCACTTAGAAGTCTGTCAGAGCATGTCTATCTCTCTCTATATATACATTTGGTTTTTCGAGGTGGGGGTCTCACTCTAGCTCAGGCTGACCTGGAATTCACTATGTAGTCTCAGGGTGGCCTCAAACTCATGGCAATTCTCCTACCTCTGCCTCCCGAGTGCTGGGATTAAAGTTGTGTGCCACCACACCCAGCTTATTTAACAAATACTTATTGAACAATGTCATCAGGCATTGTGCTGGTCAACTTTATGTAGCAATTTGACTGGCCAGGGAAGGCTCATGTATTTGGTTGAACAATATTCTGGATGAGTCTGTGAGGCTGTTTGGGTGGTGTGTGCTCTTCTGAGGTGGGTGCATGCTCTACCTTCCAGCTGTCCTCAGAGGTGCAGTGGTTTTGTTCTTGAGTTGTCTTACTATTCTCTTTTCTCCTTGATGATAGTCATTTGGGCAGGAGTGAGATGGAATCTCAAAGTAGTTTTAATTTGCATTTCCCTGATGGCTAAAGATGTAGAACTTTTAAAAGATATTTTATTAACCACTTGTATTTTTTCTTTTGAGAGCTCTCTATTCAGTTCTATCTGGCTCTATTTTTATATTGTAATATAAACTAAAAAGGCTAGACTAATGCACAAATAGAACAAATCAGTATGGAAGAAATGGAATTATAAAATGTAACAATATTTATTATTAATAATCTAAAAATACAAAAGAACAATTACATTTATGAATCAGAAATAGGATGCTATAGAATAGGAACATTGAGAAAACAAGAAATCTTGCTATGGATCAATTGTCATCTATCTACATAGTCAATCAATATTAGCTTTTAGTTGCTGTGACAATATACCTGAGAAATTCTTCAGGGAGAAAAGATTTATTTTGACTCATAGTCTCAGAAGGTTTTAAAAATTTGTATTTATTTATTTTCAAAGAGAGAGAGAAAAAGAGAGAGAGAGAGTGGGTACATGTCAGGGCCTCCAGCTGCTGCAAATGAACTTCAGATGCATGTGCCACTTAGTGCACCTGGCTTTACGTGGGTACTGAGGGATCAAACTGGGGTTGTCAGGCTCTGTAGACAAGTGCCTTAATTGCTGAGCCATCTCTCCAGTCCTGGTTTCAGAAGTTTTAATCCTTGGTTGTTTGGCTGCCTTGCTGTGGGCAGAATGTCATGGATAGGCAGCGTGTGGCTGAGTGAAGCTGCTCACCAGCTGGTAGCTAGGAGATAAAGGGGGAGGCCAGGAGAGAGATAGATATAGATAGATGAGCGAGAGATAGATAGATGGCAGTTATATAATAGATACAGAGAGATATTGAGGAAGCAGAAAGGAGAAAGAAAAAAGAGGATGGCACCAGATGTGGTGGCACACGCCTTTCATCCTAGCACTTGGGAGGCAGAGGTAGGAGGATTGCCAAGAGTTAGAGGCTACCCTGAGACTACATAGTAAATTTCAGGTTAGCCTGAGCTAGAGCGAGACCCTACCTCAAAATTAAAAAACAAAAAAGAAACAAAGAAGAGGATGGGGAGGAGTGACCAGACACAAAAATATAATCTTCAAAGGCATGTCCTCAAAGATGTATTCCTCCTTCACCTCCTTGAAAGTTCAACCACCTCTTCATAGCACTACCAGCAAAACATCTGGAAGACATTCTAGGTTCCAAATTTAACACAATATTATCTATTGATCAATCTGTTGACTAATCAATCAATTGACCAATCATTATAAAGGAGGAACAAGCTAGGAAGACCTCCAACTCCAACTCTGAACCCCAAGTCAGGGGGCTGGGGAGCAGACACCAAGGGACATTAGATATTTTGATGGCTGCCTTTACCTTTACCTTTGGGATTCTGAGTGTGTCACCCAGTGGATATGTGACAGAGGTGACGTGAAGAGCTCTTGGCTCACTGACCAGAAGACTATGAGTCTACTCACTGTAGGAAGGAGGTTCAATAGGGGTGCCAGAGGTTCTAAGAGAGGAAAGGAAAGAAGGACTGAGTCACTGGTCACCTTGCCACAACGAGATGAGGGGCCTAAAGAATTAGACATTTTATTTTATTTATTTTTTATTTTTATTTATTTTATTATTTTTTTTTTTTGGTTTTTCGAGGTAGGGTTTCACTCTAGGCTAGGCTGACCTGGAATTTACTCTGTATTCTCAGGGTGGCCTCAAACTCATGGCGATCCTCCTACCTTTGCCTCCTGAGTGCTGGGATTAAAGGCGTGTGCCACCATGCCTGGCTAGTCCCAGTCATTTTTATGGTATGGATGGATAATTTCAGAACAGTGTCATATTTTTCCTTTTCTTTCTTTTTTTTTTTTTCTTTTTTGAGGTAGGGTCTCACTCTAGCTCAGACTGACCTGGAATTCACTATGTAGTCTCAGGGTGGCCTCGAACTCATGGCAATTCTCCTACCCCTGCCTCCTGAGTGCTGGGATTAAAGGTGTGCACCACCATACCCGGCTTCAGTGTAATATTTTTCTAGGAAATTCACTTGAAAATCACCTTATCCCCAAAGCAGTTTGGTTTATGTTTTTCAGCTTTCGTGTTTTCCATGACACAGAGGAAATCTTATTCCCTTCCCTCAAACACCCTGTTTCTTCATTCCTCATGTTATTTGTTGCATATTTTATGTAGATATTACTGTTATTTTCATGACAATATAATCTTTTATCATGCAAAAGTTGGAAAAAAGTAGAAAACTACAATAAGAAAATCAAAACCTCACATGATTCCATTGTTTAAAATAATCATTGCCCAGCTGAGGTGCGGGGAGGTGGCATCCCTGCCTTATTCATGGGGACTAGTAGTGGGAATAGCACAGAATCTCCAGGCTTGGGGCAGGGGGGCTAGTAGAGCCCGTGATTGTTTTCTAGGGCTTCAGTGAGGCATCCAGTATTTATATAGAACATGTATTTAAAAACGTAAAACACAACTGGGCATGGTGGCGCACACCTTTAATCTCAGCACTCAGGAGGCAGAGGTAGGAGGATCGCTGTGAGTTCAAGGGCAGCCTGAGACTACATAGTGAATTCCAGGTCAGCCTGGGCTACAGTAAGACCCTACCTTGAAAAACAACAACAACAACAAAAGTGTAAAATGCTAACAAACTCCACATGCATGCACCACCTTATGCATCTGGCTTATGTGTTCCTTTGCAGTGGCTGGAGGCCCTGGCATACCCATTCTTTATCTCTTTCTCTCTCTCTCTCTTCCTCTGTCTCTACCTCTCTCTCAAATAAAGAAATAAACATTATATATATATGTAAAAAGCAGTTTGAGTGGAGAGGAAAAGGGTTTGAAAAGTTCACATATTGGGCTGGAGGAATCGCTTTGCAGTTAAAGCACTTGCTTGCAAAGTCACAGGACCCAGTTCCTAATCCCCAGGACCCACATAAGCCAGATGCACAAGGTGGCACATGCATCTGGAGTTCATTTGCAGTGGCTGGAGGCCCTGGTGCGCCCATTCTCTTTCTCTCTCTCACTCTCTTTTTTTCTCTGCCCCTTTCTCTCTGTCAAATAAATAATAAAATATTTTAAAAAGAGAAAAATTCGCATACCAACTCTAAATCACTAAGCAGCATTTTCAAGGTCCTTTTATGATCCTGATAGTTTCACTCTTTCCTCCAAACTTACTCCCTACGAAGGTAGCATTTTTCTTCATGCCTCATTAAGCATTAATTTACTGTGTTTGTGCCATCTGCATGCTTCCCCCCTCTAGACTGTTCTTCCACCTTGCAGACCTGCCAATCTACAACCTTTGGCTTCACATCAAGTCCCATCTTCCCATCAGAGGTCACTTTTATTTATTTCCTTAACTTCCTCAGGGCCCACAGGTTAGCATTTCCAGTAGCTGACTTGAACCACATGCCATCTTTGCACCTGGGTCTGTCTTACTTGACTGGGGTCTGGCCACCAGGCACATATGCAATAAAATTAAATGTATATTTTAGGGTGTTTACTCAGAACTCTCTGCTTCTGGTCCACCTAAGATGTAGTCAAGTTGTGCCACCAGATCCCACCACTGAGGACAGGAGCTGGTCTTGCTACCATGCCTTCTCTACCATGAAGCTGTGAGCCAGAATAAATCCTCTCTCCGTGAAGTGAAGTCATGTCTCATTATGCATTTGCAGCAGCAAGAATAGTAATGAAGACACTTCCTGGAATCTCCATGCACCAAATAGGATCAGACAACGATAGGATAACTGAAATTCAAAAAAGTAAAATAATGTAGTCCAACATAAGAATTTGCACACAGAAATAGTTCATAAAATTCTCATAAAACATCATCTTAGTAAGCCCAGACGTTTCAGATTTAGTGTGTGGCTCAGGTGACCAAGCTGAACCAACCTGACCCTCACATCAGTCTTAACATCCTTCTGACAGTGTTCTTCTTGTGACCGCAGAAAGAAGGCCCACAGAACTTTTGAGTTTCTCTCTTACTGGACCGTTTTGCCAATATCCCTACAAATGAGTATCTAAATTTAACTGCAATGCAATTAAAGGTGGTTGTGGGAACTAAGGCTCCTTCTCCAGCTTATTTTCCATGAGGATCTCTAGATAGTCTTTCTCAGAGGCACCATGCTCACAGCCCACTGATTTGGGGCTGGTTTGAGTTAATTTCTTCTCCCACATTCCTCTGGAAGATGTTTGCCCTCAGACCAGAGTAGGCAGATTGTTTCCACAGGCTGGATGCTCAGCACTTGGCAAGTTGAGGAGCTCATTGATAACCTGCCCCAGAAGGGGTGGCGATGGGAAAAATTCTTCAGCAGTAGTCACTATAAACTTAGCGGCCTCGGGTGCAGGGTACCTCTGATCTTCAGGGTGGGAGCTGAGATTGACCAAGAAAGCATTTCCTGACCAAATGGGTATCGGGGGAAATTTCCAAGCAGATGTGGTGAAGTCCCTGATTCTATTGAAGAGTTCTAATTCTTTGTTGTGCATTTCCTTTAAATAACACATGAGCTATTTGTGCAGAAAGAGCAGGTGCATGATATCTTGTAATGCAGTGTCCTGGTCTTAGGAAGGCTGCTGCCTGAGACTGGCTGACTCACACGCTCACGCTGGCCTGAGGGATGGAGCTGGAGCAGATGCTGCGTCTTGTCCTTTCTCTGGGGCTCTAGTGTGTTTATGGTCTTTTGAAGTACCCTGTGTCCATCTCCTTCGGTGCCTATGTCTTGAGTGTCCTATGCAAGGTCCTGTCCTGACGGTGGTGAGGTTTGTGTTAGCGTGAGGCAGGGTGGGAGGGAAGGCAGAAGATGTCATATTATTTCTGTACTCAAGGGGCCCAATTGGTAGAAGAGATAGGACATACCTACCTAGCTCCTGTGCCAAGCACTTTGTAGAGTGAGAGAATCAATGTGCTATGGGAGTTTCTTCATTGTTTGGGCAGCTGCAACAAAAATATCATTGATGGAGTGATTTGACTTAGAAACAATAGAACTTTATTCCTCATAGTCTTGGAAGCTGAGAAGTCTGAGTTCAGGGTGTTAGCAGGTTCAGTGTTTGACGAGGGCACCCTTTAGTCACAGAAGACTTCTCTGTGTGTGATGTCAGTAGCAGCAATCTTTCTAGAGCTCTTGTATAAGGAAGCTAACTGTAACCACGAACTCCAGCTCTTGAGACCTAAGAACCCTTAAAAAGCCTCACTCCCAGTGCTATCACTTTGTGGGTGGATTTTAGCACATGAATTGGTAGGTCTGTACATATTCAACCCATTGCAAGGGCCAGGATGGGACTAGGAAAGGCTCAGCACAGGCAGAGGTGGCATTTGAACATGGCCACTATGTGCCCTTGTGTCCTTCTGAGATATTTTAAACAAGTATTTTCAAAGTAAATCCCTGATGTGGCAGGTTGCTTCACTGGATAAAGCCATAAATGATAAATGACAGCCAGAATACAATGATATGCTAATGTACCTACTTCCCAATAAACTGGAGAGAGGACCTGAAGTCACTTCCCCATTTTCAATTAGGTTACACAGGCCATTAAGCCAAGCAAGACGAGCTTTTTGGATTTTTTTTCGGACCCAGTGTACAATAGCCAAAAAGTATTGTCATACAAAGAAAAGCTAGACACTCAAGGTTAAATGCCAGCCGAAAACTCTCTCTGTTCTCTCCAACACTAGCCTCTGAAGAAAGGGGTTTTAGGCATTTCTCTTGGTTGTTTTTAAAAAATATTTTAATTAATTTATTTGAGAAAGGAAGAGGCAGATGGACAGAGATAGGAAGATATGTATGTATATATATATATATATATATATATATAGAGAGAGAGAGAGAGAGAGGAGAGAGAGAGAGAATGGGTGTGTCAGGGCCTCTAGCCACTGCCAACAAACTCTAGATGCATGTGCCACCATGTGCATCTGACTTATGTGGGTACTGGGGAATTGAACCTGGGTCCTTAAGCTTCATAGGCAAGCCATCTCTCCAGCCTTTGGCTGTTTATTTTATTTTATTTTATTTTATTTTATTTTATTTAGAGAGAGAGAGAGAGAGAGAATTGGCACACCAGGGCTTCAGCTACTGCAATTGAACTCCAGACACTTGTGCCACCTAGTGTCCATGTGCGACCTTGTGCTTGCATCACTTTTGTGTGTCTGACTTATGTGGGATCTGGAGAGAGATTGAACATGGATCCTTAGGCTTCACAGGCAAGTACCTTAATATTAAGCCATCTCTCCAGCCCTATGTTTATCATATAATTACGTTCTATGTGCTATTTGTAATGAAACTACCTATCCAGATTCTTATAGAGAAACACTGTCAAGACATTAAGTTATTTTGGCTTTGGAATATGTGATAATTATGGGCTGTTTTGTAAATTATGCAAATCAGTATCTTGGTATAATTCTGTCCTTTCAGACCATTCAGCTAAATGGTGTCACATTGAATGGACTTCAGGAACCTGTTTAGAAAATCCTGCAAGTTTTGGAAGTTCAAGGATTCTTTGTTAATTCTCAACTTTCCCAATGAATGTTTTTGAGGAGCAGATAACAGAAATTCGTATGTTGCATGTGATTTTCCTTCTCTGAACATCCTTTGCTTTATAGTAGACCGGACATTCTTTAAGGCAGGACCTGGTTCATGATGGTTGCCCAGTGTCTCACAAAAGGTCAAATGCTCAGTCAATTTCTCAGGGTGAATTGAATGTCAGAAACTGTGGCATCTGCCACTTCTGTCATCACTAGCACGCTGTAAGTAGCCAGATAGCCCAGATGTGACTATCAGTATTTGGTGTGTGTGTATGTGGAGGGGGGGGATGTAAACCGTGGTTAGGAAAACTCAGTTCATTTGGCCCCAAATGTAAAAGCCAGCAAGTGAAATCACAGAGGCAAGAATCCAGAGCTCACGTCTCTAAGCCTGAACTTACTCTGTGGGGCCTCTCTGACTCCCATCCATGAGAGAAGGGTGCAGAGGGGGTGTTTTCCTCCAGCTCCCCACACCAGAAGGAGCCAACATGAGATGCTGTGGGGCACCTTTGTCCTTAGTCACTGCAGTCTGCAGCAATGCTTCAATATGAACATGTTTAAAAATTAATAGTGAATTTAAAAAATAGTTCACAATGATTAGATATCTTTCTATCTCTCAAAAGCAAGCCAGTGTTTCCTAAATCCAGAGAGAAATGTTCATGATTATTTCATGTTTTTTCCTTATGCGAAGTCATTATATTCATAGTTTGTTTATAACTTCACAATGATCAATCAATAAGAAGCCACATGTTTCTCCCTAATCATTTTGTCTATTGAACCAGATTCTGAAACTCATGATGAATGTATCCAAACTCCAGATTATCATAAAGTGATTCTCTTCAATCTTAAACACATTTCTAATTTCCTTCCCATCCTGGTGTTGTTTCCCTATTTTCTCTAAATCTTGGTTATATTTATGAGCACTGTTGTGGTTTTGAAAGTAAAAGTCCCCATAGCCTCCACGCATTCATTTATTTTTATTTATTTATTTTAGAGAGAGAGAAAGAGAGAAAATGGGCACACCAGGGCCTCCAACCACTGAAAACAAACTCCAGACGCATGAGTCACCTGGTGCATCTGGCTTACGTGGGTTCCTGGTGAATTGAACCTGAGTCCTTTGACTTTGCAGGCAAGCACCTTAACTACTAAGCCATCTCTCCAGCCCAGCCTCAGGTATTTCTAATCAAGATTAAGCTTCTTACTTAAGTCTGCAGCAAGCAGAGCCATGCTGGCGAAGATGGTTACTGGGGGTGGATCTTGAGTCCAGCCTTAAGGTGTGTTCTCAGCCAACTTGAGCTCTGGATGTCCATATAAATAATACATATATTATATATATGGTTGCATAATGAAGTGAGCCACTTTCTTCCACCATGATGAAGCTTCCTTTGTAAACTGTAAGCCTGAAATAAACCCTTTTCCCCATAAACTGCTTTCAGTCAGGTGTTTGTGCCCAAAATGAGAAGTTAACCACAACAAACACCGACAATGCAGTTGTATGGTGGATAGAGTGGCTTACCCTGGTTTGTTAGGGTCCACCGTTAAAATGTTGTCTACTAGTTGTTCATTGAACATGGCCATTATAAAACTTAAAATAACATTTGGGCTTGGGAGATGGCTCTCTGGGCAAAATTTGCCGCACAAGCATGAGAACCTGAATTCAGATTCCTATACCCATGTACAAATGCCAGTCATGGTGGTCGATACCGATACCTGCAGTCCCAGTGCTGGGGAGATAGAGAAGGGAGAATCCAGGGCGCTTGCTGGCTAGCTCATCTAGTCAATCTGGTGAGTTCCGGGTTCAGTGAGAGACCCTGTTTCAGAAAAAAAGATGAAGAGCATTTGAGGAAGACACTCAATGTCAACCCCTATATACCCATGTACACATGCATATTTGCAACCACATGTGCACACACACCATATAAATACACATGCTAAGATATATAATGAAAATTGTTGAAACTTAGAATGAAATATCATAGATATATAAACATAAGCTTAGCTCCCATTTCTGTTACTGCACTTTGTTATTACTCATGCTCCTGGGGTTATCTTCTAACTGTGAAACTGGTGCATAGTGACAGGCTGTCTTTCCCCTACCCTGTGTGTGATGATGGCATCGTGCTAACTTAAAGTTGGTAGTGTTTGGTGTATTTTAGGTACAAAGCAGGATTATTATTTGTATGGAAAGTTGTTAAATATTCCCCAGTATGATACCAAGTTTATTGGTGAGAGTATAGCCATTGGAGACTTTAGGATATTACTATTTTTTTTCCCCAATCTAGGATCTCTCTCTCTCTCTCTCAGAATTATGGAACCAATAAGGCCAAGTGCTGATCAAGCAGTAAAAGAGACTTTCAGTCTTGGCCAAGAGAAGGAGTGGGAGGTAGCTTCTCAAGTTGCCACCTGTTGGGGGCACTGGTGTGGTGGACACATGATGGAAGAAAGGAGGCGGAGGGATAGGCTAACAATGAGGATAGGCATTCTGTCCTTTCTGGGACTGGATAGAGACTTTTCAGGAATATTGATCTTTTTGTACTTTATGTTTTTTTTTTTCTCTAGTCACAGTCATGGCACTTGTCCACTGCGATGTCACGGGGTACTTGGGTGCCATTTGTCATGCAGATGGGATGTATTATGTAGCTTTAATGAAGCTACAGGTATCTGGAGGACACTCATGAAGCCAGCTCGATCCAGCAAAAACCATCTCTGAGTCTGCTCACCAACTGTGTCACCACAGGATAGATGTCTAATCTTCTTGAAGTATAGCTCCCTCTGCTGAAAGATGGGCTTTGTGGAGATCACTGACCTACCCTGAAGAGAGAAAACTCTGCTGAAAACAAGCAATAACTTCTTGGGTGCTGTGCAGAATTGTGGGAAACAGACTCAGACAATCTTAGGCCATATGCTGAAGCTTTACGAAATGGTGGTTGTGCTTATAGCTTTCCATAGCACGGGGGCTAGCAATTCTGTGCGTTGTAAACCAGGTATTATGACTGCTGCTGGCAGAAATTAAGCGGTCGTGGAGGATGAAGGCTGGGAGCAGCCTCAGACTCTGCATGTTTGCCAGGGGAGGTTCTCTTGTACTGGGCAGAGGTTCCTAATGTTCCAGAGGTCAGTTTGCATCTGGAGGTGGACATGTCTACCACTCCTTTTAAATGTCCAGCTGTCCTCGTATCTGACATGTGGGCTCCATTTTAAGTGTCCCCAACCAACACTATTGCATTTTGACTTCTTTTCATTTGACAAGATCAATGAGTAGAATTCATGTTAGACACTTATCACAATTCTTGCCTCATCTTATGGAATGTGCTTAAAAGGATAGTCATTATAATTACTAACTCCAATCTTCTCTTCTTTTTTCTCTGTTCCAGGAAGAAATACATCTTTTCAAAGATAGTTGCTGCTGTTTTTCTCATTTGCAAAAGGATATGCTTTCTTTTGTGGTGAGATATTTCTGTTTGAGCATACATCTTGATGGGGTTTAGAGTCCTATAATGGGCAGAGAAACAAAGTCCCCCCCCCAACCCAGGGACTTCATTGTTAAGACTAAGTATAAATAGCAAATGGACAAGAATGTTGAGATTCAGTGGGTGATCCAAGAAGGAGGGTGGAAAACAAAAACAGAAACAAGCAGAGAATTGTAGAGTTCTGAGTGGTGCCTGCAGGTAGACAGGGGAGAAGGGAGAGCTGCTATCTATAACAGTTAGCAGGCAAAGGCAGAGGAGAAATCCACCCAGGGAGAAATTTCCCACAGTGCAGTGGGGTGGGACGCACAGGGAGAGGTTGTTCCTGGTTTGCTTTGTTCCCCTCCATCACTGCCAGAACTAATAAAAGCACGGGGCATTATACTAGGGGTGCTTTGGTGAATCAAAATGAACAATTAGGAGTCATAGAAAATGCGATGAAAGGAAAGGGTATAAGAAAGGATTGGCACTATGCACTCCAGCCTTTGTCCATGGGGAATCTGCGGAAATCCTGACAGTTCTGTATACTGTACACTGTAGTGGATGAGATGTAATCTTGAACGCTTTCATTTAACCCTTAACTGTAAGGCTGGAAAGCCCAGAAGACATTTGGACAGTAGAATGATGGTTGTAGGTGGCAGTCTCATCTGAGTTCT
This sequence comes from Dipus sagitta, assembly GCA_036346955.1. NCBI lineage: Eukaryota > Metazoa > Chordata > Mammalia > Rodentia > Dipodidae > Dipus > Dipus sagitta. The sequence goes on from CM070770.1 coordinate 330,926,862, forward strand.
ACACAGATATTTATTTCATGTATGTTTTCAGTCTTCAGCCTTCTCAAACTGTACTCTGCCTATCCAACTGCCTGATCTCCCTCTCCCTCTTCCTCGCCTCCACTCTATCATTTATTTTATTGGAGACAGAGTCTATTTTTATTGCCTAGGCTGGCTTTGATCTCATGATCCTCCTTACAGCAGCCTCCTGAGCTGGTTGGTCACCTTACCTCCAAATTAACATACGTAACCCTCCCTCACAACCTGCTTCTCTAGGTTGGTCATTGTTATCACTTTACCATTTCTCTCCAAGGTGTTTGCAGTAAGCAACACCCACTCATGGCGAGGTTATGTTCATAATGGGACTATGGTCTGATAATAAACTCATCACAAGTTGAAAATACTATAAGTCAAAAATGAGTTTAATATACCTGGACCACCAAATATCATAGTATAACAAGGACTCTGTAAAGTCATTTCTTCATCCTTGTGATCCCATGGCTGACAGAACTGGCTGCTTGTTGTCACCTGTCACAGAGGGAGTGACGTCACAATGTGTATTACTAGCTTGGAAAAAGATGAGAACTCAGAGACTCATGGTGAGGTTTCTACTAAATTTGTATCACTTTCTCAGCATTGTAAGCCTGAAAAATTTAAGTCAAGGTATTGTAAATCAGAACCTTCTAGAGCAGAAGTAGTAGTCTGATAGTTCATGTCTCTATAGTCAAATGTATAAATTACAAAGGTAGCTACTGACAGACACCATTTCTTCTTGTGTAAAGCATGTCTACCCAAGCTTTCCCCCATGACTCAGACACTAGCTTTGTAAGCTATTCAATTTCTTTCCACAGACTAGGGTCTAGTACTCAGCAGAGAGGAGTAGTCCTACAGACTGTCAGGCTGTGAGCAGAGCCTTGCTGGTCTTCTCACTCCTGAGCCCAGGTCTCCAAAACCAGTGGCTCTCCACATATCTAGGGCCAGTTTGACTTGGGAGAAAGTCACAGGCCTCAGCTCCATGCTCTGTGGTCTCTGATCCTTTATAAAGAGCTCCCCTGGTCATTTTCATTAGCAATGGGTGGAGTGTTCTCTGCTAGTCTCCTTTATGACACTAATTTCTTATTAAACATGTGTGGTAATGATTTTGATATTTTTAAAAGAAATCTGTATTTCTTACTTATTTCTACCCACTCTGCTGTGACTAACATCATGAGAGTTGGCGATGGCTTAGTAAGAGCTTATTGTATGTTGAAGTGGAGCCAAAGAGGACAGAAAATGACAGCCCTTTTTACTTGAAGGAGGGTTTCCCGAAAGGACAAATGCAATATTCTCCAGGTAACGACTAAGCAAGCCTTGGGCAGAGTGCAAGTAGACTTCCTGGAACTTAGTCTGATGTGGAACCATGAGGGTGAGAATCCGCAGTACCTGTCACTTATAGCTATTGCTCAGTGCTGGTTCTCTGTCTGGTTAATCTTCATGTCTTTGTCAGCTTGGGGTTTCTAACCATCTTCTCTGAGAGGCCTTTACTGACTTACTCAGGCCGGGTTACATCTCCTCCATTGTCTTCTCATAGCATCCTGTGATACTGCTAATTACTATAGTCCTAAATCTGTTTTCCCAGCTAGGCTCTGGGTTTCTGGTGGGCAGACATGATTCATCCTCACAGCTCAAGGACTTCTCAGTGTTTTCCCCACACGACTATTTGGATGGATGGTTGAATGAATGAGAAGGCTAGCTATAAGTATGCTGGATGGAGATGTAGTTCTAAGTAGGAGGATGTGGAGGGACAGTGTTTAAGTAGCTAGGGGTGTGTTGTTCTGGTTAAAACTTTGTCTTGAAAATGGTGCATTTGAATTGGGAGAAGAGGGGAAAGTCTGAACAATCCAAATGAGCTCTTACGTGCCAATGAAAGTGATTGAGAACATAGAACATCAAGGATGTGTTAAATGTCAGGGCTCTGTGTAGATGTGGCCCTAGGATGCAGAACTAGATTGAGAGGGAGGGGGAAGAATATCAACTATCCTATCTATCACCCAGAAATACTTGTCACATGAGTGGTATACACATTCAAGATTCACTACCCTTCTCATGCCCATTTCAGGTATAGCTAATTAGCATATCTAATGGTAATTTTCTCATTGAGAGATCACTCCCCTTAAAGTGACCTGGGTAAGAAACAGAAGTGTCAGTTCCCAGGCCAACTGCTGCACAGTAACCCTTCTGTCCATCCCATGAGGTACTTTTAGTTTATATCACCTCTGTGAGTCCTAGTGTTGAAGGGTGCCCAGAAAGAACTTAGCATGGTAACTTTGAGAAGACAGCTTTAAGCTCTCCTTCTAAAAGACTGGGATAACTCTAATGACAGGCCCAGGTGATGAAAGTTGCTGTAAGGCATGGAGTATGAAAAAATATCCCTGTGTTACCTAGGAGTGGAGAAAGAAAATGGGGTTAGCACACCCCTGCCTTGGCATTTAATTAGAGGTCTCTCATTGGAGGAGGGCAGACTGAGGGTCTTGCATCTTGCTAAGACAGTGAGGGGACCCAACTCTCCCTGTGGCACTGGGGCAGGGGTTAGATCCAGTTGAGCATTGTCAGTTTATGTTAAATACTGCTACGTGCTGCTAAGAAGGTTATTTTTGCATTGGGATTTCTTTGTTTTTGCTGTAAGCTCTCTATAATTCTTGTTTTCCCCATATGAAGAAGGAAAATTACATGGAGCAGCCCTTCAGGCCATTGATTAGCAGAGGAATGACCCTCCTTTATGCCTGGCAGCCTAGAACTAGGAGCTGTCAGCCAAGTAGTACATCCTCTGGCAAATGGCCAGATGCCATCCTAACTGATTTGGACACTTCGTGATCACTGTGAGAGCACAGTGACCTCCCTGGCAGCTACAGGGGACCACTACATCCGTAGCTCCTGCTGGGAACTCCTGCTCCATTCTGGGGACATGGCTCCTGCTTCAGAAAGCCTTGATTCAGTCTTTTCTTAAAATATTTTTAAAAAATTTATTTAATTTTATTGGTTTTTTGGAGGTAAGGTCTCACTTTAGCCCAGGCTGACCTGGAATTCACTATGAAGTCTCAGGGTGGTCTTGAACTCATGGTGATCCTTCTAACTCTGTCTCCCAAGTGCTGGAATTAAAAGCATGTGCCACCATCCCCAGCTAAACTTTTTTTATTGACAACTTCCATAATTATAAACAATAAGCCATGATAATTCCCTCCCCTTCCCCACTTTCCCCTTAATAAAATCACTCTCCATCATATACCCCCTCAATTAGTCATTCTTTCATTTTGATGTCGTCACCTTTTCCTTCTATTATGAGGGTTTTGTGTATGTAGTACCAGGCATTGTGAGGTCATGGATATCTAGGCCATTTTGTGTCTGGAAGACTGAACTATAAGCAGTCCTACTCTTCCTTTGGCTCTTACATTCTTTTAGCTCCCTCTTCCACAATGGACCCTGAGCCTTGGAGGTTGTGATAGAGATGTTTCAGTGTGGAACACTCCTCTGTCACTTCTCAGCACTGTGGTATCTTTTGAGTCATCCCAGAGGTCACCACCATCTGAATAGAGATGCTTCTCTAATCCAAAAGTGAGAGTAGTATTAATATATGGGTATGAACATTAAGAGAAGTGCTTACTTGGAAGTTTGGTAAGCATAATATATGCATTTATCCAGAAACCAGCAGGTGTTACATTCCCAGGGCTTATGACCTCCCCAGTCATAGGTTTTTCAGTACCAGGCATGTATTGCCTCCCATGGAGTGGCCCTTCAGTCCAATTAGAGAGTGGTTGGTTTCCCCCATAACAGAAATGCCACTATTGCACCTGTTGGCTCTTCTGGCCTGGCTGGCCAAACTTAAGGCTTATAGTGTTCACTGATATTTGTCTCCACTGGTGACTTCTCTCTCTTCCATGGAACTGCATGCAGTATAGCTTTTTCCAGCATTCTGTCAACTGGTCTACATGGAGGAGATTTTCAGCTCAGCTCCAGCAAGTTTCCTCAGTGACCTTGCAGCCCAAACATGCAGAGTCTTCAGCAAGAGGGTCTTGCCATCTACCCCTGATGGGAAATCAAGGGCATCAGCAATGGCCTATAATGTTTTGGGGATATCAAGGACCTCCCTGGCCAACAACTCACAGGAAGGTATCCCATTACTGGCACAGAAAATTTCTAGTAACAGTCTATGGCTTCTGGGTACACCATTGTCCAAAAAAGGAGGTTTTCATATGACTTATTCATATGCTCTTAGATTTTGATTAACCTTTTCCCACCCTTCCTTTACTCAATCTCTTCCCTTGACCTCACTTAGGCCTTTCCATCCCCAGTAATCTGTTCTTATACATATATATATATATATATATATATATATATATATATATATATATATATATGAGACCAAGGAGAAGTAACGTGCTGCATCTGGCTTCTGTGACCTCGCTTAGTGGCTGGACAGTGGTGCTGCCATTTTAAATCAGACAGCCATTTTGAGTAAATAAGGCCTGGCTCAGATGAGGAACTAGCTGACTAATGTGCTATTTTTGCTTCTGTATTTGTGCTTGCTTAGCTATAGCCCCCACCCCACTTGATTCCTGGAAAGCCTCCACCCGAGAACACTCCAGAGATACCTAGCCATGGAGGCCCCGGCCTCTTGCAAAAAGATAAGTTCTGCAAACAGCTCTTGCAAAAAATAGGTTCTGCAAACAAGTTACTGACCTAAGATAAGTAGGCTGGAGTTCCCACGCGCACCCTCTCTGAAATTCCTGTGCGCGCCCTCTTAGAACCAATCATTTAAAAAGTCACAATATCATATAACCTTTCCTTTATAAACCCCTTCCCTCTGAGAGTCTGGGCTCTCTCCCTCACTACTGCTGTGCCAGACTGTGTGGACGGAGCCCAGGCCTAGGTTTGCAATAAAGAAACCTGCTGCTTTTACATTCCAGTGTCTTGGCTTCTGTGGTGGTTCTCTGCGTGACTCCTGGGTGACCAGGGGTCTTGGCACAACAATATATATATATAATACCATCCCCTTAAGTCCTCCCCTTTCTTGCCTCCTTTCTAGCTTACTGGCCTCTGCTACCTTTTTACCCCAAATAACATAAAAGTCTAAACATTTGTAACTAGGATCCACATATGAGACACAATATATAACATTTGGCTTTCTGGGGCTGGGTTACCTCACTTAGTATAATCCTTTCCAGATTCATCCATATCCATGCAAATTATTTTTCTCTACAAATTTTGTAATTTCATTTTTCTTTACTGCTGAATAGAACTCCATTGTATTAATGTACCACATCTTCATTATCCATTCATCATCAAGGGACATCTAGGCAGGTTCCACTTCCTAGCTATTGTGAATACAGTGGCAATAAACATGCCTGAGCAAGCATCTCTAAGACGGTGAGAAGAGTCCCTAGCATATATGCCTAGGAGTGGTATAGCTGGGTCATATGGCAAACCTATTTTTAGCTGTCCCAGGAACCTCCACACTGATTTCCACAATGATGATACCAGATTACATTCCCACCAACAATATAGAAGGGTTCCTCTTTTTATGTGTTCTCACTAGCATTTATTGTCATTTGTTTTCTTGATGATAGCTATTAGGACAGGAGTAAGAAGGAATCTCAAAGTAGTTTTAATTTGCATTTGCCTAGAGGCTAAGGATGTAAGACTGTTTATAGGCCATTTGTATTTCTTCCTTTGAGAGCTCTCTATTTAGTTCTATAGCCCAGTTTTTAATTGGGTTGTTTGATTTCTTATTATTTAGTTTTTTTGAGTTCTTTGTATATCCTGGATATTAATCCTCTGTCAGATGTACATCTGGAAAATATTTTCTCCTATTCTGTAGGTTGCCTCTTTGCTCTATTCATGATGTCCTTTGCTTTTACTTTGCTTCACTCTGGACAGCTCCTGATGATCTGCATTGGGCCTTGGAAAGCCACACTCCAGGTAAGAAAGTCTCGGTATACTTTAGATGACCTCGTGATTAATCCACTCAAGGAAGTACTTCCTCATCAACTCAGCAAGAAGCCATTATATTTTTTAAATATTTTATTTATATTTATTTATTTATTTATTTATTTAGAGACAGAGAGAGAGAGAGAGAGAGAGAGAGAAAATGGGTGCACCAGGAGGGCCTCTAGCCTCAGCAAACGAATTCCAAATGTATAGGTTACCTTGTGCATCTGGCTTTGCATTGGTACTGGGGAATGGAACCTGGGTCCTTTGGCTTTGCTGGCAAGTACTGCCATCTCTTCTCTCAGCCAAGAAGCTATTATTGGTGCATTGCAGAACTTGTGATTAGACCTCATGCAAGGCCTGTGACTGATCCCTTTGTTGGCCCTGTGATTGGTAAACCTGGGAACTATGTTGTGATTTGTGCAAATATAATCCTTCATTTACATTGCCTCACTCATTTCCCCTTACCAATCTCTTCTGGCTAGAGATCCAGGCTGGTTAGTACTCTTTTTGAGTTAGCTTGAGATATCCTGCTTGTACAGCCACCCTGAGGTTGGCACAATAGGCCCAATTAAAGGCTTCTCTGAAGTGGTTTCTTCTTGCTTGCTTCTGACCAGGGTAAAACAGACTGAGCTGTTAACGTGGCGATAACAAGTGATAACCGTGATAGCAGCAGCAGCAGAAGTCGGTGATGCTAGAGACTGCAAAGTGTGGAAGCATCAGAAATGAAGGATGCAGTTGGAATGATTGCTCAGCTGCCAAAGGCACTTGCTTACAAAGCCCATGGTCTGGTTTCAATTCCCTAGTGCCCATGCAAAGACAGATGCACACAGTGGTGCTTGCATTTGGAGTTTGTTTGCAGTGGCAAGATGCCCCAGTACACCCGTTTTCTCTCTCTTTTTCTACCAGCAAATAAATTTAAAATATTTTTTAAAGGAATGATGAATGATGGTGGAAGTTTAGAGAAAGTGGGATGTTGTCAAGAGCCTGAAATGGGGACTGGGACCGTCACTTCTAGGAGTTACGAAGTTATTAAGAGCTCCGGGAGCTACGAAGCCCTAATGACCTAGTGTCCCAATACTCAATGCCAACACAATCTGCTCTTATAGGTGACAGGCCCTGATACTTGTGGCCCTAGAGCTGTGACATGAGCTGCTGTTATTTGCTGAGAGTCCTGATACCCAAGTCTTGGGAGCTGTAACCCTAGCTCGTGTTGACTGTTGCTGCCCCCAGCCACTGCTACAAGCTTAGGGGATGAGTTGCCTAGTGCCAGGTGACAATCAAAGCCCAGAGCAGTAAGCCTCCAGCCTGAGCACCTACAGTGAAGACTCTCTGATCTCGAGAGCCGGGAGCCAAAAGCCTTTAGTTTTCAGGACTTTGAGCAATAGGTTTCTGAGTCTTTCAGCCCAGCCTATAAACCTTTGGCATTTAAGGGTCCAGATCTGTCAACACTAGAAGAACCTGCCTGTGTCGATCTGTGCTTTCCATCTAAGTAACACAAAAGGACATCAGCCAGCTCAGAAGCAATGGTGCAATGCCTGTGTGTGTGTGTGTGTGTGTGTGTGTGTGTGTGTGAGAGAGAGAGAGAGAGAGAGAGAGAGCAGAGAAAGAGAAAAGAGAGGTGAATAACTATCTTGATTTTCTAAAGGACCCAGGGAAGAAACTATATCACCAGAATTAGATAGATTTTTAGGGGGGGGGGGATTGGAATTGCTGTGATGGTTGTATAATCCTGGTTTTATCTCTCTGAATGGGCATCTCCAACAGGGCTGGCTTATAGGTTACTGGTCTGTGGGTCAGTAGATAAAAGCCATCTTCTGAAGGCCTTTAACAGGAGAGTTTTCATGGCCACATTCAGGGTTCTGTGATGCCGAGAAATCCTTCATCCTCTCATTGGAGAAAGATCTTTTTGGAGTCCGCATGCTCTAAGCTATGATGTCACCGATGTCTCTGTCAGGAGACATTTGTAATCCTTTCCTATGATCAAGTTTCTATAAAGCATTGTGGCGCCAGGAGAGGGATGAGGATGTGGCTGGGCCAGGGCAGCAGGCTGTTGAACTTTACTTCCTTCCCTTTGGTTTCATGGCAAAAGCAAGGCAGATCATGAGTTCCTTCCTCATGGCCAGATGGTCTCTTCACTCCCATGCAATTGGATTGAATCAATGCTTTTTGTCTCTATTCTTGTGGGTTTCTCACTTGGGTTATGTGTAGAAGATGGGGGCACTGGAGAGAGGATGTCAATGGACGGTATGGCTTGTGCTGGCAGTCTCTCCAACTAATATCCCCACCTTTTCGAACTGCACTGTACGGGATTGATTTGCTAACCACTTGCCAAGACTACTCACTTGGAAATGAGAGTGCAGGAAATATAAAGCAAATGACATTTTCTTTATTGCTGAACAAGCATGTGATTCATTTTTCAGATTCTTACAGTTGCCTCTGCACATTGGATGAGTACACAACACTATCTTTCAAAGGCTGACCCCCTCTTATCTGGCTTTCCTCTGGTCTGGGTTTTCCTTTTGCTTTGAAATTCGCTTTCACATTTCTTTCCACTGTCTGTTTTTTCGTCCCTTGAGCTGTGGGTGGAAGCAGCAGACACGGAGAGAGCTGGGCATTGGATTCCCTCTGTACTATCATTAGCTAGGAATTTTTATAGCTTATGAGTCTCCTCAAAACCTTTTTTTCTTTTAAATTACAGGCTATTGCCAAGGCTTTTTGTTGCCCACCAGAACTAGATAAGACCCTATTACTAAAGACACCATAAGCTTGGGCTGCAGATTACTTAAAAATCAAGCTAGAACTGAGCTGGAAGTCTCTCCCATGACTAGTTGTCAGAATGCTGGAAAGAGCTATTCAGCCTGTTGGGGGCAAAAAATCATTAACAATCTTAACAAGCAGTAGACCCTGCAAACTTTACAAACTTTATATACCAACTGGTGTAAAGGTAGTATGCTGGTTATGGGGGAAGCCAACTGCTCTCTGATTGGGCTTGAGGCCCACTCCATGAGAGGAAATTTATGCTTGGTACTGAAAACCTAATCAAAAGTCATAAGCCTGAGGGAGGGCTTAATGTATGGCTAAATGAATAAATTATGCCCACCAAACTGCCCTCTGAATACTTATGTGTGTGCCCATATATTAATACTACCCTCATTTTCGGTTAGAGAAGCTTCTCTTTTCAGATTATAGTGACCACTGGGGAGATTCAAAATTCAACAAAGTGCTTTGAAGAAATGACAATGGTATATTTAACACTAAGTGAGACATCTCTATCACACCCTCCAAAGCTCAGGGACCATTGTAGAAGACATGGTGGAAAGAATTTAAAAGCCAAAGGGAAGGAGTGCTTTTTGTAACACTGTCTTCCAGATATAAAATGGCCATGGTGTTCATTACCTCACAGTGGCTGAAGCTACCTACACAAGACTTGCATAAGCGGAAGGGAAAAATGATGACATCAAAATAGAAAAGAGACTAATTGGAAATAAGAAGGGATTCAGTGGAGGGGGGACTTGAGAGAGGGAAAAGGGAGGGCTGTGGGAGTAGATTATGGTCAAAATATGCTGTTTATATGTATGGAGGTTGCCAAAAAAAATTAAAAAAAAAGCACAACAAAACCTTAGTTTTTTCTCTTTGCAAAATGGGGGAAATGGCCACTAAATATTGTCTGAAAGTTAAAGGAGAAAACAGTGCACAAAGCGGGCCATGGCAAACATGTTGGAGGAAGGGGCTTATGTACAGCTGTGTGACCCCACAGCTTGGCTAAGTGGCAAAACCGGTATAGGTCATGAACTTCTTTTGGACGGCCTTTGTTTATTTACAAAGGTGAGTTTGAGGTGTTAAGAGACTAATTATCTGCATTCTTTTTAAAATTAATTTTATGTGATACATAAAAATACCCAAATTGATGTACAAAGGGGTTAATGTGATGTGTTGACGCGTGTATACATCAGGTGATCAGATTAAACACAGCTGTGTCCTCAAATATGTTTTACGTATTTATGGCAAAAAACATATTTAAAATTGGGCTGGAGAGGAGGCTCAGTGGTTAAGTGCACTTCCTGAATAAACATGAGGGCCTGAAGACGCCCGTGACTGCCAGAATTCAAAACTCCGGATCCCACATCAAACAGCTGGGCATAGCCAAGTGCTTCTCAACCCCATTCCAGCAGCAGAGAACAGAGAATCTTCAGAGCTGGCATCAGCAAAAACAGAGACTCCTGCTCAAAACAAGACCAGGTAGAAGGGCGATGGAGTAGGACACCCAGTATCTACTCCAGCCACCACAGGTGAGCAACCCCAGCTGCAGGTGAACATATGGGGTGTCACAAGGCACACACACATGCTTACACCACAGACATGGCACACATACCACACCATGTACATATGCACGTGCACATACACACACACAAAATAATATTCAGAGTTCTTTCTTCTAGCTTTTCGAGATGTATAGTACACAGTCGCTATCCATCATCACCCATCTGTGCAATGGCAAACCAGATCTTCTTGCTTCTATCTAATTATAACCTAGGACCCACCTATCAACATTTTACATCCATCCCTCTCCACCGAATCCTGAATTCACCCGAGTTTTTAACTGAAATGCTCACTTTTCTGGATAAGAAATTTGTGCAGACCATAAGTGTGCATATGAGGTGTGTGTGCATGTGCACGTGTCCATGCAGAATGATGGTTTGATTCTTCCGGACAATCTTCATGAAGACATCCTTTAAGCAATGTGAACTGGTTGACTATTTCACTTCCTTTGGCCTCATGTTTTGTGATTGTTTATTCCAGTACAATAATCTATGCTAAAGGATATTTTCTATTAGGGCACACCACGGCAGTTCAAAGAGAATTAATCTGAAAGAAGATAGAGTAACAAGTAATTCCAGATGTGTTTTATGGTAGTTTTGAGTGGTTAGAAATGGGTGATTTGATACTTTTTTGTTTTTCAGAGGCATCTCATTTGTAGGATTTCTTTTTTTTTTTTTTTCTTTTTCTTTTTTTGGTTTTTCGAGGTAAGGTCTCACTCTAGCCCAGGCTGACCTGGAATTCACTATGGAGTCTCAGGGTGGCCTCAAACTCACGGCGATCCTCCTACCTCTGCCTCCCGAGTGCTGGGATTAAAGGCGTGCGCCACCACGCCCGGCCCACTATTTGTGGGATTTCATTCGACTCTAATAATATCTCCCATGGAAGTGTTAATTGTCATTATCCCCATTCTATAGGTTGCAAATCATTCGCCTAGAGGTTACATGACTTGGACAGGCTTTGTAGAGGAGGCAGGATGAAAGGCTGCACTCACTGGTCCCCCAGCTCCCTCTTTTGCCCTTCCTCAGTTTGGATTCCTCACAGTAGCGAAAGGGGCCCTTGACACATGTGAGTAATCCATACTCCCTCGCTACTGGTTCCCTATTCCAGTTCCAATCAGTTCCAAGCCCTCACAATGGCCTACAGATCTCTGGCTAAGCTGATCTTTGGCTGTTCCTCCTGCCTTTGTCTCTCAGCTCAAATCAGAAAGGTCTTCCTTGATGCCACTTACAAAGCACCCCGTCTTCATCTCAGTCACCCGTGGCAGCGAAACTTCTCCTCACCTCACCACCCTTGGGGTTCAAAGGTGAGCTGTCAGCTTTAAGGAAGGCTAGAGCCAACCAGAGCCCTTCAGCTATGCACAACTAGTGTTTTCCCTGTGGTGCCCTGCAGAGGTCATGAATTTCGATGTCTGTTATCACAAGGATGTGCTTAGGAATCCCTGCTAGTAGCACCCTGTCTTACTTTCCCCTTAGGATTTATGACTATTTCAAATTCGGCAATGTGTTTGTTTATCTCACCTCCTTTGACTATATGCAACTATCCTTGTATCTTCTGAATTGTTTAAAATAACACCTGCCAAGCAGAAGGTACTTGGGACGTATTTGCTAAAACAAGGAGGCTTTGTTCTTGGGGGAAAAACCCCCCACAAAAACAAAAACAAAAATGGCTGGGTGAGAAACTAGGTTAAACAATATTCAAGGTTTGGGGTAGGTGAAATGTGAAATAACCTTGAAGCTTCTGGCAGGATATTTGAAACTTTTAAATTAATTTAGTAATTTAAACCACTGATACAAGCCCAGAAATAAAGTAAATGCAATAATGTACCATTATTCTCCCAAAGAATAAAGTCATCGCAAGATCAGCAGATTTGCATATCAGCTAGGGCTGTGGAAGTTGCTGTCAAAATCAGTATTTGTAAATTCACACTATTTATTTAATATTTAATGCTAAAACTGAAGTACAGAAATTTACTGAGATAATAATTTCCATACTTTGGGGAAAATAATAAAACCAAGCTATAAAAGTAAAAATAAGCACTTCTTTTTTTTTCCCCTTTGATTTTCTGTTTCCCATAAATTTCAGCTCATGGTCAAGTAATTAGCTGCATGAAGGTCACCTTGTAGCATAACTTACCAGAACCACCATAGCTGTGCTCTTGACAGCAATCTATGGCTTTTATTTTCTCTAAGAAAAAGCACAGAAGTGCAAAAGGAAGCCATGCCAAAGACAAATATCCTCTCATGGTAACAATTAGAATTCCATCAGATGAATTCCACCTTCGTGAATTTTATCCTCAAAATGAACACACCCTCATTTGCCAAGGAGAGTCAGTTTTCCCCTGACTTGCAATCTTTTTGTGACTCACCCACCTGCCCCCGTTCCTTAATTCACAAAGTACACACAGCTCCTTTTCAAATACCATCTTCCTTGGTGTGAACTATTCATCCAGTGCTTTCTGCTGGGTGACACTACATAGAACCCTTACATGTCAGAAGCTGGGTGGCCTCAGAGCCTGTTGGAGGCCCTGATGGAGTCGCAAGTCTATCAGTACTTCGATCGGGCACCACGGGAGAAGAATGCATTGTACAACACTGTTCTTTTCATTTTCAATATCGAGCTCTTGGAAATTGGTTTGAGTATACTGGAGGAGCAGCAGCTGACAGGGGACATTAGCCAAGCATGGTCTTAAGCTATGTCTACACGAGATCTCTACAGTTGGTTTCCAAGTGAAACATGTATTTCTCCAGCAGTCTCTGTCTTTGGACGAGGGAACCAAGCTGTGCAATTTTCTGACTTTGGTCCATTGTGGAACTTAAATTTTTGCCTGAATGGACCAGTTGGTTTAAGACAGAGTAGCTTGCAAAGAGAAAGGAAAAGGAATGGAATGGTTAGATGGTGTAGCAGGTTTATCTACAGGACATTCACTTGAGTTTTATTTTGATTGAAAGTCAAATCCTTCCAGGCTCTGATGCTGGTTAGTGTCAAAGGCCAGTTTGGGAGACAGCGAGGCTTGATGTGTGATCACAGTTTGATCTTGCCCCTCCCCTTGAACCTCTGACATGGCTTGGATTTCAAACGTCCCCCAAAGGCCCACGTGTTAAAGCTTAGTCCTCAGCTTGGCACTGTTGGGGCTGGCGGAAACTTGGAGGTGAGGGGTCTAGGTCATTGTGGACATGACCATGAAAGGGGATGTTGGACTTCAGCCCCTCCTCTTGTCTTTGCGCTGCCTGTCTACCCTGAGGTGAGCAGCTTGCTCTACCAGGCAATTGCAGTCATGATGTACTGTCTCACCACAGGCTCAAAAGTAATGGGTCAGTTGGTCATGGACTGCAACCTTGAAGTGTATCCAACATAAACCTCTCCTCATTGTGTGTGACCACAGGTATTTCAAGGCAGTATTGGAAGGCTGACACTCCTCTTCACACAGACATCTCTTACAGCCTTACTACTCAGAATTTTTTAAAAATAAAATTATATTTACTAATCTGAAAGAGAAAAGGGGGACAAGAGGAGAGGATGGGCAAACCAGGGCCACTTGCCATTGCAAATGAATCCCAGACACACGTGCTACTTTATGTGTTTGGTTTTATGTGGATACTGGGGGAATCGAACCTCAGCAAGTGTCTTTAACCACTGAGCCATCATTTCCCCAGCCCTCTTATCACGTATTGTTTTTTTTTTTTTTTTTTTTTTAGTTTTTCAAGATAGTGTCTCGCTCTAGCCCAGGCTGACCTAAGTATTCTTTTAAAGATTTACTTATTTATTACAGAGAGAGGGAGAGAGGCTGGGTGCGCCAGGGCCTCCAGCCACTGCAAACAAACTTCAGACACATGTACCACCTTGTGAATCTGGCTTATGTGGGTATTGGGGAGGGAACTGAACCTGGGTCCTTAGATTTGCAGGTAAATGCCTTAACAGCTAAGCTACCTCTCCAGCCCCTGACCTAGGTATTCTTATCCAAGCTTCTTAACCTTGACCTACCCTGTGTCTGCCTCCTTTGGACTATGCCTGTACCACATAGATTACAGGGGCCTGCTGAAAAGGAAACTGGACTACGAGTCTCTTGGTTAGATGAGGTGCCAGCTTTTAGTTAAAATGGCTGTCTTTTCAGGCTAGGGAGATGGCTTAGTGGTTAAGGCACTTTCCTGTGGAGTCTAAAGACCTACATTCAATTCTCTAGGACCCACATAAGCCAGATGCACAAGGTGGCCCATACATCTGGAGTTTTTTTTTTTTTTTGCAGTGACTGGAGGCCCTGTTGTACCCATTCTCTCTCACACTGTCTTTCTCTCTGCCTCTTGCACACTTTGTCTATCTCTCCCTCTCTCAAATAAATAAATAAATAAATAAATAATTTTTAAAATGCCTGTCTTTTAAGAATCTCCCATGGTTCATTGCAAGAGTTGTTAAGAGGACTTTTCACACGGAAAGTTGCTTGAAGATAAGAATCGCTCTTGAATGTGATTCTAAGTGAGAAATGGGGGAAGGCGAAAGAAGTGGTTCAGGTCTTATTTAAAGTAAAGGTCCCAGAGTGGTCTATGCCAGACGATTTTGTCAAAGAGTCATGTACTAGGAGTTTGATGGGGAGGAGAATGAACGAATTCTTTGATGTCCCATTGCTAATACTGCTGATGGCCATTGTGGGGGAGTGGCTCCTTTAAGCACTCTGTGCTGGGCCAAGCAATACATTTCTCAGGGACTGGGTTATTAAGTCCACTTTTATATTGACATTCACCTTGGAGCGAACCTTTTGCTCTCATTTCACAGAGGAGGACAGTGAGGTGAGTTCTTCATAAAGCACTGGCAGCTGTCAGCTAGTTTCAGAGCCACATAAGGTCCTCTGCTTTCAAGAACTCTATGCGTGGAGTTTAGTGTCCTAATAAGTCCTAATAAGATTATCTTTGAACTTACGCTTTGTAAGTGATAATGGGACAATGAGGAGTGTGCGTGAGCAGAGGGGAGCTATACAGCATTTAGGTCTGCTATTCTCTGCCACTCCAAGAGCATATAATATCTGCAACACAGCCACAAGCTCCAAGTTCTGTGGACCCATGAAGCATGGGAGTTCATGAGAGTCAAGGTTAGTATAAGGTAAGTGTTCCAGTTATTTTTCTCATTGCTATGGCAAAACACCTGACCAAAGCAACTTCAGAAGTGAGGGGTCTATTTTGGCTCGTGGTTTTGTGGGGACACATCACATCATAGCAGGAAGTCACGGCAGCAGGACGGTGAAGTGGCTGGTCACATGGTGTCCATATTCAGGAAGCAAAAATGAATGTTGGTGCCTATCTTGCTTTCTCCTTTTCCCTTTTTTAATTTAATCTGGGACCCCAACCCACAGGATGGTGCCACCCATAGACAGGATGGGTCTACTCTCCTTAGTTAAACCTCACTGGGAACTTCCTCCAAGCCACTCCCAGAGGTATATTTCCAAGGGGATTCCAAATCCACCCAAGCCAATGAGAAAGATGAACCATTCCAGCAACTGTGAGTGAAAGTCCATGTCTGAGAAAGCCCATGACTGACAGCCTCAATGAGCCATGTTCTCCATCTCAACCAGAATTTGCCTCCAACATAGAAAGGAAACATCATTTTAGGAAATGTGCAAGTGGATGGAGTTGTGTCATATCCTTTCTTTTCCATTTTTTTTTTCCTGAGGTAGTATCTAGCTCTAGCCCAGGCTGACCTGGAACTCACTATGTAGTCTCACGCTGGCCTTGAACTCATAGCGATCCTCCTACATCTGGTCCCCGAGTGCTGGGATTAAAGGCGTGTACCACCACACCTGGCTTCAATTTATTTTTAGTTAAATTAATTAATTTCTTGGCATATATACAGTGTGAATGCATTTAGAACATATGTATGTATGTGCAAATACATGTGCCCAGT
Source organism: Dipus sagitta (assembly GCA_036346955.1). Lineage (NCBI taxonomy): Eukaryota > Metazoa > Chordata > Mammalia > Rodentia > Dipodidae > Dipus > Dipus sagitta. The sequence continues at coordinate 330,943,017 of CM070770.1, forward strand.
GCACAGGTGTGTGGAAGAGTCCAGAACAGGTCAGGTGTCCTCCTCTATCACTCGGCTGCTTTGTTTCTTTGAGACAGCCTTTCACTGAACCTGGAACTGCTGGTTTGGGTCATACTAGCCGAGCAAGGAGCTCCTGAGATTCTCCCGTCTCTGTTCCTGCCCCAAGACAGGGGTTACAGGTGTGAGTGGCCTTGTCCAGCTCTTACGTCAGTGCTGAGGCTTGAGCTCAGGACCCCAGGCTCTGTGGAAAGTGCTAAAACTTGCTGAGCCATCTCCCCACGCAGCGTCTTTTCTCATTTGTATCGCTTTCCTGTATGAACCACTTACGTGAAATGACAGAAGTGAAAGGCATGGCAGGGCAGTGCGCTCTTCCTTTTTCTTGCAGTCCTTTTGCACCCACCCCTGAGCTGAAGGCAGACCAGGCCTATGATCACGAGGTGGGAACAGGTGCTGAGCTAGTCCTGAGCAGTGCTCCCACCGTTCTGGTAAGACAAATTCTTAGATGTACAAGACCTCTGCAATAGGAAATGCATGATTTCTGATTGTACCTTAATTAACTTTTGCGTTTGCATTCTAGAGATGAATAGTTTAAGTGTTTGGGGGGGGGGAGAGGATTTTACTTGTTTTACTTTGTTTTGATAGATATTTGATGATATTGCTTATAAAGGTGAGTGGTAAAATTCATCCTGCTAATTTAAATTTTCTATTTGACTTTGCTCAAAATAACATAAATTACAAGGAAGTAGCACTGTGATAAGGTGTAGGAAACAGTGAGAGAGACAGAGAATGAGATTGTGGAAGAAGAGAAAAGGTTTATTTTTTTTTTTTGGTACCCTTGACAGAACATTTGTCCTGACTTTTGAATAAAGAGTCTGCATTTCCATTTTGCTCTGGGTCCTGCAAACGACATCAGGGAGTTTCAGTGTCTGCCTTTTCAAGCTTCCGACACAGTGTCCTGGAGGGCATGGCTCAGTGTAGTAGCCTGAACAGGAAGGTGGAAGACAGAGACACCAGCACCCTTCAGGCCTAATGATGTCATGGTCGTGTCTACAAGAAAAACCCCAGCAGCAGGTTTTACCTTAGTCTCCATGGAAACAAGGTAATGGATTAAAAATGAAAAGTTAAAATGCTTTGCTACTGGCTCTCCCCTGAGGAAGGAATCTCCTACACGTATTAACTAAAATATGTTCATAGATATAGTTTGCTAACTGGCTCCTAACAGAGCTAAGAGGACAATAGATCTGTCCTTTAAGACATAGGCTCCATGAAGCAAGGTTCTTCTCTTTCACTCTTTCTATTCACGGACCAAAATAAGAGAAAACCAGAATCAGCACTTCAACACTGGGTGCTCAAGGCTTTTCAAAGACACATGAAATTGAACTTCTTGGGCTGAGGCAATGGCTCAGTAAAACACTCGCCTTGGAAGCATGAGGATGCAAGTTCAATCCCTGGAACCTCCAGTTGATGCTGGGAGTGGTAGTGCATGTCTGTAACCCCACTTCTGGGGAAGTGGAAACAAGAGGGTCCCTGGAGCTCATTGGCCAGCCAGCAAACCTAATTAGCAAAATTCAGGCCCCATGGTAGTTTGGATCAGATGTCTCCCATAAACGCATGTGTTTTCAATGCTCCGTCCCCAGTTAGACATTTAGGAGGTGGAGCCTAATGGGGGAGTTACGTGCTAAAAAGGTGTGTTGCTGGGATGGGCTTGGGGTGTTATAGCCCAGCTTCCCCCTTGCTGAAATGCAGCTCATTCATGCTTCGCTTCGCTTCGCTTCGCTTCGCTCCTCTCCTCTCCTCTCCTCTCCTCTCCTCTCCTCTCCTCTCCTCTCCTCTCCTCTCCTCTCCTCTCCCCTCCCCTCCCCTCCCCTCCCCTCCCCTCCCCTCCCCTCCCCTCCCCTCCGCTCCCCTCCCCTCCCCCCCCTCCCCTGCCCTCCCTTTCCCTGCTCTTCTTTCCTTTCCTTTTGTCTTTTCTCTCTCTCCTTCTTTCTTTCTTTCTGATTTTTCAAGGCAGGGTCTCACTCTAGCCCAGGCTGACCTAGAATTCACTCTGTATTTTCAGGGTGGCCTTGAACTCATGGGGATCCTCCTACCTCTGCCTCCCACGTGCTGGGATTAAAGGCATGTGCCATCACGCCCAGCTCTCACTGGCTAGTATTTTCTACTTGCTGTAGCAAAATGTGATGTCCAGTCTCTGCTCTACCATCCTTTCCCTGCCATCATGAAGCTTTCCTTCAAGACTATAAGCCAAAATAAACTCTTTCCTCTCAATTTTTTAGAGGAAGTAAACTACAATAGACCCTATCTCAGATGATGATACCTGAAATTCTCTCCTGGCTTCTACCTGCATGTTCACACACACACACACACACACCCCACATGAACACATACACACATACTCAAAAAAATAGTGAACTTCTCTGACCATAAATTACTATTAATTTTTGATTTTCTTAGAACTGAAAGAGGAGATCTTTTAGAGGATTTGTTTATTGTTTGGCCCAAGTGGAACTTGTAAGGCTGATCTCTGTCTCCTGACTGTACATCTGCTGTGGGGCAAGGTGGGGAGGTTCAATGCTCCCACCCACTTGGAACCCCAGAGGTGTTCTCTATGACCAAGAAAGGGAGCAGCCCGGGACAACAGAGCAGCAGGCTTCTGCCAGAACATTCTGAGCTAGCTCTACTTCTTGGACAGTGACTGGGCAGCTGAAAGTGGTTCTCCCGTGAGGATATTGAAGAACATGCTGAATTATCCCCCAAAGAAATGCATGAAGAACCTCTCCTCACAATTCCAGGCCTCTAGTTTTCAAGCATGGTCATTATATAGCAGGAATGCAGGGCTGTCAAAATCATCCACGGAGATTTTCAAACTACAGAATCCCCGTTCCTGAGTCCTGGGTGTCTCCCTCATGCTCCGTTCACTCCAAACTTCCTTTAGGCTGAAGTTATGAAAATGAGTAAAACGGGTGGATTTTTCTAGAAAGCTTGCTCTACACCTGTACCAGAAGCAACATCATACCATAAACAAGCCAGACAGACAGCATGCCCTTCTCCTCAAGTCCTCCAAAGCACAACACAGCAGGGCCTTGCAGCACTCCTGAGAGCCCTTCCTGTGGGAGCTCTGGCCAGCGTGCCCACAAGCTCACCTGTGGAGCTTCCTTGATGGGAAAAGAGGCACATTAATGGTGCCTTTCTGTGGACAGGAGATAAGTGCCCTTGTTAGGAAGGCTCTGACATGAGAGATTGAGGCATCTTTGATCTGATTTGGGCATAGTGCTCTAGTCTAAAGCCTGCATGCATTAAACAAAGGTGAATTAGAGTAAAATGCCAGGCGAGGCAGGAAGAAATGGAAAAAGTCTGATGAGGAAGGCAAATCCTTAATGAGTTTTCTATTGAAATAGCCAATAAATAGCTTGTTACAATTAGGTCAAGGGATATATATATATATATATATATATATATATATATATATATATATATTCATTAATTCTCCATCTATTTTTCTGTGTCCAGCTTGGGCTTGCTGTCCAGAAAGCTTTGATTCTGTGGTCTATTACCCTCAGAGCATTAACATGAATAACAACGACGCTTGCACATAATGGCTTTCAACATGACAGAGCTGTCTGTAAGTGTTGTGTGCTGGGAAGTCAGGGTGATTTCTCTGTAGGGGTCTTTAAATTGTCCTTCAAATCCCTGCTGCAACATCTGTGTGTCTGGGAAAGTGTCCAGGCTTTATTGCCTCTCCTCCCCCCCACCATGGGTGCCTCATCCCTCCTATCTTCCGACAGGGTTAAAAAAACTCTTATAAAATGATCACCTTTTGTCTTTGCTTCTGTTGCTGCAGTGGCATAGCGCAGTAGAAGAGGCATCGGGACATAGATTCAGGCCGTCCCTGTGTGCCCAAGGCAAACTGTAACTCATTCTTCAGTGTGAAGCAAGGGTGATGCTGATATGTACCTAGAGTAATATGTGTAAAATGTAGAATGAAGTCAGGACATGGTGGTGTACGCCTTCAATCCCAGCACTTGGTAGGTAGAGATAGGAAGATCACCATGAGTTCGAGGCCACCTTGAGACTACACAGTGAATTCCAGGTCAGCCTGAGCTAGAGTGAGACCCTACCTTGCAAAAAAAATGTAGAATGTACATTATTCAAGAGTAAACATATATATATATATATACACACACACACACACACACACACACACACACACACACACACACACACACATATATATATATATATATATATATATAACTTGCAAGTATAAAGAGATAAAAACAAGAAAGACAGAAAGAATGGTGACACCAGAGCCCCCAGCCACTGCAAATAAACTTCAGAGGCACTTGCCACTTTGTGCATCGGGCTTTACCTGGGTAATGGGGAATTGAACCACGGTTGTTAGTTTTTTCAGGCCAGCACCTTAACTGCTGAGCCATCTCTCCAGCCCAAGAGTAAACTTTTGGATTTGATCCTTTACATGGCAAAAGGGACTTAGCAGGTGGGATGACTTGGAAGGCACCATGGAGCTGGGAGGAAGTGACAGAGGAGTGCTCAGCACTGAAATATCTCTATCACACCTTCCAAGGCTCAGGGTCTATTGCGGAAGAGGTGCTAGAAAGAATGTATGAGCCAAAGGAAGGGTAGGACTCCTTACAACGTGCTCCTCCAGACACAAAATGGCCTGGATATCCATGACCTCACAGTGCCTGACACTACCTACACCAAACCATCATAATAGGAGGAAAAGATGATGACATCAAAATAAAAGACAGACTGATTGAGAGGGGGAGAGGATATGATAGAGGGTGGAGTTTCAAAGGGGAAAGTGGGGGAAAGGAAGGGATTACCATGGGATATTGTTTACAATTATGGAAGTTGTCAATTAAGAAAAAAAAGAATCTTGAGCTGGGCAATTACCCTGGATTATTTAGGTGGGTCTAATAGAATTATGTGGATCCTTCAAAGTGGAATAGAGGATAGAGTTCAGCTGGTACAGTGCTTGCCTAGTATGCAAGAGACCCTAGCTTTGGTACTACATAAACTGGGTGTTATGGCTCATTGCTGTGATTCCAGCCTTTGGGAGGTTCAAGATGGAGGGTCACAAATTCATGGTCATCTTAGAAAATTCACAGCCAGCCTGAACTACATGAAATTCTGTCTCAATAGAAAAAATAAAATAAAAGGTGGATGAGGAATGCAGAAAGGAAGGCCAGGACGATGAGCCACGAGGTTGCCCTGTCACCACTACTATCTCTATAGAAGGAGGAAGGAATGGCAAACACAGAAAAGGAAAAGCATGGATTCTCCACTATAGCATTCAGAAAGGAAGGCATTCCTGCGTATGCCCTAATGTTAGCCCAGTGGGACTCAGGTCAAAAATTTAACTTACAGGGATGGGATTAGGAGTAGTAGACTCCATGCTTAGCATGTGTGAGGTCCTAGTTTTTGTCCCCAACACCACACACACACACACACACACATACACACACACGAAAGAATTATGAGGTAAAAGAATGGCTGTAAGCCATTATATTTTTGGTAATTTGTTACAGCAGCAATAGGAAATGATTACGTTCACCTTAGGTACTATTTTCCATCCTTCAGCCAGAGTGAACTTTTTGAAACTTTGAAAAATTCGTGTTTCTTTCCTGCTCAAAATCCTTCAGTGGCATCAGCCTTGCTCCGAGCCTTCCGAAGCCTGATAGTGACCCTTCAAGACAGTATGGAAGCTGGCTGTGCTATGTCTCTGACCAGAGCTCTACGAATCTTCCCTCTCTGACTCAGCAGCTGCTCCTCAGACATGCCAGGCCACAGACACGTCATGGCCTACTTCCATTGCAAGGCCTTTGCCTCCACCAGCTCTCTCCACTGAGATGACTCTCTCACTGAGTTGGGAAGACACATGGGCTTGGGCCAGCTTGCCGGGGTGCATCCCTCACCTCTGCCACTGCTAGATAGGTGCCCTGAACACAGTATTTAACTCCTATGTGCTGCATGTCCCTCCTGTGAAATGGCAATAATCATAGCACCTGTATCCTATGATTTCTTCCAATGAAGAATTCAGGATTATACCAGATTCGGCTAGACAAACAACCACTGTGATACCCGTCTTAGCATGTGTGTGGCCTTTCTTGGCTTTTCTCAGCTTACCAATTCCATCACTCTTACTCTCCAACAGCCGGTCAGTTTCTTGCTTATGTTCATCACCACCTCTTATGGTGTGAGCCTGAAACATCCCCCACAGGCTCATGCTTTGAGTGTTGCTTGCTGCTTAGGGACACTATCGGGAGAGGGAGGTCTTTGAAGGTTACACCTGGCTCTTGGTTCTTCTTACTCACTACTTCCTGGTCCATCGTGATGTGAACAGCTTCTGCCACTCGGGCTCACTGTCACGAACTGAGCTCTTCCGTCATGCCTCCCCTCCATGAGGGAGTGAAACCCTCTGGAATTGTAAGCCAAAATCAATTCTCCTCCCTTAAATTGCTTCTGCTAGGTATTTTGGTCGCTATGATGTAAAAATACTACCTGACCTGTTATGTATCGTTAGGGTCCACTGTCTCCCCTACAGGACACGAGCAGTATTTCCTTTTGAACCCTCATCCCCTGGCACAGTGCAAGATCTACTGGGCTCCCAGTGTCTGAGAATGCATCCACTTCCATCAAACACATAGAAGAGGAGACATCTTTAGTGCTTCTGAGACTGAACCTGTCTAAACTCATTTCCACGCCCCAGTGTAAGAAATTCATTCATGGTCATAAAGCCAGTGAGATGCAGAGCCAGCATTTGAACCCTGCTTATTTACTTGCTCTCCCAGGCATAGTTTGTTACAGGTAATTTCCGATGCTTTCTTCTAACTGATGCACTCCCAGCAGGGACCTTTGGTGGGGCTTCTTGGTCCCTCCATGGTCTGGTCTGTGGAATACATTTTTTTTGTTACTTTTATTTATTTATTTGAGATTGATAGACAGAGAGAGAGAAAGAGGAGAGAGGGAGAGAGAGAGAGAGAGGAGAGAGAATGGGCATGCCAGGGTCTCCAGCCACTGCAAACGAACTCCAGATGCATGCGCCCCCTTGTGCATCTGGCTAACGTGGGTCCTGGGGAATGGAGCCTTGACCTGGGGTCCTTAGGTTTCACAGGCAAGTGCTTAACTGATAAGCCATCTCTCCAGCCCAGGAAATACATTTCATTGGTCTGAGTCCTTAGGCACCTGTGTGAGGGCATGTGATAGTTGATATTCATGATATTCACATTTATATTCATTTAGAAAGCACAAGGCTAGGCTTAACAGAGCTTGAAATGTATCCTCAGAGAACCTCTCTGCACAAAGGGTTGATCACCACACAGGCATGAGGGAACAGTTACCTTCAAGGAAGACTCCATAAATCATGTCACATAAGGCCTGGCTTTTGTGGCTCTTATAGTTGGGCTATGATTTGTCAGTGGCACTGCAAACATTGCTGAGCTGTAGATGTAGTGTATTTGAAATGTGCATCCTGCAGTGATGTAGGTTATTGATGGTTATCTTATTTGAAGACATTTGTCCTTGAGTTTTGGTGTGATTTTGCTGCCACTTGCAGATTTTATGCTTCCAGAAAAACTGGATTGAGTATTTTGAATGAGCTGACTGTTCGAATAGTGTTCAAATGAAATGATAGTTTTTTTTTAAAAAATATTTATTTGAGAGAGGGAGAGAGAGAGAGAGAGAGGGAGAGAATGGGTGTGCCAGGACTTCCAGCCACTGCAAATGAACTCCAGATGCATACGCCACCTTGTGCATCTGGTTTACGTGGATCCTGGAGACTCAAACCAGAATCCTATGGTTTTTGAAGCAAACATCTTAACTGCTAAACCATCTCTCCAGCCCTGAAATGATAGATTTTAAAACACTGAAGTTGATGGTGTTTCATTTGCAGAAAGAAAATCCTGGTTGATATATATCAATGAGGTTTTAAAAAAATATTTTATTCATTTGTTTGAGAGAGACAGAGAAAGAGAAGAGAGAAAGAGGCAGATTATATAGAGAAAATGGGCATGCCAGGGCCTTCAGCCACTGCATACGGACTCCAGGTGCATGTACCACCTGTGCATCTGTCTTACATGGGTACTGGGGTATTGAATCTGGGTCCTTGGGCTTCAGGCAAGTGCCTTAACTGCTAAGCCACCTCTCCAGCCTCTCAATTAGGGTTTTATATGCAGATAATAAACACTATTCTGTTTTCAAATTTTTTCTTCCCTGTGTGTGTGTATGTGTGTGTGAAGGCAGTCATATGTAGAAGTCACAGGACAAATTGTGGGTTTGTCCACTCTGTTCCACTTCATTTGAGGCAGGGTTTGTCTTGATCTTGGTCTTTTTTCTGTTTTTCTTTTTGCTGTTTTTGCAGAGAGCTTCTGGGAAATTCTCCTGTCTCCACTTCCCATCTTGCCATGAGTGTGCTGGGACTGTAGAAACCTGCCATTGCACTGGCTTTTTGTGTGGAATCAGAGACCTGAACTAGGACACAACGGCTTCAGCCACAAGTGCTTTTTCACTGAGTCATCTCCCAGATCCTTAAATTTTTCTTTCCATTGTAGAATATATACACATATAACATAAAATTTGCTCTTTTGACCATTATAAAGTATAAAATTCAGAAGTACACTCATAAGACTGTGCAAACCTTTTCACCATCCATTTCCAGAATTTGTTCAGGTCTGAAATAGAAACTCTGTACTCCCTAAACAATAATTTCCTTCACCCCCTCCTTGTAGCCCCTCGTGGCCTCCATTCTCCTTTCTGTCTTTATGAATTTGTCCAAAATATCCCATGTAATTGGAACCATATAGTATTTATCTTATTGTTTCTGAATTATTTCACTCAGCATAATGCACTCAAGATTCATCCATGTCATACAATAATCAGAACCTCACTTATTAAAGACAGATAGATGGTGAGGATTGTGCTGGTTTCTATTGACTGTCAACTTATAAGGACCCAGAATCAACTGTGAAGCATTACTTAGATTAGGTTAGCTTCTGGGCATGTCTGTGAGGGATTATCTTCATTAGGTTAACTGAAATGGGGAGATCTACCTCAGTGGAGGGCCACACCATCCCATGGGGGTGACAGGTGGCTGAGCACCAGCCTTCACCTTTCTCTGCTTCCTCACTGTGGGTTGAATGTGACCAGCTCTGCGTTATACTTCTGCTGCCATGCCTTCCCCACCGTGATGGATAGGACCTGGAACTGTAAACTGAAACAAGCCCTTTCGCCCTTAAACCAATTTTGTCCCAGCAAGGAGAAGATAACTAATATATAGACCACTGAAGTACATACAAAATTTTGCTTGTTCACTCACCTTTTGGTATACATTTGGGTCATTTCTAAATCTTCTTATTGGTTTACATTTTTTTGAGACTGGCTCTCATGTAGCTCAGGATGGCTTGGAACTTATGTAGCATAGTCATGCCTTGGAACTCCTGAACTCTCTGAACTCTCTGCCTCCCAAGTGCTGGGGATACAAGCACACATTGCCATACCTGGCTTACTTCCACCTTTGGGCTATCCTGAATAATGTTACTGCAAACCTGTTTGAGCTACTGTTTCCAGTTATTTTGGGTGCATACCTAGAAGCAAAATTGCAGGAACACATGATCCAGTTTAATTCTACATTTACATTAATTCTACATTAACAGCATGAATGAACTTCCAGTTTTGTCTAGTGGCCATAGCATCTTATCTAGTGGCCCAGAGCAATGCACATGAACTCCACTTTCTCCACACCCATGCCCATGCTAATCGTTTTCCATTGTTGGCCAATAGTCATTGTAATAGGTGTGAACTTGTTATTAACGCCTACAGGTTTTTTTCTTTTGTTTGTAATGGAATATTTCGACTGTTATATATATAAGATCATGTCATCTGAAAAAAGTTTTCTTCTTCCTTTCCAATTTTGATGCTTGCTCTTTTCTTTTTTTCCAATTTGATGGCTTTTAAATACCATCTGTTCTGACTAGAACTTCTACTATTACATGGACTATCGGTGGCAGGAACTTGCATATTTGGCCTTTCCTGATTATATTATAAGTGAGATTTCCATCTCTCAGTTTTAAGCATGATGTTAGCTGTGAGTTTTAACATGCAATCTTTGTTATGCTGGGGAAGCTCCTTTCTATTAATAGCCTGAGTAATTTTTTTTTATTTTGAAATGGTACTGAGTTTTGTCAAATGCTTTTTCTGCACTGAGATGATTATCTACTCTTCTCCCTTTTGAACTTTGATATGTTTCATGGTTGATTTTCAGATTTAATCCCATTTGATCATGGGATGTAATACTTTAAATATGCTTCTGAATTCTACTTGACAAAATTTTGTGAAGACTTTTTACATTGATATTCACTGGGGCTATTGATCTGTAATTTTCATTCCCTGTAGTTTCTTTCTCTGGCTTTGGTATCAGGCTAATACTAGTCTCAAGATTTCTAGCTTGGGAACCAACCCTACTTTTCCGGTTTTGAGTTGTCTTGAATCTAATTCTTGAAGTGTTTGATAGGATTTGGGATTTTCATTACTGTCTCAATCTCTTTACTAGTATACATCTCATTACATGTTCTATTTCTTTATGATTCTGTTTTGCTAGACGATGCATGTCTAGGAAGTTGTTCAGTATGTTGTTGTTGGCATTGCTGGGATAGAACTTAAGGCCTCATACACTCTAGGCTCACATGCTAGATGAGTCCTACCCACAGCTCCAGTGCATTCTTTTTCATTAGTCAGTTTAGTCAGTCTAGCTCAAGGGCTTGATAATTTTATTAAACTTTCTAAAGAAACATTTTATAACTCCCTCTGCTGGGTGTGGTGGTATATGCTTTTAATCTCAGCACTTGGGAGGCTGGGGTAGGAGGATCACTGTGAGTTCAATGCTAGCCTGAGACTATATAGTGAATTCCAGGTCAGCCTGGGCTTAAAAAAAGAAAAGAAACATTTTATAAACTTGATTTTTCTCTACTTAAAAAAAATCTATCCTATTTATTTCACTCTACTTTTTATTTCATTCTGCTATTTTTGGCTTTAACTGCTGAGTCATCTTCCCAGCCTCAATTTCTGATGTTTTCCAGAGAAGCTTGCCTTTTCTTTTTTAGTTCTTTAACCTGAAAAGGTAGGTTTTTTTGACTTGAGAGCTTCCTTCTATTTTAAGGTATGCATTTATGACTATAATTTCCTTCTTTTTACCTCTTTATTGACAATTATATATATGTATCATAATCCTTCCATTACCTTCTCTCATCCCCTCTTTCTATCCCCCTTCTGCTGAACCCCTTCTTATTCCCAGTTGATCTCTTCTACTTTTGTAATTTCCTTCTTAACCCTGTGTAGCCATTATTTTCTAGTTACCTGACCAGAACTTGCTCCAGGCTTACAGTTTTGAGGGAAGTTTCATCATGGGTGGCAAAGCATGACAGATAGGTAGGCATCACATTCACTCCCACGTCAGCAGGGAGCAAGTAGAGACAGTGAGCTAAGTGCAGCAAGCAGTGCTGGGCTATAGCAGCTCAAGGCTCACCCCCCATTTGACGCACTTCCTGCAGCAAGACTCTACCCCCCAAAAGATCTGCCAAACTCATGGCTTAGAGAGTCTTGGACATAAGGCCTCCAACCTCAGCAGTTTGGCCTTTCTTCTTGCCAAGTTTCCTCAGGTTCAATCAACTACTTACATTTTCACAAAATGCCATGGATATCGTTTGTAACCATTTGCTTAAAGTGAAAGTGCTTTCTTTTTATTTTCACTTGGATCATTTCTACTCACCACTCAACACTGGCCTTAAACATATTTCACTGGGAAGTCTTCACTCCATTTCCTCTCCACAATAGATTAAATACTTCATGTGCTTTCAGAGCAACTAATGTATAGTTTTATTGTGGTGCTGAGTACTTCCTATCACAGAGTATTTTGTTTAGGTAAGAATGTTCTCACTATAAAGTAGGGAAGGAACACCTTTTTGCTTTATTTTTAATATCTTATTTATGTATTTTATTTGAGAGAGAGAGAGAGAGAGAGAGAGAGAGAGAGAGAAGTGGATATACACAGAGAAAGAATGGCCATGCCAGGACCTCTAGCCACTGCAAACGAACTCCAGATGCATGTGATGCCTTGTGCATCTGGCTTTACAGGGGTACTGGGGAATCAAACCTGGGTACTTTGACTTTCTGACAATTGCTAAGCTATCTCTCCAGCCCCATTGCTTAATATTTTTAATGGCTAGAAAAATGTAGGGCAAATAAATCCCTACAGAAAAGTCTTCCCCACATCCTCATAATATTAAAAATGTTTCCCTTTTTACAGAAAATAGAAAGGTACAACATGCTAAATATTTTATAAATAGGTGAATATATAGAAAAATTTTGGTAAGTGTCTATGTCATTTAAGAAAAAGGTAAAACCAGTATAGTATCTGTATCTTCTTTGTAAACTTTTCTTGATATAAAATTTCCTTTCTTTGTCCATTTTCATAGGGTGATAAGCACAAGCATATTTTTCTCTCAGTCAAGAAAAATATGCTTGTGCTTATCATCCCATGAAAATGGACGAAGAAAGGAAATTTCACATATCTCATTTGAAGCCATTCTACCATTATCAAAACTACTACTTATTTTCCTTTCTGTTTTCACATGTTCCTCAGCCCCAGTGACCAAGGGTTCCCCAAAGCAGTGGGTATTTTCCCTTTACTGAAGGAAGCTTCACTGTTATTGCAAGACCAGTACTTTTCCCAATCTACAGTTTACTATCATATTAGATAACATTCTATGCAGGTGTTTGTTGAATGTTTTCACAGACTATTTACAACATAGTTCTTGCTTATGACTGGGCAGGTGGCCTTTTGATTTTGGTCACAATGGCAATCAACAATATCATCATTCTAGAATACAATCCTGCTCATTACATTATCTTCTGTAAAAGGGTCAATTTAATCTATCAGAGCTAGAGAATAACCAAGAAGAGTGCTAAATCAAATTAGGCCAAGTTGAGAGAGGGAGACAGAGATAGAGAGATAGATAGAGATAGATAGATAGATAGCTAGATAGAGAGGGAGGGAGAGTCATGTAGCATGTCTATTAAGTGGTTGTCCCAGCATAATCATTTCTTTCTTTTTTTTTCTTTATTAGTTAGTTTTGTATTCAGCAAATACAGTCAGTTTGGTACCATTATTAGGCTCATCTGTGACCTACCCCTCCCCTTGGCCCCTCCTTGTTGAGGTATACGGGTCATGCATTGTGGAGTTAGCCCACAGTTATAGGTAAGCTAAATGTCTCTGCATATCATGACCCAACATGTGACTCTGACATTCTTTCTGCCCCCTCTTCCGCAAAATTTCCCTGAGCCATGTTGGGTTCATTTTTGGTCTGCTTCAGTGATGCGGTGTTGGGGGCCTCTGAGGCTCTGGCTCTCTGATTTGGTAGGAGTTGATTTTTTCTCTGTGTTGATCTCCTTCCCCCTTGTGCTGGTATCTGGTTCATCAGGAAAACAGCCCCCTTGCTTGTTTCTCCAATTTTTCTTAGTTTCAGCCAGGGCCCGTTTGAGGTATGATGGAGTGGCTCTCTCCTTAGGATCTACATCATTTCTTTGATAAAGAAGAAACAAAATTTGACCCTAGAAAACTGGTATTGTCCGAAAAAAGAAAAAGAAAAGGAAAAAGTAGTTTCAAATTTCCTTGGGACCAACTGCCTAAATACTTTTCTTTTTTCTTTTTTCTTTATTTATTTTTTTATTAGTCAGTTCTGTATTCAGCAAATACAGTCAGTTTGGTACCATTATTAGGCTCATCCGTGACCTACCCCTTCCCCTTGGCCCCTCCTTGTTGAGGTATACGGGTCATGCATTGTGGAGTTAGCCCACAGTTATGGGTAAGCTAAATGTCTCTGCATATCATGACCCAACATGTGACTCTGACATTCTTTCCGCCCCCTCTTCCGCAAAATTTCCCTGAGCCATGTTGGGTTCATTTTTGGTCTGCTTCAGTGATGAGGTGTTGGGGGCCTCTGAGGCTCTGGCTCTCTGATTTGGTAGGAGTTGATTTTTAAACAAGCAAGGGGGCTGTTTTCCTGATGAACCGGATACCAGCACAAGGGGGAAGGAGATCAGCACAGATAAATACTTTTCTTGAAAGAGCTTAGGGAAATATATTCTGCTGCAGAAGTTATGTTGAACCTTCCTTTTCCCATTCAAACTTCTCATATTTCATCTATTTTGAGAAACCACTTCTTTCCTAAGTATTTATACTTAATTAATCAATTTTTCTCTCATCTATTTTGTGTAATCTTTTATTTTTCTTAATGACAATATTGGGGATTAAACCCAGGACCTTGTACATGCTAGGAAAGTACTCTACCACTGAGCTCATCTCCAGTCAGTAATAAACTCATTTCTATTTGCAAGGCTGGGGGATCCAGGGCATTATGCATGCTAAGCACATCCTCTATTAGTGAGCCACATGATCAGCCCATTTTTATTCTTTTATATCCACATGGTTGCCTCTTCCTGGAAAACACACAGCGGCACTGTATTTGTCTGAATGCTGTCCACGCTAAATTATAGCTTCTTATAAAGAACGTGTGCTTCCCCGTGAAGTAATGTCTTCCTCTCTTTATAATGCCAAAGGACTTTCTTTAATCCTCTCTCCATTATCTACTTTATGTTCAGATGATTTATTTTTGTATATTTTGCACTATTAAAAATATTCTTGCATGGTGGGAAACCTCCAAGTGAGTTGTTCAGGGAGGCACAGAAGATTCCCCAAACAATCCAAGTTATTTCCAGTGCTCTTAGCTGTCTAGCAGAACTGATGGTAAGACCCTGCTGCTGAAGACACCACATGCTTCCATCACAGGACACTGAAAAGTCAAGCTGGAACTGAGCTGGAAGCCTCTTTCTTGCTGGATAGTTGTCATAGTGCTGGAAAGTGCTATGCAGTCTTCTGGAGGAGAAAAGTTATTAACCGTCTGAGCCAGCAATGGACCCTGTGAGCTAGACAACTGTCCAGCTAGGCAAGATGTGTCCACTGGTACAATAGTGGCATGTCAATTATGGGGTAACCAACAACTCTCTGATTGAATGTGAGGCCTGCTTCATACCTGCTGGTGCTGAAAACCTAGTCAAGAGCCAATGGCTTGGAAGGTTCCTAGGAAGGAAACTACTGCTGTGCTTTGGATGAATGGATATGTTGTGCCCATCAAATTGATCTCTAAATATTTAGGTTTATGCCTATAGATTAGTGCTGCTCTCAGTTTTGGTCAGAGAAGCAGCTTCTTCTTCTTCTTTTTTTTTTTTTTTTTTTTGTAGATGATGGTAACTACTAGGGAGAACCAGGACTCATCAAGTGACAGTTGAGTGCTCAGAACTACATGATACATCTCTATTACTCTCACTGTGGCTCAGGGAACATTGTGGAGGAGGTGGTGGAAAGAATATTAATGTTGCTCTCTCTGCCGACCAGAGAAACTTCTTTTTTTTTTTTTTTGGTGCAAATCACCGTGGAGACTCAAAATTCATCAAAGTGCTGAGAATAAGAGGCCGTTGAAAGCTCAGTACTAAATAAGACATCTCTATCTCACCCTCATAGGCTCCCTGAATATCACGGAAGAGGGGACAGAAAGAATGTAGGAGTTAGAGAGTGATGAGAAGGACTTTGGGACATGTCCTCTGGACATGAAGTGACTGGTGCATTCATGACCTCATAGTGGCTGTCTGCTGTCATTCCACAAGATCTGCACAATATTGAGTCCATCAACATTTTGACATGGATAATGGAGGAAGGGGAAAAAGAAAGAGATCAAAGTAGAAGGGCTAGTTGGAAAGACAAAGGGATTCAGTGGGATGGGACAGGGGGAAAAGGACAAAAGAAGGCAATGGGAAGAGATTATAACCAAATTATGGTATGTTCATATATGAAAATTCTCAAATAAAAAAAAATTCCCTGGAGCTAGGGAGATGGCTCAGTGGGTAAGAGTGCTGGCTGACAGTGCAAACATGAGGGCCTGAGTTCAATCCCCACCATCAACATAAAAAGCAGGATGTAGCCATGCACACCTGTAGCCCTAGTCTTGTGTGGGAGACAGGAGAATTACTTGGGGCTCCCTGGTCAGTCAGCCTGACCAAAAAGGGAAACAAACAAACAAACAAATAACCCAGC
This sequence comes from Dipus sagitta, assembly GCA_036346955.1. Lineage (NCBI taxonomy): Eukaryota > Metazoa > Chordata > Mammalia > Rodentia > Dipodidae > Dipus > Dipus sagitta. The sequence goes on from CM070770.1 coordinate 330,959,182, forward strand.
AGCTCCGGGTTAAATGAGAGACTACTTTTCCAGGAAACAATATGGAAGAGTGATAGAGGAGGACATTCAACATCCTTCTCTGGTCTCTATGAGTGCACACAGTGTGCATGCATCTCCATGTACATGTACATACACCATGTATACTCCACATCATACATACCACACACTGTGCTGAGCATAGTGCCTAGATAGGTAGGTCCTCAACAAGTCATTGTTGAGTGAATGTTGCAGCATACCTATTCTTCACAGCCATGAAGTATGCCAAGAAAGACACTTGGAGTAGAAGATACAGAGAACTAGGCATTGGGAGGGCATGGAGATGTGAGGAATGTCAGCACTGAGTGAAGCAGTGCTCCCACCATGAAGATCTGGAAGGAAAGATTCTGAGTCAAAACAAGAGCTTGCACTGGAAACTTCAAGCCAAGGCTTCATTCCTGCGCTCTGGGGGGAGAGAAAGAAGCAGCGAGAGACACCGTGAGATTCTGAAGTCCTTCTTGGTTCTGCCACATTGTGGAACATATATTCTGGGAAGGCCAGGAACGTGACCCTGAGTCTCGAGGAAGGTGAAGATGCCCAGTGGGATAGGAGTGTTACATTGACAAACGATGACCTCAGCTTTTCCTACAAAGAGCACTGAGCTTATTTTGGCAACTCTAGGGAGACACTGATATTTGGAGAGGGAGCTCGGATAAAAATAATGTCAACCATGCACTCAGCTCTTCCAGTGGTCTCAAGGTCTGGGTAACATTTGCTGTTGCCAATGGAGGTTTCATTTGCAAAGTCTACCTCTGGCTCTGCTTCAGACTCAGGCTCTGGGGTCCAGGGATGTTTGTCATTTCTGAAAAAGCCTAGGGTACACATTTTACCTATGACAGACTGCTCAGGCTCACTAAAATGTCAGGTATTTTTGCTTCATACTGGAATTGAATTCCATCCATATAGGAGCCCTCTTATGCTAATGTCAGTTGATTGGTACAACATGAACTAATTAAAAATGTAATTTCTTTGGTGGATAAGCTCTCAGACATGGCTTTTCTACATTACTGGAACAAAGACTTGAGTGTATTTTCTCTCTTCTGTTTTTGTGAGGTGACAGCAGGCTATTTTAGGACCCTACCATTGCAGTATTCTGTATGCCTGTGTGTTGTTCCTATTTAGACAGGTCTGACTTTCTATTCCTTTCTCTCTTACATCACTTATCTTTACTGTTTAACTAGCTAATTAGCATCAAATGATTTTTTTGAAGTGTTAAGTTTGCCAACAATTGCAGGCTTTCACAATCTGCCCAAACTCAGACAGCCAAAGAAACTGTTTCCTGCTTTCTTCTAAAATGTAAAACACTTTCGATACAACACAATATATGAGCTGCATGAAATTTTGTAGTGAGATATTTTCATCAGGAGTATGTAAGGAGTCTACATAGTTATATACAGGTTGATTCCTTTCATGTTTAATTCAAATGATTAGGTAACAAAGAACAATTCCAGGAGAATATTATAAAATATAATCTGAAAATTAATAACTAACATAAAATATTCCTATATTGTCTTATCTTCTAGTTTTTATTTACATGATTTCTGTTTTAAAATAATTTTTATTATTGTTGAAATCATGTGTGTGAGCACTACATCTACTTGGACAAGGGTGAATGGACTGATAGAACTGTGATCTCTCAGAGAAGGACTGTTGGAAGATCAGAGCCAAATTACCTTGAGCTACCTTTAACCCCTTAATAGCCATTTGTTGCCTACCTCTGTATCTGACCTAACATCCTAGTGACTATCAGTTGATTAGGGAAAATGTTTTGGGACTGTACTAACTGATCCCCAGTTTCTACCAACCCAAGGGCCAAGAATGTCATCAGTATTTAAAGCCTATGGTGAGGACTTCCCACTTTGCTCTAACTCACCTACCTGATGGTAAGCCAATGTGTTTGAAAAGTTCCCTGATTTATGATTTTGTTCTGTTCTATAACTATAAAACCTTCATGAAATTGTTAACATGTTGGAACATGGAATTGGTGCAACCTAAGTCTATGCTCTTGGGCCATGATTACTTATATTTGGCTCCAAAATAAACTATACCCTTATTTTTTCTTTTTTATTATTAGTTACAGACATACTCAGTGTGTATACAGCCATGTTAGTACCATCTTACCCTCATCCCTGTCCCTCCCTTCAAAGGGACCCAATTCATTGGGGATGCCAGTTATTCCTATGGGGATTGTGAGTCATGTACATTGTGCGGGTAGCCATCAGTTATGGGGAAGAGGCAATGCCTCTGTGCATAATGTCCCAACTTGTGGCTCTAACAATCTTTCTGCCCCTTGTTCTGTAAATTTCCCTGAGTCATGTTGGGTTTGTTTTAGGTCTATTTCAGTGATGGGCTCTTAGGAGCCTCTGGATCTCTGGTTTGGTAGGAGTTGAGTGTCCTCAGTGTCTGTCTCCATCAACCTTGTACTGATATTAGGTTCATCAAGAAAGCAGCACTCTTGCTTATTTCTCCAATTACTCTATGGTTTCAGCTGGGGCCCTGAGAAAGTGCGACAGGCTGATTGTCTCCTCAGGTTCTGTGTCCATCTGTAAAAGAGAAGCAGATTCTCCAATGGAGAGTGAAGTCAGCACTGGTTAAGTGGGATAACCATTGTTAGTTTAGAGAGAATTTAATAGGTGTAGGCCATCTTGTAGCCCCAGATTAGTGGGAGCTTAATATTGGAGAGTTATTATCAGATAGGATTCTGACTTGTTTCCCAGTTCCAGCCATGGGTTCCTTTCCACTGAGCAGATTTGTTAGCCAATCCAAAGCAACTGGTTACCTACCATGGCTGTATGCCACTATTGCACTTGGGTAAGCATCACATCAGGTTGTTTGCTGCTGAGTAGCTTAGACCTTAAGTTGCTGAGACAGATATTGGCCACTTTCCCCCAGTAGCTCATGTAATACCTTCTAGATGGGCTAACTGTCTGGAGACTAGCTCTCTTCCAGAATCCATCCATGTCTCTCCATGTTTTATACTGACAGCATAGGGTGTCTTTGGCAGTAGGCTCTTACCATTAACCTTTGGTGGGTAATCAAGTGCTCTGACAGGGGGTCTGTCTTCTTTTGGGAAATCTTGTAGGTCTCTCTGATCAACAGTTCGTTGTGGATGTTAACTGCATCCTGGTACTGGGAGTTATAGGCCAGTGCCAAGGGAAAAGAAGGAAGATCAAGATAGGCAATATAAAAGAGAAAGGAAGACACACAGAGAGAAACAGGAGAAAATTAACATTAGGCTTCATCTTATCCTCTCCAGGGCCCTTTGATTCAGGTATTCCTTCTAAGGTCCTGATGAAGATTCAACCTTTTTGTCTGTCTTCCAGGTATAGGATTTTATGGTTCCAGTTCCATTTGGGTCCAGTTTTTTATTCCCCCCTTGCCCACCCCTCAAGCCCCACCCTCCCCATTGTCCAGACCATGAGATTCCTATTAGGTATGTCAGCATCCTGGAATGATCCAGGTTAAAAGCCACAGATGAGTGAGACCATGTCACAACTGTCTTTCTGTGATTGGGTGAGTTTGCTGAGAATGATCTGTTCTAAGTTCGACCATTTTTTCTACAAATTTCATTGTGTCCTTCAGGAGAATTTCATCATATAGATATACCACATCTTGGTAATCAATTTGTCCAGTGATGGACATCTGGGTTGATTACAGTTCTTAGCTATTACGAATTGAGCAGCTATAAAAATGGTTGAGCAAATATCTCTAAACTGAGGCATGGAGCTTTTAGGGTAAATTCCCAGTAAGGGAATAACTGGGTCTGTTGGTAACTCTCTAGACAACCATTTTAGGAGCCACCATATTGCTTTTCATAGTGGTTGTAACATCTTAAATTCCCACCAACAATGAATGAGGGTTCCTAGTTCTCTACATCCTCTCCAACATTTGTTTTCATTTGATTTTTTAATGTTTGCTATCCTTACTGGGGTAAGGTGGAATCTCATTGTTGTTTTAATTTGCATTTCCCTGATGATTAGGGATGTTGAATATTTTCTTAAGGGTGTGTTTGCTATTTGCATTTCTTCCTCTGAGAACTGCCTGTTCAGTTCTCTGCCCCACTTTGCCAGTGTGTTGCTTTTTTTTTTGTTGTTGTTGTTGCATAGGTTTTTGAGTTCTTTGTAGATTCTAGAAATTAGACCTCTGTCAGTTGTATAGCCAGCAAAAATTTTCTCCCATTCTGAGGGTAGTCTGTTGGTTCTGCTTATTATAAGTTTGTCTGTGAAAAAACTTCAGCTTCCTGAGATCCCAGTGGTTGTGTGATTGTTTAAGTTCCTAAGCTATTGGGGTTTTGTCAAGGAAGTCTATTCCCACTCCTATGTCATGGAAAGTTCCTCCTATTTTTTTCTTCCAGTAGTAGCAGAGTTTCCAATCTTATATTGAGGTCTTTGATCCATTTGGATTTGATTTTTGTGCATTGTGAAATTTGTGGGTCTAGTTTCATTTTCCTGCATATGGTTATCCACTTTATCCAGAGACATTTGTTGAAGATGCTGTTTTGTTTTTTTTTTCTCCCCAGTCTACAGTGTTAGGGCCTTTGTTGAAGATCAAGTAGCTGTATTTACTTGACCTAAAGTCTGATCCTTTATTCTGTTCCATTGGTCTATAATCCTGTTTTTATGCCAGTACCATGCTGTTTTTATTACTATGGTTTTGTAATGTAGCTTTTAGATCACGCATAGTGATTCCTCCAGAGGTGTTTCTTTTGCTGAAGATATGCTTAGATATCTGAGGCCTGCTGCCATTCCATATGAATTATGAGATCATTTTTCTACCTCTGTGAAGAAAAATGCTGGGATTTTTATTGGTATTGCATTAAATCTATATATTGCTTTTGGTAAGGTTGCCACTTTCACAATGCTAATTCGGCCTATCCAGGAGCATGGGTGGTCATTCCATTTTCTCAAGTCTTCCTCAATTTCTTTCTTGAGTGTTTTTATGTTTTCATTCTATAAGTATTTCACATCCTTGGTTAGTGTTATTCCAAGGTACTTTTTGTTGTTGTTGCTATTGAAAGTGGGACAATGTCACTAATTTCTTTCTCTGTAGTTTTGTCCTTTGCATATAGAAAGGCTACTGATTTTTGTGCATTGATTTTGTATCCTGCTACTTTGCCAAAGGACTTAATCACCTTTAAGAGTTTTGAGATGGAGGTTCTCAGGTCACTTATGCATAGAAACATGTCATCTGCTAATAGGGTTAACTTAACTTCTTCCTTTCCAATTTGTATCCCTTTTATTTCTTTCTCCTTTCTTATTGCTTGGGCTAGGGCTTCTAGTATTATGTTGAAGAGCAAAGGTGAAAGTTAACACCCCTGTCTTGTTCCTGATGTCAGTGGAAATTCCTTCAGTTTCTCTGAATTAATTACCATTTGGGCTTTAGGTGCTCAATGTATAGCCTTTATTATGGTGATATATAAACTATCTATGCCTATTTTCTTCAGCGTTTTGATCATGATGTGATGTTGTATTTTGTTGAAGGCCTTTTCTGCATGTATTTAGGTGATCATGTGGTTTTTGTGTTTAAGCTTATTTATATAGGATATTACATTGACAGACTTCTATATGTTGAACCAACCCTGTGTTCCTGGGATAAAGCCTTCTTGATCAAGGTGGATAATGCTTTTGATGTGTTGTTGAATTCGATTTGTGAGGATTTTGTTTAAGGTCTTTGCATCTAAGTTCATAAGGGAAATAGGCCTATAATTTTCTTTTCTTGTTGTATCTCTGCCTAGCTTTGGTATTAGGGTGACATTAGCTTCATAAAAGGAATTGGGAAGCTTTCTCTGTTCTCCAATTATGTGGAACAGTTTGAGAAAAATTGAATTGGTTTAAGTTCTTCCATGAAGGTTTGATAGAATTCAGCTGAGAAGCCATCTGGTCCTGGACTCTTCTTTTTGGGGAGGTATTTGATTACCTTTACAATCTCAGTGAGTGTGATATGTTTGTTTAGGAGATTAATCTGCTCTGAGTTTAGCTGTGGTAGGTGGTATGTGTCTAGGAATTCATCCATTTCCTCTAGATTATCCAATTTTGTGGAGTAGAGGTTTTGGAAATAAGTTGTGAAATTCCTCCAATTTCACTTATGTCTGTTGTTATCTCTCATTTTTCATTTCTAATTTTATTAATTTGAAGTGTCACTCTCTTTGCTTGATCAAATTGGCCAGGGGTTTATCAACATTGTTTGTTTTTTAAAAGAACCAGCTGTTTGTTTCATCAATTTTCTTAATTGTTTTCTTAGTTTCCAATTCATTAATTTCTGCTCTGGTCTTGATTATTTCTTTCTGTCTGGAGCTTTTTGGGTCAGATTCTTCTTGTTTTTACAGTGCCTTTAGGTGGATGATTAGGTTATTGATTTGGGATCTCTCTGTCTTTGTTATGAAGGTATTTAGTGCTATGAATTTCCCCCTAAGGACTGCCTTCATTATATCCTCTAAGTTTTGGTATGATGTGTTATCACTGTCTTTCAATTCTAAAAATTTTGCAATTTCACTTTTTATTTCATCCACTACCCATTTATTGTTTAAAAGTGTGTCCTGATTCAGTCTCCAGGAGATGATGGAATTCCTGGCACATCTCTTGTTGTTAATTTCTAGTATTACAGCATTGTGATATGATATCATGCAGGAAATTATGTTGATTTTCCTAAATATATGGAGGTAGGGTTTATGGCCCAGTATTCGATCTATATTAGAGAAGGTTTCATGGGCTGCTGAGAAGAATGTGTATTCTATAGATTTTGGGTAGAAGGCTCTGTAGATGTCCATTAGGTCTGTTTGAGCTATGGTGTTGTTGAGCTTTCTTACTTCCCTGTTGATTTTTGGCTTGGAAGATCTATGTATTGCTGATAGTGGAGTATTAAGTCCCTGACTCTGATGGTGTTGGTGTTTGTTTATTTTTGTTGTTAACTAGGTTTTGATTTATGAATTGTGGTGCACCTGTGTTTGGTGCATAAATATTGATGATTATGATATCCTCTTGCTGGATATTCCCTTGATATGTAAAAAGTGGTCTTCTTTGTCTTTTTTGATTAGTTTTTGTTTGAAGTTTATTTTGTCTGATGTTAGTATAGCCTCTAGCAATGCCTGCTTGTTCCTTATTTCTGTTCACTTGGAATATCATTTTCCACCCTTTCACCCTGAGGAGGTGTCTGTCTTTAGTGGTGAAGGGGTTTCTTGAAGACAGCAGAATGAGGGGTCTATTTTTCTGATCCACCCTGTTAGCTTATGTCTCTTAATGGGTGAATTAAGGCTATTAATGTTTAGCATAATAACTTGAGTCTTGATTTAATCCCTGCCATATTGTGGTGGTTTATGTGGTTTGGTGCTTTCTTGGGCTTTGTAGTTTTTTGCACCTCTCTGAGTTTGGCTATTGTGATCTGCTTCTTGTAGGTACTTGAGGTTGGTTGGTTGACTCTTCTGTGTGGAGAATTCCTTGAAGTACTCCCTATAGTTTTGGCTTTGTGTTCATATAGTTGTAGAGCTGACTTTTATCATGGAAAGTATTTGTTTCACCATCTATTATGAGGGATACTTTTGTTGGGTGGAGTATTTTGGATTGGAAGCTATAGGTTCTTATACTTTGCAGTGTTACATTCCAGGCCCTTCTGGCTTTCAGGGTTTCCAGTGATTTCAAGTAATTCTGATGGGTTTACCTTTATATGTAATGTGTTGTTTCTCCCTAGCTGCTTTTTGGACTTTGTCATTGTTATCAATGTTTAGAGTTTTTTTAAATTAGTTTTTGTTTATTTTTATTTATTTGAGAGTGACAGACAGACCAAGAGAGATAGAGGGAGAGAGAGAGAGAGAGAGAGGGAGGGAGAGAGGGAGGGATAAAGAGAGAATATGAATGGGCACACCAGGGCCTCTAGCCACTGAAAACAAATTTTAGATGCATGTGTCACTTTGTGAATCTGGCTTAAGTGGGTACTGGGGAATTGAGCCTCATACCAGGGTCCTTAGGCTTCACAAGCAAGCATTTAACTGCTAAGCCATCTCTCTAGCCTCAGTGTTTAGAGTCTTAATGATAATATGTCTTAGAGAATTTCTCCTTTGGTCCAGTCTGTTTGGAGTTTTGTTAGCTTCTTGTATTTTGATGGGACTCTTTTTTGAGAGGGTGGGAAATTTTTCTTTGATAATTTTGTTGAAGAAGTTCTTTATACCTCTAGTCTGAATTTCTTCCCCTTCTGGTGTATCCATGATCCAAATGTTGGGATGTTTAAGGGTATCCTACAGTTCCCTCATGTTCTCTTCACAAAAATTTTAACTTATTCAAATTTTTGGAATCATGAACTCTTTCTTCTGTCTTGTCTTCCAGTTCTGAGGTTCTGTCCTCCACATGACTGACTCTGTTCCTGAGAGCTTCTATAAAGGTTTGGACTTGTTCAATTTGGTTTGTATTTTCTACTGCCTTTTTATGTATAATACTCATCCTTCTGTCGAGTTCCCTTTTCATGTCAATTTTCTGATTTTCTTAATGCTTCTTGGAATGCCTCCTTGCATTTATTTGTGTCTTCATTGAGCTTATCCAGATGATTATTGAAGTCCTCTTTTTTTTTCCCACTCTCCTTCAGATCACTTAACTTTCTTTGGAAGACTTCCTGGTTTTTTTCTATTAGGTCTAGTCTAGTGAGGATAGCGTTCATACTGTTGTTGGACCTTTGTTGATTTTCTGCAAGTTCTGCTAATTGCTTGGCCATGGTCACATAGCTTGTGTCTTCATTTTGGGATCCTGATCCTGTTGTCTCTTCTATGTTTTGATTAGAGACTTCCATTGTGTGACTGGACAACTTTATTGGATTTACTTCCATTTGATTTTTCATGTTGTTCCTTTTGCACTGTGGTCTGCCCATTACAGTATGGAAATCTTATTTAATTCAAGAGGAAGCTGTAGTTTACACTTGTAGTGTCTTTAGTGATTATTCCCTTTTATGTTTGACTAGGTTAGGCTTCTGATGGCCAGGGGGTCCTGTATGCTCAGGCAGGAGGAGTCCCTACAGCTCTGATAGGGACACGAAGACCTGGTGGAGGGGCTTTTTTATTGGTGGGTTGGGCCCGATAGGGTGGAGGGAGGGGGAATAGGACAATGTGGTCTGGTGTTGCAGCGGGGTGGGGGAGGAGAGAAGGATGGGACTGCATGGTGTTGTGATGCAGTGGGGTAACGGGATGGGACTGTGGGGTCCATCGGCATAGTGAAGCAGGAGGGGCATGGTAGTGAGGGTTCCAATGATGCCAAGAAGCGGGAGGGGGATGGGACTGCATTGGGGTCTGGTGATGTTGGGGGTTGAATGGGACAGTGCTGGCCTGTGGCGGCAGTGTGGGGGGATGGGACTGTGGTTCTGGTTACAGGAAGAGGGAGGAAAGCTGTGGGAGGGAGAGAAGGCGGAATGTGAGCTGGCTGGCCTGGATCTGCTGGGTCTGCACATAGTGCAGGAGTGAACCTGGTCCACCGTGCGGTGGGGCAGCAGCTGGGATGGCAGTCCCAGTTGTGGGAAGAGGGAGGAAAGCCAAACTATACCCTTTGAGGTAAGAGCTGTACCTTTTGTATCTGTATGTACATGACATTTTGTTTTCTGTAATCTTTAACTAAAAGTCACATAATACCAAAATGTCCCTTTACCCAAAAGAGATCAGATAAGAAGCACTTTACTGACTGAGCCACTTCCCTAGGCTAAAGCAAATATTTTTGAAAATATAAGTAAAATTAGGATAAGCTACATAATTTGAGCTTAATAAGTAGAAATTAGAAATAAACAATGGTAAAATTCATACTGACATAACTGTATCTTAGATCAGAGAAAAAATAAAGTTTCATTTCCAAAGAAGCTAGACAATAATGAGAATAATGTCAAACCTATAGTCATTGGCCAAAAGTATGAACAGAAGAAAATTCTTAACCTTGAACCTTGAATGCTTTCTATTTTTTATTTTAAATAAAAGATACAAGTCAGTTAACTAAGTACCCAATTCACAACTTTAGGGAAAAAAAAGCAACATTTATGAAAACAATGAAGTCAAGACTTGCAAAAATTTTGATAATTATAGTTTTATAAATTTTTTATAAAATAAATAAATGCAGAAATTAATGAATTATAAATAAATGATAATAAAAATCTAAGAACAAAATAAAATAGACATTGTTACTGGACCCAGGTTCATGGGTCCAGAAAACAGTAGAAATGAACATGAGCCAAGAGGACACAGGGCTGGCTATTGCATGAGGACAGGTTCAAATAAGGATACTGGCTCATGAGCATGAAATATTCAGGTCATGGCTCTCCAAACAGAGAAGATGGGCACCATGTGTAGGAAGCCTTCCCAACTCATACTACCATCATGTCAGGAAACAAGGTGCAGACTTGTGGGGCATCTCCATTCCTGATTGTCAGTGTCTGGGCTCAGTTGTGGACAGGCCCATGGTCAGCTTGATGGTCAGGATAAGGCACATTCTCTGGAGGCTGACTCTGTTCTGTGAGTGGACGTGCTTATAACTTTCCTGGATATGAGTCCAGGGTCCCTAAAAGTGCAGAAACAGGTATCACCCTTGTGGGGCTCCTTTACCAGCATCTGATCATTTTTATTTCCATCGTGAGTGGTCCTCAGCATGAAAATGATTGAAATAATCTAATTGAAAGACAGAAATGGAGAATACAGAACTAGGAATAAAATAAATATTCCATTTAAAGGAAAAATTAAAATAGTTTTAAGAAGCATTATGTTATCAAGTTTATAATTGAAAGAGAAGAAAGATTTAAAAAATATTTTTGGGTTGGAGAGTTGGCTTAGCTGTTGAGGTGCTTGCCTGCAAAGCCAAAGGACCTGGGTTCAATTCCCCAGTACCCACATAAGCCAGATGCACAAGGTGGTGCATGCACCTGGAGTTTGTTTGCAGTGGCTTGAAGCTCTGGCATTCCCATTCTGTCTCTGTCTGTCTCTTTCTCTTTCCTTCTCTCAAATAAATAAATAAAAATAAAATATTAAAAACTATTTTTATTTATTTATTTACTTATACACGGAGATAAGTGAGACAGAGACAGAGAGGGAGGGGGAGATAATTACTATGTCAGTGCCTCTGGCCACTGCAAATGAACACCAGATACATTCACCACTTAGTGCATCTGGGTATTGGGAAATCGAACCCAGGTTGTTAGGCTTTACAGGTGAGCTCCTTAACCACTGAGCAATCTCTCCAGGCCAGAGAAGAAGATTTTTGAGGAAACAGAAATGAACAAAACTGACTCAAGAAGAGATGTATGAGGAGCTCTAAGTCCACCATCAGGAAGAGGATCCAGGAGGAGGACTCAGGACTGAGAACTACAGCTCATTACAGCGGAAAGATGCAGACTACACTCAGTGAACAAGGGCACAGAGGACAGAGGAGAGGAGAAGCCATTGACAAGCTTGACCCCTCCTCATGATGTCCTACTGTGTTTCTTACCTGAGTCCAGGTTGCAGTGCTTTTACTGAGGCTCAGTCATGTAAGCAGGGAACTCCCATACAACTCACCTTTTCATAGGTCATACTGATGGAGCATGGTGCAGGGCCCTGTGTGAACAAAAACAGGCATTTACTGTAAATCACACTGTGATCATAATTGTCCAGCACAGCCTAGGGCCCCAGAATACACAGACACTCTTTTTTAGTCAAGATATCTCAAGGGCTTATGTATGCCAGATATAGGCGAGTACTGAAGACTGTTGGATGTACAGCTTGGACAACCTGGGCCAGCTGAGTTAATTCTTTACTGTGTACAAAATAAACCAATTATCCCAAGAGACGTTTTGAAAGTTGTTAGGATATACCATTTCACAGAGCACTAGAGTTCTGTACATTCGTTGATTCCCTTAAATTTTAGAACAGATAATTGCAGTGAGGTTCAAACTTTTCCAATGTCTTTAGAGAGGAAGAAATCCTATTTTTATATAATTTCAGCGTTAAAACACAATATAATAAGCAATGATAGTGCATAAAAGAAAACTATAGATGAAGCTTACTTTTTGTTCTTTGACAATTTCACACATATTTCTGTACTGTATTTTAACAATACAGATTCCTCATTACTATCTCTCTTATCTCTCTCCCACTGCCACTGAACCCCTTTTCCCACCCCCCGACTTTCTAGTGGATGTAAAATTGAAGAGAATGACTCTTCCTCCCCCAGTAACTATTAACTGCCAACAGATCCTCGGGGAGGGGTGGGGACTTCATCTATGACAGGATATTTATTTGCCCTACCTTGTGCAGGCCTTGAGCAGGTAACCACAGCTGCTGTGGGATCAAGGGTCAGTGTCATGCCCAGGTAAGAGACTTCCACAGCATTCTTTCCCAGCTCTTACAGTATTTCTATCCCCACATCCATGATGTTACCTCAGCCTTGAAAGGGCTGATATAGATGCCCCATATAGGCCTGAACATACATCATTCACTTATTTTCAGCATTTGGACCAGTTATGAAATTCTTCATTAACCATGACCACTGCAGAAAGCAAACTTTTCTGCCCAAGCTTTCAAGCAGTCATAATCTGTGAGTTTGAGAATAAACATTTAGAAGTCAGTTTGACAAATCATCAATTTAGCAATGCAACAGTAGAAGATTCCTCCCTACGGCCTATGGCCTCCCCAGGCTTTTGGCGTGGATTAAAGTATCAGGCATTAATTCACTCTTATAGAAATGGTCTCAAATCCAATCAGAAAGTGGCTGGTTACCCTCATAGTAGGCATGCCACTATTGCAGTCAGTGGGTGCCTCCTTCCTGTCAAGTCAGTGTTGCAGCATTCAGGGTCTGCTGCCGGGTGAGGCATTTGGTGACTTTTCTTCCCCAGCAATATCTTAACACCTTCTAGCACTATGAAAGGTAGCCAGTAGGAAGTAGGTTTTGAGTTCAATTCCAGCTTGATGTGTCTAAATTCTACAACCACAGGATGTGGTATCTTCAGTGATAGAGTCTTAGTGTTCATTTCTGGTTGGTAACCAAAAACAATATCAATAGCTGGTATTGTTTTGGGGCATCTTGGTCTCTGTGACCAACAGTTTACAGGGAGATTTCCCACAACTGGGAGTGTTGTTTTTGTTTAATAAATAACCCATGACTTCTAGGAGCAGAAGTATCCATTCATTCAGTGTGCCTCTGTTCATTCTCTTATTTTACATTTTATATAAGATAGTAGTAGATTTTCATGTTTTTATATCTCCTAAGGATTTTTGATATGCATATGGAAACCCTAAACAAAATGTTAGCCCAGTACAATCTTGATGTACTTTAAAAGAATAATACCTTATGACTCCATTGCAAGAGTTCATTGCAAGAATGCCAGAATGCCTCATCTCAAGATGACAAAATATTATGTAGCAGAGTTCATCATTTCTTTATGATTTGATTTCATTTGAAAAATATTTTTATTTATTTATGTGTGAGGGGAGAGAGAGAGTGAGAGAGAGAAAAAATGGAATTTTACTGCTGCAAATAAACTCCAAATACATGTACCACTTTATGTATCTGATTTTATTTGGGTACTGGGGAGTCAAACTGGGACCTTTAGGCTTTGACTACTGAGATATTGCCCAGAGCCCAATTTATGATTATAAAGTAAGGTAAAATAAAATATTTTATCAACACAAATAAAAAATATTTCTAAGTTTTTAATAACATGGGGCCTTGATTTTGTATCCTGCTACTTTGCTATAGGAGTTAATCACCTTCAGGAATTTTGGGATGGAGTCTCATGGGTCTCTTACATATATAATCATGTCATCAGCGAATAAAGCTAACTTAACTTCTTCCTTTCCAAATTGTATCCCTTTTATTTCCTTCTCCTGTCTTATTGCTTGAGCTAGGACTTCCAGTACTATATTGAAAAGCAGAGGTGAGAGTGGACAACCCTGTCTTGTTCCTGATCTTAATGGGATTAACTCCTATAGCAAAGTAGCAGGATACAAAATCAATGCACAAAAATCAGTAGCCTTCCTTTATGCAAATGACAAAGATACAGAGAAAGAAATAAGGGACATAGTCCCATTTTCAATTGCAACAAAAAAAAATACCTTGGAATAACGTTAACCAAGGAAGTGAAAGATCTATACAACGAAAACATAAAAACACTCAAAAAAGAAATTGAGGCGGACTTGAGAAAATGGAAAGACCTCCCATGTTCCTGGATAGGCAGAATTAACATTGTGAAGATGACAATCCTACCAAAGGCAATATACAGATTTAATGCAATTCCAATTAAAATCCCTACATTGTTCTTCACAGAGATAGAAAAAATGATCTCAAATTTCATATGGAAAGGCAGAAGGCCTTGCATTTCCAAACATATCCTCAGCAAAAGAAATACCTCTGGAGGCATCACCATACCTGATCTAAAGCTATATTACAAATCCATAGTAATAAAAACAGCATGGTACTGGCATAAAAATAGAGGAGTATAGATCAATGGAATAGACTTGAGGACCCGGATTTTGGGTCAAGCAACTATAGGTACTTGATATTCGATAAAGGCCCAAACAATATAAGCTGGAAAAAAGACAGCATCTTCAACAAATGGTGCTGGACAAACTGGATAACTATTTGCAGGAAACTGAAACTAGATCCACACATTTCCCCATGCACTACACTCAAGTCCAAATGGATCAAAGATCTCAATATAAGACAGGGCCAACCATCATCTGAATTTGATTTAGCTACTATCTCACTAATCCTAGAAGTTGTGGCCTTTATAATTCCAAGAAAGAAACACATAAATATTGTAAAATAATTTTGAAATTATTGTTTTCAGATGATATGACTATATAGTATGAAAATCTAAGGGAACCAATTATGATACTACTATAAACTATAAAGGAGCTCAGTAATGAAGCTGGATAAAAATGAATACATATAAATCATTAATTTTCTTAGCAACAAAACTACTGTGATGGTTTGATTCAGGTGTCCCCAATAAACTTAGGTGTTCTGAATGCTAGGTTCCCCAGCAGATGGCAATTGAAAATTAAAGCCTCCTGGAGGCAGTGTATAGTTGGGAGCAGGCTTATGGGTGTTATAGTCAGTTTCCCTATGCCAGTATTTGGCAAATCCTCTTGTTTCTGTTCTCCACCCGATATTGGCAAGGGGCGTGATGTCCACCCTCTGCTCATGCCATCATTTTCTCTGTCATCATAGAGCTTTCCCCTTGAGCCTGTAAGCAAAATAAACCTCTTTTATTTCCCACAAGCTGTTCTTGGTTGGGTGATTTCTACCAGCAATGCAAACCTGAGTGCAACATAAAGTGGTAGCCAGGAATGGGATTGCTGCTAGACACCTGACTGTGTGGCATTGGCCTTTTGGAGCTGATTTTCAAGAGGAACGTGGAAGGATTTGAAACCTTGGCCTAAGAGATACCTTACAATGCTGTAAGTACAGCTTGATGGACTATTCTGGTCAAAGTTGAAAGACCTGAATGCAGTAAGAACTATGGACTGTGAGGTTTGACTTATGAGGGTGAGAAAGATCTTTGCTTGGACTGGGCTAGAAGCAGTTTGTGTGAGAGGTTTGCTGTTATTCCCGTGTCCTGAGAACTTGTGCAGGGCTGTAGTGCAAAGAAATGGACTGGTGTGAGCAAAGAGATATGGCATAGAAAAAATGAAATCTTTGGGCCTAAACTGCTGCCCATTCACCTGCAATTGTTTGAGAGATTACAACTTTTGAGATTGGGCCAGCTGACCTGCACTGGGGTGACAAGAAGAATGTAGACTCTTGAAGGGGCTTGAGTGCTCAAGAAGTGTCCTGTTCTTCGTACTCTGCTTTATTCCCTCCTTGGATTAACAAATTGTCACCCTACCTGGTATTGTGGAGTATAAGAAATGCAGGAAAGAGAGGGTCATTGAGTTTGCAACACAGTCTTGTGTTTTGGAAATGGCCATGGGCAGTGTGAAGCAGGTTTGCTGGATGCCTGCATGGAGACCCAATGGAGCTATGAGGATGAACCGTGGACTGCAGTGGAGAGCCAGTAGAGATGCCAGGACCACGAGATGGCTGCTAAGGAGAGCTGCCGACCCTGATGAAGTTTTCCAGGACTGTGAGTAGCCTAGATGGAGGGGCAGAATTGAAACTCCGGAGACTTGTTGCTGGCTGGAATTATCAGACTTGGAGATTTGTCACTGGCTAGTATTGTTGGACTTGGAGCTACGGAGTTTGGTGTTTGCTCTGTTTAAATCATGTATTGATTGAGTATTTCTTTGCTATACCCAATGCCATCTTTTGCAGTGTGAATGTTTATTCTGTGCCATTGTGGGTTTTGTGGAGACCTTTATGTTTTGTTTTGGTATTATGGCTCAGTTAAAAGATCTAGGACTATGAGGATGTATGAACATCATTAGGATTGATAAAATATGGGGACTTTTGGGCTGGAGAGATGGCTTAGTGCTTAAGCACTTGCCTGTGAAGCCTAAAAACCCCAGTTCGAGGCTTGATTCCCCAGGACCCATGTTAGCCAGATGCACAAGGGGGTGCACGCATCTGGAGTTCATTTGCAGTGGCTGGAGAACCTGGTGGGCCCATTCTCTCTCTCTCTCTCTGCCTCTTTCTCTCTCTGTTGCTCTCAGATAAATAAAAATCAACCAAAAAATATGGGGACTTTTAAAGTTGTATGAATGCATTGCATTTTATATCATGTATGGTTATCAGTTTATGGGGCCAGGGGTAGAATGTGGTGGTTTGATTTAGGTGTCCCCCATAAACTTAGGTATTCTGAATGTTAGCTCCCCAGCTAATGGCATTTGGAAATTAAAACCTCCTGGAGGCAGTGTATTGTTGGGGGCAGGCTTCTGAGTGTTATAGCCAGTTTCCCCTTGCCAGTTTTTGGCACACCCTCCTGTTCCTGTTGTCCACTTGATGTTGGCCAGGGGGTAATATCCACCCTCTACTCATGCCATCATTTCCCCTGCCATCATGGAGCTTCCCCATCAAGCCTGTAAGCCAAAATAAACCTTTTTTCCTCACAAGCTGCTCTTGGTTCGATGATTTCTACCAGCAATGTGAACCTGACTGCAACAACCACCTAGAAAAAATTTTGAAAATGAGTCCTTTTGTTATAGTAACTAATTCATAACATATGTGTGAATAAAGTTAATTGATAAGTGAGAGCTAGATGAATTAAATGAAACTTTTTTCAGGGACATAACCCAACTCAAAATTTGAATAACCGGAGAGACATATTTGAAGATGAACACAATATTTCAACCATGTCTGTTCTTTGTAAATTAATCTAATAAATTACAATGTCTCATGTAATTATTAATGTAGACTAACAGTGTTTCTTGTGTAATTTTTTAAAGTGGATGTGATATTTATCTTGAAAAATAAATACATAATTTCAATCATGAACAGCAAAATAAAATTAAAAAATCAGGTTATTATCTAATGTTATTGCTCTTTCCAGAACTTCCATAATGCTGTAATATTTAAGAAGGAGGTAGCGATGAAGTCCAGGGAGATCAAAGGACATTGCTGTGTTCAGAGTATCAAAAGCAGGATATCAAGGCCCATTAAACTTCCTGTTCTCTCCCAGGCCTGCTTTGCCAATGGGGACTGCAGCTTATCCCACATTCCTCCTACTGCCTTCACTAGCCAAGGGCCTGGCTCTTTCCCCAGGCTCCTCTTCTTGCATGCTAGAAATGGGGAATGTTTTCATCAAGTGCCCAGACTGACTAATAACAGAGGCCCTGGACCATTTGTAATGACACTCTTCTAGTTCTGCAGGTGATGAGCATGGTGGAAAGCAGCCTTGGAAACAGCTTTGATGTTTCCTTTACTCTGTGTTCTGGGGGATTCCAAACCTCTCCTGAGTGCAGAAGTCAAGAACCATTGCTTATCTGCAAACGAGGAGCTCTCTCTTTCTAATTTTTTAAAATTTTATTTGCAAGGAAAGAGAGAGAGAGAGAGAGAGAGAGAGGGATAAAAGAGAGGCACAGAAAGAACGAGAACCCCAGGGCCTCCAGCCACTGCAAAGAAACTCTAGAGGCATGTACCACTTTGCGCATCTGGATTTATGTGGGCACAGAGGAATTGAACCTGAGTCCTTAGGCTCTGCAGGCAAGTGCTGTAGCCTCTTAGCCATCTCTCCAGACCAGGAGCTCTCTCTTTGAGGACAGGTGCTGGATTCCTAGGTAACAAATCTATTTTTATTTAGCAGACAAATAGCTAGGATTGTTACCTTACTTTTAACAAAATCCAGGCATAGCTGTCTGAGCCTGTTGGGGTCCATTGGGCATTTCATCTCTGTGGTCTGAATTTGAAATGTCTCCTATAGGCTAATGCTTTGAACACTTGGTCTCTAGCTAGTGACACTTTGTTTGGAGGCTGTGGAACTTTTAGGAAGTCAGTTCTGGCTGAAGGAAGCAGCTTACTAGCAGTGGACCTTGAAGCTGATAGCCCAGACATTGCTGTCTACTTCCTGGTCCTCTGTGATGTGAGGAGCCTCTTCCTTATGTTCCTGTTGTCATGTAACTCTTCCATGTGTCACCCACCATGATGGACTGAAGCTCTCTGAAACCATTAGCCAAAACAAATCTTTCTTGTTTCTGTCAGGTATTTTGGCCATAGAGACTTGAAAACAATACAATCACAGACTGTTGAAATTGATTTCCCATGGGCTTAGAGGCTGGAAGCCCAAGATCTGCAGACTTCCTGTCTGGTTAACACAGGGCACCTTCTCTCTTGTCCCATGTGGTTAAAGTGGCAAGGCAGCTCGGTGGTACCTGTTTGATCAGGTTCCATTTGTAATGATCTGCTCCCATGTTCTGTCACCTCCCTAAAATGTCTCTTCTCATGCTATCCCATTGGTTGTCAGGTTTCAGCATATGAATTTGAAGGGGAGCATGGTTGTACAGACCTTAGCAGTGAAAAACTAATCTACATTTTGGGCTTTGAACTGATGTTCTACAGTGCTGTGACTTCTGAATGTAGAGCAGACTATGGGAGGTAGAATTATACTGTGCTCTCCTCAAACACTGTTCCTTGGTGTGTACTCCATCTTTGAGTGTGGGTGGAGATAATAAATCTGATGGGAGGTGATTCCAAGATTAGGCCACTAATACATTGGCTAAAAATTAATAGAAAAGAATGTTCTCCTACCTAGATCATTCCTTAAATGGGAGACTATTAGTCATTTCTCAACTTCAGGGAGACCCAAAACAGTGGCAATTTTTTTTTTCTTGCTATCTTCATTGAAGTGATTTGGATGAGTTTATAGCCATGTGGAATTGAATTCTGCCCACTGATAGAAAGGGCCTGATAAGACCCACAGGTCCAGGTGGGAACACCACTACTCAGCTCCATACCTGGATTGCAGCCCTGTGAGACCCAAGCTGAGAGGCTACCTGAGCAATACCCAGACTTCCAGAACAATCATGAGGGTTGTGAAAGCTGCTGCTTGTGGGAATTTTCAATGTGGCCTTAGATATCAAGCACACAGCCTCCTAGTGGGAAAAGAATGGGAAATGGAAGGGTTTTGTTTTGCTTTGCTTTCTTTTTTTTTTTTTTTGTTGTTGTTTATTTATTTATTTGAGAGTGAGACAGACAGAGAGAGAAAGAGGCAGAGAAAGAGAGAGAGAGAGAGAGAGAGAGAGAGAGAGAGAGAATGGGCACGCCATGGTCTCCAGCCACTGCAAATGAACTCTAGACCCATGTGCCCCCTTGTGCCATCTGGCCTACATGGGTCCTGGGGAATGGAGCCTCAAACTGGGGTCCTTAGGCTTCACAGGCAAGGCCTTAACTGCTAAGCCATCTCTGCAGCCCTTGCTTTGCTTTCTTTTCAAAATCCCATGGTTGTTGACTGTTGATGGTTTTCCTATTTCTTTTTTTGTCTTTTTCTTTTTGGTTTTTCAAGGTAGGGTGTCACTCTAGCTCAGGCTGACCTGGAATTCATTATGTAGTCTCAGGATGGCCTCAAACTCACAGCGATCCTCCTACTGCTGCCTCCCAAGTGCTGGGATTCAAGGCATGCGCCACCATGCCCGGCTATTTATTTTTTTAAGTTTATTTTTTATAATTAACAACTTCCATGATTGTAAACAAGATCCCGTGGCAATTCCCTCCCTCTGCTTATTTCTACAATAGCTTTTAGTTTCATGAAATCCTAGTGGTTGAGCATTTGATCCCCTTGGCTACTGGGTTCTTACTCATAAAGTCTATCCCTATGCCTATATCTTGGAGTGTTCTCCCTATTTTTTCCTATAGTTGTGTTGGAGAGTTTCAGGTCTTATATTGAGGTCCTTGATTCATTTGGAGTTGGGTGTTGTGTAGGGTGAGAGAAGAGGATCCAGGTTCATTCTTTTTTGTTTAAATATTTAAAAAATCTATTTTCAATCAGAGAGAGAGAGAGAAGGAAAGAAGGAGAGAGAGAAAGAGAGAGAGAGAAATTGTCATGCCAGGGCCTTTTCTACTGCAAACAAACTTCAGATGCATGTGCCATCTTTGTGCCATATCTCCATTCCCTATTTTCCTTCTTCTACATGTGGCTATCCAGTTTCCCTAGCACCATTTTTTGAAAATGCTGTTTTTATTGCAATATGCATTTTTGGCCTTTTTTTTGTCAATGATCAGGTAACTCTAGTTGCAAGAACTTATGTCTGGATCTTCCATTCTACTCCATTGATCTATGTGTCGGCTTCTGTACCAGCACCATGCTGGTTTTATTACTATGGCTTTATAATATGTAGATTGTAATTCCCAGGGCCAGAATTGATTTATACATCACAGTGAACTATTGGTCAGGAAAACCTATGAGCTCCCTAAAACAATGCAGGCTGTTGTCAAAGCACTTGGTTACCTATCAAAGCTAAATAGTAAAACCTATTGCTGAAGACACCACAGGCCAAGGACATAGGACATTGAGAGGTCATGCTGGAACTTAGAAGGAAGCCAGCTTCCTGTTTGGTAGCCCTCATAGTTCTCAAACATGCTATGCAAGTTGCTGGGGAACAATGGCCACCAAAAGCATGAACAAGCTACAAAATCTACCAGGCTGGACAAGACTTTCACATCTGTGCAATAGGGGCACACAGGCTATGCAGGTAATCAGTGGCTCTTTGATTGGATAAGAGGCCTGTTCAGTGGGAGAGAACTCATACTTGATATTGATAACCAAGTCAGAATCTTATGCCTGGGATGGTCATAGACTCCAGAAATAAGCTCCCACTAGGCTTTGCCCAAGAAGAGCATCTATACCCATCAAAATGTCTTTTAAGGGGCTGGAGAGATGGCTTAGCAGTTAAGTGCTTGCCTGTGAAGCCTAAGGACCCCGGTTCAAGGCTCAATTCCCCAGGACCCATGTTAGCCAGATGCACAAGGGGGCGCATGCATCTGGAGTTCGTTTGCAGTGGCTGGAGGCCCTGGCATATCCATTTCTCTCTCTCTCTCTCTTCCTCTTTGTCTCTCTGTCTGTCACTTTCAAATAAATAAATAAAAATAAACAACAAATTTTTTTTAAATGTCTCTTAAATAAGTATGCCTGTCCACTTTAATCCATGGCTCTCTCACTGTTGATGGAAAATCTGTTTATTTTTACAGATGGCAGTAAAAACCAGGGAGAACCAAGACCCACAGATATGACAAGAAAAGATAGCCAACTGCCTAGCATGAGAGGAATCACCTCTTGCACATCTTCCAGGAGACATCCCAGAGGAAGTGGCAATTTAAACATGAGTGCTGCTGTCATTGCTATCCTGACAACCTGCTCCAGGGCGATGGTGACAGACACCGAGAACTTACAAAACTCACCAAAGCAAAAGTCCAGGGGAGGCAGAAAGCTCAATGCTAAAGCAGACTTACAGCACACCCACCAAGGCTCAAGGAACATTGCAGAAGAGGGAGTGGAATGATTGTAAGAACCACAGGTGGGGAGGAGTGTCCTGTGGCAGTGTATTCCCCACCCAGAGACTGACTGATGCATTCGTAACGCCATGGTGAATACCAATAACTCCACCGAGGTGGGCTTTCAGTAGAATGGGAGTGGAGAAGAGGATAACAGGAGGGGAATAGGACCAACATGTGCTCTTTTCATACCATCAAGTACATAATTAATAAAAATGTTTAAAAATCCCATGTTCTCTCATAGATGGATCCTAACCTTTATTGTTTGTATGTATGCAAATAAGGGGATATTAGAGTGGGAATAGTCTATGAAAACAGGAAGCTACAAGAAGGTGGCAAGAGATGGTCAGAAACGAGAGAGTGAAAGGACACATAGAGCATGAAAGTAGAAAGGAGGCTATGTAGAGGAAGGGCATAAGGAAGGGAGAGAGATGGGGTGAGAGGAAGATAAACAAAAACAAATTTTGTTTGAAAAATGTCATAATGAAACTCAGTTCTTTGTGTGGTAATAAAACATAATAATATAAGAGCAAACACATTTAATTTTATTTTTTGAGTTTGCACCTGAGATTTAGGTATTAATTTAGAGACCCTGTATGTACTGAATTTTCTTTCTTTTTTATTTAATTATTTTTATTAAGTAGAAACTTGTGTGGATATACCATGTGTTGGTGCCATCATTTCCCTCCCCGAATTTTCTCTTCTACTTTTTATTAAGGGATATTTCAAGCACATAGGAAAACAAGAGAGCAGTCTTCTGAGCCTTGTGTCCCTATTTTGACTTTGGTATCCAAAGCTGTATTCATTTCCTCCCCACTCTGCAGCCTCCTTTCTCCCTTCCACCTTCTCCCTGTCTTGCTTCTCACTTTCCCTCTACAAACTTTCCTCTGGAGATTCTCTTCTTCCCCAGTTTGATCCCTGTGTGCGTTGGGATTGTATGACTCTGACAGCCAGGCACATTTATAATCAGTGCAGTTGAAGGAGACCAGCTTGGGAGTCACACAGGAGTGAGAAGGAGCAATGCCCTTAGTAAGCTGGAGCACTGGAGGCAATGTGCACAGTTCATTTGCAAATGAGAGCTTGGACCGGAAAACATCTGAAGCAACCATTCGCACAAATGTTAATCCGTCCCGTGGATCGGTCATATCTCCACCCTGTGTGCGAGACAATGGTGTCTCTCTTCCTGGGTGCTTTTGAGGATGGCACAGATGGCTAGAGTCAGTAATTTGTCTTGCACTTGCAGCTGTCTCCCCTGGATCAGGCTCATGATGTTCCTAAATCATCAGAGCCTCATTTAAGAGCCCCATTTAGGATAGGAGCACTGGGCTCTCATCCCTAGCACTTTTCTGATTTATATTTCCTGTGGCATTGTTTCATTTTCCTTAACACTAATGTGGACC
The DNA here is from genome assembly GCA_036346955.1 of Dipus sagitta. Lineage (NCBI taxonomy): Eukaryota > Metazoa > Chordata > Mammalia > Rodentia > Dipodidae > Dipus > Dipus sagitta. The sequence goes on from CM070770.1 coordinate 330,982,463, forward strand.
AAAATCTAAGAGAACAGATGCCAGAAAAATGAACATCTCATTCTGACCGTGATTCTCCTTTCTATCTCCTGTTAGGAGAGTAGAAACAGCCTCAAGAATTTCCATAAATATGTGATCAGCATCACTCATGGGAGTCCTGGGAATTAACAGAGGAGTAAGTTGTACACTCAAGTGGTTAATAGTCTCCTCGACCAAGGTTTATATATACCCGTAAATAAGTGTAAGCAAGTCAGACTTCAGAACCATAGAAGAAATATAAATAAATGTACTGTAAGGTTCAGAGGGAGAGTTTAGGAGAGTTGAGAATTCGTAGTGTTCTCTAACCCTTATCATCCTGTGGACAGGAAAACATGTGGCTATTGGAATAGGCTGAGCTATCATACCCTATGAGAAGGTTTGGGGCATTGCTTTCTCTTAGCTGAGAGCTTGATACCTGCAGAAATGACTGAGGGAATAAGTGAATTAGTATCTTATTCATCCTAAGAGGTACAAGGGGATAAGAACTGAGGTGGCTGGTTTCTCTGCAGCTGCCACTAAGAGACAATGTTTAAGTGCAACATGATTACCAACAGGTTGATGCAAAGAGATGCCGACAGACCAGACATGATCACACAAGGGCTATAGCATGAACTTTTCTGTGTCCTGTTTAAGAGGGCTCTCATGAGACTCAATTTAAATAGACAAAATTTGGAGCTGGTGAAATGTTTGGGGTGAGAGAAATTATCTGCAATAATTTTTTTTCTTTCAGGCCTCTTTATATATTTACAGATAACTAAACACCCCAGATAATTTTTATTTATATATGGCTTATTTATATTAATCTCATCTTATAGGAATCAAATCAGAAAAATTTCAATATTAGCCCATTTATAACATCAACGATAAGCTCATTTTATTCTAGCAAAAATTTAAATGAATAATGACTAACTGTAGTGTAAAAATACTTCAGAGAGGAGTGATGTTTTATATCTTTTAAATTTCTATGAAGGACTATGTTGATACCTAATCTTGACTTAGGAGGAGGGGCTTTGTTGGGGCAAAGCGTCAATGACAGGATTAGGGTCATATTGGACTTTGTTGATCAGTTGTGCTCAATATTCCTAGGCTGAGGATCTGTGAGAGCCACAGGAGTGAGACTAGGGTGGGGCCATGTCTAATCCTTTTAGCAGAGTTGAGGACACTAGTCACCAACAATGTCTAGCAAGTCTGCCTATTTAATAAAGTCATTCTCTTTTCTCAGGAGTATTTCTGTCCCTTTCAATCACTCACAAACTTGTCTTTCTATCCTCTCTTCAGCTACTAGGCTCACTCTTTCTGATCTGTCAGTAGCAAATCTCCCCAACAGATTTTGCATGATGCTGTCAGAACAAAAGTCCACTCTAGGTTGAGTCAGACTCTGGAATAGGCAGACTCTCGTCACACTCCTGGATCCTTCCTTCTCTTCAGTCCGAGTCTGGGAAGGTGTCTCCTTTCATTCCTGCATTCTTCTCAGCTCCCTTGTATTTACTCATAATAGCTTCCAGGAGGCTGGGGCCAGCTCATTACAGCTGCTTCTGGGACCACCAGATTCCAAATGTTGAACAGGTTCAACAGCCCAGCAAGTTCAGCTTCTAAGGATGTCTGACTTTCCTCCTCCCAGCAGCAGTCTACAGGAGAGGAGCCTTGATATCACCCCACCTAGTCAATAGGACTCTAGGGACTGACCACCATGGTTCATTTGCAGGGAAGGCTTGCAGGGAAAGACTTGGAAATGACCTAAGTAGCTTGATTACTTCCCCAGAGGAATCTTCCTGACGGAGCAGGTGAAGAAAGGGGTAGGGCCAGAAACTTTACCAGTGTTTGTTACTTTATGCCATGTACTGTATATAAATTAGTCTTGAGGATATTCTGAGAGCTAAGTTTTTTTTGTTTTCTTTCTTCATAATGTAGAAAAGGAGAGTAAGGCACCAAGGTTTAATGACTTGCCTGAGTGATCCCACATGGAACAAGCTGCCACCGTGGTGTCAGAGCCACTCTTGTCATGGTGTGATGCTACCCCTGCTTTCTAGATGTTTACATGCTACCCGAGTTCAGAGCATCCCAAGGCTTTTATGTCACTCATTTTGCTGTCTTTATTGAAAAGGAATTGTTTTGGGCTGAAGAGATGGCTTAGCGGTTAAGACGTTTGCCTGCAAAGCTGAAGGACCTCCGTTCAATTCCCTAGTACCCACGTAAGCCACATGCACAAGGTGACACATGCATCTGGAGTTCATTTGCAGTGGCTGAAAGCCCTGGAGTGCCTATTCTCTCTCTCTCTCTCTCTACCTCTTTCCCTCTCTCAAATAAATAAATAATAATAGTAAAAAGGAACCACTTTGAAAACAAAGATCAAATCAAAGATTTTATTAATAGTATTCTGTTGTTAGGGGTATTGTCTTTTCTGTCTCTCTCTTTGACTAAATAGGAAGAAAGGCTGGAGAATGGTTATTTTTATAAATTGATTCTGAAATTTTTCTTTCTGAGAAGATATTTATATGTAGAAAATAAATCTTTTCTGTTTATATTTTTTATTGTTTCAGATTTCTCTAAAAAGTTTCTTAAAATAATACAAGAAAGCAGAGGTGATATAATGAATACCGATGTAGCCATAAATCCTCCACTCTACATTAAAAACAAGTTATCCCTAAAAATTCTTCTCCTGTTCTTTTTCTACCTGTCCCCCAGAAGAGAGAAGTCATTTCCTGACTATATCTTTGAATTGAGATCTGATTTTAGCTCCTACACAGGCAGACACGGTTTCTAATGAGAAGCTCTTCCTGGTAATCCCATTTCTCTTCTTTCCATCCACTTCTACTTCCCCTTCATTTTGAAACAGAACGAGCTCCGCGGAAGCCATCTTCACAGGATGTTTCAGGAGCTAATGAGCAGAGAGAGTTGCCGTTTTTGAGTTTCTTCAGAAAAGAAAAATGAACGTACAGCCTACTGCTCCTGCTTCAAGTTTTAGAATCAGAGACTGTCTTATCATTCTCTTACACATACACATCCTCAACAGACTCTGCTCCAGGATTTATTGAAGGATAGAAAGTGGGGCATAGTTTCTAATTGAATAATGGTAATAGGAAAAGATTCAAGGCCATTCTTACACAGTAGCAAGTCTGAGAATAATTAACTGATAGTGGAAATAATAAAGTGGAATGAATTCTTTCTCTTATCAATCAACAGGCAAACACAAAGCCATATAAAGTTATTTCACAACGCCCCACCCCCGCCTTTTTGTGAGGCTTCACAACCGAAATTAACATCTTACATGATGCCATATAAAATAGTAAGAAGAAAGATGTTGCAGCTCTGCTGTTATTAACTGCGTGACCTTGGGCAAATTAGTTGTCCTCTGTAAGCCTGGCTTTCCTGTTTGTAGACCTGAGATAGTGTCCTTGTGAGGATCAAATGAAAGAACAAGGGTACAGTGCTGAAACAGGACCCCGGGGGCTGGGAGTGTAGTTCAGTGGTAGAGCTTGCCTAGCATGTGTGAGGCCCAGTACTGATGATCAGCACCAACATCCCCAACACAGAACAGCACCTGGCTGGTCACCCATGAGCAGGGCCCGGTGAGTGGCTGCTCCTCTTCTCTGCTGCTGCTGCTGCTAGCTTTAGCGGTAGAGGGGTCAGGAACAAGGTCTGCAAGGAGCTCTTCTCCCCTGCTGCCCTTGAGTTCACGAAGTGGTGCTGGGATTCCAGAGAAGCATGGCCCATAGCAAACGATGTAGAACAAACGCGATAGAAGAGAATGACTTTGCCCAGTGTCCCTTTCCAGTAGGGCTTGTTGTCCCTGCTGTGGGGTGGCCAGTAATCAGCTTCCAGCTGTCAGCTCCTTCAGCCTCTGTTCAGCAGCAGAGACCTCCCTCCCTGCCTGAGGTTTCCCTTCCCCAGGGCAGTCCACCACTGAGGACTAAAAGACAGCAGGTGAATAAAGGTCTGTCACCCCTGCCCACCAGGGGACCATTCCGATGGGTGCTGCTGGTTCCTGAGCTCCCCCAGGTCAGTTGAAGCCTTATTGGATCTGCTTGGAGTGCTTTCCTGGTAGAAAAAGCCAAGAGGGGGCTTTTAAAGCACTCACTGCACCAGGATAAGAAGTAAACGAAGCCATCTTGACTCCTGGAGGGCCTGGAGAGATTACTACCAACTAATAAGACGCGGGGAAAGGAGGCAGGGATGGTGGTCCCCATCGTATTTCTGGGGCTGCCATCCTTGGACATTCCACCTCAGGGCTTCAGTTTCAGTGAAGCTTCCCCAGGGGTTCTCGTGTGCTTTTCAGGATTTTGGCCATGGACTCAGAAGGCAGAATGGTCTCTCTCATTGTGAAGTTTCAGGCTTGTGGGACTGAGCAGCTGAGGGCTACCCGGGCTCCAGATGGCCATTTTGGAACTTTGTACCCTTTGCAATCATGTCGAGCCAGTGTAATAAATCTCCTTTTATAGTCATGTGGAACAGAATCGATTATTTCTTTGGAGCTCTCTGAGAACTAAAAGACAAGTAGTTGAATTTGTACCTCTCATCTAGAAATGAGCACGGTGTCTGGTAGACTCTGCATTCTAAGCGCAGTATGTCTTGCTCTGGGTGATGCCCAGGTGAGGAAGGAGGTCTTCAGCAGGCCTAGGCTGTGATCTGGCAGCCCTGAGGAAGACCATAGTTCTTTCAGAGCTCAGCAGCATGCCAGGAGTTGCTCCGTTTAAAAAAAAATGGTGCAAGATCCCATGTTACAGATAATTCCTTTACTTACCCTGCATGGCGATTCTGCTTTGGAGGCTGTGGTGAGTTGAATGTACAATGACACCATAGTCTGGTGTGTTTGTGATTAAGCCTTGTGGTAGTTTGAATGCAAGTGTATGTACCCCATAGCCTTAAGTATTTTGATTAAGATTAAGCTTCCCATGTGCAGAAAGCTCAAAGCCACCACCATAGAGAAGCCACCATTGTTCTCTGGACACGTTGAGTGGGTATCCTCATCAAAATGTCTCTCGAAATTAGCCGGGCATGGTGGCGCATGCCTTTAATCCCAGCACTCGGGAGGCAGACGTAGGTGGATCACCATGAGCTCAAGACCACCCTGAGACTACATAGTGAATTCCAGGTCAGCCTGGGCTAGAGTGAGACCCTACCTCGAATAACCACCAAAAAAAAAAAAAATTATATGCGTACCCCCTTTAATCAAAGCTGCTCTCACCCTTGGTTGAAGAATCGGTTTTATTTTATAGATGGCAGAAAATACCGTGGGGTTCCAAGGTCCATCAATTTGACAAGAAAAAGACAGCCAACTGCCCACCATATGATGTGCAGCCTCTCCCACATTCACCACTGTCTAGAAGAATCTGCAGGGGCAGTAGTCACAACTAATGCTTCTAATACTAGCCTGACCATAGCCTCCAGGGAAGTAGCAACAAATACAATGGAGAACTGAAATACATCATAACAGTAATACAGAGGCTACAGAGAATTCAACACTAAAATCAAATTTCTATCACTCCCACAAAGACTCAGGGACTGTTGTCAAAGAGGGGGCAGAAAGATTATACTAGAAAAATCCTGAGGCACAGCCTCCCTCCCACAGAGACTGGCAGTGGCCCTAATTACCCCACAGTGAATACCAAGGACCCTACTGAGGAGGGCCATCCCCCAATGGGGGTGAAAGGGCACAGGACTATAATGGACGTAAAATATATACACTTATATAAATTGAGAAAAAGCACGATAAATAATAATAAAAACAAGATTAAGCTTCCTACTTAAGTCTCCAGCAGGCAGAGCCTTGCTGGAAGATGTGTATCACCAGGGGTGGATCTTGAATTCAGCCCTACTAGGTATGTCGAGAGCCAGATTGAGCTCTGGCTGTAGGTTTTTGTCTCTCTGCTATGGATGTATGAGGAAGTCAGTCAGCCTGTTCCACCATGATGAATGAAGCGTCCTCTGGAATCTGTAAGTCTGAAATAAACCCTTTCCTCGCATAAACTGCTCCTTGTCAGATGTTTGTCCCAGCAACACAACGTGAACTTCAACAAGGCTCACACTTAACCCCAGCCGGTGCAGCTTTCAGAGGCAGAGCCTTGCTATAGGAGATGCATCACCGAGGGTGGGCCTTGGGATTTCATGATCCAGCTCCCAGTTCAGAGCTAGCCAGTTCACTGTTGCTGCTTCCTTCGGGCTGATGTGATGCCCTGCAGTCTGTTATTGCTATGCTTTCCCAGCCACAGTGAAACATCCCCTTGATAAGGTAAGCCGAAATAACCCCCTTCCTTTCTTAGCTGCTCTGGGTTGGGTATTTTGTCCTAGCAATGAGATGGCAGCTACTACAGAGGCTGTCCACTAATTCCACACAGCATCTTCATTTACTTCTGACACAGATAGGCAGATACATGACCATGGACAGCAAATTATCGCTAGGCTATAATTATGAGCAATAGGCTCAGAAAAAAAATACACACATGCACACACACACACACGGCAGGATCACAGAGTAGGGCAGAGAGCTTCAAGATGCTGGGATGAACTTCCAAATCAGGCTGAGTTATGGAGGAAGGGGATTTATTTGAAGCTTACAGATCCAGGGGAAGTTCCATAATGACAGAAGAAGTTGGTCCCCTTTCACACGTTTAAAAAGAAAGAAAAGCCACTACTGACACCCGAGCAAGCACACTTCAGGAACCCCAGGCAGAGCTCAAGCATTTTTGCCTATCTTTTTAGTTGGAATTCAGATCTGCCCCCAGCAACACCTCCTCCAGCCAGGTAGCTGGAAATCTAAGAAGCTTTAATAAAACTCCTGTAGATTGGGGAACATCCATTCGAACTGCCATACAGGGCGTAAGCAACCAGCATGAGCATGCACTGGCCCCCATGATACCACCACGCAACCTCCACTTTTGCTATAAGTTTATTGTTTTTACATAGGTTATCGTCTTATATCCCCTGGTCCTCATTTACCTAACACCCTCCTCATTACGGTTATTGGTGTTCACTGTGGGTTAACTAGGGCCTCTGTTAGTCTTGGTGGGGGGAGCGGCTATTCCTAGGGATATTTTTACCTGCCCTGTGGCTCTCATAATCTTCCTGCTCCCTCTTCACAACAATCCTTGAACCTTGGCAGGTGTGTTAGCTGTTAGCATTGAGTTCTCTCTAGCCTAAGTATTTCTGTTATGATGTGTTTTGGTTCACTACAGTGTCTGTTACTACTTCACTGGAGGTGGTTGTCAGGCTAGCATTGGGAGCGGTACTCCTGTTAACTCTTTCTCTGAAGTTTTCTCTGGACCCCTGAAAATGGGGTAGGGATGGTACATCTTGTACTGTGCGGTTGGCTGTCTTTTCTTGTTGAATTGATGGATCTTAGACCTCCCCAGTATCCTCTGCCATCTGTAAAGTAAATGGATATTTCAACCCAGGGTGAAAGCAGTTTTGATTAAGGGAGATATGCATAGAAGTTTGAAAGACATGTTCATAAGGATACCCATTCAACTTGTCCAGAGAACACTGGGGTATTTTCTCTGAGGGTTGTGAGTTTCCTGACTTGGTTCCCAATACCAGTTATGAATTTTATCCCACTGAGCAAGCTGCATGTCCAATTAGAGGACAAAGGTTATCCACAAAAGCTGTGTGTACTTCTTGTCTGGCTGGTTGATTGTGTAGTTTGCAAGGTCTCCTGCTTATTCATGTTAGTGACTATTGTCACTCAGTAGCTCACATAGCACTTCCCATAAGGGTTTGCTAGGAGAGGACTGGCATTCCTCTCAGTTCTCACATGGTCCCTTGGTGTCCTGAGGTGGCATCCTGTGGTGTCTTTAGCAATAGGGTCTTCCTTTTAGTTCTGTAAGGTAACCAAGTTCTTGGCAAAGGCCTGCATTGTTCTGGGGACTTCATGGATCTTCCGGGCCAACTGGTCCCTGTGGGGAGGTAATGCAGATCTGCCCCTGGGATTTACAAGCCAGAACTGATGGTTTTAGAATTAAACTTTTTCCAAGTTCTACTGGGCATTTTGGTCTGGTCTGGGGGTTCTGTCTTGTATACTGGTATCCAGGAGGGAAGTTCCTATCATGCTGACAATTTTTGACTTTAGTTTTGTGTAGTTCCCCTCTCCATCCCTCTTTCCCCAACCCCTGTTCTCCTAGCCCCAATATTCTTTTCCTCTACTAGTTTGTCTGATATCTCTTCCTTTCCTCCCTCCCCATTCCCACTTTTTCCTGGTCTCATTCTAGTTACAAGTTCATAGTCCTAACATTTACTTCCTTTTACACTCCTCTTCAGCTGGTCCAGTTTAGGAGCCACATATGAGAGAAAACATGCAATGCTTGTCTTTCTTAGCATGACCTTGCTTAGGATGATACTTTCCAAGTCCATCATTTTTCCTGATAATTTCATTATTTAAGCTTTCATTACTGATGAGTAGTATTCCAGTGTGTAAGTAAATATAAAACATCTTCATTACCCATTCATCAGTTGATGGGCACCTGGGTTGATTCCAATTCCTACCTATGGTGAATAGAGTGGCCATAAACATGGTTGAACAAGTATCTCTGAAGTTAAAGAGTGGAGTCTTTTGGGTAGATAGGAGTGGACTAGCTGGGTCAGATGGTAAATCAATTTTTATTTTCAGGAGTCTACATACTGATCTTCATAGTGGTATAGCCTCCAACTTCTTCATTATTAGTTCATGCCTATGTCTCCTTGGAAAATTGTAAATAATCATGACTTCAAAGAAAAAAGTTTCAATTGTGATTTCTTAAAGGGTAGGCTCAGTCTGTGGGTACAGATCACAGGTAGCACTGGGATTAGAATAGCGCTCAAAGGTGCTTGAGAAACTGAGGTAGGGAAAGTTTTTCCCATGGGCAGTTTCAGGCTATGCACCTTGATATCCTTTTCCTATGAAAGAGAGGTCAGGTCAGGGTATCTGTGGTCCCAGGAGCAGTGAAGAGTTCACATGGAAGAAATCATGACTGAGCTAGCTAGCTGTGAGTGCTTCTGGTTAGCGGCACAGATGAAAGTGTTGTCATGTCAAGGGCATTGTGGCTAGAAAGGGGTTACCTTCCTATAGGTGAAAATTGCTATGGGATAGGTAATCATTCCAAGCAGAATTTATTACCTTGGGCTTGAAGTCGATGAATGGGCATGTGAGGTTCAATGACATACTTAGTTTTTAGAAACTTTGTAGTAGAATTGGAAAACTATAGTAAGTCTAAATGTACGTTTTGCTATTTCTTACCTAATTCTATGAGTCTCTGTTTTCCTTACTTGATTTTAGTGAGGGAGCCAATGTTCCTCTGGTTCTCTTGATGCCCAGGTATTGTTTCTTCCATAATAACCTGGTTGACATGTACCATAGGATTTGTTTTTCTTCCCATGTCACTGAGTGACCAGGCTGTCCCAGGTCAGTAATGGGAGGGTAGCTATAGCCACTATCATCCTCCTCAGCACCCTGTACTGATGTGAATCCTAAGAACATGGCCTTGTCCCACTCCAGCTAACTTTGATGTAGAAAACACTGTTTCAAAAAAGATCTTTGTTGTTTGAAGGACTAATTACACTTATGATGAGAAATTTAGGAGCTCTGTGGTGTTATGAATCTGAATTAAGGCAGCTAAGATGTAGCTCCCTTCTTGCCTTTAATAGCTAGAAAAATTAGAACCATAATCATTGCCTAATCACAGGAGCTTATTCAATACCATCACATACACCAGCACCAACACTGCCCTGTCCATCCTGTGGTCTCCTTTTGTTCTGTGATTAAATTTCCTGTTCATTTTTTTTTTTTTTGTGATGTGCATTAGAACTGTGAGCTGGTTTTAGGGTTTCTGCAAACCTACACTATATAAATCTTAAATACATAAAGATAAGCCACCTTCCCTCTCCCTACTTCCAAAATAGAAAATAGCTAGAATGGTTTATTTAAGAGATAAGGAAATTGAGAGATTGTGAGGAGAGAGAAGTGACCAAATTGAAGATAAGTGTTAGGCCTTCTGCAGTCCCAGATTAACAGGCTCTGGGTCCCCAAAAGGAGGGATTTAAAGTGAAATAGCCTTTTTCAGGTTGCCTCTGGGACAAGGGGGGCTTTCGTTCCAATCTGACATTAAAAGGTCCCTATGTCTGCCTTTCTGGCTTCTCAGATCTGCTGACCACCAGACCTGCAGGTGTAAATGCAACACTCACCTTACTGTTTAACAGCTGCATTTCTGAAGGGAAGCATTTTTGACAAGTTGTCCTCCCTGGCAGCAATCAAACTATATTGATACATCAATGTCCTCTGGTGAAGAGAGTTTTAGGAACCCCATTTTCAAAGGGAATGTTAACTACGTTTCCTTTCCTTGGACTGTTAATCTACTTTGATAATCAGTGTTAGGGGGTGGGCATCATCAGTTCCAGTTGTGTTCATGTTGGGGCCCAGGAACTTCTGTCCGAGTCTCTCTGTACACATCTATGTGACAAGGTCTGAGGCCGGTGGAGGAACAGTCCCAGTTCTATGCATTTGTTTGCATGGAAAGACACTGGACGTGTGCGCTGTCAGAAGCAAAGCACATTGAAGCAGGAGGCATGAGGACTGCACACATTGCAGAAGGTACCAAAAGATGGGTAGAATGAGGACATGGTAGCAATATCCCCACAGCCCATTTCTTTTGTGGTCAGATCTATCACTCACATACCAACAGTGGGCTCTACCATCCTGACACATTCTCTAAGCTTTTGGATACAACCTCTGTGACAAGTCTTAGAAGTAAATGGTCAGTAGACAGTACTAGTTTGCCAGGGAGTCCTTGAAAAAATACTTAAGATAGGGTGTTTTAATAACAAATTTATTTTCAAACAGTTCTGGAGGTGGGAAGTCAGAGGTGTTGGCAAGTATGGTTCTTCATAGAACACTGTTTCAGTCAGGTTCACATTGCTGGTACAAATCAGCCAACCAAGAGCAGCTTGTGGGAAAAAGGTTTATTTTGGTTTACAGGTTTGAGGGGAAGCTTCATGATGGCAGGGGAAAACGATGGCATGAGAAGAGGGTGGACATCACTTCCTGGCCAACATCAGATGGACAATAGCAACAGGAGAGTGTGCCAAACACTGGCATGGGGAAACTGGCTATAATACCCCTAAGCCCACCCCCAACAATACACTGCCTCCAGGAGGTGTTAACTCCCAAATCTCCATCAGCTGGGAACCTAGCATTCAGAACACCTAGGTTTATGGGGGACACCTGAATCATACCATCACATTCCACCCCTGGCTCCTATAAAGTGACAACCACCCATGTTGTAAAATGCAATGCATTCAGTCCAACTTTAAAAGTCCCCATAGTTTTTATCAACCCTAATGGTGTTCAAACTGAGTCATAATACCAAAAAAAAAAAAAAAAAACCTCCCAAAACCCATAATGGCACAGAGTAAATATTCACATTACAAAAGATGGCATTGAGCAGAGCAAAGGAATATTCAGCTTCATCTGGGTGGGGCAGCTCTCCTTAGCAGCCATCTCGTGGTCCCAGCACTCCACTGAAACCCACTGTCCATCCTCATGGCTCCATCTGGTCTCCATGCAAGTATCCAGCAAACCTGTTTTACACTGCCCGTGGCGGTTTCCAAAACACAAGACCATGTTGCAAATTTAATGACCTCTTTCCTGCATTTCTTATACTCCATAATAACAGGTGGAGTGCCAATTTGTTAATACAGGGGGGAATATAGCATGTCCTGGCCAACATCAGGTGGACAACAGGAACAGGAGAGTGTGCCAAACACTGGCAAGGGGAAACTTACTATAATACCCATAAGCCCACCCCCAACAATACAATGCCTCCAGGAGGTATTAATTCCCAAATCTCCATCAGCTGGGAACTTAGCTTTCAGAACACCTAAGTTTATGGGGGACACGTGAATGAAACCACCACAAACACCCTTGATGGCTTGTTTTCTTGTTGTGTCTTAACATGGTCTTCCTCTGTACATGGGCACCCTGAGTATCTCTTCATTTGCCCTAAGGAGATTCATGTGATCTCCTCTTGTAAGAGGCCTACCATAAGAGCTTCATTTTTAACTTATATATTTACTATAGTTTGCAATATCCCCCTAAGATCCATGAGTTCAAATCTTGGTCCCTAGCATGGTCACATGGGAGGTGTGAGAAAGTAGGGTCCTGTGGAAAGTCCTTAGATCATTAGGGCCATGCCCTTGGAGGAGATTGTGACCCTTGTCCCAATCTTCCTCATTGGTCTGACTTGTGACATGAGCAGAGTTTTGCTTCCATATGCTGCTGTCATGATGCGCTGCCTCATGGAAGCCCAAGGTGTGGCCCTCCTGCATCCAACCTTGGGCTGAGATCTCAAGAACTTTGAGTTAAAATAAAACTTTTCTTTTAATAAGTTGATTACCCCAAGTATTTGATAAGTGTTAGAAAGATGACTAATGCATTATGTACATATAGTTGATATAGTTGTATTCTGAGGTACTGGGGTTTAGGGCTTGAACATATGTGTTTGGAGGGAATGCGCTTTAGTGGGACAAGCTACTGCCATGAATTTAAGTTGTGTTCACAGGGAAGACCACAAGTTTCTGTCAGAGTCTCTCTGGTCTGCTTCACAGTCAGATAGCTTACTGGAGTCCTAAGTACCCTTCTTGTATGGGACAAAGTGGATTTGTTTACAGTAGTATAATTTATATAAATAATTCATTTTTACCACTCATTCAAGATCCACATGTCCTACCCCCAGTAGCTAACACTTGCACTGGTATAGATTGCTGACATGGTTAGATGATCCCTGAGACTGTGGGTCAATCATCAACCATTGTCTTGTTAGGCCACGAGGTGCTTAATCTTTACAGTCAACTTGACTGGATTTACAATCACCTATGAAGCAGGCCTCCATGAATGTCTGTGAAGGCATTTCCTGATAGGTTTAAATGACAATGGAGGACCCTACCTGAATGTAGGTGGTACCATTCCATGGGCTGGGGTCATGGACTAGATAAAAAGGAGGAAGTAAACTGTTCTTGCTCCTACTACTATATGTCTTTCTTGCCTTGATAGACTGTATGCCCTCTTAAACCATGAACCACATTAAGCCCTGTCTCCTTAAGTTGCTTTTGTCATGCAATGAAAATAATAACTAATTCAGGCCATCTTTGCTTTTATTGCTTATCTACAGTCAAAACTGTGTGTGGGAATATAAAGTTGTGTTGTAATGAGTGCCTGAGTTGTAAATACTTTCCTCTCTGTCTCTGTTTGTTGCAGTAACTTAGCCTCCATTCACCCTGGCTGATGTCTTAACTTCTCTTCCTGATGGTATACCAAAATAACAATATCAAAATGACCAGAGAGCAACCACTATTGTCTAGAGAGGCTTACACCATGTCCCTTAGTACTTGGCCATGGATATCTAGACCCTCAGAACCTAAGTTTGTGGGGACAGGAACTGGTGAAGAAGCACTCACTGCTACTGGTAGCAGGTGAGGGTCATGTCTACGTCTACCTCTTGACTAGCAGTTCACTGAGTTCTACATGTCAAGGACATAGAACCATTGAGGATTTAAGATTATATACTATATCCTGAAGGATAGTGTGTCAGCACTGCAGGACATGATATCTATGTTAGTGTCTCAGCTGCACCTGAGGTGACTGTTCATTTCCCTGTCATGCTTGTAGCTTATGGGCGGTGTAGTAGTGATGTTGGAGGGCCATTGACCCTAGTCAGTGACCACTGTGGCATGTACTTCCTACAAAGTGGAGTCCTTAGTCCACTTTGAGGTTCTACCAGATCCCACTCTTGAAGTCAGGCATGATTGCGCCATCTTCATCTTGACTTGTACTACTAAAAGTTGGTTATGCAGCGGTGGCAGTGGCCATATTGGTTTTGATGATGGGGAGGTTGTTCTAGTTACCTTCATATTGCTGAGACAAAACACCTGACCAAAAGCAGCTGATTAGAGGAGAGGTTTTATTTTGGCTTACAATCTCCAGGGGGAAGCTTTATGATGATAGAGAAAAGATGGTATAGCAGAACCAGACATCACTTCTGCCACAGCAGGTGGAAAACAGCAGCAAGTGAACGCTGGTGAGGGGGGGCTGGCTAGAACATGCCTAAGCCTTTCCCCAATAACACAGTTCCTTCAGCAAGGTGCCACCTTCCAAATTGCCACTAGCTGAGGACCAAGCATTCAGAACACACAGTTTATGAAGGACATCTGATTCAAACCACCACAGAAGTCTTGGTCACACTCTGCATAGGCCCATTTTGCAAGTACTGCAGTATTTCAAGACTGAATCCCTCATTTACTGGATGGGTTATTCTTCCCACTTGGTTTTGTGCCCTGCCCTGCAGTTGGACATCAATGTATAGCACATAGAATCTCACGCTTGGTGCCCACATAATTCCACCCACATATCCTTTATCCAGACTCCAACTGATCCTGACCTTGCAACTTCGCTCATTACAGATAACTGAATGGCCAGCTATATGTTCTATCAGTAGGCAGTAATCAGTGTGTGTTCACTCATTCTCTCAATAGAACAGATGAACAGAGGTATCCTCTGCAGCTCTCCCTAACTGGAGGGCTTCTTCTTACTGCTGGTTGTTAGAGTCACACTTGAATGAATCCATCATGGAGTAGTGTGGTAGTTTGAATAGATGTCCCCTAATAGATGCTGGAGTTTTAGTCATGCTTGTAACTTGGTTTCACTGTGGGCGAATCCTAGGGCTAGCCCTAAGGTGTTTGGGGGTGGGTCTGAAAATTCCAGTCTAAGATGTGCAAAATGCAGGAGCTTTGCCTAGGGTTCCTGAAGTGTGCTTGCTTATGCTGATGGTAGTTGTTTTTGTCTCTTTGTGATTGGATCTGTGAAAGGGGGACAAATTCTTCTGCCATTATGGAACTTCCCCTCTATCTGTAAGCTTCAATAAATCCCTTCCTCCTATAAACTGTGTCTGGTCTGGAGGTTCATCCCAGTGACATTGAAGTTGACTACTACAGAATTGGTAACAGAGTGTGGGGTGTGTTTCATGATGAATCTGACCATGTGGATTTTGGTCTTGGTCTTTTGGAACTTTTATTTTGGATGAATGGACATGAACTTAGTATTTACAACTGAAGATGCCTTCCATAGAGGTAAGCCAAATATTTTGGGCTATTCTGGTGAGAGTTTGAAAATGCTAAGTGCAGAGAGAATTGTATTTGGAGGCTTTGCTTATGAACTTTCTAAGGGGAAGGGAAGGCTGCAACTCTGTTGAAATTGGGCTGCTGCCATAAGGGCTGGTTGTATTCTGCTACCCATGCACAGAGATTTGGATTGAGGTTAAATTTGTAATGGACTGATGTGCTCGGCTAAAGATATGTAATTGAAATAGAAGATTTAAAATTGGAAAAACTCAAACAAGTTTAAACTTTACTGGCACAGAGACTGGTTTTAGGTTACTGAAGCTGCTTTTGTCAAAAACATTAGAATTTGGAAGGAAGACGGCCCAAGTACTTTACATAGAAACAATAGAAAGGATGTCTAAGAGAAGACTGGATAGTAGGAATGCACTCTTTTGAAAGGAGATCTGAAAAAAAGGAATCTTCTCTTCAAGGTCATAATATATTTTGTCCCTTAATTGCTGGCATTGATTTTGGAAGTTTGAAAAATAAGTTGAGTGAGTCGTGAAGTACACACAGTACCAGGAGCTGCTGCTGAGACATGACATACAGCCAGGGTGTGATGAACCTGATGAAGAGTCTGGGGTAGCCATGGGAAGATGGACAGTTGTTTGCATGGAGATTCAAGGCATTTTTATATACCAGGATTGTGCAAAGACTACCACAGAGCTCTGTTGGCCTGGGATGGAAGTTTTCCCTGGATTTTCAGCCCAGATGGAGGGGAGGAATTGGGAAATCCAAAGATTAGCAGTCACTGGTCTTGATATCAGAATTGAACTGCAGATATTTGATGTTTGCTTGATGGTTATTGAATTTGCATTGTCCTAGTCTCTTCTTGCCATGCCTTACAGCATTTGAAAATATTTACTCTGTGCCTTTATATGTTGAAAGTAGATTACTCATTTTGATTTTACTGGACTTACAGTTAAGAGACAATCTTAACTCTCAGATGAGACTTCGGACTTTAGAAACCAGTTTAAGTTAAAAGACTATGGGGACCTTTGAAGTTGTACTGAACACAATATACAATGTGAAGTGGTTATGAATTTATTGGGGTTCAGGGGTGGAATGTGGTAGCTTGAATGAATGATCCCCAATAGATGCTAGAGTTTTCTTCAAGCTTGTAATTTGGTGTCACTATGGGTAGATCCTAGGTCCAGCCCTAAGGTGTTTGAGGGCAGAGCTGAAAATTCCTGCCTAAGATATGCAAAGTGCTAGAACTTTGCCTGTGTTGACTGAAGTGAGGTTGCTTGTGCTGGCAATGTTTTCTTTTGTTTTTCTTTGATCTGTCTTCTTGCATCTGTGAAAGGGGGCCAACTTCTTCTGCTATTATGGAATTTCCCCTCTATCTGTAAGCTGTAATACATCCCTTCCTTCCATAAACTGTGTCTGGACTGCAGGTTCATCTCAGTGACCTGAAGCTGTCTAATACATGTAGCAGTTCTTTTTGATTTTTTGAGGTAGGGTTTCACGTTAGCCCAGGCTGGCCTGGAATTCACTATGTAGTCTCAGGGTGGCCTCAAACTCATGGCAATCCTCATACCTCTGCTTCTGGAGTGCTGGGATTAAAGGCATACACCACCATGCCTGGCACATAGCAATCCTTTTTTGGCAGCTCACGTCAACATATTGAGCTAGCCTTTTGTAAACCAGTCTCAGGACTTTTCTACTCATGAGTAGAAAATAGTATTATACATATTCACATTTATTTCTATTATTATAGTGTTAGATATAGGTGTGAATATATGTAATATTATATTATTAGAGATAGGTGTGAACTGAGGGAAAGGCAATGCTAGAACCTGATAAAACTTTCATGTGCCTGGTGGGGCTGACAATGCCTACTATCAGTACATCTTCTTTATTGTATAAGTAAACTCCTGCTGTGCCTACATGGTTTCATGAATTGGTTGGTCTGTTAGTATCCAGCTCATGATATAAGAGTTTGGGTCCCATGATCACTTGATGGCCCAAAGTCACAGCTTAGTCTCTGTGAGGACCCAGGAGCTGACCAGGAGACTATTCTCAAATAGTCTTGCTCTAAAATCCAGAATCTGGGTTGGAGAGATTGCCCAGCAGTTAAGAACACTTGCAAGGCCTGGTAGCCTGGGTTTGATTTCCCACTACCCACATAAAGCTAGATGTACAAAATGGCACAGGCATCTGGAGTTTGTGTCTAGTGGCAAGAGGACCTTGTGTGCCCATTCTCTCTCTCACACACACACTCAGTCTGTACTTGCAAATAAATAAAAATATATTTGAAAAAAATCCTGCATCTTTCTGGAAACTGTTGAGTCCTTGACGGACCACTGACATTGATAGATAGCACTGTATGATCTGCCAGCCCTATTACAGAGTTTTTTCTTGCTTGTGGACTCCATTCACAGGTACCAGATTTCTGAGTCTATGAATCAAGAAATTGATGGAGTATCCTCAATGTTGATATGTGCTGCTTCAAAATTGAAGAGGTTTACCAAGAGCAATGCTTTGATCTAATAGGAATTACAAGATGGTATACTTTTTTTTTTAAAAAGTAACATATTTTATTTATTTATTTTTTAAATATTTTATTTTTATTTATTTATTTGAGAGAGAGAGATATACAGAAATAGGCAGGTAGACAGAGAGAATGG
This sequence comes from Dipus sagitta, assembly GCA_036346955.1. Classification (NCBI taxonomy): domain Eukaryota; kingdom Metazoa; phylum Chordata; class Mammalia; order Rodentia; family Dipodidae; genus Dipus; species Dipus sagitta. The sequence goes on from CM070770.1 coordinate 331,000,225, forward strand.
GCGCGCCAGGGCCTCCAGCCACTGTAAACGAACTCCAGATGCGTGCACCCCCTTGTGCATCTGGCTAACGTGGGTCCTGGGGAATCAAGCCTCCAACTGGGGTCCTTAGGCTTCACAGGCAAGCGCCTAACCACTAAGCCATCTCTCCAGCTCAAGTAACATATTTTTATTTAGTTGAGACAGATGTGATGGGGATGGGGGAAGAGAGAGTGTACGAGCAAATGAACATTTCTTGATAGCACAAATGAATTCCAGATGCATATGTCACTTTGTGCATCAGGTTTTATGTGGGTACTTGGAAATTGAACCCAGGCTTGCAGGTTTTGTAAGCAAGTGCTTTTAACTGCTGAGCTATTTCCCTAAACCAAGATGTCACTATTTTATTTTGGAGAAGATAAGCCTACATGTCCCCCAAACTTTCACCAAAATGGCATCTTTTCAGGCTTTGCCTTCCCTCTCTACATTGCAAGTATGTTGTCAGGACATCCAGAGAACCTGCCGTTTCCTGCCTACCAGGTCCTGCTAACATGGTATCATTGAGATAGCCAGTCAGTGTGCTGCTCAGTGGAATGCATGGATAATGCACTTATCTTCAGATAATATAATAAAGAAAGCAAGAGTGGTGACAGCCTTGGGAAAAAAACTGTAAATGTATGTTTCTATCCATCCCAGGTAAGCATGAACGTTTCCTGGCCTTCCTTGCTGATGGGCATTGGAAAATATGAGCTTGCAAGATCAGTAGCCACACTCTATGTCAGAAGATGTATGGGTCCATTCTAGCAAGGATAACACTTCAGTATAGGTGCCACAACCCAGCCATTTCTTGCTAACTTTTTGACATTTGACTGTCATCTCTAATAATCTGTTTATTTATATAGTATGATTGTTGGATTAAGTTACATGAGGAAGTTTACTACCGTTACATTTTTTAGATCTTCATGAATGACATTAATCTGCTGTACTACTTGGGAGATAGTATCCTTTTATTTACATTTGTGTATTCTTGTTGGATTTTCCTAATGATAACTATTACTTCACAGGTCAAGTTCCCCATGTGAGGATTCTGCCATCTGCAAAGTCTAGCCATCCTTTAGATGACCATGAATTTGGGAGCTGGGTAAATGACCACCATGGATAGACCAGAGTTAGGGCTCCACTCATCATCTGCCCTCCACAGAGCTCCACTCTGATACTGGGTCCTGTGTGACTCTGTGGAACTGCTGGTGAGGCTCAGGGAAGGTGTTGTGCCCAGAAGGATTGTCTGTTGGAAAAGCAGAAGCACTGGGGGAAATCACTGTTGGGTAGATCAGGTGTGCCATTGTAGGTGACTTTCAGTCAGCACCTGCTCCTGTCCCACCTTGCCTGGGAACCTACTTGCTTCTTCTTGAGAGGGTGCAGAATTTGATCCCTAGGAACTCTGGAATTCCAAATCATGAGGATTGCATACCTTTTGAATAAAGAGTGTTCTGCTCCCTTCCCTTGATGTGGCTGTCAGAACTGATACAAGGACATGAGGAGGGCCATTTGAGGGCCAGTAGATGAGTGGACCCTGGGGAGTAGATGATTCTTAGTGAGGAGCTTTTCAAGTGGATTGAACATTTAAAACCACAAAGCTTTAAAATATTTTAAAAACATTTTAATTGAAATAGTCTAATTTTTATTGGAAAACATTCATGCCTATCCTCCTAGGACATTCTCTAAAGGAACTAAAACACACTTGCATTTTTTTCCTTCTATTACTCATTTTTGCCAGCCTTACTTTTCATCTCAGCCAGGGTCTCTTGGCTGTGAGAAACACAAATGAGCTTAAATTTCCAAGTGGAATTTAATCTGAAGTGTCTATTGCCAATGGAGCAATTAAAATTTAAGACCAAATTGTCTTCTGACAATCTTCTCAGACCTCTGTCTCCTTATCTTTTCTACCCTGTAAAGCTGCATCCTAAGATAGAAAGGCATGTCAACACAAAATAAGTATAGTGCAATTATCCCCCAACAAAGAAAATCTCTGGTTCACACTGACAGAGACCATGATGTATGTGTTTCTACCTCCAAAGAACTTTGTGTAAGCAAATGCCTTTGTCCCGAACTTGTATTTCATCTTGTCAAAGTAGCTTCAGGACACAACCTGTGTTTAGAGAGATTTGGGTAAAGTTATTCCAGGTCAAATCTGGGTGGGTGACCTGTAAAATGGGTGTGGGTGTTCATCCTTGGGTAAAGAAGTTTACTCAATACATTCTGGTAGGCACAGACAGGGCACTCAGACTGAACAATCCTGGTCCCCAATGGAACATTGTGTCTGGAGGTGAAGACACCAAGAGTTTAGAAAGGGCCCATCTAGGAGAAGAGAGGAAGAGTCCAATGCTGTTGGTGGTTCAACTTAGCAGCTCCTTGGATGTTTCAGCATAAAACTCGTGGCATGAAAATGCCATTATGAAAATCCAGTTGTCCATCTAGTCTCTCAAATTTGCACCTTCACCCTGACGGTCCTCTCAGGGTCAACCCACAAAAGGAGGAGGTCTGGGCAGAATGAGACAAGAGAACATTGGTGGCAGCCAGTGTTCCCTGCACTGAGTTGAGAGGTAATATGATTTTGGCACCAAACCAGCTGATGGTAAAAGCAAGACTTTGCTGGCATCTATCTTCCTTTTTGGCCCTTCAGAAGAGCTCAAAGACCATGATAAGATTTTATACTTCATCTTTGGGACATTCTTCTATGTTTTGAGCAAATTGCCCCAGTTTTCCCAAATTTTGTTCCCTCTGGCCACATTTCTTTCAGGGTTTTGCCTTTTTTTTTTTAGATTTCTATAGAAATTTCCTATGAGTTTATATCCCAGTCTTTTAGGAAATTTTTGGAACACCATATTCATCTTTCATTCTGAACCTTATTATTCTGTGCTGGTTTCTTGTTTGTGTTCTTTTGCCTGGACCCAAGGTTTCTGTCTTTCTGGATTAATGTTTCATTAAGGCTGGAGTCTTGCATCTTAGTTATGGTTCTGCCTCTAGGTACCATCTCAGTTTGTCTCTGAATTCTGCCCACCACAGTCCCCCACTTTTTAAAAAATCTCAACTTATAGTCCAGGCCATTCTTAGATCATCTGCCAACATCAATACCATTCAACAGGGGCCAATAATAGGTTGAACCAAAGAACTAAGCATGTATGATTAAATTTCTGACAGCAAAGCCAGCTAATGCAATGTACAACTGAGATGTGTTTACTTTTTCACATACAGTTGACCTTAATTTTAAAATTTATTCCTTTTGTAATTACAATGGAGAGTTCAGTCTTCTATTCACCTTTCTAAAACTTCCATCATCCAAGAGCTCAGATCATACCTAAGATCATTCATTCAAACACATACATTTTCGCCAAGTGAGGTTAGAATATGGTAGACTCACAGACAGATTACTAGCCATCATTTTGTGATGGGAAACTGCTTGGTTTTGTGTGTGTGTGTGTGTGTGCGTGTGTTTTCAAGTACATATATGTGTAAGAAGAAGGTGAGGTGAATGTTAGAACTGTGTGCAATAATAGTACTTGGCAGGGACAGCCACACCTGGGGACTGAGTACCCTCATTTGATTCTCCTGCTGGTCTACCCTGGCGGGCCCTTGAGTGATAGAGGCTGTGCCCTACTATCTATTGTTACCCTACTCTGGAACAGGGCCTGGCATAAGATCAGAAGCTAGTAAATATGTATGGTTTGAATGAAAATTATAGAAATTTCCCAGGGCTATAAAGGACCTCAATGACCTTTAAGCTGATATCTCATAATTTGCAGAAAGGAAAGTGGGACCAATAAATAGAGTGTGACCGTCACAGCATGATGATGGCAGATCAGAGATCAAACAAGATTGTTCTCAGCCCAGGGCATTTTGCTTCTTCACCTGCTCTGGGTCTGATGACTTTTGAAAATGTACTTTGCCAGACTGTTAATCAGATAGCACAGATTATAATAAAGATTTATTTTGGTTTAATCTCTCAGAGTTTATAATTAGGGGATTTTCAAACCATTGAAAACAAGTACAATATTTGAAATTGCTCATTTTCTTGTAACAAAGACATTTCCTTAGGGAACTCTACTAGAAATACTAGTATTTTCTGTCTAAATTGCTTCCTGGTGATGTTGTATATTGCTTCCTAAGCCCTAGAAGTTGGATTAATGGCTCTTGAATGACTTGACATTAAAAGTTTTCTTTGACCCACTTTTATATAAAACATGCTACTGAAAGGTGAAGAAAAACCAGTCAGATACCTAAATGGAGAAATATCTATTAATGGAAAAAGAATATGTGAGCTTCTTCATTTTAAAAGATATTAAGGGGACTGCAAAACAAAATGAAATAATGTATATAGTAGTCTAAAGCAGAATGCTAACTAGAAATGAAAGTCACTTGAAAGTATTTCATGTTTTTCTTCTTGGTAGAGTCTTGAAATCATAGTGCAGTGATATTTTCTTGTAGATAATCCTCACTTTCCCCTGGGCTTGGAAGGGTAGAAACAAGAGTGATTAGTCGTATACATGTGTGTGTGAAAGGGTGTGAGTGATTGAGGACTGGAATGAGTTTTATTCTCAGGTGTGTTCTTTGAAAAAAAAAAAAGGTTTATATGCTTAGGAATAGTCCAATGTTGAATTCCAGCCACCAAATTATTATATAACATTGTGAATATTAACCACACCACACTTCAGTTCAAAACCAAAAAGATGCAAAGCAGTAACAGGAAATCATGATTGGGCTTGGACTTCCTAGCATCTACTTGTTATCTATCTTGAGATATTTTCTTTCTTTTTCTTCTGCACTAGGGATGGAACCCAGGGCCTTGCAATGGAGATAAGTGCTTTATAGCTGAGCTATGACCCAAGCCCCTTTTAGTATTTTTATTGTTGCTACTAATTCATAACAATCACCAACTCGATTTGAATGTGAGACTATAGGAATTGAGATAATTATGCCATTGTTTTCCCAAAGAATTTAAAGTATACAAATTAGCACTGGGGGGCTGGGAGGTAGCTCAGTAGGTAAAATGCTCTCTGCATCATCATAAGGACCTGAATTCAGATCTTTAGTACCCACACAAATACCAGGCATGGTGGTATGCACCTCTCATCCTGGTACTGAGGATGCAGAGATTTTTGGATTCCCAAGGCAAGTCACACTAGCTGAATCCGTGAGAGACCCTGTCTTAGTAAGTAAGGTTGGAAGGGGTAGAGAAAGACATTTGACATCAACCTCTGGCCTTTGTATGTGTACACACACATGCATGCACAACACACACACACACACACACACACACACACACACACACACACACAATACTGTGGTGTCAAAGTGCTGGTGCATGCCTGTGATACCAGCACCTGGGAGGCAAAGGCAATATAAACTCAAGAGCAGCATGGGCTACCTAGTAGGTTCAAACCACCCTAAACTAAGCTACATAGAGAGATCTTGTCTCAGAAAACCAAGGCCTGGATATGTAGCTAAATGGTAGATTGCTGGCCTAGCATACACAAAGTTCTGGCTTTGATAGCACTGAAAAAAAAAAAAAAACAGTCTTGAATTATTACATATACCAAGTACATAATAATTCTGTCTTATTTTTTCTGATTTATGATTTTTTCTAAAGATAGGATGAAACTGACAATAGTGAGATTACATCTTTTATCCAGAACAACTTATAATGATCTTTCTTTTAAAATCAGTGGCTTAAAATGGAGTTTCTGTCCTTTTTTTTGAGGTAGGGTGTTGCTCTAGTCCAGACTGACCTGGAATTCACTATGCAGTTTCAAGCTGGCCTCTAACTCATGGTGATCTTTCTACCTCTGCCTCTCGAGTGCTGGAATTAGAGCTATGCACCACCATGTCCAACTTTATCCATCTGTTGATAGAGGTATGGATGATTTCAGACTTTCACTTTTGTGGAATCTGCCATAGGCTCCTTTAAAATGCATTTGATAATTATATTTCTCTAGAATTTATAGGATGCTTCATAAATGAAAATAAAGTGATATGAATTTTACCTTATAGAAAGATTTTATCTCTGATCACTAGATATGTGAAGTTCCTCCCCATAAGATGTAGTTGACAAGATGTCACTGGTTGAAGTAAGATTCTAGGAGAAAAATAAAAAAAAAAATAGAAAGGTATGATCTATGTGTCAGGTAAGACATTGATTTTTAAAAGATTGGAGTTATTCTCAGAAACTTGTCTCAATCAACAATCACTATTTTCCCCTTTTAACAGACTTCTATTGAAGTTCATGGGCTCATAAAATGGCAGAGCAAGATAGAACTTTAGAGATGACCACAAACCCTCTCCTTCCCTTCCTTTTTGTAAATCAGGAAGGTTATATATTGAGGTTAATAACTTGTCCAGATTGCAAGTCTAATAAGTTGATGGGTGTGGTGGTTTGAGTCAGGAGTCCCCCATAAACTTAGGTGTTCTGGATGCTCGGTTCCCCAGCTGATGGCTATTGAAAATTAACACTTCCTGGAGGCAGTGTGTTGTTGGGGGCGGGCTTATGGGTGTTATAGCCAGTTTCCCCATGCCAGTGTTTGGCACATTCTCCTGTTACTATGGTCCATCTTATGTGGGCCAGGGAGTGATATCCACCCTCTGCTCATGCCATTGTTTTCCCTGCCATCATGGAGCTTCCCCCTTGAGCCTTTAAGCAAAATAAACCTCTGTTTTCCCACAAGCTGCTCTTGGTTGGGTGATTTCTACCAGCAATATGAACCTGACTATAACATTGGGACTAGACACTGTCTCCTCCCTTCAGTTCAATTTTACCCAAGCTATTTATTCGTCATTTAAAATAAACCCATCTCTCCTTTACACCTGATCTGGAAATCCGAAACTGAGTTCATGAACTTGATACAAAGGTAAAAGACCTCAGAAGGCCAAAATTTTCTAACTTGGTTTTTTTTCACATTAATATTATTTCAGGTCAAGTTAAAATCATAGATCTAGAAGAGAAAAATAGAACAAGGTAAGCAGAATTTGATGTGGCAGATGATGAAATCCATAAGCTTTAGACTGATATTTAAAACTGAAGACAGTCTTGGGTGATGGCTTTTGAGATACCCACATGGACAGCTTATTCTCCTCAAAAGTGAGACCTCAGGAAAGATGAGTTACTTAGAACTTCTCATTCTGGGGTGTCAGAAAAGAAGATTATTTCCAACACCACAGTTTTTGCAAGTTGGTATTTAAGGAAGAATGTGAACCAACACAATGTAGTGATGTTTTTAAAGCACAGGTTGAATGAAAAACTATTTTGTGGTTAATTTGGAGTTAATCAGAACAGTAAATTCATTAAAATACACTGAGCATCTGGATTAATTAAATTTTTAGTAGACGAGAGGTACACATTCACAGAGTGGGCCATTTCAATGCACAGTGGGATTCAAAGCAGGATATAGTGTCCTGAATTTGGAAGTGGAAACAGCCTGTCAGGTACTCGATGTTAGATGAGTCTTTGTCATTGGGAAAGATTCTAAAGGACATCCAAGAAGGTATACTGGGGATAGAGAGATGGCTAAGTTGGTAAAATGCTTGTTGGGCAAGCATGAGGACCCAAGTTCAGATCCCCAGACTGTCGCTACCCTTCCTGTCCAGCAGAATAAGGCAACGGCAATCGGGAGTCTTCTCGAAGCAGTTTATTCAGGAATCCTTTACATCTGGGGGTGTGGGACCCTGATAACAAGCCCTCCTCCCTATAAATAGCCCGCCTAACCTAATCAGCAGCTGCCACGTGGGCGTAAGCAACAGGGCGCAGCCAACCACCTGATGGTGATCTAATCATACGTAGCGCTATACATGTGCACTTTGCAGTGTGTACGAAGGGGAAGCAGGAAGTGATGCTTAGTCATGATACTTGGCAGCCAGCCCAGGCGCCATCTTGTAATGGCCGCCATACTCGCGGAGACTTGGCAGGAAGCCCGGGCGGCCTTGGGGCGGCGACCTTGGCAGGAAGCCCGCGGCGACCTTGGCAGGAAGCCCGGGCGGCCATCCACACCAGCTCTCCACACCAGACCCTGTATAGATGCTGGGCATGATGGTACGTATTGATAATACCAGATACTCAGAAGGTAGAGATAGGCAGATTCCTGGGGCAAGCTGACTGGCTAGACTAGTCAAAGTGGTGTGCTCTGGGTTCAGTGAAAGGCCCTTCCTCAGTAAATAAAGTGGAGAGTGAGTGAGGAGGAAGACCCCAATGTTGACATCTGCCTCCAATGCATGCAAAAGCATGCACACCCTGACCCCCTCCCCACATATCCGTGCACACCATCCCCCCACAGGCACCAACACAAACATGCATACACACATGCACATGCACAATCCACACTCACCAAAGAAGGCCTAGCAGATGCCATTTTGATCATCAGCATGTCTGTAGAAAATCCATGTACAGAACAATATGCCTGCCACCTCTGGCTCATGTGGTAGGATTTGGTGAGCTAGCTATTTGTCCTGAAAGAAAGAAACCCAACAGTTCAATGTCTTAAAAATGTATTGAGCTAGGTATGGTAGCACAGGCCTTTAATTCCAGCACTTGGGAGGCAGAGGTAGGAAGATCACGGTGTGTTCGAGGCCCGCCTGAGACTATGTAGTGAATTCCAGGTCAGGTTGGGCTAGTGTGAGACCTTACCCCAAAAAACCAAAACAACAACAACAACAACAACAACAAAAAGCAATGTTTTTGATTGAATGGATTAGGAGATTAGAGCTGGGTTGATAGAAGATGGTGTCATGTTTCAACATGAGCAGTGGTCTGTACCTCAGAATTGGAATGAGGCAAGTGTGTCCCTCTCAGCTCAGCGTGCTTGCATGTTACCTCAGGAAATCTCCAAGTTTCTTTCTCCTGTAATCAGTACAACAAAACAGCTCAGCTCTCTTTATTGCAATCTCAAAAGTCAACCTCATTTTTCTCTGTAAGGTTTTGTCAAGTCATAACAAAAGTTGAGTCATAGGTTCTCCTTTAATTTCAATGGAATTAAACACTGTTGGTTTTATGAAAGTTATAGGGCATGTAAAATGTGTATCTAACATTGAAGGAGCATGAAAAAACCATAGTCTTTTTGGGCACAGAAATGTAGTGTTTGAGCTCTTTCTGCTCCTAGAAAAGTGCTAAGCCAGCAAAACCAGGAATATATCTATAAAGGTCATAAATCACACTGTACTGCAAAGTCCTCATTGCCCGAGTAACCTTTTCCTTCAACCCTCCTACTTTGTACTGATATATAATAGGACAATAAAGATAAATTTCATGATAACAGGTACCAGACATGTTCCCTGTACATACCCTCTATCTTGAATACCCAGAACTTCTCCTATCATGTAGATTGTCACAGCAGACAGGTTCAGGGTATGAACTGGTACCAATTCTACCAAGTCAAGCCCTGTTTCATGGATGTCTGGTACCAAAGGGTCCCCAGAATGGCAGGAAAAGAAGGCCCTGGGTCATCATACCACACACTGGGATTATATTTGCTGTAGTGTGAGGACAAGTTGTTGGTAGCTCTAACTGCGGAATTTAAGGGAGCCCAGTCATTACTGTCCTTACTACAGTCCATCTCAGAAGTTCCGTTTTGACTGCAGTTCCCCAAGCATGCATTTGTGCAGAAACTAGCTGCTTCTTCACCATTATTAAAACTGTTAGGCAAAGCTGATTTGTCTCCAAGTATGATTTTTATTGTAAAAAATAATGAGATTCCTTTATGCCACATGAGGATCATATAAATGCTTCCAAATACTTTTAATTTGCAGTCAGGCCAGTCAGATTAGGGGAGAAAACTTAAATTCGGCATTAATGAAGCTGTTTAAAATGTTTCCTGAGATGTTAACATTCAAAATATATAAGGGACTCATATCTTAGTACCAATAAAAACAAATGACCTCATTAAAAGTAGGCAAAAGACCCGAATGTACACCAATGGTGAGTGGATGTATAAAAAGGCATACAAAGCTAGGGGTTTGGTGAGTATGTATGAAGCCCTGGGCTCATGTCCTCGCACAGAGCAAAAAATGTGCTGAACATTCCTGGTAATTAGTAAACACAAGAAAAACAGGACCAGCAAGACGAATATATATTATAAGGGGGATTTATTAGACTACAGTCCAATGATGGCTACCTGCATACTGGAGAGTTGGAAAACTCAGTAGTTGCTCAGCCCATAAGGCTGGAATGCTCCAGGAGTCCCCATCTGGCAGTGAAGAACTGGAGAGTTTCTGGAGAGCCATTGGTCTTCAGTCGACATTGCAAGGCTGATGAAGCTGGGTTCTGATATCTATGAGAGTATCTATAGGGTAGATGCTTGCATCAGCAAGTAGCCAGGCAAAAGGTTCTGTGTTCTCCCGGGGTTTCTTTCTATACGACCCACCACCCAAAGGGCTGCTTCCTTTTGGGAAAGTTCTTTCTTTCTCCAGCAATTCTTCTTGAAGTACCCTCACAGACCTGCCCAAGAGGCATGTCTCTTTCTTGATACCACTGATCAAATTGACAGCAGAACTTAACCATTCCATGAAATATGGACAAGAGGAAGTCCTTGTACCCTGAAAGTATGAATATCAATTGGTACAGCCACTGGAGAAGATAGCATGAAGGTTCCTCAAAAATTAGATGGCCCAGTAGCCCTATAGTTGGCTATGTACCCAAAGGAATTGAAGTGAACATCTTAAAAAGATGATCATATTTCTAAGCACACTGCAGCACTATGCATAGTAACCAAGATGTTGAAACAATGCAAAGGTCTACCTACAATGAATGGCTGAAGAGAATGCTTTGTAGACATGCAATGGGATGTTATTTAGTTTTAGAAAAAGGGGGAAAACATTCCATTTGCAACAGGACATTATGATATATGAAATGAACCAGACACAGAAAGATAAATGCTATATGATGTCACTCATATGTGGAAAAGGAAAATGATGATCAAAGGATACAAAGGTAAGTTCTGAAGATGTAGTGTATAGCATGGTGCCTACATTTACAATACTGTTATATACTAAAAGTCAGCTTGGTCTACATGGTACTTTTCACCAGTTTCTTAGCCTGGTGAGGATTTGCCGCCATAAATGTAGCAAAAGTAGTTGGGAGGATGGAGAGCAGGAATTTGCCCTCTGGTAAGTGAAATGAAACATGTAATGGGATTGAAGCTACGTGGGAAAAATATCCAGCTAGGTGATAGTCCGTGACCAATAAAGGTCAATTCCCACTCAAAGCCTTGACCTTCCTTTGTAAGTATCAGAAAGAAATATTTCTCTGGTTCTAGAATCTTCAATTATAATATTGTTTTTCATCTGGGTGAGCTCCATTCAGGGCAACTATGGCAATTTCTGGAGACATTTTTGGCTGTCACAACTTAGGCAGTGCTAGCAGCATCCAGTGGGTAGGGTTCAAGGCTGCTGCTAAACATTCCACAATGCTGAGGTGGTTCCTTCCCCCAGCAAGGAGGTACATGACTCAAAATGTCAGTCGTGCTGAAGGTGAGAAACTGGGATTGTGATCAGCAATAAGGGCTTGAAATGAAGACAACACCAGAAGACCCCATCATAGGTATTCTACAAACTGGAGGAAGCTGGTGGGGAACAACAGGATGGGGCAGCTTTAAGGGCTGGCTGCCATTAGAAGCCAGATCTGCTGAGCCGCCCGAGCTGCCTGAGGTCTTCAAGGTTTACTTCTCTGCTTTTCAGGTCCATCATGAGAGCTATAGAGCAACTACACCAACATAGATACGTGATATTGATGTAGAAACTGGAGACCACTATTCTACTTTATAACTGGAAATGTAGCTGTTGAGTACACTGGACACTTGAGTCGTTTTACCAGGATGACCTCCCTACAGGGTTACTGACAGATGTAAGCATGTTATGATCAAATGACATCTTGGTGAACACATACAGGAGGTCTATACCCATGAGTTCCAGATCTACAGATTCAGCCAACAACAGATTAAAGATATTTGAACACATTGTCAATGACCATTTGTTTTGTTCTTGTCATTTTTCCCTAAACAATATAGTATCCTGACATTTACATCATTTACATTGTGCTATGTATCTTCCTGACATTTACATCATTTACATTGTGCTATGTATCTTAAGTTGTCTAGAGTGATAAAGCAGATGGCAGGATTTGGGTAGGTTATATACAAATACTACGGCTTGAGGGACTTCAGCATGTGAAGATCTGGGCTGTAATGCCAATGTCCTTTGGTTACCAAGGGGCAACCCTATGGAGAGAAAGAAGGAGAGATGGATCGGACAGTGGCATCTTCCATGGGAAATTTGTGTCTGTGAGTCCACTGTTAGTGGACCAGGCCACCCTTGATGGATCAGTGGGGAGGTTGAGTGGATGAAATTATGAGCCTGCCACTCAAAGTGCCACTAGATCAGATCTACTTACAATGTTTTAAAAAGTTAACAAATAATTAAGTAGTTTATTTTGTGGTATTGAGGATGGCATGTGCTCTTGAGCTATATCCCAGCCCTAAAATTAGTTTATTCATTGGGGATTTTGTAAGATTTCATTAGGGGAAAAAGTGGTTCTACTATATGCAAAGTTATCAAATCTTCTATGTAACTCACTGACCAGGCTCCTTTCCCACCTCACTGACCAGTGTTCCTTGCCTGGCTGATTTTCTTCTAGACACTTTAGGCTGAATCTTACCATGGCCACATTCTTCTCCAGACAGCATTTAGTATGCAATCAACAACTTTCTAGCTTTCTAAATGTTAGTAACTGGTGTGATGGTTTGAATGTAAATGTATGTATATTTACAAGGAGAGAGAGAAATGTATGTATATTTACAAGGAGAGAGAGAAAGAAAGAAAGAAAGAAGAAAGGAAGGAAGGAAGAAAGGAAGGACAAACCGCAGTTATTAGGCTTTACAGACAAGCACCTTAACTGCTAGGCTATCTCCCCAGCTCCCACTTTCTACTTAGCTTTAGGTAATTTTTGATTAAGCTTCCTGTTTAGTTCTCCAACAGGCAAAGCCTTGCTGGAGGAGGTGTCACCAGGGGCAGGTTTTAAGTCCAGCCCTACTAGATACATGTGGAAAGCCAGTCTCGAACTCTGAATGTTTGTGTTTGCTGGCTGTTGTAGTGTCCCTATTGGATAGATCTATGGAAGTGAGCCAGCTTCTTCCACCATGATGGAACTGCCCCTGGATTCTGTGAGCCTGAAATAAATCCTTTTTTCCCACAAGCTTCTTCTAGTTGGGTGTTTGTCCCAGCAACCTGGTTAACATTGAATTGTTCTCCTCACCAAAACTTGCTAAAGTCTAACACCAGGGGCCTCAATAAATGTGGCCTTACTGGGAAATAGAGTCTTTGCAGATAATCAAGTGACAATGATTGCTTTAATACAGCATAGCCTTGTCCTTATGGAAAGGGAATATCCATTTACAGAGGCCCGCAGGGAAGATGAAGGCAGAGGTGAGAGGGATGCAGCCACAAGCTTGGATACCAAGAATGCCAGCAGCTAGGAGATAGGCCTGGCACCCATTCTCTCTAGCAGCCCTGGGGAAGGAACTTATCATGCTGACTGCCCCAGCCCAGACTCAAGAACTGGGAGCCAATGCATGTCTGCTGTGGAAGCCACCACCCAGTCTGTGGTCCTCTGCTGAATCAGCCTTAGGAAACTAACACAGTCTCCCATTTCATCCCTGAGGTTAGCCCCAGGCCTTCTCCACTGCACACTGGTGGAAGCTCATGCCTGTCATTATTTCTACCAGAGAGATCTCATTCATCAGATTTTTTTTTTGTATTAGCTTCACTCTAATTAGCAGCTTGATTTTTAAATTCTTGAGGGGCAAGGAGTGCACATCTCGTGGATTCTTCCTTGAAGTGCCAGCAAAGCATCATTTGCTACGGATTGTTTGTCTCTGAAATGATGAAGGGGAGAGTCAATGTGAAAACTGAATGGAAAGCTCTTCAGGGACCGTTAAAAGTTTGACCTGCATCACAGTGAGCCAACTCCTGTTGCAATAAGGTGGCCTTATCTTCTTCTGTTTCGGTAGTGGGTATTATTATCACCATCATAATAGTGAGGGGACAGGAAGATCAGAAGCCTCTTAGTTGTTTAATAACCCTGATCTTAAATTGGGGAATGAGTTGGGAAAATAGAGCTTGACAAGGCAACAGTTCAAATAAGTTGGTGCAAGATTAATACATTTCTAATTAACCAATTTCCATGCAGAAGTATTTAGGGCAATAAAGGCTGGCATCCAGAGCTGAAGGCTTATTTGCATTGTCTTCTGAGACTCTTGGCAGTTTTGTGAATCTTTAGGACTTTAGAAATAACAGTAACTTATCACATGAGAACTGTTCGGCCCCTTTATGCTGGGCCTCAAGAACTTTCCCGTATATACCATTAAACCTGACTATCAAAGTATCTCAGTCATCAACACATAAACCCAAGAGGTCCCCTCTAGGTTCCCTTCCCAAGGAAACAAAGTTCTTTGATAGCCTTTTCTTAGGCTTTATGTCTTATAGATTGACACTCCATCCATCAAATGGCTCATAGACCTAGGAAGCATCTTTGAAAGTACTCTCACACTGTTTGCTGAGCCGTCACCATGTGCTGTCATTTTTTTTTTAAATACCCAAATAGTTCTCAAATCTATATCCTTCTGACAGCCACCACCATCTTCCAAATGAGCCATCGTGAGCTCTCACCTGAAGATAACAATAACATCCTAACTAGTGTCCCTTTAGTTCTCACTCTATTCTGAGTCCCCAATACACTCACTGTAGCCTGAATATATCTGATGCTTGAATATATCTTAGCTGCCTCCCGACCCCAGCCCCAATTAAAGTGATTCAATTTCTTCTACTGATTTAGTCAAATACTGGTTGAATTCCTGTGCTCTCAGAAGCCGAAGGGAGTAAGCCAAACAACACAGTCCTTGGCTCCATAGAGCTTAGGTAGAAGTTGAGGGTATGTGGTTTTATAAAAGGGAAGATCCCAGCAGGCATGGATGCTGAGGCGAGGTGGTTGAGTCTCAGGAACTAATGTCAGAGGATGTGATCTTTTCGGGAAAGGCTTTCTACAGGATGCGATGGCAGGAAGGTGAAGGTCAAGCCTGGCAAAGGGGTAGAGCATGAGAGAGCGGCATAGCAGACCAAATGCTTTATAAAATCACCTCTTGCATGAGGGCCAGGCCTGTTGGAGGAAAAAGACAGTGTGGCCGGTGCAGATAGGAGAGGCAGCGTGTGAAGACAGACGTTTTGTCATGTGAGTGTGACGGGAAGTCAGTGAGAAATGAGTTAATGTATATGAAGAGCAGACGTCTGATCTGTTTGACTTTTGAAACGATCTCTCTGCTTGGCAGAGCAGCTCAGAAATGCTTTCTGTGCCACTTGTAGCTATAATAAAACCAGATAAATATTTGCTACCAGATCTGAGAGGAGGCATCAGACATGGATTTTTTTTCAGACACGAATTTTTGTTGTTTGTTGTTGTTGTTGCCAACTTTGTGCCCAGCACTAACCTTGACACTTTATATAGCTGAGCTTTTGGCTTAGATTCTTGCAGGGTTGGCATATTGGCATATGGCTTTGTGTTATAATTCAGAATCACCTTCAACAGTATCTCTCAAGTGTTTGGGAACCACAAACCAAAGAAAAGCAAAGAACCCTGCTTTAGGTAAATATACTTTTAAAATATCATCACACATTTGAGATATATGTAAGTCATAATATTTAAAATTTGAGATTACATGACATTAAAATAGCAACTAATAAAAATTTAAATATATCATTTAGAACATGTTTAAGATCTAAAAACATAACGTATATGATTTCACATCAGAGAAGGGAAGGATGTTTTCAACTTTCACCAAATTAACTTTATCCTGCTTGAGGGGAGATAACTTGAGTCACAAATTGATTCCATACCAACTTTTTTTTTTGTTTTTCCTTTCTATCCAATTAGGAATTCCTAATTCACAGTTATATGTCATCTTGAATGGATGCAAGTGCTTTGAGGCTCTGTTAGTGCTTAGAATGGAACACAGTGAATTTCTGGAAGATTCAAAAGTGTATCATGGGACACAGCACACAATCAATTACTAATTAACTTTCTGGTTTCATGCTGTCCTGGACATTATAAAAGTATTTTGCTCAAATATTTAAATGTAACTTTAGTTTCCTTGGTACATGACTCATTTCTTTCTCCAGTGAGTGAACAAAAATATCTAATTATTGCAATAGAATTTAAGTTTTTAGGACCTGAGTTACTGAACTCATTAGACAAATTTCTTATAAATCCTGATAAATATTGTGATTTTTGAGTCCTGATGTGATTTGGTCAGGTTATTTATGATTCCAGACATATTTCAGAGATAATCTCTTCAATGAAGGCACTTGGGGTCACAGAAACCATCTTTGCTAATAATTGTCACATTGTAAAAAAATGTTTTCCTATTTCTCCCCTCAGTTCAGGAACTCACAAGAGCATTGTTTTTCCTTAGGAGTTAGCAGGGTCTCATGCTTATCATTCATCATGTTCAAATATGTGCCCTCAGGAAAACCAAGTACTTCAACAGTTCTCATTGTTTTTTTTTTCAACACTGGTTCAAGGTCAAGGGGTACTGTATCGACTGCCATCTATAGAGCAGTGTATGGATTGGGACTTAGGGGCAGTATCTACTCAAGAAGCTCATTTGCCTCTCCTGAGGACTGATGTTGCATTTTCCAACCCCCAAACTAGGCCAATTGGATAATGTTTATTATTCTAATAACATTGAATTTTAATAGTAAACAGGTGAAGATGTCCTCTTCTATGGGATACACACTTGCTCACTGTTGACTGCTGCTTTGTATGTTAGTGGTGTCATTCATTCCCAAAGTAGACTTTCCCCCCGACACATAACTGTGACACAGTGACACTTCTTCCACATTGAAGGCCATTACTTTGCTTCAAGTTTCATTTCAGAGAAAAATATGTGCCTGCAGCAATTTGAGTCTGTTCTGCATTCTTTCTGAGCACCGTTTCATAAACCTTACTCCTACTTTACAAGACTTTTGGCAGTCACATAGCTTGCCCTACTTTTGCTTATGGCAAAAATGCAACTTTGAGTGATGACTGTGGTTCTGGCCTCCACTTTCGGTGATGAAGCTCATTACTTTTGCAGTGAAGAACATCATTGTACAGTCATTTCAGGATATCTTAATTGGTTTACGAGTTGGGAGACTGTCTTTGAAAGTGAAACAAAATTATTCAGTAGTTTTCTGCCAGTACTTGACAAAGCATAACAAACATTATGCCAGTAGCAAATATCCAACAGAACGTCTCCATGTATTTTACTTCCTGCTCACGTGTGTCATTATTAGCTGCTAATCTCTGTTTGTCTCAGAGCATGCACTGCACTGGAATCCTTTCCCCCTCCATGTTTACTGTGTTATTTTGAGGTGTTGCATTTATGTTCTATTTTCATCTCTATTTTTGTGCATCAGTGCACCATGTGAGCCAGTAATTCCTTTTTTGTCATTTTGGGATGTAATGTATCCAATTGAGAATCAGCAAAAAAATATAAATGAAGCAACACAAAACATTGTATGCTAGTGACAAAAATACATTAGCCAAAATGCCTTGGGTGTATTTATGGACTGTTAACCAAGAGCATCTGATTTACGTAATATGTTTGGTATTGACAAATCATTTAAGAATGCAATAATTATTAAAAATACAAAAGCTTGGGCTGGAGATATGGCTTAGCAGTTAAGCACTTGCCTGTGAAGCCTAAGGACCCTGGTTCGAGGCTCAATTCCCCAGGACCCACATTAGCCAGATGCACAAGGGGGCACAAGCATCTGGAGTTCATTTGCAGTGGCTGGAGGCCCTGGCATGCCCATTATCTCTCTCTATCTGCCTCTTTCTCTCTCTGCCTGTCGCTCTCAAATAAATAAATGAAAATAAACAAAAAATTTAAAAAATATAAAAGCTTTTTGTTAATATTCTAATTTATGTGCTGGAGCAAAGGCTCAGCAGTTAAGGCATTTGCCTGCAAATCCTGAAGACCCTGGTTCGATTCTCCAATGTTTATGTAAAGCCAGATGTACAATGTGGCACATGCATCTGGAGTTCGTTTATAGTGGCTGAGGCCCTGGCAAGCCCATTCTCTCTCTCTCTGTCTGTCCCCTCTCTGTATCCATCTGCTTGAAAACAAATAAGTCAAACAAGTGTCTTGATACGTCTTTTGAAAAATTCTGATTTATGTTATATTTTAGTGTACAATATATTTGGAATAAGATTATTTAAAATTTGCTTTAATCCCAATCTACTGTGAACAACTTGAAAGATTTCCAGGGACTTCTGAAACAGCTGTGTCAGAGTCTGACCTGGTTATGAAGAGTGCATACTGGAGTTCACTGGTCAGACAGCCCTTCAGGACTGAAGCTCTTACCTCTACAGACAGTACCATGGCGAACGGCTGGGCTACTCTCAGGGAACTTCCCTTAGCTTAGAGACCTACTTTGTACACAGACGTGGCATTTCTAAGATCAATGCCGCCAGTGAACGGCAAGAGGACATTGAAGCAAATACACCTAGGTCTCTTCCCAATCTGTGACCATTTTCAAGGTTTCTTTTTTTTTTCTTTTTCCTCAGCTTTAGGCCCCCTGCACTATGGTTAACATCTTCTTTTGCTTTGCCCCTATCTCTGATCCCACATCCCCCTAACCCTGCCAAGAGAGCTTTGCTCCTGACAGCATACCTCACAAATTCCTTCTGTAGGTGTCTCATCAGAGTCCATTTCCCATCAACCAGAGGCATAGAGCTCCCTTGAAGTCTCTGTCACTGTCATCAAACCATAAGGTGGAAACAGGGGAAGCTGAGCCTTTCAGAAGCACAACTGAAATTCAAGTGGAACAATGAGCAGATCATAAGGGTTTCAAACCACAACCTTTGGCTGCTCTGCTCCTATACTCAACTCTGCCTTAATAGAATGCGCATTAAAAAAAGGGGAAACCAAATATCTTATTATTATTATTAAATCGATAAAAGGGGACCCGGAAATGTGTTGTTTTAACACTAAACATGAGCCCTAGGCGGGCATTCCCAACCAGCTACATGCAATCCTCGCTGCCAGGGTTCTGACCGCTCCTGGAGGAGCCGAGGGAAACCACTTCTTGCTTCATCCGGGATCAACTCCCGAGAGAAATACGAGCGTGTTCAGACTTCCCAAAGATCTCCCAAACCCACAGGCGAGGGCAATGGAGGTGGCAGGGACTGAGAATTATTATCAGTGTTCATGGAAGAAAATGTCCCCTCAGTGCCCACTACTGATTGTTATTAAAGTGTACTTTAGTAGGCAGTTTGAAACGTTAATTAGCAGCCAAGCATTGGGGTGCATGTCTGTAATCCCAAGATGGCAGAGGCAAGAGGATGGTGACTTTAAGGTTGTGGCTTGGGCTGCCCAGTGAGATCTTGTTTCAAATTTTTAAAAAATCCCACAAAACAAAAAACAACAAATTTTAAAAAATATTTTATTTATTTATTCATTTATTGGAGAGATGGAGAAAGATGGAGAGAAAGAGAGAGAGAGACAGAGAGAGAGAGAGAGAGAGAGAGAGAGAGAGAGAGAGAAAATGGGTGCACCAGCGCCTCCAGCCACTGCAAACGAGCTCCAGATGCATGTGCCACCTTGTGCATCTGACTTAAGTGGGTACTTGGAATCAAATCTGAGTCCTTAGGCTTCACAGGCAAGTGCCACAACTGCTAAGTCATCTCTCCAGCCCACATTTTTTTTTTTTTTTTGGTCAGAGTAGCTCTTTAGGTTTACAGAAAACTTAATGGAGAAATAGTTTCCACACACCCTGCATTTCCATACTTCCCAATAGTTGATGCACACTGTTCACAGCTTGTACTGCTGTGGTACATCTGTTACACTGATGTACCAAAGTCTGTAATTTAAGTTACGGCTCATCTGTATGTTGCACATACTACATTGTTTGACAAGTAAACAATGGTATATCCATGATTCCAGTAAGATACAGCTTTTCATTCCCAAATATTTCCTCTTGCCATTTTCCAGGGTTTTATCACCCATCTAGAGGTGATTTCTATTACTTCTGATTTCTATTGCTATTATTTGTTTTCACTATTTTGACTTTATATATGACTCAATATATTGGTGCAGTCCTGTGTGTCTGGCTTCTGCTCATCTCTGTCTCAGAATCATTCATGCTGATGCACACATCTGAAGTTCACCTATTTGTTTAATTGCTGTACAACATCCCATTGGACAATGTGCATAAATTGTTTATCCATTCTCCCATTATTAGACACTTGGATTGCTTAAACTTTTCACTATGTTAAGATTCTGTGAACACTCTTTTGATGGACATATGCACTGTTTAGTCAGATATATCTAGAATTCAGCTAGTGAGATATATTTAGCTTCAGGAAATGATGTGAAGAATTTTGCAACGTGATTAGGTTGATTTCTGTTGACAACAGCAGTATGTGAGAGAGCCATATTTTCTCCAACTTTGATATTTTTTTTGCCTTTTTCATCTTAGCAATTCTGATGGTGAGGCATAGTATGTCATTGCGATTTTGATCTCAATTTCCCTAGCGGGTACTGGTTTTTGAGAAATTTTTCAGTATCACTTAAAAAGTTTCTTTTCTTGCAGCATTGGGGATCAAACCCAGAGCCTGAAGGATTCTATGCAAGTGTTCTCATACTGAGTCACATGTCCTGAGCAATTCAATTTAAAAAATTTTGTGTGTGTGTGTGTGTGTGTGTGTGTAGTAGTAGTAGTAGTAGTGGGCTGGGACATTGAACCTGGACCAGCAGGATTTGCAAGCAAGCACCTTAACCACCGAGCCATCACACCATCCCAGTCTTTGAGCAATTTATATCTATTTGCTACTTAGATATTCTTTTTGTCACATTCCTACCCAAGTATTTTGCCTGTTTAAAAAAATTTGCTGTTTGAAAATTCCTTATTAAGTACTAGTTTTCTTTTTTTTTTTAATTTATGATTATTAACATTCAAGGAATCAGGTTATATTATGTTGTATTTCAAACAAATTTTGTTTTTCGTTCCCTTTCCCCTTATTTTCTCTCTCCCCTCCCCAAGTTGTAGTAGTTCATTATGTTTATACAAGCCCTTAGCACATGTGCATACATATATGTATGTACAGATATAGATATAGCTACATAGGAAGATAACAGGAAAGTATATATAAGAGTATATGAAAATATGTTATATAGAAGTATTTATGAAGTGGATTAAAAATTATGTGCATGGGCTGGAGAGATGGCTTAGCGGTTAAGCGCTTGCCTGTGAAGCCTAAGGACCCCTGTTCGAGGCTCGACTCCCCAGGACCCACGTTAGCCAGATGCACAAAGGGGCGCACGCGTCTGGAGTTCGTTTGCAGGCCCTGGCGCGCCCATTCTCCCTCTCTATCTCTGCCTCTTTCTCTCTCTGTCTGTCGCTCTCAAATAAAATAACAAAAAACATTAAAAAAAATTATGTGCATGTCTCTCAGCCAATAACTTGACTATTTACTTTCTAAACGACATTTTAAGTATACAAATAATTTGACTTTGCTGTATTCAAATTTAATTGATCAGAAATTTTCATCAAGAATGATACTATTGATTTGAGATTATTTGTGCAAAGAGGTAATCATTATAACGCAGAAAACTTTATAAGTGACAAATAAGCACAGCAGTTGTTGCTTGCTGGATGGAGGAGCAGTGTAATGAAGAAAGTAGGCTGGTCATAGTGGACTTGGGCTCAGGGCAAATCAGACTTCACTTGGTAGTATTGCAGACACTGCTCACTAATGTGTGGGAAACTGTGATAGCTAACCAGGTGGGGGATGTGTGAAGGTCAGCAAGAATTCTCAGTCCCCAGGCCACCAGAAGTCCAGCTGGGTGTGGTGGCATGTACCTAAAGTCTCAGCTATTCAACAGGCAGAGGAAGGATGATTTTTGGAACCCAGTGTGGATAAGTTAATTCACAGAAGGGTAATAGTTGCACAAGCTAAGCTAAGCCCGAGGACATAAAGGGCTGTGCGCCCTGGGTGGCATATCTTGAAGGCAGGAGCTCACAGCTTCTCGAAAAATTTCTTGATAAAATGATCATAAACCCACCTAAAGTCTCAGCTACCCAGAAGGCAGAGGTAGGATGATTACAGGAACCCAGGAGTTCAAGGCCAGCTTGTGCATGTTTCATAAAATTAAAATAAAATAGAAAAAAGTTCATCAATTGTCTGGGCTTTTGGGATCTTAAAATTTCTTTGCTTTGTCTCCAAAGTCATGAAAATGTTCTTCTTTGTTTTCTTCTAGATGTTTTCTTCATTTATGTGTCACACTGAAGTCCCTGATCTGTCTCAATTCACCCTTTCCATATGACATGAGATGGATTCATAGCTACACTTTCCATATAGATGTCCAGTTGCTTCACTACCATGTGTGTTTTCATGGACTTTTATTTTCTTTATCTAAAGTGAAGTGGTGTCTGCCTTTGTTGTAAATCAAGTGGCTTGTGAAGATGGAGTATTTCTGAGTTTTCTTACTTGGCTTTTTTATTTTACTTTTTAAAAAAAATTATTTATTTTTATTTATTTGAGAGTGACAGACAGAGAGAGAAACAGGCAGATAGATAGATAGATAGATAGAGAGAGAGAGAGAGAGAATGGATGCACCAGGGCCTCCAGCCACTGCAAACGAACTCCAGATGCTTGTGCCCCCTTGTGCAGCTGGCTAATGTGGGTCTTGGGGAATTGAGCCTCGAACCGGGGTCCTTAGGCTTCACAGGCAAGCACTTAACCACTAAGCTATCTGTCCAGCCTGATTTTACTTTTTTTAAAATCTTAAACCAGTATACATTATTTTATTTACTTTTCAGTGGGTCTCAAAAAGTTAGTAATTTGGGCTGGAGAGAGGGCTTAGCAGTTAAGGCACTTGACTATGAAGCCTAAGGACCCAAGTTCAACTCCCTAGAACCCTCATAAGCCGGATGCACAAGGTGGTGCATGCATCTGGAGCTCAGTTGCAGTGGCTAGAGGCCCTGAAGCATTCTTTCTCTCTTAAAATAAATAAATGAAAATATTTTTTAAACCAAAGCTGGTAATTTAAGTTCTCCCACTTTTATCTTGCTTTTCCTGGTGGTTCTAGCTATAGTGTGAATTACATGTGAAGTGTAAAGCCAGTTTGCCAATTTTCGTCAGACATAAAACTATTTGGACTTCATTAAATCAATATGTCAATATTCTAACAATATAGATCTGTCCAAAATCTATAAACATAGTAAATCTCTCCAGATACTTATTAATTTTTCTTAGTGATAATTTTTAAATTTCAGTGTACAGATGTTGCCAAGGTCACACTTTTGGAGGCTCAAGGGGAAATTTTGTCACTTGTGTCTTTCAGCTGTTGATAGTTGTGGCATTCCTTGGCCTGTGACCTTGTCATCTCAGTCTCTTCCTCCCCTGCCTTCTCACCTTCTTCTGCTCCATGACAGTCTTCCCTCCCTCATCTCCCTCATTTTTCTTCCTTCCTTCCTTCCTTCCTTCCTTCCTTCCTTCCTTCCTTGCTTTCTTCCTTCTTTCTTCTTTTTTTCTTTCTTTCTTTCTTTCTTTCTTTCTTTCTTTCTTTCTTTCTTTCTTCTTTCTTTCTTTCTTTCTTTCTTTCTTTCTTCTTTCTTTCTTTCTCTCTCTCTCTCTCTCTCTCTTTCTTTCTTTTTTTTGAGGTAGGGTCTCACTCTAGCCCAGGCTGATGTGAATTCACTATGTAGTCTCAGGCTGACTTCAAACTCACAGCAATCCTCCTACTTCTGCCTCAGGAGTGCTGGGATTAAAGTCGTGCACCACCATGCCTGGCTTGTTGCAGCATTTCTCTTGCTCTTATAGGACATTTGTAATGGCATTCTGTGATTTCCTAGATAGTCAGGGTACTCTTATCTCAAGATTCCTAACATCTTCAAAGATCCTTTTCCCAAATAAGGTAACATAGTTAAGTTCCAGATCTTAGAACTTAGTATCTTTGAGTTGTGGTTATTCGATCAACTATACTTTCTAATTTATTTATTTATTTTTTATTATTAGATATGGACATATTTTATATGTAAACATCATATGTTGGTACCATCTTGTCCCTCCCCTCTGCCCCTTTTCTGGAGAGGCCTTCCTCATTGGGGATGCAGGTCAACCCCATGGGTATTGTGGGTCATGCATTATGGGGCAGCAGTTAGTGATGGGGGAGAGGCAGTGTCTCTGTGCAAAATGTCTCAACTTGTGGCTCTAACAATCTCCACCCCCCCCCTATTTCTGCAAAATTCCCTGAGTCATGCTGGGAGTGTTTTAAGTCTGATTCAGTGATAGACACTTAGGAGCATCTAGATGTCAGGTTTGGTAGGTGTTGAGTGTCCTCAGTATCTTTCTACATCACCTTTTTGCTGATATTAGGTTAACTAGGAGAGCAGCATTCTTACTCATTTCCTCAATTCCTCTGTAGTTTCAGCTGGGGCCAGGATGGAGTGTACTGGGTCATTTATTTCCTCAAGTCTAGTCCCCATCTGATAAAGAGAAGCAGTAGATTCTCCAATGGAGTGAAAAGTCAGTGCTAGTTAAATGGGATAGCCATTATTAATTTAGAGAGAATTATAAGGGTTTAGACATTTTTATAGTGTAAGGTTAGTGGGAGCTTGACAATAGAAAGAAGAATCATTATCTGGATATGATTCTGATTTGTTTCCCAGTTCCAGATATGGTTTCCTTTCCAGTGAGTGGATCTGTTAGCCAATACAAGAGCAGTTGGTTACCCACCATGGCTGTGTGCCACTAATGCACTTGTGTGAACATCACATCAGGTTGTTTGCTTCTGAGTCACTTAGACTTTGAGTTGCTTGGACAGATGTTGGCCACTTTCCCCTGGTAGCTCATGTAGTGCCTTCCAGCACTAGATGGGCTAATTATCTGAGGACTGGCTCTCCTCTGGATTCCAACCAGGTCTCTCCACGACCCATGCTGACAGCGATTGGTGTCTTCAGCAGTAGTGTCTTACCATTAACCTCTGGTGGGTAATCAAGTGCTCTGACAGAAGTCTGTTTTGTTCTGGGAGATCTAGTAGGTCTCTCTTATCAACAGCTCATTGTGGATATAGACCACATCCTGGTACAGGTAATTATAGGCCAGCACCAAGGGAGAAGAATAAAGCAAACTCCACAGAAGAAAGAGAAACAGGAGAAATTTGAGGTTAGGTTTCATCTCACTCTCTCCAGGTCCCTTTGATTCAGGTGCTCCCTCTAAGGTTTGCTTGAGGGTTCCACCTTTTAGTCTGATTTCCAGGATATCAGATTCTATGGTACCAGCTTAATTTGGGTTCAGATTTTGTGTCCTCTCCTTTCTAATTTTTATTCTTTTTTCTTATTTTGTTGATTTATTACACTGTGTTATAATAAAAAAAAGAATGTTGAAGAGAAGTGATGATTGTCAGTTAGGGAGATGGCTCAGTGAGTGCAGTGCTTGCTGTGGCAAGTGTTAGAGCCATGTTAAAAAAAAAAGCCACATTGCTGGGCATGATGCCAGCACTAGGGAGACAGAGGTAGGAGGATCATCATGAGTTCATGGCCAGCCTGGGACTACAGAGTGAGTTCTAGGTCAGCCTGGGCTAGAGTGAGACTGCTTTGGAAAATGATAAACAACAACAACAACAAAAGCTACTTGTCAAAATCCCAGTGCTGGGGAGGCAGAGGCAGGGACTTTGCTGCCTAACTACTCTAGCTGAATCAGTGAGTTCTAGGGTCAGTGAAAGACCCTGGTTCAGTAAATAAAGTGGGGAACAATTGAGGGAGACACTTGATGTTACCTCTGTCCTTCACATGCACATGCCCACGCATACATTTCTGCCCACACAAATACAAAAAAATGCACAATACACACACAAGTATATCACTCACATACTCAACAAAAAATATGATGATTGTTGATATAGGGAATGTGTATAACATTTTACCAGTATATTAAATTAATAAAACTATATTCAGTTTTCTGAAAGCTTTTTTTAAATATGGAATTAAATTTTGTTAAATACTTATTTTGCATTTACTGAAATGGTCAATGATTTTTCATGTTTATATTTTGGTGTACACATGTACTATGCATACTATGCATTACATAAGTATATATGCATGTGTGTGGCATATGTACATGTGTGTGAAGGTGCATGTGCCCTAAGCACACAAATGTGGAGGCTAGGGGGGTCATTGCTAGCCCAGAGATTCTCCTGTCTCTGCGGCTCTCAGCACTGGGCTTTTAGGCATGCACAGCCATTCCTGACTTTCACATAGGTGCTGGGGATCTAACTCAGGTCCGCATTCTTGAGCAGCAAGCACTCTCACCTGATGAGCCATCTCCCCAGCATTCATGGTCACTTTATTAACAAAATTAATGGTATTAATTGACTTTTAAGTGTTAACCCAACTGCATTAGCCTCCAGTAATAACAGCAACAATTTATCATGAATTTCATGGCTCTCAATTTGATTTGTTCATAGTTTGTTAAGAACTTTTATTACTAGTTTTTTTTTTTTTTTTTTAGCTAGTCTTAATTGAACTGGGAACAGCTTTCTTTTCTTTTCCTTCCTTTCCTTTCATTTTCATTTCTTTCCCTATTTTCTGAAAGAATGCATAAGGTTCTCTTCATTACAGTCACAGCAAAACTCTTCAGTGAAGCCATCTAAGTCCAAAATTTTCTTTATGGAAAGGTTCTTTTGTTTTATTTACTTATTTATTTTTAAACTTATTTTTATTTACTTGAGAAAGAGAGAAAAGAGGGAGAGAATGGGAATGGCAGGGCTTTCAGCCACTGCAAACGAATTCCAGGCAAATGTGCCACCTTGCGCATCTGGCTTACGTGGGTCCTGGGGAATCAAATGTGGGTCCTTTGGCTTTGTAGGCATGTGCCTTAATCACTAAGCCATCTCTCCAGCCACAGAAGGTTGTTTTAAGTAATTGATTGCATTTGTTAACTGATGGCAGACAATTCAAATGTTCTGTTTTACCTTATGTTCATTTTAATACGTTGTATTCTTAAGAAATTTATCCAGTTCTGTAGTGCCCACCAAACGGTCATCTAAATATGTCTGACTATGCTCACAGGTTTGTGCAGCTCTCAGCTTTGGTCAGAGAAGCTTCTTTCTTCAGTGGGTGGAGGTTACTGCAGAGATCTGTAACTGGTCAAAGTGTCAAGAATAAGGGACTATTTAGTGCTCAGAGAAAATGGTACAACTATCTCACCCCCTCCCTAAGGCTTCAAGAAACCTTGTGGAAGAGCAGACAGAAAGAAATGGTGAGAACAAAACAAACAAACAAACAAGAATAGGAAAGAACATGGAGAGAGAAAAGAGGAAACTGGGGGCCTATTCTTGTATTTTTCTGCTCTCATCATTTAAATTTGTCCTATGATGTTGTCCAGGTCCAACCTCCCTTCTTCTGGCCTCACTGGGTAACACAGCTTGGCTGATCGTGCCTTTGAATGATGCTTCAAATGATAGTTGTTCCCTGTTCTTCTCAAGATGCTCTTGGCTTTTCCTTTGCTCCATCTTTGCTTTCTCTGTCTAGTGACAAGATCGCAGAAGGACCAGCACTGGCCTGTGGTCCACAGCTCAGAGGAGCTCTGGTTCCAGTGTCTCGGAATGGTAAGACAATGGAGGTCTGTGCCTGCAGCTCACCCCCTCCTTGCCTCTTAGATGACAGACGTAGTTGCAAACCCTGCCCATTCCCCATGACATTTCCCTTCTTTAAAAAAATATTATTTATTTATTTGACTGCATATGTGTGTTTGAGTATATATGGGAATATGAGGGCCTCTTGCCTCTTCACATGAATGCCAGACTCTTGTGCCACTTTTTGTCTCCAGCTTATGTCAGCGGCTGGGGAATTCAGCCCAGACAGCCAGACTTTGCCACCAAGCACCTTTAACTGCCGAGCCATCTTCCCAGCCCCTCTTTTTCTTCTTAAGGAAGTGTTTACCACTCTTTTTGTTTTCAACTGACAGGCTTACATGAATTAATATTTAATTTCCACTGGGGGAGGGGACCCTGCTAGGGAAGTGCACTGTTTTATGAGCAATGGAAATTCAATATCCCAAACGACATCTGCATTTGTCTTCTCTGAAGAAAGGATAACGACCCAGGCTTTCAAGCAAGATGAGTAACTTTGAATTCCAGCTCTGTGTGACCTTGAACAAAGGGTTGTGTATTAAGTGCCACAGAGCTCCCAGCATGCCTAGCACAGGAGAAATTCTCTATGGATGTTAGCTATCACTATTTTCACTCCTCAACACTTGAATGTCATTAACTTGCATTTCACAAAGGGAAACATCATGTAGTTTTATACTTGACCTTTCTCCCCACCTTCTGCATTCTTCAGTGCCTCTCCAAGGCTTTAAACAAATGGTTGTGCAGGCATTTCACACTTTGGATGTCACAGTATGATATAACAGTATTTAGGAAAGATTAATGTGCCTCTGATTGATTATTGTATTCCTCCAAAGTAATCAATTAAAATGTTCCTTGGGTCAAGGTGAGGCTAACTTTTTTCTTAAATGGCAAAATGCAGTATTTATTTCCAAGCTATAAGGATGATGGGTCAATTACTTAACTACTTAAAAAAATTTTCCGTTTTCTAAATTTTTCTCAAAAGAACCTTGCTTTTTTTTTATTAATTAGTTTTGTACTCAGCGAATACAGTCAATTTGGTACCATTGTTAGCCTCATCCATGATCTACCCCCCCCCCACCCCCTGGCCCCTCCTTGTTGAAGTATATGGGTCATGCATTCTGGAGAGAACCTTGCTTTTTAATCAGAAAAGTATTCCTTGCTTTAGTTGCTAGAGCGACACAAGAGAAGAACAGATCAAGTACCTGGCCAGGGCAGAACTGGGATTTAGAAGACAAATTGGAAGCAAGGCTTTTATGTTAAGACCAAGGGAAGAAAGTAAGTTTGTTGAAGGATCAGGCTTCCCTGATGATGGGTGGTGAATGCTTCCCATGTGAGGTCCTTCTCCGCTTAGTCTACTGAGGACATGGGCCAGACTCCTGGGCTGCTCTTCACCCCACCTCAGTCCTCACACAAAGCCAGGCAGATGAAGTCTGCTTCACATACGGGTCCTTCTCCATTAGTGCACCGAGGAAATGGGCCCAGTCCTGGGCTGCTCTTCACCCCACCTCAGTCTTCACGAAGGATCTGCTATGGCATTACTTCATCTTTCCACGACTACTTCATACTGTTTTCATGTCAGAAGCCCTTCTATTATGCTTTTTACTTTCTTTAACTTCTGGTACTATGACTGCAATGCAGCCTTCAGTAGCTGGCTTTTCTTGAAGAATACACGGCTTATGGGGCAGGTTTTCGTTCACTTCCATCAACACCCCTCGAACACAGCTACATATGGAATATTCCTCTCCATCAGTGCAATAAGTCTTACACAGACGTGCAAGTTCTGTTAGAAACTGTGGCCCCCCACCCCCGCTTTAATTTCCCCGAAACCTCGTTCCGAAGGCCGCAGGCTCCGTAGCCATGGTTACCTCCGGGGCTTCCGCCCAGGTGCTCCAGCCTGGGGGCTGTCCTTCCGGTGTAAGGCCAGCGTTATGCGCATGCGCGGTCCTCCTGACCCGCAAGGCTCCTCCCATCGCCGCTGCCAATTACTGCACTTTGGGGTCAAACACAATAGGCTATCATAAGTACGGGGGAACAGAACAGGGCCCCCAGCGGAGCTGGGTTTTAGAGAAGGCCATGGTGAGTGACGGAGGAAGCTGCCCCACCCGAGGCTAACCTTTAATTGATAAGAGTTGCACCCTACAAATTCTGGATTTAAAAGCTTCCATGGGGGTCACGGGGTGGGGGGACTAGGGATATGGTTCAATGAGTAACAGCCTAAGTGAGTGTGAATTTGACCCTAGCATCCACATGAACAACTGGGCATGGCCACACACACCCCTGTAACCCCAGTCCTATGAGGGGCAGAGACCTGAGAGTCATTGTGGCTTGCTGGTTGACCAATCTGATTGAAAGTGGTAGCTTTGGGTTCAGTGAGAGACTTGTTGCATGGAAATATGTGGATGAATAATAAAGGAAAACACCCAGTGTTCTCTGGCCTCTGCATGAATCTGCACATACACTTTCATATTTGACACACATACCACACCACACATGCTACACATGCATGCACATGTGCATACACACACACACACACACACACACACACACACACACACACACGCAACCACAGTCGTTAGCTATCACCTTGCTCCTTGTTGCAGTCAACTTCACATTGCTGGCAGAAAATACCTGACCAAGAGCAGCCTGTGGGAGGAAAAGGTTTATTTTGTTATTTGCAACTAACTCTGTCATCTAAGAGCTGAGGAGTGGGGTGAGCCTCGGACACGAGACCTCCATTGTCTTATCAGTCAGACGCACTGGAAGCAGAGCTCCTCTGAGCTGTGGGCCACAGGCCAGTGCTGGTCCTTCAGGGGCCTTGTCACTAGACAGAGGGAGGAAAGAGCTTGAGGGGAAGTTCGTCAAGCAGGGGTAAAGGATGGCATAAACACAGTGTGGACATAATTTCCTGGCCAACATCAGATGGGCAACAGCAACAGGAGTGTGTGCCAAACACTGGCAAGGCGAAGCTGGCTATAACACCCATGAGCCCACCCCCAACAATATACTGCCTCCTGAAGACTTCAATTACCAAATTGCCACCACCTGGGAACCTAGCACTCAGAACACCTAAGTTTATTGGGGACACCTGAATCAAACCATCACACTCCTCTTTATAGGTCTTAAAGGAAATTTTTAGTTTTTTAGTTTTTTTTTTTTAGTTTTCTTTTTCTCAGTAGAAGAAATAGATTGTGTCAAAAAAGAACTTCAATTTCTTTTATGTCAAGATTGACAAATCTTATCATCTTATTATTTTTTTAACCAACTTCTACTGATTGATTTGTCATGCAACATGGGCATCCTGTGTTGAAAGAAAGTTGGGGGGGGGGCATTGATTCCTGGTGATAAGGAGTGTTTGCCCAATTACCAGTGTGTACTGTGGATGTGAGAATGAAGTGGGGCTGGGTGCTGCTCTTGTGTTTGCTGACTTTCTCATGTTCCAAGGTCCATCTCCTTCATTAGAGCCTCGTGGGCTTCATCACGCATCCTAATTGCCCTTGACTTCCCAACTGTGAATGCCAAGAGTCAAGCATCCACCTAGACACGGCTGAGGAATCAACTGAGGGAAAATGAGAGATGGAGATCAATAAAGCCAGATGAAAAGTGACATCTTTTTTTCTTTCCAAAAATCTTAAAACATTTTTATGACATCAAATGGCTTTTGTGGTAGATTTTCTTTTTTTCAATGTTATTAGTGTCATCTTGACATGCATTCATACCTTCCTTTTCCCTCTTTTGAGAGATAATAACGAGAAACTGAAATGCTAGCATTGTTGACACATTCAGAGGGAATAGCCTTGCCCTCTTCTTCACCCACTTTGATTTTGACACCCAATGGTATACTACTAACTGCCCCCCATGGCATTTTTCTTACCCTCTAGGGCTTCCGTGTACTCTATATGTTGTGTTAGTCTTTCTTTACTTAGGCTGGCCTTGAACTTGCTGTGTAGCCAAGAATGGCCTTGAACTTCTTATTCTCCTGCCTTCATCTTTCAAGTGCTGGAATGACAGGCATGGAATATCAGATTTGGTTTCATGCAGTCCTGAGGCTCCAACTTGGGGCTTCATCTAGGATAGGCCAGCATTAGGCAAGCATTCTACCAATTGAACCATATTCCCCAGACTGTACTGTGTCATTCTTTTTTTTTTTTCTTTCAAGAATTCTCACTCTAGCCCAGGCTGATCTAGAATTCACTATGTAGTCTCAGATTGGCCTCAAACTCAAAGCGTTCCTTCTATCTCTTCCTCCTGAGTATCCCCAGCTTCTCATTCTTTTATAAAATATAAAAAATATAAAAATATTTTTATTCATTTGTGAGCAGAGAGAGAGAGAGAGAGAGAGCAAGAGAGAAGGGGGAAATGGTTACCCCAGGGCTTCTTGCTACTGCACACAAATGCTTGACACATGTGCCATTTTGTGCAACTGGCTTTTTGTGGTTACTGGGAAACTGCATCCGGACTCTCAGGCTTTGCAAGCAAGTGCCTTTAATGTCTGAGCCCTACTGTGTCATTCTGTATCCATGTATATATTTCTCCCTGTGCTGCCTGGACTCCAATCAACACCAAGTGCCAGGCTTCCCTTTGTGTAGATGCCCTCCAAACTCTTTGTGGACATGTCCCTTTCCCCAACTGGACTTTATGCCCAGATCAGGCTGCCTCGTTCAGAAATGTCCTCTCACCTACTTGGACTGGACTCATGTTGATCTAACCCAGCTCATGGACTTCAGTGGGCCTGGGTGCTAGAACTCCAGACAAAGCATCCCTCTTGGTTGGGTACCCTGCTTTGAGGATCTGTGGCCCCCACTCTACCTCAACTTTTAGCTTATGGATGAGTTGTTCATGAAGGAACAAGGGAAGAAAAAAAAAAGTACTTTAAAGATTTTTAATATGTTTACTGGATTATGTGTTGAAATGTGCAAAACTAGAAGAAGCAGAGGGTAAAAAACATTGATCACAAACATCCAAAAATGTCCCAGTGACTGTCTAGTAATAATAATTTTTAAAAAAATTTTTGTTTATTTTTATTTGAAAGCGACGGACAGAGAGAGAGAAACAGGCAGATAGACAGAGAGAGAATGGGCACACCAGGGCCTCTGGCCACTGCAAATGAACTCCAGACGATGCGCCTCTTGTGCATCTGGCTAACGTGGGTCCTGGAGAATTGAGCCTTGAACCGGGGTACGTAGGCTTCACAGGCAAGTGCTTAACCGCTAAGCCATCTCTCCAGCCCTAGTAATAATATTTTGCTATGCGTTCTTTCTCTTCTTTGCCCAGACATACATATCTTCGTTGAGCCAATGCTTATTCCTAGCTATATCTATCTTGCATCTTTCTTAGTGTTATATAAGTTTCTTAGTCATATATATGCCTAAAAAATTAAAAGTGACATGGAGCCTTAAGGAAAGGTTATTTTGGTATTATTTATTTTTAATTGATTGTAAGATAACATATAAGATTGGTACTGAAACTTCACCTATGATAGCAAGACTATTTCTTGCAGACAAAAATCTAGGGCTCCATTTTATTTTGCTATGGAATTTAATGTAAGAGTTTTGGCATGGGAACTTTGGCATAGAAGCTTTGACATAGGAAATGAGGTATCCAACTCAATAACTCTGTATAAAGAAGACTAACCATCATAACACGCTTTGAAGGCATTTATAAAGACAATAACTATTCAATAAATATTTAAATGAAATATTAAGTTGGGCTAGGCATGGTGGCACACACCTTTAATCCAGCACTTGGGAGGCAGAGGTAGGAGGACTGCCATGAGTTCGAGGCCACCCTGAGACTACATAGTGCATTCTAGGTCAGCCTGGGCTAGTGCAAGACCCTACCTCAAAAAAAAAACAAAAGATTAAAATTCTTAATATATTTTACTACTCATCCAAGGCAGTAGTCATCCCAGTGCACAGAGTCAAACATAAAGCAAAGAAAAGGGGCTGGAGGGGGCCTGGAGAGGGCCTGGAGAGATGGATTAGTGGTTAAAGCACTTCCTGCAAAGCTCCTGGTTCGACTCTCCAGGACCCATGTAAGTCAGATGCACAAAGTGTTGCTTGCATCTGGAGTTTGTTTGCAGTGGCTGGAATCCCTGGTGTGCTCACTCTCTCTCTCTCTCTCTGCCTCTTTCTCTCAAATAAATAAATAAAATAAATAAATAAAATATATTAAGGGGGGGGCTGGAGAGATGGCTTAGTGGTTAAGTGCTTGCCTGTGAAGCCTAAGGATCCCGGTTCAAGGCTTGATTCCCCAGGACCCATGTAAGCCAGATGCACCAGGTGACCCATGCAGCGGCTGAAGTTCGTTTACAGTGGCTGGAGGCCCTGGTGCATGCATTCGCTTTGTCTCTCTTTCTCTCTGCATCTTTCTGTCTCTGTCTGTCACTCTCAAATAATAAATAAATAAATAAAGCAAAGAAAAAATATTAGCCTTAAAAGATAGCTTAGGTATGAATTTCAATAAATTTCTATTAGAGTTTAGAAAATAGAAGAGCTTTGCTAGAATTTGAATACTATTGTACTGGACTTGTTCTGTTTTATTCTCTGTGTATTTATAAATATTTAAATATGTGGAAATCAATGTAATGTAATGTGAGTGAAATGTGGTTCCATTTCACATCTGTGGTACTCATTGGAGTAGAACATAGGCTCTTGTTACCTGGGCAAAGAGTCTTGAGTCCAACTTTTCACAGGCCACTGAGAAGCAAGGCAGGGAACAGAACTCAGGGTTCTGACCTTAGATCTGAGCCTGTAAAGATTATAGATCCAAAGCTCACAGTTTGAAGAAGAACTTCTAATGAAATTTCTGGCACAAATGTGTAGGAAGATTGTTCATTTCAAAATTGTGACTGGAGGAAATGATTCATCTGAATTCTGTGAGGGAAACTCCCAAAGTATAAAAACAATTGTCAACCATAAATGATTCAGATGGTAAAAATAACCACCCCCAGCCCAGGGGGACCCATTTCACACAGGCTGTCGTCAACAAGGTCCTCGACTGAGTGCAGCTCTGTCTCTTTGGGAGGCCTAGGGATCTCTGCTGTTGGAGGTTTGCCTCCATGTTTCCTCTAGGCACCTCGTCATCCAAACTGGTATTTCTTGGTCTCTATTAGGTACATGAATATTCATATTTCGAAGTATCAGAGCCTCGGGGCTCTTCTCCGTATGTCCCCTTTGTATGCTTCTTTTGCCTTCTTCTTTCAGTGGATGAGCTGCACAGAGTAAGGGATGGCTCTGGGCATTAAGAACAGATGCTCAATATGGGAGAGTTGAAAGTTGGAAGGTAAGATGAGCTCTGAGCATGATAGATACTGTAACAGACTGGGCAGCAATACCAGTTTGCCCCCACCCCCAGGGCGTGTTGCTCGCCCCCTCATGGTGACAGATGACTCAGATGTCTTCTTTCTGTTTGCCACACTGTACCCTTTCTTCCAGATCAAGTTTTACCTCTTTAAAATTAAATGGTGGCCACATCCTATATTCTAAGGAGCTCCCAATCCTGTTTTCATAACTTACATTTCTACAGAGTGTGTGAAGTTTAGGCTAACTTATGCCCATTTATGCTCTAGAAAAGTTAGGGAGAGGGACTGTATTTATTAACCTATAAACTAAACTAGCCAGCATGGCCCAGGGATCCTTGTCTCCACCTCCCTAGATTGGGGATCACAGGCACACCTTGTCACTTCTGGTTTCTATGTGGGTGCTGGGGATCAGATCATAACTCATCTCCTCATCTTCCAAGCAAATACTTCACCAAATGAGCCATCACCCCAGACCAGAAATTGTCTTTTTTTTCCTCCTTCAATTTAAAATAAAGATGGAAGCCAGATGTGGTGGCTCTTGCCTTTAATGCTAGCACTCTGGAGGTTGAAGTAGGAGGATCTCTGTGAGTTCCAGATCAGCTTGGGCTAGAGTGAGACCTTGCCTAGAAACAAAAGCAACTTAAAACATGAGGCAGGCAGGATATACCCTCAAATACATATTACATCAAGAGAAGCTAGCTACTACCCTCTGCTGCAGCCTATGCATTGGTTTTCTTCTTCTAAACAAGCTTAGCAGTCTGTATGAATCTAGATAGTCTTGATTGGCCTCCTTGGAGTCACATGCCAATTTCTGAACCAATCACTTTGATTGGGTCTAAAGGTTGTCCTAAGCAAATCAGATCCTAGCTGCAGATGCAAGGGTTCACTCCTCCTGAAGTGTATGAGGCTTGGACTGTATAGTGGAGTAAAAGGACTTTGGCTGAAACACAGCACTATCACTTAACAGTTGTGTATTTTTGAATTGCTTAAAAATTCCTGGAGTTTTGGTTACCTGTGTTTTTCTTAAGTGGGACTGGCAATAATAGTTAAATAAGGATTGTTATGAGGTATAAATTTTGGTAATCATCGTAAAATACGCAGTACCGTATTTACCACAAGTAGATCTCCTGGGGACCTGACTTCTTTCCTACTGTCCATATTTGCATCTTCAGGAGGCTAAAGGTTATTAGGTTTCTAACAGAAATCTAGACTTTGTCATCTGCTGGTTTTGGGCAACTGCACATGAAATTCCTCCTCATCTTTCAGGTCAGATAAATCAATACGCCTTCCATTCCTAAGTACACAAGATAGCACAAACTGCAGTGCGGAGGCATTCCCAAATAGCTTGGAGCTTCCTGGTCCCTGACTTCTCCTTACATGCTAAACTGCTCTAGTAATAATCTCCTCCAATCTTCCACTGC
Source organism: Dipus sagitta (assembly GCA_036346955.1). Classification (NCBI taxonomy): domain Eukaryota; kingdom Metazoa; phylum Chordata; class Mammalia; order Rodentia; family Dipodidae; genus Dipus; species Dipus sagitta. Next base: position 331,036,626 of record CM070770.1, read on the forward strand.
CACCATCACTCATGTGGATGTAGGTATTATAATTGAATGGTTCAGCAAATACCTTTTTAGATAGATATTTGACCCCCCCCCCCCCAGTGTCAGTCTTCTTCATTCATTGAAGCAAAGGCAACTGAGGACCCCTGCATTCATTCTCTCCCTCACTGCCTTCAGCTTTCCATCTCTTAAAGTATAAACTGCAATGTTACTTTTTCTCATTACAGTTTCACAGTTTTCAACTCTCACAAGACTATTTCCTGCCCTATATACTCTTCACTTTTAGACACATTTCAATACTATAATAACTCACTTTTCCTACACTGAGCACGTTTTTTTTTCTAGATCCAGTGGTTTACTAATTTGACCATTTTCTTTTCCCTTTGTTCTTCACCATCTTGCTTTAACCACAAACCACGAGAACCAAACCACCTTGCTGTGCTCTCTGCTCCTATATCCATGTTGCTAAGGATTTCTGAGAAAGTCACATACTTATTTGAATGGATGCCATTTCATCTCATTGTCTCTGAGCACAGGTAAACCTTCATCGGTGCCTTCCAAACCACACCACTTCTTATGTAATCTATTTAAAATATTCACCATTCTGTTTAGGTCTTCTTTTCTATTCCCTCCATCTGACTTGTATCAGACATCTGCATTATAGAGTACATACTCTGCAAGTTTCTGATCATCTCTGTGAGGAAATGTACCTGAAACTCATACATAATGCATTATTTCTCTCTTTGAGCTGAAGTCAGTCTCATTTGAATCTTTCCGCTCTCACATCAACAGCCAATGGTTGTGCAATGACCCTCTGGTGTTAGCCAGCTCTCTTCTACTCCCTTCCTGTCGGCAGCGTCCATTCCCTTTACATCTAACCATGACCTGATTTTCTTTTCACAAGCACAGCCACAATTCTCCACATTTTAACTTATGCTGAGGATTTCTTATTTATTTAATTGGAAATATTTCCTGCTGAGAATGATAATGAACTTTTAGTTGTTTAATTCAAGGAAATGCATTTCATGTATTTTGGACTCTGTGACATTTGCAGTGTTATTTATTCCTTGTGTTGATCTGGTCCTCTACTTTCATGGGACCATTTTTAGTTTACATGTTTTCTAATTAATGCACATAATTTTGTTAAATAGAGCATTTTAAATAAAATGAGTTTCCTTCAATATATATAAGCATAAATAAATATATATAGGAGTTTACAAACCTTTATAAAAGTGTTTAAATTTTTTTCAGTTGAAAAATCATACAGAAGTCATATTTCATTAATTAATTCATTTATTAAATAGCCAATAGGCACTCAATATTCTAGGCAGTCAATATGAGCACAGCTATAAAAAAGACATTATATTTGTTATCTTTTTTATGATATATGTCAAATATATATAAAATATACAAGGTGAACATATTATATTTGTCAAATATATATGCACCAAACACACATCTGTATCAAGGGCTCAGTTATCTCATCCTTTTTCTCATCTTTATTCAATCAAATTATCTGGATGACCTCATCCAGTTTCATGACTTTGGACACCATCTACATACTGACAAAGCCTCAATTTATATCTCCAGCTCAGACTTCTCCTTGAACTCTGGAATCATACAACCAATTACATATCAGACACATCTCCTTAAATGCATAAGGGCATTTTATATTTGCCAAGTTCAAAGTCGAGCTTTCAAATTTATCCCATAAGCCAGTATCTCTGGTGGTCAGGGTCCTTGCAATGAGCAGCAACTCCAAATTTGTAGTTCATCAGGCTGGTCACCATTGGGTCCTTCTGAGGTAGCTTTGCTGTTACCACCCTTCTATAAAGGACCCTACTTCTTGCTTAGATATTGTAAAAGCTTCCAATTATTATCCCTATTTTTTCATTTTTTTATCCCTATTTTTTATAAGTAATACATATTTATTGTTATTCCACAGAATATTTATGAAATTTAAGCACTGTAATACTATAAAAGATAACTTATTTGTAATCTTATTAACTGTCACACATTGATGCACTATTATAAAAAAGAGAAACGGGGTACACAGTACCACACAGTATAGAACACAAACATAAAGCACAAAAATACTAGATCAAGATGGATTTGAACTCTGAGTTCTAAAAAAAGGTTTCCAGTGATCATTTATCTACTTTGAATTTACTGGGTATTTTTGTTTTGGAGAAACTTTATTAGATTAAGAGAAGCAAAGGGGAGGAAGTACAGAGAGCTCCCACTATGATAGAGGAAAGAGGGGCTAAATCCCCCATCCATCTACTTTTACCTACTTCAAATAATCAAAAATTACTTCAGTTAGTGTGATGATTAGTTTGGCTCTCCTCCAATGCTCACTTTCCATCGCAGCGCTAAGCACAACCTCAGTGGAAAAGAAGCAAGAACACGTCTAAGCGATGGCAGGGCATTGGAATCAGAGCATCACATCCCAAAGTGATTGTTTTCAAAGATGATTTTTACTTCAAGGCATTATGTCCTAGAATTTTCAAATGGTCTGTACACATAGACATAATTATCAAAGGTCAAGGACCATGTGATATGCTTCTTATAGTATTTACTATCCTTATTTTGACCACTGCCTCTTGTAGTGTGTTGAGTCCAACCGCTACAATGATCTTCCAAAAGCTTAGTTGTATTATGTCACTCATGTGCTCAAAACTCTGCCATTGCTTCTCACCTCAGCAAAAAGGCCACTCCTTCCATGAGGTTGTCCCACACCCTGTCATCTTTACCTGCCACTTACTCATCTGTGGCCACTCTGACCTCAACGGCACTTGGTAGGATCCTTCTGTAGGCACTCTCACTGGATGTGGATTCTGTGAGGAACATGTGTGACCTTGACAGCTTTATGACTAATCTCTCACTTTCAGGCTGTTCTGACCACATTACTTAAACTATAAGTCCCATTCTTACCTCTTTTATTCTAAATAATTTAGAACCTTTTGATATTCTGTCTACCTACTATGCATCTAGGCATGTATGTATGTATATGTCTATGTTATTTATTACCTATCATTCCTTCTTACCTATTTACCTATCTGTCTGACATTTAGCTTCTTTCCATTTTTCCTTCTCTCCCCTTGGAACTATGTTCCACAAATTTATGCATCTATCATGTCTATCTTTTCCTATTCCATCTATAATTACCTACCTATCATCCATCTATCTATCTATCTATCTATCTATCTATCTATCTATCTATCTATCATCTATCTTTCTGTCTGTCTTTCATCTATGTATGTATCCATCTATGTATGTACGTACATATGCATATACATGAATGTAGGTCAATGTATATGTTACCTATCTATCATGAACTCTCAATCCTATCTATCCATTTATCTGCCATCCAGCATCTCTCTAGGCTTTCCTCTCTCCTTCTAGAACTAAGAAACTAACTTCTACATATTTATTATATCATACATATCTATCATGTCTATATTTTCCTATCTTATCTATGATCTATTTATTACCTATCAACCATCTCTATCATCTATTTATCTATGTGGCTTTTAATGCCTCTCTATTTTTTCTCTATCCCATTAGAATTAAGTTCCATAAGGCAGTATTTTTTTGTTCATTTTGCACATCTAGAAGGTAATATCTAATAGATTCTCACATTTCATATCGTTACAGTATTTTTCATCTATCTATCATCTATACAGCTATCATCTATCTATCTGTTATATATTGCTGTATTTATCTTATCAAGTTTATCTACTTATTTTCCTGTTGATGATCATTTTTGTTGTTCCCAAGGAATTTGTGTGTGTGTGTGTGTGTGTGTGCTGTTGTTGCAATAATTGGTTGTCTATGGATCTTTGTACAAGTTGCATAGATTTTTATACACGGGAATTGTCTAGATTTGTTTTTTTTTTTTTTTTTTTGAAGAAGAAGATTCTGAAGGTAGACATGGGATGTTTTAAGCACTGTGCTTTTTGGGACATCACCTGTAAGGAACCAAGTGGAGCAGGGTTAGAGAGAGGGAATGATTAAACTTAAATATTGTTGCAGAAGAAATTTTAACTCTGGATTAGAGAGAGGCCTCAAGTTGTTCTAAACCAGAGCAAGAAGGAAAGACACACACACACACACACACACACACACACACACACATTATTGGCTGACCCCAGGACCTGTTTATTTAGGCAAAGCAAGTCTTTTAGGAAGAGAAATTTCCTTAGTGTAGTGTGGATGATTAATGCCTGAGGACTAGGGTCTGGTGACTCCAACACCCACAGTCATATTCAGGAGAAAAATGTTGAGTGGTTGTTTGTTCATCTTGAACTTTACTAGATTCTTCCCAATTATTCTTCAACCTTTCAATTTGGTTGTTTTTTATGAGGAGATATGACCGGCTTTAATGTTAATAAATCAGAAAATTCATCACAATACAAGTCAAGAATTATAGTTTGGGGACTAGGTTGATATATTTAAAATGTTGCTGTTTCTAACATTAAGACTTCATATATTGAATGCAATTTCTACATAAACACAGATAGACATTGATTTGCAATGGACAAGGTACCCTGTCTCAAAACTGAGAAAAGAGATTAGTCAAGAGTGAGACATTTCCCCCCCCACAGGGTTGCATTGAATAGCATATCAGATCATCTGAATGTTCTTCACAGTTTAGCAATTTATATCTTGCTGTTGCTTCTAGTTCACAGTGCAAGCTGTCTTTGTTATAGATCATTCACACTCAGTTAATCTGTCACCAGGACTTGATGGATAAGGCAAGGTGTTCTTGAGATGGGAACATGCACATCTATAAATCTAAAACTGTGAGGTATGGAGACGTCAGACACCAAACATACTTGTCCTTACCAGGTTGAAACAGAAGGCTGAATTTGATCTATTTTTGCATTGGTCACCTTAGCTTTTCCCTCTTAATACTGGACATACCTTTTTGAAAGGAAGAATAAATAACTTTACATGTAGCTTTGAGATTTTGAAGACATAAAATCATAGGTATTGAACTAACTGATTTGCATACTATTTCATTTTTTTAAAAACTTTGTTTGGTTTTTCGAGGTAGGGTTTCACTCTAGCCCAGGCTGACCTGGAATTCACTATGTTGTCTCAGGGGGTATCAAACTCACAGTGATCCTCTTACCTCTGCCTCCCGTGTGCTGGGATTAAAGGCGTGCACCACCACACCCAGCCTCCTATTTCATTTTTATAACTATATGAGATGGGTAAGTAGAGACTGGCAGGATATTTTTCATGTTTCTCATGGGGAGCCTGGCATAAAAGAGTGCTGCCTCTGGTCTTGGGTTGGTTGGGTTTCCACCTCTGCTTCGACGCTTTATATGTGACTACAAGTAATGAATTAAATCTCTGTGTCTCACTTAGGATCTCATGATTTTTAAAAAGAATTCAATAAAAAAATATGGATCATTTTGATTAGTTCCCAGATTCTGGTGAGCACTCAATAAAAGGACAGAAATATAATTTATATACAGCAAAGATTTGAAACCCAAGTCTGTTTGATTTCATTATTCACATTCTTCATCATTCTGTTTACCTTCCCTCTAAATGCCCCCCTTTTTTAGAAAGCTAACCATTTAGGTGTTAGGGTTTCTCCTACTCCAGAAACAATAGCAGCTCAGTGGCATCTCTCACTGTGATTTTTGTTCAATTATCCCAGAAAGATGAAAATTTATGTTCACACAAAACCAGTGTTCACATGTTGAAACAGCTTTATTCAAAATAGCCATATTAGAACTAGCTCCTTCCAACAGGTGAATTGCTAAACAGGCGATAGCACATACCTGGAATTGCTCAGCAATAAAACTGGGCAATAAAAAGGAGCGAAGTTTGGATGCATAAAACTTTTATGGATCTCTAGAGAATTATGATGAGCAGGAATAAACAAGCTTCAAAAGATATGTACTGTATGATTCCATTGGTAGAACATTCTTGAAATGGCAAACCTAACAAATGGAAAAGAGATGGGTGGTTGCAAAGGGTTAAGTATGGACAGGGAGGGTAGACTCATTACAAAAGGGAAACATGGGGGATCCTTATGATACTGGAGCTATTCAGTGTCCTGACTGTGGTAATGGACACATAAACCTACATATATGATAAATGAGGAGAGTAACTTATTCTCTCTCCCTCCCTCCCTCTCTCTCCTTCTGCCTTGAGATTAGTATGCATGCTCTCACATGTATTCTTACCATAATTTTACCTGTGCCCAAGCCAAGGGACTGCCAGATCTTGGGCTTAACCTCTCCAGAACATTGAGCAAAACATAAATCTCACTTTCCTTCATAAGTACCCTGTGTCAGATATTATATTATAGTGGCAGAAACCCAGTAATACAACAATCAATTTGGTGTTTTTCTATAAAACTTAACTTTTCTTAAACTAGTTTTCCATGATCTCATTTATCATTTTTATGTGTTTGGAAAAGTTCTTTATGGATTCTGCATATTAATATTTTTCCAGAAGTTATATAGTATAATATTGTCACTTGACAAGTTATAATCCTACCTAAGAGTTGGGGAGAGGGTCTGGTACATGTTTATAATCCCAGTATTTAGGAGGAGACAGTAGGATCAAGAGTTTAAGACCAGTTTGGGCTACATAATAACAACCATATCTCAAAAACAAAAAAATCAACAAAAGCACATAGCTGTCAACTTAAATTGTTATATAGTTATTATCAATATTTATTTTAAAGATTCATGTTTTTTGGTCTTGTCAAATAAACTTTTAAAATATACATTTTATTAGATGGGTGTGGTGGCGCATGCCTCAGCACTCAGGAGGCAGACGTAGGAGGATCACCGTGAGTTCGAGGTCACCCTGAAACTACATAGAGAATTCCAGGTCAGCCTGAGCTAAAGTGAGACCGTACCTCAAAAAACCAAAACAAACAAACAAACAAACAAAAATATGTACATATATATATTTATTATTAGATATTGACATATTTTGAATGTAACAACACATGTTGGTACCATCCTTTCCCTCCTCCCTGCCCCTTTTCTGAAGAGGAATTCCTCATTGGTGATGCAGGTCAACCCCATGGGTATTGTGGGTCATGCATTATGAGGCAGCAGTCAGTTATGGGGGAAAGGCAATAATGTCTGCCATAAATAAACTTTCTTTTTAAGAATATTTAATTAATTTATTTATTTGAGAGAGAAAGAGAAGAGAGAGAGAGAGAGAGAGAGAGAGAGAGAGAGAGAGAGAATGGGTACATCAGGGCCTGTAGCCACTGAAAATGACCTCCAGACTCATGCACTACTTTGTGCATCTGGCTTACGTGGGTGCTGGGGAGTTGAACCTGGGTCCTTAGACTTCACAGGAAAGTTCCTTAACCACTAAGGCATCTCTCCAACTCCTAAGTAAACTTCTTTATTTGCATGTTATAAATACATTCTGCTATGGTTTGTACTATGATTTCCCCCTACATATTGCTTTTTGAACGTAGAATTTATTTTTTAGTAGAACACGATATTTTGAGGTCTAAATTTATGTTGTCATATCAAAATACATTTTTCAGACTGGAGAGATGGCTTAGCGGTTAAGGAATTTGCCTGCAAAGCCAAAGGACCCAGATTCGATTCCCTAGGACCCACATAAGCCAGAGGCACACATCTGGAGTTTGTTTGCAGTGGCTGGAGGCCCTGGTACACCCATTCTCTTTCTCTCTCTTTCTCCCTCGTCTACCTGCCTATTTCTCTCTCTCTCTCTCTCTCTCTCTCTCTCTGTCTCTCTCTGTCTGTCTCTCATAAATATCTATCTATCTATCTATCTATCTATCTATCTATCTATCTATCTATCCATCCATCCATCCATCTATCTATCTATCTATCTATCTATCTATCTATCTATCTATCTATTCCTTGAATGAACTGCATCTTGAACATGAATGATTCTTACAGTATTGATGTGAAATAAGAGGGGCAGTTCACAGAAAGTGGAGTGGGCAGAATTTGCTAATAGGATTCAAAATCGTCAAATGCCTGAGAAATAAAAAGAAACATTTTGAAGCCCATATTACAACCAAAATAGAATGCAACTTGATTATTTCAAATGATATGGTCCCTGTTTATTAAAATGTAATGCATTAGTATTTATAAAGCATGAATACAAGAATTATTATATTCAGACAAAAACATATAGTACAGATTCCCAAATCATAGACTACCATCATCAGTATCACCTTGGAGCCTATCAGAAGAACAAAATTGGAGGCTCTAACCTATACCCATAAAAGTAGAATTTCCAACCTACCAAAGTTCCCTGGGGTTTTTGTACACAGTAGAGTTTAAGAACCATGAACACAGAATTTTTTAAGAGACTCCTGGTTATATTAACAATAAGCTAGGCTGACTAACAAGTTTCCTATAGCATCATCTAGGAGGTTCAAATATCTGATGTGTATCCTCCTAATCTTATTCTTTGAAACAGCTTCATTGGGTTACTTATTTTCCTCAAATAATGTAAGAAGTTCACATCTACAGGCAAACACAGGAAATAGTGAGCTTGTGATAGTTCTTTCATAGCCAGTTCTTGTATTCTTCTAAGTCAGGTCCCATACTATTGGTAGAGGAGATACTCTCAGCCGGGGAAGTACACATAGAAGGTAGCCCCTTGCCTGTAAACCAACACCTAAACTTACCTAGAAGTTTGAAATTCTTTAGGATGCCTTCCGATGCAGTACTTATACAATAGTTATTGACAAAATGTTTGGAGAGTCAGTAACGAATATGTGAAATTTTGAATCTCTGTAAATGGCTAAAGACTTATCTCTTGAGGAAGAGAAGCATTTTCATTATTGTTCTCTCAGGTAGGTAAGATTTTTGATTGGCAGATGCTTTGAGGTTGGAACAAATAGAAGGAAAAGAAACAAGCTAGCAAGAGCCCTTTTGTTTGCATTTGCTTATTCATTTTGTTTCAGATCAATCCTGTCCTGGACACTCTATAGTCTAATATATCCTTCAATGTGTAGGCAAATCAGTACTTAATTGAACTTGGACAACTCCTTAATGCTAATTATTTTTTGCCTAAGGAGAGACCCATTATTTTCTCATCACTCCCAGGGCCGCCTGTCATAGAACATCCTATTTAAACAATTTTGAGCTATTAGCCAGAACTGATTTGTTGAAATGATGAAGGTAATGATATGTTGAGGTTGATGACTTACTGCCCATAGGAGATCACACTTGCTGGATAATAAGGAAGTGGAAATCTACTCCCTGGGCTATCACTGATTCTGATTAATATCACATTATTTACTGAATCACACCTCAAAAAGACATGCTGAATGAAAGCTGGTTGTACAATGCAAAACCAATAAGGGATTTCAAGAACTGTTACTATCCTTTTTACTTTTGTGATCGACTAATAACTCCAAATAACACTCTGTTTTCCTCTATCTGAAGTTTCCTTAGCATATTTAGTCATAATATCATTCAGCTTTCTATTATTGTAACAAACAGCTGAGAAAAAAAGGTTTTAGAGTTTTAAAATGTTTTATTTTTATTTATTTGTTAGAGAGAGAGAGAGAGAGAGAGAGAGAGAGAGAGAGCGCCAGAGAGAACAAGCGCACTAGACCCTCTAGCCACTGCAAATGAACTCCAAATACATACTCCACCATGTGCATCTGGCTTACATGGGTTCTGGGGAGTTGAATCTGGGTCCTTAGGCTTCTCAGGCTAGCACCCTTAACCATTAAGCCATCTCTCCAGCCCTGGATGTTAGAGGTTTTTGTCCTATGCTTTAGAGGTTTTAGACCATGGTCCATTGGTTGATGCTATGGGTTTGTGGTGAGGGGGTACATAATGATAGAAGTATGTGGTAAAGCAGAACCTCTTACCTCATGGCAGGGAAGTGAAGATAGGAAGAGGAGGAAGCTAGGTTCTTTGATAGCATGCTCTTCCTACCCAGTGATCAGAAGACATCTCACTAGTACCACATCTTAAAGCTTTGGCTCCCTCCCAATAACACCATACTGAGAACTAAGCCTTCAACATAGAACCTCTGTGGGATGCTCAAGATGCATACTACAGCAGGGTCTGCTTAGTTTCTCATATGCCCCATCATCAGTTAGTCTTTTCTGCTAAAGAAAACGTTATCAATTAGGCGTGAACACAATCATTTGGTATGACCATTCTAATGTTTGTATGTTCTCACTTTTTTGCCAGAGGAGAGAAATACTATGTCACAGAGTTTTTTTTTGCATGTGTGTGTGTTCATACATGTGTGCATGCATGTTAGTGTGTACATGGGTACATGTGTATGTATACAGATGCACATTAGTGTGTGTATGTGTGTGTGTGTGTGTGTGTGTGTGTAGGCTAAAGGTCAATATTGAGTGTCTTCCGTAATCACTCTACACTGTAGTTTTTGAGACAGGATCTCTCACTGAACCTGTAACTCACAGATTCAGCTCGACCAGGTCATCAGCTGGTCTGATACTATAGGCACACAACCACACCTGGCTTTTATGTAGGTGCTGAGGATCCTGACTCAATTCTTCATGCTTATGTGGCAAACACTTTACCAGCTTATTTATCTCTCCAACCCCAGCTTATAGTTTTAAAATAAAAACTTGATATTTTCTTTCTTTTAAAACAATTTTTAATTTTATTTTTGACAATTTTGTATTTTGTTCATATTCATCCACATTACCTTATTTTGCCTCCTCCCCCTTCTTGGTAGAGCTCTTCTTCCCAGCTAAGGAGTTGTGATATCGTGATACCAGGGCTTCCTATAGTAGTTCAGGTCAGAAAATATACAGGAAGAGTTCAAAAATGGTGCTGTGATCTAATCTATGTCACAGCTGCATAAGAAGCACACTTCTCCACTGTTTATATAGGTGTTTGCTGGAGATGAAGTTATGGCTTAATTTAATGGATGAGCAACATACATCATTTTGTAATTAACAATGTATTCTTGTCATTACAATTGCCTTAAGGTGAATTTATTCTTCATCACCTCAGAGAACATAAGCTAGGGAACAATTAGTATTTGTGTGATATGTGGGATGTACTGGGCAAAGTGTAGCCATGACTTTCTGACTTATCTTTTACTATGCCATTCCTTACTCATCAATGTGAAGGCCTTAAAATAAAGGCTTGTAAGGTAAAATATAAACTAACATCATCATCTGATCATGGAAGACATATTTAAGATTTCCATCAATCACCATTGTGGTTTTCAGTCATAGTCTGTTGATTATTTCTCATTTTCTGAACTCTGCTCTAAGTTACAATATGCTTGACCTATATAATCATGGTAAGTTTACTGTTCTTTTCTTTTTATATAACTTTCCTACATTGTGTAATAGAGCAACAAGGAAGGATGTGAAGGAGTAGAAAAGCACAAAATATCTTCCACATGCCCGGGAAGCCCATCAATTTGAGAGTTTATTTAGAGAAACTCCTAGATTTATTATTATTTTTTTTATCATTTATATTATTTATAAATACAAATGTTTATAAATATCATTTATATTATTATTATCATCATCATCATCATTTTGAGACATGGTCTTGCTATATATCCCTGGCTGGCCTTGTATTTTCTGTACAACCCAGGTTGGTTGGGGCATTTCTCCTATCTACGCCTTGTGAGTGCTAGGATTATAGGCATGTGGTCCCACACCCAGCTAGAACCATGCAATCTTTATTTAAAATTTTTTCCTTTATTTATGAGAGAGAGAGAGAGAGATAAGTTTCCAGGGCCTCTTGCAATGGCAAATGAACTCTAGATGTGTGTGCCCACCACTTTGTGCATCTGGCATAGTGTGGGCACTGAGAAATAGAACCCAGACCTGTAGACATTGTAAGCAAACTCCTTTAACCACAGAACCATCTGTCTAGCCCAAAGCATGCAGTTTTAAAATTAAAAATACTACTGGGAATTTAAAACGTTTTATTTGTTTAGTTGCAAGCAAAGAGGACAGAGAGACGAGCGAGAGAATGGGTGTGCCAGGGCATTGAGCCACTGCAAACAAACTCCAGATGCATGTGCCACTCCATGACTTTATGTAGGTACTGGGGAATCAAACCTGGGGTTGTTAGGCTTTACAAACAAAGGCCTTAACCACTGAGCCATATTTCCAGCCCTTTCTGGGAATTTCAGTTACAGTTATTCTCATATTGGTATAAATTAGTTGCTAAGTTGGCTTTTCCATGTTTTTTTTTTTTCTCAAGTTTGGATTGCTGAAATGTTGGGAGGTGGTTGAGAGTCTATGTTTCGCCTGGGTGAAGCATTTGACACCATCCATGGGCTCAAGTTCCTGCATTGTAGAGACTGGGGTGGGGAGAAAGAAGAGAGACATACCAGGGAGGGAAAGGAAATCTAAACCACAAATGTGAACTTCTGCACAGACTTTTCTAGAATCATCCCTAAAAGAGCTAAGTCTCTGCACTCTTTTTCTCCCCTTGGTAATAGCAACTGAGGCTATCACAGAATGTTCTAAATACACATGCAGAACAAAGAAGTATTGTGTAGGGGAAGAGACAGGGCCATTGGCTATAGAGCAAACATCACAGTACATATGGTAGAACCAAAGCGGTCCAAAAACTTCTCTCACACTTGACTCACAGCAGAAGCAAAGCTAATCTCCAAGTTTAAGAGTCAAGTGAGGCAGCACTCGGGAGGCACAGGTAGGAGGATCACCATGAGTTTGAGGCCACCTGAAACTACATAGTGAGTTCCAGGTCAGCCTGGGCTAGAGTAAGATCCTACCTTGAACCCCGCCCCCCCGACCAAAAAAAAAAAGAAAGAGTCAAGTGAGGAAAAAAGAAAGGGTCTTGAGGATGTATTACAAATTTCCAAAAATTATAACTTATACTACTCATCAAGGGAGCTTTTTTTTTTTTTTGCCTTAGAAAAATCTCTTGATCCCTAAGCCAAATGTTGTATTTGATATGTAGTTATAACTTGGGTTTGCCAAAGCACTGTTGGAAAGAAACATTTCAACAAGGAAGGAAGGAAAAAATGTTTTAATCAAGCTCTGCATATCTGTGGATTGTGGCAGAAAAAAAATAGGTAATTCTAATGTTCATAACTATTACTTTAAACTACATTATTATGTTATGTTTCTCTAAAATTAATGTCCATCAGGTCATTACTAATCCTGTGTCTCCAGCAAAAGTGTCCAGCACACATGTTACTCCAGAATCCAAAGGGCAGCTTATAAATAACCCCTGAAAACTCCAACATTCCTGGACTAAGCCTACTTGGTATTAACCCCAAGACACTTATGCACTCTTCTTATATTTATAAATGAAACTAAATAAACCTCTTTGCCCTTTTATTCTCCAGAGATATAAAATAAGTCAAACTGGCGCACTTAGAGAGCAGTGGAAGGGAATAAACTGTGGTGCAGAGAACTGTTGGACCAAAGAGCAACAAAACAAAGCAAATGCCATAATTCTGAGTTATTGCTGTTTTATAAGAAATTAACCTCTAGTGTTCTCTACTGTTCCCATGGGAGTGAGTGGACCAGAGAGAAGAAGGACACATGATGAACAAACACAAATGATGGATTTTTTTTTAGGGGAAAATGTTAATATTATCTCTATTATTTTGCCAGCAATAAGGTGCAGGGGAGGTAGGGCAGAGAACTCTGCATTAATCCTGGAGCAGTGGAAGGGAGCTGATGTGGCCACAGGTCTGTGGTTCCATCCCACAGCCTAATGCAAAGGAAAATAAATCTTTTCTGAAGAAAAGGCTTCCAAGATTCCTATAGGTAAATATCAAGCAAATATTGTACCTAGCAGGTGTTCATCTATAAACACACAAGGAAATAGAGTAAGCAGAATATGAAACACCCAGATCCAAAAGTCTTTTAATATTAAAACTAACAAATAGGGCTGGAGAGATGGCTTAGTGGTTAAGCGTTTGCCTGTGAAGCCTAAGGACCCCGGTTCAAGGCTCGATTCCCCAGGACCCACGTTAGCCAGATGCACAAGGGGGCACATGCATCTGGAGTTCATTTGTAGTGACTGGAGGCCCTGACGCCCCCATTCTCTCTCTCTCTCTCTCTCCCTCTTTCTCTCTCTGTCTGTCGCTCTCACATAAATAAATAAAAATAAACAAAAAAATTTAAAAATCCTAACAAATAAAGAGACTTGCCACATTGATTGACTTCTTTGTGTTAATCTAAACTAGCATTGTCTATGTAACTTATTGGGTTCAAGAACGGAATGAGACAAGAGACTAAACTGTATAGAAAGCCAATGAGATAATAAAAGGGGAAACATGGAAAAGTGCTGAGAACAACTGTTTCAATAACATGGGAAGGACATTTCCCACAAAGAGGATTTTATATCCTGTTGAGGGCTATTTTCCCTTTTAGTCCCATAAAGGGAAAGGGACAAGATTTTTTTTACAAGGGAAAATTTACAAGGAAAAGTCTTGCTTTAATGAAGCCAAACTATGCATAGAATTATATGATGGGGGAGAATTGTTATTTACTTTTTTCTTCATTCTACATAAAAAATTGCATTTCTGTAATCATGAATTAATGTCCATTGAAGTTAACTTCCATGATTTGGCTTCTTTAAACCAACATCTACAAGATAATCCTATAACATAACTTATGTGTTTTTACTTTTTTTTTTTGCTTTCTTTTTTATCAGTTGGGAAAGAGGGAGAATGTATATCTATGTAAAGGCCAGTAATAAAATAGATGCACTGTAATAATGAATTGTCTTACCCTAGTAGCTGTATGCACCTTCTCATATTGCTCTGTGCCTCACGTTTACTGGGGGTAGTAATTAGCTGATTTCCTTTTTTGTTTTGTTGTTCACTTTTTATTTATTTGAGAGTGACAGACACAGAGAGAAAGACAGAGAGAGAGAGAGAGAGAGAGAGAGAGAAATTGGGCGCACCAGGGCCTCCGGCCACTGCAAACAAACTCCAGACGCTGTACGCCCCTTGTGCATCTGGCTAACGTGGGCCCTGGGGAATCGAGCCTTGAACCAGGGGTCCTTAGGCTTCACAGGCAAGTGCTTAACCACTAAGCCATTTCTCTAGCCCCCTGATTTCCTTTTATCACCATTCTTAATACACATTTTTAATCTTATGTAATCTACAATGTAATGATAAATTTTGACTGAATTACAAAATTGGAATCATACAACATTATAGAATCAAAGCCCTATCAATATACTTATCTGTAAATACTTAAAATTATATCCTAAAATAGTTATATTGACTTTTATGGCTTAACATCATTTTCATTGCCATATATTATTCAGTGTATACATATAGCAGAAGTCGTTTATTTAGTTTAACATATAAATGATGGACATTCTGACTGGCACCCAATTTTTCTTGTAAATAATACAATAAAATAGTAGGCCATGTTTCTTTCTTGAACATGTGAAAGTTACATGGCATTCACACATCGTGAGATTACTATGAAATAGGATAGGCATAGTATCTTAATGTAATGAGGATTCATTTATTATCATGTCACAAGTCAGTTTGGTGGGGTTCTTCCCCAAATACTATTTTTACACAAGGACATTTATTCCATAACTTTTACTGTCTAGAAAGTTATCTGTCTACGTGGCCAGCTAAGGGAAAGATGGACAACTGTACTTTGGTTCTTAAAGTTCTGATATCCAGAAATGACAATTGCCACTTCCTCTCACATTTGGTTTAAAGTAAACGATGTGGTTAGTTATACCTAGTTTCATGGAAGCAGGAAAGTAAAATTCCTATTATTTGACTGACAGAAGATAACTGGAATAGTAACCAGGAACGCATGTACACAGGATGGCTCACATGTCTGGAGTTCGATTGCAGTGGCTGGAGGCTCTGGTGTGCCAATTCTCTCTCTCTTTCTCACTCACTCTTTCCCATAAAAATGAAAACATAGAAATCAATCTGTCAATCAATAAAAAGCTGAGTGTGGTGATGGATGTGCTTGTAATCTCAGTGCTGGAAAAGCAGAGACAGGCGACTCCCTGGGGCTCTATGTCCAGTCAGTCCAGGCTGCTTGGTGAGTTCCAAGCCAGTGAGAGACCCAATCTCAATAAAAGCTGATGGTGTCCGAGGAACAAGCCCCAAGCTTGTCCTTTGGCTTCCACATGCATGTGCCTGCACACACACACACACACACACACACACACACACACATACACACACACTCAAGGAAATCAAAGGGTTTTTCCCCCCCCTACTGAAAGATTCTATGATTCTAAGCTTCTCCTTAAGCCAACTTTTTCTTAAAATACTTCTTAACTCAGTGATACTTGGAAACCCAGCAACTTTTCTTTAAGCTTAAAAATGCATCTTTCACATTGCCTTTAAGACCCCAAGGGCCAACTTATTGAAAATGTTGAGCAAATGCCGAGGCAGATGACTTGCCTTTGGACCTTGACCTTGATGAAACAGTACCTCTTTTTTTTTTGTTTAATAATTTTTTTGTTTATTTATTTATTTGAGAGAGACAGACAGAAGGAGGCAAGAGAGAGAGAGAGAGAGAGAGAGAGAGAGAGAGAGAGAGAATGGGCGCGCCAGAGCTTCCATCCTCTGTAAACGAACTCCAGATGCTTGCGCCCCCTTGTGCATCTGGCTAACATGGGCCCTGGGGAATTGAGCCTTGAACTGGGGTCTCCAGCCCGAAACAGTACCTCTTAAACAGCCTGGAGGAGAGGTGATGAGGGGAACTGGGAAGTCAGGAAATAGCGCACTAGACAAGGTGATTAAAAATTGAAAAGCAGTTCTTCTCACTTGATGTGTGAGTTAAAAGCTCATGGGTTAGAGAAATATTGAACTTCAATTATTGAACAAAACATATAGTGAAACCAATTGATGTTTTTAAATAAAAATCTTTATCTAGTTGGTTATTCCTACTCATTAAGAGTTTCTGGAAGGCTCTAGTTCTTTGTAGTGGGTAGTTTATCTTTAAGTGTTTCTCACATAATCTGTGGTGAGTTTCAGAGCATGCTACAGTAAAAATGGCCATGAAACACAGATTTAATGAGAATTACTAGCAGTAATAAATACAGTCTTCTCCACCTTGCCGGTGGATCTGCTAAATGCTTTATGTTAATATGCTAGTGTTCTTGGTCTGCCTTGTCTTAGTGAAGCTGCCTAACACTATTTCATCTCACATTTCAAAGATTTTGTTCCACGGATATTGAAGAATAAAATGTGTGTCTCAGCATCTTGAAAAATGTCTCCATTTACTCATGAAGCAATTAATTCACAGCTTCATGTAATTTAGGGTTTTCTCATCTGATGGGAGATTTTTCCCAGCAAGAGGAATGAGGTAGGGTAAATAGACCCTGGTCTTTGGCTGCTCTATTTTTCTAAATGGAACATTAAACCCATATATGTTACCCAAGCTCTTAAAAGCAAATTAAAACTGAAAAATTGGATCCTTCATCCATCCACAGGCCTTAGGCTTTAGTGTTGAATATCCTCATAGTCAACAATGGGCTTATAATGGCCATGGCAGACAAATAGGAAATGACTTCTAGAGACACAGTATCTTGTCTTTAATGCATGAGAACACATTTTCCAGCCTCTCGGGCAATGACACAGCCATCAGGGTGGGTGAAAAGAGAAAGAGGTGAACATTGAAGGAATTTTCTGCAGTTCCATAAGGAGGCCTTTCGACATCTGCTAACCACCAGTTTGATTTGACCTAGAGTCTGGTTAGTGATAGGTAAAAGATGGTAGGATATGGACTGAGATACAAAGTCAGATTTTCTTACTTTCTTTCTTTTTTCCTTCCTTTCTTTCTTTCCTTCCTTCTTTCTTTCTCTCTCTCTCTCTCTCTTTCTTTCTTTCTTTCTTCCCTTCTTTCTTTCTTGCTTTTTAAATGATGGAGTCTTTCTGTGTTTTCCCTGCCCAGTCTCAAACTCAAGGGTGCATGTGATCCTCCTGCCTCCATCTCCCGAGTAGCTGGGATTACAAGTGTGGATATGTATTATCATGTTAGAAAGAGAAGATTCTTCCTAGTCATTCATTTCAGTATTGATTCACTCAATAAATGTTCATTTAACCTAGTACTTTATAGGTATTGCTAGGGCTAGAAAAGTAAATAATATGCCTTCAAGGAGCTTAGTTAGATAAGCAGGAGATACAGTCTATCAGAATGTGATAAAAGCTATCAAGAAAAAATGAAATCTGGTGTGCTGGTGGGGATAAGAAAGGTATAGGTTGTTATTATTTTTCTTTTACAGTGTTGTGGGTAGAATCCAGGCAAGTCCTCTGCTGTTGAGATATATTCCCAGAGATGAGAGTACTGTTTAAACCAGAGTGGTGAAGGAGTTCTCACTAATAAGGTGTGATTGAAATAATGGAGGAAGTGAGGAAGGAGATGTAGCCATCTTGGAAGAAGGGAAATGCAAAGAGAAACCCTCCAGTGTAGAACAAGAGCATTGGCAAAGGCCCTGGCCGAAACAGAAGTGAAGAAAGCACTCATTTCTACAGAGACATCTTGAGTTGGTGGGAGGCCTACATCAATGTGTGCACGTGTAGGTGCATGCACATGTGAGTGTGTCGTGTGTGTGTGTGTTTGTGTAAGAGATGATAGACCAGAGGGCAAGCTGCTGTCTTCTTGTGTTTTGAAGACATTCCTTTCATATACTAGATGGATACTAGCTGCTATCATTGGTTTGATAGGTTGAAAATCATTTCTCCCATTCTGTCACCTCTCCTTAGGATCTTTCATTCATCAGAATTTTCCAGTTTTGATGTTATCAAGTTAATTAATGCTTTGCCTGTAGCATTTGAATTTCATTTAAGGAAGTCTTTCTCTGCCTTTAGTTCATAGAGAAAAATCTCATGCTTTACTTCATCAACGTCATCATTTTCCCTGTCAATGCTAGGACTGTACCTCTAAAACCAGTGTGCACCCTTGTTTGCAGCAAAGAAAAAAAAAAAAAAAAAAGCCTTAGGACAGAATGACAGCTTTCCAACATAATTCACTCAGCAGCCTGCCCTCTCTACTTGTTCATGAAAAAAGAATTGTTTGTAGCCAAAGTACTACACTTATTTTTCCCCCCGGCATGGTTTTCTCTAAATTATCTTTTTATTCTTGGTGCATATATATATATTTTTTTTTTCTTGTTATATTTTAACTTTTGATTTTTTTTTTTCTTTTTAGCTAGAGGTTTTACCTCAGTGCCTGGTGAGTCTCTCTTGCACATATGCATGTCCTAAGTTTGTCACATTAGAAGGATGAATGGAAAGTCTGTATATGGGGGAGGTTTGCTTTCTTGCTGGTACATTGTATGATGCGCTCCATGGGTCTGTTTCATTGAGAAGCCTTCAGTTACAGTCTCTTAAAAGTTATTCTCTTAGGGACCACATCTCCTTCTCAGGAGAAGGCTCTTCTAAGATCTTGCCTGGAGCACATCGGAGCAGAAGCTTCCTTTCAGAAACAGGTGAGGCAAAGCCAGAGGCAGGACAAGTGCTGAGGGAGTCTCGCCAACTACAATATGCAAATTGTCATCGTAAACCACCAGCATCTACTGGCATACCCTGACCTGTACAGTTTCATTGTATGAAGCCAAAGAACTTCAGCTCCCTGCTGGTAGTCTTTCTTGGAGGGAAATGGCATTTCTGCTCCTCTCAGAGACCAAACCTTTGAACTGCGGTGTCACCCACTTCCTCAGCTGAGCACCCGGATGACTGACAATTATGTGATGCATCACCTCCACTTGGGGAACTTATTTCACCAGTTTATGATGAAGGACAGGACGGAACACCCAGTCCCCCAAGGTTCATCAGGATTGAGGGCCTGCACTCCTTTCCACTCTGCTTCCTGTATTCTGTCTCTCCTCCTGTACTGTAAAAGGGATTTTTTTAAAGTCTGCATGTGCATTTGTGTGGGCCTGTGTACATGCATGTGGCATATGTGTGCATGTGTACGTGAAGGCAGAGGTTGACAGGGGGTGCCTTCCTTTATCACTCTCCACCTTATTTACTGAGACAGGCTCTCTCACTCAGAGCCGGAGCTCACCAATTTGGCTAGTCTAGCTAGTCAGCTTACCCAGGGGATCCTCTGTCTCTCTGGGGGTGCTGGATTACAGGTATGCACCACCATGCCTGGTATCTACAAGGGTTCTGAGGGTTGGAACTCAGGTCTTCATACTTCCGTGGCAAGTACTTTATCCACTTGACCATCTCCACCATCCAGCCAAGGCTTTATTTATTTATTTATTTGAAAGCGACAGACAGAGAGAAAAAGAGGCAGGATATATATAGAGAGAGAATGGGCATGCCAGGGCCTCCAGCCACTGCAAATGAACTCCAGATGTATGCACCCCCTTGTGCATCTGGCTAACATGGGTCCTGGGGAATCGAGCCTTGAACCAGGGTCCTTAGGCTTCACAGGCAAGTGCTTAACCACTAAGCCAACTCTCAGCCCCCTCCAAGGCTTTTTATCTGATGCCAATTGAGGCAAATTCTCTTTGCATTATAGCTAATGCCATTATGTCCAAATGGCTTATTAGAAGGGTATCCTGCTTGACCCTCTACCCAACTATGCAGCAGTAAGCCCTGCGGTGGGACACACTGTTTTGCAGAGCTGCTTAAGGCAGCCTGTTAGGAAACAGTAAGGTTTGTATTTCCACACAGGATTGAATCATGGCTGGGACACAGATGGCCAAGTGCTCAGTGCTTTGTTTTGAGAAAGGAGAAACCAAATAGGCCCCTCCTAAGAGGTTATTTTCTCCCTGATTACAGGTTCAAGTTTAAACAGGACGAGGGGACTATGAAGTGATTCCATGTTTATATCATTTTTGAAACACACACAGGCACACATTGGAATCCTACCTCACCCCCTAGTTTGTGTATGTGGAACAAGACAGACAGAAATTAAGCAGCAAGTCCATTGCTACCTTACACATTAGCAACTGGTACCAAAGCAAGCTCAGTTCCTTTGTCTTTGGTCCTACTAACTTAACGGATAACAGTCAAAATACTATAGTTCTTAAAATTTTCAGTGTCTGTTTATGATATTTTCTGTTACTAGACAAAATTTATGGGTTTGAGGAGGATGTTTTTATCATTAATAATTTCAAAGAAAAATGAGCAGTGACCAAGTCGATCCTGAGTTAGCATGTTATCTGTCATAGAGGGCCAGTGGATTATGAGTTAACACTGTGCTGAAGATACTGGGCTTGCTTTGAATGGAAATTTCATCCTTTGCCTGTGTTCTGGGAAATGTGGGCGGGTGAATTAATCCATTATCCATGACCTTTTTCAGAATTCTGAATAGAAAATTTCTTTCCAGTGGCCGTAAGAAAACAAGCCCATCACCACCATACCAAAAATACCTTGGGAATGAGGTAGATACCACACAGTCTTTGTAAGTTGCCCCAGACTGTGCCATATTTCATAAAAAAGGACACGAGACCAGAACACTCTGGGCCAGGGCAGCCAGACCCTGATGAGGAACTTCTGCGATGGCAAGTTGTCATCACACACTTTTTACGTCAGTTCACTGTGTTACTTTGTCCTGGTCAGGGATGCCCTCTGAGGAGATATACTGAAACTACTATAATTTTAAGCTCAGCAGATACTGCGAGAAAACAGAGTGGTACAATCGCCAACATGTGATAAATTCACTCACATGTGAACTGGGACACAATCTTCTCTCCCGGTAATGCTGTTAGCCATTCACAGACTTGGCCCTGTGGAGCGCTGGAGTGTACTTCTTTGTCCCTAGACTTTGAGCTCAACTATGAAACCCACTTCTGCCAAAGAGAAGCATGGGCTTGCTCTCTTCTTTCTCGACCCCTGTGATGTGGGGCAGGGGCATGTGCCCCCGCAGAGCACAGTGGGGCCAGGAGAATGAAAAGGAGGTGGCATACAGCTGCCCTAGCCAATGTGTCTACATGTGACCAATGAGTCCATGCTTGTGTTTATATGTTGCTGAGTTAGGGGATTGTATATTACTGACAGATAACTCATTATTTAATTTAGTTTCTTTTTTGGTTAGTGTAGAGAGATTTAGGTATCATTCTGGAATTTTATAATGCAATTTGTTTTAGTTGAGTCTCCTCCCTCCTTCTCTCCACAATTCCCCTCTTCCCCTCCCTTTTCTCCCCTCCCTCTAATGTCCCCCCCACTTATTTACATGCCCATGTGTCCTTTTACACTTCCCTCACCCCTGTTCCTACTCTTCATTTTCTCTCTTGATTACCATTCTACTTTTTTCATTTTAAATACTTTTTTCTTAAATATTTTATTTATTTATGAGAGAGAGAGAGAGAGAGAGAGAGAGAATGAGTGTGCCAGGGCCTCCACAGCAAACAAACTCCAGACATATGTACCACCTTGTTCTTCTGGCTTATGTAGGTACTGGGGAATAGAACCTGAGTCCTTATTCTTTGCAGGCAAGCATCTTAGCCGCTAAGCCATCTCTCTAGCCTGCCATTCTACTTTTGTAGGTGGTACCTGCATTTGCTCCACTTGAGATACATCCTTACAGATATTAAAACTAAGGTTCACATATCAGAGAGACCATGTGAATGGTTTTGGCCTTTCTGAGTTTGGGTCACTTACTAAAATTCCTTCCACATCCATCCATTTTCCTCAAAATTTCATAATTTCATTTTTTTCATTCCACTGCATGCAATTCCATTGTGTCTATGGATGTTGATGGGCTTCTAGGCTGAATCTATTTCTTAGATACTATAACTGGAGCAGCAATAAGCATGGCTGCACACGTATCTGTTTAGTAGAGTGTGACGTCCTTAGGCAATCTATATCCAGGAGTTGTATAGCTGGGTCATATGGGAGCTCTATTTCTAATTTTTTTCAGACACCTTCATACTTATTTCCATAATGGGTAGTTTGTACCCTTCCACCCAGCAGGGAAAAAGATTTCCTCTTCCTCTTTCCATGCCTCCTCCCCAGCATTTGTTATCAGTTTTCTTGACGATAGCCATTTTTTATTGGGGTGAGATGGTGTCTCAAAGTGGTTTCAGTTTGCATTTTCCTGATGGCTAGAGAAGTTGTACACTTTAAAAAACACTAATTGGTTATTTGTGCTTCTTGTTTTCATTTCACTAGCTAATTTGGTGATTTTGATGTCTAATTTTTGCAGATTTTTGTAAACTCTGATTATCATCTCCCTGTCTGAAGTATAAATGGCAAAGACTTTCTCCCATTCTGCAGACTGTCTATTCAGTTTGATTTTATTTTCCAAAAACATAGCAAAATACAAAAATAGTTGTGGTTTTTGCCATAACTTCAGAATGTAAAGGACATCTTATTAGAAAGCAAACAGAAAACTTGATTTTAAGGGACATTCCTTTAAATTGAAATATTTGACTATAAAAATCCAAATTCTAATTTTTCTTGCTTTTCTGTGAGCTACTAGAAGTTCATCAGTGGCTTGAAGAAATATGAGGTTAATTACAGCAGTCTTCTCTACAATGGGGAAGGGTCTGGGTGCAGGTGGCCCAAAGATTTCTTTCATGTCCTTAGGCATGTGTGAATCAAAGGTCTTGCAGATGTCTTTTCTTGTGTCATTGTCTTTTCTTGATATCATTTTGGTAGACTGTATGTTTCTTGACATTATCTCTCATTAATTCTTCAGAAGAAAAGCAACACACTATTTCTGAGAGCTAAGGTGTTCTGTGATGGCAAGGTGGAGGCTCTGCAGGGGGTGTGCATGGTAGAACTAAGGTGTGCTGCAATGGCATGGTGGAGGCCCCTCAGGAGGGTGTGCATGCTGCTTAAGGGGGCACATCATTTCCTCACTTCCTTTGGAGGTTCTGGCTGCTCACACTCATAGTATCTGTACTTAGCTCTGTCAAGCAGTCCTTAACTGAAGATCACCAAGGCTCAGGCTGTGTAAAGTGTTTTCCTTTCTCGCTTAGTTTTAGCACCATTCCTCTCAAAGACAGCAAAGATAATCGTCCAAGAGATTGAATATGGAGCTGAGAATTGCAGATTACAGAACACAAATTATGGAGCAGACAGAAGAATTTGACTCTTCCTGCTATTGGGAAGCATGAAAGTAAGGGCTGAGACATGGCTCAGTTGGTAAATTGCTTGACAGTCACGCATGAAGGCCTGAGTTCTGACATCCAGCACCTGATGCTGTAATCTCAGCTTTTGAAAGGTGGAGGTGTGGAATTCTCAGGGCAAGGTGAACAGCTAGATTAGTCAAACTGGCAAGCTCTGAGTTCAAGTGAGAGAGCATGACTCGTAAATAAGGTGCAGAGTGATTTAGGAAGATGATGGTACTCTGGACATGCATACCATGCACACATGTGCAAAAAGAAAAAAAAAGTGACCATTGACACAAGAAACCGTGCCTCATGTGACCAAAAAAGTTTGAAGGAAATCTGAGCAGAAGACCTTACCCAGGCAGGTAGAAGCTAATTGAGTTTTCTAGGTGAGAGAAACCTCCAGTCTGTGGGTTTTCCCCAGCTTTTCCACATGCTCACAGCCTGCCTCGGCCTGGAACATGATGGGAACCCACCCGTTGCAGGGTCAATCAAGTTGGGCTTAGGTAAAATGATGGTAAACTTGTACTGCATTTCATCAGATACTCTCTGTTATTGTTCTTGAAATTAAAAAGCAAAACAAAACACTACAAACTATACATGTGTGTATAAAGCTTCGCGTCGCTGGGATGAATATATAAACCAGGCACTGTTTAGGGAGGAAGTTTCAAATTTACAGATCCAGGGCAAGTTCCAAAATGGTGGAAGAAGCTGCTTCCATACATCCAAGCAGAGAGAAAAACAACCAACCAGCCAGCAGACGCCAAAAGCAGCAAACACAAAACTGGCATCAAGCAGGGAGAGGGAGACAGCCAGACCTCAAGCTTTCCTTCATACCTTTGGGCTGGAAATCAGATCTGCCTGCAAACACACCTTGGGGCTGGACCCCAGGACCTGCTCCCAGTAACACCTCCTCCAGCCAGGCATCTGGAGACTCAAGTTACAAGCTTTACTAAAACACTGGAGTCTCTGGGGGACATACGTTCAAACTACCACAATGCGGGCATATAAATTAATGCATATATGAATGGTGAAAACTGAGAAGGATTTGTATCCATTTTACCAATGCCCAAACTTTCTTGTTTTACAGTGTAATAAGGGTTCACAGATTTAGCAAAGAAAACTGTGAGGTTTTTACTTTTTGAACTTCAGATTAGTAGCAACTAATTTTAGAACATAGTTTTGCTAAAATTAAGTGAAGCTAAAATTTAACTGAAAAACCTGTATTTTATTAGTAATCTTTATTAGAATGCAGTTATTTTGCATATTGCCGTGTGAAGAAGTTGGATGATAAAGCAGACATGGGGGGCTCAATGTGCTATTTTTGCAGCTTCCTGTAAGTATGTAATTATTTGAAGATAAACAAAGGTTCTTAAGTAGTCACCCCTACTCTGTTCACTGCATGTATAAAAAATATGAGAAGATAGACATCCTTAGATAACCCAGGCTGAAATGAACTTTCTGCCTTGGTGTTTTACATATTATTTATTCAGGTACAGTAGATTGGAAGAAGCTGGGTTCTTTTCTCTCAACTGTGGAATAAAACCAGGTAAGACAATTGGAAAAGGCAGACTGTATGTGGCAAGCTTTCCTTCCTGTCCTGTGAAGGCGTTGAATGTACCTCATCTGGCAGTTGGGAAGCAAACAGCCAGTGTTGAGAAGTGAGCGCTCTCGATGTGCTGTGTGGCCAATAATGAGCTGTCATACCTTTCACAGCTGTTTAGTTGAGATGGGCAAAGGTTAGCCTAGACTGAAATCAGGAGGTGAATTTCTGATCTTATCCTTAAGGGCATCTCCTTCACGACTACTAAATATGTAGGCTGTGTCAATAATCAGTATCATTGACCTTCTAAGCTCTAAGGGTCCAATGCCAAGGTGACATCCAGGGGAACAGGAATTTGCCTCTATACCCTTGGTGGTCTCCTGGGACAATGAGGTCTAACATTCCTTCTTGTCTTTTGGATTGTATAACAAGATTTTCAAAGGTTCACAATCTTTGGCTTCTTTTTCATGGAACCAGTTGCTAATCGCGACAGTGTGAACGTGGGTGCAAAGAGGCATCAGATTTAGAGAAATAGGATCAGAGTCCCTTGCCTAAAGCAAGAATGCTTGCTACGCTAATGGCATTTCTCTCTCATGTTTTTAAATCTATATTCTTCAATCACTTCCTTGTAGGAAAAGTTTATAGTATTTCCGCTAGCATGCTTAATTAAAAAATTTAAAAATAGTACTAATACTTTAGAAAAAAGTCTTTCCTGTTGAAAATTCACTTTTAGCAAGATCATGAACAACTTTTAGAATGACTATCAAATTTGAAAAATAAATCTGTAAAATTTATTTCAATTATGAGCATCAAAAACTTTAGATTTTAGGAATTTCTAGCTTTCTGGCTAAATGTTCCTGAGTTTCTTTTTTAAAAAAATTATTTATTTAATTATTTGAGGGAGGGAGGGAGAGAGAGAGAGAAAGAAAGAGAGTAAAAGAGAGAAGGGGCACAGAATTGGTGTGCCAGGGCCTCCAGCCACTGCAAATGAACTGCAGGTGCATGCGCCCCTTGTGTATCTGGCTTACTGGGGAATCAAACCTAGGTCCTTAGGCTTTGCAGGCAAGCACATTAACAGCTAAGCCATCCCTCCAGCCCCTTCTCCAGTTTCATAATTTATGAAATTCATTATTCAGATGTTGACATGTGTGTCTTAGTCTAAGTGCTTTAGGAGTCTCGCTGGGAACCAATCACACTCAATAAAGTGTGGCAGGAAAAAAAAAATCAGCTCTACTTGGAAGTGATTGCAGAGTACATAAATTCAGTTTTATTAAAGGCAAACTGAATATATCCTTAGTTCTAGTTTTAAATAATGTTTACCAAATTATGGACATTTATTAACATGTTTTATTTGTATTTGAGACCTAGGGTGGGTTGTCTTCATTTTTTTTCCTCCTTTTCACCATTTTATTGTGAATATTTAGTTCACAACCAAGTTTTCTTGTTACATTCTCCTTTTCTTTTTAAAAATATTTTATTTATTTATTTGAGAGAGAGTGAGAAAGAAAGGTGCAGATACAGAGAGAGAGAGGGAGGTGGGTACTGGGGAATTGAACTCAGGTCCTTAGGCTTTGCAGGCAAGTTCCTTAATCATTGATCCATCTCTCCAGCCCTACATTCTCTTATTCTATATATTTAAAAAAAGTATATTAGATATAATAAGAACCTTTATATCTTTTTTTGTGTCATGGGTATTTTTCTCTGGGTATTTTTATAATATTTTTTATACATAGAAAATAACCTTATTTTTTTATAATTAAATATAGATATCTTATTTTTTAAAGATTTTGCTTTGACCTCTGTTGCAATCAGGTTCACATTGCTGGCAGAAATCACCCGACCAAGAGCAGCTTGTGGGGAAAAAAGGTTTATTCTGTCTTACAGACTTGAGGGGAAGCTCCATGATGGCAGGGGAAACTGGAGACATGACCAGAGGGGGTGGACATCACCCCCTGGCCAACATCAAGTGGATAACAGCAATAGGAGAGTGTGCCAAACACTGGCAAGGGGAAACTGGCTATAACACCCATAACCTGCCGCCAACAATACACCGCCTCCAGAAGGCATTAATTCCCTAATCTCTATCAGCAGGGAACCTAGAATTCAGAAAACCTAAGTTTATAGGGGACACCTGAATCAAACCACCACAACCTCCTCTTGGTAAATCTTTCTCTATTGCAAGACTAACATATTGACCGAATAATAGCAGTGATAATGAGAATAATAGTAGCAGCCACCAGTACAGCAGGAACATATGTTTATTTAGGTCTTCTTTACCAGAGACATTACTAGTCACTGAAGGTAATGGATTATATTTAGTTTTATTAGTTCAGGTGTCTAGGCGACCTTATCTTGCGGATGAGCAAACAGGCTCAGGGCTGTTTATGCGGTTTTCCTGAAGGTCTCCACATCTGTGTGACTCTGCAGTTCATCTTCTGCAAAGTTGGCAGGACCAAGAGAAGGGGGATAATTCCTGGGAGAGGTGTCAAGTATGCTGGAAGGCTCCATGGGGTGGGAGGTAGTATATGTAACTCCTTCTCATCAGTAGCAGGGAGTCCAGCTGCCTCATGGGAAAGTAGCCAGTCTCTCAGGCTGGCCACAAACAGCGAGAGAGAATGTGTAGTAGCCAAAACTCAACTTTCACTGGGCATGCTTTCACAGTGTGTTCAGGATGAAAACATAGCTAGAGGAATAGATGCGAGACACACCCACAGCCAGGAGAATCATAGAAAGCTAGAGAAAATGGACAAAAGCAGACGTGTGTCTCAGGAAACAGAACGTATTGTTTGCTTCATATGTGATACATCCTCAATGCAAAATACCCCCTCCAACACCCAAAGAAGCACATACACATACACACACACACACACACATACACTCACACACCATCACCACCACCACAAGCTATATTTACAAAAAAGGTTAACTGGTGATTTAAACTTTTAGAATAAGAAAACATTCAAGTTGCAAAAGCAAAGAAGCAGACTAAGAAGATAAAGGGAGAAAGGAGGAGGGGGAGGAGACTGAGGGAGCTTTCTAATCTGTGCATGCCTGTCTAGATTTTCTAAATTTTTAAATATTTTATTTATTTGTGTGAGAGAGAAATGCAAAGAGAAAGAGGCAGATAGAGAGAATGGGTGCATCAGGGCCTCTAGCCACTACAAATGAACTCCAGATGCATGCACCACCTTGTGCATCTGGCTTTAGTGTGTACTAGGGAATGAAACCTGGGTCCTTTGGCTTCACAGGTAGGTGCCTTAACTGCCGAGCCACTTCTCCAGACCTTCTAAATAAATTTTGTGCAAGGCTTTGTGGATATTTACATGTAAGACTGAGACAGCCCCTGCCATCCTCTCACTATTATATTATTGCTCATCCTTTTTAAAAATTGTGTTCAAAATATTTACACATCTCATCCCCATAATATCCATTTCAGACACCTTTGTTGTTCTTCACAACTACTTGTCAGTATAGAAGAGGAACATTTCATCCATGTCCAGGGTCCCTGGCTGGGCCTGAAAATAGGACTGACAAGGACACATTGACAAGACAAAAGCCCACCAACATAAGTTGTAAGTGGCCCAGGGGAGCCTTCAGAAATGAAGACCCAAGGAAGTGGGGGAAGCGGCATTTCACGCTTCTGTCCGGTGGAGAGAAGAAAGGAGGGGCATGACCTCAAGTTAATGCACTGGGAAGAGGGAAACATGGCAAGGCCTGTGTGTCAGTCCTCTTGGCATTTCTGCATTTTCTGCCCTTCCTCTGAGCACAGGACAGTCCACCTGTCACCTGAGGGTATGCAAAGGGAGTCAGCTAGAGAACCCATACTGATTCTGCTATTTTTCTCAAATGTCAAGGTGACCTATTTTGGTGCAGTGTGTCCTGTCAGCAGTGTGGCCCAACTTTCTATATAACTTCACTCCGAGGGTGAAAAAGGTGTGCCTGGGGAGAGATGACTTGATGTCATTTGGTTCTTCCCGAGGTCTTGCTCAAGCTTAACCATTTTGCCAGTAGTTCAGAGTCTGGGACCTGCCTGTCCGCCTTTGAGGCATCCCAGCAGGCCCCAGTGCACAGCTGCTCTTGGATCTCCTATTAAACTAATTCAGCCTCTACTAAAAGCACATTTGCCTCAAGTTCCAATTTACATTGCGCCGTGTGATTATTAAAGCACAGGCTAAATTACGAAGGGAGCTTTGGAGTGTGGAGAGAGAAATGTGGGTCTGAGGAGAGTCGCCTCTCTGCTGCCGACTCTGCTGGCTGGTTTCATCTATTCTGTCCAAGTGCAAACAGTACCTGAGATTCAAAGTCCATCTGCAAGGGTCCCTTCTCTAAACCGCAAAACCAACCCAGACAATCAAGGCGTGTTAACTACTCTTCTTACTGGAATCAAATACCTGACAAGAAGCATTAAAGGGAAGACAGATTCATGACATGGAGGCTGGGGCTCTGTCCATGGTGCCAGGAACTTCGGGTGAAACCTTTTACATCTCAGTGTATCAGGAAGCAGGGGGTTGGATTCAAATGGGGGCCAGGCTGTAACCCTCTGGCCCTGAATGACCTGTTTCTATGTCAGCTAGGCTCCATGTACAAAAGATTCACATCTTCCCCATCATCTGAGGACCAAGTAGTCAGACACATGGGCTTGGGGATGGCATTTCACACTCAAATAATAGTACCAGGCCAGTGTTACTGTGCAGTTTTAGGGGTTCTTCATTTCTGAGCTTTAATTGCATGTGAGTGCAGCTTCAGCTGAGGGTCCTGATTTCAACCTCAATTAGGCAGGCATTGGATTAGATGCCTTTTTTTTTTTTTTTAACCATCACATCGTAAGAGGAATCTGTTACATTATGACTGAAATCACTTTCTATGGTTGTATTTGTCTATGTCTAGAAGTAAAACTGCAACAGGAACTTACTAGTTTCTGGGTGCCTGTGTGCCCTTACTGTGACTATGCTATTTTAATTTTAGAAGCTTTATAGTATATTTCTGAAGTCTGGAAATGAGTATGTTCTATTCAAATTCCCCTCAAGGATGCTTTGATTATCCAGGGTCTTTTTTTTATATATATAGAGAGAGAAAGAGACAGAGAGAGAGAGAGAGAGAGAGAGAGAGAGAGAGAGAGAGAAAATGGGTGCACCAGGGCTTCCAGCCACTGCAAACGAACTCCAGATACATGTGCCCCCTTGTGCATCTGGCTAACGTGGGTCCTGGGGAATAGAGCCTCGAACTGGGATCCTTAGGCTTCACAGGCAAGCGCTTAACCGCTAAGCCAAGCCATCTCTCCAGCCCATCCAGGGTCTTTTGTGCTTTCATATGATTTAAACATCAAACAGCACATCTCAAAATGTAATATAGAATCCAATTAATAGGCACAATTTTTGTAGTGTATGTTATTGGTTTCAAAATAAACTTAGTTTTTAAAAATGTATCACTCTGCATTTATCTCAAATTTGCTCCAGTGCATTTTAATCCCATTATAGTGTTGGGGTAACATAACTGGAACTTCTCACAAAGCTTTGCATTTGTTGTCAAACAGGAGCACTGGGGACTCTCATGAAGTGGGGAAGGAACTCCTTAATGGGTTCACTGGGAAGGTCTGACAAGAAGAAGATTTGCTGTTAAAAATATTTGAGAAACTCTTGAGTTAACCCTTCAACACTGGCTCCCAAATACTCCCTCAAATGTCAATGTCTAGGGAGGGAGCCTCCTCTGGAAGCCCATTCCATGTTACCATCACTTACATATATTTAAATGACATCATACCAGTGGCTCCTTCACTTAATACATTACAGGCATTTATTCCTTCTTTCCTGTAAACTCAGTAGCTGTGGATTTCACATCAGCAATTTCACCATCGTCTTCAAATGTTTGTGCATAACCCAACCTATGATTTGGCTAGGATATTAACTTGACTAATGTTTTATTCCAGGCTGACATATAGAATTGAGTCACTTAACTGGATAAGTGGATGGATCCTGATAGCATCCGATTTTGACGTTTTTCTTCTCTTTATGTTCATAGTAATTTCCATGAAAGCAGCTAATTGCCATCTAAATGACTTTAGTTCTATATTTATGACTTATAAAGGATCTGAAGGTAGCCATTAATATTTTCAGCTATATGTAATAGCATATTTTATGAGGAAATATGTACTCTGGTGGTATTTATATATTTAGGATATTGGAAGCCTTTAGTCAGTATGCCTAATGGTTTCCAGTGATCTCTTCAACAATCTTTCTCCATTAGACATTTTTCCAAAGAGCCTTAAGCACTGTCTCAGCATTACTTTACTATTATGGAGAACATATGGAAGGAAAGATATAGTGGAGACCAGAAAGATTTTAATAGATTAAGAAATAAAATCAGGGGCTGGAGAGAGAGCTCAGAGTTGTCAAGGCACTTGCCTACAAAGTCTAACGACCAGGGTTCTACTCCCCAGTTGCCACATAAAGCCAGATGCACAAAGTGGCGCATACACCTGGAGTTTGTTGGAGGCCCTGGTGCACCATCTCTCTCTGCTTATAAATAAATAAAAATAAAAATAAAATTGAATCATATAGCACTGTAGAGGAAGACAAGGGACATGACTTACATCTTTAGCACTTGGAGGAAGCAAGCCAATGGTATGCTGTGATCAACATGTGCCTCGGTGCAGTTGACAGAAATTCTCAAGGTAAGTATTTACTCACACACACTATATGAAGGAAGTTTGATGTGCAGTAACTTTTCCTCCCTGCATGAAACTACTTAAATGCTTATTTAATATGTGTAATATATTTACAGCCCCTTTTGCTTCAGAACTGATTAGATCTGGCTTATAGATAACTGAATGATTTGATGATACAGTATGTAATGATAATAGCTATGTGGACAACTTTCTCCAGGTATGTTTTACATGTAGACAGGAAAATTATATTCAGAGAGACTAGCAGTGGACAGCATGTATGCCAGCAATGGCAAACTATAGCCCATGGGACAAAAATCCAACCTTACTTTCTTATAATCTAAAAGCTAAGAAGTATCCATTTTTCATTGTAAATGAAAAAAGGTGGAAAGAAGAATAATTTGTGACATGCATAAATCAAATAAAATCCAGATTTTAGTGTCCTTAATGGAGTTTTATGGGAACATAGCCATACTCATAGATGTATAATTGACTTGCTCGTCAACTTTCAGTTGCTGCAAGAAATATCTGAGTTAATCAATATATAAAAAGAAAACACTTATTTTGGCTTACTCTTTCAGAGGTTTCAGTCTGTGATTATTTGTCTCCCATGGGCTTGAATCTCTGATGGCACATCATTGAGTGGGCATATGGGGAAGAAATCACTGCTCACCTCATGGTCAGACAGCAAACCAGAGCAAGAGAAAGAGACTGGTGTCCTACTGTCTGCAGTAGGTGTCCCCCCCCCCCCAATGACTTTAAGACATTCCACTAGTCTCTACCTCTTAATGATGCCACCACATCCCAATAGCACCATGCTAGAACCAAGCCTTAAGCACATGGACTTTTGGAGATCCAAACTATTGAGTCTACTCTGTGATGCTCATGCCGTATGTTAGTGCTGAGCAGTTGTGACAAAGACTCTATGGTGGCCTGTCTGGTGCTTCAGAAGTGAATGGTTGCTGAGCCATGCTGTAGACCAAGGATGCTTTAAGTTTTCCATTCATGACCCAAGGAGCTTTTATATAACACAAGGTATATAAACAAATGAAATAAGTACACAGATCAAACACTTGCTGATAATAAATCAAATTTTTAAAAAGACAATACTTTGGTTTAAATATAACTTTATAGTTTTAACATTTATTAAAGGTAAAAGCAAATTTATATACTAAGATGGATGTGCTTGTTTTGTTTTATATAAATAATTAAATCTGGATGAATATTTGATACTGCAGGGTACATAGCATCTTCAGTGTTTTTCCAAAATGATTGATATTTTGATATTATAATTGTGAATGCTGAGAACACTGCTTCATAGAATACATAGCTCAAAATGACAGAAGTATGATTAGGGTCATTTCAGAAATTGTTTAGAAATCCTGTCCTCATCCAAAGCCAAAATTCATTTAATGATTGCTTTTTTATGACACTCAAGTTAGTGACTCATAGGATAAACATTTGCACATGATAAAATCTAAAGATTTTCTAGTTTCATGCTCACATGAGGAAGCATAAAGGTAGGGAGATAACATAAGACTTTGTTTTCCATAATTAAACAACTATGTTTCTATAAGAACAGAAAACTTTGCATATACAGTAAAGACATGGCCAGCATCCATCACAATGACTCAACACAGTGAAGCTTCCAGGGGTGTGAGTTGGTCATCTTGGTCCTCCTTCCTCATGCAGGAGCTATTTCAAACTCAGTTACTGTGGGTTATGTCCCCACATGGGGTCACAGAACTGAATGTAGCATTTACAAAAACCTTGGCAATAGTAAAGGGCTTCTGAAAGTGCAATGACAAGAAATTAATTCAAAATCAGTCGTGTGATGAATGCAAGATATTTCTGCCAGTGCTCGCATGTGCTGCATCACGCAGCTTTACCGCAGCCCGGTACTGAACCCACAACATGCGCTGTGCATGCGGTCACGTCAGGCCAATGACCCCTGCCTGAAACATCATGCCTCACACTTGACACTGTTGTATGCTAATTGTAGTGTTTTGTAAGTTCATTAGTTTGTTTTGCTTGGCTTCTGTGTTACTAGGACTTGACTCTGAAGCTTCATGCGTGGTAGGTCATCATTCTATCACTGGCCTCTGCTTCTGGATCCAATGGGTAGCATGTGCTGTCTTGGAGTGGTAGAGGTTGCCAAAACCTTGCCCTTTCCAGCATCCTGGTTGAACTCACATTAAAGAGCTGCCCAGAAAGCTTCAGTTTGAATTTGTCTTCCACTTGTTACCAGCAACATATTATATCCCTTCTGAGTATATTTCCTTACTTAAATAGTGAGAATTTTACATGATTCTTGACTCATCTGTTTCCTAGGGTTGGTATAAGACTCAAAAGGGCACCGAATTAACATTTCCTGAGTGTTGTACTCAGTTCCACATTGCTGGGATGAAAATCCAAAGAGACACAGTTTATCGGAGGAAGGATTTTTTTTTTTTCAGCTTACAAACCCAGGGGGAAATCCATCAATAGCTGAAGAAGCTGGCTCCTTTTTATAGATCAAAGCAGAGAGACATCACCAATAGCCAGCACCATAAGCATGCAGGAATAGCCAGAGCTCAAACTGCTCTCTTGGTACCTTTGGTCTGGAATCAGATCGGCGCCCAGTGGCACACCCTCTCCAGCAGGCTGCTGGGGACTTAAGCAGGAAGCTTAACCTTTTACAAAATAAAACCAGTAAGGGGGGGGGGCGCTGATCAGACAGAGGGTAAAAAAAAGCTTAACCCTAAAATCATGGACTCTATCCAGTAAATCTCAGGCCCAGAATTGGGTTGCCCCCACCCCACAGGGATCTATTGGCCAGAGATACCCATTAGGTCATCAAAACAATGTAGGTCATTGTCCAAATACTCCATTACCTGTCAGAGATAAAAGGTAAGACCCTATTGCTTACGAAAACACTGGCTGCAGTCACAGGACATTGGAATATCATGTTGGAACCTAAAGGGAAACTAGCTCCCACCTGGCTAGCCCTCATAGTGCTGGAAAGCCTTATGGGAGCCAGTGGAGGACAATGTTCACCATCAGCATGAATAAGCAGGGCACCCTGCATAACTGTTCTCTGATTGGACATGAGGCCCACTCAGTGGGACAGAACTCGTATGTAGTACTGGAAACCAAGTCAGAATCCCATGGTCGGGAAACACAGACTTCAGAAAGAAGTCGTCACTGCTCTCTGGAGAACAAGGGTAGGCTTGCACACCAAAAACAAAAAAGTCTTTCAAATAAAATTTGCATACCCCTTTTAACCCAAGCTGCTTTCACTCTTGTTTGGACAATCTGCTTTATTTTACAAGCAAAGAAAATGGCAGAGAACCAAGATCCATCGATGAGACAAGAAGATAGCCAGCTGCCCACCACAAGACATGCCGCTTCTATCATATCTGCCATGACCTAGGAAAAGTTGAACAGGACTTGGCAACATGAGTACTGCTCTTACTGCTAGTCTGACAGTCAGATCCAGGGAGATGGTGATCAATCAAAACCTATCACAGAAGAAATCCAGAGGCCACAGAGAACTCAAAACTAAATGGGACTACCAACAGGCCTGGCTTGGCTCAGGGAACATTGGAGAAAAGGAAGCACAAAGATTGTAAGAGCTAGAGTGGGTAGGAAATCCTGAGGCATAGTCCCTCCTCACCCCACTGGGGCTGACTCAGGCTTTCATGACTCTGAAGTGAATACCATAACCCCACTGAGGAGGGCCCCCAGGGTAACGAGAGCTTGGGCAAGGGGACAAAACAATATAACATGTTATAATATATATTAAATTAAATTAAAAGAATCCCTGAGACTATGGGGGAACATACACTCACATTCAAACCACTGCACTGAGGTTTACCTATATCCCAGAGTGTGAACTGAATGCCTTTTATGTAATATTTCATAAGAACTAGGATCTGATTTCAATATTTTACTGTTTATTAAATATTAAAATATCTTTAATACATAAGATATCAAGATTCAAACCAAATGTGATGTCACACACCTATTCTCTCAGCTACTCAGGAGGCTGAAGCGGGAGGACTGCAAGTTCAAGGTCAACCTGGACTACAGCATGATGGAAGCCAAACTGAGTAGCTCAGCAAGACCCTTTCTCAAGTTGAAATTTTTTTTTCTTTGGTTTTTCGAGGTGGGGTCTCACTCTAGCCCAGGCTGACCTGGAATTCACTATGGAGTCTCATGGTGGCCTCGAACTCAAGGCGATCCTCCTATCTCTGCCTCCCGAGTGCTGGGATTAAAGGCGTGCGCCACCATGCCTGGTGTTCAAGTTGAAATTTTTTTTAAAAAAATTATTGAGGATGTAGCACAGTGGTGGAGCACCTGCATAGCATAATCAAGGCTCTGGGTTCCATTCCCAGCACCAGGACAAGAAAGATCCTGATTCACTTGCAAACCCTTGCCCACCTGGCCAGCACCTTCTATCACTATGTCAGATATCAAGCTACACTTTGCAGAATGACAGATAGAATTTTAAGTGGAATCAAGGCCATACACAGTGTCCTATCAAGTCTTAACGAGGGTGTATGATTGGGCAGGGGAGATGGCACTGGCTGCACAAGCATGAGGACCCAAATTTGAGCCCCAGTAGTTAAAAGCTAAATGTACCCACACATGCCTGTATCTCCAGTGAGGAGGGGAGCAGAGAGGATTTGTGGGGTTTGCCGGTCAGCCAGTCTTGTTGCAAAAACACTGAAAGCCCCAGGTTCAGTGAGAAACTGTCTTTAGGAGATTAAGTGCAAGAGCAATGGATGACACCTGACATCTTCCTTTGGAATCTGTACACATGTACACAGGGTTCATGCCTCTGAACACATATGCATACACCACACACGTATACGCCACAATACTACACACACACACACACACCACATGCCAAAAGAATATGTGACTGATAGTGGAGTTCCAAACTGACTTTCTTGGAAATAATGTATGGAGGGTTCTGGTGGGGAGGAGTGTGGAAGTTTGAATGCATGTCCCCCAATATATTCATTTTACTAAAGCTCCTTGGATCTCCAGCTTCCTGGTTGGAGGAGGTGCCACTATGGGTGGATCCTGGGGTCCAGCCTTAAGGTGTTTGTTACTGTGGTTGGATCTGAATTCAGCCTAAGATATGCAAAGTGCCTGAGTTCTGCCTGGGTTCCTGGAGTGTGCTTGCTTATGGTGGTGCTGCTTTTCTCTCTGTGTGGATCTTGAAAAGGGACTAACTGCTACCATTATGGAACCTCTCCCTAGACCTTTAAGCTTTAAGTAAATTCCTTCTTCCTCCCATAAACTGTGTTCTGGAGGTTCACCCCAGTGATGAGAAGTTGACTTGATAGAATTGGTACCAATGGGTGCTATAGTGTTGCTGAGATGAATCTGACCATGTAGATTTTTGTCTTTTGGAACTTGTGTGCTGGAGAAATGGGCATAGACTTGGTGTTTGCAACAGAAGATGCCTACCAGAATGGTAAGCCAAGTCTCATGGACTATTCCTATAATAGTTTGAAACTGCTAAGTGCAGAGAGAATTGTACCTGGAGGCTTGGCTTATGAACCTTCTAAGGGGAAAGAAAGACTGCAGAGAGTTTTATTGGAACTGGGCTACCAGCATAACGGCTGGCTGGGTTCTGGTGCACATACCCAGAAAGTTTGATCAAGGTTAAATTTGTAATGGACTGATGTGCTTGGCTAAGATATAGAACTGAGAAATTTAAGATTTAAAGTTGGAAAAACTCAAAGAAGTTTAAAATTTACTGGCACAGAGACTAATTTAGATTACTGAAGCTGCTATTCTCAAACACATTAGCAATCTTAAGGAAGATGGTCCAATTGCTTTACATTAAAACAATTGAGAGAATGCCTGAGGTGATTCCACCCCAGAAAGACTGAATGGTAGGAATACACTCTTTTGAAAGGAGTTGACTGGGAAAGGAACCTGCTCTTCAAGGTCACGATTTATTTCAGTCACCTCTGAATTAAGACATGGCTGTGTCCTGCACATCTGGTATTGGTTTTGGAAGCATGAAAATATGCATGGAGTGGGTCATGGAGTTCACAAGATTCCAGGAGTCTCTGCTGAGATGAGGCATGAGAAAAAGGATATTCCTGTTTTAAAGGCTGGAAAGGCCAGTGAATGGAGTTGAAGATGGATTATAGTTTGCCTGGAGATCTGAAGATGTTTTGGATATACCATGACTGTGCAAGGGCTACCATGGAGCACTGTTAGCTAGGGATGGAAGATTTACCTGGCTATGCAGCCCAGCCACAGGGGTGGAATTTGGAATTCTGGAGACTGTCAGTCACTAGTTATGATATCAGACTTGAACTGCAGATGCTGATGTTTGCTTGATGGTTATTAGGTTCACATTGGTCCAGTCTCTCCTTGCTATGCCTTGTAGCAGTTGGAAATATTTACTCTTTGCCTTTATATGTTGTGTTATGGGGACTGGTGTTGCACAAGTAAGACCATTGACTCACGGAATGTGAGGTAAAGCTTCACTGGGTAAAAAGAAAGAAGAAGAAGAAAGCTGGTGCATCAGATCTGCATCCCAGAGTTCGGGATCTCAGGATGCAGCCCCGAACTATTTGGAGTGTCAGCTTTTATTGGAAATTATCACATGATGTTTATAGAAAAAAAAAAAAACAGGATGGGAGTTAAACCATAAATCAGCTACAGGAAGCGCCTGGGGGGTGTGAGGTAGGCCTGTGACCAGGAGTCTCTGAATGTCCCGCTTATCTGCCCTTATGGAATTTTGATCACCAATGCAGGCCTGGTGTAATGCTATTCAGACCAGCAGAGCCTCCTGTTTACCTGCCATCCCCATCTGCTTAAACAAGTGTTTCATTCTTTTCTTTTATGAGCTCCTACAAGGAAGTGACTTCTCTTTTTCTCTAAGCTAGTTATAAAGAAATGTAGAGAAATATAACATTTTGCTCACTTTACATTTGAAAGTATATAAGTTGTTTTGATTTTACAGGACTCACAGGTAACAGACAATCTTAAATTTCACATGAGACTTGGGACTTTGGAACAATCTTAAGTTGGTAAACATTATAGATACTTTTTAAGCTGGACTGAATATAATTTACAGTGTGAAATGGTTATGAATCTATTGGGGGCCAGGGGTAGAATGTGGTACATTGGATGTATATTCCTTAATTGATTCAGTTTTATTAGAGCTTCTTAGATATCCAGCCCCCTGGCTGGAGGAGGTTTCACTCTGGGAAGATCCTGGGGTACAGCCCTAAGGTGCTTGTTACTGGGGGTAGATCTGAATCCTCACCTAAGATATGCAAAGTGCCCGGGTTCTGCCTGGGTTCCTAGAGTGTGCTTGCTTATGGTGGTGTTGCTTCTCTCTCTGCATCTGTGAAAGGGGATCAATGTCTTCTGACATTATGGAACTTCTTCTATATCTGTAAGCTTCAAATAAATTCCTTTTTCATCCCATAAACTGTGTTTGGTCTGGAGGTTCATCCCAGCAACATGAAGCTGACTGTGAGAGGGATCTAGGAAAATTGGTGAAAGGTTTCCACCTATGGAAGAGACATTTAAAGTGAAAAACCACAAGTGGAAGGAATAGAAATGTAGGTTTTTATTATAGGAAGAGGGAAGGGTTGCAGAGTTCCCACTTGGAAATGAGAGACAGTGTTCTGTATTGCTTGGTTTACTTGTTGCCCCAACTATACACACACATGCATCTTTCTTTTTTTTCATAAAAAAAGAAAACCAAGCTCTGCGTTGTATAGACTTTAGCCTAACTGTAATTATTATTACAGATAAATCTCTTCAGTCTTGGCCAATATGATCCTGCCAAGACCCCAATGAAGCAGAACTAATAGATGGTCTGAGAAATAACACCTTGAATCATTTCCTCCTGTAGTTGGAAGGCTATGATGCTTTCTGTCCCACTGGATGCTGCCCAGGACCAGGGATTGCATCAATTTTCTCTTATACACGAGGATGAGGACAGGATCCAGCAAATGTCATTGTCAGGAAATACACTGATTTGCCAATTCAGTAAACCTCCATGGTTTGCTTGCTCAAACACCTTGTCTCAGCCAAGAAAAGATGGAAAAAAGAATTGGAGCTGAATGGAAAGCCAAATAACAATGTTCTCTTGTAGATGGTTTTACGGTCAGTTTTGAGGTTATTGTTACCTTTTTTTATTTTTAATTTTAGCTTAAACTTTATCTGATGATTGGATGATTTTCTAGGGAATTTATAGGCCCTGGAGTGACTCTTCAAGGCATTTAAGACATTTGGTAGCAAGTTCTTTTGACAGAATTTTTCCTGGTCTGCAGTCTCTATTTTAAATATTTTGACTTTGTTTTAGTATTACTTTAACAGATAAAGTTGTATGTACTTATAATGCACAACATGATATTCTGAAGTTGTGAACTGCATGGATCATGAATGGCTATATTTGGCTAATTAGGTGATACATTGCCTTGTGTAGTTTTCACTTTTCTTGCAGCACCGGGGATGGAACCCAGGCACTTTCTTGTGCTAGGCAAGTGTGCATTGGGTTACCCAACCAGCCATTGCATGCTTCTCATTTTTGTGGGAGAATTCCATGTTTCTAGTCTGTTGGCATTTTTTCAAGAATACAATATGTATTTTTCCGCTCCCTCTCCCTTTCAACCTCCTTATAATGCTGGGGGTAGAACCCAGGCCCTTGTGCATGATAGACAAGTGCTCTACCATTGAGCTACATCCCAGTTCTAGTTCAATGTGAAGAGCAGTTTCGCAGGGCACTCTGATTTTCACTGGCTGGTTTGGTAGCCTTCTTACTTCAACGCTTTGTATACACCATTCCATTCTTTTCTGTACTATCCTGTCGCTGCTGGGAATTCTGTTGCTAGACACTCCCTTATATGTGGCTTCCTTCTTTTCTCTTGCTTTTTATTTGGGGGGGGGGAGGTATCCTTTTCTTATGGTAGTTTGTCACTATAAATTATATCATGGAGTATTTGTGCTGGGACTAAACATGACTGGAGACTTGATCCCTCTACACTTGGACAATTACATTTTTTTTTTTTTCAGGCTTGAGCACATTTCTGCTAGTATTTCTTTAAATAGACTTTCATTCCTTTGTGTTTCTTTCTCTTATTCTTCTCAATATTGTAATATAAAATTTGCTCTTTGGATGCTTTCTCATACATTGTGTAAACTTTATTCAGTTATTTTTATTTTTAAGATATTTTTATTTATTTATTGGAGAAAGAGAGGGAGGGCATGCTAAGGCCTTTGTCACTGCAAACACACTCTTGACATATGAGCCATTTTGTGCATCTAGCTTCCCATGGGTGCTGGGGAACTGAATGCCTTTAACTCCTGTGTCATCTCTCCAGCACTATTTTTATCTTTTGATGGCGTGTTTCCACATAATCTGCCTTTGAGTTCATGACTTTTTTCTTTTACTTGATCAATTCTACTTTTTCTCTGCATTTCGCATTTCACAGATTGCACTTTTCACCTTGACTTTTTAAATCTCACCAGTAATGTTTGCATTGTAATCTCCGCCTTTTCTCATTTTATTGAGTTATCTCTCTATCTTTCCATGATGTCTTCTGATCTTCCTTAAAGTGGCTATTTTGATATCCTTGGCAGACAACTCATGCATATTCATTTCTTTAGGTTCAGTCACCTGTGGTAACGTTATGCTTCCTTGATTGTTCTTTTTCCTTGCAGCAGAGCCTCGAGGTCAGTGTCTTGGGATCAGCAGTTCCCTTTTCCAGTATTTGCAAAGTGACTTGATTGGAGATTCTTGGTTGACTGTCTGCCATGGTCTCAGGTTGTTATAGTGAATATGTCTGTAACCTGGGGCCAGCTGTATGAGTGCAACACTGGAGAGTTCTAGACAACTAGGACACACTGCAACTTTCATGATGCTGGAGTGCATAGGAAGCCCAGGGCTGCTAAGGCCTGCCTGCCACTGAGAGCTATCTAGAGTCTGCAGTAGGTGGAATCCATCTAATCGTGGTAGAGCTTGGGCATTATGGCTTAGGTGTGGTTTAAATGTGGCTCCTGAACATGCTTGTGTTGCAAACTTCGCTCCCAATGTGGTGATAGTGAGAGGTGGTGAAACATGCAAGAAGT
Source organism: Dipus sagitta (assembly GCA_036346955.1). NCBI lineage: Eukaryota > Metazoa > Chordata > Mammalia > Rodentia > Dipodidae > Dipus > Dipus sagitta. The sequence continues at coordinate 331,078,897 of CM070770.1, forward strand.
GGTGGCAGGTGATTCGCTCATTCAGACAGTGCACTCATAAAGGTTTCAGGCAGTTCTCTTAGAAGCTAGGTTAGTCCTTGCAAATGTGGACTCTTATAAAGGAAGGCGTCCTCACACATTTTCTCCTGCCTGTAGCCCATGCCCTTCATACTGCTCCACCATGTTCACTGAGCAGATGAAACCTCTTGAGATCGGATTTTCTGCCACCCCAACTGTGAACTGAATTAACATCTTGGCTTTATACTTTGTTACACAACAGAAAACAGTCTGATAAATTGGTTATCGACTCTTCCATACACACCCTGATTCCTGGGGCTGCATTGACCTGCTCAACACTGGGTCTGGTGTGGAGGCTCAGCTTGTGGGTGGGTACTGGCTTGGAGTCTGGCTGTGGGATCTACCTCATGCTGGAGTCAAGGGAAACCTTGTCTCTGCGCTCTAGGGATTCGAGTTTGGAGAGGGATAATAAAGGCAATGCAAAACTTTTTCTTTCCCTTTTTGTGATAGTTAAACTTAAGTGTCATCTTGTCATGACTTAGAATCACTTAGAAAAGATATCTCTAGGCATGTCTATGAGAGTGTTTACAGAGTTTTAACTGAGAAGACCTGTGCTGGATGTAGGTATGCCATTCTATGGGCTAGAGTCCTGGATTAAATAAAAAGGAGAAAGCAGAGCATCAGTATTAATCTCTCTCCCTCTCTCCTGGCTGTTGATGATATAAGACCAGTTGTCTCATGCTTCTGCTGCCATGCCTTCTCTGCCATGATGGTCTGTCCTCTCAAACCATGTCAAAATAAACCCTCCCTTCCTCACTGCCTTACTTTTTCCCTCCCTCTCTCCTTTCCTTCTTTCTTCTCTCCCCTTCCTTTCCACTCTTTCCCTCCCCTCCCCTCTCCTCCCTTCCACTCCCTTTCCTTCCCCTCCTTTTCCCTCCCATCCCATCCCATCCCCTCCCCTCTCCTCTCCTCTCCTCTCTTCTCATCTCCTTCCTTCCTTCTTTAGGTTGCCTTTGCCAGGTATTTTGTTACAGCAATGAGAAGAGTAACTGATGCACTTCTTCAGTGAGTTCTTTTTATTCTCATGCTACAGCCAGGTGCTGTGATACCTGGTTTTAAGGCTCTCATGAAGGTACTTTTGTTTGTGATTTGCTGCTCAAAATGAAGTTTCACAGGGTGTTAATAATGGAGTTACCTATTCCACCACTTGTTTCTGACTGCAAGCTTTCAGGTACCTTCTTAGTACTAGATTTTGGTTCCTTAAACAAATTTATACATCAGACTAACTTTTCAGAAGTAAATACATTATCTTCTAAGTGCTACTTTAAACAACAGAGGTGCTGGAGAGATGGCTTAGCAGTTAAGGCATTTGCCTGTGAAACCTAAGGACCTAGGTTCAATTCCCCAGTACCCATGTAAGCCAGATGCACAAGGTGGTGTATGTGTTTAGAGTTAGAGTCACTTGCAGTGACTAGAGGCCCTAGCATGCCAATTCTTTCACTCTGCCTCCCTCCCTCTTTCTCTAGAGTGAATAAACCATTTTTTTTTAAAAGTCAGAGAGGTCAGCATCAGTGGTGAATTAGCAACTGGCCAATAGCAGTGCTTTAACTAGTAACCGTACTTAATAAGGGAAGAAGAAGCCTAGTGGTTGTGGTTGCAAGCCTGGGTCAGCAGCCCAAAGTTGTCTTTAAGAACAGGCACTCTGGGCTGGAGAGATAGCTCAGCAGTTTAGGTGCCTGCCTGCAGAGCCTGATGACCTGTGTTCAAATCTCCAATACCCATGTAGAGCCAGATGCATAAGGTGGCACATGCATCTGGAGTACATTTGCAATGGCTAGATGCCCTGGCACTCCCATTCTCACTCTGCTTGCAAATAAATAACTTAATAAAATGTTTCAAAAAATGGGCTGGAGGGATGGCTTAGCAGTTAAGCCAGATGCACAAGGTGATGCATGTCTCTGGAGTTAATTTGCAGCAGTTGAAGGCTATGGCATGCCTGTTCTCCTCCCTGCCCCATCCCCTCTTTCTTTCTCAAATATAAGTAAAAATAAAATATTTAATTTTTTTTTTTAAAAGAACAGGCACTCTTTCAAACACTCTTCTCTGATACCACGGCACGGTGGGACATGCTCTTCATGCTCTTTCTGATGGCTGCAAGAATGTGGGCATAGTCATGGGCAGCATATTCTCATACCATGTGGAAGCTAGTGAGCAGGCAGAGCCTTGGCTGGAATATTCCCCCTGCAGCCTTGTCTTGCTAATTCAGGAAATCAAATGCTTCTTGGAAACCCTTACACAGACTTCCAGTAATGTCTTCTGGACAACGCCTGGGTCATAGTTCACTCCTGGCTACAGCAGAGGCCACTGAAAATGGATTGCTGCCAATGGTCAATGAGGTCACTAGGAATGTTCCAGATCAGTATGATCTATTCCCTGGGGGCATCACATTGTCACCAAGATGGAATACTGGCTGCACAGATTCAGCTAAGGACCTCTGCCTCAAGACTCTATTTTTGGCCTTCGTGGTAAGAAGGCCAAAGAAAAATCAGAAATTTGTATATCATTCTTCATAAAGTATCCATGATTATGTATTTTAATAGCATTTCTCTTTCTTCAACTTAATCTAAGTGACACACCAGGATTTGGTTTTCAGTGTTCCCTATGATATTTAACAGATCAAGAATACAAAAATATTCTGTTTATGTGTATTTCATCAGTCACAGATTATGAACACTACTTGAAATTGTAGATGTTTAAAGAATGTTTGCTAATTTTAAAATTGAAACAACGAACACATTCCATGTTAATGACAACTGTTTCAATGGAAATTCCAGAGGGAGAGAGAGAGAGAGTGAATGGGCACACCAGGGCCTCCAGCTACTGCAAACGAACTCCAGATGCATGCGCCATGATGTGCATCTGGCTTCATTAGCAATTTTTAATGAGGTATTTTCATTGTATTTTTAGACATAATGCTTTACACACTTTACAGACTAGTGTGTAATCATGTTACCATAACTTATGTGTACTGTGAATGCACATTAACTTTCTTCAATGTTTGGACTAACAGACAATAGCCAAATTTTTATATATCTCCCTTTGCTTTTACCATATCATATGTTGTTTTGGTTGAAATATGTGATGATAGATAAAATGGAGGATTATTTTAGTTGCTTTTCCAGATAATTGGTGATATTTTGTGTTCTATAAAGAAAATTGAGAAGTAGCAGTATCTTAAAAGGTTAGTTTACACTTAGAATAATGATCAATATGCAAGTGATTTGGGTCACTTCTGAACCAAAGCAACTGAATCCTGAGTGATTATTATGTTTTCTTTTTTGAGGACTCAGAGGCTGTGTCAAAGTTCACATAGCCATGGATGAAGGAAGGCGGTGGAGCTAAACAACTTCCCTATGAGCATGGTGAGACATCACTGAGATTTGAAGTTGTTACAACTTCTATAACTTACTCTGTTATGACTAATTAACATACATTATAAAATTCGTGCCAAAGAGTTATTTTATGATATAATTAGAATCTAACTGCATACAGTTCCATAATGACTTTTCTCACTCAACTTGATCTTCCTTGGTATTTAAATAAACAGATGTAATAAAACCTTTTATGCATCCCTCCCTTATTTCCATGTTAATCCTTAAATCTCCACAGATTTCAAGGTGTTTAGGTATGCACATGGATAGTTAGATGTACATTTACAAGTATACAGACACAGATGCAGAGGCACACAGAGATAAGGAGAGTGGAGTCAGAGGTTAGGAAGGCAGAAGAAGATGCTAGAGCAGGTTCCTTGGCTGCTGTCTCTGAGGACGTCTTACACAGAATGCAAGTCAATATTTACTCACACCTTGAGTCAGGTTGACTCAGTGACCAAGTAACCCATGCAAGGCTGAGATGCATTTGGCCTACATGAAACAGTACGTGCTTAACATTAATAGTCATTTTTTAATTAAGACTTTTCCTACACAAAAGAAAAACTGATGGAGCCATAGGTAACATTTTTCTAATAAAGTTTTTCTTTAAGAATATGCAAGACGGGCTGGAAAGATGGCTTAGCGGTTAAGGTGCTTGCCTGCAAAACCAAAGGACCTCGGTTCGATTCCCCAGGACCCACATAAGCCAGATGCACAAGGTGGCACATGCATCTGGAGTTTGTTTGCAGTGGCTGGAAGCCCTGGTGCACCCATTCTCCCTCTATCTAATTCCTGCTCATTCTCTCTCTCTCTCCCCCTCTCTCTCCCTCTCAAATAAATAAATAAAATTTAAAAAAAGAATATGCAAGACTTTGGGGCTGGGGAAATTGGATTAGCAGTTAAGGCACTTGTCTTCAAAGCCAAAGGACCTAGGTTTGATTCCCCAGAACCTACATAAGCCAGATGCACAAGGTGGCGCATGCATGTGGAGTTGTTTGCAATGGCTGGAGGCCCTGGTGTGCCCATTCTCTCTCTCTCCTTCTCTCTCTAATAAATAAATACAAGTAAAAATATTTACAAAAGAATATGCAAGATTTTTTTAAAATCCCTGCCTGTTTTGTCTGTAAATGGTTGAAAGCAGAAAAAGAGAAATTTACCTGTGTGTGTCTGGTGAAAGGTCAGGACAGTGGTCCAGGTCTAACTTAATTTGCTGTGACTTCATTTGTGAAATCAGAACAACTGGACTAGGTAGTCTCCAAGCTTCTTTGCTACAGTAAAATTCTATGATTCTATAATTAGAAAAGAGCAGTTTTCAGAAAACCTTTTCTGAAGGTAATTTAATTTCTGGTGACCCTTGTGTCTTTGGGCTTTACAGAACACACTGCCATCTGGGACAGAGAGACAGACAAGGAGACACAAAAAACCAGAGATGAGGAAGAACAAAGGATAGAATAGAGGACTGGACAGATGGCTTAGGGGTTAATGCACTTGCCTGCAAAGCCAAAGGACCCAGGTTTGAGTCTCCAGGACCCACGTAAGCCAGAGATGCACAAGGTGTCTTATATATCTGGAGTTTGTTTGCAGTGGCTGGAAGTCTTGACAAGCCCATTTTCTTTCTCTCTTAAATAAATAAATAAATACTTTTTTAAAAAAGTTAAAGAAAAGATTGAATGAAGTATGCTTTAACCATCATTTCTCCTCACTTATGGTTCCTGCACACAAACCTGCCACCTACACATCGAGACGTCTTCCAGGTCTTCTAGACCTGGATCCCTGTGTGATGGAGTCAGCAAAAAAGCTGCTGACCAGGAGACATTTCTTCCCAGCTCTGCTCCAACCTCCCCATGCCTCCAGTCTCTGCTCCACTCTTCTCCATGACATCAGAGTATCCCATTAAGCTGGTAATTTCATTGGCAAACGACTTACCACCATGAACTCGTTATTAGGTGATGTCCGAAATCAAATAGGAAAGTCAGAGAAAACATTTACCTCCCAGTAGCCTACCCTCCTGTTCTTCATCCCAGGTTTTTATGATCAAGAAAGGAGGACCATGCCTCCAGCTAGGGAAAGGTATGGCAAAATAATCCTCATCATAAGGAATGCAGTCTAAGACCTCTCACGAGACAATTTTACTTTAAATACTGGCATAATGGGAAAAGACAGACTCCAAACCAAAAACGCATGAGGCTCAGATTTAGTTTGTTCATGCAATGGGAGAGGATTGGCGGGTGTGGGGCTTCTCACCCGGTCAGTCTCTGAGCAAACTCTTCAGAGCATCACTGACTGCGAGGCTCTTCCTGAAGTCTACAGAAATTGCAAGTAAGCCAGATGCTTCGCTAAGGAGATCAACCCTTCTGGATGAGATGTTTTAGGGTAAATGTCTTTTCCATGCTTTGGCTTCCATTTCTATGATCAACCATCATCCTCACCCCTGGCAAAGAGGCAGTAAAACTGATTCCTCTGTCTTAATAGCTGTTCTCATTATTGGAGGGAAAACCATCAGCCAAGACCTAGGCATGTCTTCTCAGGCCATCCCTGCCAGGCAGAGCCCACCCCTTAATCAAGTCTTACTGCTAGCTGGATCTGTGAGAAGTCCTATTTCACAGTAAGACATGAAAACTTTATCGGACTGAGGAAGGATAGAAAGATAGATAGAAAATGGTGGAGACATGAGAGGGAAAGAAGCCCCTCGCCCTGGAGTCTGACTGAAGCCTTTTGCCAGCTGTAAAGCAAAACTGTGGTACTATTAACCTGTGTTGTAAAGGCTGCTAACAGAGAGTTAATATTCCTTTCCTCTGCTGGGATTTTGTGTTGCAGTTGCAATGACCCAAGCTTAAGGCCTATATGTATATGACCCTGGGGAGGGCCTCATTCCCAATCTCAGTCATTGTTGGAGACTCTCAAACAAGATTGTTAATTTTATTTGCAGAAAAACATATTCTACCCTCCTTCATTCTGGGAATTTTCTCAACTAGAATCCTACCCTCAGGAGCTACTTGTGCTCTCATTTACGTTTCTTAACAATCCTTTGAAGATAGTAACTTCAAAACCCACCAAAACCCTACACATGACCACCATAAAGACGTTTTGTAATGAAAGGACTATTGCACATGACTCTTGTGACTCTCTTCACCTATGTTCTGAGGAGAATCTTCTGTGTGCCTCTCTTTCTCTCCTAATCCTCTATAGTATATTAAATTTATATTAAACTGTTTTTATTGATTCCCCAACCTGTTTTGTAAAGTGATTAGCACTGAAAAATCTTTTCTGAGTTAAAGCCATGAATTCTGAATTCTGTTTCTGGCCTGTGTGGAGCTCCTCAAAAATCTAGGGGAACTTCCCAGGCTGCTGAGGGTTGTGGCATGGGGCGGAGTCTCCTATCTCTGTCTCCCCCATATGCTAACACTATTATAGTGTCCCAAAAGGCCTAGCAATAAATCTTGTCACCTCTCACTCTTAACTAATCTGGATGAAACCATAGAAGAATAACTTAATTTTATTTATTTATTTATTTGCATGAAAGGAGAGAAAAAGGTAGAGAAGGAGAGAAAATGGGCACACCAGGACCTCCAGCTACTGCAAATGAACTCCAGATGCATGTGCCTACCCTGTGCATCTCACTTTATATGGGTCCTGGGGACTTTATTTTATTTTATTTTTTATGCAATTTCTTAAATATAGATAGACAACAAGTGGTCAACACTTTAGTGAGAAAAAATAAGGCAAATTGTGAAATCTAGAGCTGGAAATCTGTGACTTAAATATTGTCAATTTAGTAATGACACCATCTCAAGGAATTAACAAGGTCTCTGAATGTCTGTTTATTCATCAACTAAAACAAGCTAACAACAGAATTAACAATGGCAGCAAATAGAACCATACTCATTTTCTGTAGAATTTGTGTGAATGACTTATAAAGAATGCAAAACTACTAGATAGATTCCTTGTCTGTTTCCAGTAGCAACTGTTGTGGCTTGAATGTGAAGTGTCACCCATAGACTCATGTGTTTGAACACCTGTTCCCCAGCTGGTGGCACTATTTGGAAGGTGGTAGAATCTTCAGGAGATGGAATCTTCTCGGGCACTGCCAGGCACAGGCTGAAGCCTTCACGAGACGGGCCTGAGCTGCCAGGCACTGCTAAGGACCCCCGGGCTACAGGAGGCCACTCCCTCTCCAAGCCCCGCACACCTGAACTTAGGCTTTGCCCTGTGACCTTTGGCCAGTTGCCTAGGAAACTCCTTATGTGGTATCAGCCAGCAATCTTTGCACAGCCCCTCCCTGTACCCTACACCCTCCCCCCCGTCATTGCTTAGGTGCTGGAATGAATGGCCCCATATGCTAATGAGGCATCAGCAAGCAACCTTGTACATCCAGTCCCCTTAGGACCCTCTTCTCACCCTCAACTGCTTATAAACCCATTTCCCTATGGATTAAACCCAGCCGTTGACAGAGACTGTCTCTCAAAAGTGGTTCTTTCTTTTGTCACACTCATCATGGTTGCCTGGACACCTTCGGGGTTCTGCAGCCAGCCCTGAGGATCCAGAAACCCACAGAATCTTGCTGGAGGAAGTGGGTCACTGTGGGTGGACTTTAAGGTTTTATAGCTGGGCCCCACTTCCTATTGTCTTTTGTTTCCTGATTGCAGATTCAATGTGACCAGCTGTGCTACTCACGTTCCCCATTGTGATGAAGTGTATCCCCTTGTAACTGTGAGCCAGAATAAATCCTTTCCTGCTTCAAGTTGCTTCTGGTCAGCTATTGGGTCACTGCAACCAGAAAGTAACTAGTGGAGTAAAGCTCAGCTTTCTTTCCTTCCCCCAACACTCTTGTTTATCTTTTTAGTTTTATTATTTTTTATTTTATTTTATTTTATTTTATTTTTATGAGTGAGAGAGAGAGCGTGTGAGAGAGAGAGAGAGAGAGAGAGAGAGAGAGAGAGAGAGAGAGAGAATATTGGTGAGCCAGGGCTGCTAGCCACTGCAGTAGAACTCCAGATGCCTGCACACACCTCACCTTGTGCATCTGGCTTACATGTGTTCTGGGTAGTTGAACCTGGGTCCTTAGGCTTCCACAGGCAAGTGCTTTAACCACTAAGCAATCTCTCCAGTCCTTGTTCTATCTTTTACATTTGACATATGTGGGTCCAGGCTTTTGTCCCTCAGCAGATATCATTTACAAGTGCCATTTTCTCAATAATTGATAATATATTTATTATGCACACCTTATGTTAAAAGTGGATTTCTATGTGCTGTGAAGGACACAAGGAAATTGCTTGAATTCAAGATGTTTATGAGTTATAACTTAAACATAGGAAACTGCTTGTTTCATAGGAAAAGGCTGCATATGTTATTTTTTTCTAAATTAACATTATGAATAGCACTGCATCTAGAAGCCCTACTTTCATTTTACTATGACATGACATGTTTCATTTTTCTGTATTTAAACACACATGACTTTCTCTGTAGGATAAAAATTTCCAATGTTTGACAGGCTTGTGCATATGTAGAAGCAAATGACAGATGGTGATAATCAAGTCAATGGAGAAAGAGGAACTTTCTGTTTACTGATCACAATTACTTTCTGGTAGCTCTGAATAAATACCTGTCCAGAAGCAAGTTTATTTGGAGAGTTTATTTTCGGCTTACAGTTCTAGTGGGCAGAGTCCTTCATGTCAGGAAAGTCATAATAGGAGCAGGACCAGCTAGTCACTGATGCATCGGCAGAGAGGAAGAAGAGAGTGTGTGAATGGCCAGCAGGGCTGAACTGTAACGCCTCAAGGCCTACCACCAGGCTGCACAAGCTTCCCAAGCAACACAACTTTGCTGGGGACCCAAATATTCAAACACATGTAATGCCCCAGGGCCTCTTAATACTGCCAACGAGCTCCAGATGCCTGTGCCACTTTGTGTAAATGGCTTTCCATGGGGACTAGGGAATTGAACCCAGGCCAGTAGGCTTTGCAAGCAAGCACCTTTAACTGCTGAACCATCTTCCCAGCCCCAGCCATGTGTTGAAGATTCCCAATGTGGCACTATTTAGAGTCTGTGGGAGGTCTTTGGGCCACTGAAGCTATGCCCTAGAAGGAGATTATGAAGTCCTGGTCCCTTTCTGGTCCTTTCATTTTTGCTTTCTAGCTCTTGAGGTGAACATCTTGTGTGTTATTCCCTTGCTGCCTCTTCAAAGCCCCCAGACAGGGGGCCAATAATTTGCCTAACATATGCATGGCCCTGGGTTCCATCTGTAGCATTAAAAAAAGGGGGGCAATAATTTAAATTGTGAGCCCAAGAAAACCCTTTTTCTCTTCATAAGTCAGTATCTCAGGTATTTTATTATTGTAGCAGAAATTTGACTAGCAGAAGATGTAGAACAAAGTTTTGTTAACTTTTCCTCAGAAAGCATTAAAGTATTGAAAATTAAATATATGCAAAATCCAGTATACTTTAAATGGGTAGGTAATCTTCAAAAATGGTTACCATATTCAAGAATGGTATAATATTTGGAAAGCCTGCCTGCTCCTTCACAGGGCATGTGAAGTGTGTGGGAGGAAATTGAAATTCAGTAGTCCTTGCGAGAGCTACTTGTTGCTGCGGTTGAAAGCTTTTCCTCAGTGGGCGGCCGTGTGGCCTTCCTACCTCACACCCCACCTCAGCCGTGTGCGGCCTTCCTACACACACGCCGCATCAGCCACACAGCACAGCCATTTGTAACAACACGTACTCCGTAAACTACTCTGTAAAACACAACTTTTTTTCTTCTTTTTTAATCCTTTTTAAAATTGTTGATATTTTCAAACACAATTTGTGTTGATTCTCATCCTACCCCCTCCCCCTTTCTTCCCTTACCCTCTCCCCTCTGTATTTTCACACCTTCTGTTTACACGTCACATATATCGTGTTTCCATCTTTTCCTCATCTTCCAAGTCACCTCTTTATATTCGCTTTAGGTTATGGTTCTGTCTTTATAGGCTTTATCCACTTTTGCCCATACATACATGCTCATGACTATTATAAGCTAAGACCACTGAGCAGAGAGAATATGCAGCCTTGCACGCTTGTAGATGTTACAGCTAAGTCCCACTGATCAGAGAGGACATGCAGTTCTGGTCATTCTGAGTTTCAGTTACTTCATTCCATTGATATGACTCTGTTCAGATCTGTACATTGTCCTACAAATATCATAATTTCATTTTTCTGAATGCTGAATAGAATTCCATTGATGTATATGTACCATATTTTCATTATTCATTGATTATTTTAGGATGAAAGAATTTTCTTGAGCTTAAGTGGATTTCAGCAGAAATATTGAATTTCTTCTTGGGGAAGCTGTATACTTAATGCATAGAATAAGGTTGTAATGGATTTACTTGCAATGAAGATGGTTTAAAAAAAAGTTCCAGAAAAGCCTTAAAGTAAGTTTTCATCTGTATTTTGAAATTTTTGGTACAAAATAATATGCTATGAATATATGTACATGTGTAAAAATTCTCCATGCTGTCCACCTAAGATTTGCATTCTATAGTGTTATTTATATCTGAAGGTAAGTAACGTGGAATATACTAAGCACTGCAATTATAAAGCATAATAATAAAACAGAAAATTCCATTTCCTCCTCCAACTTGCAAGACGGAACACGGAACTTCCTTCTGTATGAACATATTCATCTCTCTGTCTTTCAGGACGTACGCTTCCTGACTTTTACCTCTGCTGTTCTTTCACTTATTTGTAACTTTATTACACATATGATTGCACTAGTGTTATTTACTTTGAGCTGGATGTGGACTCTATGCCAATAACATCATGCTATACTCTACATGAGGAAATGTAGGCCCTTGGAACCTTTTTACATATTGATGAGAAAGAATTAGACTACCTGAAGCCAGAGACTTCCCTTGGGGTCTTTAACATTCCTATACGCATGTAGACGTCCTAAGGGCTTTGTTTGTCTACATGGTGTGTGGGTGGTGGTGGGGGGCTAACAGTTTTGCTAGCCTCATTTAAATGAGTAAGGGATATTTTTTCTATTATCAGCTAAAGTTAATGAAACATTGGTATGACTTCTTTGTAGCATTCTATGAAGTCTTTTTAGTTTAGTATTTCTTGTGGGAAGAAGGCATAAGATTTTTGATTCAATTTATTTGGGTTACAGTTATTCTATCATTCAGGTTTCTGTTTTGTCTCAAGTAGTTTTGACAAGTTATCATTCTAGGCATATACATTGTACAATTCCCATTGAGTTGTTCATCATATTCTTATCTCTTTCCTCTTAGGCATATATATGTATCCTTTCCATGCCTAGAATTGTTCATTGCCCTTTTGCCAGGGATTTGTCAACTTTATTGATTTTTAAATCTTTTTTATTGTATTTTTGTTTTCTATTTTATAATGTCTACTTCTATCCCTAGCAATTATTTCTGTGTTATTCTCTAGTATTATAAAACGGATGCTCTGCTAGTGTATTTTCAGCTTCTCATCACTATTATAAGCTAATAAAGCTATAAATTTTCCTCTTCTTAAAGCTTTATCTATATCATAAGACTTGACATGTGATTGAGTTTTAATTTCTAACTTAATCAAATTTATTTTTTATCTATAAATGATTTAAAAGTATATTTCAATTGAAACATAAAAATATATTAAAGTGCCAAAACATAAGGGTTTTAAGTCATTTGTGAGATGATAATATTGGGGCCAGAGAGTTACGTTTGTAGTATGTTAATGTAACACAAAGTCTTGAGACTTCTGTTGCAGTCAGGTTCTCATTGCTGGCAGAAATAACCCGACCAAGAGCAGCTTGTGGGGAAAAAAGTTTATTTTGGCTTATAGACTGGAGGAGGAAGCTCCATGATGGCAGAGGAAAATGATGGCATGAGCAGAAGGTGGACATCACCCCCTGGCCAACATCAGGTGGACAATAGCAGCAGGAGAGTGTGCCAAACACTGGCATGGGGAAACTGACTATAACACCCAGAAGCCCACCCCCCAAAATACAGCGACTACAGAAGGCATTAACTCCCAAATCTCCATCTGTTGGGAACTCCTAGCATTCAGAACACCTAAGTTTATGGGGCACCTGAATTCAAACCACCACATTTTGCCCCTGGCCCCCATAAACTGATAACCATACATGATAGAAAATGCAATGCATTCATCCAACTTTAAAAGTTCCTTTTTTTTATCAATACTAATGATGTTCATACATCCCCACAGTCCAAGTTCTTTTTTAAAAAAAACTTTATTTTTATTTACTTATTTGAGAGAGAGGGAAAGAGGCAGAGAGAGGGAGAGAGAGAATGGGCACACCAGGGCCTCCAGCCACTGCAAATGAACTCCAGTTACATGTGCCCCCTTGTGCATATGGCTTATGTGGGTCCTGGAGAGTTGAACCAGGATCCTTTGGCTTTGCAGGCAAATGCTTTAACTGCTAAGCCATCTCTTCAGCCTGAGTCCAAGATCTTTTAACTGAGCCATAATACCAAGACAAAACAAAACAAACAAAACAACAACAACAACAAAAACAACACAAAACATTAAAAAAACCACATTCACACTGCAAAAGATGGCATTGGGTATAGCAAAGAAATATTCAACCAATATAAGATTTAAACAGGGCAAACATCAAACTGTAGCTACACATCCAACAACTCTAGTCAGTGACAAGTCTCCAAGTTTGATAATTCTAACCAGCAAAAAGTCTCTGGAGTTCCAATTCTGACCCTCCAACTAGGCCACTCACAGTCCTGGAAAACTTCATCTGACACCGGCAGCTATCCTTAGCAGCCATCTAGTGGTCCTGGCATCTCCACTGGGTCTCCACTGTATCCCAAGATTCATCCTCCTAGCTCCATCAGGTCTCCATGCAGGCATCCAGCAAGCCTGCTTCACACTGTCCATGGCCATTTCTAAAACAGAAGACAGTGTTGCAAATTCAATGACATTCTCTTTTCTGCATTTCTTATACTCCACAATACCAGGCAGGGTGCCAATTTGTTAATCTAGGGTGAAATAAAGCTAACTTTGAAGAACAGGACACTCCTTGAGCACTCAGGCCCCTCCAAAAAACTGCATTCTTGCTGTTGTCCCAATGTAGCTGAGCTGGTCCCATGTCAATGGTTGTAATCTGTCATATAATTGCAGTTGAACAGGCAACAGATTGGGCCTAAAGATTTCTTTCTGTGCCATATCCCTCTGCACACACCAGTCCATTTGTATGCAAAGCAACCCTGCACAACTTCTCAGGACATGGCTATAACAGCAAACCTCTCACACAAACTGCTTCTAGCCCAGTCCAAGCAAAGCTCTTTCTCACCCTCATATGCCAACCTCACAGTCCATAGTTCTTACTGCATTCAGGTGTTTCAACTCTGACCAGAATAGTCCATCAAGCTGTACTTATAGCACTGCAAAGCATCTCTTAGGCCAAAGTTTCAAATCCTTCCACATTCCTCTTGAAAATCAGCTCCAATATGTGAAAGCCACACAGTCAGATGTCTAGCAACAACACCAATCCCAGTACCAATGATACCGTTGTAGTCAGGTTCACACTGCTGGTAGAAATCACCCAACTGAGAGCAACTTGTGGGAACAAAAGGTTTATTTTGGCTTATAGACTCAAGGGAGAAGCTCCATGATGGCAGGGGAAAATGATGGCATGAGCAGAGCAGAAGGTGGGCATCACCCCGTGGCCAACATCAGGTAGACAATAGCAACAGGAGAGTGTGCCAAACACTGGCAATGGGACACTGGCTATAACACCCAAACACTAACAAGAGGACACCAGATACACCCATAAGCCCACCCCCAATAATACACTGCCTCCAGGTGGTGTTAATTCCCAAATCTCCATCAGCTGGGAACCTAGCATTCAGAACACCTAAGTTTATGGGAGACACCTGAATCAAACCACCATAGATTCTTTTATAATTTAGCTAAAGTTTATAAATGTCATGTCTGCTTGAAAGCAATGTGCATTATTCATTTCTTTTTTTTAATTTTATTTTAAAATTTCCACACAAACCAGTGGGTTAAAGTTTTTCCCAAACACATATGACTTCATACTTTGTTCTTACTCATCCGCCTTCCTCACTGTTCTCCCCTTTCCTCTCTGCCCTCCTCTTGCTGGTCCCCTTCATCCCTAAAGTAGTAACACCCTCTGCTTTTGTGTGTTACATGGATTTGATTATCCTCTTTCCTCTACTTTCTCCTCCCTTAAAATCTTATCTTCCCCTACATGGTATACTTTATATTTTCATCTCACACACACACACACAGACACAAATAAATAAATCTAGATTTTACATATAAGAGAAAAACACATTTGTCTTTCTGAGATTGGCTTATTTCATTTAATATAATGATATACAGTTCTATACATTTCCCTGAAGATACAATGTCTTTATTTTTATTTTTATACTTGAATAAATTTCATTATCTATGTGAACTAGGTTTTCTTTCATTTCTTTCTGTTGATGGACATCTAGGCTGGTTTCATTTCTTAGCTATTGTGAATAGTGCAGACAATTAACATGGGTGATCAAGTAACTCTGTGTTATGAGCTTAGAGTCCCTCAGGTATATATTCAGGAGTGTTATAACTGGGCCATATGATAATTCTAATTTTAGCTTTTTGAGAAACATCTTTATTGATATTTCCATAGTGGCAGCACCAGTTTACATTTCCTTATAAGGCAGTGTGCAAGGGGTTGTCTTTCTCTACCTAGGATAATTATATTTCCTTGATCAGTTAATCCTGTCACATGGGCCTCTATTATAATGACTTTTGTCTTAAAGATCTACCTTACTTGCTAGTAATATAGCTGGTACCATTCTCTTTAGTTTGGTACTTGCCTAATATATCTTTTACTTTTAAATATGTATTATACATGTTATAAATAATTGAGCACATATCCCACTGATACATTAGCTGGAATACTGATGTCATGCCAATATTGTTTCATCTATAATCTATTCATTTCTCTTGGCTCCTCCTACCCCAATTATTTTGAAGTCAATCTTTGGCACCATATCATTTTATTGTAAGTGTTCCTAGTCTATTTTTAAAAGATTGTTAAAGACATAGTCACAATATTATTTTTTTAAATATGTGGCATACTCACCACTTAAAAAAAATATTTATTAGAGAGAGATAAAGAGAATGGGCATACCAAGGCCTCTAGACACTGCAAATGAACTCCAGATGCATGTACCACCTTGTACATCTGGCTTAAATGGGGCCAGGGGAATCTAACCTGGGTCCTTAGGCTTTGCAGGCAAATGCCTTAACCACTAAGCCATCTCTCCAGACACACAATATCATTTTCTCACAAAACTGACCATAACTTCTTAACATCATGACATATCTAGTACCTTTTCAAATACCCTTGATTGTCTCTCCTTTTAAATGCCTATTCTGTCCCTCTATGTCTCTCTCTCAGCTCTGCCTCTTTCTTTCTCTCTCTCAAATTAAAAAAAAAAGTTTACATATATGTTTACTCCCAACTTTTCTCTTATTTATGTGTGGTTTACTTATTGCAGACAGTGTTATTTTCCTATAGATATCTCATATTCTGGAAACTTTGCATCCTTATAAAATAACTCAGCTGATTTTTTTGTGTCTGCTATTCTTCCATGTCTTCCTCTCATATTTCCTACTATGTTCTCTATTTTTATCCCAAACCTCTGTATATCCTTATAATTCATAGTTAAAATTTTTAGACATGATACATTGGGTTTTATGGTCCATTTAGAGTAATTTTAAAATTGTTCATTGGCTTTGTTGTTACCATCTCATTTTTACTTTCTGTCAATTCCACTTGGTTATTTGATCTTTTTTGCCTTGTTTGCATTGATAGTGATTTAAAAAAAAAGCCACTCTTCATATCAAATTGTCTGTTTGTGTTTTATTAACATATCTATTCCTTCTGTCATATTTCAGAAATATGTACATTTTTAGTGTGGCACTGACCACAAGTATTACAGACATCAAGCACTGTGTGCATCATTAAGCATTACTGAGTGCTGCTGTATCTAAGTGCTCTGTGTGAATTATGTTTTTACACTACATGAATGGGGTATGCTCCATTTATTTTCATACATTTTCCATATGGGATAACTGAGGCACAGAACAGTTCATCATTCACTTGAGGCCATATGGCTACCAACATAGCAAGGCGCAGAGCAAATTTGAATTCAAGGCTGAATTCAAGAATCCCTGTCTCCTGCATACAATGTAAGCCCCTTGGGAACAGGCCTATTGTAGTCACTTTCATGATGCTGGGACAAGGACCCATCCAAAAGCAGCTTATAGGAGAAAAGGATTTATTTCAGGCTTATAAATTCTAGGGGAATATCATCAATGACAGAAAAGATGGGATCACTTCCATAGATCTAAGCAGACACCATCAACAGCCAGCACAAAACAGCCAGAGCTCCAACTGCACTTGACACACCTTAAGATCCCTCCCTAGTGACATACCTCTTCCACAGCTGGCTCCTCCCACTGGAGACTCACGTTGAAAGCCTGAGTCTATTGGGCCATCCACCACAAGGCCCGTGTGTCTCCTCCCATATTGTCAACAGTATATGCCCAAGTGTAGGAGCCCAAGCAGTTTTGGAGTTTAAATGTGACGTTCCTCTTCCTGGTTCTTCTGTAGAACAGGTTTGGGGAGTGGGAAGGGCGGCTTCAGGAGCTATTTTCTCTTTATCATGTTCTTCTGGTGGGATAAACTTTTCCCTTCAAAAGTAGCATGCCCATAGATAGGATGGCTAGATTTAGCAAACAAAAATATAAAATGTCAATTTAGTTTGAATTTCTGATAAGTCACATTGAATTTTGGTTTAAAGTATAGCCCATAAAATTAAATTAAAAGAAAGCCATCGGTGGGGACTCACACCTAAATTCCTAGCACCAAAGCAAGAGGGTTGCTATGAGTCAGGCACCATCCTAGGCTATATAATGAGTTCCAGCCTAACCTAGGCTACAGTATGAGACCTCATCACAAACAAACAAACATGTAGGGATTTTCTGGGGCCGAATCCCACTGTCAATCATTTGTCTAGCATGTGCACAGCTCTGGGTTCCATCTCTAGCACTACAAGAAAGGGGGGTGATAGATAATATACTTCACTAAAGAATGTTTTTTTTTAATCTGCTTGAAATTCAAATTTAACTACTGAAACAAGGGAATCTCTGGAGAGGAGGGAAATATGTTTCTCCTGATACTGACCTACTGACTCAAATCCTATTGATTGATTGATTGATTGATTATCCTTTTCTCATTCACATGCATATTTTGTATTTATTTACTCATTTCTGGGACAAACCCAACCATAAGCAATTTAAGGAAAGAAAGGGTTTATTTCAGTTTCGAAGGGGAAGTGTCCATGATGGTATAGAAACCATGGTAGGAGCAGACAGTGGGCATCACATCATCACCTCAGCAGCAAGGAAATATAGAGGGATTAATGCAAGTGGGGATGGGCTCTAACAGCTGTAGGCCTGCCCCAGTGATACACTTTGTCCAGCAAGGCTCCTCCTCCTAAAGGTTCCACAGCCTTCCTGAACAGCACCACCAACTGGGGATTAATTGTTCAAACCCACGAGTCTAAAGGAAACTTGTTACATTCCAACTACCACACACACTGGGTATGATACTAGTGGCAGTGAGCAAAATTTATACTGCTTCCTTATGCGTCCATCCTCTTCAGTCACTAGCCTAATTCCTACTCCTACTTTGACTGATTAAAACGCATACCATCAATGACTATAAATTATGGATTTATTTTTATAATCACCCAACTAGTTACACTCAATCATCAACAAAAGACTTTATGCTTTCAAAAGGTTAGCAATATAATTCATTATTAAATGCAGCCATTCTCTAAGATAGGAAATACAAGATTAGAAGTACTGTGTGTGTGTGTGTGTGTGTGTGTGTGTGTGTGTGAGCAGGAAGAGTGAATTAACAGTTGTTGCTGATATATTAACTATATAATGCTAAGCAGGTACTCTGGTGAAGATGGGGGCTGTGGAACACACCTGCAATCCCAGAATGTGGGAGGCTGAGGCAGGAGGATCCCAAGTTCCATACCTACCTTGTGGTGGTGGTTTGAATGTATGTCCCCATAGACTCAGGTGTTTTATTAAAATTGAGTTTGCAGCTTCAGAACCTAGCAGGCTGACTCTTGCTATAGTGGAGGGGGGGGGGGAAGTGTTACTGGGGGAGGGGATCTGGATTCCAGCCCAAAGGTGCACAGAGCAGACTTATATTCTAGTGGGCTTGTGCTGTTTGCTGGTGTTGGCATTTGCTTGCTGCAGGTTTTCTTTCTGCTTGGGTACATGGAAGTAAGCAGTTTCTTCTGCCATTGGTGGAACTTCTCCTGAATACTCCCATTAACTTGGTTTTGTGAAGTTCGTCCCAGCAACATGGAGCTCACTGCAACACTTGGCTACAGAGTATGACCCTGTCAAAAACACAAAGAAACAAAACCAGATAGCAAAACCATTAACAACAACAAAAACAAGATGCCTAATTGACAGCTGAGGCAGATCACAGTGTCATACCAGGGTCTGGGGCACAGAAGTAATCAATAACACTGCTCTTGCTCAATTTAAGATACTGACATTTTGTCAATGCTACATTTGAGGGCCTTCATTTTGTTTGGGGGAAATATTATATAATGTACTATTTATTGATTAATAATGCTGATTATTAATTGTTTGACATTCCTCACATTTAAGTTGAGGCTTGAACCTGACTTCTCTTACTCTGCCATGCCATGTGGTCAGCATCTGAAATTGTGAGCGGTGGGCAGGGGGGAGTCCTCTAGAGAAGGGCATGGACAGAGACGCTAGAAGAGCATTCCCAGCAAGGGAGATGGAGGAGGAGCATGGAGAGCCAGGAATGTTCTGGCGCTTACCATTATTAATAATACTAAACCACCACAATAACGAATGCATTAGTACCTCATCTCATCTAATCAGAGCAACAATTATATAGAGACAAGCACTACTATTACTCTCACTTTGTAGATAAGGAAACGGAGACTGATTAAGATGCCCAATTTGAACATGACACAGCGCCCACTCTGTGCCTGTGGCCACACGATTCTATCACATTCGCTGACTTAGCCCCATATGCTCCTCTTAATCATGGCGTTCTCTTTAAGTTTTGGCACAGTGATTGTGGGCAAGCGCCTGCTGAAGTGAATTAGATGAGGAGCGAGCATCTGTTTGGTAGGAACTCTAAGTCACTGAGACCCAATTAATGATGTAGATGTGCTGTTTCAGAAAGATGAGAGTATATTTTGTTCCTATGCCACCTAGTTAAAATGTCCTTTCCCATACCACATGCCCTTTACATTTCTGTCTCAGTCCTGTCAGCTTCTAGTTCAAGCAAATCTTTGTTTTAGAATCTTATATGGACCTTATACTTTTTTTTTTCCTCAGTCTAGTGTACCATGTGGATGTTAACATTTACTACGATGTATCTGGAATTCATTGATGAGATTGTTAATAACTGAACAATAACCTCTGAATACTTAGCATTTATTCGACATTTACAATGAGCCAAGCTCTGTGCTAAGAGCTTGTGTTCTTCTAGCTCACTAAGCTCTTAACAGTCTTATAGCCTAATATATTATCAGCTTCCTGTAGATAGGGGAGCTGAGACATACAGTGGTTAGCTAATTTGACCAAACTCGTAAATTCCAGAGACTGAGGTGAACTGAGAAATTGCATTCTCCATCTTTCTCCTGCCTTCCTTCTCTTCCTGTAACCTGCCCCCCTTATTGCTGGAAAAAAAAATCACGCAATAGTCACAATTAGAAAAAAAAAAAAATGTGAGTGCAGTAACCAACATGGATAACTCTAAGCTTAACGCATTTCCCACAGTGACGATTTCTGCGCACTTCTCGTGAACCCCATTGCACACTGGTTTCCTCTTCCCCACACTCTCCAGTCAGCATCCGGGGCCAAATATTCTTCTCACACTGACCTGGTTCTTTAGATAAACTAGCTTCCCTTGTTAAGTGTGGGCATAGAATCGGATAAAAGTATTTCCTACCGCTCACGGACAGAGAGTGGAGAGCTGCCTTGTTCTGTCATCTTGGGGTCCTGTACAAGCATTTAGGGTGCTGGGCATCAACTACAGGCAGGAGAGCCACGGGCTTCATGGCATCTGATCACAGAGCGGGATGTTGCTTTTCAGAGAGGGCAGCATAGGTGAACATGTCTCAGCCCACTGAGGTATGACTCCAAAGTAATCATGCGGAAGTGATGTTTTTGTGGCCGTGATTTGCTTTTTCATCTGGATGAGATAGTTAATATTTTCTTCTTCATCCATTATTGTGAAATGTTTCCATCCGTGAAGAAATTTACGGTTCCAGTAGCCAAGCAGCTTATTTCCAGAGAAGTGGCACATGTCTGGACCGCCCTGGACTAAGTGAGTCAGTCCCTGGTGGATTCCCACTATCTCTAGCCCTGCTCTTCTTTGAGTCCTCTTTTTTTTTTGTCCACTGCCTGACCCTCAAAAGGGCATGCTCCTGTCTATGACCTCCAGGGTTTTCCAGTGCTTTTCTATGGACAGATTTTATCATAATCACTGTGGCCAGCTAGAAAAAAAATATAGACCTTCATGTCACACCCCAGAACTACCAACTAGGTTCTCTAAGGGTAGGCCACAACTCTGCATTTTAATAGGCATCTAAGTCAACTATCTCAGTATCTGTCATTCTGCTCTGTGACTCTCGCTGCCACTCAGCCACTCTGCTTGGGTCCTTGGAAATCCGGATTAGACAGTTTTCAAGCACAAGGATTTCCCCCCCCCCCACACACACACTGCTGACCCTCACTCTTGCCTCCCCTCATGGCCTTGCGCTGCCTGTTGCCCCTGCTAGATACAGAACACAGTAGCATCAGCCCTTGACACCTCTCCTCTACTTCACTGGCTCTTTCTCCCTCCCTTATCAGAAATGTTCTAATTCTGGATTTGTCTAGCCATCTGCTTGGTACTTGCATTCTCACATATTACAAAAGCAGATCCACGGGTCACAGTTTAATTTATCATCATGATCTCAAATGGACTTCATGTAGAGTAGCCCACACCCCTCCAATCACTGTTTCATATTTTCCCTTCTTTAAGTTTCTAAGCTTCCCTCTCAGTCTCAAAGCACTCACATGAGAAAACCTTTTTGCAACCAAATAGTGCAGTATCCCACCTGCCTCAGGACCAAGATTTATCTTCACACCTGCTGTGTTGAAAGATTTCTCCTGCTTCCAAAGCCTGTCCCTCCACTCTGTTTGTGATTCCCATTTGCTCTTCTGTGCTCACGAATTTCCCTCTCAGTCTCCTTCTCACCAGGGCTCTTCTCTTGTTGATCATCGTGTCAGCAGAAAACATGCCATTATATCTCTTATTAAAAGTTACATCTTTGGGCTGGAGAGATGGCTTAGCTGGACTTGCCTGTGAAGCCTAAGGACCCTGGTGTGAGGCTCAATTCCCCAGGACCCACGTAAGCCAGATACACAACATGGTGCATGCATCTGAAGTTTGTTTGCAGTGGCTGGAGGCCCTGGCCCACCCATTCTCTCTCTCTCTGCCTCTTTTTCTCTCTGTCTGTCTGCTGCTCTCAAATAAATACATAAAAATAGACAAAAAAATTGAAAAAAAAAGTTACATCTTTAAGGGACTGGGAAGATGGCTTAGCAGTTTAAGGAGTTT
Source organism: Dipus sagitta (assembly GCA_036346955.1). Classification (NCBI taxonomy): domain Eukaryota; kingdom Metazoa; phylum Chordata; class Mammalia; order Rodentia; family Dipodidae; genus Dipus; species Dipus sagitta. The sequence continues at coordinate 331,101,040 of CM070770.1, forward strand.
GCTTAGAAAGCTAACTAGCCCAGGTTTAATTTCTAAGCCAGCCATGCAAGTCAGACTCAAAAAGTGCCACAAGCATCTGGTGCTCATAGCAAGAGGGCCTGCCACACCCATACACCCCTCCACACACGCACACACACACACACAGATATGAATAAATATAAGTAACATTTTAAATGCTTTAAAATGATGTCTTTGATATCATGCATTTTATCACCCACCACCCTATTTTTCCACTCACTCTACAGCAAAATTTATTTTCCTGGGCATTTGTGTAGGTGCACATGCGTGTGGAGGCCAGAGATTAATATCAGGTGTCTAACTGGATCACTCTCTGCTGTGGTCGACTTCTTGTTGATGGGACAAACGTCCAACCAGAAATAGCTTATGTGAGGAAAAGGGTTTTTATTTCAGGCATACAGAGTCCAGAGGAACACCATCAATGGTGGAAGGTGTTGGCTCCCTTTCATAGATATGAGCAGAGAGCAGAGAGACATCACCAATAGCTAGTATCACCAGAAAGCATGAACAGCCAGAGCTCAAACTGCTCTGAACACACCTAGTAGGGCTACACTAAAGATCTGCCCCAAAATACATTTCAGGGCTAGACTTCAAGATTCCCCCCACCCCCAGTGACACTTCCTCCAAAGGGCTGCTGGAGACTCAAGTTATAAGTTCAATTCCCAGTCAAAAGCACCTGAGTCTAGGGGACCATACATTCGAACCACCACACTCTATAATTTACGTTTTGAGACAGGGTCTCTGACTGAACTTGGAGCTCACCAGTCAGGCTAGGCGAGCTAGCCAGTAACCGTTGGAGAGCTTTCCACTTCTGAATCCTTAGAGTTGGAATCACAGGCATGAGCCTCCACAAGCAGAATTTTAAGAGGATGCTGGGAATCCAAACTGAGGCCCTCATGCTTGTGTGGGAAGCACCCTGCCCTCTGACACACCTCCCCATCCTCTACAGCAAGACCTTTCCTGAGACTTGACCGATCTGCACCTTTACCTTGTCATATCCTTGCTTCATTCTTCTCGGAAAGAGTTGCGGACTCCAGCCACACATCACTGAAGCAGCCACTAAGGTCTCTGATACGCTTCATCTCAATGAGCGCCAACACCATCTCTATTCTTCCCTTATTCTTCCTCCGCTTCATGTGGTTGTGAGGAGCAATCATTCTTGTCTTCTTTGTTTTTCGGTTTTTCGAGGTAGGGTCTCACTCTAGCCCAGGCTGGCCTGGAATTCACTATGCAGTCTTAGGGTGGCCTCAACACATGGTGATCATCCTGCCTCTGCCTCCCTAGTGCTGGGATTAAAGGCATGTGCCACCACGCCCAGCTTCTTGTCTTCTTTAAAATATGCTCTTCTTAAGGCTCCACAGTTTGCTGGCTTTCCTCCCTCAGCATGGATTTCTGGTGTCACTATCAAAGAACTTGCTTTGAGTCCATCCTTTTCTTCACACTCAACATCTGGCCTAAAGCAAGTTTGGTCAGCACTTTCTCAGCACACATCCAAGGTCAATAACTTCTGACCATCCTTGTTGCAACAAGCCCAGGTCAACCTACTCAGTACTCTTACCGGGACTACCAAATGGACCTGCTTCCTCTAGATAGTGCAAGAACCTTTCAAATCATTCTTCACAAAGAAACCATAGTACCTTTGTTAGAAAACAAATTTGGCTGGAGAGATTGCTTAGTGGTTAAGATGTTTGCCTGTAAAGCTTAAAGACCCAGGCTTGACTCCCCAGTACCCACATAAGCCAGATGCACAAGGTAGTACATGTGTCTGGAGTTTGTTTGCAGTGGCTGGAGGCCCTGGCTCGCCCATTAGCTCTCTCCATGTCTACCCCCTCCTGCCTCTCTCTCTCTCAAATAAATAAAAAAATTTAAATGTAACATCAGTATTTCCCTCTTGGTTAAAAGGCCTCTCAGGATTCCCATTTCAATTAATTAAATTACAAATATCAAATCCTAGAAGGATCTATAGTTCATCATCCAACAAAATGTGTTGAAGATCTAATATGTTCCAGATAGTTTTGAATATTGGTAGAGTATTTGTTAACAATGAGAATCTTTCCTTTACATGGCTTGTATTCTAATGGGGATGGCAGAAAATAAATACAACTTTTTTTATTTTTTGAAACAAGAGCACACTGTGTAACTATTCACAAATCCCATCTTCACCTCCGAAGTCCTTGGATTTTGGTGTGTGCCACCAAGCCCAGCAGAAAAACATTTTTGGGAAATAAAATGTATGAGATATTAGATGATCATAGGTGTTGAGGAAAGAAATAATGCAAGGAAGATAGAGGGATCTCAGAACATAGTGTTGGTACAACTTTAAATAAGGTGATGCAGGAAGGACTCCCCAAGAGGATGGAAGGTGGTGTGTGATAAAGCCCAGAAGGAGGAGAGGGAAGGGTCTTGCTGCTATCATGAGAGAGAGGGGAACTACAGAAGCATGCTGGGAGGCCCTGAGGTGGGAGGGAGCTGGTGGACAGAAGACCAATTTGCTTCCAGGAGTCCCTGGGTGAGAAAAGGCTGGGGAGATAGCCAAGCAAAGGAGAGTGTGGAAGACAGAAAATGTGAGGTCTTTTTGCCAGCGGAGAGCTTTATAATCAGAATGATATGAGAAGACAAAATGTTTTGAGGAAAAATGACTAACACTTTGACAGGATCATCCCAGGGTCTTATGTTAACTGAATTAACTGAAGGAAGTCTGGGAAGATGGCTCAGTGAGTAAGGTGCTTGCTGTGCAAGCATGAAGACCTGAGTTCGGATCCCTAGCGCCCACATAAAAGCATGGTATGGCAGAGCATGCTTTTGGCCCCAGCTCGGGCAGCATTGGAGATAGGAATATCCATAGGCCTTGCTGGCTAGTTAGTGCAGCCTCACTGATAAGCTCTGGGTTCAGTGTGAGGCCATGTCTCAAAAAATAAGGTGGAAATCCATTGTTGACCTCTGGTTGCTATATGCATGTACACAAATATGCACGCGTACCAGCACACACCTGTGAGCACACATATGAACACGCACACATCCCTGCACACCAAAACCATAGAAACACCCAGAATAAAAAAAATGAATTAAGGAGCAAGGCTGAGATTTTCATTAGATTAGTGTGGGCTACTATCTTCCCTAGGGAGGCCATAGTGGCTGGGATGGAAGAGTAACAGAGGAAGTGCTGAGCATGGTAGGCGCTGGCATGTTTTGGAGGGGTTAGGAACTTGCTGACAGATTGAAGATAGGGTATCAGAGGAAGGATGGAATTGAAGATGACGACAACCTTTCTGGCCTTACTAATGGGAGAAGTTGAGGTGTCATTAACTGTCTTGAGGAAGATGCAGGAAGGGCAGCTTCTTGGGGGAAGGCAGGAATTGGATGTCAGCCGTACTGTTACAGGGACATATCCGAAACGGTCCAGCCACCGTCCAGTTCTCTTAGAGATTGCAGGATGGTGACACGTTCCTGGCAGTCTTAAGAGACCTTGTGGCAGGAGGTTTAGCTAAGCTGAGCCCAGATTCTTGGCCCAAATGCACGATGATAAATTACTGCTAAGTCTGTGGTAGCATCACGGCACAGCAATAAATAACCCATCTAGTGAGTGTGCAAGGAAGCCGGCTTGATTTACCAAAGGGTTTGTTGTTTATTAAAGAGAGACTCTCTAGAATGTTCAAAATGTGATTTTTTTTTAAATCAAAGTTAAATTTAAAATGTGTCAGAATAACACGCATGATATAAACTGATGCACATTTTCCTATTATTATCTAAACTTTAGGCTTGGTAGAGTTTATAAAAGTACTTTTTCTTTAGAAATTTATAGGTTACTCATTTTTCTTTTCTGTTTTTTTTTTTTTAAATCATTTTAAAGAAGAATGTGCAGTTTTACACTTCATCCTGTTTTGGCCAAAGGTAACTAAAAATGTCAGAAAGGACATGGCATATAGTTCTCAAAAATGACCTTTGTCTGACAATCTGGAGAAATACAGATTTGAGTTATGATGATGTTACTGCATTTTGAAACATGCAGTGGCCTATTGAGAAAACTGCAGCACATATGTGGGCGGGAGTAATTGGAAAATCTGTTGGTTTTGAGTTCTCAGCAAACAATACTGCTTTAACAAAAGAATTATGGGCATAAATGATGCTTGGCTCCTGTAGATTTTGTGTGGCCTGTCAGAAAGGAATGGACTACAAGTCTGTATTTCAGAAACACTGATTTTTGCTTGCTTGTATATTTTCACACACTTTCACTGTATCCTCAAGTGAGTTTTTAAGCATATAGTTAGGCCAAAAACCATTGACTACCACCTATCAACCAACATTGCTTCTTAATTATGGTAAACTGTTCAATTGATAATTTTGCAATAATTCTTCCATCTATTTTTTTATTACAATGATTTTGCCAATAACACGAGTCCCTGTCCTCATTTTTGCATGTGTGTGGTGTACTGTAGGATGTTATGGTGTATGTGGGTGGTCAGATAATAATAACCAGGGGAATCATGGGCTATGATGGAAGTTGACCCCAAAACAGATGGACACTTAATTAAAATTCAAAGAAGTCAAAACTACATGAGGGGCTGGATGGATGGCTTAGCAGTTAAGGCAGTTGCCTGCAAAGCCAAAGGACCCTGGTTCAATTCCCCAGGACCCATGTTAGCTAGATGCACAATGGGACACATGTGTCTGGAGTTCATCTGCAGTGGCTGGAAGCCCTGGCATGCCCATTATTTCTCTCTCTCTCTCTCTCTCTTTCTCTCTCTCTCTCTCTCCCTCTTTCTCTGTTAAATAAATAAAGAAAAGAAAAAAAAACTACATGAGAAGCCTCACAGCATTCTTGTCACCAAATCTATGATTTAAAGATCAATAATATTAATTTGGAATAGCATACTTGTAACTGAAAACAGATGAGGCGGGGTTGGGACCATATGATGACAAATACCACTCACAGAACAACTTGCAGTGTATCAAGAGGGCTGGGAGATAACTCACTTGATAAAGTGTTTCTTTTACTAGCATGGCGATCTGAATTTGTGGTTTTAATCTCAGTATTGGGAAGAAGGAGACAGCAGGATACCCGAGGCTCTCTGGCAGTCAATATGGCTTACCTGGTGAGCTCTAGGACAATGAGAGGACCCTACCTCTAAAACAGGTGAATAATCTCTATCACACCCTTCAAGGCTCAGAGACCATTACAAAAATGATAGCAGAAAGAATGTAAGAACCAACGGAAAGGGAGGAGTGCTTTGACATTAATGACCTCACAGTGGCTGACGTTATCTACACAAGACCTGCATAACGTGAGGGCAAAAAGATAACAATGACATCACAGTGGAAGAAGGACTACTTGGAAAGCACATGGGGTTCAGTGGAAGGCAGACTGGGGAGGGAGAGAAAAGTGGGTGGTAGGAAGGGGATTATGATCAAGGTACATTGTCTATATGGATGGAGGTTGTCAATAAAAAAGTTTAAAAAATAATTCAAAAAGAATAATAGAGATAGGTAGTGCCTGAGGAATGACACTTGAGGCTGTTTTCTGGCCTCAACATGCATGTACACACATGTGCGCGTGTGCGTGCACACACACACCCACCCACACACATGAATACACACACATATACAAAGTGTATCAAAGCCTCATTGAATGCCCTCAGGAGCCCTGCCACTTTCTAACAGGAGATTCCTGGAAGAAATTGCATCTGTTTTGGGTCTCAGGTGGCTGCCAACACGAATCCTTTATTAAATGACACTTTTTTTTTTCATCTGATGCATTTTAATGTGTTCAACCCACACATTTCAGAAGCTGGTTTAGAGGCTGGGATTAACCTGGTCCTTTAACTTGCAGATGGCTGAAGGCATGGACATGAATAATTTGCTTGCTCTGTTAGTCTTAGGTCACCGTATTTATGATACCGTCTTTGAAGACATTCGTTTCAGGACTTTTGGAAAATAACTGGTGAAGGCCTGCTGAAAAAGATGCAGAGGCAGTATGGATGACAGTGGTACACGGCTGTGTGTCTAGATGGAGACATGTCTGGAAGGGTGAGGAGAACACCATCTCATACCCAGCCTGGCAACACACACGGGGAAAGACCGACCCTGCCGGACTTTGACCCAGACCCTTGCCTTGTCCCTTCTTCAGTGTGTTCATTTGGAAGTGTGGGGACCCAAATTCTGACTTTTCCAAAATAGGCACTTGACGAAAAATTCTCATCTTTTAAGGAAAATATTGTCGGACTAGCTGAACTGCCTTTGGAAGCTGGCTGTAATGTCCAACAGTAAGCTGGTTTAGCTACAAGCATTTATCAAGATATATTTTTCCTAAGTGGACCCTGAGAGTATAATATCAGTGAACCACCACCCTGCTTTGTGTTACCCTGTCATGTTTAATTTCCCCATACACCGACTTTATGTTCTTTTGTTGAGAGCACGTGTTCATCATATGATGAGCACCTATGAAGTCACCACCCAGCACGAGGACCACGGCAGGATGACGTCTGTCTACCAGGGTTTTTTCCGTGAGCTGGTTGCCCTGCTTCCTCCCCCACATGCTGAGGTTTATGGATGCCCTTCTTGAAAACAAATAAATAAGACACACAAATATGCATATTTGAAGCACACAAGTTGGTTTTAGATGTTTTTAAAGAAGGATTTTCATGCTATACGTCTTCTGGACAGTTGGGCTCTTCACTAAGCATTACTACTAAGAATCTTCCATTTGGATCACTTACCTGTAGTTTGCTTCCACTCTGCTAGAACATTTCTTTGTGTGAATGTGCCATGACGTATTATCCACTCTCTTCTTGCCATGCCCTCAGGGTCAGTGAATTGCAGGTGTACATGTCCTGGTCTGTGTCATCTGTGGCTCATGTCTAAGACTTACCTTCTGGTTTATACCAGGCTGAAGAATATACAAGACGTAAGTGAACAAGAAAAATGCCTACTAGTTTTCAAAAGTGACTGTTTTCCATTCAATTTCCTTCCAGAAAAGTGGGCGATGTGGATGCATGAGCTGTTCAGCACTTGGTATGAGTTCTCTGATCTTTTTCCTGTCCCCTCTTGTTGAGCTCGCCCACTGGCTGTTGTACTTTCAAAATGTAAAATGCCAATTACTTCTTTGTGATATCTTCTGTTTCATTGCTGTGACCTTCTCCTTGTTCACGTGTGCCAAGAATTTTTGTGATTGCTTGTCGAGGCATTTCTATGATAGATGTTTCTATAACCCCTGTCAGACGATTCCAACATGTCTGTCATCTTAGGAGTTTTTTTTTTTTAACTACTTTAAAAAAAGTATTGAGAACTTTAATATATGAACATATTGCCAATTTGGAAAGCAACAGCCATTGAATCTTCTCACATACAGCATGAATATGGATTATGTCCTTATACCACAGACAGCTTAAAATAGATGGAAGACCAAAATGAAAGTCCCAAAACTATATCAATCTTAGAAGAAAGGGAATGTGTAAGCCTTTGTGACCCTGGATTGGGCAACAACTTCTTAATATGATGCCGAAGGCATAAACAATAAAAGAAAAAGTAGGTAAATTGTATTTCATCAAAATTCAAACATTTTGTACTTCAAAGGTCACTATGAAGAAAGAAAAAGACAACCTAAAGAACAGAATAAAATATTTGAAAATCATCTAACAAGTGTCTGGCATTCAAACTATATAAGGCTGAAATTTTTTATAAAATGACACAACAAAAAGAATTAAAATGCAAGGAAAGGCTTTGTATATCCATTTCTAGGAAAGGACACTTATAAGTAGCCAAATTGTACACTAAACGTTTAACATTGTCAGTCATTGCAGAAACACAGATAAAAAACACAAGAAGGTATGTGTCACATTCACAATGATGGCTGAAATTAAAAGGATAGGTTAAGACATGCCAGAGGAGGGCCAAGACCGAGAAAAAGACGTTCAACGTTTCCAAGGGAGAGCTCATGGCCAGCAAGGCCCGTCCTAGCAGGGGTCACAAATGCTAAGGGAATTATGGGGTTCCTCCTATGTCCCAAAAGTTTCTCCTGAAGACAGACAGACAGACAGACAGACAGACAGACAGACAGACAGACAGACACACACACACACACACACAAAGAGAGAGAGAGAGAGAAAGAGAGAGAGAGACTGGCCCATTCCAAACTTTTGTTTTCTTAAAACTTCCACACTGTTACTGCCTTAATGAAGGTCCAAGTTTCCATCCCATAAACCTTTGGGGGCGGGATTCACTTAACTATGCCCTAACCATTGCACGCTCCAAGAGATAAGCTTTGTAAAAGGCCCCTTTTCAGCGTGGACTTATGAACTTGTCTGGGTGAGAAGATACTGCATGTTGCCATTATGTCTGCATTCCAGTTTTAAAACTGATGTTACATTCAGTTTAGCATTTAGGTGATTCTGGGTCCCCAAAATTTTGTTGAGGGTGACTCAGGAGAAAGCTAGCTTCTTGTAGGCAGTTTCAGTTAGGGACAAGAGCCCACAGAGAGAACCAGAAGGTGCTATTTCTCCTTGGCAGTAATGGAACTCTTAGTAGAAATGGAACTCGTGTCTGATTCAGATTCACCCACGACAGCTGCAGTGCCCCCTGCAGGCCAAAGTTGGGCATACTGCCTAGATGGGCTGGCCTTCACTACCTAACTGGGCTGGCCTTTGGAGTCTGCCTTTTGAATCTACAAACCAACTGGGTTTTTCCCTTACATATCTGGATCAGAGCGAAGAATCCATTTTTGATCTCATTAAGGCTTGTCCAGGCTCTCTCTGTGCTCTCATCTCTGCCCTGTGGTTTCTGTGTGGATCAACTTAAGTCTGGGTGGGAGGAAGAGCAGAGCTCTGTTTCTTGCCCTGGGTTACTTTCTGCCTGCCTCCTCTTTATGCTTTGAGGTAACTTCTCACTTTGGTTACATGTGTGATTTTCAATCTATCTCTGAGTCTACCCGGTATTTATTTCCTTTACACTCTAGATCTACCATGTGGGTAGCTCCTCTAAACTCTGGGCCTGCTACCCTGTGTGATTTCTCTAAACTTGGAGTAACCATAGATACCATTCTCTTTACTACCCATTTCTCACTACCTTAGTACTCTGTCTCCTATTCTCAACCCATTTCCTCTTCCTCTTAACTTTCTTCCACGGAGAAGCTGAAGATGGATGCTATGCCTTCCACACAAGTGCACATTTCTTCCAAATCACTCTACATAGGTCTTACCTCACATACGCTCATGGCTCTGCTCCAGCCTCTCCCTAGACCTTTGTTTCTCTTAAGTGAACCTTGTGAACTGTAGTTTTCCTATTTTCCATGTGCTTGTGACTCTGCTCCAACATTTTCCTAGACAGCAATTTCCCTTAGATAAACCCCACAATTTGTGCCCTCTCCCTGAATAAACTCAAAAATTCATAATTTATTCTTCTTAAGTCCTTTTAAAAAATCAATTCTTTGTTAAAAATTGGATAAATACTGGAAATTGGGGTTTTTAAGTTTGGGAGCCCTCTCTTGAACTCCCAAATCCTGCATCATTGTAAGAGTCATAGTGCTGTATCTAGTGTATGGACTTAGGGCTCTTGAACACAGCCCAGATTCCTAAGTAAAATCCATTAAGCACTACTTTATCTTTTTTTTTTAGGAACCAATGAAAATAAAAGAAACTTGTTTACACAGATGGTAATTGGAAATTCTATTTCAATGCTAAACAACATGGAAATGTGGTAAAATAGAATGCAAACTACATCATGGTTTTGCCCAATTTAACTTGATATTCTTTGCTAGTGACTATATTTCACACTTCATCTTAAAAATAATCAGAATGGAATTGGAGAGATGGCTAATTGGTTAAGGCACTTATCTGCAAAGACTAATGATCGAGGACTGGTTCCTCAGTACCCATTAAAGCCAGATGCACAGTGGCACATGTGTCTGGAGTTTATTTGCAGCTGTTAGAGGCCCTGGTGTACCCATTCTGCCTGTCTGTCTCTCTCTCCTTGAAAATAAATAAATAATAAGAAAAATTTTAAAAAATCAAAACATTGATGGGCTCAGAACTTGGTCTCGTAGTGATAGTTTTGGTAACTGCTGTGGGGTCATAAATGTATCAATGGTGTCATGTCAGGAGGACACGTTTTGACATGGAGGATAGAGCAGGACAAGAGGAACTAGACAACAGAATAGACGGAATGCCAGGTGTGGTGGTGCATGCCTTTAATCCCAGCACTCTGGAGGCAGAGATAGGAGGATTACTGGCAGTTTGTGGCCAGCCTGGGACTATCGAGTGAGTTCTAGGCCAGCCTGGGCTGAGTTGAGAACCTAGAGGGCAGGACTATGTTGAAAGAGGAAGGTCCTCATGAAACGAGGGTGGGATAGAAGGAACAAAAGAGAATAATTGGATGGGAACATAATCAAATATGTTCATATAGTAAACTTTCCAATAATTTTTGCTTAAAAAATACATATTTGGGATAGAGAGATGGCTGAGCCGTTAAAGGTGCTTCCTTACAAAGTCTGATTGCCCAGGTTTGATTCTCCAGCACCCATATAAAGCCAGATGCTCAAAGTGGCAGATGTGTCTGGAGTTCGTTTGCAGTAGCAGGATGCCCTGGTGTGCCCATACTCACTCTCTACGTCTAATTCGTTTTCTCTGTCCCCCCTCAAATAAATAAATAAACATATATTTTAAAAGTACATATTAAAAAAAATTAAAACTCAGGATTCTTTTTTTTTTTTTTTCTTTATTAGTCAGTTCTGTATTCAGCAAATACAGTCAGTTTGGTACCATTATTAGGCTCATCTGTGACCTACCCCCTCCCCTTGGCCCCTCCTTGTTGAGGTATACGGGTCATGCATTGTGGAGTTAGCCCACAGTTATGGGTAAGCTAAATGTCTCTGCATATCATGACCCAACATGTGACTCTGACATTCTTTCCGCCCCCTCTTCCGCAAAATTTCCCTGAGCCATGTTGGGTTCATTTTTGGTCTGCTTCAGTGATGAGGTGTTGGGGGCCTCTGAGGCTCTGGCTCTCTGATTTGGTAGGAGTTGATTTTTCTCTATGCTGATCTCCTTCCCCCTTGTGCTGGTGTCCGGTTCATCAGGAATACAGCCCCCTTGCTTGTTTCTCCAAGTTTTCTTAGTTTCAGCCGGGGCCCTTTTGAGGTATGATGGGGTGGCTCTCTCCTTAGGGTCTACATCTATCTGAAAAAGAGAAGCAGATTCTCCAACGGAGAGTAAGTTAGCACCAGGATAAATGAGATAACCCTTACTTTTTTTTTTTTTTATAGAGAATTTAATAGGTGTAGGCCCTCTTGTAGCCCACAATTGATAGTAGCTTGATACTGGAGAGTGGGCTTATGGTTGGATATGGTTCTGACTTGTTTCCCAGCTCCAGCTATGGGTCCCATACCAGTGAGGGGATCAGTTAGCCAAATTGAGAGCGGTTGGTTCCCCACCATGGCTGTGTGCCACCACTGCACTTGTGTGGGCATCACAATAAGTTATTTGCTGCTAAGTAGGTTAGACCATGCGTTGCTTCGATAGATATTGGTCAATTTCCCCCAGTCGCCCATGTAGCACCTTCTGGCACTAGACGCGCTGACTGTCTGGGGACTGACTCTCATCCAACTTCCAGTCATGCCATTCTAATTTGCATGTCAATCACATAAGGTATCTTCAGCAGTAGGGTCTTACCACTAACCTTTGGTGGGTCATCAAGTACTCTGACAGAAATCTGTCTGTCTTTTAGGAAACCTTGTAGGTCTCACTGATCAAAAGCTCATTGTGGATGATAGCCCCATGCTGGTTCTGGGAGTTACAGGTCAGTGCCCACTAAGAAAATGAGGAAAAAGATAACTAATATACAAGAGTTAGAGATAAGAGAGAGAGAGACAGGGAGAGGGGAAGTGAGGGAGGGAAGATGTAGGAGATTAAGGTTAGTCTTAATCTTACCCTCTCCAGTGTCTTGTGGTTCAGGTGTTCCCTGTAAGGGCCTGGTGAAGGATCAGCCATTTGGTCTATCTTTTAGTAAGTAGAAGATTATGGTACCATTGCCGTTTGGGTCTAGATTTGTGTTTCCCACCCCTTTGATGCCCTCCCCTCCCTCCCCTTCCATCCTAGTGTCTAATCTAGGAGATGCTTGCTGGGTATGTAAGGTATCTTCGGTAGATTCAGGTTAGGTGCTGTAGATGAGTGAGACTATGTGGCGATTTTTTTTCTGTGATTGGGTGAGTTCACTGAGAATGATCTGTTCCAGGTTCAACCATTTTTCCTCAAATTTCATTGTGTCATTTTTTCTTACTGCTGTATAGAATTCCATTGTGTAGATATACCACATCTTAGTTATCCATTCTTCTAGTGATGGACATCTGGGTTGATTCCAGCTCTTAGCTATTACAAATTGAGCCGCTATAAACATGGTTGAGCAAATCTCTTTAGTCTGTGGTTTGAAGGTTTTAGGGTAGATGCCCAGTAAGGGAATAACTGGGTCTGTTGGTATCTCTATACTCAGCTTTTTCAGAAGTCTCCATATTGCTTTCCAAAGTGGTTGTACCATCCTACAATCCCACCAACAGTGGATGAGTGTTCCTACTTCTCCACATCCTCGCCAGCATTTGTTTTTATTTGATTTTTTGATGCTTGCTATCCTTATTGGGGTAAGGTGGAATCTCATAGTTGTTTTAATTTGCATTTCTCTGATGATTAGGGATGCTGAACATTTTCTTAAGTGTATGTTTGCCATTTCTATTTCCTCCTCTGTGAACTGCCTGTTCAGCTCTTTGCCCCATCTTGTGAGTGGGGTGTTTGACTTCTTACTGTTTAGATTTTTGAGTTCTTTGTAGATTCTAGAGATTAGTCCTCTATCAGTTGGATAACCCACAAATATTTTCTCCCATTCTGTGGGTAATCTATTGGCTTTGCTAATTGTATGCTTGTCTGTAAAGAAACTCCTCAGCTTCATGTGGTCCCATTGGTTGAGTGATGGTTTAAGTTCATGAGCTACTGGGGTTTTGTTCAGGAAGTCTTTTTCCATTCCTATATCATGGAATGTACTTCCTAAATTTTCTTCCAGTAGTATTCGAGTTTCTGGTCTTATATTGAGATCTTTGATCCATTTGGACTTGAGTGTAGTGCATGGTGAAATGTGTGGGTCAAGTTTTAGTTTCCTGCATATGATTATCCAGTTTGTCCAGCACCATTTGTTGAAGATGCTGTCTTTTTTCCAGCGTATATTGTTTGGGCCTTTATCAAATATCAAGTAGCTATAGTTGCTTGACCCAAAGTCCGGGTCCTCAAGTCTATTCCATTGATCTATAGTCCTGTTTTTATGCCAGTACCATGCTGTTTTTATTACTATGGCTTTGTAATATAGCTTTAGATCAGGTATGGTGATGCCTCCAGAGGTATTTCTTTTGCTGAGGATATGTTTGGAAATGCGAGGCCTTCTGCCTTTCCATATGAAATTTGAGATCATTTTTTCTATCTCTGTGAAGAACACTGTGGGGATTTTAATTGGTATTGCATTAAATCTGTAAATTGCCTTTGGTAGGATTGTCATCTTCACAATGTTAATTCTGCCTATCCAGGAACATGGGAGGTCTTTCCATTTTCTCAAGTCCTCCTCAATTTCTTTTTTGAGTGTTTTTATGTTTTCATTGTATAGATCTTTCACTTCCTTGGTTAACGTTATTCCAAGGTATTTTATTTTTTTTGTCGCAATTGAAAATGGGACTATGTCCCTTATTTCTTTTTCTGTATCTTTGTCCTTTGCATAAAGGAAGGCTACTGATTTTTGTGCATTGATTTTGTATCCTGCTACTTTGCTATAGGAGTTAATCATCTTCAGGAGTTTTGGGATGGAGTCTCTCGGGTCTCTTACATATATAATCATGTCATCAGCGAATAAAGCTAACTTAACTTCCTCCTTTCCAAATTGTATCCCTTTTATTTCCTTCTCCTGTCTTATTGCTTGAGCTAGGACTTCCAGAACTATATTGAAAAGCAGAGGTGAGAGTGGACAACCCTGTCTTGTTCCTGATCTTAATGGGAATTCCTCCAGTCTCTCTCCATTAAGTATTATTTGGGCCTTCGGAGCTTCGTATATTGCCTTTATTAGGTTAAGATATGAACCAACCATGCCAACTCTCTCCAATGTTTTGAACATGAAGTGGTGTTGAATCTTGTCAAAGGCCTTTTCTGCATCTATCGAAATGATCATGTGGTTTTTATGTTTAACCTTGTTTATGTGGTGTATTACATTGACAGATTTCCGTATGTTGAACCACCCCTGTGTTCCTGGAATGAATCCCACTTGGTCAAGGTGGATAATGCTTTTGATGTGTTGTTGGATTCGGTTTGCAAGGATTTTGTTTAGGATCTTTGCATCTAAATTCATCAGGGAAATAGGCCGGTAGTTTTCTTTTCTTGTGGCATCTCTGCCTGGTTTTGGAATTAGTGTGATGCTTGCTTCATAAAAGGAGTTGGGTAGCTTTCCCTGTTCATCAATTGTGTGGCACAGTTTGAGGAAGATTGGTTTGAGTTCTTCCATGAAGGTTTGATAGAATTCAGCTGAGAAGCCATCTGGTCCTGGGCTCTTCTTTTTTGGGAGGTTTTTTATTACTTTTTCAATCTCCATGAGTGTGATGGGTTGATTGAGGTGATTAATCTGCTCTGTGTTTAGCTTTGGTAGATGGTATGCGTCCAAGAATTTATCCATCTCCTCCACATTATCCAGTTTTGTGGAGTAGAGGTTTTTGAAATAAGTCCTGATGATTCTCCCAATTTCACTTATGTCTGTTGTGATCTCTCCTTTTTTATTTTGAATTTTGTTAATTTGAAGCTTTACCTTTTTTTGCTTGATCAGATTGGCCAGGGGTTTGTCAATCTTGTTTATTTTTTCAAAGAACCAGCTCTTTGTTTTGTCAATTTTCTTAATTGTTTCCTTGGTTTCCAATTCATTGATTTCTGCTCTGATTTTAATTATTTCTTTCCTTCTGGAGCTCTTTGGGTTGGATTTTTCTTGTTTTTCCAGTGCCTTTAGGTGGATGGTTAGGTTATTGATTTGGGACCTTTCTGTCTTTTTTATGAAGGCATTGAGTGATATGAATTTTCCCCTGAGGACCGCCTTCATTGTGTCCCATAAGTTTTGATACGATGTGTTCTCATTGTCGTTCAATTCCAGAAATTTTGCAATTTCATTTTTTATTTCATCCACTATCCATTTATTGTTTAAAAGTGTGCTGTTCAGTTTCCAGATGCCTTTGGGATTCTTGGTGGGTCTTTTATTGTTGATTTCTAGCAATATAGCATTGTGATCTGATATCATGCAGGGAATTATGTCAATCTTCCTAAATATGTGGAGGCAGTCTTTGTGACCCAATATATGGTCTATTTTAGAGAATGTTCCATGGACTGCTGAGAAGAATGTGTAATCTGTGGATTTGGGATGGAATGTTCTGTAGATGTCCGTTAGGTCTAAGTGATCTATGGTTTTGTTGAGCTCTCTTACTTCCCTGTTGAGTTTCTGTTTGGATGATCTGTCTATTACTGATAATGGTGTATTGAAGTCCCCAGCTATGATGGTGTTTGTGGTTATTTCTGTTTTATTGTCAAGTAGGTTTTGTTTTATGAACTGTGGTGCCCCTGTGTTTGGTGCATACAGATTTATGATTGTGATATCCTCTTGATGGATCGTTCCCTTGATAAGTAGGAAGTGGCCTTCTTTGTCTTTTTTGATTATATTTGGTTTGAAGTCTATTTTATCCGATATTAATATAGCTACACCTGCTTGTTTCTTATTCCCGTTTGCTTGGAATACTGTTTTCCACCCTTTCACCCTGAGGAGATGTCGGTCTTTAATGGTGAGGTGGGTTTCTTGAAGGCAACAGATTGAGGGGTCTAATTTTTTGATCCATCCTGTTAGCTTGTGTCTCTTGATGGGTGAATTAAGGCCATTAATATTTAGAGTAATGACTGTGAGATTTGATTTGATCCCTGCCATATTGTGATGGTAAATGTGGGTTGGAGTTTTCATGGACATTGAAGTTTTTTGTGCCTACTCTGAGTTTGGTTGTTGTGATCTGCTTCTTGTAGGCAATTGTGTTTGATTATTTTTTTCTTCTCTGTGTAGGATTTCCTGAAATACTCTCTGTAGGTTTGGTTTTGTGTTCATATAATTGTAAAGCTGAGTTTTGTCATGGAAAGTTTTTCTTTCACCATCTATTATGAGGGATACTTTTGCTGGGTAGAGTAGTTTGGGTTGGAAGCCATAGGTTCTTAGACTTTGGAGTGTTTCATTCCAGGCTCTTCTAGCTTTCAGGGTTTCCATTGAGAAGTCTGAAGTAATTCTGATGGGATTACCTCTGAAGGTGGTGTGCTGTTTTTCCCTAGCTGCTTTTAGGATTTTCTCTTTGGTGTCAATGTTTAGAGTCTTAATAATAATATGTCTTGGAGAGTTTCTCCTTTGGTCCAGTCTGTTTGGAGTTCTATTGGCTTCTTGTATCTTGATGGGCCTTTCTTTTAAGAGATTGGGGAAGTTTTCTTCAATTATTTTGTTAAATAAGTTCTCCATGCCTTTGGTCTGGATTTCTTCTCCTTCTGGTATTCCAATGATCCTGATATTGGGGCGTTTAACTGTATCCCACAATTCCCTCATGTTCTGTTCACAGGAGCTTTTAAACTTACTGAAATTTTTGAACTCTCTAACTGTTTCTTCCATCTTGTCTTCCAGATCAGAGTTTCTATCCTCCACTTGGCTGACTCTATTCTTGAGAGCTTCTAGTGAGTTTTGGGCTTGTTCAATTAAGTTTGCATTTTCTATTATTTTTCTATGTATAATTTCCATCCCTCTGTCAAGCTCCCTTTTCACATCATTTTCTGATTTTCTTGATGATTCTTGGAGTTCATCCTTGCATTTCTTTATGTCTTCATTTAGCATGGCCAGCTGATTTTTAAGGTCTTCTTTTTTTTCACTCTCCCTCAAATCTCTTAACTCTCTTTGAAATCCTTCCATTTTCTTATCTAATCCTTCCAATTTCTTATCTATTAGTTCTAGTTTAGTGATGGCAGCATCCACACGATTGTCTGCCCTTTGTTGCTTTCCTGCAAGTTCTACCAATAGGTTGGTTAGAGTTGCATTGCTCATAGCTTCAATGTGGTGTTCTGGTCCTATTTGTTCTTCTATGTTTTGGTTGGAAGTATTCATTGTGGGACTGGGTGATCTAATTGGATTTTCTTGCATTTGATTATTCATGTTATTTCTTTTGCGCTGTGTTCTGCCCATGACAGTGTATGGGCAGATAAGTGGGTGTATCAGCCTGGGCTCAAGAACAATGGGAATCTTATGCAGCCTGGGGGCGTTGCCAAGAAGCCTGGGCTTTGGCTGTCACTTGCCAAAGCTGCCTATCTACTGCCTGGCAGGGGCGCCGAAGTTGCCTGAGTTCTCAAGCGGTAATGTGCCAAGACTGCCTGCGTTCGAACTAGGAGTGGCACTGAGGCACCAAGCACTGATGCCGCCCGAACTCTGGCTGGGCACACTGGGAACTGGAAGCAGTCTGCGCTCCCCTGCCACAGGACAATTTTGGACAGCCACGCGGCAGACAGAGGGCGAGTGGACGAGAATGCGGAGCAGTCTAAGATTCTGCACGCAGGGAATAATCTCACTTGCCAAAGCCGCCTATCTACTACCTGGTAGGGGCGTCAAGGTTGCTTCAGTTCTCAAGCGGTATTGTGCCCCAGCTGCCTGCGTTCGAGCTAGGAGTGGCACTGAGGCACCAAGCACTGAAGCCGCCCAGACTTTGGCTGGGGAACGCTGGGAACCGGAAGCAGTCTGCGCTCCCCCGCCACAGGACAATTGTGGACAGCCGCGTGGCAGACAGAGGGTGAGTGGCGAGAGTGCGGAGCAGTCTAAGCTTCCGCACGCAGGGAATAATCTCACTTGCCAAAGCCGCCTATCTACTACCTGGCAGGGGCGCCAAAATTGCTTGAGTTCTCAAGCGGTAATGTGCCACATTTGCTTGCGTTCGAGCTAGGAGTGGCACTGAGGCACCAAGCACTGAAGCCGCCCAGACTTTGGCTGGGAACGCTGGGAACCGGAAGCAGTCTGCGCTCCCCCGCCACCGGACAATGGCGGCCCGCCGGTGCGGCAGGCAGGTAGGGGGTGGTACCTGAGCTGACGCAAGCGAGAGATACAGTCTGAGCTTGTGGGACTGGGCACACTCAGTAGGTGGGCGAGTGGACAAGGGTGCGGAGCAGTCTAAGCTTCTGCGCGGAGGGAACGATCGGCGCGCGGTCAGCCGTGCGGGCTCCGGAGCAGCAGCAGCGGCAGGGGTGGAGCTTTGAACACGGCGGTTATTTGGGGCGAGGGGTGCCTACCCGCCCGAAAGGGGACCAGCAATTCCCTGTTCCCCCACCTCTGTGCCCTCCCAGATTTCTCTCCCCTAAAAGCCACTATATACCCTTAATATCTTGCCTTTCTTTCCCCGGGATTTGCAGCACAGCTAGGCGGTCACCATCTTGGTTTCACAGCGAAAACTCAGGATTCTTTCATGTTCATAGCTGTTGGGTTGTGATCCCTCGGGGCGGTCTGTGGCATGACGGCTCCATTAGAGAGTTTGTCTCAACTTTCAAATGTGGGAAAATTGTGCGCAACACGATTTCTGAAGAGTTCTCATCTTTCTTGTGATGTTTACAAATATTAGCCAAGCATTTGGCTTTTTCACATTAAATATTGCTGCTCAATTTATAATAGCTGGGAAATGGAACCAGCCTAGATGTCCCTCAACTGATGAGTGGATAATGAAGATGTGGCACATTTATACAATGGAGTTTTACTCAGCAGTAAAGAGAAATGAAGTTATGAAATTTGCAGAAAAGTGGATGGATCTGGAAAGAATTATACTAAGTGAGGTAACCCAGGCCCAGAAAGCCAAGCGCCACATGATCTCCCTCATATGTGGATCTTAGCTAGAGATGATTGGGCTTCTGTGTGAGAAGGAAAAAACTCAGTAGCAGAGGCCAGTAAGTTAAAAAAGGAGATAGAAAGGGAAGAGAAAGAAAGGGAGGAGGGCTTTTATTAGGTTGGTATTGTATATATGTAAGTAGAAAGATTGAGATGGGGAGGGGATATGATGGAGAATGGAATTTCAAAGGGGAAAGGGGGGAGGGTAATAGCATGGGATTTTTTTTGTTATCATGGAAAATATTAATAAAAATGGAGAAAAAAATAAAATAAAAATAAATATATGAATGGTTAAAAAAAAAAAAAAAAAAAAGGTTTTGGTGTAGGAGTCACATAGTGTAGAAATTAGCCTTGACATGTTTTTTTTTTTTTTTTTTCTCAAGAAGAGGATTTGGTGGGGGTGGGGAGCCTTCGTGACAGACATCTCTGGAGCTCACGATAGCTAAATTAAAAAAAAAAAAGTGCCCAACTTTCCCATCTGCTACAAACAGGATCCATCCTGCAAATACCACATGTAATGAATGGTACCTCTTGAATGGAAAACACACTGAAGGGACAGCAAGCACAACAAAGGAGTGGCCTACACAGCTGCTCTCTCACAGTGGCTCATCCTCATATCCATCCTGGAAATGCTATTTCGAAGTCACAGAAAAAAACATCCGTGAACTGAGCAGATTCTGCTAATCTCATTAGCAATTTTGGTGTTAATTTTCATTAAGTAGGTGGCTTTTCTTTGTGAATCTCTGGAAATTCTAAGAATTCATTGTGTCTATACTTTCTGCTCAAAGAATTTGTCACCTGAATTGAAAAGTCTGTGTCAAGCACATCCATGTGAATCAGTGCTCTTCCGGGACTTAGCAGCTTTGAGAGTGAAGAGGTAGAGTGTAGTAGGCAGTCTTTGCCACAGGGATGCTGCATTACAAACCAACCACAGTCTCTGGCTCATTAACATGTGAATTAACCTGTCTGTGCTCAGCTGGTGTGCGCTTTGAATGTGGAGGGTCAGGAGACTTAGGAGGTAGAGCCTTGCTGGAGGAAGTGTGTCAGTGAGTGTTAAAGCCTTGGTTTCTGCTCCCTGTCTCACTACTTCCTCCCTTTTGTGATGATGTGACACTGGTTTCCTGCTCCTTCCATGATAGACTCTACCCTCTGGAAATAAACTCTTTCCTTTCCTAAGCTGCTTCTGGTCAGGTATTTTGTCCCAGCAATGAGAAAGTAGCTTATACACCCGAACTGGGCTTAAAACAATGAGTCTAAATGTGTGTTTCAAATTGTCTTATTTTTCTGAGACAGGTGGGCATATTCTTTTCATGCTGATATCATGGTGCAAGAAGACAAGCCTAATCATGTAAGCTGAGTGGATAGTACCCCAACCATTAAAGCAGACATGTGCTTCACCCAAAGTGCTAAATAGTGAAACATAATCTGACTCTAGATGCAGAATCACAGGTTGAAAAAAATGTATGGGGACAGAATAGGGAAAATAATCAGAGCCAAAACCTTACTCTTCCACATGAATAATAATATAATAGTAAATGTTGAAGTGTCGAATAATAATAAAATGAATGTTTAAATTTTCTCATAAAATTATAACATAGTCACCTTTAGTTGTCCTATATACACAGGTGTAAAATGTATTAGTTACAGCATAGAGGTAATCATCAATGACTCTTTCCTTTTGAAATCTTTCCCAAGCACCACGGGACCCCCTTGTAAAACATTGAAGATGCTAATTTATGAAATAGATAGTGTTGGAACTACTCCAGTGAGAGGATAGAGAGAAGTGAGGATTGAGGATAGGTTTTCTAGGAAAAATGCAAAAGCCTGGTTGAATTTGAATCTCAGATAAGCAATGAATAATTTCATAGTAGAACTGTATCCCAGGACACCATTTTTTATTTGAAGGGGGGAGAGAGAGAGCAGGAGGGAGAGGAGGTGGTATATAAAGAGTGAGAATAAGCACCCCAGGCCTCTAGCCAGTGCAAATGAACTCCAGATGCATGTGCCACCTTGTGCATCTGGTTTATGTGGGTACTGGGGAATAGAACCTGGGTCCTTAGGCTTCACAGGCAAGCACCTTAACTGTTAAACCATCTCTCTTCAGGATACCATCTTACTTTCCTTATCTTTTCTTACTTTTCTCCTTGCTGAATCTATCAAATTCATTAGAGAAATGTGTACATGAATTCACCCCATCTTCTTGAGCGCCTGCTGGGGACAAATGCACTTTGCTGCTTCTGTCTTCTCTGAGGGGGTCACGCTATCTGGGTGTGGAAGCGGCAGAACTCTGGACCCCAACCTGTCCACCTGTCTTCCTTGGGGTCTTCCATGGGAAACACAACTCATACACAAGTACACACATGCACACATACACGCGCACACAGGCATGCACACATATAGGTGCGCACATACACACACACACCACACATGCATACACACACATATACATATACACACATGTACCCTACTGAAAATTACTTTGAAAAAGACTCGTGATGTTCTAAATTAAAAAAAAACAAACAAACATAAAGGGAAAGAATGACTGAGAAATGCTATTCCATTGTCGAAACTCATCAGTGTAGTGATTGAATCCTCATTAATAGTCTTTTTTTTTTTTTTTTTTTTTGGTTTTTTGAGGTAGGGTCTCACTCTAGCCCAGGCTGACCTGGAATTCACTATGGAGTCTCAGGGTGGCCTTGAACTCACAGGGACCCTCCTACCTCTGCCTCCTGAGTGCTGGGATTAAAGGCGTGCGCCACCACGCCCAGCATCATTATTATTATTATTATTTTTTGAGTCGTATGTATCTCAAGTTGGCTTCAAACTTGCTGCGTAGCTGAGGATGACCTTGAACTCCATCTTCCTGCCTCTGCCTCTTGAGTGTTAGGATTACAGACATGTGCCTCCATGTCCAGCTTATGCAGCGCTGGGGTTTGAACTCAAGGTTTCCTGCTTGCTGAGCAAGCACTCCAGCACCTGAGCTCCATTCACAGCCTAGAAAGGTCCCCTTTCGCTCCAGGTAGGTCTGTAATGGTGAGAGTGACACCTGTCCCTCCAGCTCGCCCCTGCCTGGCCCTCTGGCCTCCAGCAGCTCCAGCATCATGCAGTTTACTCGCTGAACTTCTTCAAACCTCCTTTGAGAAAGTCACAGGGTCCTGGTGGCCCAGGCAGGCTCCTGAGGTAGATTTTCTTGTCTTTCATAAGCTTGGCTCCTCAGAACCCTGTCCACATTCTTTCTGCAGAACAGTGAGCACCATATGTTCAGGCTGGGCAAAGCAGCCCTGCTACACCTGATGTGATTGATTTTCTTCACTCCCTGCAAGGCTGTGGGTTCTGGAGAGTCAGGGGGAATGAGCAGGCCATACGGAGATGGAAGTGCTTTACACTGGGGTCTCTGTGCATCACAAACCAATGGGCACACCAAAGCCTATAGGTTGCTCTATTAAAATGTTGCTCCTTTTAATGAGTGGATAATAATGAATCTATTGTCATTCAGACAGTAGTGAGCCCCTCCCCCCCAAAAAATAAGCAGCTGTGTGCTTTTGCTTTTGTTGTTTAAAATGTCCATATTCAAAAGAAGACCTGAAGGGAGAAATTTCTGGACACTTGGGTGGAGGCTTGGTTGTAGTTAGGTGGGACAAAAAACACATAGGAATAAGAAGAGCTTTGTGTCCCCTCCCTCTCCCTCTCCCTCCCTCGTCTCCATCAGTTCATAGGGGTGGTGGCTGATGCTGTAGGCATCGGAGTGACCTGTGTCTTGCTGTCTGTCTACTCCCAAAGTAAATAATACATTTATTTTATTCATTTTATTCATTTAATAACTGCAAAGGAAAAAAGCAAAAAAATTATGTCTCAGAAAGTACAGAAAGCTCTATATGCTTGGATATAAAATTGTAAACAATAAATGGAACCATTTGAGCCAAGGTAGGAGGCCTTAATGGGAAACTGGAAAATAAAACAATAAAAAAGCAATCTGTGGTAATAAGAGGTAATGTGGTCACTGTCACTTTACATATGTGCTAAGAAAAGCCAAGATGCTCGCTCCCCTCAGTGTCTTGCCCTTTAAGACCAGAAGGATTTATTTCATTTATTTTATTTATTTTAGGAGCAGTGGCAATTTGGTGCCATTATTAAGGCCGACAGAGGTAGGCTGTCTGTTTTGCACAAGGCCATAAAGTGCTTGGGGCTATCAGCATGCAATTTATGTAACCTTGTTAGATGGCCTTGATGGCATCTTCTGGAAGAAGAGAAGTTATGAGTATGGCTGCAAAGGGCTTTGAGCACACAAAATGTTCCATAAAAGCAAAGCCCACTGATCACTGGATTCCCCCGCATCTCTTCCTTTGGGCTCCGCCACCTGGACACCAGGCAGTTTCCAGAAGCAGAGTACAATTCATATAATGAGCTATGTGAAAGATGTTCTGGAGGCCCAATGTTCTAAGTACAGTCACACATACAAACTTTTATGTTCCTAGGGTTGGGTCTAAGACCCTCAGTATATACCTGAAATCACAGGTCTTGCCAAATTCTATATATGGTATGTTTTTGTTCTTATACATATGTGATCACCATATAGTTTAATTTATAAATTAGGCAGAGTAGATGAAGAACAACAGCTAATAATAAAATAGAACAATTATAATAATACATGTAATAAACATTATAGAAAGCTGGTCTCTTCTGAAAAAGTCAAGGCAAACATTAATATTTTCAAGGGCTATGGGTATAGAAGAGTGGTAGAGGAGTTGTGTAGCATGGTCAAGGCCCTGAGATTAAAAGTCCAAATTTTATACCTATCATTTATATTTATGTATTTATTTATATATGATTTTATGTCTATTTTCCCTGTATCCTCAGATAAGCGGACATCACTGTAATTTGCAGTTGTGACGTTAAGGTTGTTTCAGTCTCACAATCTGCATGATGCACTGGATGCTTCTAATTATCACAGGAACAACAAAGCCCAAGGTCAAATGGAGCTATCTGCAAGGTGGCAGATGCAAGCAGTGAACATCGCGGTCATGTGGAAGGAATTGGAGAGAGGTAAGTGGACCTTCTAATTCATTGCTGAGGATAGCGTTGGCCCTGGTGTGCTAGGACTGTTCTTATGGGCTTTTAAGGCAAGGCAAGCATGCTTTCACATCTGATCACCTGCTGAAGATGCTAATGAGGAATGGCTAAGTGTTTGTCAAAGTGGGGAAAACAGCTAAAATTAGATTAGATTGCTCACTTTCTGGACAGACATGATTTACTATAAATTTGCCCATAGGTACTCACACCACCTCAAATATCTTAAGATCAAAGACTCTCAGCTGTAAAATAGATAGGCTTTCAGGCTTGGACTTTGCATTAGCCAGGGTTGGTTTGCCTCACAGGAGTCTGGAGAGTCCTGTGATCGGCTGAGGGCTGGAGAGTCAAAAAACTAGCAGCAGCTCAGTCCTGGAAGCTGAGGGTCCGGTGCTAGAGCTCCAGTCCCATACAGTCCCATGCTCAAAGCCTAGAAGCTCCATGGAGAGTCACTGGTGTGAGGCCATGTTGAAAGGCTGGAGAAGCTAGAGTCTGGTGTCCGCAGGGGATGACAGCAGCAATAGCAATAGTCGCACTTACTCAGAAGAGTGAGGCTTGCATGAGCTGGCCCGCATTCTGCCACCGTTATTCCATCAGGCCCACTGGCCTGTTGGATGCTGTCGTCTGTATTCAGAGCACACGTTTCCCTATCAGTTGCTTACTTGTTAATCCTTTCTGGAAGCAAAACACACATACACACAGAGAGAGAGAGAGAGAGGGAGGTGAGGTTTACTAATCCCCTTAGGCATCTCTCAATCCAGTCAAATTGATAATCATGATCAACAATCACAGACTTGAACCCACCTCTGTCTGCATATAAAGCCCTCGCTCAATTCCACTGCAAGGTCACCAATGTAAGAATGGCCTAATCACCACGCATGTGGCCAGTTTACTGAGGCCTTTGTAAAACACTGTCAGCGGCCATCTTTAGGGATAGTTTTCAATTTTTTTTTTCATAGCCGCGAGTGGTGGCTTATGCCTATAACCCTGACATTTGGAAGGTTGAGGTAAGCAGATTATCCCAAGTTTGTGGCCAGGAAGATAATCTTTCTTTCAGTCCACAACAAAACCACATGCTAATTATGACCACTTTGTATTGAATAGTGCTTTACTCATTGTCATTTGACAATGGAGAAAAGCAGTATTTCCTTTCCAAATCTTGTAAAATCTTATAAAATGTAGAATGTTGTAATGTCTACCAGGAAGCCCCATGTTAGGTGTTTTGGGAGACCCAGATACCCAGATTCTGGGTCCCGTCCTGCCATTAGCTAACACACAGTGTTCAGCCACACATCCATCTTCTCTAAGGTCTTCCATCTGTCAGATGAGAATGACAGGTAGACTCCAGTGGGCAAGCCATGGCTAGTGTCTCCTGGGCAAGGAGCCAGGACCAGGGAAGGGTTCTCTGTGCTTTCCCTGGGAGTGTGCTAGATGCAGCGCATCTGAGGGAAGCCCTCTGAGCACTCACCGCTCACCTCAGCCAGGCTGTGCCCTGGGCAAGCCTCAGGAGAAGGTTGCCAGCCACAGTCATGGCAAGTGCACTTAGAAACAGCCTTCTGCTCTGATGGGCTTCTCTGGCGATAGGTTCCCATCTGTGATGTACCTGCCTAATTATTATTATTCTAGTGTTTATTATCTGAAGATCAGTTGATCAAAGAGGCCCTGAGGCGTGTTGATAATCTGATTTCATCTGTATTAATTGTGGGGAAGAGATGAGGCCCCGGCACCGCTAGATATCACAAATGTACATGATTATATAATAAGCATGTAATGGGTAAAATAGAATGCACTTGTATAATAAGTGTATTAATGGGTCACAACTGGACTCATTATATATGTGTGTGATCATTTCTGGGGAAAAAAGGTTTTGATTAAAATAAAAGATATGTAGGGAGAGAGACAAAGAGATGGGAAGAAAGAGAGAGAGAGAGAATATGAAAGGAAAGCTGAGAAAGAACATTTTAGTGGAGCTTGGTCTGCATCCTATGTTTAAACAGAAAGGATTTCCAGAAATCACTAGAAGCAGTGTGAAGTAAAGCAGATGCTCCTCTGTTCCCCAAGGATGGCTGTCTACCTACAGATTTGTCTCAAAATATACAAGCACAAACTGAGCATCTCTAATCTAAAATTCAAAATCTGTCTGCACATGTAATGCATGTAGGAGCCAGATAGATACTGAATATTTTTCTTCAATCAAGCCAGATAGATACTGAATATTTTCTTCAATCACTCTTTACTTTTATTCTTTGAGATAGGGTCTCTTGTAGAACCTAGAGCCCAGGGATTTGGTTAGACAAGGGTAACCAGTGAGCCCCAGATATTTCCTCTCTCCACCCCCCTCCCAGCCCTGGAATTACAGGTGCATGCCACAAGGCCCAGCATCCTGTGCAGGTTCTGGGCATCAAACTCAGGACCTCATGCTTGTGTGGCAAGCACTTTACCCACTTTACCTCCCCAGCTCCTGCAGTACTTTTGTTTGCCGATTTCCTTTGTGTCTCTCTGCTGCCATGTCAACCCTGAGTTGCCCAGTAAGGAAGCCTGGCATTTCTCCATCCTTTGTCCATTAGACTCGGGGCTCATCCCCCAAAGCCAAGTGGCTCTCTTTCCCCACCTCAGTCTCTCCAAGACCTGCTTCTGTCCTACGGAACTGACTCAGTGACGACCCTCCTGTCTTCTGTCAGCTAGCAGAGATGTTCCGTGAGGGTCTCAGCACATGGCAATGGGGAGGAGAGTTCAACCCAGGAGACTGTCATTATGTTCCAGGGTGACTTCACAGTCCCTCAGATGCAGAAACAGCCATGTGGTTAATTTCATGGCTAGGGCTTCCTGTAGCAAGTGTAATTTTATGCTATGGGCTTTCTTTTGGTGGAACATTTTTAAAAAGGATTTATTTATGTGCAAATGGGGGTGGTGGTGGTGATGGTTTATCAGGGCCTTTGGCCACTGCAAATGAACTCCAGAGGCCTGGACCACTTTGTGTATCTGCCTTACGTGGGTACTGGGAATTGAACCCACGCCGTCAGACTTTGCAAGCGGTCGTCTTTAATAGCTGAGCCATATCTCCAGCCCTGGTGGAACACTTTTTAAGGAAAGAATCCCATGAATCTTTCCTTACATGAGTGGACACGATTGATAAAGTCCAGGAGTGCTGAAGAGGGCCTCATCCTGGGAGCAAGGCTGAGCTGCCTCTGGGGATGAGGATTGTGCACACACACCTGTCTCTTTGGTGGCAAACACAGAAAAGCAAAAGGAAATGAAGATCAGGCTGCAGTTCCCAGCATCTTTCCGGATTTTTCATCTTCTATTGTACGTGGGAGATTTGCTGTGCACAAAAGGGACAGGCCGTCCTCCCTCAGGAGCACTGGGGCCCTGGGGCTTGGGATCATTTTTTCTCCTTTGAATACAGACTTGCTGGCAGCCTTAGGTATCTCCAAGAAAGAGGTGAGAAGTCCTCTTTTTCAAGTGCCTACTCTGTGCCAGGATTGGGCCTTAATATGTGACACAACTTGACTTCTGCAATTCTCTTCTGTCTCCAGGCAATCAAGTCGTCAAGTCCTTCGGTACTCCCCAGGTGGAACGGACAATGACGTCGTGAGTCAGTTGCAAAGATGCAGTGTGAGAGTCAGGGGCCGGCATCAGAGGAGTGGAAGAAAAGTATGCTCAGGATCATCACCCCCATTCTGCAGAAAAGAAAGCTCGGGTCCAAATCTTTAAACATCTTAGGAGGGTCTAAGTTCAAATCTATAGTCTAACTCTTAAACCCACATTCTTTTTTAAATTTTCTTTTCATTTATTTGAGAGAGTGAGAGGAAAAGACGAAGAGAATGGGCGCACCAGGGCCTCCGGCTACTGCAAACAAACTCCAGACGCATGCGCCACCTTGCACATCTGGTTTACATGGGTCTGGGGAATTGAACTGAGGTCCTTTGGCTTTGTAGACATACGCCTTAAACTGCTAAGCCATTTCTCCAGCCCATGAAACCTGCATTCTTAACCATCATTCACCCCTTCAAAAACTATCCTATGAGCACCTTTCATAGGTCAGGCATAGTCTGAGTGAAATTCCCCGCCCCTGTGAAGTTGATGGTGAGCTTAGTAAAATTAGGTGGGTAAGATACGAACAGTCAACTAGTAAACAAGAGTACATGAAGTGGGGAATGGGTAAAGGATGATAACACGGGAAATGGTGTTAGAGAATAGTGGGAGTTTAGAGAAACAGAATCAGCAGAGGCCTCAATGAGATGTTCACTGTGATATTTCAGCTGGCTTTGAACCATCTTGAGTTGAACACAGAAAGCTACGGTTAAAACAGAAATTATTAAATTATGATGATTCAATGAGACAAGTAGTAAAATGAACAAGACCCTGAAAACAAGCCTGCCAACCGGGTAAAACTTAGGAGAGATAGAAGACCATGAATTTGACCTGAGCTGCATCAAAAATAGATTCCCCGTGTTGGCATCCTTGTCAGGAGAATGGAAATTCTTTGCCGTGTGTTCAGCTGGCTTTGCAGAAGCTTGGCTCGTAGGGCGTCAGGCGTCAGAGGCCATCGCTCAAGCCGTGCTCGTTTTTGACGCTGACTGCTGGATTTGATTAGGAAGGATTTCCTTGCCCGTTCGGCTGAAGGCTGATGCGTTCCGTTCCTTCACAGTTTGCTTGGCAGCTGTTCTACTGCAAATCCAGGTGAGATCTGACAAATTTAGCACTGATTAAAAACCCGAATCCGTGAGCTGCAAGATGGGTTCAGGTACAATTGCTTAGCACAGCTGTTTGCTTTCCCTCTTAGGGAAACGTCTCACTCGAATAACCCAGCACAAAACGTTATCACTGGATCCCAAGTTCTTAATTGCCTATCAACTTGGACAATTATTTGCTTTCTCAAAAAGCCCAGGGAACTTAGTGAGATCAGGTTACACCAGCTGCTTTTAGCGCACAGAAAGACCACAGCGGCAGACCACAGAGTCTTCATCAATACAGAAGCAAGACCTGAATTGGGGCCCATGCTTTTGTCAGCAAAAGAGGGCAGACAGCCTTCTGGAGGGGAGGATTGAATTAGGATACGCAGAGCAGTCCATGTGGGCAAAACAGAGCCTCCCACACAGTCAAGTTCAACCAGTCCTATTGAACAACTAGCATGTGCCAGGTCCGGGACAAGGGGCTGAGTTTACAGTGATGAACAATGATGGCAAGGTAATTATAGGGTGGCTGAATGTATGCTTCAAAATGTCAATTTTCATGGGCTGCCAGAGTACCACAATATCTACCATTGGGATAATTTCCTTGTGCTAGAACATTTTCTCCTGAAAGTCCTTTTCAAATGCAAATAGATTGTCTGTCGGGAAAGGCGTGAGATATTAACCATTCCTTATGCTAATGCGTTGCTTTGACTTTCAACAGAGCGAGGGATTCATTTATTTAGAAAATATCTGCTGAGGTCCTACTATGTGTGGAGCATTGCTTGTAGAAAACAACATTAATGTCCTGATTTCAAAATGTCACCATTTTAATGAGAGGAGAGTGTGAAAACTGCTGCCACACACTTAGAGGATTTATCAGACCATGGAAAATAGAGCAGGTAAAGGGACAGGAAGGCAGAGGAAAGGGGCTGAGGTCTTTTTTTTTTTCTTTTTTTTTATTAATTAGTTTTGTACTCAGCAAATACAGTCAATTTGGTACCATTATTAGGCTCATCCATTACCTACCCCCTCCCCTTGGCTCCTCCTTGTTGAGTTATATGGGTCATGCATTTTGGAGTCAGCCCACAGTTATGGGTAAGCTAAATGTGTGCATATCATGACCCAACATGTGGCTCCGACATTCTTTCTGCCCCCTCTTCCACAAAATTTCCCTGAGCCATGTTGGGTTCATTTCTGGTCTGCTTCAGTGATGAGGTGTTGGGGGCCTCTGGGTCTCTGGATCTCTGATTTGGTAGGAGCTGATTTTTCTCTGTGTTGATCTCCTTCACCCTTGTGCTGGTACCCAGTTCACCAGGTAAACAGCACCCTTACTTGTTTCTCCAATTTTTCTTAGTTTCACCCGTGGCCCTTTTGAGGTATGATGGGGTGGCTCTCTCCTTAGGATCTACATCTATCTGAAAAAGAGAAGCAGATTCTCCAATGGAGAGTAAGTTAGCACCAGACAAATGAAATAACCCTTACTTTATTATAGAGAATTTAATAGGTGTAGGCCCTCTTGCAGCCCATGATTAGTGGTAGCTTGATAGTGGAGGGCGGGCTTATGTTTGGATATGGTTCTGACTTGTTTCCCATCTCCAGCTATGGTTCCCGTACCACTGAGGGGATCAGTTAGCCGAATCAAGAGCAGTTGGTTCCCCACCATGGCTGTGTGCCACTATTGCACTTGTGTGGGCATCACAACAAGTTATTTGCTGCTAAGTAGGTTAGACCATGCGTTGCTTCAACAGATATTGGTCATTTTCCCCCAGTCGCCCATGTAGCACCTTCTGGCACTAGACACGCTGACTGTCTGGGGACTGACTCTCTTCCAGCTTCCAGCCATGCCATTCCATTTTATGTGTCAACCGCATAAAGTGTCTTCAGCAGTAGGGTCTTACCACTAACCTTTGGTGGGTCATCAATTACTCTGACAGAAACAGGGTTCAAAGCGTTAGACAAAAGCATGAGGGAAGACCAGACTCAACGACAGGGACAAGCTTTAGTTGGGGAAAAGCCTGAGCAGGGCTCTAGCCAGGCAAGGTCAGAATCCCCTTCCCTTACAGACTAGGGGATACTTATGGGGCTGTGGGGGTCATTGGAATCCCTTGGCTGCAGAGCAGTCCACCTTGCTTCAGGGCTTGGGCCACTGCCGAGAACTGATAACGTGGTTGGGTGGTCTGGATGATTCCAGGAACGTGATTAAGGGCGAGGGTTGGTTGGGTCACTCTTGGGAAACAGAATTACAATGAAATGTCAGTCAGAGTCCAGAAATGGAGACCTTCTGGTTCTAACAATCAGGTCAGAAGTTCTTAGTATGACGACATCTGAGTAAAGGCGGAGGGAGAGGGAAATCAGCAATCTGAGCAGAAGGAATAGGGGACCAGGAGGTTCTGATGTGACCCTGGCATGTGGCAGCAGTGGAAAGATCCGGGAATGAGCCCAGCTGTGCCAGGCTAAAGGTGGCAGAGGGAAAGCAGTCAGGAAATGTGCTGGGAGGCTTGGGCAGGAGGACAAGGCTTGGGGCAGCCAGGGGTGGGACACTACCAGGGAGGGCAAAGCAACAAGAAAAGCAAGAGGGCTCGCCCCACCCTTGTGGTTTTTGCTCCTGGACTGGTTCCTAGCTGTACATCTTGAGACGTGACATGCGTGGCCTTGTCTAGCAAAGCTAACCCCTGCTTTGGCCACAGTCTTCCTGGCTTCCTCTTTTCCTGGACCTGCTTCTTGGAACACCAATCAGACCAGATGGACAGGCAGAAGACAGTTTCCAGCCCCTGCTCTGCCCTTTGAAAACACGTGACTTGGGAACATTTCCTCATTGTATGGGTGAGCGGTTTCAGAGCCCAGAGACGGGGCTCTCTGAATGCAGGGACACTTGGTCTGTGCACAATGTAGCCTCTGTGCATGCATTTAATTTTACCTTCATTTTTGCTGTTGATGCTATGGACTCCGTTCTTTGTTATTCTATCGACCCTATTCAAGTACTTGCCCAGTTGAGGCTTTAAGAGAAACTTAAAGGAATCCTATCACGTGGAGGAGGCAAAGTTGCTTCCTAAACACACATGCCCACAAATCAGCGATTTCCTGTTTTAGCTACTTATAGACTACGTTGTCCGAATGTAGATTTCTGGAGAGCACCCATAGAGTTGGACTCTAGTAAGTTTGGAGTAAGGCATGGGGCCTGCTATAATTTGAATAAGAGCCCCAGAAGACTGAGTCAGATGGTAAAAATTCATTTTTTCCCTTCCTTTTTTCTCTTTCTTCTTTTTATGTATTTTATTTATTTGAGAGAGAAAGAGAGAGAGAGAGAGAGAGAGAGAGAGAGAATGAATGAACATACCAGGGCCTTCAGCCACTGCAAACGAACTCCAGACACATGCACCACCTTGTGCATCTGGCATACATGGGTACTAGGGACTCAAACCTGGGTCTTTAGGCTTCACAGGCAAACTCCTTAACTGCTAAGCCATCTCTCCAGCCCTCTGTCTTCTTTTTGAGAGACATTGGGATGTAGAGTAGTGAGAGTTGTTATGCTGGGATTGGTCGTGTGCTGGCAGTAGCAGGGATGCCACAAGTTTAGGGCTAGAAGGAGCGGGGTGTAGCTATCGGCTGTGGTGACGCTGATAGTGGAGATGTTGATTTTCATGGTTATGGTGATGATAGCCATGTGGTGGACGCGGTGGTTGGAGCTCAAGATACTGTCATGGTGGTGTTGGTAGGCATGGTGCCGAAGATGATTGTGTTAGTCAGGGTTCTTTAAAGAAACAACCAACTGAATGAACGTATGCTATAAAGGGGATTTATTAAATTGGCTTATGCAATACACACTGGGCAGTCCAACAGTGCCTGCATGTGCATTGGAGAGAATGAAAACGCTGTAAGTTACTCAGTCCACGAGGCTGGATCCCTCAGCTGTTCTAACCTGGTACTGAAGGCCTGAAGGAT
This sequence comes from Dipus sagitta, assembly GCA_036346955.1. NCBI lineage: Eukaryota > Metazoa > Chordata > Mammalia > Rodentia > Dipodidae > Dipus > Dipus sagitta. The sequence continues at coordinate 331,133,664 of CM070770.1, forward strand.
TCCAGGAGAGCCACCGATCTTCAGTCTACATTGGAAGGCCAAGGAAGCTGGATTCTGATGTCAGTGAAGGATGGAGGGTTGGTAGCAACAGGGCACATGCACTCACCACCAAGGAGCAAGGCCATTCAGGCAAAAGACCTCTTTCTCTCTCTCATATATATATATATATACTTGGAACTCTCTCTCTCTCTCTCTCTCTGCTCTCTCTCTCTCTCTCTGGAAGGGCTGCCCACTCTTTAGTTGCCTTTAGTAGTCTTCCTTCAGGCAAGTCTTCCTAGACATGGCCTCACAGACCTTCCTAGTTAAGTTGACCACAGAGATTAACTGCTACCGTGATGACGGCAGACCATGCATAGGTGCACAAGTACTGCCATTATGATTTAGTTTCCTCAGGAGCCGATTGCGCCAACGGGGCAGAGCTCACAACATCCACTGGAGTTCAACTTCTGCTTCTCTAGAATCATGAGCCTCCGTGGCTTCACCTCTTCCTGATTATTTCCCCTAGGCCTGACCTTGAGGCTTGTTCTTCCAAATGACCATAGCCCACCTTCATCTAGTATTTATCATGTGCTGAACTTTCTGTTTAGATTTTCTCACTGAGTGTGTAACATAGCCCTATAAGTAGATGATATTTTTATGCCTGATTGAAAGATGGGGAAACTGCAGGTTAGAAGAGTCAACTCCTCTGGCAAGTGGTTGAGTTTGGCAGATTCTAAGTTAGACTGCTCGGACTTATGCAATCACTTCTCGTACCTGGCACGAGGCAGAGACTTATTAAATGTTGGAGTGAAAAAATAAAGCAGGATGACAGTTAGGACTGAGTGCTTCACCTGCATTTAGCTTCGTTGGGTCCTCTCAGAAGAGAAGCCACACCAAAATCTCCTCATGACGCAAGTGGTGGCTTCCATCTGCCAGTACAGAACCCTGCTGTTGCAGCTGGGATCCACAATATTCCCCTAAGGTTGAAAGTTTGTTCCCAACCCAGCAATAGTCAGAGATCATGAGAGCTCTGAGCTCCTCACTGGATCAGTCCACTGATGACCTCATCACCTGATGGCTTTGGGAAGAGAAGGAAACTTGGGAAGCGAGTCCTATTCAGAAGGAGAAATTTTAGGGTGCTATGTATTATCCCCTAGCTCTCCCTACACACGCCTTTGTTTCCCGGCCACCATGATGTAAGTAGTTTCCCTTTGTCATGCCCTGCTCACTGTGATGTCTTGCTTCTCCATAGATGACTAGACCGAAGACTGTGAAACTGTGATCCAGAATACAGCTTTCCTTCTCTAGGTTGTTCTTCTCAGGTATTTGGTCACAGCCCAGGAAAGCTGAGACACTGGCATAGTTAACATCCTCAGTAAGCATTAGTCACATCATTCAACAACACATTTTCCTCACGAGATTGGTGACAATGAGTGACAAAACATTCACAGACGGTTCAAAGAGCACTAGGCTCTGTGCATATTGTTTTAGGTAGTCGGAGCATGAGAAAGACGCTTTGGAAGATACAGTCAAAGAGCTTGTCCCACAGGTCACATCAGAGTGAATGTAAGGAGGATAATGTTCTCCTAGGAAGACAGAGCCAGCAAAATGGGCCACTGCCCTCTAAGCTGGGGGAAGATGACAATCCTGCCTCCCTCAACTTCTCCCTAACAGCTGACACACCTCTCTCCAGAGGTTAGTCATGATCCCCACAAAGGATGAAAGGCTCCATGCAGCTGACCCTGAGAGGACCGCTTTGTTCTCATGGGCTCTATTCTTCCTTAGAGGAGCTTGGGCATTGGTGGAAGTGAGGAGGGTGTGTGTGTGTGTGTGTGTGTGTGTAAGGAATAAAGGAACATTCCTGCATGGATTCTGTCTGTGTTATGCTATTTTTTATTGACCGATCTTTGACTGACTACTTTCATAAATATTAACAGTATACCATGATCACATTAACCCCCATTCTCCATTTCACAGATATTAACAGTATACCACGATCACACACACCCCCCACCCTCCATTTCATAGACATTAACAGTATACCACAATCACATTCACCCTCCATTTCGCCCTCCCAAATGCTTCCTCCACTGACTCCCTTCTTTTTGTTTTTCAATTTATATTTTTTTATCCTTTCACATTTTGAGCTACTTTAGGCTTCAATATTGCCCCATCATAGAAGAGTAAGTGAGCTGTGGAATAAACAGCTTTCTATCTCGAGTCTGTTATGAGGAGAGGCCCAGCACTGTTTCCACTGTTCTTTGTCCTGGCCAGACCACAGGTAGTACCAAGACTGCCTGGGGTCCTTAGCTCTCCTGCTCATTTTTTCAGCTCCCCCTTGGGTCCCAAAACTGCTTTCATTCTTGGGAATTTACAAAATGAATAAGAATGAGGCTCCCCTGCAGGAGCTAGAGCCTCTGAGAGAAGCAATTTCGGTTGTTAGGGAAGAGTCCTCTTCAGAGAGTTGCACACTCCAGTATTCAGGTCCAGGCTGCCTTCTCCATTCCTGCATCAATGGCTTTGATCAACAGCCCAGGCATGAACGAATGACTCTGGCCACCAGAGAGACTCAGCTCTAGCTCGGCTTATACAATCACTTTCTGCGTACCTATGCCTTGCGGCCTTGCTGTGGTCTGTTGGAGCGTATTTCAGAAACATCCCACTGACTCCAGAACTTCAGCCTGTGAGCCTTGTTAAGGGGAATGTAGCCTGGATCTAGTAGACAGCCATCATCTTCCTCCGGGGCTTTCATACTGCAGACAGTTCATCAGTCACGTAGTAATTTTCCAGGGACCCAGCAGGGGTGCACAGTGACAATGCTGGTCAGGGAACTTCTCACAGTACTGTAGCTCCTCAGTCAGGCGTCGATTGGTGTTGTGACATCCATGGATGGCTTAAGATGCAAACAAACTTTGTTTGCTCTGCAGGGAAAGTAATAATGGGCTTAACTCTTCTCATGGCCTTGTGACTGCGTATTGGCTGTCGTCTCATCTGCCGCAAGCAGCCATTACCGCTCTGCTTCCTTCCAGTTCTCCGCTGGGTGTCTGGGGAAATGGTGAACAAAGCAAAGTTCCTGTCCCTGGGGACATTGCTTATTGGTAGGAAAGACAGAAATGCACAGAAATCATTACACTTCTATTTTAAGCTTTCAGTGGCAGACCTGGATGTTTACTGGTCCTCTGTTCACATGGGTTCGAGGGCAGATGGGCTCACTCCCCTCCTCGCCCTCCCCCTCCTTCACGTCTTCCTCCTCGTTCATACTGCTGGATCTCCGAAGCTCTCCTTCCCTCCTGAGTCTCAAGCAAATTATCTACCCAGCTGCACACCAATGCTTCTACTACAACCTCTGTCTGGGAGCCAGTGGACAGCCAGGAGCTGTTAGATTTGTCACTTGGATGCAGAGGTGTGTGACAGGAAAGAAAGGGTGCTTTTCACTCTTCTTGTAGATCACAGGAAGCGTCACATAGAGCAATGAGTGGTCTGGATCCCGAAGCATCACAAGGAGCTTTGCAAACATCTAATGTTCTGTCTATTGGAGAAGCTCACATCTCAACCCCCACCAAGGCAGTGATATAATTAGTGCCACCCTGTCCTCACACCTGTCATTCAGACCAGTCCTTAACACTCGAGTTTCTCAGCACATACAACACTCTTCCTTCATTGATCATGGTGTTACTCTTGATGTTTGACAACATGCGTTTCTTGACTGCTCCTATGGTGATGGGGATGTGGTGTGTGTGTGTGTTAGAGAGAGAGAGAGAGGGTGTTAGGTAAATCAATGTGAGTGTTCTAGTATGCATTGTAGAATATACACAAACAAAATTGACCTGGTTTCTTTGTAACAAACAAATGAAAGGAATAGAAATGTTTCAGTAAAACTTGTTCTGTGGTGGACTAGAGAGATGGTTTAGTGGTTAAGGTGCATGCTTGTGAAACCTAAGGACCTAGGTTCAATTCTCCAGGTCCCACATAAGCCATGTGCACATGGTGGCACATGCATCTGGAATTTGTTTGCAGTGGCTAATGGCCCTGGTGTGCCCATTCTCTGTCTCTCTAATAAATAAATAAATAAAACAATAAAATCTTTAAAAAAAAGACTTGTTCTGTGCTATCAGGGTAACTAATAGCTCTAAAATCTCAGTCAGCTACATAGGACATAATCCTATCACATAGGACAGGATCCCAGAGCGGTTGAATGCCCTTAGTAAATCAGATGGCCCATACGTTAAAGGCGTGATCTTGGTCAGTCACTTCCTGACATGTGGTTTAGCTTGCAGGTCATCAATAAGTCATCTGTTGCCAGGCTTGGTGGCCCACGCCTTTAATCCCAGCACTCGGAAGGCAGAGGTAGGAGGATTGCTATGAATTTGAGAACACCCTGATACTCCATAGTGAATTCCAGGTCAGCCTGGGCTAGAGTGAGAGGCCCTACCTCAAAAAACCAAAAAAAAAAAAAAAGTCATCTGTTCATAAGAAAGAAGGACTTGACCATGGCTTTTGGTTTCCCTTTTCCCTGTCACCATGGGAGTGAAGAAGATGAAACAGAGACAGTGTCTTCAGGGGATTGATTTGGTGTTTGTTTTAAAGGTTCTAAACCATGACGTGCTCTTGTTTCTCTTCCACTATGAGCAGACGGCAGGGCCTCTAGTCTGTCTGAGGACCCTGTCCACACAGCCCAGGGATGCGGTGGGACAATTCATTTCAATAATCTCTCTTATTACGATCAAACCGATGACGAGGAAACGAGAGCCTTGCGGAGATCTCCATTTCAGAGTGGCGTTCTGTCTGCTCCTTCCTCTGCAGAGTGGGGATAAGAGATTAATGTTGCTGTTGTTCACTGAGCTGTCAACACAGAGGGGGTATGAGCTCTTATGCAGGAGACAGACAGCCCAGGTTTGAATACAACTGTCTTGCGTGTTACCAGACAGTGACCCAGCCAAGATGCCCAGCCCAAGCCTCAGTTTCTCATCTGTGAAAATATAAAGCTACCACAAGCCATGATACACCATAACCAATACCATTGTGGTGACACTTTTAGCAACATAGAAGAATCAATTTCTTTTTTCCTGGCTGAGGTTTATCATATTCAGAACAGCAAATTAATGTTTTTAAGAAAAATTTTATCTTTACTGATTTTTATTTCTAGTGCTTGTAATTAGAACAATAAGGTCATAAAAATTTATTGGAAAGTAAAGGGGAAAAATCAGACACCTTTGTGTTGTGGAGAAAAAAAATAATGCATTACGAAGGAAAAATGGCGACATATGAGCAAAAAAAAAAAAAAAAAGGGAAGAGGTTTTAGGAAGGTAGAGAGAAGGAAGGGTGAGAAAAGGCGATATATTGGATATGTTGAAAGAAATATTAGGTGGAGGGCATGCCCCTATACTCTTATGGTCTCTGAGCTTCTAAATATTATCACTCATTCCTTCTGCCTTTTCAAATATTCATCAGGTCATTAACCATTGTTTTCAGTGCTTAATTACACTTGAGATAATGCCAGGACAGCTGTTGGCAATGCTGAGCAGGATACGAGGCTGGAACTGGAAAGAGTGAATAGGCCATCCAAAGCAGTGAGCCAAGGGAAACCGCACAAGACAAGACCTTAAAAGGAGAGAGCACAACGGGCACCGGAAGTGGACGTTAGAGAATGCGCATAAGTGAGCACAAAGGAAGAGAAGGAGGAGAACGGACTGGCAAGGAGGTGCCAAGAAAGCCAAAGGCAAACAAGATCTGACAGGAGCGGAGGTGGCAGCAGGTGCCCCGCTGTTCTAAAGGTCGGGAAGGATGAGGGCTGCCGAGATCTAAACCTGGCCTGAACGAGGCTGACCTTTGCAGTTCTAAGAGTGAGATGATTTTCCTGGAGGGAAGCTGGGCAATATGTTTTCAGTGTCTGAAATGTTTATATCTGTTGGAGGTGTATCTCAGCGGTAGACATATCCTTATCTATCATGTGTAAACTGTTTATATCTGTTGGAGGTGTATCTCAGCAGTAGACACATCCTTATCTATCATGTGTAAAATGTTTATATCTGTTGGAGGTGTATTCAGTGGTAGACATATACTCAGCAAGTGCAAGCTCCCTCCCCCCTATGCACATGCACCCCCCCACACACACGCATATTGTCATTTGACCCAGCAATTACTTCCAGGAGTTTATCTTAAGAAAACAGCCAAAGATTTGATATAGAAAAGTAAACCATGATAGTCATGTAAAATACATAGTTTTCATAAAATCAAAATATGATAACCATCTCACATGGACAGCAGGGATTCAGCTTAAGCAAACAATGAATATCCATGTAGTTGAATACTATATATAGCCTTGAAAAGTGGTGATGTTTTTGTTTGTTTGTTTTAAAAAACTTAATTTATTTTTTATTAACAACTTCCATGATTGTAAACAATATCCCATGGTAATGCCCTCCGTCCTCCCACTTTCCCCTTTGAAACTCCATTCTCCATCATATCACCTCCCCCTCTCAATCAGTCTCTCTTTTATTTTGATGTCATGATCTTTTCCTCCTGTTATGATGGTCTTGTGTAGGTAGTGTCAGGCACTGTGAGGTCATGGATATCCAGGCCATTTTGTGTCTGGAGGAGCACATTGTAAGGAGTCCTACCCTTCCTTTGGCTCTTATATTCTTTCCACAACCTCTTCCGCAATGGACCCTGAGCCTTGAAAGGTGTGATAGAGATATTGCAGTGTTGAGCATTCCTCTGTCACTTCTTTTCAGCACCATGATGCCTTCTGAGTCATCCCAAGGTCACTGCCATCTGAAAAGAGAAGGTTCTCTATCAAAAGTGAGAATAGCATTAATATATGGGTATGAACATTAAGAGAAGTGCTTACTGGGCAGTTTGATGAGCAAAGTATATACATTTAGCCAGTCATCAGCAGATGTTACACCCTTAGGCCTCATGACTACCACTATTGTAGGTTTTCAGTATCAGGGATATATTCCCTCCCATGGAGCAGGCCTCCAGTCCAATTAGAGGGCAGCTGGTTTCCACCATGACAGATGTGCCACTATTGCATCCTTTGGCTCATTTGGCCTGGCTGGAAAAATATAAGGCTTGCAGTGTCCACTGTTGAGTATCTTCACTGGTAATTTCTCTCTCTCCCATTGAACTGCATGCAGAATGGCTTCTTGCAGCTTTCTGTCAGCTGGTCTACATAGAAGAGGTTATAAGCTCAGCTCCAGCAGGATTTCTCAGTGACCTTGCAGCCCAAGTGTGTGGAGTCTTGAGCAATAGGGTCTTACCATCTACTCCTGGTGGGAAACCAAGGGCCTTGGCAATGCCCTGTAATGTTTTAGGGCATCAGGGACCTCCCTGGCCAACAACTCACTGGAAGGTATGCCATCTTTGGCACCGAAAATTTTCTAGTAACAATCTAGGGCTCCTGAGTGTTCCATTGTCCAAAAAGGTAGGGTTCCATATGATTTATTTATATCCTCTTAGATTTTGATTATCCCCCTCTCCACCTTTCCTTTACTCAATTTCTTCCCCTTACCTCACTTAGGCCTTTTCACCCCCATTAATCTATTCTTTTACTTACATATATACAATACCATCGTATTAAGTACCTCCCTCCCTTCCTTTCTCATCTCTTTTCTAGCTTGCTGGCCTTTGATACTGAGTTTTCTTCCTACTCACATAGAAGTCCAACCACCTATAGCTAGGATCCACATATTAGAGACAACCTGCGACACTTGGATTTCTGGGCCTGGGTTACCTCACTTAGCATAATCCTTTCCAGATCCATCCATTTTCTGCAAGTTTCATAACTACATTTTTCTTTACTGCTGAGTAGAACTTCATTGTTTAAATGTGCCACATCTTCATTATCCACTCATCAGTTGAGGGACACCTAGGCTGGTTCCATTTCCCAGCTATTGCGTATGAGCAGCAATGAACATGGTTGAGCAAGTATCTCTGAGGTAATGCGATGAGTCCTTAGGATACAGGCCTAGGAGTGCTATAGCTGGGTCATATGGTAGATCAATTTTTAGCTGTCTTAGGAACCTCCACACTGATTTCCACAATGGCTGGACCAGATTGCATTCCCACCAACAGTGTAGAAGGGTTCCTCTTTTTCCACATCCTTGCCAGCATTTATGATCATTTGCTTTTATGATGGTAGCCAATCTGACAGGAGTGAGATGGAATCTCAAAGCAATTTTAAACTGCATTTCCCTAACAACTAGAGATGTAGAACATTTTTTTAGGTGCTTATATGTCATCTGTATTTCTTCTTTTGAGAACTCTCTATTTAGTTCCATAGCCCATTTTTTAATTGGTTTGTTTGATTTCTTTATTATTTAACATTTTGAGTTCTTTGTATATCCTAGATATTAATCCTCTATCAGATGTATAGCTGGCAAAGATTTTTCCCCATTCTGTAGATTGACTCTTATCTTTATTCACAATGTCCTTTGAAGTGCAAAATCTTTGTAATATCATGAGGTCCCAGTGGTTAATCTGTGGTTTTATTGTCTGAGCAATTGGTGTTATATTCAGAAAAGTCCTTGCCAAGACCAATATGTTGAAGGGTTTCCCCTAAGAAGTGGTGATTTTTTTAAAGAATCCTTTAAAAGTGGAATTCATATAAAGTAGCATACAAGTCATAAAAGTGTTATTCTATGAAATTTTACAAAACGTGCACATTCATGTTCTGCCATGCAGATTAAGAAAGAGAACACTGTCACACCCTAGAAGTCTCTTTCATGCTACCTCCCCCCACAGTCATGCTGTATCTCATCAGAGATTAGGTGTGCATATTTCAAAATGTCATATATATATATATATATATATATATATATGAAGCATCCAGTATACATTGTAATGTGTATCTTCTTTTGCTCAGGGAAGTTATGCTGAGGAAGTTTATCCATGTTTTAGCATGCTACAACATGCATTTATTTTCATTGCTCTATTTACCATGTAAATACATTACAATATATTTATCTATTTTATGGTTAATGGATCATTTAAGTGGTTTTCAGATTTTGAACACTGAAAATAATGCTGCCATGAATAGTTTTAACACACGTCTATGGTGCCTCTGTGGATTTCTGCTGGTCTACACCCAAAAGCGCAGGGTTACAGGGCATATGAATGTTAAGCGTTAGGTAGTAGAGCCAAGTTATTTCAAGTAGACTTTGTTAAGCAATTTCTGAAAATTTCAGGTGCAGAAGACCTTTGTCAGTGCTATATTGTCAGGATTTAAAATTATGATAATTCTGGTGTATGTTTGGTGGTGTCATGTATATTTTTAAAACATTTTATATATTTATTTGAGAGAGAGAGAAAGGCAGAGAGAGAGAGAGAGAGAGGCATGCCCAGGCCTCTCGCCACTGCAAAACAAATTTCAGACGCATGCAAAGCCTTTTGCATTGGGCTTTTTTTTTCTTTTTTCTTTATTAGTCAGTTCTGTATTCAGCAAATACAGTCAGTTTGGTACCATTATTAGGCTCATCCGTGACCTACCCCCTCCCCCTGGCCCCTCCTTGTTGAGGTATACGGGTCATGCATTGTGGAGTTAGCCCACAGTTATGGGTAAGCTAAATGTCTCTGCATGTCATGACCCAACATGTGACTCTAAATGGGTACTGGGGAATCAAATCGTTTGGCTTTGGAGGCAAGAACCTTAACCACAATGCCATCTTTCCAGACCTCATGTACAGTTTTTTTTTTTTGTTTGTTTTTTGTTTTTCGAGGTAGGGTCTCACTCTAGCTCAGGCTGACCTGGAATTCACTATGGAGTCTCAGGGTGGACCCGAACTCATGGTGATCCTCCTACCTCTGTCTCCCGAGTGCTGGGATTAAAGGCTTGCGCCACTACGCCTGGTCTCATGTACAGTTTTATTTCATGCTCTTCATAGATAATGTGGTTATGTTACTTCCTTTATTTATTGCAATTTTTTTAAATTTAATTTTTTTTGTTGTTTTTTTGAGGTAGAGTCTTGCTTTAGACCAGGCTGACCTGGATTTCACTATGTAGTCTCAGGCTGGCCTCAAACTCATAGCAATCCTCCTATCTCTGTCTCCCAAGTTCTGGGATTAAAGGTATTTGCTACCATGCCCAGCCTTAATTTCAATTTTTATTAGTCATAAACTTTATTATATGGACAAATCATGTGTTGTTCCCATTACCCTCCTCACCACTCCCATCCCAAAACAGGCCTCCTCAGTGGGGTTACTGGTATTCACCATGAGGTTACAGGTTAGAGTCATGAGAGGAGCAGTCAGTCATTGTGGGGAGGGAACAATGTCTCTGAATACTCCTTCTCACCCTGTGGCTCATACAACCTTTCTTCCTTCTCTTCCACTATGTCCTCTGGGCCTTTGCAGGTACATTATAAATATGCCTTAGTGTTAAGTTCTCAGCAAATTCTGAATGTCTGCTTTGGTATGTTTTGAGTGTCCTCAGTGTCTGTTATTGACAATTATTTTAATTTGTTTGAGAGAGAGAGAGAGGGAGAAAGGGGCAGATAGAGAGAATGGGTGCACCAGGGCCTCTAGCCACTGCAAATGAACTCCAGATGTATGCACCATCTTGTGCATCTGGCTTACATAGGTACTGGGGAATCAAACCTGGGTCCTTAGGTTCTCTAGGCAAGTGCCTTAAGTGTTAAGCCATCTCTTCAGCTCTCAATTTTTAAAATACAGTACCTGCCCAAGATTTTTGTCATTTTTATTGAATTTTCTTTTTCTCTTACTGAATTGTAAGGGAACTATATGTGCTTTAGAAATTACTATTTCATTGTGTACCTGTGGGTATAGGTGACTCCATTTCCATGGATTAGCTTTTCATGTTCTTAACTGTATCTCATGAAAAGAAAAGTTCTGAATTCTAATTAAGTCCAATCTCTCAATATTGTTATAGTGAATGTCTTCTCTTGTTTAATATTTGGCCACTCCAAGGTCATCAGGGGGTTCTTATATTGCTTACTAAACACATCATATCCTATATAATGAAATCTACATTCTTCTTATAATTGATTTTTTTTTTGGTAAGGCAAAGTTTTATTGGGTGAAAAGAAAGAAAAAGAAGAAATCTGGTGCATCAGGTCTGCATTCCAGAGTTTGGAATCTCAGGATGTAGCCCTGAACTGTTCGCAGTGTCAGCTTTTATTGGAAATAACCACATGATGTTTGTAGTAAAAACAGGAATGGGAGTTAAACCACAAAATTAAACACTGTTAAACAAGGGGGGAGGCTATTATAAGAAGTCATAAGATTACATATGTCACATAGGCGGAAATGAGGCAAGAAACATTATATGCTATGTAATCACAAAGATATTTAGAAAAAAAAAGACACATGGAGGTCATGGTAAATTGCACAAAGGGATCATCCCATTCCTTAGGTAACAGTAAACACCGACATTGCACAGAGGGAACATCCCATTCCTTAGGTAACAGTAAACACCTACATTGCACAGAGGGATCGTCCCATGCCTTAGGTAACAGTAAACACCTGCACTGCACAGAAGGATCATCCCATACCTTAGTTAACAGTAAACACCTGCACTGCACAGAAGGATCATCCCATTCCTTAGGTAACAGTAAACACCTACATTGCACAGAGGGATCATCCCATTCCTTGGTTAACAGTAAACACCTGCACTGCACAGAGGAATCATCCCATTCCTTAGGTGACAGTAAACACCTGCACTGCACAGAGGGATCATCCCATTCCTTAGGTGACAATAAACACCTGCACCGCACAGAGGGACCATCCCATTCCTTAGGTTACAGTAAACACCTGCACTGCACAGAGGAATCATCCCATTACTTAGGTGACAGTAAACACCTGCACCACACAGAGGGATCATCCCATTCCTTAGGTAACAGTAAACACCTGCACCACACAGAGGGATCATCCCATTCCTTAGGTAACAGTAAACACCTGCACCGCACAGAGGGATCATCCCATTCCTTAGGTGACAGTAAACACCTGCACTGCACAGAGGGATCATCCCATTCCTTAGGTGACAGAAAACACCTGCACCGCACAGAGGGATCATCCTACTCCTTAGTTAACAGTAAACACCTGCACTGCACAGAGGGATCATCCCATTCCTTAGTTAACAGTAAACACCTGCACCGCACAGAGGGATCATCCCATTCCTTAGGTGACAGTAAACACCTGCACTGCACAGAGGGATCATCCTGTCTCTGAGGTGACAGTAAACACCTGCACTGCACAGAGGGATCATCCCATTCCTTAGGTGACAGTAAAAACCTGCACTGCACAGAGGAATCATCCCGTTCCTTAGTTAACAGTAAACACCTGCACTGCACAGAAGGACAATCCCGTTCCTTAGGTAACAGTAAACAACTGCATCGCACAGAGGGATCATCCCCTTCCTTAGGTGACAGTAAACACCTGCACTGCACAGAGGGACAATCCCGTTCCTCAGGTAACAGTAAACACCTGCATCGCACAGAGGGATCATCCCGTTCCTTAGGTGACAGTAAACACCTGCACCGCACAGAGGGATCATCCATTCCTTAGGTGACAGTAAACACCTGCATTGCACAGAGGGATCATCCCATTCCTTAGTTGACAGTAAACACCTGCATAGCACAGAGGGATCATCCCATTCCTTAGGTAACAGTAAACACCTGCACCGCACAGAGGGATCATCCCGTCCCTTAGGTGACAGTAAACACCTGTACCGCACAGAGGGATCATCCCATTCCTTAGTTAACAGTAAACACCTGCACCGCACAGAGGGATCATCCATTCCTTAGGTGACAGTAAACACCTGCACTGCACAGAGGGATCATCCTGTCTCTGAGGTGACAGTAAACACCTGCACTGCACAGAGGGATCATCCATTCCTTAGGTGACAGTAAATACCTGCACTGCACAGAGGGATCATCCCGTCCCTTAGGTGACAGTAAACACCTGCACTGCACAGAGGGATCTTCCCATTCCTTAGGTAACAGTAAACACCTGTACCGCACAGAGGGATCATCCCATTCCTTAGTTAACAGTAAACACCTGCACTGCACAGAGGGATCATCCATTCCTTAGGTAACAGTAAACACCTGCATAGCACAGAGGGATCATCCCATTCCTTAGGTAACAGTAAACACCTGTACCGCACAGAGGGATCATCCCATTCCTTAGTTAACAGTAAACACCTGCATAGCACAGAGGGATCATCCCATTCCTTAGGTAACAGTAAACACCTGCACCGCACAGAGGGATCATCCCGTCCCTTAGGTGACAGTAAACACCTGTACCGCACAGAGGGATCATCCCATTCCTTAGTTAACAGTAAACACCTGCACCGCACAGAGGGATCATCCATTCCTTAGGTGACAGTAAACACCTGCACTGCACAGAGGGATCATCCTGTCTCTGAGGTGACAGTAAACACCTGCACTGCACAGAGGGATCATCCATTCCTTAGGTGACAGTAAATACCTGCACTGCACAGAGGGATCATCCCGTCCCTTAGGTGACAGTAAACACCTGCACTGAACAGAGGGATCATCCCATTCCTTAGGTGACAGTAAACACCTGCACTGCACAGAGGGATCTTCCCATTCCTTAGGTGACAGTAAACACCTGCACTGCACAGAGGGATCTTCCCATTCCTTAGGTGACAGTAAACACCTGCACTGCACAGAGGGATCTTCCCATTCCTTAGTTAACAGTAAACACCTGTACCGCACAGAGGGATCATCCCATTCCTCAGTTAACAATAAACACCTGCACTGCACAGAGGGATCATCCCATTCCTTAGGTAACAGTAAACACCTGCACCGCACAGAGGGATCATCCTGTCTCTGAGGTGACAGTAAACACCTGCATTGCACAGAGGGATCATCCCATTCCTTAGTTGACAGTAAACACCTGCATAGCACAGAGGGATCATCCCATTCCTTAGGTAACAGTAAACACCTGCACCGCACAGAGGGATCATCCCGTCCCTTAGGTGACAGTAAACACCTGTACCGCACAGAGGGATCATCCCATTCCTTAGGTGACAGTAAACACCTGCATTGCACAGAGGGATCATCCCATTCCTTAGTTGACAGTAAACACCTGCATAGCACAGAGGGATCATCCCATTCCTTAGGTAACAGTAAACACCTGCACCGCACAGAGGGATCATCCCGTCCCTTAGGTGACAGTAAACACCTGTACCGCACAGAGGGATCATCCCATTCCTTAGTTAACAGTAAACACCTGCACCGCACAGAGGGATCATCCATTCCTTAGGTGACAGTAAACACCTGCACCGCACAGAGGGATCATCCTGTCTCTGAGGTGACAGTAAACACCTGCATTGCACAGAGGGATCATCCCATTCCTTAGGTGACAGTAAACACCTGCACTGCACAGAGAGCTCATCCCAATCCTTAGGTAACAGTAAACACCTGCACTGCACAGAGGGATCATCCCATTCCTTAGTTAACAGTAAACACCTGCACTGCACAGAGGGATCATCCCATTCCTTAGTTAACAGTAAACACCTGCACTGCACAGAGGGATCATCCCGTTTCTTAGTTAACAGTAAACACCTGCATCGCACAGAGGGATCATCCATTCCTTAGTTAACTGTAAACACCTGCACTGCATAGAGGGGTCATCCCATTCCTTAGGTAACAGTTAACACCTGCACCACACAGAGGGCTCATCCCATTCCTTTCACATTCCACTTTCTGTTTCCCCGTCTGATATGACACTAGGTCAAATCGTGGACTCGTGATGAACAGTGTCTAGGGTGTTTTCATCTAAGGGTGTGTATTATGTCCACAATTCTATGAGTGTAACAGAATTTATTTTATTCTTTATATATCTACTTAGAGAATTAGTACTACATGGTTCTATGGTAAGACCTAAGAGAAGTAGTATCAGGGGCCAGCAATAGAAGAAACAAGGGAAGTTAGCAATGGAAACCAACTAAACATAGACTGAAACCAATTACTAGTGGCTTGTCTCTGAAGTTCTTTTTCTTTCAGATTTTCTCTAACTAAAGCCAGTGTGTTTCAGATTCCTCCTGATTGCTTGGCATAAAAGCAACAAGTTTTACCTAAAGCCATACATAGGCCCCCTTGTGTCATCAAAAGTAAGTCTAATCCACTTCTATTTTGTCTCCTCCACTTTCATGACCATTGGAGTGGTTAAATGACCTGTTGGGGGCCCTTCCAATGTCCCAATACGGTGTCTCTTGATCCAAACTCTGTCGCCGAGCTGAAAGGGATGGGGGCAAACAGGGTGTGTCTGAAAAGCAGCCTTGATTGCTGGAACAATGGGCTCCTGATTCTTTGTAAGACTTGGATAGAAAGAAGCCTTTCATTAGTAAAGTCAGTTATCTGTTCAAAAGCCATCTGGGGCAGGATGGGGGGAAGGGGTTCCATACATAATTTTAAATGGAGTAATTCCTTTTACATGAGGGGTATTTTTAATTAATGTCAGGTAGGAGCAGCTACCACCTTTAGAGAAAATCAGTACTTTCATTTGGCTCAGCACCTTACTAGTTAATGGTGCCGGCATGTGTTTGGTGCCATTGTGTGTGGGCTAGTTTCTGCACTGGTTCCACTATTTAGTACTGGGGCCAGTGTTTCACTGCCCTTCCCACTATATTCTAATTTCTAGTTTCTTAAGATAAGGATTCAGAAATCCAGTTTTCTTGTTTTTTTAAATTTGTATTTATTTATGTGACAGAGAAAGAGGGAATGAGAGAGGCAGAGAGAGAGAGAGAGAGAATGGGCATGCCAGCGCCTCCAGCCACTGTAAACAAACTCCAAGCGTGTGCTCCCCCTTGCACATCTGGCTAATGTGGGTCCTGGAGAACTTAACCTGGGTCCTTTGGCTTTGCAGCCAAATACCTTAACCAGTAAGCAATCCCTCTAGCCCATTATCTTATTTTTTAAAATATGAATTTGAGGCTAGAAATATTTCTTTTCCTGATGTGTGCATGTGTGTGCATTCACATGCATGTGTGTGCATTTGTATGTGCACACACGTATGCCTGTGGAAACACTTGTATCTGGGTGTCCATGCCCATGAATACATGCATGTGGAGGCCAGAGGTTGATGTCTTCCTTAATTGCTCTCTGCTTCTTATTTTACTGAGGCAGGCTCTCCTACCTCAACCCAGAGCTCACTTATTTGCCTAGTCTATCTGGCAGTTTACCCTGGAGGTTTCATGAGTTTATCATTCCTCTTTTATATAAAAGAAAACTTCATAGTCACTAACGTACAGTAAAATTCAACCTTTCATGAGTGCAACATAAGTTCTGACAACTCTAGATGAGTATGCTACCATGCAAGTCACATCAAATCAACATAAAGACTATGTCCCTATGTCCATCTCCTCCAAAGGCTCGTTCTTGTCCCTTTGCAGTCAGGCCTCTCCTCTCATCTGAGCCCCTCTCATCCACCAGTGTGATTTCTGTCCTTCTACTTGTGCACTTCCAGAATGTCACGGAATGACATCATCCAATATGTGAGCAGCTCCCCTGCTTCAGCATAGGCTTCTGACAGATTTATTAATTCAGCTACAAGTGTCAACCTCTTGTTGCTTTTTATTGCATGGGTTGCTTTATACTGATGTCAGCGGATGAACATTTGTGTTATTTTGGTATCCGACCTTTTATCTTGGTGAGGGAAAGTGTATTTCACAGTCATTATAAAAGAACATATATTTAATAATGTGATACAAATGTTATTTATGAACAAATCCAACAGTCAAAACGGTAATTTCTTCCTGGACTTCCCAAGATATCATTTTGTTTATTTCTTTTTCTAAAATTTTTTGTTTATTTTTATTTCTTTATTTGAGTGGGGAAGACAGAGAAAGGGGAGAGAGAGAGCGAGAGAGAGGGAGAGAGAGAGAGAGAGAGGAGAATGGGCACACCAAGGCCTCCAGCCACTGCAAATGAACGCCAGATGCATGTGCCACTTTGTGCATCTGGCTTAGGTGGGTCCTGAGAAATTGAGCCTCAAACCAGGGTCCTTAGGCTTTACAAGCAAGCGCTTAACTGCTAAGCCATCTCTCTAGCCCCATTTTGTTTGTTTCTGACAGCAGCTACAGTGTGACTGAAACTACAGGCTGAAGCACAAACTGATGTTTGTGAGTCAAACAGCAACCTACATTTTGTCTTCCATACAAATATAACAGAATAATAAAAAATGTAACATTTCTTCTTTCTCTCTCTCTCTCTCTCTGTTTCATAGATTTATCTGATTGATCCTCATACATGACAAAAAAAAACCAGTTTATCCCCTTCTCTGAGTTTTCTTCCTCTCTCACCGGCTTCACAATAGACCTGAGTTCAGGGACCAAATTACCAATGGCAACACAGTCAGCTAGTGGTACAAGATCTTCAGATGTTCCTGGAGCAGACAAAGAAAAGGAGCACATTCTCCATGAGCTAATAGCAACACAGAAACACACATGATCGTGAATAAAATAAATGTAAGTAAAAGACACCAGGAGGAGAGGTGTAGTGGCACATGCCTTTGATCCCAGCACTTTGGAGGTTGAGGTATGAGGATTGCTGTGAGTTTGAGGCTACCCTGAGACAACAGAGTGAATTCCAGGTCAGCCTGGGCCACAGGGAGGCCCTACCTTGAAAAATCAATTTTTTAAAAAGTCAACAGAGCTCTAAAAGAAGAAGTACACAAGTACACATCCTGCCAACTTGCATAGTGGAACAGTTGCAATTGGAAGTCATTTTTACAAAAGGCTTCTTCACCCACTAAAAATCAAACATGGCAGGTCAAATGGAGAGAGGGTCTCATAGCTGATCTTCTTATCTATCTACTTAAAAGCCTATTTTAGGGGCTGAAGAGATGGCTTAGTTGTTAAGGTATTTGTTCGTGAAGCCTAACAACCCGAGTTCAATTCCCCAGTACCCATGTAAGCCAGATGCACTAAGTGGCGCATGCGTCTGGAGTTCGTCTGCATTGTCTAGAGGCCCTGGCATGCCCATATATTCTCTGTAGCTTTCATCTGCCTCTCTTTCAAATAAACAAATAAATAATATTTTTTAAAAGTCCTATTTTCAGTGTTAAGTCTGAAATCCAAATTGAATCTACCAAGGTCAACCAAGACTGGGACATCTCCATGGCTTCCAAGGTCATCCAAAGATCTGTTCTGTCCTTGATCAGTCGGGATCATGAAGGGTCAAAGGAAGTCCATGTTGCTCAATAAGAAATGGTGCAGTTGGGAGGCAGAGGTAGGAGGATGACCATGAGTTCGAGGCTACCCTGAGACTACATAGTAAATTCCAGGTCAGCTTGGACTAGAGTGAGACTCTACCTTGAAAAACCAAAAAAAAAAAAAAAAAAAAAAAAAAAAAAAAAAAAAAAAAAAGAAAAGAAAAGAGAAGAAAAAAGAAAATAAATGCTGAAGAACCACCTCACCTGATCTCTGGCAAAGGACTGGCTTTAGCAAGAAGGAAGTTGGCTTTGTGATTTCAAAAGAATTTGGGCCACTTTAGAATTAGTGGTCCAAGAAAATTAGCCCAAGGTGACCACAGTAATGCACTCTTCTCACATCTATACTGCCCGAAAGCTTCTGGGCCATTCAGTAACCCATCTGTTAAATTAACCATGATCCAACCAGTGCCGGTTCTCCCTCTTCTTCCATTCTGCTCATGATTAGAATGTCTCCCATGAGGTGCTTTGGGTCCTGGCCTCACCTTGGCAAAAGGTATGGAAACACAAAGTGGACTGAAAGCTGCTTGGAGGACACCGCTGTCCTTGGGTAAGGATCTATCTTTTCTTAAACATGTTATTTGCCTGGCCAGCCTGTTCACAGCCCACAGCACAAGCTGTGAACCCCAACTTCCACTTATTCCTCAGCAGCTAGAAAACTGCACAACAATAATGTCAGCACCCTCTTGTCATAAGAATTCTGCCGCAGCCATCTTTCCTTCCTAAAGAACCACACGTAACTATGCTCTATGTGTCCCAAAACTTGGGTGATGCAATGGTGTACACGCCGGGTGGCTGAGATCCTGCTCTTCCAGCCAGTCAGTGTGGGCTGATGCCACGAGCAACACTATCCAAGGCAGCCTTTTCGCTGCCTGTGCTGTATCCTCTCAGGAAAACATGAATTTGTTGGAATCATTTTTCCATCTCTCCATCTAGGTTTTCAAAAACTGTTATTTTGAGCCAGGCATGAAGATACACATCTATATTTCCAGCACACAGGAGGCCGGGGCAGGAGGGATTGACTATTACCCCAATTTAGCGACACTATATAAAAGAAGAATCGTTTATAGAGTGTTTTTTTATTTTTCAAGGTAGGGTCTTCACTGTAGCTTAGGCTGACTTGGAACTGACTCTGTAGTCCTAGATTAGCCTCAGACTCACAGGGATCCTCCTACCTCTGCCTTCCAAGTTCTGGGATCAAAGGTGGGGGCACCACCACACCTGGCTAAGAAGAACCTTTTTGAGTTAGGTGTGGAGACATATACCTGTAATCCCAGAACTTGGGAGTTGGAAGCAGGTGAATCAAGTGTTCAGGGTCATTCTTGTCCAGATAGTGTGTTCAAGATTAGCCTGGGCTACATCAGACCTAACTTGAAAGAAAAGGGCAAAGAAAAAGAGGCAGGGAGAGAGGGAGGAAGAAAAGGGAAGGAAAAGGAAGACCTCTTTGAACAAGATTGTCCAACCATCCGCAAGTTTTAACAACAAAACATTTATCCACCAAAACTTTACTTAGGAACAAAGTTTGCCTCTTCCTTTCCGCCCTTAGTGACCTCACTGTTGGGCTCTGTAGGTCTGAGGCTCTGTTCCACTTTTCTCTGGAGTCCCCAGCATGCCACACTATGGCTGACTACTCCTGCCAGACTACAGTGATTGTCCATTAGGAAGATCAAGGCTGCTCTCTGTGAAGAAGAAATCCTGATGTAGAGGAAGGACTCTGTGACACTGTTGGTCCCTGGCACACTGTGAGGGATCACTGAGGCACACTGTGAGGGATCGCTGAGACACACTGTGAGGGATCACTGAGGCTCACTGTGAGGGATCTCTGAGGCTCACTGTGAGGGATCTCTGAGGCTCACTGTGAGGGATCTCTGAGGCTCACTGTGAGGGATCGCTGAGGCACACTGTGAGGGATCTCTGAGGCTCACTGTGAGGGATCGCTGAGGCTCACTGTGAGGGATCGCTGAGGCTCACTGTGAGGGATCTCTGAGGCTCACTGTGAGGGATCGCTGAGGCTCACTGTGAGGGATCGCTGAGGCTCACTGTGAGGGATCTCTGAGGCACACTGTGAGGGATCTCTGAGGCTCACTGTGAGGGATCTCTGAGGCTCACTGTGAGGGATCGCTGAGGCACACTGTGAGGGATCTCTGAGGCTCACTGTGAGGGATCGCTGAGGCACACTGTGAGGGATCTCTGAGGCTCACTGTGAGGGATCTCTGAGGCTCACTGTGAGGGATCGCTGAGGCACACTGTGAGGGATCACTGAGGCTCACTGTGAGGGATCGCTGAGGCTCACTGTGAGGGATCTCTGAGGCACACTGTGAGGGATCGCTGAGGCACACTGTGAGGGATCGCTGAGTATCACTGTGAGGGATCTCTGAGTATCACTGTGAGGGATCGCTCAGGCTCACTGTGAGGGATCACTGAGGCTCACTGTGAGGGATCACTCAGGCTCACTGTGAGGGATCGCTGAACAGGGCATCTCCAGTGAGGTACACACTTGGCGCAGTGTGAAGGAGCTGGGACTGGTGTGAAAATGTGAGTGTCCCAGATGGGTGAATGTACAATTGCAGCCCAGTATCCAACAGGAGGATATGAATGGGGGCTTGGTGAGGGGTGGGAGGAAGGATGGTCTCCGACTGGAGCTGGTTGCCCTTGCTGTGAGCTCTCCAAGTGGTTGCTAGCATCTCTGGATGCTGAAGTGAGGTTGGGGAATGCAGGCTGGGCACCTGTGGACTTCAGCTGATTGCCACTCTGGATGTTGTATGGTAGGAGCAGGTGAGCGCACAAAGGGTGCTTAAGAGGATGACTGCGCATGCCCCGAGGGATCTGTAGAACTCTGTCCCACTGCTTTCTTTACATAGAGACCCAGAATCTCACCTGCCCAGATTCACTCAGGCACTTGCCTGTTTGACCTGCCATAGGTCCTTTTTCTTCCCGGAGAAGGGACGGCTGGCTGAGGGCTGCAGCAGGATGCGCTGGCTTCCAGGGCCTCTCTGCTGAGGACAGTGGGTTCTGGTGTTGCTTTCCCAGCTTCTGTCCAGTGCTGATCTCTCCCGGCTACTTGCAGGCTATATGGGGCCACTGTTGATCCTCATGGTGGGATAAGGAGCTGTTCTCATTTTCATGAGCAAGGGAGACCAGAGTGGGTTGCAAAAGTATAGAGAGTGATATTTTTGCAGAAGAGGTGGCAGAAAGAATGTAAGAGCCAAAGCAAGGGTAGGACTCCTTACAACGTGCTCCTCCAGACACAAAATGGCCTGGATATCCATGACCTCACAGTGTCTGACACTAGCTACACAAGACCCTCATAATAAGAGGGAAAGATCATGACATCAAAACAAAAGCCAGACTGCTTGAGAGGGGGAGGATATATGATGGAGAGTGGAGTTTCAAAGTGGAAAGTGGGGGGAGAGTGGGAATTGCCATGGGATATTGTTTACAATTATGGAAGTTGTCAATAAAAAAAAATAATTAAAAAAGAAGTTTAGGGAGGAGATGAGCTTCCAGACCTGAGGAGAATGTCCTTTCACAGCAATTCCTGCCTGCCAGAGAAGAGTTGCGAGGGATGAAGAAGCTGGCTCCTTGGGGACAGATTAGCTTTCAGTATCTTATGCGTGGACACAGGAGCAAAGTGTATGTGTAAGCAGGACGGAAGGAGACTAGGGATCATATTGGCCTCTTCAGCAAGTCTGGTGTGAGCTTTGGATGCCGGATGAAACGGAACCTCCTTTAATCATTCTTTATTGAGCTACACTGATATCTTGGTCTTTTGTCTGGAGTATAGATTTTCACATTGTTTTCCCTCCAGGAAATCTACTAGCCCCCCTCAGGGATGGACTAGTGCATCTAAGTAAATAACTGTAGTTTATTCTGTATATTTTGCTACTTTTCAAGGGGAAAAGAACATTTCAACAATATAGGAGTTGTGGGAACTTTTTCGAATTGTTCAATGTCTTAAAAGTATTCAGCCCATTAAAATAATTCTCATTCTGATGTGCTTTCCAAGTCGACTAGTGCCCCATGTGCCCTCGACTTCCATTATTGTAAGTTGCACTAATCTCAATACCACAGAATCACTCCATCTTGTTTCCATGGCTGATGTGGTGCAACATAGCATGGTGGTTAAATTCTCAGTTTCTGTGCCAGACAGCCTGGGTTCAAGACCTACCCTGGGTAAAATTTATTAGGAGTAATTGTTAAGAGAGAGAGAAGAAGCAAGGTGGGAGGGAGATGGGAAATTGAGAAAAAAAAACCCAAAATAATAATTTTTAAATTTCTATAATTAAACTCTGTTTAGGGAGGTGAAGAATATGTACTTCTTATTCGTGGTTACTTTAGATAACTAAACAAGCCCTTTCCTGTGTAACTAAACTAGAACAATAGCAAGAGGAACTTAAGTTTGATTAACCCCTTTTAGATAGCAATTCCACATAATCTCATCATTTAATTCTTTGAACTTCATGAGGTTGTTAGGGAGGTTCTTATTGTGTCATTTTTTTCATAAAGAAGTAGTAGATGCAGGTTAATTTTGGGAGTCTTAATGATATCAAGTTTTTCTTACCAATTTAACAGATCATAAAACGGAATTTCAGCAACGCTCTCTTAGGGACTTCTATCCCCACCATTCAACTAATATTGTACTTTGGAGAGTTTCCAATGCTGCCCACACTGCCAAATCCAGTGGACATCTCTCTGTCCTCATCTGCTCATCCCTCCCCATAGCATTTTACACATTTGAGCATCCACATCTCTTTGAAGCCTTTTCTCTTAGCTTTGAATCACAATATTCTCTTCAATTTTGTCCTACATTTTCAGCTTACCTCTTCTTTCTCTTAGGCTGAGTCTCTCCCCTGACCTCTAAGTGCAGTGTCACCTCATGACTCAAGTCTGGGTCCTCCTGGATACCCATATTTTCTCTAGTCTCAATGCTTTTTAAAAAAATATTTTTATGTATTTATTTGCAAAGAGAGAGAGAATAGGCACACCAGGGTCTCTAGCCACTGCAAACAAACTCCAGGTGCATGTGACACTTTGGGCATCTGGCTTTACATGGGTACTGGGGAATTGAACCAGGGTCATTAGGCTTTATAGGCAAGCACCTTAACCATTGAGCAATTTCTCAGCCCTAGTCTCTGCTTTAAAAGTCACTTATGGGGTGATGATTCTCAAGGTGCAGTCATGTCCCTGACTTCTCGACAAAGCCACATTCATGTCTAACTGCTTTCATGACATCAACATCTGGTGTTTAATAGACACTTCTGACTTAATGTTTCCAAAACAAACACTTGATTCTGTCCTCACTCACTTAAATTCCCTTGTCCCTCCACCTGTTTTCTTTGCCCATCTCAGTAAATGTCATTTCATCTATTAAATTTCTCAAGCTCATAAATAAGCACATAAATAAGAAAACAGACAACTTTTTTTTTTTTTTGCTTGACTCCCCACCTGCTCACCTCTCCCTTTGATCCCTCTTATCACCTGTTGCTGCCCAACAGTCTGTGTCCTCCTTAGTCATCTTCGTTATTGGAAGAGATTTTGGTGTTTGTGTTGTACCGTCATTGTCTGATACAGTAGACATTAAGTACTTGTTTGTGATAATTCCAGGCCATCTTTTCCTCTGCTAAAGCCAGGCAGAGCCTAAAAGTTTGTAATATTTGACCATGTTTAGAAACTCAAGGCAAAGGGCTAGTCATCAAACTATACATACAATAATCTTATAAGTTTCAAATTAGTGGTTCTTCATATCATGTGTGTAATTGTGGTGTATGTGTGTAGATTGTGTGTGTGTGTGTGTGTGTGTGTGTGTGTGTAGGACAGAATCAATGTTGAATGTCTTCCTCAATTGCTCCCCACCATTTTAAAAGGTATTTTTATTCAGAAAGAGAGAGAGAGAGAGAGAGAGAGAGAGAGAGAGAGAATATGAATGAGTGTGCCACTTTAAATGAAGCCACATACCACTTTGAACATTTAGCTTTACATGGGTACTGGGGAATCAAACCTGGGCCAGAAGGCTTTGCAAGCAGTGCCTTTAACTGCTGAGTCATCTCTCCAGCTCCCCACCTTCTTTTATTTGTGACAGAGTCTCTCTCTGTGAACCTGGAGTTCATGGATTTGGTTAGAATAACAGGATGGCAACCCCCCAGAGATCCTCCTCTACCGACCTTTACCCACTCCACAGTGCTGGGATTACAGGCATGTGCCACCACATCTGGCTTTCACGTGGGTCTGGAGATCCAAACTCAGGTCCTCAGGCTTGTGTGGCAAGCACTTTACCAAACTGCGCCATCTCCCCAGACCCATATTTGATTAATGAAACGGAGAAAGAAGCTAACCAAGGTGGTAAATAAGGAAAAGGAGCAATTCCAAAGACCTAAATTTATAGTTTTCCGGTTCTAATGCTTCTATTATAGTGAAATAATTAAGTGATTCACCAAAGTCACATAGTTAGCTATTGGTACAACCCAAACACCAACCGGCTTTTCTCCCTTATGTGTTCTGAACTGCAGGAGCAGCACATACCCTTTCCTAGACACAGCTAGTTGGTGGATTTGTGCACAGTGTGCCGTCCTGTTGTCCTTTGCTAAGTGGCTACTGATTCTTGGAATCTATTCCTAGAGAACGAATCAACTCACGTATTACATGTCATATATGTGCTAATGAAGTTGGGCTCATGGTGAGTAGAAGTTCAAGAGAGGAAATTTTGGGGTTGACTTCATTCTTTAGAGACATAGTAAAGATTAATAAACATGTTGGAGCCATGAAAATTTCTGGAAATACAAATATTGTCTGACAAACATTGCTTGAGTTTTACTTTGGCTCCCTAGAGCTTTATCAAGGGGAGTGCAACATGAGTGTGTTGCTGATGAACTCCATATTAGTTCATGTACATTTGTACCGTAATTTTATTCAAAGGGGGGGATTTTGGGAAATTTGAATATATTTTGAAAAACGTAGGAATTCTACATTAGAGTTTAATTATAAAATTCAAGGTTATTGGTGATCTCTCTTGTCCTTTTAACATGAGCCTGCCTCTAAAAGTAGGATTTTTTGAAAGCTTTTTGTTGTTGTTGTTGGAAGAAATCCAAGAACCTATTGATTGGGTCTCACTTTTTATGTATCAGAATCATTACTTTATGGCCGTAAGGACACAAATGAGTGGAGGCAAAGCTTTCATCTTTCCAAACGTGGACAGATATAAAATCATGTCATTTTAAAAAATGCTGACTGCACAGAGACGGTTTTATGGCTAACGTGTTTCATGTGCAAACTGACATTAGGAAGGTAAAGGTACCTGCTTGGCTAGGGTTAAACAGTAATCTATCACTGACATGGAGATTGGGGATTGCGTGCCTATGGTGGTGTTCAGGAAGGGCAGGAAGGAGACATGAAAGGGTGTGCTTATTCCATGAGAGGACACGGATTCCCTAGTGGTCAGAGAGTGGACATTGTACCATGATCACCTCTCATCTTAGCCTGGGGAAATCTGTAGACAGTGTGCTGTCCTGCTGTCCTTTGCTAAGTGGCTACCGATTCTTGGTATCTATTCCTAGAGGATGAGTAATACACCAGTGGGTAATACACATCTTACCACAATTTTTATCCTTCTCATCAAAAGGTTTCACACCTTTTTAAATTAGATCTTTTTTAGGAATTTATAATTTTCCTGAGTCTTGGTCCTATCTTTTCAGATAAGTTACTATACTATACTGAATTTTTTTTCTGTTCTGATTCTCCCATTGAGGGTAGTTATTTCACCGTGGCTTCAGCACTGCACTAAATGGGTATTTACAAATACTCATGGGAGATAGAGGGTAAAGTGCTTGCTTTGCAAGTATGAGGACCTGATTTTGATCCCCAGAACCTCATAAAAATGTCAGGTATGGCAGCACATGCTTATAGCCCCAGAGCTGGAGAGATGGACACAAGAGGATCCTTGGGGCTCACTGGCCAGCTGCTCTAGCCTGATTGGCAAGCTCCAGGCCAGTGAAGGATCCTGTCTCAACAAAAAGAGGATGTCGTCAGACAAATGCCACCTGAGGTTATTCTCTAGCCT
Source organism: Dipus sagitta (assembly GCA_036346955.1). Lineage (NCBI taxonomy): Eukaryota > Metazoa > Chordata > Mammalia > Rodentia > Dipodidae > Dipus > Dipus sagitta. The sequence goes on from CM070770.1 coordinate 331,159,888, forward strand.
TCACACTGCACATGCACACACATGAACATACACATACATATACCTACACACACACATACAACATATTTGTGGATGAAATACATACTGAAAAATGAGTCAATTTAGAGGTTAGGAACAAAGGCAAGCTCTGAATTGTGAGGAAGGTGGTAAGAGCGAGGGCTGGATGGTGAAGGAAGGTTGGCAAAAGGAAGTGGAGCCTTGAAGGATGCCAGTTTCAAAATGGCAGGACCTTGAAAGTGGTTTGCCAAGAGGAGAGACATGTTTGGCCAGGGGGTAAATTGAACTGGGGGTGGAAATAATCCCAACGCTTTATTCTTGGTGTGCCTAGTTGGGTTATAGCTCAGGAGTTTTCACTTTTACTCTATTTTCCTGTCCCATCCCATCAACACAAACATTACAGACTCCCTGTCAACTTTCTCAAAGCTTTTGCCACTCATCACAACCATGCTCTGCCCATGTGTGTGTGTTTTTTTTAAGATTTTTTTAAAAAAATTAATTTTTTGTTTGCAAGGAGAGAGAGAGAAGAGAGACAGACAGAGAGAGAGAGAATGAGCATGCCAGGGCTTCTAGCCACTGCAAACAAACTCCACACACGTGTGCCCCTTGTGCATCTGGCTTATGTGGGTCCTGGGAATTGAACCTGTGTCCTTTGGCTTTGCAGGTAAATGCCTTAACCACTAAGCCATCTCTCTAGCCCTGTGTGTGTGTTTTGTTCTGGTGACACATTTCGCTCAGAAGAGGGTTTTCTTCAACTCCTCCCCCCAGCAACTTCATCTCATTTCAAAACAACATAAAACCAAAGAACTACTTTGCTTTTCTTGCTTTGTTACCCACTTTCAGCAATCGTCTTGCTCATAGAACAAGCAATATGATAGCATAAGAGAATGGTATGAAATAAGGTTTAATTACCACTACATTCCTCCTTCCTCTCCATGTTACAGAGCAAAGGGAGAAGACATCATAAAATAAATGACTAAGATGATGCCTGCTAATAAATAATTGCCGCCCTGGAGGATTTGAAAAAGGCCAAGTGCCTCTGATGTTGTCATTGCAAATCCTGGTGGCAACTGGCTCACCTGCTGGAGGTGGGGTATGAAGGGTTGTCAAGGGGCTGGCTTTTGAATGAAAGGCGTGATTGTGCAAAGCACCAAGACAAAGCAGGAGAGGCTGGTGGGTGGAGGCTGTGGAATGGCCTTGCAGAAGATTTAGGGTGGATCTGCTCTCGCACTAGAGACAAACTGACCTGTGTGGGGGGGCTGAGTCGATGGAATGCCTAGATCAAGAAAGGATCCTATGTAGTGATTTGTGAGGGTGATATTACAGAATGTATTATCATATTATTTTAGTCATTCTCCCTATTACCCAATCTTAATATAGGAGCTCAGTTGAGTTATGCAAAAATCATTAATGACCATATTTTGACTATATTTTTCAAGCAATAAGTTGAGGGGGACAGGAAAAGGTGAAGATCTGAATGTGTTCCATTTGGGTTCCTACGTTACAGCCAGGGTCCTACGTGGGAAGTCTGAGGATAAATGGAAGTCACTTCACCCCTTGTAAACCACCCAGTGAAGGAAAGCTGCAGATAAGGGTTAGAAGGAGGAGCGAGAGCATCTCTAGCTCTTCTCTGCCTTTGCCCCCCCCAAAAAAAAACAGGATCTCAGAGAATCAACTAGACTTCTTCTCTCCCATTTTCCTCAACCATCATCTCATGGCTTCCAAGGCATATTTATTATTCTGCAACTATTCTGTGAGCATAATATTCTGGTAAGTTGTAGTAAAGAATATTTACTCACCAGTGTGGTAGAGCTGTGACCAATATTGTATTTACTCATTAGCCAACTACTTAAGGTCTGAAGCAAGGTCAGTTGAGGTGAAACTAAGCTTCTGAAGGTGAGCCAATATATTTTGGCAATTAGGTTCACAGTAAGCAAATGCGTTTTTTTTTTTCTAAAGTGATAGCTCATTTATTAATGCATTGATTTGTGCCAAAACATAAATAATTCTAAGTGTAGATGACTTGAGGTAAAGGAAACTTCTCTATTTTTAAATTTTCCACTCATTTAGTAATATCTTCCTTTGATAGTTCTCATTTGGTGATTACCCTTCGACCATAAAACTATTTTATTTAATTTATGTTAAAGCAGAGAGGACTTTGCAGCAGGAAGAAGAGCAGACGTGTAGCATTCAGTAGGCTATGAGATGAACACTGTGACATTGTCTTTGAATCCATTGACCTTGGCTTTTCATGCCAGTACCCTATCTAGTTTTAGGCCAGGTAAGTCACTAGGGTCTGCCAAACGATGTCAGTAATTGCCCTGCTACAGTAGTTGTGGCAGGTAGACTATTTCTGACTGTGTACTTTTTGTTGTGGTTTACTCAGCATAAATTAATGAATGATGCAGCTCAAAGGTACACCTGGAGCCCCCTCGTTGCTACTGCACCCCTGAGGTCGGCATTTTTTCTCCCAGATAGAGCAGACCCAGATGGCAGCTTCTAAGGACCCAAGCCTAGCCCCTGAACCAGCCCTGTCTGATGCTCAGAATGCTTGGTGCCAGGATCTGTCTGGCAGAGGCTTAGGGGAGGTGGCTCAGCAGCTGTTGGCATGGGCCTAAGGACATCAGACCTGCTGGGCTTCCTGCTGGGACATGAAGGAGGACCAGAAGATAAGTCCAGGGGCAAAAATTCTGCTTGCCTCAGGGTTAAGAGGAGATTTAGAAGTTATTTTAAGGGATGCAACCAAGCCCGGAGGGTTCAAATCCAGTAACTAGACCCGCAGCTGTGATTCCCAAATAAGCTTGGGCCGTCCTCATTACTGCCCTCTGCTCCCATGCTCAGAGGATATCCTCCTCAGTTGTGTTTGAAAACGTGGAAGCGCCTTAGCTAGTGCTGCTGGAAGAAACTCCCTGGTGAATACGAATTAACAGATCTGATCAACCTTCCTAAGGACAGACACTGAGCGAGCTGGGGAACTTGGGAAGGAAATAACCCGGTGGCCAGTGCTAGGGATGGGTCAGCAAAGGGACTACCCTTAGGGAGTTCAGCTTAGATATAGATGCCTTGAAAAACTTTTCCTAAAGAAAGAACCTCTAACCTAAGGATGGAAGAAGAGAACCAAGTGGGAGTGGGGAGAGCAGACTCTGTGCATGCTTAGAGGGAAGAGAGCCTAAGGGGGGCTGAGACTTTCCTTCCTTCATCTCATGACCTCCGGAGGAGGCACATGGCATGAGGGACATGAGTGTCAGGGATATCTGTCAGGCCTGCATAAGGACACAGCTTTGCTGTAAGGTGGGTGTCTCTTTAGCCTTTGATTGATTATACGGCACTTGGCAACCTTGAGTATTTCTGCATTTTAGGTCTTAATGCCCCAGCCGTTTGTATTCTGTACCAGATAAATCTGAGTGTCTGAGGTAATTGGATGACTTAGGAGAAGGTCTGTGGCCCTCAGCTATGTCTGCTTATGGTGAAAACATGGAGGAACAATATTGCTTCACAAACTGTCAGATCACAATTTAAGTTCTAGCTTGGGCTTTTACTAGAATTTCATTTCCTCAGGTGTTTCTTGTCATCCATAAAAATGCTTAATAATTCCTAATCTCTCTTTCTCATAAGCAGCAGTGAGACCAAAATGAAATGATCCATCTTATAATGCTTTGTAAACCATAAAGATACCTACTAAAGCAACACGGGAATGTATTTAATGCCACAGAACTGCATTTAGAGCCTATTAAATTTTGCTATTTATATTTTACCATGATAGAAAATTATTAAAAATAAATTCTTATTATCTTCTATTGAATTGAATACTGGGTGGAGAGAGAGAGGTATTCAATACTGGGAGGAGAGAGGTATTCTCTCTTTCTGAAGTCCCCAAACATTTGCAATAGCAATTTTTAGTGCTGAAACATGCATATAGTTGTCCTGCAGAATTCAAGAGATTGGGATACCAAAATTGGATACCAAAATCTGTGGATCCAAGTTATTTATATAACATAGTATGGTATTTGCAAATCATATATATGTGTTAGATCTTTTTAGACTACCTATAATACACAATATAAGGTGAATAGTATAAAAACTGTATTTGTTCAGTACAAATATTTTTCTGAATATTTTCAATCCACAGTTAATTGGCTACATGAAAATATATAACCCATATACATACAGGGTCAACTGTAAATTCATGGATTTTCTAAATTATTTACATATACTATGTTACTGATATGTGATCTGCATTGTAACTGAGGATAAATACTTTGAGAAAATAAATTATTTAAAGATTTAATATATTATTATGTGTTTCAACTACTTTTAGAAAGTATTATGGAAATATGCATAGTTAAATATACAATGCTATTTATCACATAACAATTTGATGTAGTAAGAGCTCTATTTAATTGCTCAGTACTAATGGCTCGAAAAGATATCTTGCATATTCCAAATTCAAATGATAGCCAAGCATTGTTGGATAAAGGTATTAGGTCATGATACTTTCTTAAATCAAATTCTATAACTGTGTCTGTGTTCCTCTTTACATTCAGTAAATTTTTATCTTCCTTGATGTCAGTTATTCAAGCAAATTAATTAGGTATTGCATTATAGTATTTCCAACAAATACATTTAAAACTCACTAGAGAGTCCATTTGGAAGATTGTTTCTATCACTTAATAACTTTGGATTCGAAGGTTAAGCCATGTAGACTTGAGCCCTTGTATTTGTCATGCAAGTGTTTTTCATAAGAAAAATTTATAACAATGAAAATATTATCAAGCATCATTTTATCATATGTTCTCACCACAGCATGAATTTTTCCCCTTGAAAATTAGATTTCCTCATTTACTTATTAAAAGTCACCTTTATAATAAATAAAAATGAACTGTGTTTTGTCATGAGTTTTCACTGAATAACACAACTCTAAATTTGCCATCCAAAATGGTTAAACATTTGAAATACTTGTCTTTTGTAGAAGAAAAACACATAACTCATTATTACCAGTGTCAGTTCATATATTAAATATCAGCATGGTTTCATTTTGTATATTTTTTGGTATTATGTAAATATAATCAGTTCTTCCTCTGCTCTAATAAATCGTGAGTTATACACATACCATTTTAAAGCTACTGCTCTAATAGTTGAAAAATATACTCTTCCCTACTGATTGAGAAACCACAAAGGGGCTGGAGAGATGGCTTAGCCATTAAGGCATTCACCTGCAAAGCCAAGGACCTACGTAAGCCAGCTACACAAGGTATGACACATGCATCTAGAGTTCATTTACAGTGGCTGAAGGCTCTGACATGCCCATTCTCTCTCTCCCTCTTTACCTCTCTGTCAAATAAATAAAATAGATAAAAATATTTTTTAAAAAGAAGCCAAAAAGTTATTACTGATAAGGTGACAGGTAGTGGCCGGGTTTAGGTCTATCATCCTCCTAATGGCTCGCTCCCCAGCTTGCACTTATCCTTCAGTTACCCCAAAATCACCTAATCTCTGGTCTGTGTTAGGCATTTATTTTTACCCATTGGCCATCCTCATTTCTAACCTAGTACACACAGTAAGTAGTATGTGTAGGTTCTTAAAACCTCAATACCTTGGAAAGAGCTTCCTGAACTTTTATTGACCCAAGAAGTCCATCACTAGTTAAGAGCAGAAGTCATACAATTTTCTCAAGTCCTAGTTTCCTCATTCTTGTTTATTTATTTATTTATTTACAAGGAAAGAGAGACAGAGAGCGAGAGAGAGAGAGAGAAAGAGAATGAATTGGCACACCAGGGCCTCTAGTCACTGTAAATGAACTCCAGATGACTGTGCCACCTTGTTCACCTGGTTTTACATGGGAACTGGGAATTAAATCCAGATCATTAAACTTTTCAGGCAAGTTTCTTAATCACTAAGCCATATCTCCAGGCCCACAAGGTCTTCATTCTTTATTTAAAAAAATATTTTAATGGACTGGAGGGATGGCTTAGAGGTTAAGGGGTCTGCCTGCAAAGCCAAAGGAGCCAGGTTCGATGACCCCAGAACCCACATTAGCCAGATGCACAAATGGGCACACACATCTGGAGTTCGTCTGTAGTGGCTGGAGGCCCAGGCTCACCCTTTCTCCCCTCTTTCTCTCTGCCTCTTACTCTGTCAAATAAATAAATAAATAAAAATAAAATATTAAATTAAATATTTTATTTATTTATGTGAGAGACAGGAAGAAGCAGCTAGAGAGAGAATGGGTATGCCAGGGCCTCCAGCCACCTTGTGCTTCTGGCTTACTAGGCAATCAAACCTAGGTCCTTAGGCTTCGCAGGCAGGCACCTTAACTACTAATCTATCTCTTTTGCCCAAGTTTCTTCATTCTTAAAGAGGTTCAAACTATATGTAAAAGATCTTTCTATCCACAGGAATCTAAATTTTCTGGCTCTCCCCTTAGCTAAGACAAACTGACTTGTAGTCAATTTTAAAGCTTGCGTTTGGGGCTGGAGAGATGGCTTAGCAGTTAAGGTTCTTCCTGTGAAGCCTAAGGACTCGTATTTGACTTCTCAGAAACCACATAAGCTAGACGTACAAGGTGATGCATGCATAAGGTGTGTCTGGAGTTTGATTACAGTGGTTGGAGGCCCTGCTATGCCAATTCTCTGTCTCTCTTTCACTCTTGCTCTCTCTCTCATAAAAGAGCCCAGTCTGGGGCTGGAGGCATAGCTTAGCAGTTAAGGAATTTGCCTGCAAAGCCAAAGGACCAAAGTTTGATTCCCTAGGACCTATGTTAGCCAGATGCACAAGGGGGCACACATGTCTGGAGTTTCTTTGCAGTGGCTGGAGGCCCTGGTGCACCCATTCTCTCCCCCCCTTTCCCCACCAAATAAATAAATAAAAATATTTTTTAAAATGGCTGGTCTGTTGGGCTAGCCTCAAAAAATAAATAAATAAAGCTTGCATTTGTTCCCATATATTCTCAATATAAACATTCATATGATAATTTACTTTATAACTCTTTGCTGATGGTATTTATTGATGAGCAGAGGAAACCTATGATCACCTTTCATTTATTATTCCTGACTAGTTTCGAACATTCTTAGATTCAAAATAAAATTACTCAGTGTTTCACATGCAACAATAAACTCATGATTTTTGTCCTTGTTTACCATTGATAATGACATTTAATTCTTACCAACTGGCATTGCAATTCTTTGAATACATAGAATTATAATGGCTGTTAATATAAATTTTCCTTAGGTTATGGCAGGGATAGATATTAATAACAGTAGTAAAGTTTGATAACCACAATCATAATAGTAACAGTTTGTCTTGCACAGACTCAGTCTCTGGGGGTAGGCTCATTCATTCTAGATGTTACTAGATGTGTTGACAGAAAAGAAAGTGTGCTCCTAGGAAGCATAACTGAAAATTAATACTTACTGGCTATTTACACAAAGGTACCAGACCACATGTATATAAATATTTGTTGAATTGGTAGGTTTGGGGACTCAAGTGTTCCATTCCATTCATGGTATAATTCCTCCGTAGTATGAGGGTAAGTATCACCTGAGGGTTCAGTTCTCTCCAATACACTTGTGCTTCTCCAGGTGAGGGTTTTAATCCAATTCTAAATGGTCTTCCAAGATCCTGAGAATACAGGACGAGGTTAGAGGGTCCCTGGTGCTTTGGCTGGACTCACATGAACCAGTTCTTTGGAGCAGTGTGATGTGAGTTTGGAGAGCTGTTACCACCTCCTTTTGTTTCAACACTAAAGTCATTGCACCCAGGGAGATGCTCTGTCTCAGACAAACTACGATGGTGAGTCACACCAAGTCTGGTTGGGTATTTGGTAATAAAAGGTGACACAAATTTTGTTAAGGAGTTAGTAGCTTGTCCTAAACCAGCTTAGATTTCCCATTCAATCTTGGAAATTGCTCCCTTGTGGACATCTCCAGTTCCTTCTCACCCACAATCATATTCACTTAGCCAAACTCTAATACGAATGAGCCCAACAACCCACACTTGGGTCTAGTCCCTAGAGGTTGCTGGAAGCAAGCACATACGCTTCTTGTTCTTACTGTAAATCATAATAGAGCCCGGAGATTCTATTATATTCTCCTACAATTTATTTATTTTCAAAAGTCAAGTGTTTATTTATTTGACAGAGAAAGAGGGACACACACACACACACACACACACACACACACACAGAAAGACAGAGAGAGAGAGAGAGAGAGAGAGAGAGAGAGAGAGTGAGAGAGAATTGGCACACCAGGGCTTCTAGCCACTGCAAATGAACTCCAGACAGATGGGCCTCCTTCTGCATCTGGCTAACAGGGGTCCTGGGGAATCAAACCTGGGTCCTTTGGCTTTGCAGGCAAATGCCTTAACTGCTAAGCCATCCCTCCAGCCCTCTCCTATAATTTTACTGTCTCACCCATTCAGAAACCTAGTTTATAACCCTGTCTCATCTTCTAATCTCCTATCTCCATTCTCAGCCCACTTTCAACTGGTGTCTAATAATTCATTTGAAAGAATTAAATTCATTCATTCAATAACCTCACCCTCTCACTACCCAACCCCATAGTCAACTGCCTTTTCTCTTTGCAATGCACAAAGCAGCCTTGCTCCTGGGGAGGCTAGCCGTATCCTGCTTGTGCTGTGACTCCATTCCTTCTTTCCTTTGAAACTTTAAAATTTTCTCTGTCGCATCATTTTTTTTTCTCTTTTCTACTGGTTTATTCACAGCAGCATTCAAATACCAATAACCACATAAACAGGAGCTGGGGAGATGGCTCAGGTACTTGGCCAATCCTCAGATCCCATGTTTAAAAGCCTGAAATGGTGGCTTCTGTAATCTTATCACTCTGGTGGTGAGATGAGAAGCAGAGACAGAAGAACTTTCCAGAAGCTCAAGGTGAGCACAACAAAGAAAACCAGTAGAATGAGATGGAGAGAAACCCTCCCTTCAGTGACGTGGAATGGTGAGGGCTTACCTGGAAGTTGTCTTCTGACCTCCAAACACACTCTATGGCTCATGCATGCCCACACTAACACAAACGAACACACATACACACACAAACACAAGAAAAATGAAAAGAGGTTCCATTGACTATCCAATAAATACCTCAAAAATATCAAGTAAATAGCAGCAAATAACTTGTTGTGATGCCCATACAAGTGCAATAGTGGCACACAGCCATGGTGGGGAACCAACTGCTCTCAGTTTGGCTAATTGATCCTCAGTGGTACAGGACCCATAGCTGGAGCTGGGAAACAAGTCAGAACCATATCCAAACATAAGCCCACTCTCCAATATCAAGCTACCTACCATCAATCATGGGCTACAAGAGGGCCTACACCTATTAAATTCTCTATTAAAAAAAGTAAGGGTTATCTCACTTGTCCTGGTGCTAACTTACTCTCCGTTGGAGAATCTGCTTCTCTTTTTCAGATAGATGTAGATCCTAAGGAGAGAGCTACCCCATCATATCTCAAAAGGGCCCCGGCTGAAACTAAGAAAAATTGGCAAAACAAGCAAGGGTGCTGTTTTCCTGATGAACTGGATACCAGCAGAAGGGGGAAGGAGATCAACACAGACAAAAATCAACTCCTACAAAATCAGAGAGCCAGAGCCTCAGAGGCCCCCAACACCTCGTCACTGAAGCAGACCAAAAATGAACCCAACATGGCTCAGGGAAATTTTGCAGAAGAGGGGGTGGAAAGAATGTCAGAGCCACATGTTGGGTCATGATATGCAGAGACATTTAGCTTACCCATAACTGTGGGCTAACTCCACAATGCATGACCCGTATACCTCAACAAGGAGGGCCCAAGGGGAGGGGGTAGGTCACGGATGAGCCTAATAATGGTACCAAACTGACTGTATTTGCTGAATACAAAACTAATTAATAAAAAATATATTAAAAAATCAAGTAAATAAAATATATGTTTAATGTTCCCTAGATACTCTTCGCAAATGGTAAATGCTCAAGTTGAAAACTTGAATAAACTGTGACCCACTCTTTACTTTGTTTTGCTGTCATCTAATGCATAAACATGACTGTCAGTTCTGATTGGCAGTACAGCCTGGTCCTTGTCAACATGATCTTAGCTGTTCATCATTGCGAGTGTCAGTCTAAATTCAAATCTCTGTCACCTCTACCCTGCACCGTAACTGTTTTCCATTCTCAATCCTGGTTTCCTTAGAGTCCACTCTCCACAGAGCTTCCTGGATGCTATATATTTCTTCTCTATTAAGCAGGACACAATACAAATATAATTTCCCTTGTTTAAGAAACTCCAAATGACTTTCCAGCATGAACTTTGAGCACACATACTCATTTTTGAACTTTGAGAACACATATTTCTATCTCAGGTTCTTTTTTTTTTTTTGGTCCTTCCAAGAGGAATTATTTATTCTAAAATTAGGGTAGTTGCCTTATTTACCTTACAGAGATCTCAACTCAGATGTCACCCTTTGAGAGACTTCTTGGATAGCTCTATTGTGTCTTTCATCTGCATTTCTTTAATGAACACTTATCTTGAACACCTTTTCGTGTGGAAAAGGGTGTATATTTCTTGGTAAAAAGTATCTGTTACACTCTCCACCATTTTATTAGTTTGACCATCAATATTAATGAATAATAGAGCCCCTTTCTGCCATCCTGATGCAAATCTTTGTCAGATTTGTGTATTTCAAATGTTTTATCCAAGCTATAGCTTGTACGTCTTCCCTTTCTTTTACTTGTCTTGCTACCCTTTCTTTCTTACTTGATACAAGGTCTTACTCTGTAGTCCAGGTTGGCTTTGAACTCACAATCCTCCTGCCTCAGCTTCCTAAATGGCAGAATTACAAGGTGCATGCCACCACCAGGTCTGGCTTTTATTTGGTAATGGTAACTTTAGAAGAAATCTTGAAATCCCATCAATCTTTGTAATAGATCATAGAGTTTGTGCCCTGCTAGGGAATCTGTACCAAGATTGCACCTAAGACCATAAAGGCTTTCTCTTCTAGAAGTTATCTAACTATAGACTTCACATTTGTGTCTATGATTTGTTTGAAGTAAATGCTTACGGAGTGGAGTACCAACAAAGATTTATTACATATTTGTATACAAATCTCCAATTATTCCAGCACCATCTGTTAAAATTCCCTATCCTTTATTTCTACTAAGTTGTCTTAGCATCTTGTTAAAAATTAAAAATAAATAAATAAATAAACAGGTTCAGAAAGACAATGCTCTCATTTGTGGAAACTAAAACCCAATCTCATACAAGAAGAGGGTAGTAGTGACTAGAGACTGGGAAGGGCAGAAGGATCAGAAATAGGTTATATAAAAGGTTAGATAGGGTGCACAAAAACACAGACAAGGGGAATTCTGCCTGCCATTGTTTATTCATTCCTTCTCTCTCTCTCTCTCTTCCCTCCTCAGACAGAAGACAGAATCGTACCATGGCAATACTGCTTTAGCCTCTCAAGTATTAGAAGTAAAGGTATGAGTCACCATACCCCACATTCATTCTTTCACGAGCAAAGTAACCATAGTTTATAGCCATCCACGATAAATAACAAACTAACTACAAGAGTGTGAAGGTCCCTAACACAGAAGTACTTAATATCAGTATAGATGAAAATGACTGATTTGATAAATGTATATTAGATTCCTGTATAAGATCATACTGTACTTCATAACTATAGTATGTAGAAAATGTTAATAAAAATAATATTCAAAGGCACAATGTTCAACAAAAATTTCTACAATGATGAATGGTATTCACTTGAGGTTCAGCAAAAACTAAAGTTTTAATTTTATTCACATGTAAATAATTTAACTTTACATTTCAATAGCCAAAGGAGGCTAGAAGCTACTATATTCCATAACACAATTTTGGAACATTTTTCTTACTCCACTGATGTTTATCATTATGCCAGTACTAATTATGTTAGCTTTGTGATAAATCTTGGAAATCAGCAAAGGCCTGAAATTTGTTTTGGTAATTTCCAAAATTGTAGTAGATTTTAGGTCCTTTACATAGCCATTTAAATTTTGGAGAATCTTGTCACTTTCTACAATAGCCAGCTGAGATTTTAGTTGTGATTACATAGAACCTATGTATGAACTTTAGAAAACTTAGTATTCTTATCCATAACCAAACACAGTATATCACTTTATATATTTATCTCCCTTTTAATTTATGTTAGTAATATTATGTACTTTTATATGGCTAATAAATTATATAATTTATTAATGAGAATTTTGTTTTTTTCAATTAGTATTATTTAAATTCATTTTTCCCTTTTCTCATTTTTTAATATATATATATTTTATTGACAACTTTTATACTTACAGACAACATGCCTTGATTTTCCCTCTCCTCCTCCACTTTTCCCCTCATAACTCTGATCTCCATCATATCCCTTCCCTTTCTCCATTAGTTTCTCTTTTAATTTGATGTCATCATATTTTTCTCCTATTATGAGGATCTTGTGTAGGTATTTCTAGGCACTGTGAGGTCATGGATATCAAGGCCAATTTCTGCCTGGACAGCTGCATGTAAGGAGAATAGCCCTTCCTTTGGCTATTACATTCTTTCCACCACCTCTTCTGCAATGGACCCTGAGCCTTGGAGGGTGTGATAGAGATGCTTTAGTGCTGGACACTCCTCCATCCCTTCTTCTCAGCACTATGTTTCCTTTGGTTCATCCCAGTGGTCATCGCCATCTGAACAGAGAAGCTTCTCTAACCAGAAGTGAGAGTATCATTAATATATGAATATGAACATTAAGTGTAGTGCTTTCAGACCAATTTGGTGAGAATAAGGTATGCATTTATCCAGACAAGAGCAGGCTTTATACCCCTAAAGCTCATGACCTCCCCTGCCATAGGCTTTTGATTAGGTTTTCAGTACCAGGCATGTATTCCCTCCCATAAAGTGGGCCTTCAGTCCAATTAGAGAGCAGTTTCTCCCCCAGAGCAGACATGCCACTATTTCACTCATTTGGTCATTTGGCATGCCTGGCCAAACTTGAGGCTTACAGTGTCCACTGTTTTCACCGCTGATGACTTCTGTCTCCCATAGCATACAGTGTGGTTTTTTCCAGCTTTCAGTTGACTGGTCTACAGGGATAAGGTTTTCTACTCAGCACCAGCTTGATTTCTCAGTGACTTTTGCTCCTCAGACATGTGAAGTCTTCAGCAATAGGGTCTTATCATCTGTTTTTCAAGGGAAACCAAGGGCCTTGGCAATAGCCTATAATGTTTTGGAGGCAATAGGGACCTCCCTGGTCAACAAGTCACTGGAAGGTATCCCATCCTGGGCACTGAAAATTTTCTAGTAACAATCTGTGGCTTCTGGGTGTGCCATTATTTCAAAAAGTATGTTTTCATATGTCTTATTCAGAATATCTTGAATTTTGATTGACCCCCTCCCCAGCCCTTCTTTTACACAATCTCTTCCCCTGGCCTTACTTAGGCCTTTCCCCTCCCTGTAATCTATTCTTCTACTTACATATATACAATACCATCCCCTTAAGTCCTTTCTTCTTCTCCCTCTCTTATAGTCCTTTACTAGCTTACTGGCCTCTGCTACCAATTTTTGGTTCCAGCTCACACACAAGTCTATACATTTGTAGCTAGGGTCCACATATGAGAGAGAACATGTGACATTTGGCTTTCTGGGTCTGGTTTACCTCACTTAGTATAATCCTTTCTAGATCCATCCATTTCCCTGCAAATTTCATATTTCTTTACTGCTGAATAGAACTACATTGTATAAATGTACCACATCTTTATTATCCATTTATCTGTGGAGGGACATCTAGGCTGGTTCCATTTCCTAGCTATTGTAAATAGAGCAGCAATAAATATGGTTGTGCAAATATCTCTAACATACTGAGAAGAGTCATTAGGATATATGCCCAGGAGTGTTATAGCTGGATCATATGGTAAGTCTATTTTTTGCTGTCTCAAGAACCTCCACACTGATTTCTACAATGGCTGTACCAGATTACATTCACACCAACAGTGTAGAAGGGTTCCCCTTTTTCCACATCCTCACCAACATTTATTGTCATTTGTTTTCTTGATGGTAGCCATTCTGATGGGAGAGAGATGGAATCTTGAGGTAGTTTTAATTTGCATTTCCCTGATGGCTAAGGATGTAGAACACTTTTTTAGATGTGTATACGCCATCTGTATTTCTTCTGGTGAGAACTCTTTATTTAGTTCCATAATCCATTTTTTAATTGGGTCATTGGAGTTCTTATTGTTCTATTTTTTGAATTCTTTGTGTATTCTGGATATTAATCCTCTGTCAGATGTGTAGCTGGCAGAGATTTTCTCCCATTCTGTAGGTTGTCTCTTTGCTCTATTCACAGCGTCCTTTGCTGTACAAAAGCTTTGTGATTTCATGAGATCCCAGTGGTTGATTAGTGGTTTTATTTTCTGTGCAAATAGGGTTAGATTCAAAAAGTCATCACCTATGCCAATATGTTGAAGAGTTTCCCCTACCTTTTCCTCTAGCAACTTCAGAGTTTCAGGTCTGATATTAAGGTCCTTGATCCACTTGGATCTGACTCTTGTACATGGAGAAAGACAAGGATCTATTCTCATCTTTCTACATACAGATATCCAGTTTTCCCAGCACTACTTGTTGAAGAGGCTGTGTTTTCTCCAGTGAATATTTTTGTCAAAATCAGATGGCTATAGCTGCCTGGATTAACATCTGGGTCCTCTATTCTCTTCCATTGATCTATATGTCTTGTTAGTATATGGAAATACAATTGATTGTTTTGCAAACATTTTATTTAAGATTTTTCTTTCCTTTTAGAAGAGATATTGACCAGTGTTTTTTTTTTTTCTCTCTCTTGTAATGCCCTTGTGTGGTTGGTTTGAGTATCAAAGTAATGACGGCATTATAAAATGAGTTGGCCGATGTTTCCTTCCTCACTGTTGATGGAAAGAATTAGTGAATGTGATGCTGGAGAGATGGCTTAGCAGTTAAGGCACTAGCCTGAAAAGCTTCAGGTTCAATTCCCTAGTACCTATGGAAACCAGATGCACAAGGTGGCACATGTGTCTTAGGTTCATTTGCAGTGGCTGGAGGCTCTGGTGTATCCATTCTCTGCCTTGTTCTTTCTCCCTCAAACAAAATTTAATAAATTAATTTTAAAAAAGGAGAAGTTGCATGTGGCTCATGTGGTTTCTTTCTTATGTGTTGTGTTGGATAAAGTTCCTCACTGAAGTTTTATAATAGGTATTGTATCTGTTCATTTGCATGATTCATTCAACTCAGGCATTCTCGACGAGGGACAACTCTGCCCAAGGGGAGATATTTAGATTAAAAACTGAAGAGCTATGACTGACATCTACTGAATAGAGGCCACAGATGCTGATACACATTGTGAGCTCATGGGACAGCCCCAATACATGACAAAGACTCACCTGTTCCATAACATCAGTAGAGCCAGATTGAGAATTCCAAGCAGTGTAGAGACACTTATCAATGTCAAATGCATTGCTCTGAAATTTTTTTGCAATACTTATGCATTTTCTACAATATTTGTAGCAATATAATGTTTTTCTTTCACAACAGTAGTATTTCTTCATTTTCCCCCTTCCTTCCTTCCTTTCACTCCTCCCTCCCTCCTTCTTTCTTTATTTCAATCTTCCTTATTAGTCTAGCCAGAGGTTTATAATTTTACTTATTCTTTTACAACAAACATCTCAGTTCTTGGATTTCATTGATTTTCTTTTAGGTTTGTTTATTATGTCCATTGTTTTCATTGATTTTTCTATTGTGCTTTTTAAATTTTTCATGGACTTTGTTCTTTGTTATTTCTTCTCATTTTGCTGATTGTAGAGAATTTAAGAATAAACCTTTAGTGTCCACACATAATTTTTCATTGTTTATATTGTATGTTATATGTGGTGGCCATATGTATAAGAATACATTGAAGAATATATTTTTAAAATTTATTAGGCTAAATCTCATATACTGTATACTGGGTTTATCATTTCATAACAATTTCTACAGATTATTTGGTCAGAAAAAGGTTGTAAACTACAAAACATTACTTTTCTTAATCATTAAATAAATCATTCCTGGCAAAGGAGAGTATTTATATGGAACTATGTGGGCCATAATGATGAAATTCCATAGAAAATATATAGGGGGGCAGAAATCTTAGTAAGCACATATTAGATGTATTTTCACAGTTACTGTCAAGAGTGGAGATGAAATATTGAAGCTCATCAAACTTAATGTAGCTAAAAATAAAGTCATCCTAAGCTATTGAGCCCTTTTTGCAGCAATTACCAGTGCCGGAACTATGGTTATAGCTGTTTCTGCTTAAAAATTATTAAATAATAGTAAAGAAAACACCACCAAATCAATTTTAATTAACTCCTGTCCTGTTTCTTTTATTTTCAGTGTCAATTCTAAATTTACTTTCCACTTTAATTCCAGCCATCATGGCTTATAAGGAATTCATAAAATCTTTTATGTTTTGCATATGCATGAAAGTGTATCAAAATCTACTGCCAATTAAATTAAGATTCAGTTATTCCTCAAATGCTTCTGTGATTTGAATATAGGATAGAAGGACCTCATATTCCTGAGTGGGCTTCCAAAATATGTGCTCTCAGACTACATTTTATTCTGCAATTTGTCTTCCTACAAACTCTTCTTTTTAAATTATTTTAATTTTATTTTATTTATTGTATTTGTGTGTGTGTGTGTGTGTGTGTGTGTGTGCATGTACGTGTGTGTGTGTATGTTTGGATGGGTATGCCAGTGTCTCTTTGCTGCTGAAAACAAATGCCTGTCTGGCTTCATGTGGGAAGCTAGGAAACTGAACCCATTCTGGTGTGCTTTGCAAGCAAGTGCCTTTAACTGTTGAGCCATCTCTCCAGCCCCACAATGTCTTTTTTCCCCTTTTTATTCCATACCAAAGAACAAAGTTCATTTTGTCATTTATGTTTTAACAACAGAATCTAGAAAATGTAAGCTAATTTATACATGGTTAGCTTTATCTTTTTTGATACACCTTCAACTTTATTTTCAGTTTACAGAAATATAAGGAAGGCAGCCATCTGATAAGTGTTTCTTGTTTAAATAAATTATCCTGCATTTGCTGAGTGAGCTCTGTCCCAGTGATTCTCAAATTTCATTGGGCATGGGTCATAACCAGTGAGTGAGTTTATATATATGCAAAGTGATTGTTGAGTGCCAGCCATTATCATCATCATCATCATCATCATCATCATTATCAACATTATTATTGTTGTTATTTCTAAATTAGTATGTAATTAGTGACTCTCTGACCATTTTTCTGTACTACAAAAAAAAAAAAAAAAAAACCTCACTAGTATAGCAATCCTCACAAGTATATTAAGCAAAACAGAACTTAATTGCCAGAGCATAAAGTTGCATTGTCAGAGGAATTCTCTCCTATGAATCTGTTGTACATGCAGACTCTCATGCCTGGCTTTTTTTGTATGGGTAATGGGGAGCTGAACCGAGGTCTTCATGCTTGCATGGAAAGCATGTGATTTACTGAGCCATCTTCAGCCCCTAAGCTGATCATCTTCAAATGTGCTTCTTTTCTTGCCCTCTCAGGAGAATGCACTGAAGACTGAATTTGGCAAGTTCTGCTATTTCTTCACTTCTAATTATTTTATTTTGAAAAAACTTAAAGCTTAGAGAAGAATATAGTATGAAAAGAGTTTTGCTCCTGAGCCATTTTGAAAATAGGTTACCAACCTCATATGTATTATAGCTGTCTAATTTCATGTATGCAAGAAAATTCTTTTGCATAGTCTTAGTATAACCATCAACATTGGAAAACTAGCAAACCCTATTCAAGACCTGCCAGTTGTTTCAATAATAGAATATATTCCAGGTTCATGTTATACTCTCCTATCTCAGTTCTTTTTCTAAACTTTAAAGTTCCCTAGACCAATGATGTGGAGTAGTGTTTAAAAGCAGAATATTGTTTTCTGTTAGTGTGTATTGTTTTAGGGTGTTGGTCCTCTCAGGCCATATCAGGAGACAGTGCTAAGATGTCTATATAAACATTATATATATATATAATCTCTTTGTGCACCTAAAATGAATGAGTTCATAAGTTCAACTGGAATCCATGCTTTTTTTTCTCCGTTTTCATATTTAGAACATGAGACACTTAGCTCTCATTACCCTTACAATATTGACTAATTTGATCAACCCTCCCTATGTAGTCCATTGCTGAACACACCACTCATTCTCCCTCACCAGTGCCCTCTTATGTTTCTCAGGGTTCTCCAGAGGAACAGAACTTATAGAATAAGTATTTCTCATAAAGGGGATTTATTGGATTAGCTTACAGGCTATGAGCAGGACAGCCCAAAACTGGCGTCAGTAGACTTGAGTGTTGAGGAACCTGGTAGCTGCTCAGTCCACAAGGCTGGATGTCTCAGAAGTCCCAGTCTGGAACTGAAAGTCTGGAGGATTCCTGGACAACTGCTTGTCTTCAGCCCACGTTAAAAGCTGATGAAGCTCTGTTCCAGGGCTCCGAAGCATAGCTGAAGCCCGAGAGAGGCATGCATAATGAGTAGCAAGGACAGCCAGGCAAAAAGAGACCATGTACTCTCAGAGCTTCTTTATAAACAGTCCCACCACCAGGAGGTAGGACTTCTTCCCTCATTAACCCTTCCTGGAGACAACCT
The DNA here is from genome assembly GCA_036346955.1 of Dipus sagitta. Lineage (NCBI taxonomy): Eukaryota > Metazoa > Chordata > Mammalia > Rodentia > Dipodidae > Dipus > Dipus sagitta. The sequence goes on from CM070770.1 coordinate 331,178,565, forward strand.
CAGAGACCCACCAAGAGACATGATTGCCTCATGATTCCTAATCTGATCCAATTAACAACAGAGCTTAACCACCATACCTCCTCACCTTGAACTCTGATGAACTACTGTGCTACTTCCAGCTTTCTTCACCCCATCCGCTCCCTAACATCATACATATGACACTCCCCTTCTCTGTGTCTTGCCCCTGCTGCCTGTCTCTCCCATGCTGAAGATGCTTTTCTAAGAGTTCTATGCTGTGGCTCCTTCCTTCCACTTCCGTCCAGTGGACCCCGAGCTCACTGGCTTATCCTGGAAGAGAACAGGCACATAGCAACAAGTAATTCAGCTGCGTGTGAAGCTTATAGCGTGCCCCCGAAGGAAGTGGGGATATGCTATCACCAGTGCCCTACCAAGTAACACCAGGGTTCGTGCATGCTCTTGTTCCCAGCAACAAGTCTTGGGACGTCTTACGTTTTCCTACATAGCTGTCTTAAGGCACTGCCAGTCCAAGAGGACAGAACCAGACAAGACCCTTGGGAATGGTATGCATTGCATCCACCCCACTATTCCAAGGAGACAGGAGGGGCTGTGGAGGGGAGAGCTGATGTCATCTTCTTGGCAGCACGGGTAGGAGTTCACAGTTACTTATTCACAATCGACGTTTTTGAAAGGTTCTGAATGCACTTTCCCTGGCAATTGCTTCCATCAGTTTGTGTTTGCAGCCTTTTCTATTTCTAAGGACAGAAATTCAATGTTTCCTTCCAGAGGAATGCTTCTGTAGGTTCTGGGACCAGAAGTGCGGGAATTTCCTACTACAGCCTGTGCGGCAGGTGGGAGCCATCAATGCCCTTGTGCTTCCTGAGGGAACGGCCGGTCACTGCTGGCCTTCAGGCACCACCAGGACAGGGTTCACATTTTAACCTGGATGGCCCACTATGTTCCCCTTGTGTCGTGTTGCCACGGTGTTGGGAGACAACTTCTGGAAAAATCTTTTTACATTGCTTCTTGCCTGATATTGTTTAGAGCTTGAAAGGCACAACACCTTCCTCTGCCGTTTCTCAGAGTAGATTTCTGGGGCACTGACTGGAGACTTTCTGTTGATTCCCCTTGGACCTGGTCTCCTCTCATAGCACAAAATTCTTATGTCTTTTAGTTTTCTAGACAGTTCTTCAAGCGTGTTACCCTACATCTTTCATGCAATGGCAACTTTTAAAATTCTTTTTGCCCCAAGGGGTCATGAGTCAAACTTTACCACAAGGAAAGGAAGTTGGGATCAAACAACCTCTTCAAACTCGAAAAAGAGCAACAAAGAAAATTAGATCTATTTTGCTTCCATAACAAAGTAAGAAAAAGAATCAAAATTCCTACCAAATTCGAGTCCCCTCCTCCACACACCTACTAAACTCTCCTTCCATTCCTTCCAAAGAAACCTGATTGCTGTGCTATATTTCTAGCCTATAAATAATCATCAGACCTCAAGGTCAGAAATGGAATGATCCAGATGCTGGGGAACTCTTCACCACGAGCGTGCTGTGAGACGCAGCGTCTCTCTCACAGGGCAGACGTTCTCCGAGTTCCCGCTTTGGCTTCCATCTAAACTTGGAGAACACATTTATAGTTCCTTGAGAATAACAAACATGCAGGTACCAGGTGTCAATATTCTCCATTTTAAAGAAAGGAAAGACAACACAATTGAAAATATCTGCCTTTGCCTTAGTGCCAGGGTTACACTGTAAGCAGCAGATGTCCTCTGGGCTGGAGAGGTGCAGAGTTCCCTGTGTTCTACACCAGCGGACCAGCCTACCAGGCTTGCTTTGTTCTTACATTTGCTCTTAATTTCCGGACTCATTCTTCACTGTCAGGAAGTTAGATAACACATCGTGCTGTTATTCTGCTGTTTTTATTAACATCCACATTCTCTTCTAATTTGCTTTTGGGCAAATAACGCAGCTAAAGTCAGATTTGGGATGTGAATTACAATGTGACCTTGAAAAACATACGTTTGAACTAAACTAGGCTAGACTAGCCTTCGGTACATGAGGCCGGGCTGCCATATGCTCACGCACCGTTCACATTTACTTTCATCTTGAGCTGCATTTGAGAAGAGGGTATTTGAGGTCTGATCTCCAGATAGTAAGCTAGAGTGCCATTGTGTATTAGAGTTTTATTAACTTGATTTCACACCTGAGTTACTCTCAATCAACTCTCTCTCTCTGTGTGTGTGTGTGTGTCACTGAGCAACAGCAAGACAGAAACTATTTTAACCATTCTGAGTATAAAGAAACATTCAACAGATTAGTAGGTTTACAGACTCATTATATAGGCTGGAGGAACAGGCTGAGCTTCCAGAGAGACCTCATGCCTCTACCTTTGTTCTCCATGTGTTACAAGTGGGAAGGCTGACAGAGCAGGAAGCTGCTACTTGTGGGTGGGACTTCAAAACTACACCGTCTCCAGTACAATCTGCACTTACTTAATGGGTACCCAAGCTCAGCGTGTTTCCCTCCGTTCCAGGCCTCACATGGGCATCTGTGAACCGTTAAGCACATATTAGTATCAACACTATGTCTTGGAAGAATTGGTGCGAAAAAGATACTCCCAGGCAGATACTTATAAGACAACAGGGTGAATTTTACAGTAGAAAAATAAACCTCTAGTTTTTCATCATACCATGCCTTGATTATAAACAGATGTGGAAATGCAGCTGTAATTGGCCCTCTGTAATAAAGGAAATTATTGCTCAGCCTGGGGACCCCTGCCTACTATTCTGGCATTCTCTAAGCTGAGGCAGGAGGATGCCAGGTACCAAGATTCCGTCTCCAAAAGATAAAGAAGACAAGTGTTGCAGCACAGACCTGTATTCCCGGCATTTGGGAGGTGGAGACAGGGGTGTCTGGAGTTCAAAGACCTCTTCAAATACATAGCAAATTCGAGGTCAGTCTGAGCCACATGAGATCCTGTCTCAAAATACAAAACAAAGACAAAAGCAGAAAAACAAAAAAAATGCTATTTACATGATATTTTTGAAATTCATGTAAATGTTGTGGTATATTTTATAACATTTTAATTTCAAATATACATTTAATTTTAAATGATGCCATTGGAAATGTCATTTTTTTTTTTTTTTTGGTTTAGGGACAAAAGTATTATTACATTGGGCCTGTTAATTCTTAGAAAATGAAGCTAAATGAAATTGACTGGTGCTGGACTAGGAAACTCCTTCCTCTGTCGCCATGTCAGAATTTTTCTGAAATCTGAGCCCACCTACACACGTGCCTATTAATAGCAAGCGACGTTCTTCAGGATCTTTGTGAGCAGTGAAATTTTGTGAGTTAGCCTTAATTCTTATGTTTAACAATTAACCCTTCACCTTATTTAAGGGTTTCCCTTGTGTTATAATTCTGCCCATGATGGAAACGAATGAGGCTGTGAGTCCATCCATTCTGGAAGCATCCCCTCCCAGGCAAAGGAGCATCCATCTGCACAGCTGTGGCACACGGCCTTGCCCTGCTGAGCAAGGGTGTGTATGTTATCCTCAGAATTATCTAGAATGGGCCGGGCGTGGTGGCATACGCCTTTAATCCCAGCACTCGGGAGGCAGAGGTGGGAGTATCGCCATGAGTTCGAGGCTACCACGAGACTACATAGTGAATTCCAGGTCAGTCTGGGCTAGAGTGAGACATTCTTGAAAAATCTAACAAAAAAAAAAAATTATCTAGAAGGCATAACACAGGCTGATAAGAAAAAGAAGACTTAACTTTAGTAGACTTGACAGTTGTCTAAAAATTCTCCATAGACACTGCATCCTCGTGTTGCCTGTCCTTAAGACAGATGGCTCCCATTGCCCTAGTTAAGTAGTCACTGCTATGCAAGTACTGTTAACTCGCAGAGTCACACTCCCTGTTACCTTACAGCTTAGCTACGAGATGATGATTCTGTGCATTACAGCCTGCTTCTGAGATGTTCATTTAATTCACCATTCCTGTACAAAATTTATCTTTTTGACCACTTCACTGATCATACACAAATGCTTCATAAACATCATTTATAAACAGGAGGGAGCAGGGCCTTTTAGCAGCCAGTTCTTCACACCTTTGCACTCATTTGAATGCAATATCAGCTGCTGGGTGAAATTTGTTTCCCACCCGGTGGTGTGCGCATGTCTTTGAAGAACAACAAAAGAGATATTTAGTAGTCTCAGTGGTGCCTTTTATGCCTGGTGACTATGCCGCTGGGTCTAAAGCAGCTGGAGTTAGCTTCATCACCTCTTCCTCCTCATTATTCTTATGGTGAGAAAGAGAGAGAGAGAGAATTGGCATGTGTAGCAGACAGCTTCAGGTTCGCTGAGATGAACTTTCAAATCAGGCACAGTTACGGAGGAAGGGATATTTATTGAAGCTTACAGATCCAGGGAAAGTTCCATAATGGCAGAAGAAGTTGGACCCTCTTAAAAGGACCAAGGAGAGAGAGAGAGAGAGAGAGAGAGAGAGAGAGAGGCCAAAAACTAAACCACACAGCACACTTCAGGAACTCCAGGAGGAACTCAGGCACTTTGCATATCTTTAGACTGGAATTTCAAACCCACCACCACATCTTAAGATCCACCCAGTCTTCTCCAGCCAAGTGGCTACAGATCCAAACTACAAACTAATAAAACACGGATTATATTGGGGATCATCTATTCAAACAACCATAGTGGGTCAGGGCCTCAGCTACTGCAATCACACCCCAGATGCTTGTGCCACCTAGTGAGCATGTGCAACCTTACACTTGCCTCATCTTTGTGCATCTGGCTTATGTGGGATCTAGAGAGTCAAACACGGGCCCTTAGGCTTCACAGGCAAGCACCTTAACTACTAAGCCATCTCTCCAGCCCTCTTCCTCCTTTTTATTACTTTACTCTGCAAAGTATATCTATCACTGACTTACAAGAAGCCTCAAATCATTTTCAACGTAGTTGTTCCATTGTGCATTACTGGCTGAGATGGATGCTTTTTCATTACAAACATACTTGGACATAGCTTTAATATTCCTCATCACTAATTTGGTAATGTGGAGGAACATGAGTGAGATGAGCAAGAACATTAGATGTTCTGATAACCCCAAATCACCAAACTTTCTGGTCATTTCTTTCCAATTACAATGATTTACTTCTTGGCTTCACCCTTCTCTTTCTTATTGACTTTGGGAGTCAGTTTTTTAATATTACAAACTATCCCCAGACTGGGAGGACTTGATGGCCAGAAACACACATACACACCCCCCCCACACACACACACAAGAAAAGAGGGGAAGAAAGTGGGGTATATTTTAAGGGCTCAGTCAACATCAGCTAATTCATTGTCAAATATGTATGACCTTTGCAATCTAGTGTCTCTCAAAGTTTAGAGTTAAATAAAATCTTGCAAGAAAATTGTTTTACTCTATGGACATAGTTTTCATATGATTTTCAGGCACCGAGATGGGTTAAGGGCCCAGATGAAAAAGAGTACTGTGGCATAGCTTTAAGTGATAGGCACGTGCTGTGTTAACTCATGGAACAAGTAAATACTGAGTGTAGGTGATGTATTAGGAATCAGCTGCATCAGTATTCAGGGAAGAAGAAGTGGTAACATCTGGCTGGGGACCCACCCATCCATGTACTGCTGGAATGCTTCCAAAGGAAATGAAAGAAGGCAGGCAAGGGATTCTTCTCATCTTTCTGTCAGCTGAACATTTGGGTAAACCAACTAAAGATATTTTCTAGGAGAAAGAGAGACTTCAACTGGTGAATGACCTTAGCAGATGTCCCCAGATAATGAGTTATGTAGAGTATATAAGCCCAGATCTCCTGGTCCAGGGCTCTCTGGAGTATGACATCAATCCTCAATGCTATGCCTTTAACATGGCCAACTGTGTAAGGTACCCTGTACACTGCCTGGAGAACTCATTGTAATTCTGGTCTAGGGAGTCACAGGGTTGTTTCCACTCTATCTTGTCTTGTCTGTGCTTCTTAATTGACTATATTGTTTAAATCATAAACAAATTTTCATGGTAGATACAGTCTCAGAATTACTGTAGCCTGAACTAGAAGTCCTGTTCAACTGTTCATCCTAGGTCTCATGGGACCACGACAGACAAAAAATGTTTATTATCCTTCATGGGGCTTCCTTCTGCACTGGGATATTCTTTCTCCTGGTGATACCAGCTCAGTGTGGAGGCATGGTGGTGGTCAATAGCTAAATTCTGATGCTGGATCATGAGGTTCAATCCTAATCCCATCTGTTATTCATGTGACTTAGGACAACTTGTTGAGTCTCACTGTCCTCCTCTGTACAGTAGAGATCATGATGGAATCTAACTTATGAAGTTGCTGTGAGACAACACAGGGAAGGGGCTGGCAACTCACAAGGCCACATCAGCTTTAGGTAATGTTAGTCCTTAACCCTTTCTTTCCCAGGTGTCCCATAAGTCCTAGCGGAGACAACCCAAGCTATCTTCCCTAGAAACTCACGTATACAGACATCATTCATGGGTACTGCTTATGTCAACACTATATGCTTACACTGTTACTTATCACCTTTGTGATTTCACAAAAATGAGTTTATTTAAATTTGAAATCACTTATTAAAACAATTTTTAAGATCATAAACTTGAGGTTTTATGGGATGCTTTTGGTTGTGACTCTTCCCGAACTCAAATTTTCAAAATTTCCACTAGGGTAGCTCCTACTGAAAAAAAAAAAGTGTTAAATTTTGAGTGGATTTGGAAGTATCTTTCAGTCACAATAGAAAAGTACTTAAGAGAATTAATTCATAAAGAGAAAGGTTTACTTTGTCTCACGGATTTGGAGGTTCCCACGCACTGTGGAGAAGAACCATTGCTGTAAGCTTCCTGTGGGGATGTGCCAAGTGGCAAGGACAGAATTGCGTGATGCAACAAACTGTTGACCTCATGGCCTGGGAGTGAAAGAGGAAAATGAAGGTACTGGGGTACTGAAATCCTCCTTGAGGAATGCATAATGATGCAATAATGTAAGGACTTTCCACGAGATCCCACCTCCCAGAGGCTGCCTAACCCTGCGACCAAGACGTTAACACATGGGCTCTCGGTAGTGTTTAAGATCCCAGCTATAACAACCGAGAATGATCATACAACCTAGTCACACATCCTTTCAAATAATAGTACTTAATTTGCTATAGATTGAATGTTCCCTGTGGATAAATTGATAGGAAAAAAATTATATTTTAAATTATCTACCAAAGTTTAAATTCCAGGCAGTAACTTCTGGCAGAATAATTTGAATTCAGCCTCAGGTGTTGGTTTTTGAAATGCTAACAGCTCTATTAGGTACAGCAGCTGTGGCTGAAGCTCTGTCTGTGCGGCTGTTTAGTGGGAGTTACTCGTCAGTTCATCAGTACTTGAATTTTGGAAATGGTTGCTCAGTTTCTGGTCTCTTTATCCTGTCTCCTCCCAGGACTGAGTCAAATGATTCTCACAAACATGTCTGGCATGTAGTGGGCATTCATCTGACATGTTTCAGTAAGTATATAAATGACTGAACTGTAAATTTCTGAGTGTTTAAAGAATTTAGCCAAGCTCTACAAATTACTTTTTTTTTATCAGACATAAAATTTATTGTATGTCTCAAATGGTGCTCATGAATTACATGCTATACTATGTTTATATCCTGTACTATAGCATAAATCATTTTATTATATTTTTTTTCTTTATTAGTCAGTTTTGTATTCAGCAAATACAGTCAGTTTGGTACCATTATTAGGCTCACCCATGACCTACCCCCTCCCCTTGGCCCCTCCTTGTTGAGGTATACGGGTCATGCATTGTGGAGTTAGCCCACAGTTATGGGTAAGCTAAATGTCTCTGCATATCATGACCCAACATGTGGCTCTGACATTCTTTCCGCCCCCTCTTCCGCAAAATTTCCCTGAGGCATGTTGGGTTCATTTTTGGTCTGCTTCAGTGATGAGGTGATGGGCCTCTGAGGCTCTGGCTCTCTGATTTGGTAGGAGTTGATTTTTCTCTGTGTTGATCTCCTTCTCCCTTGTGCTGGTATCCGGTTCATCAGGAAAACAGCCCCCTTGCTTGTTTCTCCAATTTTTCTTAGTTTCAACCGGGGCCCTTTTTGAGGTATGATGGGGTGACTCTTTCCTTAGGATCTACATCTATCTGAAAAAGAGAAGCAGATACCTATTAAATTCTCTATAAAAAAAAAAGGAAGCATTATCTCATTTGTCCTGGTGCTAACTTACAAATTACTTTTTATTTGTCTACAAAGGAACCATTCTCTAGTCATTTTGTTATATTATTGTATTTTATAAAATTGTTATATGATATGATCCCAACAACCTTGAGAAGATAGGCCAAGGTGATTACCCCCAGCATATAGGCGAGAATATGCCAGTTAGAGTGTTTTAATGACTTGGCCCAAATTATGTAACCAGTGATTGGAAGACTCAAGAGCCTGTGTTCTTTTTTAGCATTGGAATTCTTAAGACAAATTATAAGAAAACTCCTTCATCAGTAAACATCGAACAGCCAGGAATAAATGGAAGAGGAGAAGCTAAAGCAATTTAGAAACTGTCAGGGAAATCACTGATTGGAAAATATAGTCACAAACTGTTCTGATGAGCAACTCATCCTTTTATTTTCCCATATTCCCCTTGCAGAAAGTGTTTCAACATCTAACTTGTACGTAAGGAAATTCTGAAGGAATGTTCAAGGATTGGCAGGTGAAGGTACCTGGGTTCATTCACCTATGAATCTCAAGCAGTCTGTTCTTAACTTCTGGACATTTAAGACACTTTCTTCATAGGAGGACACAGGATCTGCTTTCCAACTAGCTAATGTGCCTTCTCCTAATGACTCCTAGCAGGTTGCCCATTAGACCATCTCTAAACTGGTTTGACCATGCACGTGAACCAAGCAGGACAGATACCTAGAATGCTTTGCAGCAGATGAGGTGCCATCCCACAGTCCACTCGCTCATTCCACTGAAAGACACACGCCTTTCTTCTTCCACTACACTCTAATTTACTAATAACTACACTGTCTAGGAGAAGGTTGGTCTTCTATAACCAAAGGCCCACTTTGCTCAAATGGCTTAAAAAGAAGATGGAAGTGGAATACCAGGACTGATCTTGACCATCAAATTTCTGATGGGCTTCTAAGCTCCCTTAACTCTGAAAAGAATACTGCATAGCCTTCCTTTACCAGATAAGGTATGGGATTGAATCTAACATGTGGCCTAAGGCAAAGGGTTGGTTCCAAAGAGATGGCAACTCTGAGCCTCAGTGTGAGAAGTAGGCTCTATGTCTCCAACTGTTAGGCTCTGAATTTCCTGATGATACAGGACACCCATTCTGACGTTACTGACTTCCATCATCACCCTCACTGGATGGGTAGATCTGTACATAGCAATCACAGAGACTACTCGAAGATATGATCTCAATGGTGGGAGACACAACATTTTTTTGTTTTTGTTTTTAGAATTAGGAAGACATTAGCAGTTTCTTCTTGAAAGAGAGCACCTGCTGCAAGATATTGTCCACTAGAGCCAGTGGAAAGGAAAGCATAGGCTATAGAGAGTTTTATCAAAGATTCTACTTTAAGAATGGAAATTATAAGATGGTTATAGCCTCAGGGAAAAATATAAATGTACTAAATGATTGTCACCTAATTATATTAACTGTACTATGTCCTTAAACATTAGGCTGAATAGTTTTGTCATTTAAAATATTTCTGATTAGATCATGCTAAACATGTTATTAACTGTTTACAGTTTTACTTTTGTGCAGCTATGTGTATATTATTTGGATATGTATGAATGTATGTGTGCAGATGTGAGCACACTCATGTGCATATGGAAGTCCAAGGACAACCTTTGGTATTGTTCCTCTAAGGCAACACCCACCTTTTTTTGAGACAGGGTTTCTCATTGAGCTGGGGATCACCAAGACTATTAGACTAGACTTGTTCCCTAACACTGAAATTCCATGGGCCCATCACTACACTTGGCTTTTTACACTGGTTCTGAGGATCAAACTCAGCTCCTCATGCTTGCAAGGCAAGTATATTACCAACTAAACTTTCTTCCAGTTCTTAAAGTTTCCAAAAAATATTTAATTTTTTTTTATTTTAGACACACACACACACACACACACAGAGAGAGAGAGAGAGAGAGAGAGAGAGAGAGAATTGGTATGCCAGGGCTTCAGCCACTGAAATTGACTCCAGATGCTTATGCCACCTACTGGGCATGTGTGACCTTGCCCTTGCCTCACTTTTGTGTGTCTGGCTTAGATGGGATCTAGAGGGTAAAATATGTGTCATTAGGCTTCATAGGCAAGTGCCTTAACCACTAAGCCATCTCTCCATCCCTAAATATATATATATATTTTTGGTTTTTGATTTTTGGAGGTAGAGTCTCACTCTAGCTCACACTGACCTGGAATTCACTATGTAGTCTCAGGGTGGCCTTGAACTCACCGTGATCCTCCTACCTCTGCCTCCCGAGTGCTGGGATTAAAGGCATGTGCCACCATGCCCGGCCCTAAATTTATTTTTAGTATTTTATTTTTATTTATTTATTTGAGAGAGGCAGATCAAGAGAGAGAGAATGAATGCACTGAAAATTAACTCCAGATGCATCTGTCACCTTGTGCATCTGGCTTATGTGGGTCCTGGGGAATTGAACCTGGGTCCTTTGACTTTTCAGGCAAGCACCTTAACCATTAAACCATCTCTCCAGCCCCTAAAGTTTTAATTTAGGGGAAAAGAAAACTCAAATTTTATGCCTTTGGAAAATGGACTTCATGGACTACAGCATAGAGCAGCTAGTCTGGGTTTTATTTGTGGAGGTCAAGTGAGAATGTGTTTGCTCCCTATGCTCTGACCTTGTAATATAAGCTTACAAAGTGAAGTGAAATTTCCAAGAATGGACTTTCAAATGCAACAGATATAATGTGTGTTGCCAGTAGTAACTGTTTTCATGCATAACACTAATAACATGCATGTGTGGATTTTCCACAGCAACGAGCACTTCTCCAACTTTCCTGATGCCAACTAAATGTCCAACAACTTAGTTCAACTCCAACACTAACTATCCCATAACTGGAAGGTTGCACTTGTACGCTAGACTCCACAAGTCACAGAGCTGAGTCCTACAAGGCTGCCCCATTTCACATCTTTCCCATTATGTCTGAGAATTTGTCATAACATCTCACAGAAAAACAGTCCATTTAACCGTCCCTGGTTATTTTAAAGGCACAATCAAGTTGACATATAGGATAAAAAACAAGGGTAGAGTGACAATGTCGACACTTTCTTTAGTGGTTCCACCTCCCAGCATGTAGATGTGTTCAACTAGGAAGCTCTCTGAACCTCATTAGTTGGGGCTTTTCTAGAGGTTGTTATACATTGGCATGGTTGATGAATCACTGGCTGCTATGATTAACTGCTTCTCCATGCCCAGAGTCTGGGGGTGGGTGAGGTTCAAGTTCTGATCTTCTTATTACATAGTTAGTTCCCCTGGCAACCAGCTTCCGACATTCTACAGATATCTAGGGGTCTTCGCCTCATTAGCATAAATTCAAGTATGAGCCAAATGGTCATGAATAGCGAAGATGGTCCGCTCACAGCTATCAGGAAATTCCAGCTTTTAGAAACTCTGTGCCAAGACTAGAGGATGAAGAACAAATACACATTTATTATGTCACAATATCAGAATATACTTTTGGCAGAATAAAGAAGTTGAAAATACTTAAAAGAATGACATTTCATTCTGAAAGTTTGGAAGACTCCTATCATTGGATATTTTAAATTTATCATCAAGTTAAACATTTTGGTGCAAATATCTCATTTGGCAATACATGGACTGAAAAATAGCCTCAAAGCTGGCCTTATAGAATGCCATTGAATCATCAAAATGTAATTAAAGTTTAAGATGTTATAGAAACCTTGCTAAGATTCCTTAGCTCCTAACATCACTTTCAGTGCTTTATATTGTATAAGAAATAAATACAGAGGAAACTCAGAAAACATTGAATGATTGACTTTCTAAGTTTGAATCCAAAAGGTATGAAAGTCAAGTTTTATTTGCATTTGTTTTAGTTAATGGCTCTGATGATCATAAGGACAGGTTAGAGATGTTTGTTTGCCTGGGCACATGCCAGAATTTCATTTTTTGGCTCATAACTTTATGCTAGAATGATAGATTCAGGTAGGATGAGCTAAGTTGTGCTGAAATAGCCAGCAACCTCCAGAGGCTGGTAGGTATTTTTCTCTCATGCTTCAAATCCATTGCAAGTTTGCAGGAAGCTCTGCTCTTGCCTTCTCATTCCAGGACTCCTGGTGTTAGAGCAACAAACATCTCAATAATATTGTTGCTGTGGCCTGTGAAAAGCGAGTTTTGGAGGGCTTTGGCCTTGACAACTAAATAAATATTCTGTTCTAAAGGCAATATCCATCCTTCTATTTATCACTTATGGGTCAGAGTTTGTCAAAGGATCACCATGACCTTAAAAGGGCCAAGAAGTACATCCACACATGTCCCGAAACAGCAGGGAGCTAGACTTACTGAGAAGGCTTTACTTGAGACAATCATTTTGAATAATGGTTTGAGGTCTATGCAACAAATACTAGGAGAACAAGTCCATCATTGAAAGTGTTTAAAGAGAAATAATCAAACCATTGGACAAACTTTTAGAGAAAAGAAGGGAAAGATGGAATAAAACTTCAATATGAGATGATATGGGAGCATTGTATATTATAAGAAAGTTTCATTCTACTGGTTTGGAGACATTGTTGTATTTCTTATGATGGGCAACAATATTTGGTTTCTTTTAGGTATCTGTCTTCTCAGATGCTTACATTACATGCTACAAAGCAATAAAATGACCTCATAAACATTGGTGAGATGCAATATATGCCAGAAGCATGTGAATAGCATGTTAAGAGCTCCTTCTTTTTTTCTATAAAAACTATACACATGAAAAGAGAGAAAGAGAAAGTCACCAGAAAAAAGTGCCTGGCACCTAGTATGCATGTAAATGTAAAGATTTACACAGAGACATGATATAAATGGCATCTAGACTCCTTCCATTAAGTTGATAAACGTTCTACAAAACACAGAGCACCCGATAATAAATTCTCATTTGACCTTGATTATGATTTCATCTCTCAGTGAACAGGGGATGACAAAGGCTTCTTTTCTATATTTAAGATCCTTCACTGAGTCATCAAAGTATCAGTAATGTGGAAATTATGAAAGCATTTTATACAAAATATTCCCTGTGTTCATCCTGACACAGATAGACATGTATCTACACTTCATGAAGAGCCCGTTTATTAAAGCTATTCAGAGAATTAAATTTTTCATTCCATGGACAAAATTGCTGAAGGGGAACATGATTCACAAAGAATGAGAGGTTATTTTAACAATGGACTTCTGAGCATCAAAAAAAGCCATCAAAGGAACGTGGACTGGCATCCCAAGAGCGCTCTGAAGAAAGCTTATGAGAGACAGCAGACAGAGGATGTATTATGATTTGAATGTGAGGTGTACCCTACAGGTTCATATTCTTGATTTGGCCCCCATCTGGTAGTGCTGGTTTGGTAGATTGTGGAACCTTTGGGATGTGGCTTCCTTGATTCAGGTAGATATGAGCAAGTTGCCACTGAAAGCTCCCGCCATCACAAACTGGCCCACTATGCCTTCCCCAGAATAATGGATTAAACTGCTAAACCTGTGAGTCATAATAAATCCTTCCTCCCTAAAGTTGCCTCTGTCAGGTTGGAAAAAAAAAAGTAACTAATTCACTATATGACCCAATGAGTAAAGCACATTCTTAAAAGCATCATGAAGACCAAATTCTAAATGAATTGAAATTCAAAATAAAGGCTAGAAGCCCCCAGATAGATATTTTTATAATAAAAACATATTAATTATCATTAAGGTTAAAACAGGGCCATAGGAGGTAGACTCATTTATTCATTATCTATGAATGAATAATCAAGATGCTGTGGAACTACTTGGCTATGATTTTGCTTTTGTTACCAAAGACAGTAAGCTCTATTTTTGAAAATATAGAACAACTAACTAATAGGAGGACTAACCACACAAGGTGGTGAACAGATCTTGTGTGCTGGGTCTCCACTACAGCAGTATTTGCTTAATTTCTGGAGGAAGCATTGCCACAATGTTTGATTTTTTTTTTTTGATCTTTTCATTCTTGCACACAATGCATTTTGATCCCCCCATTTTACCTTGTCTTCCCCTTTTCCCTCCCACTAAAACCCTTCTTCTTCCCATTAGGTCACCATTCTGCTTCCATTCCTTGCTTATTTATTTATTTATTTATTTATTTATTTATTTATTCTTTGACCCACTGATTTCAATTAGGATCACTTGCCTAATCGTGAGTGGGAAGTTATTTACTGGAGAATGGGCAATCCTCCTGCGGCTGCCTCCTAAAGGACATGGCTTCCTCTCTCCCAGCAATCATCATTTTCCACTCTTCACTCTGGGAGTTGTGGGGTCTCATGGACCCCTCCCTTCTCTAAGATGAGATATTGATAGGATCCCTCATGTACAGGAAACCAAATCTACTGTGTATTCATGAATGTAGAGGACTTGTATCCAGAATATAGCATTCCACAGACCCACTTCTCATTCTCCTACTTCTCATCCTCCTGATATATTCTTTTCACCCCCTCTTCCTTCCCTGAGCCTTGGATCATGTAGTTTAGATATCATATTTAGGACAGAACACAAAACTAGTTGCAAAATGGCTTTTAAAGAATGAATGGGAGATCTACTGGCAGATGAAGAGGAAAAGGTATTCTATAATTGAAGGAGGGCTGGTGGGCAAAGATCAACCCATTAACTCCCACAGCCAGGCATACAGGAGAGCAGATACAGGAGACAAGGCCATGTGTGACGTTTGGAAGAAATGACGCGGGAAAGGAATAGCATTCATACCTGAGAACCTCAGGTTACTCTCAAAGAATACTGCTGGAGGTCTCTTGAAGGGTTAGTGATTGGAAGCTTAAGAAAGTGCTGAGTTGGGAGAACTGGAAAATGGAAACTGCATAGGGAACTATAAGATTACCAGAGAACACTGGAAGAAGACATGAGACTGGTGTCCAGTGATTCATAATTCATATATAGGAGATCTGGTTAGTTGTAAAATAAATAGTATTTTCATAAAAAATACACAGAAAGATATCACAGAAGATATCAAAGAAGATAGTTCCTGGAGTGCTCATTCTTTGACAGTCCCCGTAACACAAGAAGCTCAGATAGAAGTGTGCCTGTTCATTGGTTAGATTAACTGAGCAAGTTATAGGTGTTTGTTTAGTCTGTTTGCAAATTGCTTTCCTGTGGCCTCATCTGCAAATGAACAGCAACCTTGTAAGTCTCTTCTGGAAGGATCTGGGACCAGGATAGTAGAAAGGATAAAGGTCCCTGTATGGGCAAAAGGAACAATGCCTCAAGCTTTTGCAAAGTCAGCATGAAAAAAATGGGATGCAAGAAATTTGGACATCACTAAGAGGTCTTGTAGCTCCTGTGAGAGCTATCAGATCACTCTTTGTCCTTCTTGTAGGCTTACCTCAAGCGTATGTAACAGTCATTCGAGACTTATGGAGTATCTTCACTATTATGGTTTCCGTGTGAAATGTTCCATTAGGAGGTCACGTAGTTTCTATGAGAGCTGTCAGATCTCTCTTTCCCCTGGTATGTTTACATCAAGTGCATGTAACAGTCATTTGAGACTTACACTATACATTTACTATTATGTGTTAAATCTAAAATGTTCTCCAACTCTGAATGCTTGGTTCTTAGCTTACAGTACTATTTTGGGAGATGCTGGAAAATTGGCAGTTAAGGGCTTAGCTGGAGAAGTTGAGTCCCTGGGAGCAGGTTTTTGTGGTATATTACCCAAAGACACTTCTGGTTTCCATCTCTCTGCTTCCTGCCTGCCTGCCGCAAGGTGCACAGTCTCAACTACACACTGTCACTGCTGTGAACTGAGCCGATCTACCACGAGCCCCCCCCCCTCCCGCCCCCACTAAGACTCCTTTTGAAACCATGAGCCAAAAGAAATATGTCCTTCTATAAGTTGTAAAGTATTGTGGTCAAAGCAATATAAATGTTACTCATACATTCACAAGCATGCATTCCCCTTTCTCTACTTCCTGATCATTCTATTCTCAGTTCATCTTGTTTTTAATTTCTTCACATGATTTCTGAAGCTGATTTCTAAGTTCGCTTCTCTTCCTCCTTCTGTCCCTTTCTGCCCAGCTTGGGGCTGCACATTTTTCTCTCAGTAGCTTCACTGTTACTCACTTTGATTGAAATACACTGAGTAATTCCTGATAGCAGGGGTATTTCCAAGCTCTTTCTGCTCATAGATATTGCTGTATCCTGAGGTTTGTTTCTGGCTCTCTCTCTGTCTCTCTGTCTCTCTCTCTCTCTCTCTCATCTCAGAGACATGCATACACCCTATACAGAACAACAACAACAAAAAGAGGTTGTGTAAGTAGCTCAGTGGGTCAAGTCTTTGCCTTGCAAACTAGAGGACCTGAGTTCAACTCCAAGTACTCATGGGAAAATGCTAGGTATGGTAGTGTATGGCTATAATTTCAGCACTGAAGAGGCAGGCATAGGAGGATCTCTGGTGCTCTTTGGTCTAATTGGTGAGTTCTAGGCCAATAAGAGGCTGCCTCAAAAAAGGAGGCTGGCATATTATAGGATGGAACTAGAGGCTGTCCTCTGACTTCTAAATGCATAAACACACACATGCTCACACATGTTGTCCACATATATACAAACATGCATACACACATATGCACACAGAACCTAAACACTTTGCCTGCTATGTGTTTTTATCTGTGTAGGCCCTTTCCTCTACCCCTTCTAGCTAAGAAACATATAGTTGTTCAGAACTAAATATTGATATTAAGAGGAGACAACATAATTGAGGAAGTCCATGGAGTTCCTCTATAGTAAAATTTAATTAACTTTCATTGTTCAGATCCTACATGTACATATAGCACCTAGAATATAAACAGGAATCATACTGGCTTCAAGTATACAAACTATTACATTGGCAATGGATTGCCATAGGTCCATGGAACCAGAGCAATTCAATTTAAATTCTAAATATGAACCTAAGTTCCTGAGCACTGGTGCTTAAAGTAAAGGGTAGGGGTATGCTCATAACAACAGACTAATACAGCTAAAGGAATTCTTTTTTCTTCTTCTTCTTTTGAGTCAAAGACTCACTCTGCAGCCCAGGCTGGCCTGGGACTCATAGCGGTGCCCTTGCCTCAGTCCTATGTACTGAGATTACAGACATGAGCCACCACACTCAGCTGCAAAGGACTTAATGTGATGTCATATCTCTTACACATTCTGTGGCCTGTGGTACTGAGGCAAAGCTGAAGGCCTGAACAGGATGGCCCCAAGCCCTAGGAACCTGAGTCTGCAACATTAGGAAGATCTTTGCAGGAGGTAGAAGAGCAGCATTTTTATTATATCTGGGGTGAGAACTGATACAAGATACTTTCTTGAAAGACCATTTATCTGTTTGTGCTGGAGGTTGGATGGGTTTACACATGGAAAAATCTTCTACAGAATATTTTTTAGTTCTAATAATCTGTGTGGCATGGTTAGATGTAAAACCCCCTAAGATCCTTTTGTGACTCATTTCTCCTACTCTACACTTGTTCATAACTAGCATGACTTATGGATTTTTTTTTTTACTCAAATAGCTCACTTATGTCATTTTAGCTCATGATAAAAATTACTCTTCACCTCTATGAGCATTTTTTACTTTTATTTATAGAGGATTTAATTTAAGTTTGCAGGCACATATGCATATGAACACACACACACATTCTGAGTGAGAACAAATTTTGGAGGCAAGCAGCTTGGGTTCATCTCTTATCTCTGTTCCTACTTAATAGTTGCATCATCTTGGACACCAGTCTCCCTGTTTGCATAGGAGATAAAAAGAACAATGTACCCTGTGTTGCAGTTACCTTCATGTTGTTGGACAAACATCCCACCAGTAGCAGCTTATGGGAGGAAAGGGATCATTTCAGGCTTATAGAATCCAGGGGAAACACCATCGATGACAGAAGAAGCTGGCCTACTTCCACACATCATAGCATAGAGACACCACCAGGCAGCCAGCTGGTACCAACAGCCAGAGGTCAAACTGGCTCTGAATACACCTTAGGGCTAGACTACAAAATCCATTCCCAGTGACACCTCCTCCAGCTGGAGACTTATGTTGCAAGCTTAATCAAAAACACCTCAGGCTTTGGGGGACATACATTCACGTTCAAAGCACCACACTCTGGGTCTGGGGAGGTAACTTAGTGGGTAAAGTTCTTTCCATACAAGCATGAGGACCTGAGTTTGAATCTATAGCAATCATGTAAAAATGCTGAGAATGGCTATGTGTCTATAATCCCAGCACTGGGGAGGCAGAGACAGGTAGATCCCTAGAGCTTCTGGCTAGCTAATCTAGCTGAATTGATGAGCTCTAAGTTCAATGACATACCCTATCTCAAAAAATAAGTGGGAAGACATGGCCTTCTGGCCTCCATACACACACACACACACACACACACACACACACACACACACATATATATATATATATATATATATATATATATATATATATCTCACAAATATACAAAGAGACATACACACATGCAAAATAAGTACCTGTATTCCTCATGGTAATTACTGGTACTGACATCTATTTACAGGCCCACCCTTCCAAAGAGATTACTGGCACAATTACTTTGGTATATTAAAGTAATTTTCATTTGATATGGGCATAAATCAAGGGAGATTTGCTCTCTATTTTTTCAGAAAATCAATTCAAAAAATAGGCAAGTTATACACTGATGAATTTCCTGTACAAGGTGAATGAAAGACATTGGCATAGTAACCTATTTCTAAAACAGTCTTTTAAAAACAGTACAAATACATTCTTAAAATTGGAATTTGGAACAGAATTTATTGAACAGATTTCCATGGTGGGCTCCACAACTTACTTAATTTTTGTTCATAAAATACAAGTATATTCAGAGATATCACACAAACATTGATTATATAAGCCTGAAAACACTTTTGAAGAAATTGAGACCATATTAGAAGAAAACTGTCAAGAAATACACAATGAGAGCTATCTTCACTGTGCATAAGAGGAGAAACTTCCAGAAAGATACTTTTTAAAATTGAAACTAATTATTAATGAGTTGCTAAGTGTGACAGTGGACATTAGGAGGGTAGCATGCTAGACCAGGAATTTCTTAAATTTATGGTTTCTTAGGTACATTTTTCAGAGAATATGTTTTTATTTTTTATCATAAATATTTATTTTTAGGTGATTCATAAGGTGAGATTTCCTATAAACAATAGTGCTCTTTTGGTGGTCTTTCTATATATATGTGACTTAAATTTTTCAAATTTTCAAATTTAAGGATTTCCAGAGCCTCTCTTTTTCTTAGAAACCACACTGATGGGGCTGGAGAGATGGTTTAGAGGTTAAGGCATTTGCCTAAGAAGCCTAAGGACTCAGGTTCAATTCCCCAGAATCCACATAAGCCAGACGTACATGGTGGGACATGAGTCTGGAGTTCATTTGCATTGGCACACCCATTCTCTCTTTCTTTCTCTCTCACTCTAACAAATAAATAAAAATAAGATATTTTAAAAAAGAAACTACACTGAGGAAAAAAAATGCATCCAAGAAACATTGATTAAATTGTTTGGGAAATAGACTTAAAAACAAAATTCCCCAACCCAGAAATCCTCTCCACAAAGACGAGTGGGAAAGGAAGCACTTACTATTGAACACCAAACTCCAATGGGATGCTCATCATGGGTAATGCACTAAGAGCTTCACGGTCCACAAAGACAGAAAGATATCTCACTCTTTTCTACAGCCAAGGAGATACAACACCTACCGACATGTTTCCAAGAGAAACACTAACTAACCTAAAAAGAAAGGACTTGGAGCATCACTTATCATATATAGGTCCACGGGTCATCCTGGTAGCTGAGGGCTCACTGACTTTATCCACAGCACACCTTTAATCCCAGCACTCTGGAAGCAGAAGTAGGAGGATCGTCGTGAGTTCAAAGCCACCCTGAGAAGGCATAGTGAATTCTATACCTCAAAAAAATTTTTTAAATCAAACTTCTAATACCTTTCTGACAGAAGATAGTTTTGCAAATTAGAGCAAGGAGCTCACAGAAGCAGGGTTTCTGCTCCCAGGAATCTGGGAGCTAGGGATATCAGCTCCCTTGATACTTACATTTCTAGGAAGTACCTCTCAGGTCATTGAGAAAGACATGTGTGAGTCACAGCACTGACAAATGGTCTATCTAGTCATTAAAAGAAGATGACAGACAGATGCACACACATACACATTTCAAGATAGGGAAAAAAAAGTATTCTAAAGCAATGCCCTGTGAAGGAGGGAAGGGAAATCTCTTCCCTTAATTTCAGTGGGGGAAATACACCTTTACTTTTTTTGGTTGTTCTTTAAAAAAGAAAATGAATACACTGCTGGCAAAATGGCTCAGTGGGTAAGAATGCTTTTTATGCAAGCTTAGTGCCTGAGGGGGACTGAGGCCACCTCAGTTTGACTCTCCAGCACCCATGTAAACAGATGGGTGTGGCCAGGCACATCTGTAACCCCAGTCCTTGGGGATCAGAGACCAGAGAATTGCTGAAGACTTTCTCTAGGAAACAAGTGGATGATTGATGGAGGGAGGAAACAACAGTCTCCTCTGACCTCTGCGTGCGTGCTCACAGGGCTTGTGCATCTGTGCACGTACATGCATACACACCACACATTATGCATACACATGCAAAAAAATAACTGTCAAGCTTACTTTATCCTAATAATAAGCACATCCAGTGGGGGGAGGGTTATTTAATATTGATTGGAGTTTACACTTAAAACATGATCGGGAAAAATCCAAATGCATCTTCATTTACCTTTACTAAAGTCAAGCAAAGTGATTTCCTTTGATATCCCATGGATAAACAGGAGCCTAAACTGTGAATCTGCTAATTGTTCTTTCATGAAACACCAGCTTCTGCGTAAGTAGGTAAACACTCACTAATGAATCTTTAATGCTCTTCCAGGATCAAGCCAGGATTTTCAAGGTAACTAAAACAGCATTGCAAAAGAAATGGATTAAATTAGGGGAGGTGTGTGAAGTTATCCTCATTTTATGTTCCAACACTAGATTAATTACAGGCACCAAAAATGCTATCTTAATTGACCTAAAATATATTCTTTGATTAGAGTATTTTAATGATGACTCCAATTTACTTTTTTATGTGTAAATCAAACCACAGGGTGCTCAGAAGATATTAATTGGCAATGAGAATAATCTTTCCTTTGGGTTCAATTCATCCCACTCTGAGATATTAGGGAGCATCAAGAAATCATGTTCTTTTACTTATCATTATGACAGCAAGTATGTGAGGAAAACAACGTAAAGCAAAGATCTTCTTACCCAATAATGAAGAATTTTTCTCTGTTCTCTTATCTATTTTGCAAATGTCAAGGCAGATTAAATTGGGGCTGAGGAGCCGGGCGTGGTGGCGCATGTCTTTAATCCCAGCACTCAGGAGGCAGAGGTAGGTGGATCACCGTGAGTTCGAGGCCACCCTGAGACTCCATAGTGAATTCCAGGTCAGCCTGGGCTAGAGTGAGACCCTACCTCGAAAAACAAACAAACAAACAAAAAAAAAATGGGGCTGAGGGCTGGAGTGATGGCTTAGCAGTTAAGCGCTTGCCTGTGAAGCCTAAGGACCCCGGTTCAAGGCTCGATTCCCCAGGACCCACGTTAGCCAGATGCACAAGGGGGTGCATGCATCTGGAGTTCGTTTGCAGTGGCTGGAAGCCCTGGCGTGCCCATTCTCTCTCTCTCTCTATCTGCCTCTCTCTCTCTCTGTCACTCTCAAATAAATAAATAAAAATGAACAAAAAAATTTAAAAAAAAATAAAAAATAAAAAATAAAAAAATTAAAAATTAAATTGGGGCTGAGCAGGTGGGCCGGTGGATCAAGTGTAAGCACAAGGACCTGAACACCTAGTCCCTACAACTCACTTAAAATGCCAGCAAAAGACTGTACTAAATGAGAGACAAACTAACAAATTGACCAAACTACCACAAATGTGCTTCAGTAATATTCATTGATTACCAAAAACTAGATACAATCTTAATTATCAAACAGCCTTGAGCATTTTTGTATGCATGTTTGTCTAATTTTTTAAAAAATTTTTTGAGACAGTATCACTCCTGTAGCCCCAGCTGATCTTGAGCTAACAATCCTCTGGCCTCAGCCTCCCTAGTGCTAGGATCATCTTGAGCACTGTTTTTTTTTCTGAGGTAGGGTCTCCCTCTAGCCCAGGCTGGCCCTGAACTCACAGTAGTCGTCTTACCTCTACCTCCTGAGTGCTGGAATTAAAGGTGTTAGCCACCACACTCGGCTATGGAGCAATTTTAAGGCATACCTTAAGACCAGTGCTTTGTACCACTATGTGTTGTCACTTTACTGTGTGAACAGGCACTGGAATATCACATCGGTCATCTGATTTCATCCACTAGGTTTCAACTGAATAAACACTGCAAGGTAAGACTAGTACAAAACAAAAACAAAAAAAGATTAATAACAAATGGCAGCAGCCAATACATGTACATGTAAAAATGTAGCTTCTGTAAAATCATGGAATGAAGGGGAGGGAAAGATCAACTCAAATGTGTTCTGCCAAGTCCTTGGATGTGTTATGAACTGGATGAAGTTGAACATTCCATTTCCGAGGTGAATGGATTAATCCAGTGACCATCATCGGGTGTTTAGATTGCTTATCTCAGTCAAATATGGTTTTTCCATTTGCTTTGTTTTGTGTTTCATTTTTTTTTTTCTGTTTTGTTTAAACTTATCACTGTTCTAGGTCCTAAAACCAAACATCCTTGGGCTCTTTGAAGGAAGATAACCAGCAATTGCTTTCTACCCTCACATTCAAGCACTTTCAGTCCATCTGAGGCTCCCAGGGATGTCTGGACCTCCTAAACATCTATGCAAAGTTGTGTGTGGATGCGTTAGTTTACATGATATGAGAGGCTAGAGGAGATATGTCACAACTTTCACCAACTTCTACACAAGTTCAGGATTCTCATAAGTTTAAAAGCTACATTATTGAGATTGTTTTGCCTATAAATCCAGAAAGTTAACAAAGTTAAGGGGTTAGGGAAGGGCCCTACCTTATGGCACTATTGAAGTTGTTTATTAAAAACTCTATTGCTGCTGGGGAATACAATTTTTTTATATCGGTCTCAGACAATGCACAAAAGGATATGGAATCCTAGTGTCATGATAACATTTTCAGAATCCCACATCAATCGTATTTGATTTGTATCTTCCTCAGTCCCTAACAGCAGCCACCTTAGGTTGGTGGCTTCATCTCTAATGAAGAAACAGTGTTACATCTTATCTGAGCCAATTTGCCTGCTGAGATTTTGAAACTCCCTGCATGATTCATTCTGCATAAAATCATTTGGATTTTGCTCGCTGTAGATAATTGGTTCTTGGCACCAGAACTTAAACTATTTACAGTGCAAGTCTGTTAAAATGACATTGAGATTTAGCTTAAACAAACAGAATCAAAGTCAAGAGTGTGCTTTTAAAATGCTCTTCATTGTATCTGTTAAAATTAAATTTTAAAATGCTCTTCATTGTGTCTGTTAAAAATAAATGGAAATCAGGAATTTCAAATTCTAATCCAACGACAATTTTATTTGGTTTTCAAAAAAGAGAAAGGGAGAAAACTAAGGGCTTTGGAAGAATTGTCTTTCTTTGGTGAGGCAAAGAGACTCTGTGTGTGCCAGTGACAAATGATATAATTTGAAGATATATGAACCTCCAAATTACGCCTTAAACATAGGGTCAAAGACTGCAAAACTGAAACTTCTTAGGTAGGAGGCGCTGTCTTAAGCAGCTCTGTTATGACACTATAGCATATTACATTGACCTACATAGTCTACTGAAGAACTCTAATAAACTCAAGGAGAATAGGACCTTGGCCTGTGGATTTACGCTACTAGAGGGTAGAAAAGTGTAAATATTTTTAAACAAGAAAGGAATACATGTGTAACTATGATGACTAATATTTATTGAATATGTAGATATATATAACTTAGAACCATTCAGAATTATGCTGACGTAAATAATATTCATAAAATACTGACATTAAAATTTCAGATTTAGTAATAGCACATTGTTTGGTCTAATCCTTTTTGTAAAAACAATTGAATGTACATTTTTTTAAATTGCAAATGCTACCTATTAAAATGCTTGCTAAGTTTGAAGAGCTTCAGAGACAGAAGAGAATTCCTGTGTCAATTACGTTTTGGATGAAGACCTGAACCTGAAAGGTGAGCATGATGTTGGGGCACCTGCAGTCGCACATGCCTGAATTCATCTGCGATGCCCAGGACCTGGCTCCCGGGCTATGCAGGCTGGGGCAGAAGCCAAGACCAGGCGCGGCTCGCCACAGACAGAAGATTAGAGCTGCTCAGGTTAAGGACAAACCAGATATAAACCAGTGCCCTCTGTGCCCCCATCCCAGAGATCTTCAGAAAAATAAGTCCTCATGGAGGTTAAGTAAAGTAGAAGGGAAAGGAAAGCTGGAAATTTCCTGACCAGGGATATGACTTCAGGCTCCTACCCTCTTAGGAATTGCTTAAAAGTGTAATAATAATGCCTAACAAACTAAGAGACAATGACAAAAATAAAAGAGATGGAGTAGAGGAACATATAGGCCGAGAGGAAGGTGAAAATAATTAAACTGTTCTCATGTACCTGCATTACTATGAGAGGAGGAAAAGGTACAGCTTAATTTTAGATTGAGATAAGTAAGTATATTGTAATTTCTAGCATAACCACTCAAATAACAAAAATCAAAATGGAAGTAAAATTTGCATGGTAAAATATACTTAATAAATCAAGAAAGTCAAGAATAGATAAAAGACTAACAAACAGATGGCACAAGTGGAAAACACAATGGTAAATGAGTCTAAATGTATCCATGACTATCGAAAACAGAATGTTCAGCTGAAAAAAACACTATTGTTATCCAGTAGTATTAAAAAACATAGCAAAATAAAACTTCTACAAGAGATAATTCAAAAACATAAATTCAGAAAATCTGAACACTAAATATATATGAGTGGCATGAACACTGAAAAATAGCCAGTGAAAGCAACCATAGAATTGAAGGACGTTCCAAACGATAATGATCACTTCATATGGGCGGATGTTTTAGATACTGTGAAGATTCAAGCATTTTGAATTTATATTCCCCAAATAACATAACCTCAAAATATGTAAATATAAAGCTTGAATGAACTATAAACAAAAGTAGATACATCTATAATCACATTGAGGATTGACACAACTGCAAGTATTTTGTAACATAGGCGAACACAGAGGAAAGAACACTACATTATAAAAAGATTTGAACCGTACTATTAACATGCTAACAGAATGGGTGTAAGTCAAACATTGAACACATCAATTTCCTTGTGAGTAAGTCTTTTCACATAGCTGGGACCTAATGTTCTGTTAGGTACCCTGGCCAGATAACTGTCCTAACAACCAAGGGTAGACAGTTTCTATACAGTAAGCTGTATGTACAGGACCCTTAACAGTCAGGTTCGTATTACGGGCAGGAAACACCTGTCCAAGAGCAGCTTGTGGCACAAAGAAAAGGTTGATTTTGGCTTACAGACTTGAGGGTACGCTTCATGATGGCAGGGAAAATGATGGCATGAGCAGAGGATGGACATCACCTCCTGACCAACATCAGGTGGACAACAGCAACAGGAGAATGTGCCAAACACTAACAAGAGGACACCAGCTACACCCATAAGCCCACTCCCAACAATATACTTCCTCCAGGAGACGTTAATTCCAAAATCTCTATCAGCTGGGAACCTAGCATTCAGAACACCTAAGTTTATGGGAGACACCTGAATCAAACCACCACAGGATACATAGAAAACGGTCATATGTGCTCACTTTATCTCCCTCCAGCTTTGTTCAACTATCACACAGACTGAAGAGATAATTTCTGAGCACATGTAACTCAAGGCTGCCAGTAGAGACAACCAAACTGTGAAGCTGTCAAATACAGGATTCTTGGCCATTCTAAGTGTATAGGGGGGACGGGGGGCCAGGGGGCAGAGTTCAGGGCATTAGGCCAGCATGTGGACCTGTTATCAAAAACTCATATGCTCTGTTCAAACCAAGAAACCCTGAAACAAGTTCCAAGCCTGTCTTCTTTCTTTATACCTCCTCTTTGGCGGTAACCAGGCTCCCACGTGGTCTTCAGAAGTATCCCTCTCCTTATGGTCACATATCTGTGTAGTTTCCTCTTACGAAAAATAAGCCTTGACTTGTTTAACCCATAGGATATTACAGTATTGAAAAAGTGACTCTGCACTGCACTGCATCCCCCTTGCTTTCTGTAGCACTGATCACCTGGGAAATCTAGTCTCCAGTTTTGACCCGAAGGGAGAGGTCCAGGGGGTGAGGACATGGCTTTCCTCCACAGGCCGTCTTTACTAATTTGACAGCCGTGTGTGAGCCCTCTTGGAAGTGGAGCCTCACTTCCAGGCAAGTGTTGCAGGTCCATTGGCGACTCGTACACAGCTAGATTACCTCTGCGTTCACAACCCTGAGCCAGAAGCACCAGGCTAAGACACTCTGAATTCCCAACCCTCAGCAAACTGAGAGAGAATGACTGGAATCTCTAAATGTTGATCTGACTTGTTACCATCAATAGAACTCTGTATTTATTTAGGACCTATGACCCTTTTCTTCTGACTACTCCCCCTTACTTCAAAGGCTGTGATTCCATAGAGGTTCAAAAACCACACCACAAACTTGGGAAGTTATATTGAGATTGCTCAAATTTCTGACAAGCCCCTCTCATAAAAAAAAAAAAAAAAAATGTGACAGGTTGAATCTCAAAGTCAGAAGTGGCCTGAGGCCCTCTCAGCCTTGTCAATGAACTTGTCATGTGAAGGCTGGCATTTTCTTCCTTGAACACTATTTCCCAGGTGAAGTGATTATTGTCTTAAGTACCAGAGAATCGTTGTTACCACAGCAACGGGCATGTTTGGTTTCTAAGTTGGAACTAAGAATGTCCAGTTATGGGGGAAGTGAGTGGAAGAAAGGGCTGGAAGAAAACAACACGCAGAAGCTTCTAGCACATTGGGTTGACATGAATAGGAAGAGGAGAAATACCTACAGATAAATTCCACAGAAGATGGGAGAGCAGTGAGGTGTTGATAGCCTGCTGTTGCCTGGTCCAAAGGTGAGGGCAGGCCTGAGGACGTGGGCCAGTGAAGAGCCAGAGCCAGAACAAGAACAGATTTAGCTGTCATCTCAGCCCTTGGGAAGATGAGGCAGGAAGCTCACAAGTGAGTCTCTCTCAAAAGAAAAGATTCAAAGCAGAGTTAGCAAGGGCAGAAGAAGCATAAATGGATTGGAGGCTTTCTGAGAGCAGGAGAGG
Source organism: Dipus sagitta (assembly GCA_036346955.1). Lineage (NCBI taxonomy): Eukaryota > Metazoa > Chordata > Mammalia > Rodentia > Dipodidae > Dipus > Dipus sagitta. The sequence goes on from CM070770.1 coordinate 331,206,171, forward strand.
GTGAGGCAGCCAGCATCACTGACTGCTGCTACGTGGTGAGACAGATTCCTCTACCTCACCCTACTCAAGCAGGATGTGGTGTCTCACTGCATGCTGGTATATGGGCGGAGTTCATCTAAAGGCAGAAAAAGAAAACAGATAGAAGTATGAACATGGGGGGAGATGACATTGTGAGGAATGGATAGATGATGGAAAGGCAGCAGAAAACAGGCTTAGGAAAAGCAGATCCTGCCTCCCCAGGGTCTTGTGTTTCCCCAGTCTGAATGGACCTTGAACTTGGGATCCTTCTGCCTCAACCTCCCAAGTAGCTGGAATTATAGGCTTGGGCCACCAAACTCAACACCACTCTGACTTCATTCTTTGAGACTTGTATCTTTATTCTGGGGTGGTGGGTTTCGAGGTAGGATCTCACTCTAGCCCAGGCTGACCTGGAATTAACTGTGTAGTCTCAGGTTGGCCTCGAACTCACAGTGATCCACCTACCTCTGCCCCCCTAGTGCTAGGATTAAAGGCGTGCGCCACTATGCCTGGCTGAGACTTGTATTTTAGTAAAGTAATTCAATTTCTCTCTGAATCCATTATATTTCTCATCATGAAATGGTGTATGTTTTAATTTCATGCTATAGTCCCTCCAAAGTCCACACATTAAGGCTTGGTCCCCGGCTTGAACATTAGCAGGATGTGGTGGAGCCTTCAAGAGGTGGGCATAGTAACAGTCTTTTGGTCATTGGGAAGGTGACTTTGAATGGGATTTTGGTACCTTTACCCTCTTCTTCCTTTCTGATTTTCATCCTGACCATAAGGTGACTATTTTCCCTCTGCTATGCAATCCTGGATCAAACCCTCTAAAACTAGGAGCCAAAATAAAACATTTTTCTCCTTATAAGTTTACTATCTCAGGTATTTGATATAACAATAGAAAGCTAACTCCACACAGAAATCTCTAGAAAAAACATTGTTATTAGAATAGTCAGGAGGACAATTTGAAATGGCATGTACTCATTGGCAATTCAAAACTAATTACGTTTTTAGCAGTCACATTAGCTAAGCATCGTAGAAATCCTGTTTGCAAAATCAATGGGAGATGTATCAATTGTCTCATTGGCAAAGCTATTTTGCTCAGTATGCAACAGAGACAATAAATAGATCCCTGTGTGACATTTGCAGTGGAGGCCAACTATCAGATGTTTCTGAAGCTGTGAGAAGAACAGATTTGCACATATTCCTAGGACCCATTATTGTCAACAGTTGGACTCAGACAGAAGCGGCCAGCTGGCCTTGAGAGTGAGCTAACTCATCAGACTCTAGGAGATACGTGTTGTTTTCCTGAAATCTTTTACAAAGGACCATAAATGTCCAGTCACAGCCCTGGATGTTTAAAATATGCACTGCAAAATAAACCTCTAATTAATAGAATAATGCTAACTCTTTACCATTATATAAGTGATTTAAGTTCTCTATGAATTGAAATAGCAAGTGAATCTCTGTATCTTTTTTTTTTTTTTTTGTCCCCCACAGAGCTTTTGCAAGAACATTTTATTGTTGGTGTGTGACCTGGGGAATAAAATGTTATTTACACCAGAAATTCTTTAAACTCATGGTGTGTTTCTTGTCATTATCTGTATGTTTGGCTTATCGAGAGTGTCTGTCCCAGTGAAAACACCACTGTCCCTTTTCTGTTCATTTATTTCTGGCTGCTCCATGGCACCCTTTGTCAGACTATCCCACTGTTTAACACGGGAGGGCTCAGCACACCGAGACTGCTGGGTCGGAACCTATCTGAAGCAGCCCTACTGTGGCTTGCTGGCCTTTTTTTTTTTTTTTTTTTTCTGGTGACAGTGACAGGAAATTTCTCTTTCTGGATGTTGAATTCAAGGACCTCTTGCGTTTTACCCACATTATGCAACATCATAATACCTAATATTAGTTTGGTGGCTCACATTGACACATTAGAAACATCATCTTTTCTTGTTACGGTATTTCTTGGCTCACTACACATAACACTTTCTAGCCTATCTTTTCAAAAATATTTTTATTGATTTGTGCACAGAGAGGGAAAAGGAGAGAGAAAGAGAGAAAAGAAGGATGACTAAGGTAAGATATGTCTGTTTGTAATGTCTAGCCTCTGAAAAGGATATGTGCCTACTTTCCGGAGCCTCTTACTGTTTTTGTCAGTGTACCGTTACTAGAACAAATGCCTGACATAATCACAGCTTTGGCTCACAGTTTTGAAGTTTTTGTTCATGCTGATTGACCCTATTGTTTTGTGCTCAAGGCAAAGGGGGACATTAGAGCGGAAATGCCCAATAAAGGAAGCCCATTCACATCATGGTGTGAAAACCAAAGTCAGAGGAAGAGACAAAGATACCATATACCCTCTTGAGGGCCACCCCTAATGACCCAAGTCCTTCTATCAGATGAGCTCTTACATGTTCATGAATTACTGAGTGTACCAGAGTCTAGGGACAGTCTTTAACATATGAACCTTGGAGAGACATTCAAGATCCAAACTGTTAACAGTTAATCAAATCTCTCTGATCTGCTGTCCCTTCAGATAGGTCCCCTGCACTCTGTATTGTGACCAGTGAGAGGACATTTAGTCTTTTCAGTAGAACATTAGCTAATTACTGGAGTAGATAACATTGCCATTGTTTTTGATTAACATGTTCCAAGCATCGAGAAGATAGCCAGGCCATAATAAATGAAGAACTCGTGAGTGAAAGGAAAGGCTTATAGAATTCAGAGATTTGAGGCTGTAGAGATGGCTTAATGGTTAAGCTGCTTGCCTGCAAAGCCAAAGAACCTCAGTTCGATTCCCCAGTACCCACGTAAACCAGATGCACAAGGTGATGCATGCATCTAGAGTTCGTTTGCAGTGGCTGGAAGCCCTGGCATGCCCATTCTCTCTGTCTCTCTCTCTCTCCCTCTTTCCTTCTCTCAACATAAATAAATAAAAATAAAATATTAAAAAAAGAATTAGGAGATTTATCTAGTAGTTGAAAGATTCCAGTAATGAAGAAAGATGTTATATCAAGAAGGGATAAACATAAAATCCAAGGTTTTTGCCTAATAGGCCTTTTGGTGTTTGGGGTTTGGGTGAGTTAGCAGACTTAAGAAACAGAACACCAGGCTTAGGCAGGAATGATCACTTTAAGGCTTAGCAGTGGATGATGGAAATGCTACAGGGGTGTTTTCCATGGAGATGGAAAGGGGGTTCCGAAACTCTGCTGTGGTATTGGGACACCACTATTTTTCTCTCTCCCACCCAGGTGCTGCCACAACACAGCCATGGCTGAGAAGCAGTGCCTTTGCAGAACAGTTGTCATGAACTTCAGACTCACCCTCGCCCACCACTCCACAGGGAAGAAGACTCCTAGTCTCATGACAATTGTCATGCAACCAGACACAACAAAACGAAGCACAATAATAATAACCATGACAACTATGACCATGGTGTGTGTGTGTAGGGGGGTAGGAACAGCTCAACTATGATGGCTTATATTTGAAGTACCTCCCATTAATCTTATGTTTTGCATTCTTGGTCCCTTCTGGTAGCATGGTTTTGAGAGGTTCTGGAAAGTTTGGGAGGGGAGAAGTAGTTGGAGAAAGTAGGCCATGGGGACCAGGACCTTGGGGTACATCGTACTTGGCTGTTTTCAGTCACTCTGTTTCCTGTCTGCTATCTTCTACCACATGCTGCTCTCACCATATGCCCTGTTCAAGTGCCTGGGGCCGATCAACTATGGACTGTACCCTCTGAGATCATGAGCTGGAATAAGGCTCTCCTTCTCGAGTTGCTTCTGTTAGGTATTTGGACACTGACACACCAACCAACAAAGACACTTGCTCAGGCATCTGTCTATATATCTGGGGCTCAAGTAAAGCCTGCAGTGAGTTCCAGGGGTTTCGTTGGAGGTGTCACATGGTAGAAACAGCTCTTAGTCTCAGGCTGGATTAGAGTTGTAGTCCTGTGTATGTTTTTTACACCCTAAAAACACCTTTGTTCCAGTTAAGAGAATAGTTTTTTATTTGAGATACATCTTCCCAACTAGCTGTGACCTCTCTGAAGGCAAGGGCTCCTTCTTCCTTACTCGCTGCTGTATTCCCACATCTTAGCAGATGCCTGACACACAAGAGAAACTCAATATATGTGAAATTAATGAAGAGGTGCATAAGCCAGTGGATGAGAGGCTCTATTCATCACTCTGGTTTCAGAGATGCACCATCAGAGTCCAGGAATCTCAGTCTCCCAGAATAAGCTAACCTCTGCCACTAGCTGTGGGACTCTGTGAAGCACTTTGCGCCTCTCTCCTGATGCCACATCAGAAGAAAATGTAAGTCTGGGGGCTGGAGAGATTGCTTAGTAGTTAAGGCACTTACCTGCAAAGCCTAAGGACTCAGGTTCAGTTCCCCAGTACCCACGTAAGCCAGATACATAAAGTGGCAAATGCTTCTGGAGTTCATTTGCAGTGGCTAGAGCCCCGGGTGCACCCGTTTTGTCTGTCTCTCTTCTCTGTATTTCTCTCTCTCTCTGCTTGCAATATATATATATATATATATATATATATATATATATATATATATATATTTAGAAAAAGAAAATGTAAGCCTTTATTGAAGGCAGAGTGTGGTTCACTTCGATATCCCCAAGGTATCTAGCACAGTGCTTTGTGCACAACGAATAATTATTTTATGAAGCTGTTGAAAGCATGGATGAATATTGTTCCTTGTAGAACTATGTACACAGCAACTGGAAGAAGTCACAAAGGAGCCAGGCATGGTGCCTCACTCCTGTAATCCCAGCACTTAGTAAATTGAGGCAGTAACATTCCCATAGGTTGGAGGCCAGGCTGGGCTCCATTGTGAATTCCAGGCCAGTCTGGGATACAGTGTCAGATCTTGTCTCAAAAAAAAAAAAAATGCAGGGCTAGAGAGATTGCTCAGTGGTTACAGAGCTTGCCCACAAAGCCTAAGGACCCATGTTCCATTCTCCAGTATCCATGTAAAGCCAGATGCAGAATTCTCTCTGTTTAATGGCCCTCTTCTCCCTCTGCTTGCAAATAAATAAATAAATATAAAACTTGTATGTGTATATATGCAGTGGATATGTCTATACATGTTAGTATGTGTGAGTGAACAAAAGTATTAAGGTGCGTGTGCATGTGCGTGTGTGACTGTGGAGACTATATGTTGATAGGTCAACATCAAATGTCTTCCAAATTATCTCTGACTCATTGTTTGAGACAAGGTTTTCCACTGTACCTGGAGTTCACTGATTTAGCTAGACTAGTTAGCCAGAAATCTCCAAAGATCCTTCTCTGTCTGCCTCCCAGAGCTGGGATTGCAGTGATAATGGGGCTGCACCTGGCATTTACACGAGTTCTTGATACAAACATACATTCTCATGACTGCATGTAAGCACTTTACTAACTAAGTCATCCCCCCACTCAATTTAAAAAAAAATAGTAAGTCACAAAAGAACTCTGTAGCATAAATCTAGAAGGTAGAATTTCAGCTGTTCTAGCTGGATGACAGAACTTCTATGGAGGAAAAGGGACCTCATGGGGCCACTGGTTTACCAATGTTTTCATTCAGCAAATATTACCAAAAGCCTGCAACATAGTTCATACTGCATTAGGTGTTTGGCAGATGTCAGCGAGCAAGACAAATATCCTGCCCTTCTGGAGCTTACATTTGGTCCAGTGACTTTGAGTTAAATGTCTTGAATCTCTGTATTTTTATAACAGCAGCAGAGAAAATAAATAAGTAAATTACATGATGTGCTTGAAGAGTGTAAATTCTCTGGAAACAGTAGAAGCAGAGCTGGTGAGGAAGTGAATGGGTAATAATTCTGTGGTCAAGGCAACTGTATGGTGACTTCAGACTCTGCCACAGAACAAGGAAAGCTAAGTAGCTAAATTCACTCTTGAAGGCTTGCATGCAGTTTTCAGAAGTAGCTTAAATCTACGGAAACCAAACAGTTCCAAAATAAAGAGAAAGACAGATGGTAAAAAGAGTCAGGAAGACTTAATGAGATTGTCCTACCAACATATGAAAGAAGTAGAGCAGGGCTGGAGGGATGGCTTAGCTGTTAAGGTTAGACTCACTACGTCCCATGTAAGCCAGACACTTGCACAGTGTGCAAGATTGCACTTGATCACTAGGTGGTGCAAGCATCTGGAGTTCAATTTCAGTGGCTGAGGCCCTATTGCGCCAATCTCTCTCTCCCTTTGTCTCTCTTCGCTGTCTCTAAAAAAGCTTTTAAGAAATAAGTAGAGCAGAACAGACAGGAAGAGTAATTTGTTTGACTGGATGAATGAATATGCACCATAAACCTTCATGTGCATCCCAGGTAATTAGAGATGGCTTTCATAAGTGACGTCCATTGGCATTGGATGAATGATTTGAAAATGGACCGTTGTCAACAATTTGAGGTGTTTTGGAAGAGTCAGGACTGGGCTGTGTTAGAACTGCCCCAGTGGATGGAAACCAAGAGGCAGAAGGAGCTGGTACCTTTTTCCACGGAGTCTATGGCTCCTTTTCTCTTCTAGCCGCCAGTAGTGGGAGAAGCCTGATCAGTCTATAGTTAGTTGCCACAGAACTCTAAGTCTTACAGGCCAATCATGGCTCGCAAGTTCTCCTTACCTTCCAGCAGTAGATAGTGTTTATCACTGATCTGAGTGGAGCTGAATGCACTAAGCATATTTCCTGGAAATAGGTTTTTATTCAGTCATTGCATTGGGAGATATGGACAAGTTAAGGAGAAAGATGTTGCCCAGTGGTAACCTGACTGAGACCTCAAAGCAGAATTGGGGCACAAGTAACCTGAGTGAAGTTCCGCAAGAATATAAACTGTGAAGACCCCATAGCCAGGTGCCAGACTGAGGTCTAACATAATAACATAATAAAGAGAAGAACTGCATGCAAATGAGGCAAGTCACACTTAAGTGCTGCATTCTAACACAGCTGGGCTTTGAAAGGTGTGGAGCAGATACATGCAGTGGGAGGATGTGACCATGAAGTGTTGAGCTGGAAGTAAAAGGAGTTGTCTGAGCTGCTAGATCAAGACACTTCCTGATAGTTAATAGTGTTCTGTGGCTTCACTACAGAGACTCTGGGTTAAGTGTCTTGAGTTTCTGTATTTGTAGCTGCTCGCTACCTTAATTACTCCCATTGGCCTTTTCTGCTTCCAGGGAGGTGAGCCCAAGCGAAGCGGTAACGGTAGGTTGAAAGGTAAAAGAATCTATGCCACTCCTATATGGTATAATGACTGGAATGGAAAGGTGCAGCTTAAGTCAAAGCCAAAAGTATTTTTACTTGAATAAAATGCAAATGAAAACTTCATAGTAAACTGTGGTCATGCTGAAGAAATGGGCATGCTAAGGGCAGAATTCCCACTGCATAGTTAGGCAAGTCATGCAGTTATTAACCAAAATTCAGTAAGAATGAGCTTAGTACTGTAAACTTGTCCTCCTGTGTTTATTAACATCCATGGATAGTAATAGGATATTAAAATATTCAAATTATATGCTTTTGAAAGCAATCAGGAAAAAGCAGGGAGATGCAGAGGAAAGATTCACTCATAATTCTGCTGTTTAGATTAAAACACTGTTCACTTTTTGTCTATTTTTTTCTGAACTGTTTTCAAGCCTGAACTTATTTCACATATTATTTTATAACTGTGATAACCATAAAAACAAGTCATTTCCTTTATGTTTATAATATATGGTTTGTGGTCATATGACAGACACCTCCAAAAGGCTCTCTGCTTTACAAACAGGAACAGACAAATGAAAATGATCAGAGGAAAAAGGGCTGTTATTTGACTAACCCCCCCCCAAAAAAAAAATTAGAAAAAAAACAACACAAGAGAAAATCTTTCAACATTGAGATTTGCAAAGCTGTGTTAATTATTCACAAAATTATGAACCAAGAAAAACAAAAAGCCAAAAAGATTTCATCACACTCAAAAAGTTTACAAAGTAAATGTCTGACAAAGAGCCTTTAGTTGAAAAAGTCACAAGAGTGAAGAAATTTTAAATCTCTTATTCCCTTTTGTGTAACTATCATTGTATACATATTTATGGTTTTTAGAAAAGACACTTCTTTGCTTTCATCAATGTGGTAGTTTGAATGTGAATATATGTTCCCTACAGCCTGAAGTATTTCTGATTAACTTCCAGGTTGAGTCTCCATGCTGGAGAAGGTGTCTGTCACTGAAGGTGGATCTTTTATTTTTATTTTATTTATTTGAGAAGAGAATGTGTGTGTGTGTGTGTGTGTGTGTGTGTGTGTGTGTGTGTGAGAGAGAGAGAGAGAGAGAGAGAGAGTACAGGTATGCCAGGGACTCTTGCAACTGCAAATGAGCTCCAGATGCATGTGCCACTTTGTGTGTCTGGGTTTATGTAGGTACTGGGAAATCAAACCTAGTTGCCAGTCTTTGTAAGAAAGTGCCTTTACCAGCTGAGCCATCTCCTTAGCCCCATGGTGGAGGTTTTGTCCACCCCTAAAGTATATTCAGAGTAGTTTGAGATCTGGCTGTTTGTGCTTTCTGGCTGTTTTGTGGTGTTTTTCTGCTATGGATCTATGGAAGTGAACCAGCCTCTTCCACCATTGATGGAGCTTCCCCTGGATTCTGTAAACCTGAGATAAACCCTTTCTTCCCATAATCTGCTCCTGGTTGGGTGATTGTCCCAGCAAGGAGACAGTAAGTACAACAACCAATAATTTTTGATTTGTGTTTTGGGTTCACATGGGCAGTCTTCTCTGGAACTCCCAAGTCTTTTCCCCAGAAGCTGGTTCTTGTCTGTGTTTAAGATTTATGAATGTGGTAGTTTGAATAGGCGGTCCCCAATATATTCAGTTCTTTATTGTTTGTAGTTTGCACCTGGCTGGAGGCAGTGTCACTGGGTGGATCTTAAGGTGTGGTGGTGGGTTTCAGATTTCATTCTAAAGATATGCAAAGTGTGCCTAGCAGGAGTTCCTGAAGTGTGCTGTGTGGCTTTTGGCTTTAGGCTTGTACTTCTCTCCCTCTGCTTGGTCCTGTGAATGCAGGCCAGCTTCTTCTGCCATTATGGAACTTCCCCTGGATCTGTAAGCTTCAATAAATCCCTTCCTCCACAACTGTGCTTGGTCTGGAAGTTCATCTCAGCAAACCTGAAGCTGTCTGATACAATGAACATGTAGCAGCAAAAGGTGGCCGATTTTCCTCCCCATAAAGGCTCTGCTCAATATGTTATAAAAAGGAGAAGCTTAATGAAACAAGTATAATAAATTTATTTAATCAAAGTTGTATATGATGTAATAACTTTTGGAAATGGAGACTAAAAGACCCAGAGAAAACTTTTCTATATTTATGTTTAAGGTTGAGCAGAGTGGACAGTATGTAGAAATGTGATTGAACAAAAGGTTATTGTGGTAGTTTGAATAGATGGCCCCCAATGTATGTAGCATTTTATTAGTTTGTAGTTTGCATCTGCAGCCACCTGGCTGAAGATGGTATCACTGGGTGGATCTTAAGGTGTGGTGGTGAGTTTGAGATTCAATCTAAAGATATGCAAAGTATGCCTAGCTGGAGTTCCTGAAGTGTGCTGTGCTTTGTGGCTATTGACTTTTTGGTTTGTGCTTCTCTCTCTCTGCTTGGACCTGTGAAGGCAGGCCAGCTTCTTCTGCCATTATGGAACTTCCCCTGGGTCCCTTCCTCCTTAACTGTGCCTGGTCTGGATGTTCATCTCAGTGAGCCTGAAGCTGTTTGCTACAGTTATAATCTTTTGTCCAACCGGATGTAGGAGCAGTTAATTGTCAGGAACACACTGAAGAAAGGAAAATCTCATTGAGGCTTGGGAAGTCACTTCTTTGTGCATCTCTGTGTAGCGTTCTTTCCACCCACGTATTGGGCAGGACACTTCTAGAAGGAAAGCCCACAAGGGAGAAAGGAGAGGGTGATTTTTCGAGAATTGATGGCCTGCTTTGAGGGACCGGGATTCTAGTCATTATGACCTATCTTGGGGAAAGGATTATTTGTTTCTATGACTCACTTCAGGCAAAAATGAAGGATGGGAGATAGGAGGACAGAAGGACAGAGAGACTGACGCTGCTTCTGAGTGCTTCCACTCTTTTCTAGTTCAAAGTACACAGTGTACCAGAGAGAGCCATACTTTGGGGACTGGATCACTTCCTGAGCCCCAACACAGTGGAATCAGTAGGAGAAGTGGGAATGGATGTGGAAGTCCAGTAAACACTGCAAAATGAAAGGAATCCATGACAGGGGGTAGAAACAAGCCAGTCACAGTGGTGCTGTGGAAGACCTTGTACGTTAGCATATGTGTCAGAGATGCAACAATTGGTGCTTGCATAATCCAACATTTATGAAGTTTATAGAGTATGAGAACTTTTGCTATGTCTTTGGGGTTCAAATATTGGGAGGCACACAATGCTTGTCCTTGGATGATCTTTACTGGAGTGAAGACAAAAGGACTCTAGCGAGTACCCACAATTCAAAGATTGTCATAATGGTGCTATATATATATATTACACATATATATAACTACATATTTTTATATATATATCATGGCAACCAGGTAGAGGAGCAATTAATTCTTCTAGAACTTTCAATAGTGGCCTCCCGAATGTGACATTTGTGCTAGAGTTTTTCAGGTGAGCAAGAAGGAGGAAAGTTTCATGCAGAAGGTACACGAAAAGAGAATGGGGGTGTGAACATGCAGAAGAGAGTCAGCGGATAGGGCGCACTGGAATGAGGGTGTCAGGGAAAGGAGAGAGTGATACAACACGAGGCTGGCTAGAGTCAAACAGAGAAGGACCCTACAAATGGTTTTCTTATTCTCGTCCACTTCAGCCAGCTGGTAAGCATGATGCAATAGCTGCTTAGAGGCCGGCTCCAGGTTGCCTTTATTGAGCCAGTGCAACACACCTCTTCCAGCTGGCTTGCATGCTGGCTGCTAAAGGCTTGCAATTGCTTCTCATCTTTGGAGAATTGTCTTGGCAACCTAGTTTGCCTGGAAAGTTACTCCTCTCCCCCGACCAGCATCGTGAGCAAAGCAGCCCGTGATGGAGTGATCTGAGGACACAGCAACTGCCCCTTTACTTTCAGGGAAGCAGCGTTGTTATGCTGCGGAAACCCTCCTCTGAGGGTCTGGCCAAAGGCTGGCCTTCACCCAGATCGTTTCCTCATGCTCTGCTCTTCTCTGTCCTCTAAACTCCTCCTCCCTTGAAAGATTTTCCCAAGGGAACCCCATCAGAAAATCAGAAGTACACCAATTCCAAGCCCAGGCTCTGTTTCTAGCAAATCTGTCTAAAGATACTGGCGACGGAGCTTTCAGAATGCTGAAAGTTAGACATATTTCAGCAGAGGAAAAAGGGCGGGAACAATAGATTTAAGAGTCCCTGAAGTCTTAGACCAGGGTTTCTATGGTGTGAAGTCAGGTGGATAGGGAAGGAGGCATGATTTCATCTTGGGTCAAAAGGTGAAGCAGAGAAATAAAAGTCTAGGCTGACTTTCAAGTTGGAAAGGAATTAAGCAATCCTTGATATCATTTCACAAAGTCGACCACTAAGGACAGGAAACCCATTTTGGAGGCAAATTACAGACAGAGCTTCACTTGCTACATTTTAAATTGAGATGCACTGAGGAGATACTGTCACATGAGTAGTTTGAAATAATATCCTGCACCCCAGGTGAAAGGCTGACCTGGCACTGGTGAGATGGCTTGGGTGGGTGGGGGTGGGGGTGGTAAAGCGCTTGCTTCTCGAGTATGAGGACCTGAGTTCAGATCCCCAGAAACAACTTAAGAGCAAACACAGCAGGAAGTATCTCTAATCCCAGTGCTCCTCCAGTTAGACAGGAGGTGGGGGCAGGAGCATTCTTGTCAGCTCATGGGCCAGCTAGACGGCACATGCATCAGTGAAGAGCAAAGGGATCCTGCCTCAAGCAAGGTGGAAAGGTGGAAGGCAAGGACTAGAACTTGAAATTGGTCTCTAGCATACTCATACCTACACACACACACACACACACACACACACACACACACACTCACACTGAGGGAAAGAAAAAGAAAATTCAGGCAGATCTGGAGTCACCAGCATATAACCAGCCATTGAAGCCATGGCCATGATGAGGGCTCGCCATGAACAGGCTAAGTTTTAGGCGCTATTGGAAGAAGGAAATCCAGCTAGAGAGATCACTGAAAGATTCCAAGGGTAAAGAGGAGAACCCCAAAGACAGCTGCAATTCCAAACAAGAGTAAGGCCAAAGGGAGAGGAGGAGGCTCCAGATAGTAAGTACAGCAGAGCCTGAAGTTGATGCCTACCAGGCACAGGCCAATAGAGTCAGCAAATGGGGTCTCTATATGTCTCTGATAGAAAATTTTAATTCATTGTACATTAGGGTCCAAGGTGAATAGAAGGGCAATGGTAGAGGCCAAGATGTTTCCAAACACAAGCCTTATGGACCTTATGACTTTTTCTCCACTCAGGTTTCCTCCAGATTCTGTCTGGGCTGTGGATGTGAATCACACACCTGTCAGAAAGCAGAAACATCTTCCACTGCGAGGTTCAGGCAGCCCAGAAACGGATGAGGTGAGATCTTAGCCAGCCTTCATTTCCTCCTATTATTATTCCCCAAACAGCACCTCATCCAGTCCCCACCTGCCATGGGCACGTGGACCACCCACTGTGACCCTGAAGTCCGCCGACCTAGTGGAGGCCTTGAGAGGAACTAAAGGTCACAGGAACCATAATACATGAAGAACACGTTTCCCGTGGAATCTGAGAAAGCAGACACTTGTGAGAGAATGAAGAGAAAGCGCTCAGATAAACTGCTTTGTGTTTACATCTTTTTCTGTTCCTGTCATATAACCTTGCCTTCCTTTCAGAAGGTCTTTGTTTTTCTGGTTTCTGCTTCTACCACACACTGCCTGAGTTTTAATGTTGGGAAAGGAATTCAAAGTAAGAAGGGAGTGTTGGAAGCAGTTATTTCTGTGGAGGGGACATATAGCTAGAGTCAGCTCATGTTTCTCCTCAGGTCTGTTGGCTCCAGCAGCCCCAGGGCTTGGCCACCTCCCCAGGAGAGAGCCCTGAGTGCTGCCACCAGACTTGGCCCTAGGGCTTCGCTGGGGGAAGAGGGCCAGGACTCCATCTTGGATGACCTCACTTGACCAAAAAGAGGATGGATCCTCCAACACCTCCTGGCGGCAGATAAAGAACCCTACTGAAAGGCCAAGCTCTAGGTTTTCAGGAACTGTGCCAAAGGGCCAGGCAGTACAACCTAGAAATGCAATAGGCCCGATGTTCTTGTGGTAGAACTTGACCAGGAAGAAACAGGAGGTCGAGCGAAGCCCACAGACAACTTCTTGCACAGAAAGCTTCTTCTGTTCTGCATCTCACTGCAGGGAGGGAGCTGCTTCCTCCCACCTGGCCTGTGGACCATGCCAGCTGGGTTTCTTCCAAAGCTGCAGTCAGCTGTGTGTGGCACCACCTAGACTTCGATCCCTCTCTTTCTTGTAATGCATCCTTTCTCTTCCTCCCACTGGCTGCCCTGAAAATTCACCTTCCAATAAGCCCATAGTTAGTAAGTTTTACCTCAGGCTTCGCTTTCTAGGGAACCCAGGGTAGGCCAGAGACACTGAGGAAAGAGATGGCTAATATGACTTAGAACTGGTCTGGTCTGTGAAAATTATCAAGTTCAAACACCCACCCATCTGACAAAACCTATCACGTGCTTGAGCACAACTAACGTGGAAATGCTCACTTTCTGGATGTGGGGGTGTGAATGTAAAATGTTCTTCAGAGTCTCGTGGTTGTGAACATTTGATCTCCAGCCAAGCGGTGAAGGTTGTGGATCTGTTAGGAGGTGGAGTCTTGCTGGAAGAAGTATGTCACTGGGGATGGGCCTTGAGGTTTATAGTCCAACCATGTTTGCTCTTCTCTTTCTCTCTCTCTCTCTCCTCTCATCTGTTTGCTGGTGTGACAATGGACCACCTGCTCTGGCTTTCCATGCCTTCTCTGCCACGATGGACTCTACTCTCTAGAACTGTGAGCTGAATCAAACTCCTTCCTCCATAAGTTGCTTCTAGTTGTGTATTTGTTCCCAGGTACAAGAGTACTGAATTCACATTGGATAAATTGATTAATTCCATTATAGAGAAGGGAGTATATGGACATTTCTTTCCTTTGTTGAAGCTGAAATCTGCTAGGGGTTTTGTATTTTTTTCCTCATTAGTTATAACATTTCTATCTATTAACCAGAATCTTAGGAGGGCATGTTTTGGACTAAGCTCTTACACTAGCCCCCAGGAGAACAGACCTAAACAAAATGGAGCCACTCATGCTAAAGGCCAAATAATCAAACTAAAAGTTTTAAGAAGCCGACAGAACTCAAAATAAGATGCTGTTTTTTTCCTCCTGAGAATAGATTTCAGTCTTTTTGAGTCAGTACCATAAGAAATCCTCTGTACTTGAATCCTTTGAAAAAGAAGTAGCTTGAAGTAATCTGAGGTCAACCAATCCCTCCACCATTGTTCTGTTTCCTCATTTTCATATCACAACACCCCTCCTTCTGCTCTTCTGCTGTCCTGCCCAGTGGGAGCACTCATTCTGTTCTGCAGAGTGCGGCTTCCTTGGTTTCTGAACTGAAAACCCAAACCATTTAGATCTATACCTAAACTCATTTTAATTTTGCCTTTTGATGCTTCATGTACTGAAATGTCAGGTTTTAAAGAAAAAGACCATCCCAGGATACTCATTAGGAAAGAGTAGTCCTGAGGCTGAGCACTTACACAGTAGTCTGCTTCTTTTATCTATTTATGTTTATTGAGAAAAAAAAAGGTAGTAGAACTGAAATAAACTACTTTATTTAATTAACTTTCCCAGTTAATCAATGGATGAGGGCTGGCTATGTCTTCCCAATTTGCATCTGTCTCCCCATGTTCCAAATGAGGTTTATTTAAGCAGAGTAAAAGAAGGCAATGCTGTTACATAATGCTTCTCCAGAGAGAACTCTTCAAGCCTGGTTGGTCACTGAAGTACCCAAGTCATTCTTACAGACAGTGTCTGTTCCTCGCTTGTGTTTCCATACATAGCATGACATTTGCCTAATTGCTTTATTGATTGATTGATTTATTCATTCATTCATTTTTGTAATACTCTCATGTAGACCAGGGTGGCTTTAAGCTCTTTGTGTAGCCAAAGATGACCTTGAACTTCTGATCTTCCTGCCTCCACTTCCCAAGTGCTAGGTTCACAAGCATTCACTACCACACCAGGATGTGCCTCGTTGTTTGAGAACTCCTTGCCTATGCCCACACTTGTCAAAAGTAATAGCTAGAGCTGGGCATGGTGGCACACGCCTTTCATCCCAGCACTTGGGAAGCAGAGGTAGGAGGATTGCCGTGAGTTCAAGGCCACCTGAGACCACATAGTAAATTCCAGGTCAGCCTGGGCTAGAGTGAGACCCTACCTCGAAAAACCACACACACACACACACACACACACACACACAACACACAACACACACACACACACACACACAAACACACACACACACACGTAACAACTGTTAGCCTTAAAAGTCCTGGTCCAGCTATGTCCCTGGATCCCATGGTAGAGCCCCAAATCCTGTGCTTTATGATAACAAATGTGTAAAATCTCAGATAATTAATGTTCCTGCTTGTCATCTGTAAGGTAATGATATAAATGAAGGACCTGCTTCTCTAGCAAGTTAAGGTGACTGTTGCTAAATGACTAAGATAAGCTACTGAAAATTGCACAACAGTTCCTAGACTTGTGAAGGAAAACATACAGTACAAATATTTTGACATTCTCAGTAGTGTTCGGTTAATGACTTAAATGAGACTTGTGGGGGGAAACATGTCGCTTCTTAATTATTTCCCTTTCATTTTAATTTGTGGCTCTCTTTGTTTTCCTAGCATCTAAGTTCTTTGTCTTCCAAACAGACCTCTTTGATTTGTTTCCTGGAGACCTGGAGAAGGTTTCAGGCCAGAATCTTGGCATCCCACTATGGAAGCCATGCTGTTTAGAGGAAGAAGTCTGCCAATGTCCACACAGTGATGATGTCTGGATTTTCAATCTTGCTTGCCTATTCTCCAAATGAAAGGTCAGACTAGTTATCATGGTCCATCCTTTCTTGAAAGTACCAAGCACAATTTCTATAGAAAGAGCAGTTAGTACTTTGGTCTCATTTTCTCTCAGTAAGGATGAAGTTGGGCCCCTTTATCTACTTTTATCATCTCTATTAATGCAGTTTTCTCAAATACAAAGAAAACAGAAACTACAGTTTCACTTAAGACTTGTGTATGACCTTCCAATAAAGCCAAAAGGGGCTGAATTACTTCAAGCACCTCTTACCTGGCTGTCACAAGAAACCTACCTGGTGTGGTCTAACCAAAGTTAGAAATTCTCCATGAGGAAAATGTGTTCTTTCTCACCCAGAATCACATTTTGGGAGTATGTATTTTTAAATTTTTAAAGGAATGAGTGTGTTAGTGTTAGCTTTCTATCACTGTGACAAAACACCTGACACAATCAACATATAAAAAGGAAAGGTTTACCCTGAGACTAAGTGAAAAAGGAAAGGTTTGAGATTGCAGCCCATACATTCTTGGGTCTGTTGCTTTGGACAAGTGGTAGCATGGTACATCATGGTGAGATTATGTAGAGGTGGGCGGGGGTGGGGTAGTGCTGTTCACTTCATATGGATAGAGTCTCTCTCTTAACCCAGAACTACCACCTTGTGAGCTTTAATGATTCTCTTCTCTGTGCTCCCGACAGGGCTATGGATACGGGCATGTGGCCATGCCCATGTCTTTACTTGGGTGCTGGGAAATCAGACTCAGAGTGAGTCAGGTCCTCTCAGATCTTTATGCTTGCAGAGCAAGGACTCTTACCTGCAGAGCCATCTCCTCAGCTCTATCTTTACTATTCTATCTACTATACAATCATAGTGGGCAGAGCTGGGCAGTACCTGGAAATAGAATGCCTGCATAATATATCAAAGTTAGCAGAACTTACTAAAGCTTTATTCATCCCCTGTGTCTACTAACTTAACCTCCTCAACCGCACCATTCATGGCTGGAGACTTGGTTTTACTGCTCAGCTGTCCATTCTTCGAATTTATAATAGCTAAATTCCTGCCCCAGAGCACAGCTCTGGGATGTACAGATAGCTCTGCAAAGTCATGGGGAGCATTTATTACCACCATGATTGAACCCGAGATATCAAACGCTATAAAATGGAAACAATCGTACTGTGAAACCTCAGGAGCAAAATGCTGACCAATTAATTCTGTGCATGAAAGCCATGGATGAAAGCTTTTTAATATGAAAGAAAATTAATCCAGCTGGGTTCTACTCTTTTAGATACTGAGAAGTGAGATGCCAAAAAAATATATATATATGTATATGCCAAATAAACCTCATCTTTACTAAAACTCCAGATGAACAAGGGCTCGTGCACAATACACGGAGCTCTGTGCTCCGTGGTGGATCTCATCGTAGCAACAACACTCCTGTTCTTACTGTTCATTCTCCTCCCCCCACCAATGGCACCACAAGAGGAGGGGCTGAGGTGGAAGCAGAACACGTTCGGTTTAGAACTTGCTCTGCTGTCTGGTCTCCCCACGATCTCCAGCAGGTCATTTGAACATGAACTTCAGCTCGTTTATTCGTAAGGTGAAGTTCATAGACTGGATAACCTCTCATCTCTTGCCTGTTCAACTCAAAGTGCTTCCACCCACACCATGGCCTCCTTTTCCTTGCTATGTGCCTCATTGCACTTCGTGAATGGGAAAGAGCGTGAAGGACGATGGGGAAAGATGTGGAAGATGAAGTGAGGCCCGCGGCATGTCTGAAGTCAGCAACAAAAATTGGAAGAATAAGTGGCTTCATTTCTTTCCTTTCCTTCCTGTTCCAGCTGATAATCAGATGTATAAGAAACACAATCCAAAGTAGTAAGTGTCCAAGGAGGCAGTGTCTCCGTGTCAAATGTCCTCCACAATGAAATGAAAGACTGCAGATGGGAGCGCCAGGGAAGCTGTCCCCATGCTCATCGTTTGCCCACTCTGGGGTTGCACTTAGTCAGTCCTCCTGACCAGGACCAATCTGTAGCTTATTTCTGTGTCCCCATATTCTCTGACATGTAGCAGAGATTACAGATTTGCCACTTCAAACCATGTGGACCCAGGCCACCGTGTTACTCAGCCAGCAATGATTTTCCTGATATCTCTGGGCTAAGTTTTCACCAAAGGCAGGAGAAAATCAGAAGCAGAGACGACATGGGCTTGTACCTCTGTGGATTCAAGCACGGGGCTCCAAGGCTATGTTCCTAACCACAGGAGACACAGACAGGGAATGAACATGGGTCTCCTTTTCCACTAATGCTCAAGTTTTACAGGCATGAAATTGCCTCTCGTGTGTGTTCCTAATTCTACTTCCTGAATTAGAAAATGCTCTCACTGCGGATATGGAGATGACTCATTCGATAAAGCACTTGTTGCATAAATACAAGGACCTGGGTTCACGTCCCCAGTGTCCATTGTGAAAAGTCAGGTAGCGTGGCTAGTGCCTGTAATCCCAGCACTGGAGAGGTAAGGATAGGAGGACCCCTGAGACGTGCTGGCCATCCTAACCAGACCAGTGAGCTCCAGGATTAGTGAGAGATCCTGTTTCAAAAAATAAGATGGAGCCAGGCGTGGTGGCACATGCCTTTAATCCCAGCACTCGGGAGGCAGAGGTAAGAGGATTGCCATGAGTTCGAGGCCACCCTGAGACTCCATAGTGAATTCCAGGTCAGCCTGGGCTAGAGTGAGACCCTACCTCAAGAAACCAAAAATAAATAAATAAATAAAATAAGATGGGGGGGCTGGCGAGATGGCTTAGCGGTTAAGCGCTTGCCTGTGAAGCCTAAGGACCCCAGTTCAAGGCTCAATTCCCCAGGACCCACGTAAGCCAGATGCACAAGGTGGCACATGCATCTGGAGTGCGTCTGCAGTGGCTGGAGGCCCTGGCGCTCCCATTCTCTCTCTCTCTCTCTCTATCTGCCTCTTTCTCTGTCTGTCTGTCACTCTCAAATAAATAAATAAAAATTAAAAAAAAACCTGGAAAAAAAAAGATAAGATGGGGAGTGATTGAGAAAGAAACCTGACATCAACCTCTGGCTTCCACATACATGGACACCTATATGTCCCCATATTCTTACAAGCACACATATGCATGCATGTACTCCATGCACACAAACACATGCAAAAAAACAAATAAACAAAAACAGAAATTGCTGCCACTGACCTTTTCTTCAACGGAAAAGAGTGCACTCTTCTTTTCGAGTACTGAAGGAGAGAAGATAAATGTTAAAATACTACAACCTGTTACTTCACTACTGTGATATGTATTCTTAGTATGTATTCAAAGACATTAGAATTCTTTGACCCTATTCTTTTAGAGGATTAATGTCTATCAAAGAAGCGTAGGCTATGAAGCTATGGGATTTGGGGACACTTAAAGCATAGTAATCTGTATTGAAGTATCTTTTCTGCCACTTATACATTGCATGACTTAAGGTCTAATCTTGTTAAGCCTACATTTCCTCTTCTACAAAGTAGGGATAATACCATCTGCCACACATGTTTGTTGGAAAGATGCAGATGAGCTAAAAAGGGCAACAAATCTCTTTCAATAAAATGGCCAATTGTAGTGTACACTGTGCTGAGGAACATGGTTCTGCTCACCATCCGTAGAGATGGCTCAGTCTTAAGCAGCCAAGTTATGCGTATTGTGTCATAAAGCCCTCATCTGCAGTAGTACCTTGGGTCGTCACTCAATGTAGCCACATGTGTACCGATTAATTTGCTACAAAAAAGAAACATGTCTAAGAAAGAAGAGTTGGACCAATCACTTGCTTTTAGAAATTTGAACTGGGAAAATGCCAAGATAATTACCTGTCAGAAGTAGAATAACAAAAGTGGGAGGTAGGTGTTGTGGCGCATGCCTTTAATCCCAGCACTTGGGAGGCAGAGGTAGGGGGATCGCCTTAAATTCAAGGCCACTCTGAGACTACATAGTGAATTCCAGGTCAGCCTTGGCTAGAGTGAGACCCTACCTTGAAAAACCAAAGCAAAACAAAAGTGGGAAAATACAGTCTAGATCACAGGGGCACATGCTAATTTCAATTATGAATAAGAAAAGGCTTTGATTGTGCAAAAAGATATACAAACCAGAATCTGAGGGTAAGGCTCAGCAGAAAATAGAGATAACTGTGAAAGTATGTGAGTTTCCTTAATGGTGAAATATTTAAGAGAAATATGATCACTGACTATTACAGAGCAGCCACTTTATGAAGCTGGGTGAAATTTGGTTTCTGCCCCAAGTTTTCTTTGTAACTCTATGGTTCCTAAACCTACAATATCCCTTGTCTTACCTTGACCTCTTTCTTTTCTTGGAGTAGTTTGTATTAGTCTCTTTTCTTACAGCCCGAATGGATAAACTGAAATACAGATACCCAGAGATCCTCAAGACACAATAGTTTTCATGATTGACTTGGAAATGCATGAGCTGCCATGAGTTAAACCAGTAAAACCCACTGAGGAAATGGGATGTAATGAGATAGCTGAATGAGAATTGGAAAAGCCTGTGTTTAAATATGTAGTTGGGAAGTTAAGGAGCACCCAGAACTCCAGGCAGAGCCAAGTGAATTGATGTCAGCAGCAACTGGGATGGAAGCACAGCTCCCTTCCCAGTTCTAGCCCTGTCCCTCTCAGCATCTCTCCTGAAATCTCCAGCCAGGTAAAACCCTGGGTTTGTGGCTTTGATGCAGAAATGAATTTTAGGAAGAGCTGGCTGGTTTATGATGCAGAGTTGGAAACTTTATTAACAGGTACACAAAGAAAGACAAGCTCAGCTGACAGGACACAGGTGAATCACCAAAAGAAAGTAAAATATACTCAAGTGTGAATGTGGGCTGCTGAGGGGAGAGAGCCAGTTAAACGTGGGTATATCTAGAGGTTTTGGTGGCATTCAAGTTACACCCCAAAAGTCGCTAGGAAATCACTTCTCCCTTCTCTCCAACATTGTCCAAAGAATATCATTTCTCACAAGATTAAAAATTAAGGATTTTTTTTCTCAGTAAAAATAGATGTAGTGTAGATTTATGAGGAGCATTATTTAGGTAATAGAGAGGGAAGTACTGGAGACTGAAGGTTATGGATCATTTTAGATCTAATTGAGCACATTTTTTACTGTCTATAACAATATATCCTTAGAGGAAACCCACTGTCATCTCCAGGGGCCATCTGGTCTTATTATCAGTGGAATCTGAAGTTCCTGCCTTTATCTGAAGAAAAGGCAAGTCAGTCCCATGTCAGCATAAGATATCCCTATCTTTTTATCCTTCCTTAGTCAACTTCTCATTTCTTCATCCGAACACTGATTACAAACTACCCTGTTCAAAGAAAGTGAATAAACAGAAAGCGTGGTTTGTTAGCATAGAGGAATCAAGTTCAAAAGCTTGTTGCTGGCCATGTTTACTTAGTACCATTTTCATGTACAGACACTAAACCCCGGGTAGAAACATTGTCCACCAAAAGTTGAGGCAACGTGCTCCCCCAGGGCAGAGGTGATGCTCTGGTGAATTATCCCTGCAGGCTCTCCATTCATTTCCTCAGCTCAGCGTTGATGCTCATGTCTTTACATTGTTACGTGTTGTTGGTATTCTGATACTCGAAAATGGTACCAGGATGGAAGACATAGAGTTCCAATGTCATGAACATAACACTTCCTGCCTGTTAACACACTGCTGTTTAAACTTACATCCTTTAGCCTTTGCGAAGATTACAAGCATTGCTGTCAGGTAAAAGTGAATCTCTGTGACTAGGACCAAGTGTATAAGATGGGAAAGGCTGAGAGAACAGATTGTGGTAAATTCAGGAAATACAGGCCCTTCAGAAACCCATGCTGTCTGGTAGAAGTCTTGCAGCCGACTGTGGAATAATCAACACACACCACACCACACACACACACACACACACACACACACAGTCTTTGTTTTTTGTTTTCCAGGTACAGAATCTCTTGAATGATTGTCTTCTTCTTATTATTATTATTTATTTTAGAGAGTGTGTGTCTGTGAGAGAGAGAATTGGCATGCCAGGGCCTCAGCTACTGAAATATAACAAATCGAATGCTTGCGCCACCTAGTGGGCATGTGCGACCTTGCACGTGCCTCTCCTCTGTGCACCTGGCTTACGGTGGGATCTGAAGAGTCAAACATGGGTCCTTAGGCTTCACAGGCATGTGCCTTAACCAGTAAGCAATCTCTCCAGCCCATGATCATCTTTTTAACTGATTAATTAATTAATTTACTTACGTATTGGAGGCAGGGCCTCTCTAGTTCTGGCTGACTTGGAACTCACTCTACTGTAGCCCAGGCTGGCCTCAAACTCACTGTGATCCCCCTACTCAGCCTCCCGGGGTTATACATGTGAGTCACCACTATGGCCAGTGTGTTCTGTACACTCATGAGATGACCCTTGTCAGAAGCCTTGCAGTAGCTTCAGGATGGGGGCTGACAGCCGAAAGACCAGGCCACGATTACCCTGCCGGCAACCTCTCCTTTCACCCTACCTTTCCCAAACTGGAATATTCCACTACAAATTCAAGCAGCCCGCTGATAGGCTCCACTAACCCTTGGAGTGACCCAGCACCTTATAGGCTAACCAGCAAACTCTGTAGTATCCGTTTCCAAAGACTAAGCGTATGACAGGGGCAAAGACAGGTTTTCCTGTCCCCCCCCCCCCCACACCCGTCACCACTAGAAAAAGTGCCAACTCATCCTCCCTGAGACAAAACCGAAGAAGACCTCCCCAACAACCGAGCGCCTGCCTCCTTGGGAACCTCTCCCTCCCACCTCCTGTTCTTACAGCTCCCTCCAGAGTGAGATGGCCCTGGGCCATTCTTTCCTGTTTTGGCAAGGCGTCTACAGGCAAGGTCAGGCTTGGTAAGGTATATTTATTACGGATGCGTGGGCAGCGCTTTTTTTTTTTTTTTTTTTGCATCTTGTCTTGTGGCTCTGTCCCCTTATCCACCCTTCCCCGCCCCCCCCCCCCCACCACCACCACCTGCACCCCAGTGCAGGACTGGCCTCCGCTAGGAAGGAGCGATCACTGATACAGGCCACAGGGGCGCCAGCAGCATCCTCGGCCCAGCCGCCGCTGGCTCATTGTGCAGTGCGGGCACGCGCCAGCTGCAACTGCGTAGCGCAGAGGTTCCCTCTCCTGCGCCCGCCCACGCCGCAGCCCAGGGGCGCCGCGATCTGTCTCGGCCAGCTCCTCCCGCAGCGGGCCGCTCTCGCTCCATTAGGCGCTCTCCTCCCCGCGCCCGCCACTTCCCCAGATCTGTGCGGGTGGTGGTCACCGGTGGCCTTCTGAATGTGGCCTGAGGCCAGGGCGCGGGTGCGGGCAGGACTTCACCCAGGGGTGTTCACAGACACGCCCTCGTGTGAGCTGGGTGTCCCTAGATTCTCCTTTCCTCGGACGCCCCCAACCCCACACCCATTGATGGAGACCTTGAGAAAAAAAAAATCTTCTTCCAGAAGATTGGAGAGAAAAATGAAGTAGCGCTGTGGCTGTTTGCTCAAAGGGAAAGAGAGAGAGGGAGAGAAAAAAAGAAAAGACATCCTGCCAGCTTGCACTCTCTCAAGTGCAAATGAAGTCTAATCCCTAGAGGAAATTAAGATATGTGCTTGTGTATGGGCAAGCGCAGAGGAGCTGACCTGGGGTGAAAATACAAAACCTCCTGTCCTCCAAAATCTCTCCTGTCCTCTTAATCGGATTCCTAAAAAACAAAATCCTCACACATAACTCACGACTCTCCTCCTTCTGCATCCAGCCTTGGTACCTCCAGTCAGCAGGGAGGACAGAGGCTGCCATTTCCTGGACAGTTTATAGTCCTGAATATCCACAACCGCCCCCCCCCCGCCCCGTCTCTATTCCTTTTCCTATTCCTCTCCATTTCTTTCAAGTGTGACTACAAAAGAACTAGAATGCTGATGGAAAAAGGTTATATTTTTCGCCAAGTAGCAGTTTAAATTTAACAGCTCTGTGATCTAATGTGAAGAGGTCTTTTTGTTGTTGTTTTGTCAATCAAGCTTTAGTTTCCAAACAGATCAATATCAATAGCAGGTAGGCTGGCTGGGGAGATGGCTCAGTGGTTAAAGGCATTTGCTTACAAAGCCTGTTGGCCCAGGTTCAATTCTCCAGTCCCCACATCAGCCAGATGCACAAAGTGGTACATGTGTCCAGAGTTGGTTCCCAGCAGGGAGAGGTCCCGTGCACCCATTCTCCCTCTGTCTCTCTTTCAAATAAACAAATAAGATACTAAAAAAAAAAAAAACTCAATAGCAGGTAGGCAAGCTGAGCCCAGAGATTTGGGCTAGCAGGGGTTTCACACTCACTGATGCCACCATCTCACACTCCAAGTTATCAGGTAGGAAGGAGTCTGTGATTCTGCTAGTCATCTTTGCCTTGTTTATAAGGCGATGTAGATCACATGACCAGAACTTGTCATTATGTGAGCCTGCTGAACCACAAGGCATTAGAATTCAGGGCAACAAATTCTGGCTATCCCGTAAGCAGGTGCTATGCCAAGGTGATTAATCTTTCAGGTCATACAAGATTAGGCTAGGAGATACTCAATAAAGTGGTGTTGATAATAGAAATTAAGGCCTGAGAGATGTAGGCAATAGGAACAGGAGTTCAAGGCCAGCCCTTGGCCATATGAAACCTGTCTCAAGAAAACAAATGTATATATAACATATTATATAATAATATATTAATATGTAATATATATTGTGCAATTTAAGATTCTATTAATATATAATAATATAATAAATATGTATACAAAAAGAAATTAGAGTGGAAGAATGAAAGGGAGGGAGGTAGGAGGAAGAGATGAAAGGACAGAGGGAGAGCAATTTAGAAGCTCAGTAGAGAAGGGTTATGTATATATTGTGGCTTATTCATGCAAAGGTAAAGTAATATATCCCAGAGCATAAACTCTTGGGGCTAAAGTACCTGGATTTTTGTTTAGTTTCTCCCATTTGTTACGTATGTGTACTTGGATCTATTATTTAAGCTCGACTTTGATTTCTTCAGTCATGAAAATAATAATGCCAACCTTAATATAAAGATTGAATTTTAAAATGGGAATGTCACATACTTGGCCATGGAGGGTCATATTTTACTATTATTTTCTAAGTCATGAAATTATGTAGAAAAATATTTATTGACATGGCAAAGGGTTCACAATTATGATTCTGAATGAAAATGAGACCTCAAAGCCGGGCATGGTGGTGCACACCTTTAATCCCAACACTTGGGGAGACAGAGGTAGGAGGATCACCATGAGTTCAAGGTCACCCTGACACTCCATAGTGAATTCCAGGTCAGTCTGAGCTAGAGTGAAACCCTACCTCAAAAAAAAGAAAGACAGAAAGAAAGAAGAAAGAAAGAAAGAAAGAAAGAAAGAAAGAAAGAGAGGAAAAAGAAGAAGAAAAAGAAAAGGAAAAAAAAAGAGACCTGAAAACTTTTTGCTTAGTTAGTATACTGTTTAATTTGTGATTGCAAAATAACAAATATGTGCCTAGGAAAACCTGAAGTTCATTATAGTGCTGGCAATGGCTAGCCTCATTTTATGCTTTTAAGGACTTTTTTTTTGTAATAATACAATAGAATTCCAAGAAGTAATTAAAGGTAGGTCATGTTTTCAGCATGTGCCAAATTAATTGTAAATTGTAAATAAATTATAACTTATGAATCTTCCACTTCTTGTATTCCTATACCTTTTTTGGAGGCTAAGAATATGTCTTCAGTTACATTTATAAAAATGTGGAGCTTAGCTTCCAAGAAACAAGCCCTTTTTGCCAGCAAGTGTACATATTGTACCCAGAGGTTTTTGGCACGTCTCTTGGAATATGTCAAAAGGAAAAATGTGCACCTGCAGGCAGATTTGCATTCATTTCCCTTTTGTATCTATACTATTGCTCTCTACCTCTGCAGCTCCTTCCTTTGCCAACAACTTCCCATGAGCAGCTGCTGCAGACACACCCCTGCATTGGGTCCTCCATACTCGGAGACTCTCCAGTGGGAAAGGATCCGAGAGGATGCGTGCCGATAGCTTTTGTAAACCCCCCCCCCCATTTCTGTCACTCCTGGCCTCTACCTGCATACCATCCCATGTCAGCAATACTCCAGGTTTAATTTTGAAATATTTCCCCACAGCAGGTTGAGCTCTGAAGGTTTTAGAAGTAGATTAAAATGCATCTCTGTTTCTACTGAAGCATGTAGGCAATTTTGGACTTTTCTCTGAATACAGATGAGCTGGTAATATTCAACATGTCTCTAATATTCAACAGCAAAATATATATGTCGGTGGATGCATATGTTTTTCGGCATATAATTTATTATATGTAATAAGGAATTGTTAAAAATAGGGTCTGGAGGATGGTTCAGTGGTTAAAGGTGTTTGATTGCAAAGCCTTACAGCCTGGGTCCAATTCCGTAGTACCCACATGAAACTATATACGCAAAAGTGGCACATGTGTCTGGAGTTTGTGTGTAGCATTAGGAAGCGGAGGAATTCCAAAAATCACTCTCCCCCTTTTTCCCCCCTCTGTCTCTATCTCCCTCAAATAATAAAGATGTTCTAAAAAATGCAATTCTCTTTTTCCACTTTAAATAGAGAATTATCCACAAAACCCTACAGATACTCCTGTTTGCCATCCCTGCCCTTCTGACCGCTCAGGCTTCTTCTATAACACACAATAACGATTCTAGCATAGTGTACACCAGGAAGCTTCACGCACTGACTCCCATTCATTGCTCATTTCTTCTGCGTGTGTCTTAGTCCCCATCTTGAAGGACCTTTGATGCAATATCTCTTCTCATGATCACTATCTACTGAGGAACTCTTACTGTTAAGATCAGCAATATAAATAGTTACCCACTGAGCATAAGAAAGTCACAGTTTAGGGGCTGGGGAGAAGACTCAGTCAATAATGTGCTTGCCACACAGGCACAAGGACCTGAGTTTGGATCCCCAGCACCCTACATAAAAAAAAAAAAGCTGGACATGCCTGTAATGCTAGCTCTGGGGAAGCAGAGACAGGAAGGGCCAACTGGCCACCTAGTCAAATTGATGAGTTCCAAGTTCATTCAGAGACACTGTCTAAAATTAAAGTGAAGAGTGATTAAGGAAGAATTCCAGTGCCAACTTCTTCCCTGCACAGGTATATAAGTATATATGCACTTGCATTTTTACACGCACGAACCCACATACAGATGAACACACACAAATAAAACACGCATACACAAGCAAAACCGAGTCAGTTTAAAGGTTGGAAGGAACCCCATAAATATTGATTGGTTCTATTTTTCAAGTCTGAAATGAAATGATTTTTATCTAATTTTTAGGTCAAATACAGCTAAGAGAACACTGAACTGAAAATCAGTCTCCAGCACTGTTAATAAGTAGCTATGTGATCGGAGGAAGATGGATTGATATGTCTGCATCTTAATTTTTTGTATTAAAATTTAGAACTTACTAAAATTTTCATTATCATTATCTCCATTGCTCAAACCCTGGTGCAATCAGGCATCATGGCCCACACTGTGATCACAGCATTTTGGAACTAATAAGCTGGAGGATTAGGAGTTGAAGGTCATGCTCAGCTACATAGCAAGTTCAAGGCCAGCTTGGAGGACATGAGACCCTGTCTCAAAATGAACTCATTAGTTACATAGTTACATAAAATGAAATTCTATTATTCAACATGCATTCAAGTTGTTAAAGATTAACTCTTAGAACTAAGTGTTGAAATTTGCATAGTGAAACCTGAGCTGAACTGAGATAAAGCTATTTGTATCCTAGTTATTCCACTCTGGTTAATATTATAGATGTTCCATTGTAAAATTACTAAGGTGTTTGACTGACTAGGAGAACTCCCTCTGACTTGGATTCTCATAGAATGTAGGTATATATAAAAAAAAAAAACTTTCCTAAGATAGATAAAAGTCTGAATTTCAAGACATATTTAGTCTTGGGACTTGGATAAGGGATGGACAGCTAATCATCAGTCTTCTAGAGGTGAGAAAACTGAGTTGCAGACAAGCTAGTTCACAGGTCCAAGTTTATGGTCCGTGGTAGGAGTCAAACACAGTCACTACGACTGTTTCATGTCGTATTGCTATTTTTAATGACCTCAGTGTTACAGCTGCCACATGACAGCAAAAACAATAATTGCCCTAGTTCTAGCACACGTTTCTCAACATTTTAAGGGCTATCTTTCTTTTTCTTATTTTTAAAGTTTATTTATTTGCAAGCAGAGAGAGATAGAGAGCAGAGAGACAGAGAGAATGGGCAGATCAGGACCTCTGGTCACTGCAATGTATCTGGCTTTAAGTGGGTACTGCATAATCAAACCTGGGTCGTTAGGCTTTGCAGGCAAATGCCTTAACCATTAAGCCATCTCTCCAGTCCTATTCTCAGCAGTCAATACAACCGTGACTCATTCTACCTCCATTTGCTGAATAACTGTCTTACATTTATGAGGCATCATACTGATTAAAATAGACCCAGTTTCCAAAGGTGGACTCTAGCGATCACAGAAAACAAATCAACAAAAATTAGTAAAGTTAACAATAACAAGTAAATACAGGCTTTTTGCCTTCTTAAATTTCATGTTTTTAAACTTTTTATTGACAACTTCTATAATTATAGACAACAAACCACGATAATTCCCTTCCCTCCCCCTCACAAATCTACTCTATTATATTCTCTCCCTCTCTCAATTAGTTCCTATTTCATTTTGATATCGTCATCTTTTCCTCCTACTATGAGAGTCTTGTGGAGGTAGTGCTGGCACTGCAAGGCCATAGGTATTGAGGCGATTTCTTTCTCAACGATTGCACTGCAAGCAGTTCTACCCTTCCTTTGGCTCTTACATTCTTTCTACCACCTCTTCCATGATGGGCTCTGAGCCTTGG
The DNA here is from genome assembly GCA_036346955.1 of Dipus sagitta. Classification (NCBI taxonomy): domain Eukaryota; kingdom Metazoa; phylum Chordata; class Mammalia; order Rodentia; family Dipodidae; genus Dipus; species Dipus sagitta. The sequence goes on from CM070770.1 coordinate 331,235,230, forward strand.
AAGGTATGACAGAGATATTTCAGTGTTGAATACTCCTCTGTCACTACTTCTCAGCACTATGGTGCCTTTTGTCCCATCCCAGTGATCACTGCCACCTGAAAAGAGAAGCTTCTCTAACCAAAAGTGAGAGAAGCCCTGATATATGGGTATGAACATTAAGTAAAATTCTTATAGGGCAGTTTGGTGAGCAAAATATATGCATTTAAGGGGAGGGGGTAGGTCACGGATGAGCCTAATAATGGTACCAGACTGACTGTATTTGCTGAATACAAATCTAAGTAATAAAGCCCACTTAAGGAACAGAGAAGCTACTAAAGGCTTCTACGACAAAGATAGCACAGGGTGGAGCTCTAGTAAGGATAAGGATGCATACAGCAGTTTTGGATCCCGTGGTGACTCAAGAGGAAAATCCAGTTTCTTCAGTGATCGGGGAAGTGGATCAAGGGGAAGATTTGATGATCGTGAACGGAGCGACTATGATGGCATTGGCAGCCGTGGAGATAGAAGTGGCTTTGGCAAATTTGAAAGAGGTGGAAACAGTCGCTGGTGTGACAAATCAGATGAAGATGACTGGTCAAAACCACTCCCACCAAGTGAACGCTTGGAACAGGAACTCTTTTCTGGAGGAAACACTGGGATTAACTTTGAGAAGTATGATGACATTCCAGTTGAGGCAACAGGGAGCAACTGTCCTCCACATATTGAAAGTTTCAGTGTTGTTGAGATGGGAGAAATTATTATGGGAAACATTGAGCTTACTCGTTATACTCGCCCAACTCCAGTGCAGAAGCATGCTATTCCTATTACCAAAGAGAAAAGAGACTTGATGGCTTGTGCCCAAACAGGCTCTGGGAAAACTGCAGCATTTCTTTTGCCCATTTTGAGTCAGATTTATACTGATGGTCCAGGAGAGGCTTTGAGAGCCATGAAGGAAAATGGAAGGTATGGGCGTCGCAAACAATACCCAATCTCTCTGGTACTGGCACCCACAAGAGAGTTGGCAGTGCAGATTTATGAGGAAGCTAGAAAATTCTTGTACCGATCTAGAGTTTGTCCTTGCGTAGTTTATGGGGGTGCTGATATTGGTCAGCAGATACGAGATTTAGAACGTGGATGTCACTTGTTAGTAGTTACTCCTGGACGTCTAGTGGACATGATGGAAAGAGGAAAGATTGGATTAGACTTCTGCAAATACTTGGTATTAGATGAAGCTGATCGGATGTTGGATATGGGATTTGAACCTCAGATACGCAGAATAGTTGAACAAGATACTATGCCTCCAAAAGGTGTTCGTCACACTATGATGTTTAGTGCTACTTTTCCTAAGGAAATACAGATGCTGGCCCATGATTTCTTGTATGAGTATATTTTTCTGGCTGTAGGAAGAGTTGGGTCTACTTCTGAGAACATCACACAGAAAGTAGTTTGGGTGGAGGATGGAGACAAACAGTCATTTCTGCTTGACCTCCTAAATGCAACAGGTAAGAATTCACTCACCCTAGTATTTGTGGAGACCAAAAAGGGTGCTGATTCTCTGGAGGAATTCTTATACCGTGAAGGATATCCTTGTACCAGTATCCATGGAGATCGCTCTCAGAGAGATAGAGAAGAGGCTCTTCACCAATTCCGCTCAGGAAAAAGCCCAATTCTAGTGGCTACGGCAGTAGCGGCAAGAGGATTGGGTATTTCAAATGTGAAACATGTTATCAATTTTGACTTGCCTAGTGACATTGAAGAATATGTCCATCGCATTGGCCATACAGGACGTGTAGGAAATCTTGGTCTTGCCACCTCATTCTTTAATGACAGAAATGCAAATATTACTAAGGATCTACTAGATCTTCTTGTTGAAGCAAAACAAGAAGTGCCACCTTGGTTAGAAAGCATGGCTTTTGAACACCACTAAGGGTAGCAGCCGTGGACGTTCCAAAAGCAGCAGATTTAGTGGAAGGTTTGGTGCCAGAGACTATCGACAAAGTAGTGGCTCCAGCAGTTCCAGTTTCAGCAGCAGCCGCACAAGCAGCAGCCGCAGTGGCGGAGGTGGTGGCCATGGCAGCAGCAGGGGATTTGGTGGAGGTGGCTATGGAGGTTTTTACAACAGTGATGGATATGGAGGAAATTATAACTCCCAAGGGGTTGACTGGTGGGGTAACTGAGCCTGCTTTTATAGTAGGTCACCCTGCCAAACAAGCTAATATGGAAACCACATGTAACTTAGCCAGACTATACCTTGTGTAGCTTCAAGAACTCGCAGTACATTACCAGCTGTGATTCTCCACTGAAATTTTTTTTTTTAAGGGAGCTCAAAGTCACAAGCAAAGATGAAACAATCAGCAGCCCTGTTCTGAAGGTGGTTTGAAGACTTCATTGCTGTAGTTTGGATTAACTCCCCTCCCGCCTATCCCCATCTCAAACTGCATTTATAATTTTGTGACTGAGGATCATTTGTTTGTTAATGTACTGTGCCTTTAACTTTAGACAACTTTTTATTTTGATGTCCTGTTGGCTCAGTAATGCTCAAGATACCAATTGTTTTGACAAAATAAATTTATTGAACTTGGGCTAAAATCAAACCTTGGCACACAGGTGTGATACAACTTAACAGGAATCATGATTCATCCATAAATATTATAAGGAAAAAACTTAAGTGGTAGCCTGCATTAGGGCTTTTTGATACTTGCAGATTGAGGGAAAACGAACAACAAACGTCTTGAAGCATATTAATGGAATTAGTTTCTAATGTGGAAAACTGTATTAAAGTTCTGATTTGCTCACTCTATCCTGCATAGGTATTTAGAACCTGATAGTCTTTAAACAAGCCATTCCAGTCATGATGAGGTGATGTATGAATACATGCATACATTCAAAGCACTGTTTTCAAAGTTAATGCAAGTAAATACAGCAATTCTCTTTCAATGTTGAGGCAGATCATTAATGATGAGCTAGCCAAATGTGGGCATATGATTACAGGGAAAGTTTAAAGGTCTGATAACTTGAAATAGGTTTTTAGGAGAATTCATCTACTTAGACTTTTTAAATGCCTGCCATAAAAGAAATTGAAATGGTAGAATGGCTGACTACAGCAATGACCAGCCCTCATTAGGGCCCTGGATGATTTTTGGTCTAATAACGCATGCTAGTGTTGATGTTTTTTGGTCAAGAGGGGATGAACAGGAAGAATTATGCAGCAGGCTTTATTTTAAATGCCGATTCACATTACTCTGTTCAAGCTGTGTTGAGATGTTAAACTGGCTTACTATAGACTTTGTAAAAATGGCTCCAGAAGAGTAACAAACTGAAATCTTTGAGATCACACAGGTTGGAAATATGTACATAACTGCACAAGGTGTCAATTCTGCTCTACAGTGCAGTTTAGTCAGTTTTAGTTGCATAGGTTTCCATTGTATTTATAGTCTGTTTATGCTAAATCTGGCCAAAGATGAGCATTGTTCACCACTAAAATGCCTCTGCCACTTGGAATTCTGGGCTAATTTTGTGGCCAGAATGCAGTGATCAAAATGCTCAATCTTTTTATAGTGGCATAGGAAGATGGCAAAAATTTCCTAAAGTGCAATAGATTTTCAAGTGTATTGTGCCTTGTTCTAAAACTTTTATTAAGTAGGTGCACTTGACAGTATTGAGGTCATTTGTTATGGTGCTATTTCAATTAGTCTAGGTTTAGGCCCTTGTACATTTTGCCCATAACGTTTTACAAAGTACTTCTTTTATTGCACATTCAGAGAATTTTATATATATGTCTTGTGCACGTGTCCTTAAACTTCCAATCTTATTTTGTCTCTTGGAGATTGTTGAACGCAGCTTGTCTAGGAAGGGGATGGGACTAGATTCTAAAATTTATTTGGGACCATGGGAATGATAGTTGAGAAGAAAACTTTGCACACGACAGATTTCTAGATACTTTTTGCTGCTAGTTTTATGTAATATTTATTGAACATTTTGACAAATATTTATTTTTGTAAGCCTAAAAGTGATTCTTTGAAAGTTTAAAGAAAACTTGACCAAAGGACAGTACAAAAACACTGGCACTTGAATGTTGAATGTCACCGTATGCGTGAAATTATATATTTCGGGGTAGTGTGAGCTTTTAATGTTAAGTCATATTAAACTCTTAAGTCAAATTAAGCAGACCCGGCATTGGCAGTGTAGCCATAACTTTCTGATGTTAGTAAAAACAAAATTGGTGACTTGAAATTAAAATATGCCAAGGTTTTGATACACTTGTCTTAAGAAATTAATGAAAACACTTCAAAACATTGAAATGGAGTGTCCAGATTCTCAGATGTTTGTTGTGTGAGTTTTGTTTAGTTGTGTGTATTTTTTTTCAGTGAATGTCTGGCACATTGCAATCCTCAAACATGTGGTTATCTTTGTTGTGTTGGCATAATCAGTGACTTGTACATTCAGCGATAGCATTTGAGCAAGTTTCTCAGCAAGCAATATTTTCAGTTATTAAGTAAGGTTTCAAAATGGGTTTAAACTTGCTGAATGTAAAGATTGAACCTCAAGTCACTGTAGCTTTAGTAATTGCTTATTGTATTAGTTTAGATGCTAGCACTGCATGTGCTGTGCATATTCTGATTTTAGTAAAATAAAGAGTTGAACTGCACAGTCAAAAAAAAAATATATATGCGTTTTTAGCCAGACAAGAGCAGGCTGATGACCTCCCCTGCCATAGGCTTTTGATTAAGTTTTCAGTACCAGACATGTATTCCCTCCCATGGAGCGGGCCTCCAGTCCAATTAGAGAGCAGTTGGTTTCCCCCATAACAGACATGCCACTATTGCACCCATTGATCATTTGGCCTGGCTGGCCAAACTTAAGGCTTGCAGTGACCACTGCTTTCACCCCTAATGACTTCTGTCTCCCATAGGGTTCCATGCAGTGCAGCCTTTTCCAGCTTTCTGTCAGCTGGTCTACAGGGAAGAGGTTTTCAGCTCAGCTCCAGCATGATTTCTCAGTGACCTTGCAGCCCAAGCATGTGGAGTCCTTCAGCAACAGGGTCTTAACCATCTATTTCTGGTGGGAAACTAAGAGCCAGGCAAGGTGCTGTAATGATTTGAAGGTATCAGGGACCTTCTGGCCAAGAACTTACTCGAAGGTATCCCATCTCTGGCACTGAAAATTTTCTAGTAACAATCTATGGCTTCTGGATGTGCCATTTTCCAAAAAATTAGATGTCTGTTTGGCTTATTCACAACATCTTGAATTTTTTTTTAATTTTTTTTGTTCACTTTTATCTGTTTATTTGAGAGTGACAGAGACAGAAAGAGGCAGATAGAGAGAGAGAGAGAGAGAGAGAGAGAGAGAGAGAATGGGCGCACCAGGGCTTCCAGCCACTGCAAACGAACTCCAGATGCGTGCGCCCCCTTGTGCATCTGGCTAACGTGGGTCCTGGAGAATCGAGCCTCGAACCGGGGTCCTTAGGCTTCACAGGCAAGCACTTAACCACTAAGCCATTTCTCCAGCCCAACATCTTGAATTTTGATTAACCCTCCTTCCACCCTTCTTTTACTCAATCTCTTCCTATGATCTTACTTAGCCATTGCACCCCAAGTAATCTGTTCATCTGCTTACATACATTCAATACCCACTCCTTAATTCCTCCTCTCTCCTCACTCCTTCTAGCCTTTTTCTAGCTTACTGGCCCTTGCTACTGATTTTTACCCCACTCACATAAAAGTCTAAACATTTGTAGCTAGGATTCACATATGAAAGAGAACATGTGATGTTAGGCTTTCTGGGCCTGGGTTATCTAACTAAGTATAATCCTTTCCAGATCCATCCATTTACCTGAAATTTTCATTTTTCTTTACTTCTGAATAGAACTCCATTGCATAAATATGCCACATCTTCATTGTCCATTCATTAGTTGAGGGACATTTAGGCTGGTTCCATTTCATAGCTATTGTGAGTAGAGCAGCAATAAACATAGTTGAGCAAGTATCTCTAAGGTAGTGTGATGAGTCCTTAGAGTATATACCTATGAGTGGTATAGGTGGGTCATATGGTAAATCTATTTTTAGCTGGAACCTCCACACTGATTTACACAATGGCTGTACCAGATTACATTCCCATCAACAGTGTAGAAGGGTTCTTCTTTTTCTGCATCCTCACCAGCATGTATTGTCATTTGTTTTCTTGATGATAGCCATTCTGACGGGAGTGAGATGGAATCTCAAAGTAGTTTTAATTAGATTTCCCTAATGGCTAAGGATGTAGAACATTTTTTAAAGATGTTCATATGCCATCTGTATTTCTTCTTTTGAGAACTCTCTATTTAGTTCCATATCCCATTTTTTAATTGGGTTGTTTGATTTCTTATCATTTAGCTTTCTGAGTTCTTTGTATCGTGGATATTAATCCTCTGTCAGATGTATAGCTGGCAAAGACTTTCTCCCATTTTGTAGGTTGCCTTTTTGCTCTATTCACACTGTACAAAAGCTTTTTAATTTCATGAGGTGCCAGTGGTTGGTTAGTAGGGTTACTTCCTGAGCCACTGGGGTTATATTAAGAAAGTAGTTGCCTATGGCAATATGTTGAAAGGTTTACCCTACTTTTTTCTCCAGCAGTTTCAGAGTTTCAGGTCTTATAATAAGATCTTTGATCCACTTGGATTTGATTCTTGTGCATGGAGAGAGATAAGGGTCTATTTTCATCCTTCTATATATAGATATCCAATTTTCCCAGCACCACTTGTTGAAGAAACTGTCTTTTCTCCAATAAACATTTTTGGCATTTTTTGTCAAAAATCAGATGGCTGTAGCTGCCTGGGTTTATATCTGGGTCCTCTATTCTGTTCCATTTATCTATGTATCTGTCTTTGTGCCAGTACCATGCTGTTTTATTACTATGACTCTGTAATATAGTTTAAAACTGGGTATGGTGATACCACCAGCCTTATTTTTTATTGCTCAAAATTGTTATGCCTATTCAAGTATTTTTTTTTTGTCTTTCTGAATGAATTTGATGATTTTTTCCCTATTTCCATGAAGAATGCCATTGGAATTTTGATGGGGATTGTATTAAATGTGTAGATTGCTTTTGGAAAGTTGGACATTTTCAAAATATTGATTCTTGCAATCCAAGAACATGGAATGTCTTTCCATTTCCTAGCAATTTCTTTCTTGAGTGCTTTAAGTTTTTCATTGTAGAGATCTTCCACTACCTTGGTTATGTTTATTCCACAGTACTTTATTATCTTTTTGAGGCAGTTGTGGATGGGAGTAATTCCCTGATTTCATCCTTAGAATGTTTGTTTTTAGTATATAGGAAAGCTTCTGATTTCTGTGTGTTTATTTTGTATCCTGCTACATTGCTAAAAGTGTTTATCAGTTCCAACAGTTTGCTGGTAGAGTCTTTAGGATCCTTTATGTATAGAATCATGTCATCTTCAAATAATGATAATTTGATCTCTTCCTTTCTAAGTCATATCCTGTTTATGTATGTCTCTTGCCTTATTGCTATAACCAAGACTTCTAGTAATATATTAAATAAAAGTGGGGACAGTGTATACCCTTATCTTGTTACTGATTTTTGTGGAAAAGCTTCAAGTTTTTCTCCATTTAGTATTATGTTGGCTGTAGGCTTGTCATATATAGCCTTTATTATGTTGAGATGTTTCTTCTATTCCAAGCTTCTTTGGGACTTCTACCATGAAGGGATGTTGGATTTTGTCAAAGACCTTTTCTGAATCTGTTGAGATGATCATGTGATTTTTGTTCTTCAGTCAATTTATATAGTGTATTACATTTATAGATTTGCATATGCTGAACCATCCCTGCATCTCTGGGATAAAGCCTACTTGGTTGGGGTGAATGATCTTTCTAATGTAGTCTTGTATTCTGTTTGCCAGTATTTTGTTGAAAATTTTTACACATATTTTCATGAGGGAGATTGGCCTATAATTTTCTTTTTTTGTTCTGCCTTTGTCTGGTTTTGGTATCAGGGTGATGCTGGCTTCATAGGTGTTTGGTTGTATTCCTTCCTTTTCTATTTTATGAAAAAGTTTGAGAATCATTTGCGTTAATTATTCCATGAGGGACTGGTAAAATTCACTACTGAATCCATCTGGCTCTGGATTTTTTTTTTGGGGGGGGGTTGGGAGATTTTTTTTTTAATAACTGCTTGGATCCCTGCACTTCTTATAGGTCTATTTAAATAGTTTATCTCATTTTGATTTAAATTTAGTAGATCATATAAATCTAGAAAATCATCCATTTCTTTCATATTTTTGAACTTGGTGGAGTGTATGTTCTTAAAGTATGTCCTTATGAGTTTCTTTGATATCTGTTGTCATGGTGCCTTTGTCATCTCTCTTTGTTTTGGTCAGATTGGCTAAGGGTTTATCAATCTTGTTTATCCTTTCAAAGAACCGACTCTTTATTTCATTGATTCTGTGGATTGTATTTTTTTTGGGGGGGGTTCTATTTCATTAATTTCTGCCCTCATCTTTATTATTTATTCCTGTCTACTGGTGTTTGGTTTGCCATGTTCTTCCTTTTCTAAAGCCTTAAGATGAAACATTAAGTTATTTGCTTGTGACCTTTCTGATTTCTTAATATAGGCACTTAAAGCTATAAATTTCCCTCTTAGGACTGCCTTCATTGTGTCCCAAAGGTTTTGGTATGTTGTGTTCTCATTATCATTTGAGCCTATGAATTTTTTAGATACCTTTTGATTTCTTCAATGATTCATTATTCAGTGGTGCACTGTTCAGTTTCCATGATTTTTTGTATCCTCTGTAGTTTTTCTTGTTACTGATTTGTATTTTAATCCTATTGTGATCAGATAGGATACAAGAAATTATTTCAATTTTCTTATATTTGTTAAGATTTGCTTTGTGTCCTAATATATTGCCTATTTTAGAGACTGTTCCATGTGCTGCTTGGAAGAATGTGTATTCTGCAGCATTTGGATGGAATGTTCTATAGATGTCTGTTAGGTGCATTTGTTCTGTGGCATCATTTATCCAGGTGTCTCTCTATTTACTTTTTTGCTAGGATCACCTGTCGATGATAGTGGGGTACTGAAGTCACTAACTACAATTATGCTTAGTATTATCTGTGATCTTAAGTCTAACCTAATCGAGAACATCTCAAAACCAACAAACATTAACTATTATTGAGATATGGAATGAGACAGGAATGCCTACCATTGACATCACTCTGCTACTATGCTCTGGGTTTCACCTCCAATGCACATGCCAAGAAAAAGATATGGATGTGGATAAATGTGGGAAGAAGAAAACCTAATCACTGTGTGGTAAGGCTTTTGTCCATTGAAGGACAGTGTGTGGCAAGTAACACGGGGAATTTCCTGAGCGGAGGAGTGTCTTGTTACCCATGGTGGGTTGCTCAGGCCCTAACTTATAGTTGATGTACGGATGACTTGGGTCTTGTCTGTCCAACCTTCACTGGAAAAGTGGCCAGAGATTGAGTTTGACCACAAAGGCAATGGCTCAGTCAATTAAGCATACACTAAGAAGCCATGGACATAGATTCCCAGGATAGCTTCCCTGGCTGGAAGGAGGAGGCAATGCCAGCTGTGAACATACAAGGAGAGGGCAGCTGTGGGCAAGAGCGCTACTCCTTGCTAGACCCTGCCTGTGTGTCTCTTCCTCTGGGTGATTCTAATTTGTAACTTGTCTGTTAACATCAACTTTTACTTGGTGTCAGAAATCTTGGGTACAGTTGGCAGTCTAGAAAGCCATGCCTTTGACCTCAAGTATAGTTAAGTCCAGGTATTAGCCACAAATTATATAATTGTACATACAGAAAAATATACAAATACTAGTATATACTGAAATATAAGCACTGATGAATTACACTAAGATTTATTGATTCAAACTAAATATAAAATTGTTAAATAAGGCCTGATTTGGATCCCCAGTGTTCATGTAATAATGCTGGGCGTGGTGGTGCATACCTGTAATTTCAACACAGGGGAGGTAGAGACTAGCACATTTTAGGGCTCACCTGCTACCTAGTTTAGACAAACTGGTGAGCTCTGGATCAGTAAGAGATCCTACATCAAAACATAAGGTAGAAAGTGACTTAGCAGAACACCTGGCATCAAATATCTGACCTCCATGTGCACACACATGGGCATGAGCACCCACATACACATATGTGCTCACGTATATGAACATAGAAACACATACACACCAGACATGCACATGCTAAAAATATTACTTACCATATTAGTGTTACCATTAATAAACTGAAAATGTAAATGTAAAAATGAATATTTTTCAATAAAATCAAAAATATCACCTACCTAGGAATGGAGTTTACAAAACTGGGCAATTTTTGTGTATAAAATTATAAGCATTTTTGAGAGAAACTTAAAATTATCTGAATAAATGAAGAACTATGCTAACCTCCTTGGATTAAAGACATTATCTTTAATCTGTCAATATTAACTGTTCTATAATTCAGTGTAATCTCAACAAATATCCCAGATAACTTCTTTGTAAATATTGGTTAGTATATTTGAAAGCATAGGAGGAAATAAGCCAAGAACAGCCAAAATACATAGGAGGAGAACAGTTTGAAAGTTTCCTGACAGATACCAATATTCACTGTAAAGTAAATGTCTAATATGTCATTGTCATGGACAAACGAATAAAACAACAAAGCACAGTTGGTGATCAAAAGATAGGTTCACTGACATATTGAAACATAGCTGAAGACAAATGCAGCATTAAACAACAGGAGGAAGAAAATACCTTTCCTTAATAAATGGTGTGGAACAATCACATATCTCACCAAAAATCAATTCCAGACCCAGGTGTGAAAAGCAATACAAAAACATTTTAGGGAGTAAATATACAAGAGCACCTGTAGAATCTCATGACAAGGAAATAATTTTTAAACAAAAGTACTAAACACAAAGGAAAGTTGTAATAGATACCTTAAAGCACATCTTTTATCAGAAGTTATCACGAGCCAGGCATGGTGGCACTCTAGAGGCTGAGGAAGGAAGATCACCATGAGTTTAAGGCCAGCCTGAAATAGAATGAATTCCAGGTCACTGAAAATGACCATGACTGTAAGATGCAGACACTATTAGTATTGGGGAAACATAAATTAAAACAACTAGAGATACAAGAAGTGGTAAAAATAAAAAATAAAAGCAGCTCACCATTGGCTGTTAGATATGGACTCATTGGAAATGTCAGGCACTTCTGGAACGAACAGAAATGGGTGTAATCACTTTGGAAATAATATGACATTATTGTGTAGTTAAATAGATATTCAATGAGTCACGTATATACTGAACAGAAACAGATCAAAACCACTCCAGGCAGTGTTCTGCAGAAGCCAACTTGAATTTGCTGGGGAGAGCTGCTCGGAAACAGGTCTTCCTATCTCCACCTTCAGTTACTGCCTTGGTGGTTTGAAATCAGCCATGTGGGAAAATTTATACCTTGGAAGTAAGTAGGTGCTATAACTTTTCTCCTTGTAAACTCAGTTGTTAACCACAGACTAGCACATACCAGATCCAGGAAAAATGTGCAAGGATGATCTCAAAAACATTATTTCTATCATGCTAAAACTGAGACCATGCAAATGTCTTTCAAGAGCCAGTCATTGATAAATGCCAATACAATCAAATGCGATATGCACTGAAATGAACACTGTGGAGCTATACCTTCTAACATAGAAATCTTCTCCCAAACACAGTATCGAATCAACAACAAAAAAGAGAAACAAAAGGATTTCTCTGGTATGATTCTATTTATACTACTCTCAAAATTAATTAATGCTGAACAATAGCTCTTATGAATGCAAACTTAAAAGGTGAAAATTTGAAGAAAAACAAAAAATTAATAAAATAGCTATTGGGAGAATGGTCATGCTCAGAAAGGCAAAAGGGTCTACAATTGACAACCGAGAGTATGTGTTTACAGTAGACTGATTCATCTTGGCTGTGGTTATGTGTTTATTTTTTTTATTTATTTATTGTTTTAGGCAGAGACATACAGAGATAGACATGCAAAACACACACACACACAGAGCGAGTATGGGTGCACCTGGGGTTCTGCCACTGCAAATGAACTCCAGACACATGCACCACTTTGTGCTTTATGTGGGTACTGGGGAATGGAACCTGGGACATCAGACTTTGCAAGAAAGCACCTTTAAATGCTGAGCCATCTCTCTAGCCCAAGTGTTTATATTTCAATAAGCTGAATATCTGGCTTCCAGATAATTGTATAGAAGGAGCTGTACTCAATAGTCATCCTATAACCAGAAAGAGGATACATGCTTTTATAAAAACTCTTTAGAACATGCTTAGAATATGCTAACACTGGCTACAGATGGACACATGGTTTTCCTCATAGCATAAAATAAGATTTTACCAAGGTATCTGTGCAATGAAATAGCAGTCTTTAAAGGAAATACTTAACATGGCTTTCCAATTGGATATAAGAATAATGTATGGAGGTTGTCAATAAAAAAGTTGACAAAAGAATAATGCAAGATGCATTTTATATTCATTTAAGTCACTGTCTTTTCTCCTCTAATGCAGACTTGATCCAGTTCCTGGAATTCTGCAAAGCGGAGGAGCCTCGCAAGGATTATCTCCCACCATTCATTTGCTTGGTCTCTGTTACAGTCCACATTCTAGAGAGAAGTAACTGCTTCAAGGAGCATGTGTGCAAAGGACCTGAAATAAGCACATCTCAAATATCGCTGCACTGTAGAGATGAGTGTGCAGTATGATTGGGAAATGAACTAGCAGTGAGCCAACTGCCATCAAAACAAAGTGTTAGAAATTCTAGACTAACTCAGTGTTTCCATTTTACATTAATGCTAGTTACAGACATTGAACAGCAAAACTTACACCTTCAAGACCCCTTTGGAACAAGGAATCTGAATGCATGGTGTTTTCTTAGTTAATGCATTCGTGAAGTGCAAAAGACAGAATTGAAGTAGGGATATAATTTGCAGTTATTCTGGGATGTAAGATCAAGAAAGTAATGGGTTTTCCTGCCATAGCATCTGCTATGGACTGAATGTACACCTCAAAGTTCATCTGATAAAAACTTACAAGTGTTGAGAAATTGGACGTTTAAAGAGTGTTTGATCATGAGAGCTCTGTCTTCATGAAGCTGAATCATTGTTATCATTATGGGAGCTGAGTTAGTTATTGCAGGAGTCAGTACCTGACAGAAGAATGAATTCAGACCCTTTTCTTTCTCTTGCATACATGCTTTCTATCCATGAGATATTTTCTTTTCCTTTCTTTTTTAACAATCTAGAATCTTTATTTCTCTCTGAACAATCACCAAGGCTGGGCTCAAAGAGAACTAGAAGGCACAATAGTTTGCTCTGGGTTTATTATTCAGATTTTGGTGATTTGTCTTCTTGTGTGTGTGGTTTGACAAATACAAATTAAAACAAAAAAAAATCTACTTCAATGAAATCTAGCAGTTCAAGAAAAGGCTATCAGTTAGATTCTAGACATTTAAGATCTATGTCACAATTCAACTTCCAATGGCAAAAGCAGTAGATTTAGAATTGTTTTGCAATCACATATCAAAAGATAATGCATTCTATTAACACCATTTATTCAATTAACCATGCCAGCAAGAATCAATGTCAGATTTCCCAAATGGCAGTTTTTCCACATCAGATTATCGATACTCTAGAAACAATTTGGATATTTCCTATTTCCAAAATGTTTATCAAATCCTGTATCTTACAGGCTTTTGAAACACATACAAAATAATAAATATTCCACTGAATGAAATACACCAACTGTCAGTAATAAGTGATACATTCCTTTGGGGAAATGGCTGTTTAAAAAATCCAGTCTGTATATGCAAATAAGCAAGGAAATTCAGTCTTTTATTTTTCTTCTTCAAAAATCTGTTACTCCTAAAATATCATTCCACAAAATTGGAACTGAAGGACTGAAAGGTCAGGAGAGGAAGGGAAGGGGCAGAGTACACACCGTGAACACAAAGAGAATATTTTCTACCATGCTATGACCCAGCCAGAAGGCGCTCACCAGATGTAAGTACCTCAGCCTTAGACTTCTCAGCCCTTATAACTGTGTGTCTAATATATTTCTGTTCATCAGCAATAAGCTAGCTTCAGGCTGGAGAGATGGCTTGGTGGTTAAAAGTGCTTCTTTGCAAAGCCTGGCGGTCTGGGTTCCGTGTAAAGCCAGACACACAAAAATGGCACATTTACCTGGACTTGATTTGTAGTTGCAAGAGACCCGGAAGTACCCATTCTCATTCTCTCTCTCTCTCTTCTTTCAAATAAATGAATAAATATATTTTAAAAAATAAGCTAACTTCGGATGTCCATTATAATCATACAAAACTGACTGAGGCAGTATGCCCAAGACTATTCCCTTTGTGTCTTGTGTGTTAAGTAGTCACAGAGAGAAGAATCCTTTTGTGACTGGGCTCCCTGGTCCTTGGATTCACATCTGCATCCATTCTCCTTTTACAGGTTGAGTAGCAAGAGGTTGGTTCCTGCTTCTCGTACAGCCCCAGAGTGTCCTTAGAGGGGGCAATCCCTCTCGTGGGACAGTTGTGCTTTTTTCTCTGTCTCTGAAGGCTCAGCTGAACCAACCTCTTCAACCTTTCTGGTGATGTTAGGACCTACCTTCTGATATTTGACTATTTCTTGTTTTGAATGACTTGTATTTTCTGCATTAAATTGTGGGATAGTACAGATGGAAGCAAGAGTTTTCATTTAGTAAAATTCACTGGAGTAGAGAAATTTATACATTTTTTCATTATAATTGGCATTAAGTTGACATCCATTGTCCTAATTAGATTTTTTTTTTTTTTTAGGAAATTCTACTGTGTATTGGCAAGAGTCAATGCTGCCAGTGCACTGTCACAGGAAATGAAAATATGCAAAATCATATTTTCCTACTATCAGCATATAAAATACCGTGTTCTTATTTGTGGAATACATTTTCCTGTGACGAAGGCAGAGTGGGTGATACATGCTATGGCAGCCTCCAAGTCCTCATGTCATATGCTTCTAGGAAATACCAAAGGGAGAGTTGACTTCAACCAGTAAAATATGTTTTCAAGGATGAGGTAGATAAAACACGCAGATTCTCAGGCACTGTTTGTTCAAGGAATTCTGAGCATTACCCCGAATGGTTTCCTAGAAGAAATCTGTCCCTTGAATTCCCGAGAGCTAATAATAAAGTGAATTAGCAAATGCTGATTCACTAATACATTTGCTTGAAAACTACAGTCCCCCTGAGAACAGTAAGAAACCACCCAGGTGGAATTCATCACAGGTTTTTATCATCAGGGAAAACACATCTCATCTGGTAACAAGGGAGTCATTTCCTTGGGTGCTCCATGCTGCTACCTTAGGTGCAGAGAACCCCTTTAATGTTTATTTCCTGCCCCCCTTGGATAGAGAAAAATATAGAGTACATAGTGGGTTCTCAATGAGTATCTCTTGACTCTAGTTGTCAACCATGTCCAAAGCCACAAGGCAGCCAGCCTCTGGCTTCTTTGAAAGGACAGAAATGTTGACTGCGTAGTGAGCACTTACTGTGTTAATCCTGTGTTAGGCCTTCAAGTATATTGTACTTCATTTAATTCTCAAAGAAATTCTGGGAAATGGGTTCCCAATATGTAAGAATGTTTTTTGTTTTGTTTTGTTTTGTTTTTTGCTGAGTCACATAACCAAGATTCTGGGGTCCAGAAGACAGGGTTGGATGCTATCATATATTGTATATCCTACCAAACCAGATATCCAGAGACACAGAGTCTCCCAAGACCTTATCACTGAAGCAGACTTAAAATGAAACCAACATGGCTCAGAGAAATTTACGGAGAGGGTGTGGAAAGAATGTTAGAGCCACACGTTGGGTGATGATACACAGAGACATTTCCTACTACCCATAACTGATGGCTAACCCCACAATGCACGACCCATATACCCAAAAAGAAGGGTCCCTGTGGAGGGGGGAGGACAGGAAGGAGGCTAACAATGGTACCAACTTGACTGTATTCACTGAGTACTAAACTAATAATAAAAAAAAAAAGACTGAGGTACTTCAGGATTCAACAATGTTGTCCAAAAATAAAGCTTTAGAAATAATGGCAAGACAATTTGGCCTTTGCTTTTTTGTCAGTTTCATCAAGAACTCAAAAGGACAGCAATAACTGTAGAAGTCTGTCGTAATCCCTGAGATATAGCAATGTTTTAGCTCCAAAGGAGAAAAGTAACCTTAAAGATACCATCTGATGGAGCACACAGATTGTATGCCTAGATGCAGCAGCCCCTCCCAGTAATCTAAACACTTAGCATGCGCTCTGGAACCATTAATGTTCCCTGTATTCACTCTCCATCTGCAGACTGCCTCTTGAGCTAGACCCCATCAAGATCCCAGCAGCAAGGAAGATCCCAGAAGCTGTTCTTAAGCAGTGCTCCTTGATGTACAAATGCTGTTATTTTAATATAAGTTACAGTCTTTGCCCTCACCGGATAACTACTTCTCCTTCCAGTCAGGAAATTGGGTCTCCGTGTTATAGAGTCTGTTCCTAACTGTATCTGATCCAGTTCCAGATGACTGGTAGTTTTCATCATTTTGTTAGCACTACTATGGGGAAAAGAAGTTGACCTTGGATCAGATCTACATGGAAGCTCTACCTCTACCACTAGGTCTCTGATCTTGGGACGTTGCAGCTACTGAGTGGATATGGAATTGCATTCCTCTTCGTCAACTTCTCTGGGCACTTGTGCCCTCATACTACACTCCATTCACATGGGTCTGTGGGCTGCCATGTTCTTACATGGTGCCAATTGTCAGGCTCCATATAAGGAGTGGGGAACTTAGAGCAGAACCCCGAAGAGATAAGTTCTAAATCTGTTCCGTGGCAAAAGCTGTAAAACTTGGTGGCTGTCAGAGATCATTTATCTTCCACTGTGTAATGAAACAGGGTTTGTAACAAAAAAGAATGAAAGAAAGAATGATAACATCTGCAGAGAAGCTGAAAGAACTATTGAAAGATCTCCTGACTGTCTTTATATTGTAGATTGTAGGAATTAATGGTCAAATATAACCCTACTGTTCCTACAGTTGGTTATTGAGTATATATCACTACCCTTCAAGACAATAGATAAAGAGTTTGGGACAGGACACGATTTGCTCATCTGAAGCTAAGAATCATGAATAAAATAATATGCACTACTTACTTACTGAGTTTGTGCAGATCTCCTGTGGAATGTAGACCCTTCTTAGCAACCAGATTACCAACATCCCAGAATATAGAGACATAACTCTAAATGACACATAGTATTATAAAGGGCCATGTGGAGGACACTCAATCACATCAATGTAAAGCTTGTTCTCTTCGGAAGAAAAAGAAGTAGGCTCCCAGTTGACAAATGATGGGGACATGGAAAAGAACTGGCGGCCTTTCCCACTTTCTATATAGTGAAGTACAGAGCTTAGCCAAGGGTGTCATAGTGTTCTTTCATTACAAGATGAAGTCTACATATGTCCATGTCCCTATCAACATCATTATTCAGGAGAATAGATACGCTGTTGAAAATTGAAATGTCTTGAGTGAAAAATACATCTACAGGGTTTGGATGAGACCAGGTATTGCTTGTTCAATATTTCAAGCCCAGAAAGATGAGTTAATCCCTGGAGAAAACAGCACTGAACTCATTCAGAGTCAGCTGCTCTCATTCAGTAAGCCTCAATAGTTAAAAAGAAGGTTAACGGGTTGGGGAGGGGGGGACTGGATAGTATCTGCCTCTGAAAGGGGGAATGGCTCAGCAGGCTGATGAATGAAACCAAAGAGTTGTCTAGCTACAGAAACAAAATCCTGGATTATGAAACCAGTGTGTTGTATTTTTACAATATAGTAAGATACCTCATTTTATTTAGAAAAGCAAAAATGATCTATATTAGACACCCACTTTATTTCAGGCATGGTTGGATATGTTATATGTATTTATCATTTCACCTGACTTCAGGAAACCTATTCCAAGTTGGAAATTATAATTCCTAGTTTGCATATAGGAATTTGAGGTTCATATGAGAAACTGACCCAGCGTTGCAGGCAACCATCAGGCTTTACCCACAAAGTGAACCCAAATCTTTCTAACGTTTGGCTCATCCTCTTACTATCAGAGCCTTATGCCTGATTAAAATGATTGTTTACTTCTCAAAAGGCTTGTAACATCCATCACATCTTCAGAGTCTTTGAGAACCGAATGATATTGTGTGTGCAAAGCCTCTTTAAAAACGTGTGAAAGGAATGTATACATTTTAAGTGTTATTACCATTTCAGGTGATGCCTGTCAGGAGTTTTCACTGCAACGTTATTTTTAAAATATTTTTTGTTTATTTTTATTTATTTATTTGATAGCGACAGACAGAGAGAGAAAGAGGCAGAGAGAGAGAGAGAGAGAGGAGAGTGGGCGCGCCAGGGCTTCCAGCCACTGCAAACGAACTCCAGATGCGTGCGCCCCCTTGTGCATCTGGCTAACGTGGGTCCTGGGGAATCGAGCCTTGAACCAGGGTCCTTAGGCTTCACAGGCAAGCGCTTAACCGCTAAGCCATCTCTCCAGCCCCAAGTTATTTTTTTTTAAAGGTGGTGGTGTTGTAGTGCCACTGTGGGAAAACTTAAATACATCACTTTTCTAAGGACATTTCTGTAATTTCAGATTTAAAATTACTTCTTTTAAAACCATCTGCTTCACCTCACAGTTTCTATCAGAATGGAGAGGTTAGCGTGTCGCTGCTGGTTCTCTATTCCTGTGTCCCACACTCCTGTCTCCCTTCCCTCGTGGTGCCTCATGGACTTGGCACCTTGCTGTGTGATTTGCTCCATGCCCAGCTATGCTCCTGCCAGGATGCTATTACACACTTTTATAAATATTTGGTAATGAATTTTGTATCATCTTATAAAAGCTGTGTTACTTAAATCCTTCAAGTCTAGTTTCCTCTTCCACACAGAGGGTCAACATCAGAACTGACTTCATGGTGGACCAGGAAGTAAAACATGTGAAGTGCTTGTTGCAGGCACATGAGAAATGTTTATTTGTCAATGTTGATGCTGGTAAGGAGCTGTTTGCTAGTTCTTGTGTGATTATTTTTTCATGTTGTGTTTTCCTTTCTCATGCCTGGAGGACGCATCATTTCTCCTGTTATTTCTCTTCCTCACTCTTCATTCTTCATCAGCATTACAACCTCTCTCTCCTGTTCACTTTCTCTTGTGCATCCCCATGCAGTGTACTTGCACAAAGGTGCACCCGCTTTTCCTTCTGTTGTGTGCCTCTGCTGTCTCCTGGAAACTTAAAACTCTGTGGGTCTGGAGCTCCTTGCAGTTGCTTGGGCTTCTGAGGAAGCTCCACACACTGGATTCAGATGCCTGCGTTTTACTCGTTGTGCATTCACCTCAGTAATTCACCTCAATAATTTAAAATTATTTTAAAATGGGGATCTTACTAGTTACTTGCAATGATGACGTGATGGAGCCAGGCAGTGAAATATATAGTTCTTATGTGCATGTCTACTGTTGACTGAATGTGTTAGACTTAGAAAATTTGCCTATTTTGGCTTCCTGACTCTACAAACAAAACAAGTGTTCATCCTAGTGACATCTGTAAGGATTAAATGGGATAATGTACGTGAAAAAAAAATCTGTGTTATCTAGGAAAGTACCACATATAAATTAATGATTAACCTCTTGAAATGCATCATTATTTTGGAGAAAAGAATTCCATTCTAGGAAGATTCCCCCAGAAAGGACATATCCCTGAAAAATAAAATAAACACAGTGCTTTCCATGACCTGATTTTAAAGTGTAACAACTCACAGAAAACTCATTTGTGATTTCTGCATCAACAAGTATTAACAGCATCTTCCTGAGGCAGAAGCAATTGTGCCTTGAATCCTCTTCCCCTAACCTACTCTTTTGAGGTTATTAGTCAAAAGTCTTAAGTTAACCATAATATCTGCATCCCTTTCTTTAGGGAACCAGAATACAGAAAAGCCCATATGAATTTGGATTCATTTAATTGAAAATTGGAGTCAATCATGGAATGCTTAGCAATCATTTACCTTTGATCTATCTATTAGGTGTAATGTTTTCTTGAACGGTAACTGTTTAATTAATATTACCTGCTGACAAATGCAATAACTGTTTTTTGCACATGTTTGCGGTTAACCAAAAAAAGATATTTAATAATAATAATGGCTAGTACTATGTGATGGACATGGTTCTAAATGCTTAATAAAAGCATAAAAATGGATATAACCATTTTAAACATTCTTATCTAGTCATAGAATTTAAAAAGAAATTTATCTAAGCAAAATAAGGAATTATTTTAAAAGAAAGAAAGGAAGGAAGGAAGGAAGAAGGAAAGGAAGAAAGAAAGGAAGAAAAACAAGCTAGAGATGTAATTCAGTGGTAGAGTATATGCTTACC
This sequence comes from Dipus sagitta, assembly GCA_036346955.1. NCBI lineage: Eukaryota > Metazoa > Chordata > Mammalia > Rodentia > Dipodidae > Dipus > Dipus sagitta. Next base: position 331,255,694 of record CM070770.1, read on the forward strand.
ATACCTAAGACCCTGGGTTTGATGTCTAGCACTACAAAAAAAATCAAAAATTAAGCACCCACACATATCAGGGTATATAATAGGAAAATGGTTGAAAAATAAACCAAACACAAAACCCTAAACTCAACCAGAGAAACAATATTGATAACCCCTCTACTCAGATCAGAAACCCTTGAAAATAGAAGATAGATGGATTTTTCTAGGCAAAGAGAAAAGAAATCCATATTTCTATGTTGAATAGAAAATGTCACCAAATAGAAAATCAAATCTTTTGGAAGTAATAAAGAGTATGGGTGTTCACAAACATGTGGGTAAATATAAGAAATTTTATTTTCTTTATTTTTATTGCTTTTCCTAATGTCTTTATTAGTCAACATAATGTTGCCCTGAGACTAGTTATTATGAGACAAAAATGCAAATTTGCTTTTCAGAAATAGTCAATAGTTCATAGTTTTGATCATTTTAAAGCACTTTCATCCTAATTAAGCTGAATTTATGAAATAGTTCATTAATAGAATATGATAGTGCCTATAAAAGTTAGATAAAAGTTTATGCTCCTGTTTTAAGTTTCTATTAATTAATTCAGCCTAGTGTGTTCTGGCAGCCACGGGGTGGGCCTCCCCACCTGCTATATGACAGATTTGTTCAGAGGTCAAATTGTGTGTGTGTGTGTGTATTTCAACACCTTCAGCTGCAGTGCTGTTGAGATCTACTATAGAATTCAAGCTAAGAGCCTCAGAATATCTCATCCTGGATACTAAGGAGGAATAGAGAAGTGGAATGAGGAGGGGGATTGCAGGGAACAAGATAATATAGTAGCTGGGCTGTGCTTATGAATGAGATGCAGTGTTTGGGGGCTTGTTTACAGACTTGATGAGGGGATATGTCAACTCACATATCCATGGGGTCTCGTCTCTTTGGCTGCCATTTTGAAAAATAGCCCGTGATCCACACAAGGCTTGTTCTAGGTAAGTTTCTTCTGTTGAACAGGCTTCCTCCAGACACCAGCATGCTGGATCTACCTACCCTGTGGGTTCCTGGGTCCTCAGGCCACTGCAGTCCCCCAGGGATTCCCAGGCAACAGTGGAGATCAAGGTTGTGCACACATGAGGAGAGAAAGAATCACTCTCGGGAGACAGTTTTGGTGTGCAGCTTGGTTTATTGTCAGGAAAATGGGTTTATAAGCAGTTGAGGGTGGGAAGAGGGTCCTAAGGAGATTGGATGTACAAGGTTGCTTGCTGATGCCTAATTAGCATATGGGGACATTCATTCCAGCAGGTAGGCAATGGCAGGGGGAGGGGCTGTGCAAAGGTGCTGGCTGATACCATATAAGGAGTTTCCTAGGCAACTGGCCAAAGGCCACAGTATTATGGACAAAGCCTAAGTCTTATCTGAATGCCCAGGTATCCCGTGCTTGGAGAGGGGGTGGCCTTACCTCCTGCCTGTCTTGGGGTCTGAAATTTTGTCTGGGGGTCCAGGCTCACTACGACCCCCAAGAATGGGGGTTGGATCCTGGCTCACTGCAATCCCTGAGACTCCCCTGCTGGTCTGGTCCCCGAGCTATGATCGGTGGGTTCAGGCCGCTGCAAACTCTCCATAGCCTGGGGCCTTCCTGTCAGACAGCTTAGGTTTGCTTTAACCCAGGGCCCTGCCTATGTCCAACACTACTCCCTTATTTTCAGAACTTGATTCCAAAAGGTCTACTCAGGCCTTTAATTTTTTTAAAAAAGCAATAAACTGATTGTGCTAATCTTTTCTAAGATTGTATCTTTTTGCCTTTTAAAATATTTTTTTGAGAGAGAAAGAGAATTGGCATGCCAGGGCCTCCAGCCATTGCAATCGAACTCTAGACACACGCACCATCTTTGTGCACATGTGTGACCTTATGTGCTTATGTCATCTTATACTTCTGTCTTAGGTGGAATCTGGAGAGTCAAACATGAGTCCTTAGGTTTCGCAGGCAAATGCCTTAACCACTAAGCCATCTCTCCAGTTCTCTTTTTGCTCTTTAACAATTTAATTTAAAAAGTTTATTTAAGCCAGGCGTGGTGGCGCACGCCTTTAATCCCAGCACTCAGGAGGCAGAGGTAGGAGGATCACAGTGGGTTCGAGGCCACCCTGAGACTACATAGTAAATTCCAGGTCAGCCTGGGCCAGAGTGAAACTCTACCTCAAAAAAACAAAAACAAATTTTATTTTAAAATGTATATAACCCCCCACAATCCCCCCCCATCATCCTTTTCTTCCCTTTCCCTCTCCACTGAACCCCCTCTTCTTTCCAACTATTCCTTTTTCTATTTTATTTCTTAATTTTTCCCCTCCTTCATCATCCACGACAACATTTTGGTGGACTCAATATCATGTAGTTCTTGTGCAGTAACAATAGCCACTGTGAGCTTCATGAATACGACAACCACTTTGTGTCTGGAAAACAGTGTTCCAAAGCACTCCTCCCACCCTTTGTCCCTTGTTTCTTCCCACTACCTCTTCCTCTGATTTGTTTTGGAGGTGGCTTGGAGCATTTCCTCACACCCATAGGCACAGAAATGTTTTAGAAAGTGTCTTATTCCCACATGCACACACCTCTGTTTGGTAGTGAGTGAACATTGTTTCAGAATTGTCTAGGCTCCTGGAAGCAGTGCCCCTCTGGATGTGTTCTTTCTGAGTTTAACAAATAAAATAAGTCCTGAGAGGCACTAATCAACAGGGGAAGTACAGAAATTGGGATTGGACAGCAAGTCAAAAAATGGGAATTGGAGAATAACCAGGCTTGACATAGGTCACCAGATAGCTGTCCAGGCTACACAGAACAGAGTTGGTCTGGTGAATCCAAACTCACAGGGTGTTGCAGTTAGGTTTGAATTAGTGGAAGAAATTACCCAGCCAAGGGCAGCTTGTGGGGAAAAAAGAGTTTATTTTGGCTTATAGGTTTGAGGGGGAAGCTCCATGATGGCAGAGAAAACGATGACATGAGCAGAGGGTAGACATCATCTCCTGGCCAACATAAGGTGGACAATAGCAACAGGAGAGTGTGCCAAACACTAGCAAGGTGACACTGGCTATAACACCCATAAGCCTGCCCCCAACATTACACTGCCTCCAGGAGGCATTAATTCCCAGTTGCCATCAGCTGAGGAGACTAGCATTCAGAATACATAAGTTTATGGGGGACACCTGAATCAAACCACCACATTCCACCCCTGGTGCCCATAAACTGTTAACCATACATGGTAGAAAATACAATGCATTCAGTTCAACTTTAAAAGTCCCCATAGTTTTTGTCAGTCCTAATGATATTCAAACTTCCCCATAATCCAAGGTTTTTTAACTGAGCCATAATACCAAAAAGATCCCCCCAAGACCCATAATGACATAGAACAAACACTCACACTGCAAAAGATGGCATGGAGCATAGCAAAAAAATGTTCAACCAATACAATATTTAAAAAGGGCAAATATTAAACTCTGTAGCTCCAAGTGCAACAACTCTAGGCAGTGACAAATCTCCAAGTCTTATAATTCTAACCAGCAACACATGTCTGGAGTTCCAATTCCACCCCTCCATCTAGGCTACTCACAGTCCTTAGCAGCTATATCATGGTCCTGGCATTTCCACTGGGTCTGCACTGCAATCCATGGTTCATCCTCATGGCTCCATGGGGTCTCCATGCAGGCATCCAGCAACCCTGCTTCACACTGCCCATGGCCATTTCCAAAACACAAGACCGTATTGCAAACTCAATGACCTTCTCGTTCCTGCATTTCTTATACTCCACAATACCAGGTAGGGTGCCAATTTGATAATCCATGGAGGAATAAAGCAGAATTTGAAGAACAGGACACTCCTTGAGCACTCAGACCCCTTCAAAAGAGTCAACAGTCTTCCTGTTGCCCCAGTGCAGGTCAGCTGGCCCAATCTCAAAGGTTGTAATCTCTCACTTGCAGCTGAACAGGCAGCAGCTCACCCAAAGATCTCATTTTTTTCTGTGCCATATCCCTCTGCTCACACCAGTCCATTTCTGCACAATGCAACCCTGCACAACACCTCAGGACCTGGCTATAACAGCAAGCCTCTCACACAAAGTGCTTCTAGCCCAGTCCAAACAAAGCTCTTTCTCACCCCCATAAGCCAAACCTCACAGTCCATAGTTCTTACTGCATTCAGGTCTTTCAACTCTGACCAGAATAGTCCATCAAGCTGTACTTACAACACTGCAAGGAGTCTCTTAGGCCAAGGTTTCAAATCCTCCCACATTCCTCTTGAAAATCAGCTGCCAAAGGCAAGGCCACTCAGTCAGGTGTCTAGCAGCAACCCCACTCTTGGTACCAGCAATACTGCTGCAATCAGGTTCACACTACTGATAGAAATCACCCAGCCAAGAACAGCTTGTGGGAAACAAAGGATTTCTTTTGTCTTAGAGGTCTGAGGGGGAAGCTCCATAATGGCAGGGGAAAATCATGACACGAGCAGAAGGCGGACATCATCTCCTGGCCAACGTCAGGTGGACAAACAGGAACAGGAGAGTGTGCCAAACACTAGCAAGGTGACTCTGACAATACACCCATAAGCCTGCCCCCCAAAATACACTGCCTTCAAGAGGCGTTAATTCCCAATTGCCATCAGCTGGGGAGACTAGCATTCAGAATACCTAAGTTTATGGGGGACACCTGAATTAAACCACCACACGGGGTATGTCTGTATATGCCTCTGGTCAAGGCGCTTCACTTCTAAGTTCCAGTTTCTTCCCCTACAGAGTCAAGCCAGTGGTAATTACCAATTTGAGGGGCATAGAAGTTTGCGATCCTTCTGAGTGCTTATACGGCATAGCACAGTGGTTCACTGTGTGTGGTGACTGCTAATTTCTAATCATCACCTGTTTCAGTGCATTTTTTTTTTTCTCTAGAAGTTTCAGGCTTTGTCCTTTGCCATTCCTGAACAAGGGGAAGGAGGAGCAAAACCCTTGGGCAGGGGGGATTTGAAACAGCTTGCTGTGAACAATGTGGCACAGCCCCGATGTTCCAGGATCACTTCTGCGGATTCTGTCTAACGCTCACACTTTCCATGGCTCATCCTTTGTGGAGATGTGCTGTTCTAAGGAGTTGGAGAGCTTTATCTACAGAGTCTAGCAAAGCATCCCTTGCTTGAGGAGCCTTGCTTGAATTTAAGAAGTCCTTGATAGCTTATTTACTCCCCAGTAGTGAGTTAAGCACCTCTGGATGTGGGATGAGACAAAAGAAAATATCCCAGCCCCTCTCCTCAATTAACATGTATGTTTTGTAATGTCTATGATTTTTCTTCAGGAATATGACGGTCTTGGACCTCAAAGACAAATCTTCCCAGAGGTTAAGTTTGAAATATTGATAACATTATATGTTTTTAAGAAATTAAAATAGAAAAACTAGCTGGTTCTGATGATAAAGGCTTACCATCTCTGCATTTGGGAAGCTGAGGCAGGAGGATCCAAATTTGAGAACGGCCTGGGCTATAAAATAAAACCTTGGCTCAAGAATATTTCTTATACCACACATCTAAAGGCTTGATTTTTTTTTTTTTCTTACTGAAACTCTTGGCAGGCTTGTGGACAGAGGGAGGGTGCAGAATGACCATTCTGAGCTTTGGGCCCTTTGGGGTCACTTCTCAAGCTTCTGGCTTCTCAGACACTAGCCAGTTTCTCTGGATTCTGATTTAATTGGCTGCCAGGTTTGATGTGACTTTCAGTAACATTTACTTCCTTCCTGTCAAGTTCTGGGCTGCCTGATTGAAATCCTGCTCACATTTTGATTAATTTTGGCCTATATTTATTCAGTGTACTCTCACAGTGGAATTAACTATCTCTGGGGGCCCCACTGCCAAGACATGGAGCACAATCAGTGGGTATACCTGGGGCCCTAGAATGGAGTGTTGCTTTCCCGTGGGCCATTTCTCAAGGGATGTATTTGTCACCAGAGAGGGGAAATTCTTCACCAGATTTATACACACATGATCTCTAGTAATGCAAAAGGTAGTGAGTGCCATCAATCTTGAGAAAACCTTGCGGACAATGCTATCTGCAACCTTTAATATCCTTACACTTCTTGCCTACCAACAATATTCCTCCTTGTAGGAAAATCTGGGCTGTGTTCTCAGAACTCAGAAGGTTGGCAGAGAATGTGGGTCACCTGGTAATCAGTCATAAAAATGTAGATTCCATTTGCTATCAAGAGCTGCATTTTTCTTAAATGTAGAAATCAAGGTCATGTCTTCTGAATATTGGAGAATCTTGGTAATCCTCCCACATGCTGGACACTTGATTAACAGTACAAATGAAGCCAACATCCCAAGGAAGATTCTCTTCTTCTAAATGGATCACACATTAATCATTCTAAGTGGTGAACTTTAATCCTAGAGAAATTGCTTGTCACCATGAAGTCTAAGGGCATACTCACATCTGGTTGGAACCACAGTGTGATGAAACCAATTATTTTAGGAAGTGCTTCTCTGCAATCGCCCACATTATAGCTCTTTTGGCTTATTAAACATTCCACTTATGTGAGAGTATATCACAAATTGAAATCTGAACTTTGGAGGCTTCCATTTTCATAAGAAGCAAGTAGTAAGACCTATTGTCACTTAACCATGGCTGTATTTTGTGCTACCATGTAGGGATCATATATATTGTCTCCGTGTTTTTTTTTCCAGACTAATTCTTCATTGGCCATAATTATATTTCATGTTATCCTAAGGGAATCATCTATGATTCTGATAATTTAATTCAAGTTTTTTCTTTTGCTCAGTAGTGAGGGGTTGGTTATCAGCATTTACGTGTGGACTCAGTTGTAGATGCCTACCTCTGAATACTTACAGATTCACGGCATGGCATTAAGAAGTCTGTCCAGTATCCCTTACTTGGATAGGCATGTCAGGGCTAGCATCATGGCAGCAGACCAGAAACTTAGGAGAACAGCCATCTAGAGAGAGCTCCCACAGGGAGAAGGATAGCTGAGGATACTACTGCAAGGGCAAAGTCCAGATTTTAAGTTGTCTTCTGTCTTGCATGAAAAATTCTCCTTAATTACTGATGATATCTTATATTTCTAGAAGAACTACAAATATTTGTTAGTGGTTAAGACGTGCAGCTGATCACATAGAATGTGCAGTGATCAACCCCACCGAAGATCTCATGGATCTCCAACTCAGTCCGGCGTGAATCAACATCCTTGACCTATCGCTATTAGGTAATTACCATCCCGCTGGGGACACTCAAGGAGGGAGGTAGTCCCAAATTCTATAGGCCTGTCTTAGAGGAGAATGATACCAGCAAAAGTTGCTGGTGGCCAAAAAAAGAGATGGAGGGAAAATGGCTGACATCAGCTATTGGTTGCTTTTTTCAGATTAAAGAGGAGCTTAGGAGAGCCGGTAGCAAGGCCCTCACATAGAGAAGATTCTACATTTTAGAGAACACAGGTGACTGTTAGGGGCACAGACATGCTGACCATCCTTTTGCCACATCTGTCTATCTCTCCTTACCAAACAAGGATGGGTCACTGAGAGCTGTTTTACTACAGTGCTCTTCAGTTGAAACATCGCCTGGATAAGAGGGTAACCCTGTTTATTACATGCACTTCATTAGACAACGTCTTTGCCATAGGAAATGTGAGTTATTCCCATTTTTTTACTCTCCTTTCTAGTTTAACAACCATTCTTACTTTGAAAACTTGCACATGTGGATTCCCCATTTTGGAGCAGCGGAAAGGACAGAGGTTTAGGAAATCGATTTGCGTTTAAAAGCCACCGCCAGTCACACAAAGTGTTTGATTGATTTCCTTGTGGGTGGAAAGCAGCATCCAAGGGTCCCCTTGTTGGGAAGACAGTGCTAGTTCTAGGAGAGTGTGGATTTGAAGTTCCAGGTACATAATCAGTTCTTCACAAATGCTAATTCTTTATGCTTTCTTCATTTCCAAAGTTCCACAAGGCAGAAGCAATTTTGGACTTGAGTGCCTGTCCATGATCATGGTAACTGAGTTGTCATTCCTCCTTGTAAATTGAGTTTTATTGAAACCCACATTCATTTCATATTATCTCTGGCCTCCTTCTTGTTATCATGCAAAGTTGAGTAGTTGTACCCTGGGCTCTGTGTGGTTCCCACAGTCAAAATTATTTCTCATCTGGCCCTTGTCAGGAAGTATTTGCAGACCCCAGGCTTGGAGCAATGTTTGGACTGAGAGGAACCTGATTTAGTAAGCAAGATTTTGATGTATTTTTTCTATCAACTGATCCTTTTCTCAGCTCTTCTTTAATGTACCTCTTTAAATTCAAAGTTGATTAATTTTAATTCTCTTTTTTTTCTTTACTCAGAGTTAAAATTATTTTCAGATAGACATTTAAGTAGCTACTTTTTATAAATAAAGATTGACGAAAGGTATTTATAACTGTGATCATATCCCTTTCCTCCTCAGAGTAGGCAGTTGAGTTTTGACTAATTTGTTTTAAGGATAGACTTTCAAAAACTTCAGTCGAGCCCACTTTCTATATGTATGCACGTGGCTATAGACGGGAAAGATGGAGGGCTGGCATTGTGAATTATTCATCAATGTTGAAATTTTGCTAAGTAAAAAAAAAAAAAGCTTATTGAGGAATAGGCTTTGCTTTTTTGAGTCATAAATGTCCATACGTCATAAGGTTCCTCTCTGTAAAAAGTCCAAGATCAAGAAAATATGAGTTCATAAGCCATCCCTACCTAACCAAGAGCAAGTGTTACTATTAAGTATGTGCATAGAAGCTTAAATATTTCATAGGCTCGGTTATCTCACAGGCCTACCCTAATGACTAAGTTGAGTATAATCTTGTGAGGACAAATAACAAGAATTATTTTCTTATAGTAAGTGTTGCTTTCTGGAACACTGGGCCATTGATTCCAGCACCAGAACCCTGGACCCTGCCCATTTTCATTATCTTTCTTGGCCATTCTGAGTGACCATCTAAACTGTAAGTCATGAATCTCTTCTTGGGCTTTGAGTGAAATGGGCTCAAAAGCCAACTTGTTCAAGCAGATACTAGATCATCTACTCATGGACATGATTCTAATGTTTCTCCTCTGTCTCTCCTCTATTGACTCCCCTTTGTATTGTGTCAGCATGCGCCTGTGCTGCTCTGTATGTATGCTTCCAAATGTTTCTCCCTGGGCCCAGCTACTTCCTGGTTTTCTTAAGAAGCTTCAACACTGGATGATATTCATCCACTCAAGTCCCTTACCGCCTCAGCTTCTTTCTTAAACAGTCTTTAAAATTAAAGAACAATGTAACACAAAAGCAAAGATTTTTCAAGTCTATTCACTTACATAGAACAGTCAAGATACAGAAACTTTCTATCATCACTCCTTTCCCCAAGTTCTCTTGTGCTCTTTTACAGTAAGAAATTCTTTCCATGTGTTGGCCATGGTTCTACAGCCAGGGCTCTCACTTCTATCCTTCTAGTTCCTTTTCTTTTTACTGAATTTTATAAGTAAGAAATTAAGCAATCCTGATTCCTTTAGATTGAGCTTCTCTTCTGAATACAGTCTGAGACTCATCTACATTGCTACATGCATCAGTAATATACAACCTCTTCACTCCTGAGGGTTCTTATTAATTGATTTAATTATTGGCTTTAATTAAATCTGTAACATCTCTTTGCCTTTGCCAGACACCATAATCTAGCCTTAGAAATGACAAGCATCAGACTCACAGAGCCTGCCTACACAAGGAGGAAGGGGGTGTGTATAGAATGTATACAGCAGGGAGTGGGAGTCTTGGGGATTATATTCAAATTTTATGTAAATGGTGTGCCTGTTTGTTTGAAGACAAAGTATCATGTAGCCCAGGCTGATCTTGAACTCATTATGTAGGTGAGGAAGGGGTGACCTTGAACTCTTGCCCCTAGCTCCCAAGTGCTGGGATTATAGGTATGTGCCAGTGTGTCTGGCTAATGGTGCCTTTTAATGAGGAAAAGTTTCAATTTTTAGTAAAACAACCCATGAAAATGGTTTAGTGATTTTTATCTCGTGCCTAAGACATATTGGCTTTTCTATATGTTATAAAAATCGACCATATTTTTTTTCTAGAAGTAGTATAGTGTCAGCCTTTATATTCAGACCTAGGATACAACTAAAATTTTATGTGTATAGGTGCATATAATGTGAGGTTGGAGTCAAGGTTCAATTTTTTCCCAAGTCATTTAAGCACAATTTAGTAAAAATATTTTTCTTCCTCCACTAAATTACTTTGATGCCCTTGCCAAAAAAATCAATCTCTTCCAACTCTCTTTATATTTCACTAATCTACCTGACATACTTGATGTCAATATCACACTCTCTTGATTAATATAACTTTAGTGTAGACCTTGAAGCCAAATAAAGTCCTCCAACTATGCTCTCCCTTTGAGGACTGCTGTGAAGACACTGGGTCCTGCTCATGCTTTTTCAGGTACATGGGAGAGGGTCTGTGTACGGGAGCTGGGATGGGTGGAAATTCTTTGTATCTTTGCCTCATAATGTTTCTGTCCTGTCAGAGGAGCCCACACTTGCCCTTTAGCCATGCATTACCCATTGTGTGGGGCCACTTGCTCTTTCTTGCAAGTGTATGAGCTGTTACACTTCTTGGCTCTGAGAAGAGAGACACTTTCTTTGACATTTTAAGCTAGTTATTGTTCTGAGATCACAAGTCTCTGGTGGACCTAAAGGTACTGTGATTAGTAATTTAAGCATCTATTCTTTTATTTGGAATGGAGGTTGTCATAGGTTCTATGATAATGTCCCCTTTTACCACCCAGACACAGATTGTCACCTTATAGTCATTTGATTTAATAATTTTTGAACTTTATACAGGGATGTAAAAATGACACACTGGCTGGGCATGGGTATGCATGCCTGTACTCCCAGCATTAAGGAGTCTGTGGTGGGTTGGTCATGAATTCAGGCCCAGCCTGGGCTACATAGCTTGTTTGAGGCCATCCTGCAAAATGAGACCTTCTGTCATAAACGAATAAATAAATGTGATACACATTACATAGGAACTATACCGCCACCTTTGAGTTTGCATGTTTTCCTGGGCTGGGGATAAGTAGCAAGATATTGTCTAGCAATGTTAGACTAGCACATACTGTCTTGCAAAGTTAGACTAACACATGAGTGGCCCCTATGGGATGTGGAAGGGAAATAGTAAGACTTCAGAGGCGGGAGAAATATCTTAGTGGTTAAGGCACAAAGCTAAAGGACCCAGGTTCAATTCCCCAGTACCCACGTAAGCCAGAGGCAAAAGGTGGAGGATGCATCTGGAGTTCGTTTGTAGTGGCTGGAGGCCCTGGCATGCCCATTCTCTCTCTCTCTCTCTCTCTCTCTCTCTCTCTCTCTCTCTCTCTCTGTCTCTCTCTCTCTGTCTCCCTGCCTATTTCTCTTACTCTCCCAAATAAATAAAGAAAAAATTTAAAAAGACTTCAGCATACTATACTGCTAAACTAGGATGTCAGTAGGTTAGATGCATTTTTGATCTGTGATGTTTTTTTTTAAATATTTAATTTATTTACTTATTTGACACAGAAAGAGGGAGAGATAGAGAATGGGCAAGCCAGGGCCTCCAGCCACTGCAAATGAACTCCAGACATGTGCGCCCCCTTGTGCATCTGGCTAGCATGGGTCCTGGGGAATTGAACCTGGGTCCTTTGGCTTTCCAGGCAAATGTCTTAACTGCTAAGCCATCCCTCCAGCCCTGATCTGTGTTATTTTTAACTTACAATGAATTTGTCCAAACAAAACTCCAAGGTAAGTTGAGAACATCTGTGCCAGTAACTTATGCTGATGTGGTCATCTTAATCTTTATATTTTCTTACTTTTTCTTGATCACTTTTATCAAAGATTTCTCAATCATATTCATCTTTTCAAAGAAACAAATTTTAGCATTGTTAGTTTTCCTCTGATATTTTCTGTGCCCCTTATTTTTAATCTTTTTGTTTCCTTTCTCTTACTTTGGATTAGATTTGCTTTCCCCATGTAGCTTCTTAGCATAAAAGCTTAGATAATTAATGTTGAATCTGTTTTGTTTCTGATAGAATCATTGGTGGCAATGCATTCTAAGGACTTCCTTAACTTCATCCCACAAAACTCACCATTTTGTGCTTGCTGTCATTTATTTCAAAATAGTTCCCAATTCTCCTTTCTTCATTGGCCCATGGTTAACTTAGAAAGATATTCCAGTTTCCAAACTATTTAAATTTTTATCATTCTTATTATTGATTTTTAATATTCTCTTTAGTCTGAGAATATACTTTTAAACATTTAAAGCTTCAATTTGAAATTTATTGAAACTTGGTTTCATGATCCAGAGTATGGTCTGTTTTTTTGGTAACACTACTACATACCTGAAAAGAGAATTTAGTCTGTCAGCATTGGGTATATTATACAGATGTCAGTTGGGTCACACTGTTTTCCCTTCCTGTCACTGTCGTCATCATTTTTCTCTTTTCCTTCTTTTGCCTACTTGTTTTGAGACATGAATGTTCATGTCTCTGTGGTGGTTAGTCTTCTTGTCAACTTGACTAGATTTGGAATAGACACACCTCTCAGAACATCTGAAATAGGCAGGAGAGAAACAGAGAGAGAAAGAGAGAATGGGCTCACCAGGGCCTCGAGCCACTGCAAATGAACTCCAGCTATGAGAATGTTTCCAAAGACATTTAACTGAGGAAGGAAGACCAGCCCTGAATATGGGCCACAGCTTTCCAGATGCCCAGGGTCCCTGAATAAATAAAAGGGAGAAAGCTAGTTGAGTGAGCATCAGAATCTCTATCTCTCTCTCTTTGCTTCTTATTAAAAATATACTTATTTATTCAGTTGAGAGAAGAAAAAAGAGGAGGAGGGGGACGGGAGAAAAGTTAGAAAGGTATAGAAAAGTAAAAAAAAAAAAATGTAGAAGAAGAAGGAGAAAGAGAGAAGAAAAAAGAGTAAGAAGGGAAAAGAGATCCAATGGGCACGGGCACATCAGGGCTTCTAGGACCTGCAAATGAACTCCAGATTCATGTACCACTTTGCATATCTGGTTTTACATGGGTACTGGGGAATTGAACCAGGGCCATCAGACTGTGCAAGCAAACAAATTTAACCATGGAGCCATGTCTCCAGCCCCTCTCTGTGCTCCTTGGTCAAGGACACAATGTAACTAGATGCCTCACAGTTTGCTGCCACAGCCAAGAGTGGCTCTGGCTGACATGCCTTTCCTACCACGATAGACTGTGCCACCACATTATGAACCAAATCACCTCTCCCTTCCTTAAGCTGTTTTCCTCACATGTTTTGTCACGGTAACAATAACTAATACACTCTCCATCTGCTTTTGTCTGGTTTTAAAAGTGGATGAGCAAGCAGATAGACATGAGATAACCCAGAAAAACTGCAGCTGTATCTTGTTCACTGTGTCTGCTGATGGTCAGAATGTTCCAACGTGGTTAAACACCCTTGAAGTTACAGTTTAATTCTTTTCCACTGCATCAGAAACTCAGGTTCCAGGATGCTTTCCCACTTGCCCCACATGTATACTAACAGAAGGACTACATTTTCAATGACCCTAGCTTCACTACAATAGTTGCACTGTGGATCCCACTTGTTGGATTTTCAAGAGGATCCTGGGAAGAATTACCCTGAGGAAGACCTAGTCTAGCATGACCCAGTAAACCATGATGTGGAAAGAACAGAAAGTTACCTTATCTTCATGAATATGCCACCCCACCTTAGCTCCCTCCCTCCCTCTCTCCCCCATTTGCAAATAAATAAATAAAAATATTGTAAACCCCTCCCCTCAAAAATCTTAAAACCCATAATGCACAACCTAATGGGGTGCTATTGTCCTCCAGCATCTTATCCTTTATTTCCTAAATGAGCTTCTGCTTAAACTATCTGGGTCTCTTGAAGGACTTCTTTTCTTGAAGATAAGAACCAAAGTAAGAGAAACCTTCTCCTAGAGTGGCTGTTTGAATCAGAAGTTCCCCATAAACTCACATGCTCTGCTTGCTTGGTCCCCAGCTCATGGAAACTTGGGGGTGGAACCTTACTTAGGGAGGTGTGTTCCTGGAGGTGGGATTAGGGACTCTTGCGTGTGGCAGAGGTGATGTCCAGCTTCTGCTCATGCCATGCTGACTCCAGCCATCATGGAGCATGTGCTGTAAGCCAAAAGAAAAAAAAACAAAAAAACAAAAAACAAAACCTAAACTAAACTAAACTTTCCTCCAATCAGCTGGTTTTGGTCAGATGTGCTGTCCCACCAATGAGAAGGTAACCACAGCACCTAGTGGCAGTGTATTTTTGCTTGTCCTGTGAAACTCTTTCGTTAAGAATGTACATATCTAAGGCTGACAAGATGACTTAGCAGTTAAGGCACTTGACTGCGAAGCCTAAGAATGCATGTTCAAATCTCCAGGTCCGATGTAGCCAGACACAATAAATACTGCCTTTTAACTGTATTACTTAGTTCATCAGATTAATATTAACACTTAATATCCTGCTGATATGGCAAATTTTGTCTCTCCCACCAAACTCTTTATTTATTTATTTTTTCTGTACTTGGTTTACTTCCAAGTCTAAGCTCTTTGTTTTTTTCTAGGAGTTACCCAGAATAGCAGCTGTTCAAATACCCCCTAGAATTACTGAGATGTGGCTATACCATAAATTTAAATTAGACTGAAGTCAACTGGATGAACTCCCTCTCTAACTTCTCATATACTACTAACATCTTTCGCATTTTGTTAATATAGTTTATTTGGAAAGGGATTAGAAAACAGTTCCCGATGCTTTTGCTTGTTTTTTTTTTTTTTTTTTTTTTTTTCAGTCACCTCTGGATTCACTGCCAGCAAGTTTCTGGAGCCCAAGCAGCATGGAAGTGCCTTGCCCCTGTCTTCTCCCTTGTGTTGTGCCTTCCTCTGCTAAGTTTGTGACTGGATTGGCCAGACTATCAACCTTTCACTCTTCCTGTCACTTTTTCTCTTTCCTCCCTCTCTCCTTCTCTCCCTATGTCCCTTCCTCCTTCCTTCATTCCTTCATTACTGGGTTTTTTTTTTTTTTTGAGTCCTTGGAAATTTCAGTGTCTCAGCAACCCACCTTAAACTATAAGTCTTGACTGACGTTTTCTTGTTTCTGCCAAGTCTCCCTTTCATGTAAACTTGTATTTCTGCTTGTATAGACCAGGTTTGGAAACCACCAGTCTCCCTGACTTATTTTAGATGGCAATTTATTTTTGGAATTCAATTCATCATGGTTTCCTTGCCTCAAAACCTCTTTGCTAGGCCCATAGAAAATGTAATTAATATTTTTCCATGTTTTTCTTATTGTTACCATGGGAACAAAAGACTTACATATAGCTGTACTCTGAAACCAGAGCCTCTTCAATTTTTTTTTTCTTGAACGCACTCCAATTGAGCTCTCTTTCATTCTGAGAACTCAGCTAAAACATTTTTTGTCAAAGTCAACAATGATTTCCATGTCACTAAATCCAATAGTCAGTTCTGCCTTCCTCTTATTTTATCTATTTGACCACATACCATAATTGACCACATCCTTCTTTAAGCTGTACTTCACTTAGCTCCTGGAATATTAGCCTCTATTGATTCAAGAGGATATCTTGAATCATGGCCAAGTGTGTGTGTGTGTGTGTGTGTGTGTGTGTTCTAGTCTTCCCTCTAATTATTGGAGTGGCCCAGTATTGCACCTCTTCTGTATTTATGTCTACTCCTTAAATGATCTCATCTAGTTCTTTTATGACTCTGATTTATATTTTAAGCCAGTATTTGTTCTTGAACTCCAGACTTTTATTTCTAACCACCCACTTAAGATTATAATATGTAACACACATCTCAAACAGCATTATCGGAATGAAACTTCCTTGATTCTTTATCCAAGTCTGCTTTCTCTGCACCTATTCCCTGAGTGTGCATGGAATATCATTCCTTTAGTTGCTCAGGTCAAAATCCATGAATCCTTTCTGATTTCTCTTTTACTAATAATGTGCAGACGACCCGCTAACAATCCTGTCACTCTGTTCTCTCATCATAGCTAGAACCCCAACACCCTGGGAATCCCCTGAGGTCATCCTATTCCAAACCACCATTCCAGGATTATTCCAATGACTTCCTCAGCAGTGTCCTGCTTCCAGCCTTACTTCCTGCCACACCCAATCCCAGCTTCATACTATTCTCAACAAAGCTCTGAGAAATTCTGGTAAAGCTTCAATCAAATCATCTTATTGTTCTGCCAAGAATTCTCTAATGACTACTTCTCTCACTCAAAGCTGGAATACAGCCTCTTAGTGTATTGAGAGACATCATTTGCCCAGGTCCCTGCTGCATCCTTAGTCTCCCTGATGTCCTCTCTCCCTTGCCCATTCTGTCCCAGGTATGCTAGTCTCCTTGTCCTTCACACATAAACACAATCTCAGTGTTGGTCTTATATATGTCATTCTCCTTTGCTGGAAAACATTCTGTCAGCAAGCCTCATGTGTGTCCCCAACTTTCTCTGAGCATCTAACTACATATCATTTTATTAACCAACCCTTTTCTGACTTCCTCTGTGAGCAGTAACACCCTCTGTAAGACCAACTCACTCTGCCTTTGCTCCTTCCGCCTCATTGTTCTTAAAACTTTAATCTCTTTGTAACATGATATACTTACTTGATATTGACCTACTACTGTCTTTCTTTCCCCCTTGTAAATAAAGTATTCTCAGTTACAACAAGAATTTTGGGGCATGTGTGTGTGTGTTCATCATTGTATCACCAGGGTCTAGAATGATTTTAGGTATACAACATGTGCTCAATCACTATTTAATGAATGAATGATCAGGAGACCCCTTTGATCCTTTCCACTATCACTATCATAATTTGTGGCTTAGGCTCACATTTCTTCCCAGTAAGTGCTGTAAAATGTTGAGTTGTGATGGCATCATTTGGGAAAGGCCACTCCAATATCATTTTCACTGATTTTCAGGAGCCAGTAGTTAGGATCTTAGGAGGAGACATATGTTATAACAAACATGTCTGTGTAAACCTTTTAGGCTTGCTGTCTTTTGCCTCACCTTGGTGTCCCTATCATCAAGTCTTTTACATTAGATCATGAGTTGTCCATTACCTTGCAATACTTTCCTGCTCCGCTTTAAGCCGCACAGGTCCCAGGAGTGCCTCCAAACCTTCTCAGCAAATGTGCATCACCATAGATTAATACCCATATTCTAATGCAACATTGAGTTTAGGGGCAATTTATAGCCAGGGGCATGTATTAGAAATTTAAATAGAATCAAACTGTGGATAATAACAAATATATATCTGTAACCCCCCCCCCTCTTCCTCTATACAGGCAGAAATCACAAGGCCCCTCCCCGGGCATTCAGGTGACAAGTCTTATCACGTTTCTGATTCTGTCTAAGATTATCTGAGATACCAGCTGTACTCTCTCAGTTACTTTTACTCAAATATTTGAGTTGATTTTATCTCTTCCTTCCTCTAGAAACTTCAATGTCATCCATTACAAAATCCTGCAACTCTGTCTTCAAATTATACCCAAATTGCAACACCAACCTCACTGGTCTCTTTGCATTTTAAGCCACCATCTTCTATGCTTCCTGGGCTTCAGCTTTCTTTTTCCAAAGCCTAATACCTCTTGAGAGCACCTCCATCTCAACATTTTAAGTCTATGGGTTTTGTAAATCTGTAGTAAGTGTAGAATCACTATGTGACTTTTCCTGGGACAATATTGTCTGTTCATCACAGATAAGGTACCAACAGAAGACCAAAGAATTCCACCAAGTTTAGCTTATAGAACTGATGAGTATATTGGGATTACTTACGGGAGCATGGGCGAAGGGTTACTTACCGGATAATGAGTAATTCAAAGATACCTAAATTAGCATAAAACCCACCCCAGCACAGACGTGATGATTCACCAGAAGCTCCATCTCTGGAGTTCCTGCTTAGTTTTTGATTATCTCCGCCAAAGAAGAGAGTCTTGTATCTCCCAAGAAATTGTGTACTTCTTTGTAACCTTGAAGAGGGGCTTTGTGAACCTTGAAAGTTTCTGAGCTTTCTAAGCCTCCTAAGTTTGATTAGCTTTCTGAATGCTGTGAGGTTCCTTCCTCCATCTAGGAGGGCATTTCCAGTTAAGACAAACTAGCCACATAATAGAATGCTTGTCATTCTTTCCTACTAAAGACAAAATGTGCATGTGGGAAACAGTTATTCTTATGAGCAAGCCAGGAGGGTCCATTCATAATGCACCTGTTCATTCAGACCGTTCAGCCAGAATGTGGAAATTGATGAAGTCTGCTACCTGGCCTGGCCACTAGTTACTAGACTTCTGATAGTGAAGGCGAGTGGGTTTGTTTTTATACAATTAGTTCTCACCTCTTCAAACACTGATGAGGTATACTGTAATTCAATTCATTTCCCTAGATAGTGTCAAAATTTGCAAGTTCAGGAACTCTGTCTTCTAAGGCTACCTTCACCTTCAATGTCAGTTCCAAGTATCGACTGAATTCTTAGAGTGCACAGACTGCTATCTGGCTTAGCAATAAAGGTGAGAGATCCCACAACCACCTCCTTCCAGGTCTGATAACTTGCTACGATAGTTCCTGGAGTTCAAGATTCAGGAACAACTAAAATGTAGAGATGCAGAACACCAAGTAGCACATGGGGTATGGAGGTCCCACACACTCTCTGGTCACACTCCCTGCTAGCACCTTGATGTATTCACCATTCCAGAACTTCCCCCAAACTCCAGGGCTTAGAGGTTTTTGTAGAGTTTTCGATACAAATATATGATTTACTAATCACTGCTGACAAACTCAACTGCAGCTCTATGGTGGCGCGAATGTGAATGGGTCTCCCATAGACTCAGGTGTTTTATGAAGCTTATAACCTGGGTCTCCAGTCACCTGGATGGAGGAGGTGCCACTGGGGTCAGATCCTGGGGACCAGCCAAAAGGTGAGTTTGAGGGCAGATCTGATTCCAGCCCAAAGGTGTAAAGAGAGCAGGTTTGAACTCTGGCAAAGTTCATACTGTCTTCTGGTATTGTTTTTTTGCATGCTACAGCTGTTTCTCTCTGTGTGGATGTATGGAAGGAACTAAGCTGCTTCTTCAACCACTGAGGGACTGTCTCCTGGATCTTTAAGCTTGAAATAACTCCCTTCCTCCCATAAACTGTGTCTGTTTGGAAGTTCATCACAGCAATGTGGAGCTGGACTACAACAAAATTTGGTGCTGAGAGTGGGGTGTTGCTGCAGCATGAATCTATGTAGGTTTTAGTCTTTTGCAACTTGTGGGCTGGAGGAATGTTGATGAACTTAATAATTGTGACAGTGTAATAAGTCAAATTATATGGGCTATTCTGGCAAGAGTTTGAAAATGCCAAATATAAAAAGAATTGTGTTGGCTTATGAACTTTCAGAGGAAGGAAAGACACCAGAGAACTTTGTTGGGACTGAACTGCTGGCATAAAGGCTGGCTGCATTCAGCTGCCCATGCCCAGAGAGCTTGATCAAGGTAGAATTTAAAAGTATGTACTGGTGTGCTCTGTGGAAAGTATGGAACTGAAAGATGTACAATTTAAAGTTGAAAAAGTCCAAGCAAATTTACCAACATTAAATGTAGGCTAACTGCTTTACATTGAAACAACGGAAAAAAATACCTGAGGGGATGCCCACACAGGAAAGGCTGAATGAAAAGAAATACAAACTCTTTTGAAAGGTGATGACTGAAAGGAAGAATTCTGAAAAGATAACATGCTCTTCAAATCATGATTGATTTTTACCCTTGTATTAACAAAATGTCTGTGTCACTACACACCTGGTATTGGTTTTTGAAGCATAACAAAATGCATGGGGGATAAAGACATTGCTTAGTGGTTAAGGCATTTGCCTTCAAAGCCTATGGACCCAGGTTCAATTCCCCAGTACTCACATAATCCAGATGCATATGGTGGGCATGCATCTGGAATTTGATGGTAGTGGCTAGAGGCCCTGACATACCCATTATCCCTCCCACTCTCTCTTCTCTCTCTCTGTAATAAATAAAATGAAAACAAAATCTCTTTAAAAAGTTCATGGAAGAGGGTCATGAAGTACCCACAGTTCTGTGAGCTGCTGTTGAGATACAGCATGGGAAGTAGAATTATATTTCTGTATTAAAGGCCAAAAAAGCCAGTGTATGGAGTTGAAAATGGACCATGGTTTGCAGTGGAGACCTAAAGATGTATTGCATATATTGGGTATGTGCAAAGGGTACCAGGAAGTGTTGTTGGCTTGGAATGGAAATTTTCCCCAGCTACTCAGCCCAACTAGAGGGACAGATTTGAAATTCCAGAGACTGTCATCACTGGTTATAGCTTTTGGACTTGAATTGCAATGTTTGATAATGTTTACCTGATGGTTATTTATTTTTGTATCGGTTCAGTCTCTCCTTGTTATGCCTTATTCAGTGGAAAGGTTTATGTCATTATGTGTTAGAAGGATGTAAATTGTTACATTTTTACAGGACTCATAGTTAAGAAGTAGTCTTGAATCTCAGATGAGGCTTTGGACTTTAGAATAGTCTGAAAATTTGTAAAGCTTATGGGACCTTTGAAGTTGGACTGAAGGCATTTTGCACTGTGATATGGTCATGAGTCTATGGGGACCAGAGGTAGAATGCGGTTGTTTGAATGTGAATGTATGTCCCCATAGCTTCAGGAATTACGTCTCCCATAGACTGAGGTGTTTTATTAAGCATGTAACATGGTTCTCTAGTCCACTGGCTGGAAGAAATGTTATCACTGGACATGGATTCTGTGCTCCAGAACAAAGTTGTGTTTGGAAATGGATTTGATAACCAGCCCAAACATGTAAAAAGTGCAGTTTTGAGCTCTGGCGAGGTTCATGCTATCTGCTGGTGTTGGTGTTTGCTTGCTGCAGTCGTTTCCTTCTGGATGTATAGAAGAAAGCAGCTTCTTCTGCCATTGTTGTAACTGCCCCTGCATCTGTGAGCTTGAAATAATTCTCTTCCTTTCATAAAATGTCTGTAAGTTAATCCCAGAAACATGGAATTGACTATAACAAGCTTCTTTCCCTGTCTGTAGTCCAGGGATGAGACTGAATGTCCCAGCCCTGTAATCATGCCTTGGTCTTTCCAGCCATACCTTATCATGAGGCTTCATCTTACAATCATCTCATTAGCATACAAAATACTTATCATTCAGAAGTTTCAAGGGTTCCAGGAGCTTTTGCCAGGAACCACAAACTTATATCATTTCATCAAACCCATAGCTTCTTTATCCCTGACAAGGCATTTCCTAACTAAGCTATCCAATAAATTTATGCTTTCAGACTTCACCATCTCATTGCTTATAACACACTAGAACCAAGTTAAAATACTAAAAAATCACATTTAGAATCATCTTTTCCTTTAAAGGATGACTTTATACATATACTATGGAGCCAAAGTCATTGCAAAAGTGAATTTCCCATAATCATAGGCAGAAACACATAATCTTATCTTGATATATACATCTGTCTCCTGCCTTCAAACAGGGCTGAAAATGGTTGCAAATTGATATTTTTATGCCATACACTAGTTGGCTTTATTAGTTAAAGCTAATTTAATTCTACATAAAAATAAGTTAACTTAGGCTCAATACAAATTACTTCAAAATCATTGTGGCTTGTAATGATGAGGGTTGAGTCAGTTGAAATCTCCTCTGTACCTTGTCTTCTTATGCAGGAAATCATCCTAAGAGCAGCCGTCATTACAAATATCGACAGTCTCCATGTTGATGGCCTTGAGATAGCCATAAACTGCTCTGTCCTGAAAGTGATTACTGTAACTTCTGCCTACAGCTCATTATCTGGAGCCAGCTCCATAGCCCCACTGTTAGCTGCATACCTAGGTAGGTACTTTTAGGGTGGGTTCCCACACATACTGGAAAAGTGCTACTGACACTTAATAATCTCCTTTCAGGCTTTTTGTTGTCGTTGCTGTTCAGATAAAGCCATCCAGAGAAAATCGCAAGGCACAGGTATAAATCAGTCAAATCTTCTTCTAGGTGATCGAGAATAAGCTCTGCTTTTTATGATGTCATTATGATGCTAAATTCTCCACCTAGAGATTATTCCCTTCTGCCATGTTTAAACATGCAATAAATGATCTGCATCTGAGTGTGCTCAGGAACATGTCAACTTCTATATGATGGTAAAGAAGTTTTCTTATATGAATAATTATATTTCCCCAATAAAACCTCCTCATATTCTTTGCTGGGCGTGTGAGGGGATACTATTTCAGGAATTATCCTCAAATTGCTTCTTACTTGATGCTAGTAATAAACCCCTCTTGACTCTTTCACCTCCTGGAGGTGCTTATCAATTTGGTATTCACCAAAGGACAAACCTGTTGCATTCAGTTAGGTACAGCACTCTAGCCACAAGGTAGAAGAAAGGAAGTATAATCATGTTGTGTATCTGAAAGCAGGAAGGCTGGAGTATTTAGTGAAGAATGTGGTTGATTATCCCAGGATACAAGTGGCAGAAGAGCAATGCAAGCTATATAAGTAGAAAGAGAATAAAATAGATATTAAAGGACTTAAGAAGGTAAAGGTGATTGAACTTCAGGAACCATCAGAATCAGAGAATAAAAGGCTTGTCCTTTATTCAATCTTCTGTCTTCCTTCTTCTCTTCAGTTTTATTTTGGGATTATGAGACAGGATCTTACTGTGTTGTAGCCTGGGATTTCTTGCCTCAGCCTATCAAGTGCTGAGATTACAAGCAAGCATCCTTATCTGAAATCCATTCTTCCCTACCTTCTTGTACCTACTTATTCTGATTTTTTAGGAATACATGGGCCAGATGGCCACCATTAGATCTTTTATTTTCATCCTATTATTATTAAAACTGGCTTCCTTTTTTCAGTTCCAAGATAAGAATTCTGGATAAGCAAACCTGAATCAGTGTTCTAAACAATTCTTCCAGTTGTCAAGGTCATGATGAAGAGAAGCAATAGTAACCACCATTGAGCAGTTCTTCCAGGAAGAGGTTGGTTGGCAGACAAAAATAAAAATAAGATAAAATGTTTTTACTATAAGCTTCTTTATACATTAGACCAGCAATGTGAAAAAAATATTTTTTAAACCTGAGGCATATAGTTGTAAAGGAAAAGGAAACTTAATGCAGTGATTTGAATGTAAAATATCCCCCATAGACTCATGTAACTTGGTTGTCTGGCTCTGGAAGGTTATAAAACCTTCAGGAAGTAGAGCCTTGCTAGAAGTTTGTCACTGGGGGTAGGCCTTGAAGTGTTACATACCAGCACTGCTCATTACTATCACTTCCTCCATGCTGATGTGAAGATGCGTGTCACACCAGCTTTCTGCTCCTGCCACCTACCATGTCATGATGAGACTTCTCCTCAGAACTGTAAGCCTCAAATAAACCCTTTCCTCCCTAAGTTGCTTTTGGTTAGGCATTTTGCCCTAGCAGTGAGAAGGTAACTTCAGCATATATCTAAAATAACCTGCAGTTACTTTCCATTACCATCTCATAGGTAGCTAATTTCACTACTTTCTGGTTTATCTTTCTGTATTTCATTTTGCCATATTAAGTGTGTGTGTGTGTGTGTGTGTGTGTGTGTGTGAATATATGGACTGAAAATAACAAATGTGCAATACAGTAAGCTAAGCAAATAAACTGTGCTATACTTACACAATGGGAGGTTATCAGATGAGGGATTGAGTGACAACAGTAAGACATATGAGCATGGATGAGTCTCATCAACAGAGTAATGAAGAGAAAAGCAAGTCATAGAAAAATAGAGTGTTTTCATGTCTATAGATTTCATGAATCAATAAGACCAAGCAATGTGGTCTACAGTAGAAGCTGTTTAAATAATATAGCAGAGAAATGATAGGAGTTACTATAATGGTTGGTTTTCTTAGGATGGGATAAGAAGGCATTGGGTCTGGTAATGGACTATAAGTGGCCAATAACCTGTTGTGTAACTGGGATGGTGATTATGTACATGTTTGTACTATATTAAAAAAATAATCTGGGCATGGTGGCACATGCCTTTAATCCCAGCACTCAGGAGGTGGAGGTAGGAGGGTAGATGTGATTTTGAGGCCACCCTGAGACTACAGAGTTAATTCCAGGTCAGCCTGGGTTAGAGTGAGACCCTACCTCAAAATGCCAAAAAAAAAAAAGATCATAGCTATATTTAAATAGATTTTATCATGTATATTTAAGATATACAATGTGGTGCTCTGGGATAAACATAGGTAGGTAAATTATTGCTAGAATGAAGCATATTGACATATCTATCCATCATCTTGCTTGTCTTTATGGGGAGAGATCAAGGGCAGCTAAAAATCTCAATTAGTGAAAATAGCTAATAAAATATGTTTTTATTAACTACAGTCCTGTTGTGCATTAGAACTCTGGACTTGGTCATCCGGCATCATCCTTACTTGGTATCTCCCCAGTTAAATCTCCTTACTTCCTGCTGTACCTGCCTATCCCCATTGCTTTATTCTTTATCTCTGTATCTGGACTTTCCAAACATACAGTCTTCTGAACGTATGACAGCTTTTTCAAGTTAAAATAAGAATTTCAGTCCAAATATAGCATTTTAATTCACAAACTTCGATTTTACTTCTTTCTTAAAATTCGACTTCAAAAGCGAGGCATTTTTATGGGTGTTTTCCACCATGGTCACCTCTACAAATTACAAGATATTTATTGACTATTAACTCCCTGGTTCACAGTGAAACCTCCATTTACCAATATTAAATTGACAGGAGTGGAAATGAAAAGTTTATTTATGCCTCCTTGCTATCAGCTCAGTAGATAATGAGGTGCTGGTCCTCTTCCATTTTGGGACGAAGGGATTAATCAGAAGGTTGGATAAGGTTGCAAATCTCTCACCATGACATTTAGGACCTGTCCAGTCTCATTATTTCCACCAATATACCCAAGAAGGGATGGCAAGACAAGGAGGACAAGAGAAGTCTCCTCCTGTGGGCATTTCAATTTATTGGCTAACAAATTCATCTGAACAGAAGTAAACAGGGAGATACCATACAAGGTAAACAACCTGACGTCTTTCTAGCACAGGGATTTGGTTTTCATGCCCAGGCCCTTTTATCTCCAGTGCATTATATTCCAGAAATTTTATTCTCAGCATGCTTTGATTTAGTGTATTTTAATGTTTGGGTGGCAGGAAGATGGACATGGATTGTAGCGTAGTTTGGCTTAAATGGTAATTGGTTGAAGTTGGCTCCCCTTGCACTTGTGAGGATTGGTTGTTCATGAAGAACCAATGGTGTTAGGCACGGTAGTGTACCGCATCACCTCATGATGCTCAGTCAGTCTCCGCTACCGTCCTTATTCTGGAGATGGAAGTAGGGGACAGAATACACAGCCAGATCCCTTGCTCATATTGAGCTTCTCTATGGATTTTTAAATTTTGGGGGGAGTGAGAAAGACCTTTGCTTGGACTGGGCTAGAAGTTTGTGTGAGAAGCTTGCTGTTATTCCCATGTCCTGAGAAGTTGTGCAGAGTTGCTTTGCATAGAAATGAACTGGTGTGAGCAGAGGGATGTGGCACAGAAAAAAAAAAAAAATCTTTGGGTGAACTGCTGCCTATTCAGCTACAATTGAGAGATTACAACCTTTGAGATTGGGCCAGCTTACCTGCACTGGGGCAACAGGAAGAATGTAGACTCTTTTGAAGGGATCTGAGTGCTCAAGGAGTATCCTGTTTTTCAAAGTCTGCTTTATTGCCCTCTTGATTAATAAATTGGCACCCTACGTGGTATTGTGGAGTATAAGAAATGAAGGAAAGAGAGGGTCATTGAGTTTGCAACACGGTCTTGTGTTTTGGAAATGTGGAATTGGAACTCCAGAGACTTGTTGCTGGTTAGAATTATCAGACCTGGAGATTTGTCACCGACTAAAGTTGTTGGACTTGTAGTTACAGAGTTTAATGTTTGTCCTGTTTAAATCTTGTATTGGTTGAATATTTCTTTGCTATGTCCAATGCCATCTTTTGCAGTGTGAGTGTTTATTCTGTGTCATTATGGGATTTGGGGGATTTTTTTGGTATTATGGCTCATTGGAAGATCTTGGACTATGGTGATGTATGAACATCATTGGAATTGATAAAAACTATGGGAACTTTTAAAGATGTATGAATGCATTGCATTTTACATCATGTATGGTTATCAGTTTAGGGGGCCAGGGGCAGAATGTGGTGGTTTGATTCAAGTGTCCCCCATAAACTTAGGTGTTCTGAATGCTAGTCTCCCCAGCTGATGGTAACTGGAAATTAAAGCCTCCTGGAGGTGGTGTATTGTTGGGGGTGGGCTTTTGGGTGTTATAGCCAGTTTCCCCATGCCAGTGTTTGGCACACTCTTCTGTTCCTGTTGTCCACCTGATGTTGGCCAGGAGGTGGTGTCAACCCCCTCCTCATGCCATCATCTTTCTCTGCATCATGGAGCTTCCCCCTCAAGCCTGTAAGCCAAAATAAACCTCTTTTTACCACAAGCTGTTCTTGGTTGGGTGATTTCTACCAGCAATGTGACCCTGACTGTAACACCAGGACTGTGCAAGGGCTGCCGTGAAGCACTGTTGGCTTGAGATAGAAGTTTGTCCTGGCTTCTCAGCCCAGCTGGAGGGGCAGAACTGTAAAGTCCAGAGACTTGTCTCATCACTGGTCATGGGTGTTGGGCATGAGCTGAAGATGTTTGATGCTTACCAGATGCTCATTAATTTTGCATTCATCCAGTCTCTCCTTGTTACGCATTACAGTAATGGAAATGTTTGCTGTGTGTCATTATACATTCAATGTAACTTGTTTGATTTACAGGACTCACAGTGAAGAGATAGTCTTAAGGTTAACCAAGACTACAGGGAACTTTGAAGTTGTACTGAATACAATTTACAATGTGAGATGGTTGTGATTCCGTTAGGGGCTAGGGGTGGAATGTGATAGTTTAAATATATGTCTCCCAATAGACTCAGATGCTTTACTAAGGCTCGTAACTTGGGTTTCTAGATACCTGACTGGATGTGGTGTCACTGTGGGTGCATCCTGGGGTCCAGCCCTACGATGATACTGGGGACGGATCTGAATTCAAGTCTAAGTATACAGAGTAAGCTCTGCCTGGTCCCAGTAGGAGTGGTGCTTGCTTGTGGTGCTGCTGGTCATGTTTCTCTGTGTGTGGATCTGTGAAAGGAGGCCAGCTTCATCTGCCACTATGGAGCTTCCCCTCGATCTACAAGCCTGAAATAAATTCCATCCCTCCTGTAAACTGAGTCTGGCTTAGAGCTTCATCCCAGCAGCATGAAGCTGACTATGACAGAAAGCGAGTACTAACCAGAAAGTCAGAAAGTTGGTCCACACGTGCATGACACAGTGCACTTGGACTTACATACACGAACATGCATTCACACACATAGATATATACAAAGATGTGTGTGTGTGTGTGTGTGTGTGTGTGCATGCTCGCATGCACGCATGTGTATACTAAATAAATGACTTTTTAAACATAGAAAAATGATTCCAGCAAAATTTACAACATTTTCTAGGAAGGTAACCAACATGGAGATAATGTTCCTTGTATGTAGGGAGATTTAAAATAAATATGTTAAACTAGCACTGAATTATACTTAAGGCTTAAGTGTATATGGTTTTTCCCCTTCCTAACTATAAACTAGGGCTCTTACAAAAACCTTATTTACAGTAAAACACCTGTTTTAACCCCATTGTGTAATCCTTGTGACCCGTGGTTCTTATTTTATCAGACTACAATCCTACCCAAGGTATCTGTGAACCACCCAATAATCTCATTTATGGAAAAACAGGTGAAAAAGCAAATAAGTTTCTTTCTTTCTTTCTTTTTGAGAAACAAAAAAGAAATTCTTAACAACTTTTTTTGAGATGTAGCATGAGAGCCACCAAAGTAGTATATATGACCACTGGCAAAACACTTAAGTGTCATCCTCCTTTGGGAGCTCCACAGCTATGATCCCAGATATCTTATTTGTTCTTTGAGTATCCCCCTTTTGTTAAACTCATGCTCAAATCTATGCTAAGCTTTCTCCCTGGTAAACTCCAACTCTGCTTCATACTGGCTGACCCTTCCTGTGAAGAAGGATCTGGCTTTCCCTGAGTGGGGGTCTCTAAGGCTCAGGAGCTCCTCAAGCTGCTGACAGTTTGGGGCTGTGCCTCCTGCTGTGTCTCTGTTGACATAATGTCGTCACCTCATGGCAAAGCCCAGACAGGGCAGAACATAATCTAAACAGAGATACCTTTGTCACTTCTTTGATTGCCAGTCTATTTCCTTTTGCACTAGCAAAATTAGTGTTTTCAACAGGCATATAGGAGCCTGGAACTTAAAGCTGATCTTCAAAGGAAAGCTACAGAAAACCTCTACACTCTTACTTATGGAGCTAGGATCAAGAACTCACCAGGCCAAAATAGATGGGGTCTTACATCACATAAAAACTCAGTCACTTTTCTTTTTCGAAAATGGGGCATTTTTAAAAATTTTTTTGTTTGTTTATTTTTATTTATTTGAAAGAGATGGACAGAGAGAGAGAGAGAGAGAGAGAGAGAGAGAGAGAATGAGCATGCCAGGGCCTCCAGCCACTGCAAACGAACTCCAGATTCTTGTGCCCCCTTTGTGCAACAAGGCTCTATTTTCCTTGACTTGGACTTAAATGGACACAAACAAACAAACAAAAACCTGTCTCTATAATAGAGAATACAGACAATGGAGCAATCTGAGGCCCAGGTCCCTTTCCCCTAAGAAAGGATCAATTAACCTTATTTACGACCAACTTTACATATAGTCTAGCCTTTACCCCACAGCTTTCTATGAACTGCAGAACGGTAGGATGGTCACAGGCACATGGGGAGGAAAGTAATCCTCTCTTACTTAACTCTCATTTGGCCAAACTGTAAGTGAATCTATTTTCATTTACCAAGTTCTGTTTCCTGATTTCTTTTGGAACACAGGAAAAGAGGCAGTGGGTTTATGGACCTTAGTACCCACCAGTACCACTAGCATTAATAGAAGTGGAAAGGGATAGCCACATAGCCATTCACTTCCTATTCTTCTAATTCTTAGGAAGATGAAAGGTCCAGGCAACAGAAAACCAAACCACCCATCATCCTTGCTTTTAAGCTTTCACTGTAGAACTGAGAATGATTTCACGTACATGTGTGTATATACTTATGTGTGTGAGGTGAATCTGTGTGCTTTGCATGCATATGTACGCCCATTTTTTGTATTGATGAATGCATGTGTGTATTTATACAACACAGACTCAACATAAAACGTAGCTCTCACCTCAAAGGGAATGACAAATAGCTTATTCTGAAGCCAAAAATTGAGTGACTATGATCCTGGAACACAGATTTGGGTTACCCCAAACTCCATGTTCCAACATACTGATAATTTTATGAAGATTTTGAAGGAGATGGAAATTGGCTAGACAGCTCAGAGTAACAGGACCCCCAAAGTGAACAGCTTTCTCCTGTGGCTAAATGTGGGTACTGTCCTTGAGCCTGTAGGGAAAACCTATGGTTTTTCCCCCCTTATTTCTTTCTTTTCTGGAGGATAACACCCTCCAAGAGAGAAAGATTCTAGAGAATTATCTTCTGAGAAGATTACACCCTTTCCTAGAGAATTAAGATTCCCAGGAAAACTGTTCTTTTTCTCAGGAACATGAATCCTTACCTAGAAGCCTGGTGAACCTGGATTTTCCTCTCTAGAGGAATTCCCTTCCCATAAGAACCCCAAGTGGGTTCTCCTCCTCACCTATGGAGACCTCCTCCTGTTTCAACAGGAGTCTTTCTCTCCTCTTAAGTTCTATAATAGAAGCTTTCTCAATTCTGATACTGTCTAGGGGTGTTGGGTTCCTTTTCTCTGCTAAAGAATCAAAAGGCAAGAAAGTATTTAAAAGAACAATGTCTATTTCAAAGTAAAAGGTAAGGAAAACAGAGAGAACAAACTCCTCAGTGAGGAGGGGATTCTAGAGCTGGGAAATATGCAGTTGTAATAGGAACTGAACTTTTATTGAATGGGGCAAACCCTCCCATTTAGAGTCTATAATTGTTCACCATAAATGAAGGAGAAGGCACTGGTTGATCCATAATGAACTCAGTATTGGGTATGTAGAAAAATTCCTTTAGGCCAGTAAGAAGAAGAAGGAAGTAGGTTAGAATACAGGTGCCTGCCAAGGGCCCCCCCTTTTTTTACCTATCTGCCTGTCTAACCAAGTTAACTGTCTAGCTCCTAGTGTTTCATTTCCTCCCTTCTATTATCTGTGAAATTCATTCATCAAAGTCATAAAACAGGAACCTGGAGGCCACTGAGTGGAAGCTTCATGTGTCCATGAGTGTCCAGCACCTATAGATCCTGACATACTGTCTACTCAGGAGCAGAGAAAGGTGTCATCACTCTCAATTCACCTATCATACCTATAGTTATAGGACAAAAGAAAGTCATAAACCAAGGCACTTTTCAAATACGTTTGTAGAAATGTCTGTCAGGTGGGTTTTACCTTAGTGCACCCGTGAGCCCATGGGAGTTAGGTGCAAGATCCTTGGTGAGGAGTGACTCTCAGGATCATGGGCAGCTGCACTGCAGAAAAGTCTATCTGAGCATGGGGTGACGACTCATCAAGGCCGCACCCCTGGTGTCGGGGAACAACTTGCAGGCAGCTCCGCCCGCTAGGTAGATCTTCCCCCCAACAATTCTCACTGCTTATACACCTTTCGGAGGGGCGGGGGGGGGGCACATGTGAACTTGTAATTTCTCAACTTCTTGATCCTGATAAGTTACTTGAGAATCCTGAGCCTTCTAAGGTGCCCAAGCTTCTCCCCTCCCGCCAGAGGGAACAATATTTCAATTTGGCAGAAATAGTTACATAATAGCCTTTGTTCTAGTCTCCTTCCTTAAGAATTTCTCTTCAATATTTTTGTAACAACTCTTGCTCAGTGACTTGTCCCGACCAGGTATTCAATAAATGTTCCTAAATTGTACTTTGCATGAGAATTATAGAAGACCTAAGAAAAAGCCCTAGGAATAAAGATTCAAGTGTCAAATGGAAGATGGGTTTTAAATTGAAAACATAGTAATAAAGTCTCTATGCTGTTCCCAGGAGACCAGCCTGACTCTAAATATGCACTCAGCACTGGGGATTCTATTTTCTCCAAGGTAAGAGTGTCCCAATTTATTTGGTCTATATGCACACACTAGCAGACTGCTGTCATTCAAACCAAGTTGGCCTACAGGAACATGCAAAGGAGATTTTGATTAACAAATGTCCCTGCTCAGGCTGCAAAGGAAAAAAGTTGTTTTCTCATGATAAAAAGGATTAGCTAAATGCAGAACTGCCCTAGGAGTATTCCTTGCTGGTTCTAGAGTGTTCTTTTCCAAAGAAGAATTGACAGGTCTTGATTCCACTGACATTTTTTTTAAAATTTCAATTTCAATTTAAAAAACATGTATTTTATTTTTAATTTTTTATTTGTGTGTGCATATGTATGTGTGTGAGAGAGACAGAGACAGAGGGAGGGAGGGAGAGAATGGGCACACCTGGGCCTCTAGCCACTGCAAACGAACTCGAGACACATGTACTACCATGTGCATCTGGCTTACATGGATACTGGGGATTGAACCTGGGCCCTTTGGCTATGTGGGCAAGCACCTTAACAGCTAGGCCATCTCTCCAGCCCTATTTTTAATTTCTTATTGCACCCTTACTCTGGCTGCAAAATGAATGGTAAGTATGAAGGACATATAAGGCAGACTTTCTCACTTTTGTTTAAAATGCTTGGATTTTATTTTATGGCTAGGAAATGGCTTAATGATAAAGTTACCAACTTGCACAACCCATCAGCCAGGAGTTCAATTCCTCAGCGCTCACAAAAACCAACACAAAGTTGTATGAATGTGGCACATCCATCTGGTGCTGTTTGCAGCACACACACACACACACACACACACACACACGCACGCACGCACGTACACCCCACACTCACATGAATAAATAAAAAAAATTAACCTTCCAAATTTTAGTTTATGGCTGGAACTCACTACATAAATCTGGCTGGCCTCAAATTTGGGACAATCCTCCTGCCCCTGTTTCCTGAGTGCTAGTATTACAGGCATGTGCCACCATGCCTAGCAAATTTTTGAATTTTAAAATATAGTAATAATCATACTATCAAAGAACATGAAATTTCAACAGAACTTTGCCATCACACTGATTGCTCCTGTCAACACAGTAACACTGCTCTCACTCACCTCAAAGAGAAGAAGAGATAGTTTATTTTGGAGCCAAATATGAAGAACCATGGCCTGGGAACACAGATTTAGGTGACCTCAAATACCAGGTTTCAACATAGTAACAGTGTCATGAAGTTTTTATAGTAACAGAACAAAAGAAAAGTCATTAATCAAAACACTTTAAATACATTAGTAGGAGTATCAGGTTGGGTTCCAGCAAGCAGGAAAATTTCTGCAATAGACCTCAGAAGCTATCTGATGACATTCTTAGCCTTTGGGTTGGTGGAAGCTAACGGCCTGTTTGTACGTCCCCAAAGGATTAATCTAACAGTCACAAGGATAGATGTTAGGCCAAACTCAGAAGTAAGCTGTGAGTGGTTATTAAGGGGGCCTGGATAGCACAAGATAATTTGGCTTTCTGATACAGGAATTTGGGGGGTTTTATATGGCAACACACTGATAATTTGGGGTGTTCCTGGATTCATGTCCTATGAATTGTAGGAATGAAATCCACAGACCACAGGATAAAATTTAGAAAGATTTTATTAGAGCTTAAAACTTTAGAGGGGTGGGGGAATTAGCAAGGTGGAGCTCTTGTTCAGAGAGGCAGAAGGTTTGGGAAGACCACCTCAGATCTGTTTTGTTTTGTTTTAAATGTGGAGCAGCTACCTTTGACGGGTTTTTATATGAGTCCCATGGATTAGTGGCTAGCTGGTTTAGCCAGTTTATTCCTAATGCCAGGAGTCTGGGGTCAGCAATTTTGGAAATGAGCAGTCTTATTAGAATGTTAATTCTCTAGGAAGGGAATGGAAAGACTCTCTAAGGATGCAGAGATAAGGAAGGGCCAGATCCTTCTGATGTTTCTGACCTGAAGTGAAGTGTAATGACCTAGATTTCCCCCATAGGCCCAAGGACAATTCCTACACTTAGCCGAGAGAAAGCTACTCACTCTGGGGTCCGTTACCCCTAATCTGCCTAGCCAATATCTGTCTCCTATCATGTCTTCCTATAAGACCCATCTCTCCACAATCACAAATGTTCTACAATCAGTCCTTGTAGGATTTCAGTGGCTGAGGTCCTGACATACCACTTCTCTCTCTCTCAAATAAAAAACTTAAAAAATATTAAAAAGAAACCTGTACGTATAACAGAACAGATAGAATGAGACCCAGCCATCCCCTTCCTCCCAGGAAAGGAGCAGTTAAGCTGTCTCCAAGATAAATTCACATGTCTTCCAGCCTTTGTGTCATGGTTTTCAATAAATTGTAATGTAGCCACAGGCATGGTAGAAAGGAAATTAGACTCCTTTTCCAACCCCACCCCCATCATGTGTAACAAAATGCTAAATAAATCCATTTTTCTTTACCAATTTCTGTTTCCTAATTTCTTTAGAATACAGAGAAAGTGCATTGGTAGGTGTGTGGGCCTAAATGCCAGGTAACATTGATGAGACCATTGTCCGTGACTGTCCACCAGAACAGAGCCTCTCTCCTACCCAGAGCCCTTAGGTACAGGGTATATGTCAAGATGATAGATACAGATAGGCATAGGGGTTGTCGGGAGGAGATAAATGAGTTATCTTGTAAAGATGGGTGAGTTTTTCATGTATGATTTGTTCGCTTTGTGGTGCCTGGTGGGCAAACCCAAGACCTTGGCCATGCTGAGCATCATTCTACTATTAAGCCATATCCCCAGCCTAGAGCAGATTGCTTTTGAACCCTGTAGAACTATGGGGCAAGGGCAGGGGTGGTGGGGTACGTGTGATGCAGATACAGGGAGATAGAGGAGAGGAAGGAGAGATTATCAAGGCAAAGGGGCCTCTGAAAACCAGAGAAGGGCATAGACTATGTCCCTGAAGAACATTCGAATTCAAATTCCAAACACCATAGAGAACCTGCCGTGAGGAATGCTGATAACTATGCCATTGTGAGGAAGTGCTAAAGCCTGGGCCTCCACAGCCTGTCATAACCCTCACAGCCACCCTCTGAGTTATCTTCACTTTGTACATGGAGAAACTACCAACCTTGGAGGCAAGTTGAGGCACACTGATGTGTGAACCGAGCTTATTTAAAGACAAGTTGAAGATGGCCACCCTGGGGGGAAAAATCACAAATGCTAGTTGCCCAGAATAAGTGGTGTCCAAGTAGTCTGGTTTTATAGATTTAAAAGGACAGGATACAGGTGGAAGCCATGTAGCTATTGCAATTGCATTGATTGACATGTACAGCTCAGGCCCTTGATTGACTGTCAGTCACTTATGCTGTACGTCCTAGACAGGAACTGTAATGAGCAGGAAGAAGTTCTTTATTACTCTAATACCAACTACACATCCAAAGGGAACTAAGTAGAGCAGAAAACTGGAGTCCCAGAGGGTAGGACTAGGGACTGACAAGCCATGTCTGCTAGCTCTGACAGGAACTGCACATCCCCTTTATTTTATTGACATATTCAAACCTGACGTTCACACAGGTGAATGACTTGTTGAAAGCAAAACAAGTAAAAGAGACACCCTAGGGTTCAAACAAGATCTTCTCGACACCAGAGCCCATAATCCTCCTTTGCCTATCACTACCGCATGTGCTGGCACTCCCAGTGGTCACCAACAAGTGGCTGTGAAAGTGGGGGTAAGGCAGCTTTGGGGTGCATGGGCGTCAGGGTAAGATGGCTCAGAGAACATTCACAATCAGAGTGCAAATGCAAGTCTAACCTGAGGTCATCAGGGAATGGAAAGTGATGGGCGTTCACTGAGCATGAGCAGCATGTCACGCAGAGCACCAGCAACACAAGCTAGCAATAAATCCTATAGTTGATAAGATGACCTAATTCATAACTTCTCCTTTGAAACCTAAATAATTCCAATCATAGCACATATAGAGAATGATTTTCTTGAATTCTGTGCATCTGAGACCTCACTTTAACTCAGTGATTAGTAAACTTTCTCTGCTTGTAACCTACCCCCTTTCACCTGAGAAATTATTGTGTAACTTCAGGCATATAACTATATAATATAGATATATAAACCAAACGTTTGCTGATAGAAAATGATTCTTTGAGTTTAACTCAGTAGTATAGTACTTGCTTATCTTGCACAAAGACCTAGGTTCAGTCCCCAGCACCACAAAAATACATAAAACATGCAATTCTTTGGTATGCATATGTAGAAGACAGATTAAGGTTCACTGAGATGAACCTCCAGACCAGGCACAGTTATGGAGGAAGGGATATTTATTGAAGCTTACAGATCCAGGGGAAGTTCCATAAATGCAGAAGAAGCTGGCCTGCCTTCACAGGACCAAGCAGAGAGAGAGAAGCACAAGCCTAAAGTCAAAAGCCACAGCACACTTCAGGAACTCCAGCTAGGCACACTTTGCATATCTTTAGATTGAAATCTGAAACCCACCACCACACCTTAAGATCCACCCAGTGACACTGCCTCCAGCCAGGTGGCTAAAGATGCAAACTACAAACAAATAAACAACTGAATGTATTGGGGGCCATCTATTCTATTCAAACCACCACAGCATATAACCACCATTTATTGCAGATGAAAGCAAACTTGTATACCAATGAGATAGATTTGCTAGTTTGTTTTATGTAAAGAATTAACTCTTGGCTGAATATTAGATACTACAGGACATAAAACCTTCAACATGTTTCATAGTTATAATTTCCTACACACACACACAAACACACACACACACTTGTATGACTACACAAGATGACATATGCTAAGTATCACACATGATCAGATAAGTGATAAAAAGGGGAGGTGTAAGTTTTAAATAAAAGAGACAAAAGTCAGTCTGCAGAGATGGCTTAGTTATTAAAGTGCTTGCCAGCAAAGCCAAAGAATCCAGATTCAGTTCCTCAGTATTCACATAGAGCCAGATGCACCAGGTAAGCACATGCTTTTGGAGTTTGTTTGCAGTGGCTAGAGGCCTGGTGCACCTATTCTCTCTCTTTCTCTCTCTAATAAATAAAATATTTTTTTAGAGAAATACAAGCCATTTCACTGCCCTTGGGATTCAAGGCTCAGCTACACACAACTAGGAAAAATAAAAATAAAAGCCATTGTTCTTGCACATAAAATAAGTGCCAAACTATTCACCATAGTGATTAATGATAACTGAGCCAGAGATCTGTTTTGGGAGCCATCAGCTGAGATCTACTAGTTGCACTTGGTACCAGTGGGGATTATAAGGAGGGAAGTGGCTTGTTGAGCTCCAGACAACTGCATATATGAGATCAGATTTTCCTTACTGATATCTATATTCCTGTAAAATAAACCTGAATTACCATTGTGTTCTCTAGCCTAGCTGACCAGTGAGCTGTCTCT
This sequence comes from Dipus sagitta, assembly GCA_036346955.1. NCBI lineage: Eukaryota > Metazoa > Chordata > Mammalia > Rodentia > Dipodidae > Dipus > Dipus sagitta. The sequence continues at coordinate 331,292,330 of CM070770.1, forward strand.
GTCTTTCTTCTTGCTCTAGGGGTGCTGGGATTACAGACACTAGAGCTGCAGTGTCCCACTTTACATGGCTTCCGGAAATCCAAACTCATGTAATCACATTTGCACAGCAAGTATTTTATCCACTGAACCACACCCATAGATCCACAGATTTTTTTTTTTTTAATAAGAATGCCAAATTGATTTCCCGAGTACTGCTGACGATTTTTAGTAGGATGTGCACTAAGGAGAGAAGTGGGATCTCTGAGCCTCTGAGTTTATTTGCACAGAAAATGGAAGTGGTACAAACCAAAGAGCCAATGCCCGGGAGCTCGTGTGCAATGGAGTAGCACAGGCTCTGGGAGGAAGACACTTGGTGTGCACATGAGGCTGGTGACCCAGTGTGTGGTGCTGGTTGCATTGTCTTTCCCTTAGTGACAGACAGGCAAGGTAAAGACTACAGTTATTTAATAACCTTAGCCAAATGATAATATCCCAGAGCGTGTCAGTTTGCCTGCTCATTTTCATCAGGAACAAGTGCTTCAGCCAGATAAACACCATGCTAGTTTTCATCCATAGCTTTGCAGGTTAAGACTTAGTCCCCCACCCACCCCCGCTGTGTTAGGGCTGGAAGCCAGGGCCTTGAGCACACTAGGTAAGCATTCTACCACTGAGCTGCATCCCCCAGACTATGACCTAATATTTGCTAAAACACAACTGTTGCATTGTAGGGTGTTTTTGTTTCTTCTCCTATGCATAGTGATACTTAGCAAATGTTTAAAAACTGTTTAGTACTGGGGAGATGACTCAACACTAAAAGAGCTTGTTTACAAAGCATCTCAGCCTGGGTTTGATTCCCCAGGACCCACATAAAGCCAGATGCACAAAGTGGAGCATGAGTTAGTTCGTGTGCACAGTCAAGAGACACTGGTGCACTCATATTCATATTCTTTCTCTTTCTCCTCTCACAAATACTAAATAAATAAGAAGTAAATGAATAAAAATTTAAATATCTCGAGTGGGTTGGGGAGGGGGTAACGAAGTACTGATTTGTAGTGCTGGTTGGTGTCCATGGTGGAAATGTTCAGATCACTGCTGATGTCACTTAGCAGATGTGCCCATCTGGCTCTACCAGCCTTCTAGAGGCCACATGTGCACTGAGTGACTGGAAATCTACTCCTAGAGCTGGAAGCCTAACATCCTTCCTGACTGAGTCCCAGCTTGGCCAGCTATTCTATTTGAACCAAGATAAATGAGTTAGTGATTATGACATCATCATAGTGAGTACTGAATTTAAAAATATTTTTAATTTATATTTATTTATTTGACAGCAACAGACAGAGAAAGAGGCAGATAGAGACAGAGAGAGAACGGGCGTGCCAGGACCTCCAGCCACTGCAAACGAACTCCAGACGCGTGTGCCCCCTTGTGCATCTGGCTAACGTGGGTCCTGGGGAATCGAGTCTCCAACCAGGGTCCTTAGGCTTCACAGGCAAGCGCTTAACCACTAAGCCATCTCTCCAGCCCAAGTACTGAATTTTTTATGTGTGTTTCCTATCCAAGTGGACCACACCACTGCTACTGACTCTAAAAATAAGTGCTAGCACTTAAAACTGACTTCACGTTGTCTATATTCACACATCACTCTGTGTTTTCCTGGCAAGTCAGAAAATTAAATGCTCTGTGTGGCCTCTTTTAGGAAATGATTGTAATTTCTTAGCGTCATTTGTATCCCTAGGGGGATCCTGGGATGGAAATAACATCATGTGGCAGGGAATCCCTTTAGAAATATTTTTACCAGATGATTTTTTTTTTTGAGACTCTTAAAATAATTTCTTCTCCTTTCCTCTGGAGTTCAAATTGCTACACCCGGAGGTCTGCAAATAGGAATAAGAAGACAGGCAGAAGCAAATAAAAAGAAATGCTTTCCAAATAAATGCAAGGATCTGATTGGAGGCAAATGCTCAGAGATCTTTAAGAGATTGTTTCCGGCCCGCAGTCTTGCCTGTGTTGCCTTTTCCTTTGACCCCTCGAGAGCCATCCTGACTGCTGAACTCCTCCAACAGTCTGCCATTCCCTTCTGTTAACATAACATAATAGCCACGGTGACATTCCTTGGGAGTAGGGAGAAGGCACAGTGACTAAAGGTGTTTGCTCCACAAGCCTTCGGACTGGCGTTCGGATACCCGGCACAATACCATACAGCCAGAGGCAGAGCAGTACGCGCATCTGCAATCCAACATGCAGTGGGAAGCAGACTCGGGAGCATCTTGAAACTTGTGGGCCAGCTAGTCTCGCCTTCCCAGTGGCAAACAGCAACAAGAGAAATTCCTTCTCAAGGAAGGTAGAAGGAGAGGATCAATACCTCGAGGTTGCTCTTTGACCTCTGCATGCATGTCATGCCACCACACACACACACACACACACACACACACATGTTCTGCCCACTCTTCCCACCTTCCTGCCTCTCCCTCGTTGCACTGTCTTGTTTTCCATACCTGGGAACTGAATGTCCAACTATAACTCACCTGTGCACTGAGTAATGACATCTACAGCTTTACAAATACATTTAATGTTCTTCAGGCCATGCCTGCCAGCTAGGACAGCGTCTTCCCTCACCGTTTCTACTTGTGAACTCCTAAGACTGTTTCCTCTGGTTTCTTGGCTTGAAGAGTCCATGAAGTGCCGTCTGAGATGAAGAGCGCTAACACCCTGCCAATGTGCATCGATCTGAGGGACACGAGGTGGTCGTGGCAGAGGGAGAGCGATGCCGCCAGGACAGCGCCTCGTAAGGAACTCATTGTCTTTGTAAGATGGCGATGGCCTTATGTTCATCGCTTCTTGGTTACACTTGAGGCAGCTAAGTTCATAAACCAGCATTTCCCATTGACACTTCTAGGGATTCACCACTTTTCCCATCAGTTACAGACTGAACTTTTGTTTTCTTGCAGCCCACAGAAGCCATGAACATGCTTCCTTCTGAATACATGGAACGCTTTAAAATTGATCCAGAGGAGAGTATTTCTAACTCTTTTGGGCAATGCTTTCAAGTGTCTTAAAGCCCACGGCATTCTTGAGACCCAACACAGAGCTGCTGCTTGGTAAAAGTGAACTTCCTGGGGCTGGAGAGATGGCTTAGCACTTAAGGCACTTGCCTGCGAAGCCTAAGAACTCACGTTTGAATCACCAGGTTCCACATAAGCCAGACGGACAGTGACGCAAGCGTGCAACATTGCACTTGCACACAAGGGGGTTCACATGTCTGGAGTTCCTTTACAGTGGCTGAGGGCGCTGGCGCACCCATTTCTCTCTCTCTCTCTCTCTCTCTCTCTCTCTGTCTCTCTTTCTCTCCTTCTTTCTTTCTCTATCTCAAATAAAAATAAAAAAGCCTACTTCCCAAATAAATGAATAGATGGATGCCCAAGTGACAAAGGCTCCATTATCACCATCTGGGACCAGTTCTTGAACTACCTCAGCTTCTCCCTGTGTGAGAGGAGCACATAGAAGGGAGGATCGGCCTTCCCATGACCTCCAGGTGGTGGCTTATCATTTGAGTCTGATTAGAACTTGGAACTACATTTGCTCTTTGGTTTTACTTCTAGTTTTTCTCTTACTTTCTATTTTCTTTTTGCATGTCAGTGTAAAAGTTGTGCAAATGTACACGTATGTGTGTATATGTTTGTATGTGTGTGTGCATGTGAGTGCATGTGTGCTTGTTAATGTGGAAGCCAGAGGACAACCCTGAGAAACGTTCCTCAGAAATGCTGTCCACTTCTTCTTTGACAGTCCCTCATTGGCTTGAAGCTCACCAGTTAGTCTAGACTGACTGGCCAGTGAGCTCCAGGTCGCCTCCTGTCTCTGCCTCCCCAGTGCTGGGATTATAGGGATATGCTGCCTTGTCTGTCATTATTGAACGGGCATTTGGTGGTCAACCTCAGGTCCTCATGCTTGTGTGGCGAGTTCTTTACCCATTAATCTATTTCCCTCGCACTTGGTTTAACTACTTGAGAACTAAAATATCTGACAAATACAAACGTTTCTCCCACTCTGCCCTCTCTCTCTCCCTCACTTTGAGACAGAGTTTTACTCTGAAGCCCAGGACATCCTAGAACTCACTATATAGCTGAGGCTGGCCTCAAGCTCATGATAATCCTCCTGCCTCAGCCTCTCAAGTGCTAGGATTACACGTGCAAGCAGCCACCACCATCCCCAGTCACCTAATTGTTTCTCAGCCCCACCCTTGCTGGCTGGCTCTGCATATGTGCTCCTTGCCTTACCATCTGTTATTTCATAATGGCCAAGCAAACGATTGGATCAATGAAAATGTCTGTGCCTTTCAGCCAAGGCTGATGTACTTTGGTCAAGGAATTGAGTTCTTCCCCACTGGATGAGAGAAAAACCACGGTAGCACCGAGACTGGGTTTCCTGGCTCGCATTCAGACTATTTGGAATTCTGAGTTGGGTGGGAGGGACCAGCGTGAGATTTTTTTTCTTGGGCACATGGTAGAACAAGTTACTCTTCCCTACTTTGCTCAATAGTTCATTTATTATTATCAGGGAATGGGAGTTTCTAGCCCATTAATAGAGCTGCTCACCTGTGCATTGGAGATGGATTGGAAAAAGCCGTGTAAAACGTAAGGTGCTATTCTAAAGTGTGTCCGTCTCAATCAATATACGCTCTAGTGATGGTTGTAACATATTATGTCTTGGAGCTCATTCCCAAGCTTTGCTCTTCTAGTATGTAGAAGACGTTGCCTGATTTCCTTGTTGACTTTACCCTTGCTGTGTCAGAGTGGAGCACAATGCCTCGGGCATTCTTCACAGCCTGGTTCACAGAGTGAGAATTGAAATGATTCCCTGTCAAGTCCCAGAGGGAAGGGGAGTTAGAACTGAGTGGAGACCAGGAAGCACAGATACTCCTTGGTACTAGTAATATGCACTTAGTATTCAAGTCATTCCACCCCTGTCACCAAGGTTGACGTTCTCACTATAGTGTATTCTAAGATTTATGTGCCTGTGAAGGGCTAAGGGGTGTTGATTATACTGCTCTTGTAGAGGCTGTGTGACCTTGTGAAGATTGAATTGATCTTGACTGCTCCCAAATGCACAAGTAAAGGCAGGGCCTGAATGACTGGGGGAATGGAGCTAATCATCAGAGGAAAAGAAAACAAAAATACCCTTGGTCAGGGAGATTTCTCAGACTTTCATCTTCAAAGCATTAAGTAAAAAAAGTGTGTGCATGCATATAATTCATTGGTGACTATTATTATTAACCTATCCATAATTTGAAAGGAACGGGAAGGCAGACGTATTCAGCAAATGGGATGATGTTGTAGTGATGCTGCGTGAATCCTGACTGCTTTTTCATGTAGCAGATAAGCTTTGAAACCCCATACGAAAAGCTCATGTAGATGTAGCTGTCATCTTTAGTATATCTTCTCAAGATTTCTAGAGTTGGGCGGTCTGTAGTAAAAGGTGAAAGTGTTACGTAGTGTATTCAAGTGAAAGCTGAGACTATGACCAGGTACCTTCCAGGAGGTGACACTGAGGAAAACAGGGCTAGACTTGAATAAGGGGCTTTTGTGTTGACCTCTTTGTCACACAAAGTCCCAATTTCTCATTGGACAATCCAAAAGTTGGATGCAGTTGGTTAAAAACAAAATAGACACCATTATCATTTTTTGTTTTTTCAAGATAGGGTCTTTTCTAGCCCAGGATGACCTGGAATTCACCATGTAGTCTCAGGGTGGCCTCAAACTCAAGGCAATCCTCCTACCTCTGCTTCCTGAGTGCTGGGAATAAAGGCTTGAGCCACCACATCTGGCTATCCTTACTTTTTTGTCTACTTCATATTAATGAGTTATAAATGTGTGACACCATTTGGGATAAATAAAATCAAGGTTGTTATATCAGACAGATTCAGGTTCACTGAGATGAACTTCCAGACCAGGCACAGTTATGGAGGAAGGGATATTTATTGAAGCTTACAGAGCCAGGGGAAGTTCCATAATGGCAGAAGAAGCTGGCCTGCCTTCACAGGCCCAAGCAGAGACAGAGAAGTACAAGCCTAAAGGTCAAAAGCCACACAGCATACTTCAGGAACTCCAGCTAGGCACACTTTGCATATCTTTAGATTGAAACCTGAAACCCACCACCACACCTTAAGATCCACACAATGGCACTGACTCCAGCCAGGTGGCTGCAGATGCAAACTACAAGCAAACAACTGAATATGTTGGGGGCCATCTATTCTATTCAAACCACCACAGTTGTGTAAAGGTTAATTCTCAAAGCCAATATCCAAGGCCAGTAGTTAGCTGAAGGGTGATGTCTTCAGAAACTCCTGCAATACCTCCAATAGAAGCACACAAGCAATTTGGGACAGTGTTTGACAGCTGGGGTCCATTATAAATCAAGTGAGTGATGGCACTGTCAGACGGAATGCATTCAGCATGGGGCATTTGGGTCATGTCCTATCAGTTACTATTTTGCAAGATCCTGGTTGTCAAGGCATGTGCCAATCTTGGTAGGGATGGGAATATATTTTCCCTATGCCATATATGTCTCCCTCCCTCTTTACCTTTCTCTCTCCCTTATTCTCTTCCTCTTTTTCTGCTCCATCATCCTCTTCTCCTTCTCCTCCTTCTCCTTCATTTTCTCACTTTGGTGAGCCTATGGAGGTGACATTATGCTATGATGCTATGGTAAACTTTGAACACTCCACTTTGCTTTAGATCCGTAGAAGATGTTCTGCCCAATTTGAGTAGACAACTGGAAATGGGGAAGGTGGTCTAACAAGACTACATGTGAAAATGCTACATTAAAGTTTTAGAAATTCCAAAAAACAATGAAAGAAAGAAAGGAAGAAAGAAAGAAAGAAAGAAAGAAAGGAAGAAAGGAAGGAAGGAAGGAAGGAAGGAAGAAAGAAAGAAAGAAAGAAAGAAAGAAAAAAGAAAGAAAGAAAGAAAGAAAAGACCTTCCTAGAAGAAAATGCCATGGGATGGTAAGGACTCCTGAGATACCATGTCACTCTTGCAACACCCATTCTAAAACCAGTTCCTCAATTAGTAACCTACCACCTACTTCTAAAGTAGATCAAGAAGAGTGAAGATTCCTTGAGAAGTTAAGGAGGCCAGCAGGGAGGACTTCTCAGAGGAAGGAGTGTTTGCTGCAGTCACTTCACACCATGTTTGTGAACAAGTTTGGGAACATAGCTGGTGCTCTCTGAAGCTTGGACACTAGTCCTAGTAATTGGTGAATTCCAGGAGGGAATCCAGAGATGTTGGAGAAGAGAACATCAGGAACATACAGGAAAGGTCGTGCATGTATGGAGAGAGGGACAAAGGTGCCCAATGTTTTCCCAGTGCAGGTGCCTAGCATAGTTCATGTTTGAGTGATCCATCTAAGGAGCCTGCTTGGAGAGGAAGAGAGCCAGCCAAGAGATGGAGTGAGAGTGTGCTGCCAGGAAGGGTTGAGCAGCCAGTCTGAAGGACAGCACTGGCATAAGAGAAAGACCCTTTAATGATAGAAAGGCCTCCAAAGAATAGCACAGCACCTGAAAGAAGAGAACAAGCAGTGTTTGGTATGTGCCGCACATAAAGTGCATCAAAACCAGATAAGCTCTGGTCAAAGAAAGTCTCTAACCCTTCATCCTGCGGTGGATGCTATGATGTGCATGAGAGACCAGTCTCTAGTCAAGAAAAGTTTTGTGCCTCGGTTTCCAGAAATGCAGGAAGATGACAGCCAGCCTTCAGCTTTCTTTGGGTACGATCTTACCTGAAGAAAACTGCCTTGCCCAACCAACATCACGGCTCTTTGCAGAGGACCATCCAAGCCAATGACTGATTAAAGTGGGATACAGATGAATCTACAACCCCTTTCTCCAACCATGGATGACCCACAATGTCTACCTCAGCTTTGAAGCTTTCTATGGGATCATTTGGATAAGTCATGTTGAGATTACTCAAATGTTTCCTTTCAGCTGGGTGTGGTGGTGCACAGCCTTTAATCCCAGCACTTGGGAGGCAGAGGTAGGAGGATCTCCTTGAGTTTAAGGCCACCCTGAGACTACATAGCGAATTCTAGGTCAGCCTGAGCTAGACTGAGACCCTACCTCTAAAAGAAAAAAACAAAAACAAATTTTTCCTTTGCCCCATCCCTTCCAGGTGAATCCTAGAGCATACCTTATACCTTCCTCTGCATCTCAGGGGCTGCTTCCTGGGAAATCCAAGAGGCAAAGCTTCTTATCTTGTCCCTGACCTGCAGCAGCCATAAGCAGAAGTTCCCAAGGAGGAGAGGCATTGGAGCTGCGTCCCTCTCCCATAGTGAGTTTCTAAGGCTGAGTCTGTCCTCCCTTCAGGTTAAGAGTGCGGGTGGGTAGACTTTCCAATTGCATCTGATTCTTATACTGAACCTTTTCAAATAAAGCAGTGAACAGAATAGACTACAAAGCCTGGCCAAGAAAGAAAGAGCAAGCCCACAGAGTGCGCTTAACAGGGGTACAGCGCACAGTCCTATTCATTCATTGAATGAGTTGATCGCAGTAGTTATGTGGTTTAAGAAACTTGGTTTGAAATCAGTCCTGGATTTAATTCAATCTGTGTGACTTACTTGTGTGTGGCCTTCATGATCATCTTTTGGATGTTGCAGTCTCCCAGTATGAAATGGAGATGATGGTTGCTGTGAGGATTGAATGAGAATGTGAGAAAGACTCTTAGCACGTCTGCCAAAGAGTCGGCATTCAGACTTGCTCCCCTCCTGAGTAGATTTCATGGTTTCTGCCCATGGAAGGATCTCCTGGGAAGGAAATGTGCACAAAGTGATGTCTAAGGCCAGGTTTTGTTCTTCTCACATACAAAAAGTGCAAGAGAGGAAATCAGAAAGACTGTGTGTGTGTGTGTGTGTGTGTGTGTGTGTGTGTGTATTCCATGCCATTGTATTTCCCATAATAAAATTTATATGGATTATATATGGAGGCAATGATTCTTTGCAACTTTGATTAGCTTGTTACAATAATATCTTTTTCTAAGTTGTTTCATGACAAACTACATTCAGTTTCTTAGTCTCACTAATCAGCAAAAGTAGTTTTTCTCCTTTAGTTATTGGCAGATTCTGGTCAGTATGTTGAAACAACTGGGACTTGACAAGTTTGTGGACTTTTTTCCTGTCCTCCCTACCTACCTGTCCTTCCCAAGGCTGTGGTCTGGAAAGACGTAAGTCGTCTCGTCTCTCCTGCACACAGAGGGATTTTTCAGTCCTGGTTTCTACATATATAACCTCTTCCTATTTTGTTAGATTATCTTTCCCTGTTTTCACTATGTTTCCTTGGCTGGACTCCAGAACCCTTCTGCCAATCACACTGTCAAAAATTGAGGAAGTACGCACACACAGAGTTCTGTTATTCACCTTTCCATAATTGCGGCAAATCACTGAAATGATTACCTTATAAAAAGAAAACAGTTTGTTTTGGATGTTTAGTCAGTGGTCATTTGGACCTGTGGCAGCATACTGGGGCAGCAGTCCATGATGGAACAAAACTGCTTACCTCATGACTCAGAAAAGCGGCTGGTGAGGGTGGGCCCCACAGCAAACCTCTTACTAGACTCCACCTCTTAAAATACTTTCTTTCAAATGGGCTGGAGAGATGGCTTAGTGGTTAAGCGCTTTCCTGTGAAGCTTAAGGACCCTGGTTTGAGGCTTGATTCCCTAGGACCCATGTTAGCCAGATGCACAAGGGGGCGCATGCATCTGGAGTTGGTTTGCAGTGGCTGGAGGCCCTGGTGTGCCCATTCTCTCACACACACTCTCTCTCTCTCTGCCTCTCTCTCTCTCTCTCTCTCTCTCTCTCTGTCGCTCTCAAATAAATAAATAAAAATAAACAAAAAATACTTTCTCCCAAATGTATGAAACTGGGGAATAAGTCTTAACACATCGACCTTTGGGCATAATAAATAGGGGTAATCAAATATATTAGCAAATAATTTGCAATAATTCAATTTCTTTGTATCAATAAAATTCAAGTTACAAGATGTTTTGGAATAATCGCAAGTAATTTTTTTATAATTTATTTATGATCCATTTTGATTTATTTATCTATAGCAGTCACATAAGTAATTGGGGAAATAGATAACAATTTAAAGAGGAATTACATATACCTTTTACTACTGTGTTGTTAAATATGACCTATTTCTGACGTGTCCACCCATTATGCAGATATTGAAATCTGAAGAGTTTACTGTCATCTTAACGTTTGGTTTACACATTAAAGCCCTAAGCCCAGGTTAATATTTGGCTTAACCTGAGGAGGATGCACATTCATCTTATTCCACCCAGGCACTTTTGCTACATGCAGTAAATCAAGACCTGTTTTTTGTTCCTTTTTTTTTTCTTTTTAAGTTTGTATGTGGCTCACCCTCCAACTCAAGCTGTCACCCTGTCCCTGAAGTTGTGCTACAACATTCACTGGTGTTTTGCTTTAGGCAAATCAAGCTGAAACAATATTTAAGCTTGTTGTCTTTTCGCATTGATCTTGTGTCTTTGTGGTATAAAGTAGATCAGTTACTGACATGAATGCTTTTGGAAAGACTAGGAGTGGCTTGGACATAATTAGAGAAGAAATGTTGAAAGTGAGAAATGACAAATATTTAATATGCCTCCTCTAACTTTGTGCATTAGTTTGATACTTTTTAATTTGGAACCTATCCATCAGTCTGACATGTTGGTAGGCAGTCTCCCTTCATGACAGATTAATTCTTTATCTATTATTTATACTCTGCCTATATTAAAAAAAGTCATTGGAGCAGCTTAAAATAAAAACAACAACCATAAAAATAACATCATTAAGACAATGGTGCAGAACTAGAATGTCATAATCAGGAGGGAGGAGGAGATCCTTGGCCTAAAAATCCCAAGGTCAGGGCTGGAGAGATGGCTTAGCAGTTAAGCGTTTGCCTATGAAGCCTAAGAACCCCAGTTCGAGGCTCGATTCCCCAGGACCCACGTTAGCCAGATGCACAAGGGGGCGCATGCATCTGGAGTTCATTTGCAGTGGCTGGAAGCCCTGGCGTGCCCATTCTCTCTCTCTTTCTCTCTGCATCCTTCTCTCTGTCGCTTTCAAAGAAATAAATAAAATAAAACAACAACAACAACAAAAAATACCCGTGTCTTGCCAGCACAATTACTGAAGGCACAACTAACAGATTAAAAAAAAAAAAAATCCTAAGGTCAAAGAAAGCTTAAGTCATAAAACATAAAACTTATAACTCTGGAAAACTGGTACACACCTGTATTCCAGCTCTTGGGAGATGGAGGCAGGGGGATCAGGAATTCAAGACTACCCTTGGTTACATAGCAAGTTCAAGCCCAGCCTGGGCTACATGAGACCCTGTCTCAGAAATCAAAAAACCCAAAATAAAAATAAATAAACTCTGAGCTTCACTGTTGGAAAACGAAAATGTTACATCCTTCCTTCAAAGGTGTTGTGAGATATACAAGAACTGTTAGTTCTGGCTTGGGCGAACATTTAGAGGCCACCCATTGGCTTATGCTTCAGTCACTGCTGTTGAATCAATCACTCCACCTGTCAAAAACACTGAAGTTCTTAGCAAGTCCCTCTTTAGCACGAGTGCGTAGTGACGGATGTCAGAGACATCCAAATAGCATCATGATGATTACTATCTCTACATCGTTGCTCTCAACGATTTGAAAAAAAAAAAAAAACCTTTTATTTATTTATATGTGTGTGTGTGTGTGTGTGCATGCGTGCGCTGTCACGTGCACATGCCAAAGTCTCTTGCCACCTGCCTCTGGCGAATTAAACCCAAGCTGGCAGACTTCACAACAAGAATCTTTAACCACTGAGCCATCTCCCCAATCCCACCAACTGGTTCTTGAAAAAGAAGATCAAGACTATAGTCAAAGTCCATTTTTCCTGGCTGCCTAAATGCACTTCAGGCATCATTCCCACATCACTTGATTTAAGGTTAGGTATACTTTTCAGGAACCTATTGATGAATAAGGAATACAGTGTGGTATTTGTACAGACCAGATGTGTCTTTCCTCACCATTGAGATGGATATAATTTAGGCTAGGTTCACAGAACATCACCCTAGGTGGTGCTGTGTCTTGGAGGGAATATTCTGCAGAGCCTCATATGTTAAAGGTTTTGCATCCAACGTGGTGTCATTAGGTCTGATAGAGTTCTTAGGAGGCGGGGCCTAACAGTAGAGTCTTAGGTCACTGTGAGTGTGCTCTTGAAGGGGATTCTGTGACCTGGATCTTTTTCCTCTTCTTCTCCTCCTCTTCTTCCCTTTTTCTTCTCTGCCACATGTTCCCCTACTATTGTTCCCCAAACCTCCTATCAGAAGCACAAGGCAATGGGGGCACTTGATCATGGATTGCAAACTCCAAAACTTCAGATGAAACAAAACTTTTCCTTTCATAAGTTTATTTCTTAGATGCTTAGCTATAGTCATGGAAAGTTGACCAACACAATAATGAAAGTGAAATTTCAAGCTATTAGGGGAAATAACTTTGAAGTAGTCAATTACTATTTCACCCTTACTTAATTATGACTCTCAGGCCGTGGGCACAAAGACCGAATGGAGCGGCAAGCTGAACAATTGCCTGGTTGATTAAATGCATTCACACCATGAACTGGGAGAATTCACATGTTTTGTTTCTCACTCTAAGCTCTGAATCGTGCTAAACTACCCTGTGAACTATTTCAACTAGCATTTTGCATTTCTTTTCCAGTACGCCACTGTCCAATTCTCTGTGCTGATGGAAGCAATGTAAACAATGCTTCACTGAAAATCCAAACGTCATGAACAAATCTTAGCAATGTGACAAATTGACTAGGCAAAGCAACTTGGTTGAGTCCCCATAGTTGGTAGCTTGTCGGTTAAGCTGGCCAACCCTCAAATATTCCAGTACCATCTAACTTGGTTCTGCCTATTAAATAAGATTGGAGCCTCTGTATCACAGTAAAACTCCCTGTGCCTGGGTTTCGCTTCTGGACCAGACACTGTCCTAATACTCTCAGCTTCCAGTGGGTCACAGGGGCTTTGCTCAGTAGAGACACTGGTGTTATGAAAGGCATTTAGCGAGGAATTCTGCCAACAGCCACAGTGTTGCCTCATCCCTTGAGGCTTTGGGGCAAATTGGTCTTTCTGAGTCTTGTTTCCTCATCCAAGACATGGCGCTTTGGGTTGGAATGTGCCACCCTGCCCCTAGTTCCTGCGTTTACTGGAATTCTAATCCCCAACACAGCGAGGTAGGGAGGTTCACCATAGGATGGAGAGAGCTACACCCTGTGTAGTTTCTCTTTTGAACTCAACTTTACCTCCCATCCTGTTATGACATAGCATGAAGGCTCCCCCCAGACCACCTCTATGTTCTACGGAAGCATGAGCTAAATAAATGGTTCATTACAAACTACCCAGTCTGTGATATTTTACCAGCAGAAAACACACTGTGATGCATGGGAATGGTTACGATTGCTTTTTTTTTTTTTTTGTAATAATCAAATGATGTGAATGTGATGCCGTTGAAGAATAGCCAGCACAGTAACTACCCCAAAGCAAGGCCTCAAGAGTTGAGAATTGTAAGTCTAAGATAAGTTGGTTGGTAGACAGATCCACTTTGTCAACAATTTAGCATATTGAAGAAACCTCCCTTTTATAACTAGCTGCTATTTGGGTAAGGAAGATAACATAGCATAAAAGACATTTCTCGGTGCGTAATGTGCCGTAGGAATGTCTGCATATCCATTCAGAAAACATTTTAGATCTGAGACTGCTTTAACTTTGTTCGAATGCTATTACTTCATTCAAATTTTCTGCAGAAATCAACTTACAAATTGACATGTTGATTAAAGCAGTAATGCCATTTTAAGTTGTTACTTCTGCTTCTTAACAACAAAGAGCAGAGTCATTCTGGATCAATGTTTTAACACAGTCTTGGGTGGAGTAGACATAATTTGGAGGAGAGAGAGCCTATTAGCAAGGAAGAAGTAATAGTCGAAATGTTTGATTCATCCAGACAACATCCAGTAATACTTGATAAAAGTAGCATGTGAGAGAATAAAGTATATCATCACTAAGAAGTAACCATTTGAGATTTTTTTATTTGACATGGTGCGAAAAGTATTGCTTAGAATAAGTGGATTTGGCCATTAGACTTCATACTCTTTGACTTATTAGACAATGGGTGTGCACAGATCATTTAAACTCGCCAAGCTTCAGTCTCTCCTTCTAAAAAAAAAAAAAAAATGAAGTACATAGCAAATATCCAGAGTGCTTTTAGATGATTTTTCCATAAGGGAACATGATGAAGGCAATGAGCACACATCACAAATGTAGATATCAGGGAAATGTCAGGTATTACTGTGGCTATAAAGTTTAACAAGATTCTCTGTTACTACTTAAAAGGGGTACTTAGGTTTCATGGCCTTGCACAATACCTACATTCATACAGTATTAACAAGTCCTGGTCAACGACATCCCTTAGGTTTAGGTTCAAAAAACCAGTTATATGTTTTACTTGATTTTCCATATTGTGTGAAACACGAAAGTGTAGATAGCAGCTAAGTAAGTCTAAATTAAATGCAAACATCAGTGAGCTATAAATTTGTAGCTAGCTGCAGTTCTTATAATAAGCAAATGAGTTTACTTCATTGAGACAACTGCTAGCAGAAAAGAAAATATCATTACAATGCAAAGGAGAACATTCCAGCACCTGAAAGTTCTTAAAGCACAGAGTTCTGTAGTTTCTGCAGTCATTTTTCATCCTATCCCTGTTGCAATCATTTGACAAAGTAATGACTATTCCTCTACTGTGACTTGTATAAATGTCCCTCAAAGGCTCATGTGTTTAAAGGCTTGATTCCCAGCCTGTGACAATACTGGGAGGTGGTGAAACCTTCAAGAAATGGAGGCCAGTGGGTTGTGATGGGCATGGCACTGAAGGGGATTATGAGGACCCCAGCTGCTGCTGCTTCCTATCCTGGCTTCCCCACTGCGAGGCGAGCAGTTTGCCATCTGCTCTGATGTACTTCTTCACCACAGGCTCCAAAGCAATTGGGGGGACAATCAATCATGGAATGAGCCCTCCAACACCGAGCCCTTTCCTCTCTGTAAGTTGACCCCATCTCAGGTGTTTGTAGCAGCAACAAGAAAGCTGACTAACACATCCACAGTTGATGAACTTGAAGCTGATGAAAACCAGTGTCAACCAAGAAAGTAATAGCTTAACAACCAAAGAAACTAGTGCTAAAATCTGAGTATTTTAGTGCCTGAGTGCCTCCGAAGGTGAAGAAACAAAAGTGGACTGTAAGGCACCATCGCACGTTCTGCCATGTCTTCACCAGGATTCATTGTGTGCCCTAGATGCACAATGTGCCCCCAGCACAGTAAAGGATCACGCACATGGCCACAGCTTCTAAGAGCCAGTGGTCTGTAGGGTAGACACCGCTGCATGTGTCAGATGTATGGGCTAATGCACAGGAGAAAGTCTTATGGAAGTAAGGAATGGATTCAGTAGGGCTAATCATGTAGTATGTTTAGTACTGTTGTTTGTGTTATCATTAGTCATCTTCAGAAATATTTTTCTTCTCTCCCATAGCTAACATTGAGTTCAATATGATGTAAAATGGCCTTCTGAAGGTCAACCCATAAGTTCTGTATTAGTATCACAAGCAGTAAACTTGAACAAGAATTGAAGGTAGAAGGAAAGGAACTATGCATGAGAATGCACTAGGGTTTGTTTCACTTGTTCAGTGCACTGAATTGCTGTTCTGAGAAGGGCAAACATGAAGACATAACGCTTATGTTCTGCTTGATATTTTTGGACCATAGCTACCATAGCTCACTATTTTGCTATGATATAAATACATATTTACATATACATATATTTACATACATGCGTAAACATATGCATATGCAGTCTTGAAAAATTGGAGATATAAGCTACCATAGCATTTTTATAAATTATACTTTTATAGAAAATAAAAGTAATAAACATCCTTTTCTATAAAAATTCTGTAAAGATATAACTTAACAAATGTATGGAACAACAACAAAAATAATTGGCCTAATATGGAAACCATTTGTTTAAATTCTTCTACATTAGAACTCTGTACTGTGACTCTGACTTGACTATCTATCACATGTCAAGGTTTGGAACTATCCCATTACCTACAGCATAATCTCACAGAGTCAAGGACAGAAGTGGTCTCTGTAGAGGACAAGCAGGTTTTCCTAATGCGGACACTAAACAATTGTAGTCATTCACTCTGTATGTTTTAAAGGCAAAAACCAGGGAGGCTAAATTGTAATAGTAAAATCCGAGAGACAATGAATAATAAGTAACTTGTTATGATACGGTACAATAGAATGTAAGTCGTTCAAAATCTGCTCCTTTTTTTTTTTTTTTTTTTTTTTTGTTCTTTCTCTTTTCTTCCCTTCCTCCCTGGCTCCCTTCCTTTCTGTTCTAGGGATCAAACTCAGTACCTTGCCCATGAGCAACACCCCCCCCCCCTCATCTTTTAAACCTGGTATAAGCCTTTGGAAGTGTTTGGAAGAATGGCTTCTGCCTAGGCGTCAATTCCCTCACGGGAGAATGGGTTAATAACCTTTATCTTGCAGAACAGCTGTGAGGTATAGAGATGACCCACAGGTCAGGCACTGTCCTCAGTGCAGTACAAACTATTTGCACTTCCCTTGCTTCTTTCCTGAGCATAGGATCTTATTTCAATCACCATTTTTACAACGACATATTTGAGGGTGCTTGGGATGGAACTCGGGACCTCCTGGCATGCCAAGCATGGACTCTACCACCCAATACACCTCTCCCTCAGCCAATACAATCTTATACCATGGCAGCCCTGGATGGATAAAAGACAAAGAATAAAAGAAGAAAAAAAAAAAAAACCCTTACTATTGTAAACTGGTCCGATTCCAATCTGGAAAGACTTTGAAATCACCTTTCGAAGACTTGTAAAGAAGTTTGATTTTTACAGCTCTCTTCAAACTCCCCAAGATGCTTCTCAAGCGTACATCCACATCCCGGTCTTTTCTAAGGCCCTGGCAAATCCTTCGACTAGTTAGGGCTTAATTTTCTAATTAAAACAACAAATCCAAAAGTATTCTGAGATGCTGAGTGTAAGGAGAGCAAAAGATAAAGGCATATAAACTGTAATTAATTCCACCCGCCACCCCAACCCTCAGGCACGGCTGTTTAACACTGTTTAATAGAAAGAAAGCAGATCTGAACAGCCCTGGGGGAGTGACGGCAAGAAGAAACCGACCACCGTGGGTGCCCAGGTGCAGCGGGGGAAGGGGCACTGGGTGGATGCTTGGGGGCTGGGAATGGCTTCAGGGAGCCGAGTTCAAGGTTCGGCCTATGGGCAGAGGGGCATCAGCCCCAAAGCCTGCCAGACCAGAACTGTTCTCCCGGGTGGGGGTCATTGCCTCGAGACCCCCCCCACACACACACCCAGAGGAAAGTCCAGTCTAAGGGCTCATTTTCTCGAAGCCCCTCTCCAAGTCGCCCCGGGTGGGGGCGCAGGGCTCCGGAGGTGGGAAGTTGGAGAACTTTCCTGGGGGAGGAGGGACGGGTAGAGCCGGGGCGACCCCGGGCGGGGTGCGGGGCTCCGCGGCGGGGGTGGGGCGGACGGGTGGGCGGGCAGAGGTGGCTTCGGAGCGGAGCCCTCGGGAGCCTGTGGCCCGCGCTCGGCGGTCCGCCCGCGCGGTGCTTCTCCGGGGAGACCCGGCCAGGGCGAGGCCCCGGGGGCGCGGGAGCTGCGCCGCGCTGCGCCTCGGAGGGCGGCGGCCGGACTCGGCGCTCGGCCCGCGGCGGCTCCTCCACTGCGCCAACCGGCGGGCTCGGGCCGGCGCCCCTCCCACCGCACCCCACCCCCGCCAGCCCGCCCGCCCCGGGAACCGTCCCCGGGTCCCCGCCGGTGCAGCCGGGAGCCGGCGAGCGCTCCGAGCGCCTGCCCGGGACCGCAGCCTCCCCACGACACCGCCACCCCATCCCTGCCGCACCGGCACTCCTGCCTTCCCGGGCAGCCGGCTCCCGCACCCTCTGGGGTGTCCCTTTGTCCCCTCCCTCTGTCCGTCCCCTCCCCGCCCCCTCCTCCGCCCCTGCCCGGACGCCGCCCTCCCGCGGCGGCTCCTCTCCGCCGGTGCCCGCGGTCCCCGCGCGCATCCCGAGCCCGCTGCGCGCCGGCCGCCGCCCGGTCATGTCAGCATGGAGATCCGGCAGCACGAGTGGCTCGCGGCCTCCCCCCACGAGGGCTTCGAGCAGATGAGATTGAAAAGCCGCCCCAAGGAGCCCTCGCCCAGCCTGACCCGAGTGGGCGCGAACTTTTACAGCAGCGTCAAGCAGCAGGACTACAGCGCCAGCGTCTGGCTCCGCAGGAAAGACAAGCTAGAACACGTAAGGACCACTCGCTAGCTCCCCGCACCCGCCCCCTGCGCCCCCCCCCCGGTACCCGGCGCGTGGGTCTCGACCCCGCAACTATCGCACTCCCCGCACCCTGCCCGGTGGGGGTGGCCCGGAGCGCGCGCGCGCACGGGGTGCGGGGAACCCGGCCGGGATGCCGGCAGCGTCCGTCCATCCTCAGTCGCAGCCTGGGGGCTTCTTCCCGCACTTTCCTGCTCGCAGACCCCGCTGTGTGGAGGGGAGGCAGGGTCCCCCCCCCTACCCAGGAAGGGACCGCCTGGACCCGGCACCCTCAGACCTCACCACCTCGCTCTGGGGCTTACTTGCGCGGTGTTGTTGGGGTACCCCGGCGAGGTGAACGCTCAAGTGTGGCTGTCAGGAGCTCGGGTGTTGTCCTGTGAAGCTTTCCAAGAGACATTTACTTGGTCTCTTGGGGTTCCTTCCCTCGGCCCAGAAAGTACAAATGACTGCGAGTGTGAAGTTGGCAGTGGCGACCCAGCACGGACCCGCGCGCAGGGTGGTTAAGCTTTCTTTGCCAAGTGCCCGCTGGGATGAGCAGTGGGCGACCCTGTCCACCTGAACCCCGGACGGGAGAGGTGGCCTGTTGCAAGGGAAAGGCAGAAGGGGGTCGCCTTCTCCTGAACCTGAGCTGTTGATCTAGGGACCCCCCCCTCCCTACCCCCTGGCAAGGAGTGCGGGCTTCCTGCGAAGTGCCATTAGCTTTGGATTGAGTCCCTAAGGCTAAGCCTTCTGGAGGGAGGGAAAAAAGTCCTTTCAAAGGCCCCCTGTGAACCCACACTTAGAAATCTGACCCATTGACATCTCTTTAACCAAATGTTAAAGTGAAACTAAAAGAATTTCCGAGCACAGCCCCACGCGGTAAGGAGTAGCTGTGTAGGTCTCCCGGGGGAGCTGCAGGATCCAAATACACCCCGTTAATGGAATGTTGAGGTTTCCTAATATTTGGGTTAACACTCCAATATGAGAAAAAGACCCAGAACTCTGGGAATTCACACCTTCCCAGAGCTATACAACGTGAAGTCCATCTGCTTCCCAAGCACTCCAGCAGCCTTTTGAGCACCAGTAGACTTCTGAAGAGGAAGCGTGGAAAGGGGTGTTTCTGTTCTAAACTGAAAATACAGCCTGTTTTTTTTCTTCTTTTTCCTGAGAGCCTGATTAAGTCACCGAAATGACTAATTCTAACGCTCTTATTTAAAGCGTTGGGTAGCACGCTCTGTCATGTGTGCAGAGCCAAAAGGATGCCTTCCCTCCTTAAGACAGGGAGGTCACTTAGAGATTTCTAGGATGGCAAGATGTTTACTTGAAAGGCAAAGGCAATACCTATTTTAAAACTCTCACTCCAGAAACATTCAAGGGTTCGGCGAGGCTTCGAGTTTGTAGGGGCAGAAGAGAAATAGCAGCTTTGTTTTCTTTGTTTCTGGAGGCTGTTGGTTTTAACGCCAGGGAAGATGGTCCTAGCCTTACAGTGGCGACAGAACGTGTCTTCATCTTACTTTCACGAATGTGTGTCCCCTTGCAGCGGGTGCTTTTAGCCGGCCTGTTTCCCTCATGCCCTTATTGAAAATCAATAGAGCATCTTTTTGTGAGTACGCCACTGACGCTGCATGCGTTATACCTGAACGTTCTCCGACCCCCAGGTTCTCATTGAAAGTAGCAGGTCTGCCTCGTGGGCCACAGCAGCCGAGCCTTTCTGCATAGGATGCTGGACTGTCGGACGGGGGGTGGAGGGGATTAGAGACGAGCAATGGGCATCTGGTCGTCTTTGCCTCTGTGTTTGCCTCCTCCTCCTCAGATGCTCCAATGACAGTATTGCATTCATTAAAAAGAAAAAAAATCAATCACCTTATTTGTTATTGAAATCAGAGTATCATTTGCCTTTTCAACTGTTTCACATTCTATTCTCTTCCAAGCTCACTTCCAACTAGAAATGGGGACTGGATTCAAATTAATTTTGTTATATTCTCTTGCCACTAGGAAATATCGGCGAACGTTTTTAATGAGTTAATGTTTGTGAAAGTGCCATGAAAAATTAAGTCACATAGAGATACAAATTTCGTATGAATTAAAGCACTCGGTATTTATGATGTATGTCATGTTTCATAGATTACCATGGGGTTTCAGGCAGATTGATGTTAATTTCCGATTCAGTCTTTGAGAGCTAAAAGCCGGTAACAAATGTACCCCGGTCTATGGTTTTGACACAAGACATGGAAATGTCATGTCAGCTTCATTATTATATGCTGAACTTGCATAAAGTTTTCTAGTTTAGAAGTTGCAGGGTACAAGAGGGGGGTGTCCCAAATTCAAAGATGATATTGATTTTAACAACACCCTTCTGATCTGTCTAGTCAAAACAATCACCATCTTATTATGTTGAAAAGTGAATTTATAATTATGGAGATTATATACCTGAAAACACTCTACTCGGTTGTTTGGCTTCTGCTTTAAAAGCCCATCTAAGTACTAAGGGAATGAATAAATGATGACTTCAAATGACGCATGTCTTTAGTCATCGCAGTAACGGGATTCCCTGAGATGAAATGTGGCAGTGTGTGAATCTCAGCCAGGCTTCAGAGGCATGGCTTAATCTGAAAGTCAATAACATGTTGTAAAGTGACAGCTAAATAATATATTTCTACCCATTTTGCTAAAAGTGGCAATACGTTACATATTGCTAAAAGGCATCCGATGAAACCCCAGGCTGGACAAGAGGACAGTGGCACAAGTTGGTTGAGGATTGGGATGCTTTCCATTGTTCTTAAACTTGATCTCTGTCAATGGATAATTGATACTTACGATGAAAGGAAGAAAGAAATGGCCATGAGGGTGCATGCCTCTAATCCCAGCACTGGGGAGGCTAGGCAGTCTGGGCTATAGAATGAGACCCTGGAAAGAGAGAAAAAGAGAAAGAAAGAAGGAAAGAAAGAAAGAAAGAAAGAAATGAAGGAAGGAAGGAAGAAAAGAGAGAAAGAAGGAAAAGAGAGAAAGAAAGGGAGAAGGAAGGAAAGAGTGAGGGAAGGATGAAGGGAAGGAAAAAAGAGAAAGAACAGAGAAAGAAAGGAGGGAATGGAGAGCAGGAGAAAGGAAGGAAGGAATCTAAGGAATTCTTTCATTTTTTTTTATTTTTAAGAGAGAGAAAGAGGGGGGAAGAATGAGCACCCCAGGGCCTTTCAGCCTCTCTGAATGTACTCCAGATGCATGTACCCCTTGTGCACATGTGTGACATTGCACACTTGTGTCACTGTGTGCCTGGCTACATGGGACTTGGAGATTCAAACATGTGTTCTTAGGATTCACAGGCAAGTACATTAACTGCTAAGCCATCTCTCCAGCCCTTCTTTCATCTTTAAATCATGACTAGAATGTATGAAGAAGTCATATTCTGTGCCATGAACTCTGAACTTTGAACTGTACTTAGTACACTTGAGGAAAAAGTAAAATTGCTGGTCACATATAGATATTGTCTTGTTAGCTATGAGTAAGGCTCTTGGTCATTAGAATTCTTTTTTGCTTACTATTCTGTACCATAATTCTCACGGTTTTAGAGGATATTGGGCTTGGAAGCAATGAAGGACTTATTCAGTATTTACTTGAGGCAAAATGTAAAATGTATGGTATAGCAAAGCAAAGGGCAAGGGCTGCCTCTGTAGCTTCCTAATCCCTCTGACTTTCCCAGCTCTCCCTGGAAAGGAAAGTATAACATTAGGCCATGGCCATTCATGCCGTATTCTCTTGAACTTTTAAAAAGCGCTGTTTACGTTGGATGGAGGGAGAGACACAGTCTATCTGCTTGACTGTGTGGTTTCAGTCTACGTGTATGTGCGTATGTGTGTGTGTGGCCCGATGGCTGTGGGAGGTGCCTTGTTTTCTGTCTTAGCTCTTGCTAAAGTGGTCAGAACTAGCTGCGTTGTGGAGACAGGCCTGAGCCTGGACTGTGACTCTACTTCCAGTTAACTCTGTGACCACAGGCCAAGGGCTCATAGTCTCCAAGATGCACAGTCACATTCCCTCTTAAAGAAGCTGCAGGTTTGTGGTGATGATTAAATAGGGCATTCCCTGCCTACACTGCAAGAATAAGCAGCCTCATTGTGTCAGGGGCTCAGAACCATGCAGTCTTATATTTTCCATCATCTTTATCCTCTGTGCAGGCTGGTGGGAAAGTCCGTGAATTGAGTGATGGCTCTTAAAGCTTCCACACACAAGTGACACATCCCTATGGTTCATACCCACTGGCTAAAGTTTCATGGGCAAGGCTGGATTCAACGGAAGGGGAAACTAAACAAGGCCTTGAGGGAGTAGAAACAGAGCATCTCTTTCTAATTTTCCTCAGTACCTCAGCACAAATGTGTGTGTTCAGTGCTATGTTCCACCTGTGTCAGATACTCGGCACATGCACCTACAGGTAGAATAACTTGTCTGGTGCTTCCTGCTTTCTGGCTGGTCCTTTTTGCCCCTCCGAGAGTGCTCAAGCTTCAAATTTGGCATCAGCCAGCCCGCATTACAATCTTGGACCCTGAGCTTATGGGTCTTTTGTTCAGCAGCAGTGGCTCCAGTCCTAGACCTGTTGTGCTGTCTCCTTGCCTGGTTGCAGGAGGCTCCACTCTTCCTAACCAGTGGCTTTTTTCTCCCATCCAAGTACTAACCAGGCCTGACCATGCTTAGCTTCCGAGATCAGATGAGATCAGGTATGTTCAGGGGCCATAGACGAATGGCTTTTTTCTTACTCCTTGTCTGGTCTTCCCAAGGTGGATGTCTTTGCTTCTTTCTCTTGTTCTCTGCTGCTTCCTGCAAACAGAGGCCAGATCTTTACTGCCACCCTTAATCCCTGCTTTCCTTTCCAGCTTGTGTGGATGAGACTAAGTTGAACAATATTTCATTTATTTCAAGGTATCTTAAAGAACCTACTTAAACTGGAAAGAGAAAGCTGAAGAGAGAAATGGTATACAGTAAAGGAATTCTTAAAAGCTCCTATTTTTAGCTGGGTGTGTGGCACACACCTTTAATCCCAGCATTAAGGAGGCAGAGGTAGAAGGATTGCCATGAGTTCAAGGCCACCCTGGAACTGCATAGTGAATTCCAGGTCAGCCTAAGAATGAGACCCTACCTGGACAAAAGAAGGAAGAAAAAAGGTTCCTATTTTTAGTGAGCCATGGTATCGCAGCTTCATAAATATCTGGATTTAAACAAGATAGTCTCATCTAAGTGTGAATTGTACCTGCTTCCATTGAGTTTGTGTGACTAGCAAATAGTAAATAAATGCCAAGTTCATACTTGTCTCCTGAAATAAATTATTCACATGATGAGGAAAGAATAAATAGATTTGAGTAAAATTGGTCACAGTGGTCTAGGCTCATGTTATATAATGCCATTTATCTCCTACTGAGCACATCCAGGAAAGCCTTATACCCCACAGAGCAGATCAGCAAAGCATAGAGAAACAAAGTTCAACTTAAGGGAATGAATCTTTAAAATGCTTCATAAAAAAATCCAACAGATAAACAGGCTGGCAAATGGTTAAGGACTATAATGTTTACCAATGTTAGTTCCTGTGATTTCAGATAAAGCAGACACAGTCTAGGCACAGACAGACATCTTTGCATCTCTTATTAACTGGTTGAGAAATGAGTGTTTAAGTGTCTCGTGAGTGTCTTCTAATGAATGTCAGTGCTGGGTCCATTTGTTGCCCTAACTCTACCACAGTTAGCATGCATTTCCCACATCTTCTCCTTGTCGGTTGACACTGATTTGTTTTAAAGAAGTTTTGGTTTCTTTGAACTCTGTTGGGTGTGTCTTATTGACTTACTTGAACATGATCATAGTTTGCGACATGTCACATTCGATGCATTTACTTTGAGAAGCTCAAGATGGTTGGGTTTAAGATTTCTCTTTTCTATACATCAGTCAATTATAATTTCTGGCTAGCGCCTCTAAAAGCTTTTGCTTCTCTTTACAGACTTCTTTGTCTGTCTCAAGACCAAATCTATATAGTAGCTTTTAATGTTTCTATTTTAGCTCTAAGATTCAAGAAATATGATGAAAGTTTTAAGCTCATGGGGCATGGCAGTAAGATATTACTGAATTGGCATAGACAGCGTTCAATTAGACAGGTGGACTCTGTGGCAAAAGCTCACCCTGGAGATGTTGCTTAAAGTGGTAACATCAACATTACTGAATTGCCAAAGGTGCATTTCTGCACAGAGTATGTCTTAAGAGGTTAAGATATAAATGTTGAGGTACAGTAGACATTTCCAACTGTGATTGTTATAGGTGCAGACCTTCTAGCCAAGAAGCACAGTATAATTTTTCCTTCTTGTGGTTTTTGAGCTAGGGCTCACCATGTAGCCTTGGGTGGCTTGGAACTTGTAATATAGACCAGGATGACCTCAAACTTGCAGCAACCCTCCTGACTCTGCCTCTTTAGTGCTAGACTTACAAGTATTTGTCACCACAAACAGCTTTCTATTTAAAATAAAACACGAGAAAATGAGTTATACTTTGAAAAATAACAAATTGAATCCTTTAGAAGAATTTAAATGAAGACTTTGGTCAACTTTCTCAGAAAGACTTACCCACATTAGACAGTTCACTGTTAGGCTGGAGAGAAGGCTTAGTGGTTAAGGCACTTGCCTGCAAAGCCAAAGAATCCAGATTCAATACCCTAGGTCCCACATATGCCAGATGTACAAGGTGGCGCATGTATCTGAAGTTCATTTGCAGCTACTAGGGGCCCTGCCATACCCGGTCTCTCTCATGCTATCTGCCTCTTTCTCTGTCTCTCTCTCAAATAAAATATTTTTTTTTTAAAAAAAGAAAGTTCATTGTTGACTGACCTAGGAAATATTTCTATGTTGAAATAGGTGACTGCGTATCATGGTATGGATGTTATGACCACTGGGCAACTTATGTATATCTTTAATTTCCAAAGTATGGTGAATTTTTTAACGTAGGCTTATGTGAGATAAGCTAGTATTATATATCTTACATCTGAGGTAAGCTGAGAAGATGGGGTTCATTGACACCAAAAAACACCAACTAGTAAACTCATCAATTGACAGATAAGTCTTTTATGTG
Source organism: Dipus sagitta (assembly GCA_036346955.1). NCBI lineage: Eukaryota > Metazoa > Chordata > Mammalia > Rodentia > Dipodidae > Dipus > Dipus sagitta. Next base: position 331,317,842 of record CM070770.1, read on the forward strand.
AAAAACACTGTGAGGAGACTGTGGAGAACAACCCAACAAGCTTTTATGTTTCTGAGGTATAAACTTCTCAAACCTGGAGAACAAGAGTCTCTTTTCTGAAGCTGTTTACAGTTTTATAAATATAGTTGTAATCTGATTATAGTGTTATGAATAATATGGAAAAAAGCAAGACAATATGAGAACATTATAGTCAAAAGTCACATTGTTAGATAAGAGTAAATTATAGCTAAAAATAAGTAATGAATACTCCTTTGTGTTGACAATATATCATAACAAAACTGCATTTATTCCAGTAATGCGAAGTTAATATGTAACCTAAAAATCAATTGATGTAATTTATCATATTAGCAGACCAATGGGGTCAATCTATATATCTGGATGTAGTATTGACAAAAAGATGAAGAAAAGGCACTTTTGATGAAGTCATGTGCCCATATGTGATAAAATTCTCAGCAAACTAGAAAAATAGAAACTTTCAGTATTCTAATAAAAGATTTTTAAAAATCATGTTCAATGATGAAATATTTTAAAATTATTTAGATAGCTTATGAAATACAAGTGGCCATATGATTAGTTTTATTCATAATTTTACAGTAACTCATAGACAACCACACAAGAAGCAGAAATAAAAAAAAAAACAATTGAAAGAAATCAATAAAGTCCTTGTCATAGGAGATGATGTGAGTGTGCATATTTGAAAATCTAAGATAAGCTACATATATACTTAATGAATTAGTAACATCACTGGATTGGGTAAGCAATGCAATCAAGAAAGGAAAAGATAAAGAAAACATCAGACTTGCAAAGGAACTAATATAACTATTGTTATTGGCTCTTGATATGAATGTGTACCCTTGAGAATCCAAGATTAACCACAGACATACTTCACAAATTAATCACTGGCTTTGTCAGGGCCACTGGATAGAAGGCGCACACCTTTAATCCCAGCACTCTGGAGGCAGAGATAGGAGGATTGCCATGAGTTCGATTACACCCTAAGACTACATAGTGAATTCCAGGTCAGCCTGAACTAGAGATCCTACCTTGGAAAACAAACAAGCAAAAAAAGTCAGTTTTTAAAATTAACTATTAAAAACAATTCCACAGTAAAATTAAAGGCCATTATCATATATATAAGCACAAAATAGCAAATACTGGGAATAAATTTTATCAAAGACTCTTTAATTCTCTCCCAGATTGCTCTATAGAGTGGAAGCAATTCTAATTAAGGTCTTCACAAGTTTGTATTGCATGTGTGCATTGAGATGTGATTTTGAGATACATATGAAAAATAGAAGGGGAAAAAACAGGCAAGACAACATTGAAGAACAAAGCTAGAAGATGCTGGTAGACTTCAAAACTTACGACAAAACTGAATTGGTTAAAGATGCGAGGATGAACAAGTAGAGTAAATGACAGACCTGAAAGAGTAGAAGCAGATGTGCACATATACAGGCATGTGACTTACGACAAAATAGATCTGGGTGGATAGGGATATGATTTAGGATGAAGTATTGCTGAAGTGAGTTGGGAATAGTCTTTTTGTGTGTGTTTATTTTAAAGGTAGGGTCTCACTCTAGCCCAGGCTAATTTGGAACTCAAAATGTAGTCTCAGGCTGGCCTCAAACTCATATAGCTCCTCCTACCCCTGCCTGCTGTGTGCTGAGATTAATGGTGTGAACTTTCACACTCAGCAAAGGAACAGTCTTTTTTAAAGGTGCTGGTCAGTTATGTATCTTACATCATGAAATAGATCTTTATTTCACTTTTACAATATCAACAAAAGTCAGTCTAATGTGAGCTGCACACCTAAATTATACAGCAAAACAATAAGGCTTCTAGAAGATAATTAGTAAAGAAGATCTTCATTGATCTTCTTTGGACCAAGGAAAAGTTCTTAAGCAGTTTTAATAATCCAACATGATTAAACTGAATAAACCACAAAAATAAACTAATCATACTGTCTCTACAAGATTGCATTCAGAGGGTGAAAACAAGTCACAAAGTAGAAAGACACACTCTGACAAAGGATTTTTATCGATTATATATAGAGTACCTATAAATCACTAAAAACACTGAGCAAGACGCTTGGGGTATTGGAATAGGGACTTCACAAAAAAAGGACCTCCAAACATTTCCATTACACATCAAAGACATGCAGAGTGGTCATCGCACACCATACAGCAACCAAATAGCTGAAGTTAAAATGATTGGCAATATCTAAATTGTTAATGCAAATATGGAGCACCTGTGGCTCAGTAATTTCTGGTGGGGCTGTCATTCATACAGCCATACTAGAAATCTGTTTTGTAATATCTACTAAATTGAATATATATATTATATAAATTCATATGGCCAAGCAATTTAAATTCTATGTATATATCAAATGTGTGCTAATATACAAAGATGTAAGAAAAATTTATTGGAGCATTAACTTAGTAGCCGTCCCCAGTGGGGTGCTTCCCTAATATCTGCTCATAGTTTAATGGACAGCATAGTGTAATTTATTCATGTGAAAGGAGGTGGTATATATGTATCTATTGCAATAAAGTGGATGACTTCTTTACATAGAGAAATCTGGGAAGGAATGTAGATACAGATGGCATTTTTTCCATTTATGGGAAAAAGCAGGCAAAGATCAATTATGGAGCTAGAATTCAGAATTGGTGACTACCTTTGCAGATCAAGAGAGAGCCTGATGGAGGGTCCTGGGAGCCAGTAGTTGTCTTCTCTTTTGTGGTTATGAAGTGAACCACACAGAGCTGTACATGAAAGGTGCGCTTGCTCTCTTTACAACATCATGTCTTTGTAATGGAGACGTAGAATCACCTGTGAGGCCTTACGTAGATTGTACCCATCATGCAGTTGGCATGATGCATAAAAGAATGAACAAGGAAACCTTCAAAAAAAATTTTTCATGCAGTTGGCATGATGCATATAAGACTGAACAAGGAAACCCTCAAAAATTCCTTATCATGCAGTTGACATGATGCATCTAAGAATGAACAAGAAAACCTTCAAAAATTCCTTGAGAGTTGGAATTCTGCCCTATCCATCTTTGTCTGTTGGACTCAAGCCATTGGTATAGTCTGATCCATATTATCAATATCATTATGATTACAATTAATATTACTATGCCGATACCTACTATCTACAAGCTTCAGGCTTTGTAAGATTGAATTGTATATGATTGGATCTTTACCCTCATATAACTTGCGGTCTATTCCTTCAGGACTCAAATTACATTTCTGCACCTCTAAACTCAAACTCTGGTTGAGTGTCTGTATTAGTTTTCTTCTTGCTGCGACAACATATCTGACAGAAGAAACTTATGGAAGGAAGGACGGGTTCAGTTCATTGCGGTTCTGTCTATGGTGGCAGGAAAAGGAAGCTAGTCACATTGCCTCTGACCGGAAGCAGAGAGATAGAATGCCAGTGCTTAGCTTACTTACTCTTTCTCCCCTTTGTATTCATTTCAGATTCCCAGTACATGAGGATGTTCCTGACCATTTTCAGGGAGGGTCTTCCACCTCAGTTAAACCTCCCTTGAAAAACCCTAACAGACATGACCTGAGGTGTGTCTCCTAGGTGATTCTAAGTCAAGTTGACAATCAAGACTAACCATCCCAGTGCCCTTGCGTGGTCCTCTATAATCATGACAAACATCTATTATAGCTACAAAATATTTTTTTTTTTTGGTTTTTTGAGATAGGGTCTCACTCTGGTCCAGGCTGACCATGTATGTAGTCTCAGGGTGGCCTTCAACTCATGGCGATCCTACTACCTCTGCCTCCCTAGTGCTGGGATTAAAGGTGTGCACCACTGTGCCCGGCTAGCTACAAAACATTTTTATATTGCCTGATTGTCTCTTCTCTGCCTTCATTGGAAAGCTTGAGGACAGTGGTATATTATTCATAGCCATATATTAGTGACCAGCACAAGATGCCTGGAAGCCAAATTGCTGATAGACTTAACTCTAGTAAGAGTGAGTGACTAGATGAATAAAGATGTGCTTAGTGAGGCAGGACACACAAGTGAATGAACAAGGTGTCTTCGTGTATTGCTTGCCTGTTAAATGCTACAGGTAGATCTACAAGAATTTGGTGCAGAGAAATAATAGCAGAGCTATGAGGACCCACAGATAAGACATTTTCAGGTTCATGATTAATGTTAGCTGGAGGAAATAATAAACAATGCTGGATCCAAAATTCATGGATTAAAAAAAAAATCTTGTGAAATAAAGGTTTCACAGCCACTGCCATAACCTTTTATTTCTGATAAGGGAATTTTGCTATTTCCTTTTCCATATATTTCAGTTTCAATTAACCAAGAGAGTGCTTTGGTTTGACTATTGCTCTGCCCCAATCTACTTGAACATTATTTAGTTCCTACCCTACTCTGGCTGTGTACACACATCAGAGATTGAAAGGCTTTGTACTAGGGAATATGTCAAAATGCTAACCCCCTTAAGCTCCTTCCAGGTTTTGTCATTAAGAAACTTCCATCACAGTAGGAGTGGACTAGTTGGGAAGAATAAGAGGTTCAACAGGAAGGGGAGTGGGACAGGAGAAGTCAGTGAGGGTGAACATGACCCAAATACACATATGATGTATAAAATTGTCAAAAATAAAATAAGCTAAAAAGAATATTCTGCTATGATTTCCTGACTCTACTCTATCCAAACTTACTATTTGTTTCTTTATTTTTTGAAGCAAGGTCTCACTGTAGCCCAGGCTGACCTTGAACTTACTCTGTAGCCCAGGCTGACCTTGAACTTACTCTGTAGTCCAGGCTGGCCTTGAACTTACACTGTAGTCCAGGCTGGCCTTGCACTCATGGCAATCCTCCTACCTGGCCTCCCGAGTGCTGGGATTAAAGGCGTGGGCTACCACACCTGGCTCAAACTTTTTTCACTTCTTAAACTCTTCCTTTGCTTATGACATGCACACACATTTCTTAAAACATGTGTAACATTCTTAGTACATCCTTTCAAATAACTTACTAAATTAAGGCTTATAGAAAAGCATTTCCTCTGTACTCCTTAGCAATTTTCATTTTCCCTGAGGTTAGCCCTTTAGCTCCAAACTATTTGACTTTCACTCTTTTAGTGAATGTCCTTTTTGTGTTCTAGAATCCCATCCAGTTCAAGGTACCGTGTTGCATTTACTTGTCGTGTGTCCTTAGTTACCTGGGGTCTGTGACAGTTTTGTTGGGCTTTTCTCATTTTTCCATGAATTTGACAATTTCTAAACCTACTAATAAGACATATGTAGAATATTCCTCACTTGGAGCTTGTCTGTTTTTTGCTATTTATTGATTTGACTGGGATTGTGGGGTTTGAAAAAGTACCACAGTGATAGAAAGCCCTCCATATGTTTACCATGACATCACTAATGACCTGTGATATTGGTCACTTGGCTAAATTAAAGTGCTTGGCAGGTTTCTGCACTGCAATGTTGTTATTTCTTCCTTCCCGCACTTTGAGTGTTGGAAATGCAGTCTCGGATTCTCATGCTCAACTAGATTGGGGAGGAATGCTCTGGTTTGGAAAGATTATTTTAAGGGGGTTTATCTCTTCTCTTCCAGTCTTAGTCTGTGCAGTCTCTGGTTTGTATCAGCAGAAGTCTTGGATGTTCATTTTATGCCAGGATTATCATCCATTGTTTCTTGTTTATTTTGTTCCTTATGTGTCCCTGCTCAGCCATTGGAGGCTGGCAGAAGATTGACTCCTGTCAAAGCTTTGGTCTTGCTGCTAGAGTTTAATTTTCAAGCCCTTCCTTATTGTCTGGTGTCATAGATTTCTCTAAGCTCATCCTGTATCTGCCTGCATCCTTGTAATGTATTCCTAAGGACATTTTAAGATATGTGTTCTTAGTTCCAACTGAGTCTTCTCTTATAAAGCTTCAATAGGAGGAAAAAAAGTCATTTAATATTTCCAATAAAAGCTCAATATACCTATTTTGATAAAGATACAACATCTTCATTTGAACTTGGATTAAACCCCCTGATATATTCTTAATTATGATTCTGGCTTGAAACATTTCATTGTTGTGATGGAAAGAAACTTTCTGCTAAGCAGGCAGCAAAGATGCTAAGTGGCACGGTAAGTGTATGTTGCATGTTAACATAGCCCCTCTGTGTGTGTGTGTGTGTTCTCATGTGTACACATGTGCCTCTGTGTGCATGCAGACACTCCCACTCCTTTTTCCCTGCCTCAGTAGTCTGTTGTCAGAAGATTAAGTTCTATATTTGGGGATTAATATCCCCATCTATATTCCCTGATTCCCAATTTGGCATTATTTCTCCAAATCCCTTTCCATCCTTTTTCATGCTTACAAAATTTGGTCCAACCACAGAAGTCATCATGTTTTGTTTTGTTCTGTTTTGTAACTGAGCCAAGGTACTGTCATCTGAGGTTTGAAGTTTCCTCAAAAACTTAACTTGGGGACTTTTCTATGCTCATGATAAGAATTGCTTTTCCAAATGATCAAGACAAATCCGTAGACAGAGATGGACTGGTATGGGATAGGCATTGGATAACTTGGGACACGTCACACCCTCAAGAGAGACACTGACTTTCTATTTTAGGAATAGACAGCATAAAGAGCACACTTGCGTGTGAGTGGAGGTCCAGCTGTCTATGTATATCTTTTGTGTGTGTGGAGACCCACCTCTGTGTGTGCATCTTGTATGTGTGGAGACCCACCTCTGTGTGTGCATCTTGTATGTGTGGAGACCCACCTCTGTGTGTGTATCTTGTATGTGTGGAGACCCACCTCTGTGTGTGCATCTTGTATGTGTGGAGACCCACCTCTGTGTGTGCATCTTGTATGTGTGGAGACCCACCTCTGTGTGTGTATCTTGTATGTGTGGAGACCCACCTCTGTGTATGTATCTTGTGTGTGTGGAGACCTACCTCTGTGTGTGTATCTTGTATGTGTGGAGAGCCACCTCTGTGTGTGTATCTTGTATGTGTGGAAACCCACCTCTGTGTGTGTATCTTGTATGTGTGGAGACCCACCTCTGTGTGTGCATCTTGTATGTGTGGAGACCCACCTCTGTGTGTGTATCTTGTGTGTGTGGAGACCCACCTCTGTGTGTGCATCTTGTATGTGTGGAGACCCACCTCTGTGTGTGCATCTTGTATGTGTGGAGACCCACCTCTGTGTGTGTATCTTGTGTGTGTGGAGACCCACCTCTGTGTGTGTATCTTGTATGTGTGGAGACCCACCTCTGTGTATGTATCTTGTGTGTGTGGAGACCTACCTCTGTGTGTGTATCTTGTATGTGTGGAGAGCCACCTCTGTGTGTGTATCTTGTATGTGTGGAGACCCACCTCTGTGTGTGTATCTTGTATGTGTGGAGACCCACCTCTGTGTATGTATCTTGTGTGTGTGGAGACCTACCTCTGTGTGTGTATCTTGTATGTGTGGAGACCCACCTCTGTGTGTGTATCTTGTATGTGTGGAGACCCAACTCTGTGTATGTATCTTGTATGTGTGGAGACCCACCTCTGTGTATGTATCTTGTGTGTGGAGACTCACCTCTGTGTGTGTACCTTGTGTATGTGGAGACCCACCTCTGTGTGTGTACCTTGTGTGTGTGGAGACCCACCTCTGTGTGTGTATCTTGTGTGTGGAGACCTACCTCTGTGTGTGTATCTTGTGTGTGTGGAGACCTACCTCTGTGTGTGTATCTTGTGTGTGTGGAGACCTACCTCTGTGTGTGTATCTTGTGTGTGTGGAGACCCACCTCTGTGTGTGTATCTTGTGTGTGTGGAGACCTACCTCTGTGTGTGTATCTTGTGTGTGTGGAGACCTACCTCTGTGTGTGTATCTTGTGTGTGGAGACCCACCTCTGTGTGTGTGTCTTGTGTGTGGAGACCCACCTCTGTGTGTGTATCTTGTGTGTGTGGAGACCCACCTCTGTGTGTGTATCTTGTGTGTGTGGAGCCCCACCTCTGTGTGTGTATCTTGTGTGTGGAGACCTACCTCTGTGTGTGTATCTTGTATGTGGAGACCTACCTCTGTGTGTGTATCTTGTGTCTGTGGAGACCTACCTCTGTGTGTGTATCTTGTGTGTGGAGACCCACCTCTGTGTGTGTATCTTGTGTGTGTGGAGACCCACCTCTGTGTGTGTATCTTGTGTGTGTGGAGAGCCACCTCTGTGTGTGCATCTTGTATGTGTGGAGAGCCACCTCTGTGTGTGTACCTTGTGTATGTGGAGACTCTCCTCTGTGTGTGTACCTTGTATGTGTGGAGAGCCACCTCTGTGTGTGTATCTTGTATGTGTGGAGACCTACCTCTGTGTGTGTATCTTGTGTGTGGAGACCCACCTCTGTGTGTGTATCTTGTGTGTGGAGACCCACCTCTGTGTGTGTATCTTGTGTGTGGAGACTCACCTCTGTGTGTGTATCTTGTGTGTGGAGACTCACCTCTGTGTGTGTATCTTGTGTGTGGAGACCCACCTCTGTGTGTGTATCTTGTGTGTGGAGACTCACCTCTGTGTGTGTATCTTGTGTGTGGAGACTCACCTCTGTGTGTGTATCTTGTGTGTGGAGACTCACCTATGTGTGTGTATCTTGTGTGTGGAGACTCACCTCTGTGTGTGTATCTTGTGTGTGGAGACTCACCTCTGTGTGTGTATCTTGTGTGTGGAGACTCACCTCTGTGTGTGTATCTTGTGTGTGGAGACCCACCTCTGTGTGTGTATCTTGTGTGTGTGGAGACCCACCTCTGTGTGTGTATCTTGTGTGTGTGGAGACCCACCTCTGTGTGTGTATCTTGTGTGTGTGGAGACCCACCTCTGTGTGTGCATCTTGTATGTGTGGAGAGCCACCTCTGTGTGTGCATCTTGTATGTGTGGAGAGCCACCTCTGTGTGTGTACCTTGTGTATGTGGAGACTCACCTCTGTGTGTGTACCTTGTATGTGTGGAGAGCCACCTCTGTGTGTGTATCTTGTATGTGTGGAGACCTACCTCTGTGTGTGTATCTTGTGTGTGGAGACCCACCTCTGTGTGTGTATCTTGTGTGTGGAGACCCACCTCTGTGTGTGTATCTTGTGTGTGGAGACTCACCTCTGTGTGTGTATCTTGTGTGTGGAGACCCACCTCTGTGTGTGTATCTTGTGTGTGGAGACTCACCTCTGTGTGTGTATCTTGTGTGTGGAGACTCACCTCTGTGTGTGTATCTTGTGTGTGGAGACTCACCTATGTGTGTGTATCTTGTGTGTGGAGACTCACCTCTGTGTGTGTATCTTGTGTGTGGAGACTCACCTCTGTGTGTGTATCTTGTGTGTGGAGACTCACCTCTGTGTGTGTACCTTGTGTATGTGGAGACCCACTTCTGTGTGTGTATCTTGTATGTGTGGAGACCCAACTCTGTGTGTGTATCTTGTGTGTGGAGACCTAGTGTGCGTATCTTGTGTTGTGGAGACCCACCTCTGTGTGTGTATCTTGTGTGTGTGGAGACCCACCTCTGTGTGTATCTCGTGTATGTGAAGCCCATCTCTGTTCTCGTGATCTGGGTTCTATCCTGTTGTGCCTGCACACAGCACTGCCGTCCCCAGGGGCTGCCAAATGATCCTTGTCCTTAACTCCCTGCAGGTGCTGGCATTTTTAGGTGTTCATTTATAAACATATCCTATAAACCCAAAAGTGCAATTAATTATCATTGTGGTTATAGCTTTTAGCACTCCAGGAAGTACTGAAAAATGGAATAATATCAATTCCCAGTGCTTTGCTGAAAGCAGCTGTGAAAAGGGAGGCTTACCACCTCTTTATTTCCTTTAGCACTGAACACAAGTGAGTGGGAAGCCTAGCCTACGGCAAGAGGAAGGAAATGGCAGGTGCCCAGGTCCCAAGAGGAGCAGAGGCCTGATGACTGGCATCTACACTGAAGGAAAATCAGTCATGAGTGATGTACAACAAGGCATTAAAAGAGGCAGCTACCAGGCGTGGTGGTGTACTCTTTTAATCCCAGCACTTGGGAGGCAGAGGTAGGAGGATCGCTGTGAGTTCGAGGCCAGTCTTGGACTACAGAGTGAGTTCCAGGTCAGCCTGGGCTAGAGTGTGACCCTATCTCAAAAAAAAAAAAAAAAAAAAAAAAAAAAACCAACCAAACAAAAAAAAAAACAGACAGCCATTTGCCTTCTAAGGATTCTCAATAGTTGTCTATTTTATTATTTGATTTTATGAGACAACATATGAATACAATGATACAAATGAATGCATCATTTCATTGACATGTCTAAGCGAAACGTGATTGGTGAAGAGACCATACCAGGAAGAAAGGCCTGTAGATAAAGGTGAACCAATGAACATGGGATAAATTAGTCTTTATTTCTGTCCTGTGTTTAGTTTACAGAAGGGGACCATAGTTCTTGAAGGAACAGAGTATGGAGAAAGGCTCACTACTGTCGCAAATGAGGCATCTCTGGGTTTCTGACTGGAAGCTTTGGTCAATACCCTTGGTCATTTTCATTCATTCATCTGAACTTTTTTGTAGGATTAGACATTTTTCTTTAGCTTAGAAACCAGCTGGCTGTTGACTAAAGAGAATTTGAGTAGGATTGAAGTCAACATTGAAAAAGTGAATTAAGTCTTCATTGACAAAAATTCAGTGTCCTTCATGGAGATAGCATAATAGTTCCTGTAACCACCACTCATTACGTTCCAGTCCCACTAAAGTAAGGTCAGTATTAGCAACTATTCCAAATCTCACTTGGGTCTTTCCACACTGAAATCCAATAAGATAAATGGGCTTTGAGATACATCACTGCGCTGTAGTTTATGCTCTTAATCCAGGAAGATGTGCTTGTCCTGTTAAGAGTGGAGTGGGTTCCTAGATGCATTTGGAATCATGCTTTTTAGCCAGTGGGCTTGTCCAAAGGGGGAAGAGGCTTTGTCATTGCCACATGTGACTTCAAGACTACTTGTCAGGTTTGAAGGGATATCAGGTGCACACAGTTAGCCTTGTCTTTGCATTTATTTCTGTAATCAAAGGGTAGAGAACCCCACTTGGAAAATGTGACATTTTATTGACTGTCACTATCTCTGTATGGAAAAGACAACTATTCCACCAAGGAGTATCTTCCCAGTGCAGTCAACATCGTCCCAAACACAGTTCCAGCAAAACCGCATTGCTGTGTAGGGGCTGCATAGACAGCTGGCCTCTGTCACTGCAGCATGACTTCCAAAATTCAGATTTGTGTCTCAAAATTTTATCCTATCTCATTGCAATTAACTTCAGGTTTGCTTGTGATGAATTTAGACCAAGTATATTAAGTTCCTCAATAGTAGGGTTGGGGAGATGGCTCAGCACTCAAGGTGCTTGCTTACAAAGTCTGCTGGCCAGGGTTCAGTTTCCCTGTACCCATCCAAAGCCAGATGCACAAAGTGGTACATAAAACTGGAGTTCATTTGCAGCAACAAAAGGTCCTGGAGTATCCATTTTATCTCTCTGTCTGCAAATAAATTTATAAAAAAATATTTTTAGCAATTAAAAAATTCATAATACTAAAATCAGTGTCATCCTTATAGCTTTTAAACTTCTGTGTTCGTGTATTTATTTTGTTTTTGAGGCAGGGTCTGACTATGTTGCCCAGTCTGGAGATCTTCCCTGGCTTCTGCCTCCTGAGTGCTGAAGTTTCAGGCACATGTCATCACACATTTTAAAACCAAATCCAAAATTATTTAAGTGGTCATATTTGTAGTGATGAGGGATCAAAGGAATTTCAAGAGTTTAGCTTTACCAAAGAGAACGCTGGTCAGTAACTGAGCCGGCTGGGGAGAGGCAGCGGACCCCACAGGAATGCTTGTAAGTCTAAGAAATGATACCTTTGCCAAGGGGTCGCTTTCCACTGCCCACAAAGCTGCAGAGCCACCTGCCTGGCCTGGCATGACCTCTGCTGCGACTGAGCACGATGCGCCACTGTGGCCCCTTCACTCCTGTCACGTGTTCTACTGCTGTCACTGCCACAGCATTTGCACGGGTCTAGCGCTGGGAGTAGGACTGGGGCTAAAGCGAGTACCCTCATTTCTTCTGCGAAGAGCCCCTACTCTTCCCGTCCAGTACTGTGCTCACACTGGTGCCGTGGTTTATAGTAACTGCTACCTTCCACCTTCAAAGCCTCTGGGATTTTCAGCGGAAGCCAACTTCACTATTCGGAGCCCTTTCAACTTCTTAGGATGAATAACTTTACGGAGGCAAGAATTAAGGTGGAACTGAAGGCAATAAAACGCATCTTTTGCAAAATCGCCTCTCTTCTCAAGTGCCGGGAGCATATCTTGACTTCTTATTTTTCCTTTCAGGGTAAATTCCATCTTGGGAGACTCATTATTTCTCCTGCTCATACCCTCACCTCTTGCCTAAGTTGTATCAATCCCACAGAATCCTTTTGGGTTCCGTCTTGAACCAGCACCACTTCCGGCCAACATGTCTCTGCCTGGGAGGTTTTTCTTCATTGCCTTAAGGCTTCACGGGCAGCAAAGGTGAATGGCTCGTAGAAGTAAGAACATAGCCTTGTGGTCTTCCTCATACCCAGATTTAGGTACCTTAGATTAAGGTACAGATGACATGCAATTCAGCTTCTTGGCCATAGATTCCTAATATATATGCTTCATTTTAATTGCAATTAGTTCGTCACTATACACTGAGGAACCGGTGCTTAGTAATAGGACAAAGAAAGCATCAAAGTGCCAGAAACGCCCCTCAGGGTTAAAATTTTATGTGCAAACCCCTGCCAGACATTAATGTTGCACACATGATTCTAGTGTGCATCAGAACTTTCTGGTAGCAGTATTTTCCATAAGTTCTTGAGGAAAAGCGGGAACTTTTCCACTGTCTCCAGCGAGTGCTATATATTTGTTTTTCACTTTTTATTTTATTAAAGCCACTTTACTGCTTCTCATTTTCGACTCCTGCACTTGAGCTCACACTGATTTTATGGCACCATCATTCTGCCTGCAGGTGCTTGGCAGAGAAGGGAAGGACGGTAATGGTTTCCCGGCAGGCTAGTTAATCTGTGGGCATGGGCGTGACTGGGCAGCATAACCAGGGAGCAAACGCATGCTCCTCACCTCCCAGTGCTCATCACCTCCCAATGCTCAACACCTCTCTTCCCTGTCTTTCATCTTAAGTCTGAAAATGCTTTTTTTTTTTTTTTTTTTTTTTTTAATCCACGTCTCAGGGAAGACCTTGTTTTCCCTAGTCTGTCACGTGGAGCCTTAAGCTCCTAGTGAGAGGATCTCACAGACTTTGATATGAGGTCTATGGAATGCACTGAAGATGTGTACCAAAGACTCCCTTACAAACTCGTGTTTATTTTCCTTACTCATTCATTGGACTTGAAGGTTGCTTCCGTAACTTGGGTTTTGTGAATAATTCTGCAGTAAACATGAGGGGCTACCCCATAAACACACACAGATATTGTTCTTCCGTGTTCAGCTGGGACAAAAGAAATGCACCCATGTTTAAGCATCTCTTGGGGTCTAGTCAAACCTTGCTCTTCAAGTGGGGCCTCGCTTGTTCTCATCTCTGCGGCCCGGTGTGGAGCTGGAGCTGCGCTGACCTCCCAGAGGCCCAGTGCCCGAGGCTTGCTTGACGGCTCCCAGCACTGCCGGGAAGTTGTGCCAGCCTGTACGAGGTGGCGCCCAGCGGAAGGAAGTTGCATCACTTGAGGCAGCCTGCGCTTGAAGGACACTATGCTCTCACTGCTTCACCTCTTAGTTGCCTTGGGGAGAACAGCCTCCTCCACCACAGGCTCCCGCCACCATGCCCTGGGCCCAGAAGAAGCAGGAGGGCAACTCCTTTCAGGACTGCCCCCTACTACTGGGAGCCTTGTGCTTTTACTTTTCAATAAGACTTTGTTTGCTGGCCCTTCTTCGGCCCAAAGAAGGGCCGGAAGAAGGAGGAAGGAGGGAGGAGAATGAGGGAGGGGGATAGAGAGAGACAGACAGAGACAGGGAGTGACAGAGACCATGCACACAACAAAGTTTTTCTTTTATTAAGTTGATTTTCTAGGGAATTGTATCACAGTGATAAGAAGCAGACTAATACAAAGTGAAAAAAAGTCATTGATTCACTCCGTAATACTTTTAGGAAAGATGCCTTCAGAACATCAGTGAAACTTGACCAAGTGTGAATTTTCCAATTTTTGAGTCCTATATTTCAACAAAGATACAACTTGCAAGAGAAGTTTCAAAATTAAGAATAATTTTTAAAGCTTTTTTTTTTAAAGCTTAATAGAGAAAATTGGGAATTACTTAGGAGGAAAACACCTTTTCACTAAGTATTCAAAATAAATTTGTTACAATTAATAACATATAAGATTTAAAAAGTAAACTTTAAGCTATGAACTTATTTTGGGGAAAACTTTGGATTTATTTTTAAAAGTAAAAGAATTAGAAAAGCTCTTTCATGGATGAAGGTAGTAACTGCAAGAGAATAGCTGATAATTGCCCTGTGACTAAAGATTCAGTTTGTTTAGTTGGAAATGAATTGAGGAACCTTCCTGGCTTGTTCAAAGACGATCTGTGGACTACAGAATCCTGGATGTTGGAATCTCCTGCAACTTGAACAGCACCTTGAAGGATAGTAATTGCCACCTGTATTTGCCCCCCCCCCTTTTATTTACTTAGGAAAGCCCAAGAATAAATCAGTTAAAGGCAAACAAAATCATTGCTTTTGGTAAAAGTCCAAAAACTGGCATGATTAATGTGGTATATTTTGAAAGACACCAAAATATGCAGTTCCTGTGTTTTTTTTTTTTTTTCTCCTTAAGTCATTTGGCCCTTGCTCTTGCCTCTCTTTGGTGCATTTAATCTCTTATTATTTTATATCTGAAAATGTTAAATTATACAAAAATTGTTACCTGTAGTTAGCTTTTCCTTATGAGAGAATAATAACACTTATTTTGTAATAAAGCAAAGTACAAGAAAATAACCATGCTTTTTAAATCTTAAATCTGATTCATTCAGCCTTAACTAAGAAAATACTCAAGTACATATGCACATGCTTGTACATACATGCACACCCGCCCACAAACAAGTAGTTACATATAATTTACTTAATAGCTTTTTCTTGAGACTTTCTTAAATAATAATTATGTAGCAGACAGCTTCAGGTTCACTGAGATGAACTAACAGACCAGGCACAGTTATGGAGGAAGGGATATTTATTGAAGCTTACAGATCCAGGGGAAGTTCCATAATGGCAGAAGAAGCTGGCCTGCCTTCACAGGACCAAGCAGAAAGAGAGAAGCACAAGCCTAAAAGTCAAAAGCCACACAACACAGCACACTTCAGGAACTCCAGCTAGGCATACTTTGCATATCTTTGTTGTTGTTGTTGTTGTTGTTGTTTGTTCTTTTGAGGTAGGGTCTCATTCTAGCCCAGGCTGACCTGGAATTTACTATGTAATCTCAGGGTGGCCTGGAACTCACAGTGATCCTCCTACTTCTGCCTCCCAAGTGCTGGGATTAAAGGCATGCATCACCACACCCCCACGCCTGGTTCACTTTGCATATTTTTAGATTGAAATCTCAAACCCACCACCACACCTTAAGATCCGCCCAGTGACACCGCCTCCAGCCAGGTGGCTGCAGGTGCAAACTAATAAACTAATAAAACACTGAATATATTGTGGGCCATCATTCAAATTTCCACGTTCTTAATAACTATAAGAAGGATTCTCTTAATTTTAGCTGTGCTATGTTTTATTATACTTTATTTGAAAATTAGGAGCCTTAGTAACTGTTACTTAGAACAAGTATTGGGTTATATAATTCTTTTCTTTAATTATTTATTTATTTTAGAGAGAGAGAGAGAGGCAGATACATAGAGAGATACATAGAGAGAATTGGCATGCCAGGTCTTCCAGCCACTGCAAACTCCAGATGCATGTGTCACCTTATGGCTTATGTGTGTCCTGTGGAATCAAACCTGGGTCCTTTGGCTTTGTAAGCAAGCACCTTAACTGCTAAGCCATCTCTCCATCCTTGGGTTATATAATCCTATCCTGTTACTTTTCTTCCCTAACAAGAATCTGTGTATACATATGCTACATTAATTTTTTTTTTCTGAGGTAGGGTCTCACTTAAGCCCAGGCTGACCTAGAACTCACTCTGTAGCCCCAGGCTGACCTTGCACTTCAGCAATCCTCTTACCTCAACCTCCCAAATGCTGGGATTAAAGGTATATGCCATCACACCTGGTTTTACTAAATTTCTTAAAAGGGGCAGTATGTGTGTTTGGTTGCTACTAAATATGAAACACAAACCAAAGAGTCCTCCCACTCTTGGCTGACTTCCTACACCACCATCGGAAGCCTAGCAGCAAGCTCAGAGTTTGAGGGGACAGATGGTGTGTTATGATTTGAGTGTGCTAAGTTTAAGTTCTGTGAGGCAGGGATCCAGAGAGCCAGATGTGTATGTGAGGTTCAGAAAGACATAGACTTCAGTGTGGTTGGTAAGGTGAATAAGATTAGCAACTGAGCTATGCCACCGCAACATGAACTACCTCCAGGTTTCTATTCTCACCTTCTCTCAGTACAGTGTTAGGAGTTCATGTGCCTTAACTTTAGATTGAACAAATAGACATTAAAAAAATGAAATAAACCTTTTAAACTTATCATGCATCCTTAGCCATACAATGCATGCTATAGCTTGAAATAAGTTATTTTCAGATTTTCATTTGCTTTATTCCTCAGCCTTTCAAGATCTCTGAATTCCAGTAAGAAGTGCTTGGTCTTGAGATAAGTATAAATATATGTTTGACTTTCATCTACTTCCATTATAAACATTCGTCATTAAGAATTTATAGTGTCTGTGTCGATGAAACGGACAGATATTTGCTCAAAAGAAGACAGAACGATAGACTTGCAAAGCTGAGAAGGGAGAAGAGGGGGTGTTAGGAGAGCTGGTGAAGTTTACTACAGTGGTTATAGCTTCTTGTTTGATCATGTCTCCAGATATGACCCTGTCCACCTGATTTATTCTCTGCTCAGGTGTGTGGACTGAGATTTCCTACAGTACTCAGGAAGGAGAGAATCTAGAGGTGTTGGTATGATTGGTGGAATAGTTTGGACCCTGTGATAAGCAAGTGACTCCTGCAATTCTCTTTTAATCCTACTTATGTCTGATGGGAAAAGATCACTCCAGTGCTCATGAGTCTTTAACTGCTGTCTATGATTAATCCATCTATAGAGGGTGGGACAAGGAGTGACAGGAAAGGTAGATGTTGTAATTGTCCACCTATAGGACTGCTACAAACTTCCTGTCCATGTTTATCTGATCTACAATCCGCCCTCTGTGGGTTCTACATCCATTCAACCAAATTTAGACTTAGATAAAAAATACTTGAGCAACTATATCTATACCAAACATGTACAAACTTTTTCCTTGTCATTATACCAACTAGTTACATAGCAATTAGACTGTATTAGATATAAGTAGTCTAGAAATGCTTTTGTATGTGAGCAGATTTGTGAGGTTTTATATAAATACTATGATGCTTTATAAAAGGATATCTATAGATTTTTATATCAGAAAGGGTCTAAGGATGAATCAAATGAGACTACCCCAAAATGGCTATATTTAAGTTTTTAAAGTAAGCTGTTTAAAATTACTCTGATTGGTTTGGCACCACATAACAATTAAAAATACTATGATAAGGGGCTGGAAGGATGGCTTAGTGGTTAAGGTGTTTGCCTGCAAAGCCAAATGATCCAGGTTCAATTACACAGGACCCACGTTAGCCAGATGCACAAGGTGGCGCATGCATCTGGAGTTTGTTTGCAGTGGCTGGAGGACCTGGTATGCCCATTCTCTCTCTTTCTCTCCCCACCCCTTTCTTTCTGTCAAATAAATAAGTAAAAATAAAATATTTTTTACAATACTATGATAGGGCTGGAGAGATGGCTTAGTCATTAAGGCACTTGCAAAATACTATGATAGATGATATGGTTATCATTTCTAATACTGAAGATATATAAGTATAGGTATAGATACAGGTAGAGAGTAGATATGGATAGTAAAAGACATAGATAGCTTTCTATCTAACTCTAATTTTGGTAGATTTTACTTCTGAATTCTTTGTAAGTATAAGTCTATTTAAAATCCTTTAACACAATTATTATTCCTCCTGCCAAATTATATTTCTTCATGGAACCTTCTTGCTACGTATTAAAGCCTGAGAAAAAGAAGAGACTACATCAAAGCTTTTTCTCTAATTATTTTCCCTCATGTTAGTGACCAAATTATACAGGAAATAGCTCATTTGCTAACCAAAGAGTTGGGAATTAAAGACTAGAACTTTTTTAAAAAAAAATTTTTGTTCATGTATTTATTTATTTATTTATTTGAGAGTGACAGAGAGAGAGAGAGGCAGAGAGAGAGAGAGACAGAGAGAGAGAGAGAGAGAGAATGGGCACGCCAGGGCTTCCAGCCACTGCAAACGAACTCCAGACGTGTGTGCCCCCTTGTGCATCTGGCTAACGTGGGTCCTGGGGAATTGAGCCTCGAACCGGGTCCTTAGGCTTCACAGGCAAACGCTTAACTGCTAAGCCATCTCTCCAGCCCAAGACTATAACTTTTAATGTTCTAAAAGTGATACTAGTAAACATTAGTGAGGCCAGGTATGTTGGCTCACACTTACAATGATGGTGCATCGAAGGCTGAGGCAGGATGATTGCCATAAGTTTGAGAACTGCCTAGGCTATAGGGTAAAAATGTGACTCAAAAATCATAAACAAAAAAATAATAAATATTGATGAGGATGCAGAGATTTATGGAAAGTAAATTTATAATTTTGTATAATTATTCAACACTATATATCAAAAGAGCTAACATTGTTAATGTTCTTTGACCAGACTTTTCTTCCTCTGATGAATTTTTATTACAAGAAAATTGTTCTCGACACATGAAAATTTATTTGAAAATTCAACTTCACTCATTCATTTTAAAAATTTATTTTTTATTCTATTATTACTGCTACTCCTACTTCTACTATTATTATTATTATTTGGTTTTTCAAGGTACGGTCTACCCCAGCCCAGGTTGACCTGGAATTTACTTGGTAGTCTCACGGTGGCCTTGAATTCATGGCAATCCTCTTACCTCTGCCTCTCAAGTGCTGGGATTAAAGGTGTGTGCCACCATGCCTGGCTTATTTTTTACTGATTGATTTGACAGAGAATGAGTAAGGGCACACCAGGGCCTGCTGCCACTACAAATGAACTCTAGACATACGCTTTCTTTATGTGGGTGCTGGGGAATTGAATGATAAGTGCCATTCGGGGATGGAGTCCCTCCCTAGCCTTTGGGGACTTTTCATACCTAAATTGAACCCCGGCTTTGTAAAAGCCAGTGTCTTTAACTGCTGAGCCATCTCTCCCGCCCTCATCCATTTATTTAACACACATCTATTGACACCTGCTCTATGCCAGGCAGAGTTCTTGGCTTTGGAGGTATTCTAATGACAGTCACCAAGTTCATGGCTATGTTGGGCTTTGGTTCTGGTAGACTAGGCAATATTACCACCCGTATTTTAAATTATAAGTTTAATGGGTAAAAGAAACACCGAGCAATTTTGAGGAGTAGGAACTATGTTAGAGAATCAGGAAAGACTTCACTTAAGAAAGAGTCATTAGAGAACTTTAATTTTAATGGAAAAAGTAAAAAAGAAAAAAAATCATCATCTCAAAATAGGGGCTGAATGAATTCAGATACATGCAGGCAAGGAAATACAATTCAGCAATTGAAATGATAATGGCATACAATTTTAAAAACTGAATTTAGCCAGAAAAGAGCTTTTGTAAGGAAAAGACTTATGAGATATTTTGTATATTTTCCAAGCCCTTCCCATTTGTAGGACTATATGCAATGAAGATGAAATAAAAAGAAGGGCATATTACCAAATTTAAAAGTAGTTATTTCCAAGTGATCAAATTAGGAATGTGTATATGTGTGTGCGTGTATGTACATGTATTTGTATAATATACGTGTAATATATATTCTATTTTGCTTATACATGTTTCCTAAAACTTATACAATACTCATGTATTCATTAGAAAAATTTAAAAACCGAATTGAACTATTCTTCTTTTTTTTCAAGGTAGGGTTTCACTCTAGCCCAAGCTGTTCTGGAATTCACTATGTAGTCTCAGGGTGGCCTCAAACTCATAGTGATCCTCCTACCTCTGCCTCCCAAGACAACGATTCTCTTAATCTGCACTCATTCCTTTGCCACTCAGAAGAGCATCATCTTTTTCTGGATTATACCCTTCCTTTCCAAGTATTTGGCCTAGTGCCTGATTATGGTACTTAGTACATTATAAATAATTCTCAAATAAATAAATATATAAAGGCAAAAAAGAAAGTAAGGTGTTATATTTATTGAACTCTTCTTATATGCCAACTACAATGCCATGTACTTAAAATATACCGCCCCAATTAATTTCTGCAGCACAGCTTGACTGAAGGATAAAGCTCTTTTTCATGACCAGAAAACCGGCTTATAAAAATTAGATAACTTATTTGATTGCCTCCTACATCATATTCCTTTGTCCCCAGCTTCCTCCTCTCTTCTTCTTTCCCTCCTCTCTCCATTCCTCCCTCCCCTGATTCTGATTTATATGTAAAGAAAGTTTAGAGAAAGAGAAACATTTTTGGAAAGCTTTTTCTTTCCATCTACGAGGTCATTTTCTCCTTTCTTGGCAAGAATAAGATTTGTTAGTCAGTTTGCTATTACTGTAACAAAATACCTCAGACATAGCATCAAAAGAGGGAAGATTCAGAGTTGGAACTGTACCTCAGTGAGAATGCTTGCCTACGATACCCAAGGGCCTAAGTTCTGTTCCTAGCACAGAGCGCGGGGAGATGTAGCTTGGCTCATGGTTTCAAACCACGGCAGGTTGGCCCTGTTGCTTTGGGTGTGTTGTGGAGGTACGGGACATCATGGTGGGGCATATGGCTGAAGAGCCTGCTTACCCTTAACAGCCAGGAAGTAGGGAGAGGAGAAGAGAGGCTGAGAGTGGGAAAGAAGAAAGAAAAGGAGAGGGAGAGAGGGGGGAAAGATGGGAAGAGGCAGAGAGAGAGGGAAGGAGGGAAGAAGGATGGAAGAGAGAGAGACTAGGTTCCTAGTATCCTCTCCAATAGTACACTCCAGTAACTTCATTTCCAACTACTAGACCCCATGTCCTAAAGGTTCAATCACCACCCAATAGTGCCATGCTAGGACAAAGCCCTCCCTGACATCTGGGGACACTGCATATCTAAACTATAATATAATATATATCTAAACCGTAATAATGAGACTCAGACCTAATTTGTTGATAAATATTGGCATTACTAACAATTTTAAAATATTAATAGTTATTTAAAAATTAATAATTTTAAAATAAGGCAGTTATATATATATATGTATATATGTTTTTTATATGTATGTATGTATTTTTAAAAATTTGACTATTTAGTAAGATTATTTGGTGAAATTCAAATAACATGGCTGGGAGGTGTAGCTCAATGGAGGAACACAGGCTTCGGGTCCTGGGTTCAACACCAGCACTAAAACAAGAAATAAGCAAACACATACAAAACCAAAACAGGCAAGAGAGAAAGGGGAAAGAAGGGAGGGAGGGAAGGAGGAAGGAAAGGAAAAGAAAGAGCCAGCAGTGGGTTTGCGGGGTGACTGGCTCTGGTTGGTTACTTGTTACCTGTTTAGCAGTTGTTCTGGCCGCCACACAGAGGCTGAGGACAACAGCTCGTGAAGCTGCAATTTAGTGTCTCGCATGAAAGTCCAGGTGCAGGCAGCTCCCAAGCCTGTGTGAAGCCTCCGGGGAATCCTTCCATTGTCACCAGCTTCTGTAGTATGTGATCCTTTTCCTCCAGGGATAGTCTATTTTTGCAGCAGCAGGATTGAGGCAAGACAAGAAAGGGACCTCCACTCCTTGTTACAATGAATCTAGAGGATGTGTCGTGGCGAGCCCACCTATGCTGGTGTCTGAAAGCCCAATCACATGCCATACCTCACTGAAGGGGAGGCGAGGCTGCCTGTGGCCAGCTGACCACCAGCAGTATTCAGATAGCAGGTACCGGGGCACATTTGGAAACTTGTGCCACAATCTCTTAAGGGCCACTTTAACATTCTATGAGTTTTTAGTTATCCCCCAGTGCCAGTGTTAGAAGTTGGCTATGTTTGTGTTGTGTATATGGAAACATAAAAGGAGAATTAATGATTGGTAATTAATGGAATTAATGAATGACATGATTGGTAATTTAAGAGGCATCCATCCTACTTAGTTCTCTTGAAGAACAATCTCTCAAGAGTCTGATGGAGTGAAAAGAACGCGAATCCATCCAGAAACGCTTTCCTAAAAACTGCAAGTAGGAACATAATCAAGTGATGTTTGATAAGGCTATGTGCAAAGCTGTCAAATCCTTGCCTTATGTGACATTAAGCAGCAGAAACCTTCATGTTGAAAGAATTATTGAAAGGGGTGTCAGTCTGTGCCCACTGAAGTTGAAACTGCCTTTTCCGAGAATAATTGTATAGAATATAATTTTCTTCAAAGCTGCCTTCCATCATAGGAGAGCAAAAATTCAAGACAGGTCTATTTTTTTTCCCTTTCTTTCTCCCCCCTGGCTTTATCTGTCTTCCACAATAAAAGAGAATTAAGCTTAGTTTAATTCTCTGATTTTTTTTCCCCATTGCACAAATTCTCTGGGAGGAATGTAATTCAGTGTTCTGAGATATCTTTGTAATCTGCGACGTATCCCTGGTTGTAGAGCAGAGGTACGCAAGAGAGAAATGCCTTTGCTGTCAATGATTGTCTCGAGAAGGAAAGGGAGCATTTGAATGTAAGTACTGGCAATGATTTGTTTTTTTCTTTACTTCCATTACTCCAATTTGATGCAAAAATTAATGAGGGCATTATGATTACACACTGTGACATTATACATGGCAAAATATGGAAGGCTAGGACCTTATGTTAAAACTTCATAGGCATTTTATAATGACACATTGTTACCTTAGGGTTCTGATTATAAATGACGGTTCAGTACTTTGGCGATTTCTAGCCAGTGTTCTCTAAGTCTAAGTCAGGAGTCTAAGTCCACACGAGGCTTCCTTCACCAGTGGTTATTGGGAAAGCAAGTAAAGCTAATCAAATTTAACCTCCAGACCTTTTCTCTTCTTATTCACATTCCCATTTTTCCCTCTTTACCCTTCACCCACTTAGTCATTTAGCAGTATTTTCTGAACACTAATATGTCTGTAACAAGATTATGTTAAAGGCATTCCAAAATAGAAGTAAGAGCTGCGTAATATTGAACATACAATTTTCCTTCTAATCTTAGAGGTTGCCATGTCTCCGCTTGTGTTTCTCCCTGGGATACTGCTTGTGTTTTGTGTCTGGGTTGTTTTCACTTATGCACTTGTTTGGATTCCAATCCTCTAGAACTTTCCTTTTCTTCTTCTTGAGAAAGAAAAAAGTGTCAATGGGTCTCCTGGGGCAGAAGTAGTGTCAGATAACCCAGGCCTTTCACTGGGCCTGGGGTTCAGTTGTTGGTGAACAGGCTTTGTTGAATATCTGCTACTGTTATGGCCACAGCTAGGGGCTAGCTGTATGCAAAGGATGAGAGTGAGGAGACCGGAAAAGACCTGAAAACTAAACCAGAGAAATTTTGTTCCTGCTCCTAGAGGTAAGAGATAGAAGGCAGTTTGTATCATATTTCTGCTAAATCTGGGTTTCATTCTGAGCAGACATGCCTGATTGGCAGAGATAAGTTTGCCTGTGTGAATGCTTCTTAGATTAGATGGGATAATAGCACTGTTTTATACAGTGTCTTAGGACTGCAATGACAGTACAGGCTCTCACTTTCAAGGGTGGTCTTACAGGCCAACTGTGGTGAGATTAAGGGAGAGAAAACTGACATGGGACAAAATGGAGGTGTTGGTAGATGACCCAGAGCTGAGGCCCTGTGGCAGGGCCTGGCCATGGAGGGGCCCCAGCAGGGGTTGCTTTATCCTCAGATTGCATTCACCTCAGACTCCAGACTCGGTGGAGTTGTGGAGAGAGTCCAGCACAGGAGGACCAAGAATGGATGAAGAGCACCTTCGATTTGTTTATCCATAAAAGTTAAAAAAGAAAAAAGAAAAAGAAATATATGATCATGTCAGTTGATGCTCCTTCACTTCCTGGGAAGTCCCATCCCGATGCACCCATAGGAGGTTGTGAATAACCTAAGCTCAAAAATGCAGCTCGTATAGGTAACCTGCCAAGCATCTTAGCTTTGTGGCACAGGACGCTACCCAGCCTCACAAGAGAGTACCGTGCCACAATGACTAGCTGGGAAAGATTTAAAATTCAGAATCTAAGGTGTGATTTCTCCTGAATAGGTACGACCTATGTGTTACCACAAAGTAAAAACAGAAAAAAAAAATCACCAGTTAAACCATCCTAAGTTGAGGACCATTTGTAGCCTGACAAAAGGAAAGCTAGCTGGGCGTGGTGGCGCACGCCTTTAATCCCAGCACTTGGGAGGCAGAGGTAGGAGGATCACCATGAGTTCGAAGCCACCCTGAGACTCCATAGCGAATTCTAGGTCAGCCTGGGATAGAGTGAAACCCTACCTGGAAAAAAAAAAAGGAAAGCTAGCAGAAAGTAAAGTGGAGATTGAGGCACGGGAGGTGGATCACATAAGAATCCTCATAATGAGATCAATGGCGGAGGTGAGGGGATATTCTTTGTTTCTTTGTCTCACTGCAATTCTGTGGATGAGGGACTCAGAAATGAAAACAGCTTATGGTCATTTTGGAGCATCACATGAACCTTGCTGGGGCTTGAGGTGGTGTGCGGCAAACACCTTCTCACGCCAGTTGCTTCCCTTAGGCGAAGCCTGGCGCAGAGGAGCCTGGCTGGCTTCTTCGTGATGCGCACGGTGAGCGCATGCGCGCGCACTCCTAGTGATGCCGCCAGAGGTGGAGCCTGGAGCAGAGGTGATGGGGAACTTCAGAGCCTGTGATAAGTCACCCACCCAGGCTTGTCACCTGCAAGGGAACAGCTCTCCTGCAGACCTGCATGTGGCAGGCAATTCATGTGACTCCGTGGGACATTTAAATGGGGGCTGTCACATGCTCAAGCGTACCAGATGTACTGAGCAGGGCTCCGGTAGGGGCACAAGGTAGAAACAGCTCTTGCAGAACCTGTGGGAAGGGTGTGTGAGTGTCACTTGGCCCAAGTTAGAAGTGAGAAGAAAAAAAAAAAAAAGTCAGGAAAGTCACCTAACCTTGGGACCCAGAGAGAAAACTAGGGGAAGACAAAAGGGATTGTTAGAGATGATGGAAGAGAAAAGGAGAGCTTTCTGATACGTGGGCTCTCTCACTTTAAGTGAAAGGGCACACCGCTCTCTTCCTCCCTGGCAGAGCTTAGCTGTGAGAAAAGCAGGCACTCAGGAATGCTAAGGAGCAGCAGCAGGGGATGTATTTGAATACTTTGAATTGTGGGCTCTTCTCTGCTGGAGCTCAGCTCCTGGGTCTGGCACCATGGGGAGGTAGGTCCCCTGCCTGGCTCTGAGGAGGCTGAGCAAGGACATAATCTACAACTGGCTTAATCCCAAGGCTGCTAAACCTATGGGTGAGAGCAGGGAGCTGTGGGTCCCATGGGATGCAACCTGGTGGTCCCTAGGTCATCTTCCTCAGGGAGACTTCTCCTGTCTCCAGCTACTCTGGGGGACCCTGTTCCAGCTTCTGGATTTAAAGCCGGAGAGGGGGAGAGGGAAGTCTGACTACAGCTTTCTAATTTCTGCCATTCTTGCCCACTAAGGTTTCTCAGTTGTTCTGGGCCTGCCCATCCCAGGATTGGAAATTTCCCACTGATCCTTGGAACTGACACTGCCCACACACACCGTGTTGTGCTCAGTGCTCTGCACTGACCCTTGCTTCCTCATGGTTGGACTGAATGGGGGTTTGCTATGAGTCCTCAGCACCGTGATATCAGATATAAACTTCAGGAGAAGGGTACGCCAACCCCCGTCATTCCTGTGGGGTTTCCCAACTTTATTTTATCCATTGCGAAACTCACACGTTGCTCATGCCTCTTACCTCAAGAAGAGAGCTGTGTGTGTGGCCAGGCTCACAATATATAGGGCAGTAATGGCAGCTAGCCAGGTAAGACATCCTGACTACAATTTAGGAAAACTGTTAACTTTGAAGATTAAGAATGAAGTATCCTGGGCTGGAGAGGTGGCTTAATGGTTAAGCGCTTGCCTGTGAAGCCTAAGGACCTTGGTTCAAAGCTCGATTCCCCAGGACCCACGTTAGCCAGATGCACAAGGGGGCACATGCGTCTGGAGTTCGTTTGCAGTGGCTGGAGGCCCTGGCGTGCCCATTTTCTCTATCTCTCTCTCTGCCTCTTTCTCTCTCTGTCTGTCACTCTCAAATAAATAAATAAAAATAAACAAAAAAATTTTAAAAAAAGAATGAATCCTAAGATAGTGTGCTGTTAGCTTTTGCTGTCGTAATAAATACCTTAAAGGTAAACTTAAAAAGAGGAAAGGTTTATTTTGGCTCCCAGTTTGGCTCAGAGGTTTCCATCCATAGTCCAGTGGCCTTGCTTGGGCCTATCTTAGCACTGTAATGGATAAATTTGGGGTTTGGGGGCGCTTCCTGGAACCCCAGTTCCTGAATCCATATTTGCAAATTAACCAAAGAATTGGCAATTCAGACTCAAGAAAATGATTTGAAGCCAGGTGTGGTGGCTCACACCTTTAATCCAAGCACTCAGGAGGCAGAGGTAGGAGGATTGCTATGAATGAGTTCGAGGCCACCCTGAGACCATATAGTGAATTCCAGGTCAGCCTGAGCTAGAGTGAAACCCTACCTCAGAAAAGCAAAATAAAATAAATAAATAAATAAAATGATTTGTATTTTATTTATTTATTTATTTTGATGATTCTATCTTTGTTTATCTTGCAGTATTTGCAAACTGATTTACATTGTTGTTGCCATCTCTCATAATCCACATGGATATGGGTCAATTTACATCTATGTGCATACATATTCCCCAAATTCAAAAACATGCATACTTTTTCCTTGTCACTTTTCTATATGGCAGTACTTCCACAGGGCATGCGTTTTCCATATGTCTCTAATCCTGCCAGTTTTGTGTTACCAAAGTAGGCATACAGATGAGAAGTGTGCTTCCATTCCCTGTCTGATCCTAGCAGATCTATTACTCCTAATATGTTGGTTTCTCAACTGTCTGAAGGAGCTGGGGATGGAGGGAGGGGTAAGAGGTTTCAGTGGTGAATGCTGAGTCTAACCTCCTGGACTAGCTTGAAACAGTGTTTTGAGCTCCAGGCCACCACTCTGGACCTTACAGTCATATTGTCCTTCCTCAAGATAGACAAGTTTTATTTCAAAAAGGAAAGGAATCGCCAGGTATGGTAACACACAACTTTAATCCTAGCACTCAGAAGGCGGAAGTAGGAGAATTGCTGTGAGTTTGAAGCCACCCTGAGACTACACACTGAATTCCAGGTTAGCCTGGGCTACAGCGAAATCTTACCTTGAAAAAGCAAGAAAAAAAAAAAAGTAAAAGTGACACTGATAGTTAATTTTAGTTTTGGGTTTTTTGAGAAAATATTTAGTACAGGAAGTCTTCACGTTTGGAATTTCCCTTCCTCAGCCTCCCAAATGCTGTAATCACCAGTGTGCACTATGCCCAGATAAAGCAATTTAGTGTTTAATCGGACTGAGAATCAGGAAACCTGGATTACATTTTTTTCTTTTCTTGTTAAGAGAGGGCCTTATGGAGCCCCGTTGGGCTTCAAAGTCACTACTTAACTGAGTTTGCTAGCCTTGAACTCCAGGTCTTCCTGACTCTGCCTCCCAAATGGTGGGAGAGCAGGTATGTGCCACCACACCCAGCTCTGAATTCCATTTCTGACTTAATCTTTTTGGAGCAACAAGATGACAAAACCGTCCTTATGTCCTTTATCCAATGGGAAGAATACTACTGTAGTCAGTAAGATTTCAGGAAGACTTAGGTTCTGTGGAAATGAAAATGCTGCTTGTAACTAAGCTTGTTTTAGGCACTTTGGGAGCTTAACTGGATGTTTCACATCTAGTGATTATGTGATTGATACTAGATGCTATTCCTCTCTTCCCATACTAGGACATAGAATGGTAGGAGTCACTTGTCTATTCTGGTATTTTCAGCATTGACCTGACCACACTAATCAGTTCATGAAACTCTGTGTTCTGGAAGTGACCCCGGTCACTGAACTTATACAGTTTGGATTCCAACCTATCTGCCACTTCTTGTTGTTCCTTCCAGGGCAGGAACGGGTCATCAGTGGAGCCAAACTGCACAATGTGAGGGCAGTTGGCTTTGATCTTGTCCCACTGCCGTGGGCGGCTGAAGTACCCACTGGCACGCTCGTTTTCATCTCCTAAGTCTGATGTATATGCGGACACTAATACAATAGCATATACTCTGTGGATCTCTGCATACCTCATGGCCGCAATGGCCCCGGAACTGTGGCCTATGATGATGGTCTTGTCATCACAGTGAAGCTCCGTCTCCATGAAGGGCAGCCAGATGCCCTCTCGAGCAGTAATTGGGTCAGGCATGCTTTTAGCCAAGGACTGGAAACCAGGTATCTGCTCCAGCTTCTTTTTCACCCAGCCATACCAGCTGTGGGTGGCCACATCCCCGCCTCCGTTCCCGGGAACAATCACCGCCTTGCTAGGAGAAGCCATGAGTGCGGAGGCACAGACACAGTAGTAGGTGTATTTTATTTATTTTTTAAAAATTTTTTTTATTGACAGTGTCCATACTTACAGACAATAAACCATGATAATTCCCTCCCCTCCCCCACTTTCCCCTTCACAAAACTATACTCCATCATCCTCTCCCTCTCTCCATTAGTCTCTCTTTAATTTTTATGTCACCACCCTCCTATTCTGAGGGTCTTGTGAAGGTATTGCTAGCACTGTGAGGTTGTGGATTTCAAGGCCAGTTTTTGTCTGGGCAGTTGCATTATAAGCAGTCCTACCCTTCCTTGGGCTCTTACATTCTTTCCACCACCTCTTCCTCAATGGACCCTGAGCCTTGGAAGGTGTGATAGAAATTTTTTCAGTGCTGAACACTCCTCCACAACATCTTCTCAGCACTATGGTGCCTTTTGAGTCATCCCAGTGGTCACTGCCATCTGAAAAGAGAAGCTTCTCGAACCAAAAATGAGAGTAGCATTAATATATGGGTATGAAGTGCTTGCAAGGCAGCTTGGCAGGCATAATATATGCATTTAGTCAGACAAGAGCAGGCATTACAGTCCTAATGCTCATGACCTCCCCCACCATAGGCTTTTGATTAGGTTTTCAGTACCAGACATGTATTCCTTCCCATAGATCCGGTCTCCATCCAATTAGAGAGCAGTTGGTTTCCCCCATAACAGACATGCCAATTGCACCCATTGCCTCATTCGGCCTGTCTGGCCATACTTGAGGCTTGCAGTGTCCACTGTTTTCACCACTGTTGACTTCTGTTTCCCACAGGGCTGCATGGAGTGAGGCTTTTTCCAGCTTTCTGTCAGCTGATCTACAGGTTCTCAGCTCAGCTCCAGTTTGATTTCTCAGTGACCTTGCAGCCCAGGCATGTGGAGTCTTCAGCAATAGGATCTTATCCTCTCTTCATGGTGGGAAACCAAAAGCCTTGGCAATATCCTGTAATTTTAGGGGCAACAGGGACCTCCCTGGCCAACAACTTATTGGAAGGTATCCCATCCCTGGCACTGAAATTTTTCTACTAACAGTCTATGACTTCTGGGTGTGTCATTGTCTAAAAAAGTAGGTAATCATGTGGCTTTTTCACAGTATCCTGAGTTTTGATTAACCCTCCCCCCACATTTCTTTTACTCAAGCTCTTCCCCTGACCTTGCTTAGGCCTTTCCACCCACAGTAATCTGTTTGTCTACTTACAGTCTACTTACAGTACCACCCCCTAAATCCACTCCTCTCCTCCCTCACTTACAGCCTTTTCTAGCTTACTGGCCTCTGCTACCGATTTTTATTCCAACTCACATATAGGTCTGAACATTTGTAACTAGGATCCACATATAAACAAAAAACAAAAAACATGCGACGTTTGGCTTTCTGGGCCTGGGTTACCTCACTTAGTACAATACTTTCCAGATCTTCTCACTACCTTAGAGATACTTGCACAACCATGTTTATTACCACTCTCTTCACAATAACTAGGAAATGAAACCATCTAGGTGTCTATCAACTGATGAATAGATAAGGAAGATGTGCTATATTTATACAGTGGAATTCTATTCAGCGGTACAGAAAAATGAAATTATGAAATTTGCAGGGAAATGGAAACACCGCATTTTATACAGATAAAGTGATGAGGAAAGGGAAGATGAGGAGAAGGGAGATACTTCACGCAGTCCAGGAGTCCATGTGAACAAACATGGATCTTAGATTAAAAAACAACAACAACAAAAATACATGAAAAGGGATGCATTCCAAAAAGAGTAAAGGTAAAGACAGTATTAACAAGTGTCCCTTCCTAACACTGGTGCAAAGACCCAAAGGCATGCTGTAACAGTTCCAGACAGAGTGAGCAAGCATGTGTGTGTGGGTCAGAGAAGATATACTTTAGAGTTTGTGTCCAATGCATGTGGACACACCCGCACCAGGTGTCCCAGCCAATCAGCCTGGGCTCAGAGGAGGAATCCTCCCATAAGTGGGCAGGGTGAGTGCTCAAGAGAGATATGACTGGGTGAGACAGGCAAATGCTGAATCCGGCAACTGAAGCAGTTGGGGAGAGCTAAGATAGGCGAGGCCAACTGGAATTGGCTTGGTAAGGGTGTGGCATAAGATCCTCCTAAGATCTCTCTCTTAAGGGCCTTCCTGATCCTGCCTAGCCAGAAACTCCCTACCCACTCTGGAACCCCGCAGCACCCATCATGGTCAGAGTGTGCTTACCACACCACATGCTAGCTGGAAAGTAAGGAAGAGAAGCAGAAGGGGTCACAGTTCTGACATCCCCTTTAAGGACACACCCTCAGTGATCTCTCTTCTTCTCACTGGGCTCCTCCTCTTACAGGTTCCACAGCTTCCCAGTAGTGACACAGCCTGAGGGCCAAGCCTTTATTTAACACACTGGCTTTCGGGAGACGTTCAATATCCACACTATGGCAGATAGTAAGTGCTGAAATGTTTATCAACTTTCTCCTAGTGGGCCTTAGCTAGAAATGTGCATTGGTCAGGGTGGTAAACCAAGAACACTGTCCTTATCAGACACTGGATTTAATGATGTCTTGATCTTGGGCATCTCAATATCCACAGCTGGGAAAGAAATAAGTGTTTATTATTAAATCCATGCGGTATGTGGTAATCTGTTACGTCAATCTGCACCAAGACACGTGGTAAGCATATAGGTTGTTTTACAAATTCATCTGATACAGCAGGCGTCAGTGTTATGCAATAGTATATTGTGTAATGCTACAGCAATAAAGCTATGAGTATTGTCCCTACACACTATTTTGCTTTGACATTGTTGTCTAAAGAGAAGGGCCAAAGCACTGGGGGAGAATGGGTATGTTTGTAGAACTCTGGGCTGTGCATGTGGGCAGTAGACACTCTCATGAGAGACTATTTGGCATACTGAAAAATGAATAGACTGCATGATAAGGAGTAGGCATATTGAACTTGCTATGCTGCTTACACAAAAGTGATAGAAACTGGCAAAGAGATGGATTGTGGATTTCAAACCTGTGATACATGTCTAGAGTTCTTGAGGTCTAGGGCCATAAGACTTTGTTCATTGCCGGGCTTTAAGAATGGAAGTAAATGGAAAAACATACATGAGAAAGTTTCAAGAGTGTGTGTGGAAACTTACTCCCATCAATTTCAAGGGAAGACAAAAATCCAAGTAATGTCAGGGGAAGCACTGATTCTTCAAGTGACAGTACAAAGTCAATATCCAGTGAGGAACATAGTGCTGTGGAATGAGTGCACAGAAAACCCTGGAAGCAGCTTCAGGAGAAAGAATGAGGCAACGTAACATGCAACTGGAAAATAAGAGCAGAGAAAATCAAGCTCACATTAAAATAGTAAACCTGGAAATTTTTCTCCATGGGACAGAATTCAGTCTGTAGAATGATTTAGTTTCTGAAATATTTCCTTATAATGTGGAATTGCTACTTCTTTATATTTCTACTAGTTTGTGGAATTTTTATTAATTACATGTATTCATTGAGAGTTTGTGTGATATTTCCACATATGCATGCAGAATGCACAATCAGATCCAACCTGCCTTGATTCATGTGATGGTTAATCTCTGGTTGTCAGTTTGACAGTATGTAAAATCCCCATGGGGAAAAAAAATCTCTGGTCCTGTTTGCTAAGTATTTTCTAGCTCAGATTAGCTGAGGACTCACCCTAACTGGGCAACACCAGTCCATGGGCTGAGTTCCCGGACTGTGGAAAATGAAAGCTATCTGAGGGTTGAGCATTCCTCACTCAGCCCTGCTTCCTTATGGCTGGATTGAATGTGACCAGCAACTGTCTGGTTACATGTCTTTCCTGCCATGTTAGACTGTAGCCTGGAACCAGAAGCTGGAAATAAAACCCTTTCCTTCTTTAAGCTGCTTCTGGTCAGATATTGTTTCCCAGCAACAAGAAAGTAAAGGCTATGATTCACCTATCCACCTCCCCTACCACACATGCTTCTTCACTTCTAATACAATTGTATTGTTAATTTGGATCTTTTTTTTTTTTGTTAAGCTGGAAGAGGGTTTTGAGTCTAATGGAGCTGGACTATGTCCAATATATTCATCTTGTAAAGACTTAACAACCGTTGGTATTCCTTTTTGAAAATACTATTAACATATACTAATTATAGATTCAAAATAACATTTTCATATGTGTGTATATAATGTATTTTATCATAGTCATCCCTCATTACCCTCTCTTTACTCTGTCAGTGAGAACAATGATGTTTCTGCATCTATCTATCCTATCTATCTATCTATCTATCTATCTATCTATCTATCTATCTATCATGTATATCTATTTATCAATATACAAATAAATGACAAGAAAGACAGGAGAGCACATCACTTTTTATGTCCTAGAATCATAAGTGAGAATTAGAGAAAAAATTTTATATTGAAAATAATAGCTGGCCAGTGTGGTGGCACATGCTTCTAATCCCTATACACAGGAGGTAGAGGTAGGAGGATAGTTGTTCTGAGTTTGAGGCCAGCCTGAGACTATATAATGAATTCCAGGCCAGCTTGGGCTAGAGCAAGACCCTATCTCGAAAAAGCAACTAACAACAACAACAACAACAACAACAACAACAACAACAACATTAGCTGGACTTGGTGGTGGATACCTGAAGCTCAGCACTTGGGAGCCTGAGGCAGGATCATGAGTATCCAACTAGCCTCAGCTACAGAGTGAGACCTTGTTTCAAAACAACAACAACAAAAATACCTAAACATATTAATGCATATGATTGGAAAGGTATAAAGGAGATACTATATATAAACACGCTAAATTAGAAAGCTAAAAATAAAAGAATGTTGCAGACCGGCAGTATGCCAAGAAGTTTTAAGCATGTAAAATAATTTCAGTTGAACCTGAAAAAAATCTTTTAGTCATGATCAAATTAATAAAAAAGGGAAGAGGAGCTGGAGGGATGGCTTTGTAATTAAGACACTTGCCTGCAAAGGCAAAGGACCTAGGTTCAATTCCCCAGGACCCATGTAAGCCAGAAGCACAAGTGGGCATGTGTGTTTGGAGTTCGTTTGCAATGGCTGGAGACCCTGGCACACCCATTCTGTCTCTCCCTCAAATAAATAAATAAATAATAAAGAAAAGGGAAGAGATTACCACTACCAATTCCCAAGTTGTGAGAAACAGAAGACCTAGCAGGGCTGAGGCTCTTGCAGTCTTTGATATTCAGATGCCTGTGAGGAGTTAGTCAGGATATCACTGGAATGGCAGGACTCAACTGTGTCTCCCATGTTAAGTGGATCTGGATGTGTGGTTACCAAGACTTGGGGCCATTTGAGAGACACTGCCTTTTCAGCATGACTGCTTTTAGGGTACCAAGTTGCAGAAGTTTTGCTGGATAGAATTTTAGAAGAAGAATGTATTCTAAAGATTGAAGAGAAGACAATTTGTGAGAAATTCTGTAATACAGATGTGGCCAAAGGGTTTCTGAGCACACTGCCATGCACCCTCAACACTGATTTAGAAATAAAGTTTATATTGTCAATGGGATGTTCAGTACAGCAAATAAGGAACTTCTATCAGAGAAGAACAGATGTCTACATTTAGATATACTCATATATAATTAGATATACACATGTGTATATAATTAGTATATCATGTACCTGAACAAAATTGAAATGTGCCAAAGGTTCGCAATCTTATATCCAGCTCACAGCTGAGATTTTAAGTTTAAAAGAAGAACTTAAAGAAAACTTGCATGTATTCATATAATTGCAATGCAAGAAAATAATTATATTTGGCTTATTTTTGAACACGTCAGCAAAGCCATGGTCTCCAAAGAGCCATCCATGCACTAGCTTGCTGATTGTGAATTATAGGTTTATTATAAATGCATACGTGAAAGCCTCAAGGTAAGAGGTGGGAACAGATGGTACAGAGGCACCAATAAGACATGGACTTGGCTGAGTCCTTCGGAAGCAATGGTCCTCACTGGGGTTAAGACTGTGGGTCCTCAATGGTGGGCTTCAGAATGTGCAACTCGACACGAAGTGCCTGTGTGTGTGGAGGAAGCAGCAGGCAGACTCCGCGCACAGGTGAGCACAGCCATTCCAGTGGGGCCTTTGAGTAACTGTGGCCAGTCATTGCTAAGGCCCTCAAGGTCTTGCTGCTTCAGGGCTGATGATGCAGCTCAGTGATAGAGTGTTTACAAGCTTGGGTTCCATCCTCAGTACTAACACACACACACACACACACACACACACACACACACACACACACCACGTCTGTCTTGAGCAGCTCATTCATTTATGCATATTACCAACGTATTTATCACACATTCTTATGCAGAAGTTGTTTCTTCTCAGCTTGGTGTAAACCTGAGAAATTCTATAAGACTAAACACAAAGCCCTCCTCCTGCTTTTTCTTCTCCTCCTCCTCTTCCTTCTCCTCCTCCTCCTTTGGGCTCCCCCTCTGGGCACCCTGACATACTGCCTCCATTTCCTGCCACCTGCCTTCCTTTCTGTCCTTCCTTTTTTCCTTGCAGTGGTAGGATTGTTATTTTTCAGTAACATTTTTCTTTTCTTTCATCGATTATTCTTTATTGATCCATGGATTTAGTTTCAGTCTTTCCCTCTCCTCTACGCCATCTCCCTCTCCCCCCACCCTGCTTTCGCAGCCCAACCCTGTCACCCCGCCTTCCACTTTCATGTCACTTCAGGTCTGCTACCTTCCTTAGCCTTCTCCCTTTGTAGCCTAATTTTTTTTTTAAATTAGTTTATTAGTCAGTTCTGTATTCAGCAAATACAGTCAGTTTGGTACCATTATTAGGCTCATCCGTGACCTACCCCCTCCCCTTGACCCCTCCTTGTTGAGGTATAAGGGTCATGCATTGTGGAGTTAGCCCACAGTTATGGGTAAGCTAAATGTCTCTGCATATCATGACCCAACATGTGACTCTGACATTCTTTCCGCCCCCTCTTCCGCAAAATTTCCCTGAGCCATGTTGGGTTCATTTTTGGTCTGCTTCAGTGATGAGGTGTTGGGGGCCTCTGAGGCTCTGGCTCTCTGATTTGGTAGGAGTTGATTTTTCTCTGTGCTGATCTCCTTCCCCCTTGTGCTGGTATCTGGTTCATCAGGAAAACAGCCCCCTTGTTTGTTTCTCCAATTTTTCTTAGTTTCAGCCGGGGCCCTTTTGAGGTATGATGGGGTGGTTCTCTCCTTAGGATCTACATCTATCTGAAAAAGAGAAGCAGATTCTCCAATGGAGAGTAAGTTAGCACCAGGACAAATGAGATAACCCTTACACAGCCATGGTGGGGAACCAACTGCTCTCAATTTGGCTAACTGATCCCCTCACTGGTATGGGACCCATAGCTGGGGCTGGAAAACAAGTCAGAACCATATCCAAACATAAGCCCACTCTCCAATATCAAGCTACCATCAATTGTGGGCTACAAGAGGGCCTACACCTATTAAATTCTGTATAAAAAAAAATGTAGCCTAATTTTTTTCACTAACATTTTTGTTTTGATTTTTCTTGCTCTAGCCCAGGCTGACCTGGGATTCACTATGTAGTCTCAGGCTGGCCTCGAACTCATGGTGATCCACCTACGCCTGTCTCCTGAGGCCTGGGGTTATAGGGGTGTGCCACCACGCCCTGCTCATCACTAACATTTTATTCTAAGAGGAACACATAGTCAGATTGAAGAATAGAATATAGAAATGTCTTCAGAAAAAAAAAAATGAAAATCGAGGTAGGTGTGGTGGTGTAAGCTTGTAATCCCAGTATTCAAGAGAAAGGCGAGTTTGAGGCCAACTTGGGCTACATAGGAAGACAAGAAAGCAAATAGACAAATAAAAATGACCTGGAATTCTATTTCCCAAATTAATCATTACTAACAACATATGGAGCCCTCTCCTGCCTTTCTCCCTTCCTTTCACTCTTTTTTCTTTCTCTTTTCCTTTCTGTAGTTGGAGCTTCCATGTTTTTTTGTATTTATTTTTTTAATTTTGGGCATGTGTGCATTTGTATAGTATATGTGGTGTGTGGTGTGTAGTGTTTTGTGGTGTATGCAAACGTGTGCACTACTTTTAAATTTCTTTTCTTTTTCAAAAAATTTTGAAAATATTTTTATTTTTATTTATTTATTTGAGAGAGATAGATACAGAAATAGGCAGGGAGATAGAGAGAGAGAGAGAGAGAGAGAGAGAGAGAGAGAATGGGAGCGCCAGGGCCTCCTGCCGCTGCAAATGAACTCCAGATGTGTGTGCCCTCTTGTGCATCTGGCTTACATAGGTCCTGGGGAGTCGAGCCTAGGTCCTTTGGCTTTGCAGGCAAATGCCTTAACTGCTAAGCCATCTCTCCAGCCCTTTAAATTTCTTTTAATAATAGGTGTGTGTGTGTGTGTGTGTGTGTGTGTGTGTGTGTAGGCTAAAATTGAGTTCAAGCTTCCTGGATATCAGGCAAACCCTATACACCCCTAACCCAATAGAATTTATTCTGTAAGACAGTTTTAGCTTTACAAAAATCTGATCAGAAAGTGTAGAAAGTTTCCAAGTATTCTCTCATCTGACACAGTTTCACCTGCCACCAATATCTTGCATGCGTGCATTACATTTGTTATCATTGATGAGCCCATGTTCACGTAGCATTAGCTAATGCCCACAGGTGGCATGGAGGCTCGCTCCTTGAATTGTGCCTTCTGTGGGTTTTGACAACTGCAAGGTGAATGGTATATACACGTTATTGCCATACCATGGGTAATATTTTCAGTGCCTTAAACATGTCTTATGCTTAAGCCTAAGAACTTGACAGCTATGGACTGATCTTTTCCAGAATGCTAGAGGGTTGGAATCATTTAGTGTGTACCCTATGCCCTGGCTTCTTTCACTTAGCCCCATGAATTTAAGGGCCCACTGTGTGTTTTGTGGCTGCCAGTTTATTTCTTTCCAGTGCTGAGTAATGTTTTATTCTATAAGTATCAGTTGGTTATTCATTCATCTATTGAAGGACATCTTGGTTGATTTCAAATTTGGTCAGTAGTGAATATAATTGCTGTAAATATTGGTGTACATTTTTGTAATCCTTGCTTGCTTATTGATGGGTATGAGTTTTAAACTAATATGGATAAAAACAAAGGGGTATAATCACAAAATCATGTGGTAAGAAAATGTTTAGTTTTCCAAGAAATAGCCACACTGCTCTCCGAAGTAGCTTTTGCGTTTATCATTTCCGCCAGCAGTAGATGAGCATCTTCTGGCTCTGCCTTCTCATGAGTGTTTGGTGTGGTCATCGTTTCAGAGTGTAATGGTTCCACTAGATGTTAATCATTCCACCAGGTCATTCTATGTTCTCTCCTCATGCAGTGGTGTGCTGGTTTGATTTCAGTGTTCTCATTCGCAGTTCCTGGGTGGCATCTCATGCCCAACAGCTTTTCAAATGTTTATTTGTCATCTGTTTATCTTCATAATAACCAGATTCCCCCCCCCCCATTTGTTCATTTGTTTGTTTGTTTTGAGATAGTCTCACCAGGTGCCATAGGCTGGCCTGGATCCCACAGCAGTCCTACTACAGGAATCAACACACACAGCTTCTTTTGCAAATTTTTTTTAACTGGGCTGTGCATTTTCTAATGGTTAAAAGTTCTCTGTGTATTGTGGGTATCAGTTCTTCAACAGTTGCTTCTTTGGCAGATTTTCTCCCAACCGGTGGCTTCTCTTTCTATCCTCTTGATAGTGGTTTTCACAGAACATATGTTTCTAGTTTTAATGAAATCTGATTCATCAATTATTTCTTTCATAGAGCTTGCTTTGTGTTGCAGTCAGTTCCAAATTGCTGGGATGAACATCCAACCACACACAGTTTATAGGAGGAAATTATTTATTTCAGGCTTATAGGTCCAGGGGAAGTTCGATCAATGGCAGAAGAAACTGGCTCCCTTTCGTAGATCCAAGCAGAGAGGCACCACCAATAGCCAGCACCACCAAGTAAGCTCAGACTGCTCTCTCCACACATTTTGGCTGGAATTGAGATCCTGCCCCCAACACGCCTTAGGGCTAGATATTGAGATCTGCCCCCAGTGACATTACCTCCTGTAGCAGGGCTCTGCTAGAGGCTCAAGTAGGAAATTTAATAAAAAATGACTGAGGCTATGGGGTCAAACATTCAAACTACCACACTTTTATGTCTGAAATTCATGACTATCTGGGTGGCACATGTCTGTATACTGACACTGGAAGAGGTTGATGCAGGAGGATTGCAAATTCAAGGTCAGCCCGAGCAACATAGTAAGACCCTGTCTTAAAACACAAAACAAAACAAGACATTGACAAACCAATGTTGCTTGCATTTTCTCCTAAGTTGTCTTCTAGGAGGTTTATAATTTCACATTTTACAGTTAGATTTACATTGAGTTAATTTCTATAAAAGGTGAGAGATAGAAACTAGATTCCTTTTTTGTTTTTTTGTGAGGGGAATTTTTATGCATATGGAAATTATGCCTCTGTATTGATGGTAAGTAATAACAAATAGTATATTCTGGTATCAATATGCCATATTTTGCTTTTTTACTTAATTCACCCATTGATAGACATTCTTATTCTCTGTTGGGAATAAATACTTACAAGTCTTTTGCCAACATTAAAACTGTCTTGGTCATATGGACATTCGTATAGACATGTATATGAATGCTAATTCTCATAGGTAAAAATTTAGGATTAGAATAATTGGGTAATTAAGTATACCTTTATTTTATTAAAACTAATTTTAACAAACCCTGAAGACTATTTCTCAGGTTATTGCATCATCTTAGCACCCTAAACATGCAGAAGTCTATTTTTCTCCACATCCTTGATAACACTGTGTTCAGTCATTATTTATAAATGTGCAGCTATACTCATTTTGGTTTTAATATTCATTTGCCTGGTGACTATGATATGAAACGCCTCTTTATGTGATTACTGACTATGTATCTACTTGGTAAAGTATCTATTCAGGTCCTCTGAGTGTTTTTATGGCTTATTTTATCGTTAAGTTTAGGAGACCCTTTCTATATTAGCATACAAATCTTTTAAAGCTATATACAGTGCGAATACTTTCTCCAGCTCTGTGGTTCTCATATTCCCCCTTTTAATGATATCTTTTGCAGAACAGAAGTCTTTCATTTTAATGACATTCAATTTATCATGTTTTCTTTAATGTTTAGTGGTGTTTGTGTCCTCACTGAGATGTTTTTATGAAGCTAGACTTGGTGGAGTTGGAAGTGTAAGGCAGTAGGATCATGGGTTTCAGGGAAACTTCAGCTATAAGTGAGACCTTGTCACAGGTTTTTTTTTTTTAATTCCAAAGTACATATTTTTGCTCACCCAAACATTGCAAAGATAATCTTCCTTTTTTTCTCCCTGAGTTTTAGAATTTTGTCTCTCAGGGTTAGATCCATCATTTATTTTTAGTTGATCCTTACATGTGACATGAGAGAGAGATGCAAGTTCATCTCTTTGTTTCCATATTGTTATCCATTTATTCCAGGAGAGGGCTACCCGTATCTCATTCGTTTGTCTTGGCACCAGCATAAAAATCAACTGACCAAATTTGTGTTGATACATTTCTTGACTCATTATTCATTTTCATTGACTGGTGTGCTAGCTTTATGTCAATACACCACCATCTTAAAAATGATTTCTGTTTTATAGTTAAGTTTTGAAATAAGGTTGTGTGATCTATGTGACTCCTCTTCAAAGTGGCTAGATCATTTTCATTTCATGTAAACTGCTGGATTTTGATTAGAATTGTGTTAAAGTCATAGGTGAGTATTGGAGAACTAAAACTTAACAGTATCTACTCTTTATCTATAAATGTATTTCTCCATTTATTTAGAACTTCTTTAATTTCTTTCACCCACTTTTTTTTTTAAGTTTACATTGACCATGTCTTATTAAACATATCCTAAATCTTGTGTGTTTCAGTGATCTTGTAGGTTGTAATTTTTGTTGCATTTGATATTCATTGGTTGTTTACAAGACACCACTCATTTTTGTATGTTGATCTATATTTCATGATTTTACTAAATTTATTTAATATTTCTATAGTTTTTAAAATATTTTTATAATATACATTATTTAATATATACTTATAGAGTTTTAAAAGTTATAATTTATTTACATGGACTGTCATATGTGTGAATGGACATTTTTATTCCTTTATCCATAAATATTTTGCCTGCCACATTTCTTGTTTTGAAGTTCATAAAGATTTTATTATTGAGTATTATAGAATATTATAGAGATGTGAAGTG
This sequence comes from Dipus sagitta, assembly GCA_036346955.1. NCBI lineage: Eukaryota > Metazoa > Chordata > Mammalia > Rodentia > Dipodidae > Dipus > Dipus sagitta. The sequence goes on from CM070770.1 coordinate 331,358,890, forward strand.
GCAAGAGGCCCTGGCTCATCCATACTCACTCTTTCTATCTGCCTCTCTCTCTCTTTCAAATAAATAAATAAATCATATTTAAAATATCTTTTCATAGAAGTTTCCCTTTAGGCTGTTTAGTTTTCTGTCATATGAACGTTGTATAATTTATTCAATTATTCTTTTATTATTAGATTGCTTTGATTCATTTTTATATAGCTATCCCAAACCTCTGCACTTATGGTACTTTAAACATTTCTGGCATAGAAATATATTTTGTTATAATTTTCGCTGTATTATAATTTCTTGTCTGAGTCTCTCCACTCCAGGCCACCTTTCATGTGCCACTTGGACCAGCACTTGCTGAAGTTCTGTTCTTTGCTTGTACCAAACCAAGTGTTGGCTCATTGTGTCAAACCTGAAAGGCTCTTCACCAGTCCCTAAGGGTGGTCAGTGTTCTCAGCGTGGACACTGTGTTCCACCCTCTTCTCCCTGATCTCTTGCCCCTTATCTTGGTTCCGCTACTATTCCCTTCCAGGTTGCCTTCTGACTCCCTCTGCCATCAACATGGGTGTAGCCCAGTCCTCGAGGGTGACAGTGGCCCTCAGCGTTCTTCCCCAGAGTCACCAGGAAATTATGCCTATGCAATCCCTCTTCCCATAAAGGAACCTGATGCCATGCTGGCAGGTCCAAAAGTCATGTGGAATATGGGAAGGCAGCTTTAGTGACACTTTCATGACATGACTGTGCTCTATGAGAAAAGCAAACCGTGTTTGTACTCTCACTCACAACCACCATGCAGGTGCTTCCTTCCTTCCCTCTGTGGTCCTGACAAGAATCTTTCTAAGGGGTCTCTTTCTGCTGTTTCTAGACAGACACTGTAGCAGTTACCTTCTAGCTGCTGGGACAAAACACTTGACGGGAAGCAGCTTTTGGAAGGAAAGGGTTTATTTCAGTTTACAGTCTTGAGGGAAAGTTTCATCGCGGCAGGGAAGGCACGGCATGAGCAGGAAGCTGACTCACATTGCCACATGTCAGCAGGAGGGCTCAGGAAGCAGCAGGGGTGAGCCTGAGCACTGGGGAGTGGGCTAGACTCATAAACCTCAAGGCCCACTCCTAGGGACACACCTCCTCCGGCAAGGCTCTATAACCACCCCAGATTGTTTCCAACTGGGGATCAAGTATTCAAAATGCATGAAGCTATGGGGAAACTTCATCGAAATCACTACACAGAGCTTGTATGCTTGACATACCTATGTATAGAAGCAGCTCTTAATCCAAAGTAAGGGAGATTGCTGCAAAGGAAAAGCCCGAGATGCAGGCTCTCACCCTGCTTTTAGTTAGCTTATAAGTCAGTGCCATTTACTAAAAGCATCCTGGAAGTGCCTATTAAATGTACATACATATGTGTATGTTCTGTGTATTTGCACATGCATGCACGTGCATGCTTTTCTATCTGTTGGGTATGAAGGTCAGTTTCCTTATTTTATAACCAGAGAAGGTAGCTGGCTTCTTACTACTCAGTTCAATATTCATTTCTTCAGTTCTGCTTAGCCAGACCCTGTGCTTGATGCAAGAGACGATGGATTAAATAAGAAAGAGCTCTGCCCTATGGGCTCACATGTTACAAGACAATTTATGTATCATATCAGCAATATTTACAATCAAGTGTGCTGAGTGCAGTAGAACCAGGAGCACATTGCAGAGGTGGCCCAGAGGAGGGGTGCTATTACCATACACATCAGGGTATGCTGTGATTTGATAAGGGTTTTTCAGGGAGGAATATTTTTCCCAGTTTCTATATTTGAATGACAGCTTTTGTGATGATATAGAGGAAGATAATTAGGAGACCAGTTAGAGCACTACTGAAATATTTAGGTAAGGGGTAATGAGAAACTAAGCTAAAACAAAAAATAGTAGAACTGGAGGGAAAAGTGACACCATTGAAAAATGGTGAGAAAGTGATTTCGGTGGGATTTGGCAACTGATGGAAGATTGGGTAGTAGCAGCATGAAAGCCTGGTTTCCAACTTGGTCCTGGCTGAGCATCACACGAAGATGAGGCATGGCTTTAGGGATGAGGCCAAGTTCTGAGGTACACACTGACATTGAGGACCAGAAGGAGCCCAGATGGGCATGGCCAGTGGTCCTGAAGATTAGTGAGAGGTTGGCATCTCTCACTCATTCCCAGCCCTGACTTTCTTCTCTGAAGGCAAAGCATCTCCTTGGAATGAATTCAGCCATGCCTAAGTGATAAAGCTATTATCACATGGTTTAGCAGTCCATTGGGTGCTGGCTTTATTTATATTTGAAACTCAACAAATTTATAGGTAATTACATTCCACAGAACTATTATCTTGGGAAATGGAATGTTCTCCAGTAGTTGAAACTCACTTAAAAAATAAACTATACAAAATTCATGTGTTTCTTTTTGTGTGTGTGCTTGTGGGTGTGGTGCATGTGCCACAGAACACTTGTGGTGTTCAGAGGATAATCTTGATGTCAGTTCTTCCTCAGGCATGAGGGAGTACAGATGCCTGCTACAGCACTTGTTTTTTTTTAATGTGGGTTTGGGATATCTGAACTCAGGTGCTCTGGCTTGTATAGCAAATACTTTATCCACTGAACCATCTCTGCAGCCCCAATTCATTTGTTTCTATAATATTTTTAAGTTATTACTGGGATGAAGGGGACTGATTAGCAGTTAAGGCATTTGCCTGCACAGCCAAAGGACCCAGGTTTGAGGTTTGATTCTCCAGAACCCACATTAGCCAGATGCACAAGGTGGTGCATGCTTCTGGAATTTGTTTTCAGTGGCTGGAGACCCTGGCACACCCATTCTCTCTCTCTCTCTCTCTCTCTCTCTCCCCCTCTCTCTCTCTTTTTCTTTCTTCTCTCCCTCTTTCTCTCTTTAAAAACAAATTTTAAAAAAGTGATTACTATTGGTAGAGGGTGTTTATGAGCACTTTGATGTAATACTAGCTCATATTAGCCCAGAAAATCCTTTTAATTAATATAGGTGACCTCCCTTTTCTTCCCGTGATGTTGCCAGGAAGATACAGACATTCTTAATGCTGTCCTAATCTCCACAGATAACCTGTAGCTGGTATTTCCAGTTCTCCATGCTCCTATCCTACAAAATGATTGTGATTTGGAGAATAGCTTTTCTTTGATTTCTACCTTTATTTTTTCACTAACCCCCATGCCATGTCATAGAACATATCTATTCTTTTACTTAGTAATATTACTAGCATCTTAAATAGCCTGTGTCATGTGTATGTACTGTTATGTTCTTTGTACTCACTATGTCTTATCTTCATACTGGCCTTGTGAAAGGAAAATTGGGTCAAAATTGAGTTGTTACATTTGATTCAAAGACATTCCGCAAATTTCTATTGAGTTGGAAAGAGCCCCAATTCCAGTTTCTTTTGTCTTTCCAATTCTATTTCTATCTACTTGTTTTAAAATTTCTCTACCATTTTTGGTTATTTTTAACTCAGAAGAATAATATCTCAGTCTTTAAATTTCGACTTGGGAACTCCAACAGCATAAGATGTATTGCTAATTGAAACCTCCTTTGGGGGGCTCTTATTAAACATCTGTACTCTGCTGGATGCTAACATGCTATTTTAGACTCACATTCCAGCTTAGACTGAAACATTCTTGCTTCTTTATATTCTCTCCTGCCTCATCTTTTCCCTAGCTCTTTTTCATACAATATCAAGGAATTTTGAGATTAAAAACATGAAAGGAGGCATTTTTCTTTTCCTTTGACTTTCACTGTAAAACATTCATTAAAATGCAGATGATCTCACTATTGTGTTTAAAAAGCAGTCAGACCTAAGATTTTAGCTAGTACACATCAATGTACTCATTCGATGGGCTCTGCAACCTGAATTTGGACATGTTTGGGAAGCATACACTTGATAAAGTGGAGATTACTTACCAAGTAAAAGGAAATGTTTTGTTGTTTTAGCTTCATTTCAAAATTTTATTTGGCTAGGTTTATTTTTAACTCATACACAGAGTTGTACATGTTAATGGGTACATTGTGGACTTTCAAGTCATTTGCTTCCTGCTGCCTTGTAGGGAACTAGGCTGAGACAGAATTCTTGGGAGTTGTGTAGACCTGTGGAAGGTACCTTGGAAAAAGAAAAAGATCTCCTGGATAACCAGCATCATTTTCTCCTGAAATAATCACTTGTATGTTGCAACAGAGAAAGGACATGAGCTGTGGCGGAGGTGGGGAGATTTGAAAGTTCAAGGTGGGAACAAGAGGTCAAACCAGGTGGGTTTTGCACCTGGGGTGGGGAAGGACCAGAGCTCTTTCACACAGCTCCTCTGGGACTGTGTAGTCAATGGTGGTGGTAAGTGGAGATCCCAGGCTGGCTGTACCCCAGAGCCCTTGGCTAAGATTGTCATGTTCAACTCCCTCCCCACCTGAAGAACCACCTCCTGTCTTGGATGAGACATGATGGTGGAGGAACCCACTAGCCCTAAAGAGCAATTGAATCTGGTGTCACCATTTCAAGATCTGAGCAAGTTGGCCTGGGGCTTCAATCACAGCTGGTTTCTGGACACAGGAAAAGAAGACAGGGCAGAAAGGGACAGCAGAATACTTACTCACTGGGTAAATAGAGGTTGACATGAATTTTGATTTGAGAACAATTTTAAAATGTCACCTAGATTTATCTATACCAAAGCCAGTCACATCAATTACATTTGGCAAGTCAGAACTTGTATGGCCCTTACCGCCAACGATGTTCATACTGTCAGTAGTGGCGATAGTAAGTATCATTAGCAGAACTTTGAATTGTATACTGATTATGTGGTCAAACTCATACTTACTGTTGCAGTCAGCTCCAAGCTTCTGGGATGAACATCCAACCCAACATAGTTAAGGTAGGATGGGTTTTATTTCATTCAAGCTTACAGATCCAGGGGAAGTTCCATCAATAGTGGAAGAAACTGCTTCCATACATCCAGGCAGAGAGAAAAACAAAACAAAACAAAACAAATATACAAATAAGAAAAAACCATAGTGAGCAAAACAACACCATTAGAAGACACTAAAAGCAGCAACTATGAATCCAGAGCTCAAACTGCTCTGCTCTGTATACTTTTGGGCTGGACTCAGATCTGCTCACAGAGAAACGCTCCCTCTCCAGCAGGGCGCTGGAAACTGAAGTAAGAAGCTTCTAAAACTGAGGCTATGGGGGACATACGTTCACATTCAAACCACCACACTCACTGACCTATTGTCTTCATTCTTATCATTGAGCATGAGTGTTCATGGAAGTTAGAACTGGTGACAGACTTGCCAAAAGCCACTCAGCTAGGTAAGTGAGCCCCTTCCCCAGCTTGAACTCACACAGTTCTGATTCTGAGGCCTCCTCTAGATGCTGTTGCTGCCATCTTCTTGTTTTCTTCCATGTGAGATCAACACAACAGCATAAGGAAAGTGAGTAGCATGGGCAGACCATGACTCACAGCCTCAGATGAACTTTCTTATTTACTTAGTGGTGATTTTGCTTTCAGGGGAGAGATTCATTTTGTGAGTCCCATCCTGAGCTCATTGCCTCTGGGCCAACAAAGGAGCCTGATCCAATACGTAGTCACCGCTCTCATTTGGGGTGGGAATTCTGACAGGGTTGGGGTATGCTCACTGGATGCCAAGGCATGTTGGGAAAGAGTGCAAAAATCTACCAGAAAGACAACTCAAGCCAACGGGTGAGAATTAAGATGCAGGTAAATCTGAGAGGGTGGGTGTGTTAGTTACTTTTGCTGCTGTGAAAAATACCTGAGGAAAGCGACTGATGGAAGGAAGGGTTTGTCTCCGCTTACCATCTGAGCTCTTCGTGGAGGAGAAGGCGTGGTGGCAGGTGCGTGAAGCAGTTGCTCACCCTGTGTCTGCGGTCAGGAAGCAGAGAGTGACGGGTGCTGCTGCTCATCCCCCCTTCTCCTTTCCATACAGTCCAGGACCCCAGCCCATGGGATGATACCAACTGCATCTACGGTGGGTCCTCCTACATCCATAAACCTAAAATACCCTTCGCAGATCTCAAAGATTTATTTCCATGTTGATTCGAGGTCCTGTGAAATTGTCGACAGAGATGAACCATCACAACAAGCAACACTTGCAGTGATGCTCAAGCTCCCAGATGTGCCAGGCCACATGTATTGGAGACATGTGGTGATGCTGCTTTGTCTGTCAGTGTATCCGAAGGAAAATGATTAATGACCTCTCTATTCAGGGGAATGCAGCAGCACAGTGCTGTCTGGGGGAATATAGGTAGACACAGTTTCTATCGGGGAAAGTTGGCAGTTTACCAAATTTTTGAATGCTTGTATAAGCAATCCTCTGATGGAAGTGTACTTTCAATAAAGACTGATCCACATTTTTATCCCTTTACTCGGTCCCTGTTTAAAATAGTAAACAATCCAGATATCCATTTCCAGGATAATTACAGTTTAATCAGTCTAGGCTCGTGCATAAGACCATGGGACCAGTCCGCCTGGCTTTGCTTCACGTTGGCTCACAGACCAGCCTTGTGGCTTTGAGGGTGATAGTTTTCATCTCGTTTTATCTGTGAAGATGATAATAAGTGGCACCCCTATTGTAGGACCTGATGGAGTTCACATGTCTAAAACATGTAGAACCTGACACATGATAAGCATTGGAGAAGCACAGTCATCTTCCTTACCTGCAGTTTGTTTCACTTTTTGTTAATTGTGGTCAACCACAGTTAAAAAAAAAAAAGTGGAAAATTCCAGAGATAAACAATTCATAAGTTTAAAACAATGTTTATTATAGTACACTGTGATTATTCTCATGTTATTGCTATTCTCATAGCAATGTACATGCAGTGTAGGAAGAACAGAGTAGATAATAGGATTCAGCTCTGTGGATGACTTCAGTCATTCACTGGGGTTCTTGGAGTAAATATCCCTGTGGATGTGGAATGGCTTCTGTATTATTCTTAGTATCCTGTGAAAGACTCCATTATTTGGTTTCCTTTCACTATAATAGACACCTGATACAGGTGACTTATGAAGTAAAGAGGTAGGTGTTACTCACAGTTTTGGAGGGACAAAGCCCAAGAATGGGCAACCCCACTGGTTTAGCCTCTGGGTAGCAGACAGTGCATATGATGGAGGGATCACGTGTAGGAGCAAGTAACCTCATCTTAAACCACAGCAGAGAGAGGACAAGGGCATACTCCCAGTGACCTAAGACCTCCCATAATGGAAGGTCCACAGTAGAAGACCAGGCCTTTGAGCATAATAATGGGCTCTTGCAGAAACTTAACAGGTAGACGGCACCCAGAGCCACAGTGAATGCCCTTCAGTCATGAGAGTGAACACAAGCGCAGACCTTTACCGTCCTGCCATAAAGACGATAGAGGGGTCGTTATTTTGTGGTAACATCCCAGTTTTTATTAAAATAAGAACTAAATCCTGTTTAAAGGTCTGAACTATCTGCACAAAACTTCATAGCAATGGAAAGAGTAAGGTTGACATTTACATAATTTAAGAAGGGAGAAAATTGGATGGAAAATAAATGAAAATGATTATGTTATCTTATATGACTAGAATTTAATTGAATTTTGTTTGTGACAAAGTCATGTCACTCTTGCAGTGGAAAAGTAAAGATAATGTACCTTTCTGGCCAGAATATTATGCAGATGTTGCATAAGATGTGTTGGTTATTAATGTAATAATAGAATTGAGAAGGTTATTCTAGCAGTTTCTGTTACAGCTTAAAAATGGATGTGTTCAAATTTTGGTTAAGTTACAGCCTACAAGTACATAAGCAATGAGTCACTGAAAACTACCATTTGGGGACGTGAGCTGTTTTAGAACTCAAAATTTTTTGGCTAAGTTAAAAGTCCTTGTTATGAAAATAACAGATTTTCATTTTCACTCTAATTTTATAACTCTTGGCAATACAACCTTTGTTTTGCTGTGAGGTGTTAGAAAAGGAAATGAGTGCACACACTGAGTTTTGTTTTCCAAAATTAATGTGATTCTAATGCTAGGGGTTGCAGGGCTTTCAGACTTGGGGACATTGCTGGGAATATGGCCTCGGGGAAGTTGGGGGGAGAGAAGCTTTCTTTGGAGCTCTTAACTGAAGCAGAGGGTCCAGATAACAGGCCACCCGAATCAGCTCCTAAACTGTCATTGAGGATGTTTTCAGAAGGACACATCCAGGATGCTTGTGAACCTTTTGCTACCTGACACCATGCAAGCCCGCCATCTGGTGGACGCTTGTGCTAATTTCAGATTGTGTCAGATCTGTGGCAGCTTGGATTGTCAAAGGGCAAGTTGATGGATGCATTTCTTTACTGGAAGTTCATCCATGGGGTTCCTTCCTCTGGTGAGAAAAGATGATGAGGCAAGTTTTCAAATGCCTGTGTGTGGTCAAGGAGGAACTGTAGTGAAATTCTAAGAGGACCACTTTTTTTTTTTTTTTTTTTTTTTTTTTTGGTTTTGGAGGAGCAAAGAAAGTTTACAAGTTTATTGTAATAACCATGATTTTTTTTTCTTACTTGTATTTAAAAATGAGAGAAACTCAGCTGGGCATGGTGTAGCAAGCCTCTAATCCCAGCACTTGGGAGACAGAGGTAGGAGGTTTTCTGTGAGTTCGAGGCCAACCTGGAACTACAGAGTGAGTTCCAGGTCAGCCTGAGCTAGAATGAGACCCTACCTCAAAAACAAATGAACAAACAAAAAGAGTGAGAAACTTAAGTCATCCTAAAGTGCATAGAATCCTATAACCAGTACCTTCAAAACACCCAGAATGGGTGTGTTAACCTTTTGTAATGCTAATATATGTCATCAGTTAAATCTTAAAAGAAGCAAAACATCCAGCCAGAGGTGAATTGCATTTAAACATATTTTTGATTTGGAACTCTTATTTTAATTAATGATTGATAATTGCATGTATAAATTGAATATGATGTGATGTCTGATATGTGTTTAAAATGTAGAATGCTTAAATAAAATGACTAACATATCTATTTCCAGAGCCAGGCATAGCGGTAGACACCTGCAATTCCAGCTGCTTGGAGGCTGAGGCAAGAAGATGAATTAAGACCAGGACTTTAATATCAGCCTGGGAAACATAGGCAGCCCTCTCACCTCTAGACAAATGAATAAATAACAAATGACTATGGATAAATATCACCTCACACACATTTTTTTTTAGGTCAGAACACTTAAAACTTATTCTTTTCACAAGTCTAAACTGTACCTTAAGATTAATTAGAGTGGCCGGGCTGTGCAATATATCTCTAAGACATACTCCTTCAGGCTGACTGATTTTTTTTTTCTGAGGTAGAGTCTCACTGTGGCCCAGGCTGACCTGGAATTAACTATGTAGTCTCAGGGTGGCCTTGAACTCATGGTGATTCTCCTATCTCTGCCTCCTGAGTGCTGGGATTAAAGTCGTGCACCACCATGCCTGGCTTCTAACTGAATTTTTGTATCCTTTTAATTTTATCTGGTGAAGTTCTGGATGTAATTTGCATATAAAACCAGAACTATGTTATATTATGTATTTAGACAAGCAAATGGGTGAAATGAGACCCTTCCCTGCTTTATTTATTGAAGGGAGAGTCACAGAACTTAAAGGAATCATTTTAAAGTGTACAGTGCAATGGCATCTAGTAATTGAACCAGGGCATGTAACTGTCTCCTCAGTTTGTTTTGTGTTAGATTTCTTTTGTTGCGACAAATGCCCGAGATAAATGTGAAAAACGATGCTTCATGGGAGCAGTGTTTCAGAGGTTCTAGTCCATGGTCACTTGGCCCGTTGCTTCTGGGCTTGTGGGGAGACGGTACATCGTAAACATGCCTTAGAGGAAGCTGCTGTCTTCATGGCGGCCAGGAGAGAGATGAGGGAGCATTCAGGCTCCCAGTATCCCCTGGGAGTCAGCATGACGGAGAAGGTGTTGGGCATCTGGGGAAAGATGAGGATGTATAAGACAACCCTTTGGGAGATTTGGAGTGAGTGGACCAGAGACGAGGAGAATGATTATGTGAAGGCATTGGGATTCTGCCTGTGAGGTGGGCACGAACTTGACGTTTGTTTCTTCTACTGCCGCTGTAAGTGCACAGGAGCAGTGAAGGTTGGAAGTCACGAGGCCTTGCAGGACAAACAGGTATAACAGAGCAGAAGGATGAGGAAACAGACCACGTATGCAAGGAAGGATTATCCCAGTCAGTTTTGATTTGGTTATTTATTTGTGACTTTTGGTGCCAGGGATGGAGCCTAAGGCCTAGATAATGTTAAACATGTACTCTTCCCCTCTACACCCCCAGCTCTTGTTCTGATGCTAAGGTGGATAAGGAGGAAAGAGACAACATCTAGGGCTGCAGCATAGTAGTGACTAGGGTGCTATGGCCATTGGCTTACAGAACCTAGTGAGGTCAAAATATGAACGTGAAAGTGAGGCAGGCTGGAAAAGACAGAGGCTTGGGTACAGAGGGGTGGCATAGAACTGAGATCACATGGAGGGTATGCAACTGGCGGTCATGACAGGGAGCGACTGGCATTGCCTGTAGGATAAGGTGATGGGGAGGAACGTATGATAGTTAATCTTGATTGTCTACTTGAGTGAGTAAGAAATCTGCTGAGACACACATCTGTGGACCAGTGTGTGAGGGCATTTCCAGGAAGGACCATCTGAGCGACAATGCCCCTCCGTCAGTGAGCAGCTGGGAAATAAAGAGGGGGACAGGGGCTGCTTCTTCCTGCTGCCTTTGTTCCTTGCACGTATGTGCATCTGCCCTGCCGCTGCTCTCCTTGTCTGACGTCAGAACCTCCTTCAGCTTCCCAATGTGGACAAAGACTAGGGAACCCATCAGGCCTGCAGCGGAGTCAGATTGGGACTGCTGAGGCATCCAGCCTCGTGGACTGAGGAGCTGCCAGGTGCTTAGCCTCTCCAGCCTGCAGACAACCTTGGTTGGACTACCCAGCCCTGTCTTGTAAACTGATCTAATAAGTCCCCTTTGAGATTTTATATATATATATATATGTGTGTGTATATATATATATATATATATACATATATACATATAATATATATATATCCTATTGATTCTGTTTTTCTAGAGAGCCTTGACTCCCTACCCAGGAAGGCTTAAGGCAGTAAGAGGGCAACTTGCTGGAAAGATTATGGATATTGAAAGGTTCAGGATTAAGACACCAGTAGTAGCATTAGAGACTGCGGCGGTGAGAAGAAAGGAGCAGAGCTGGGGTCAGAAGATGATGGTGGCACTGAGGAACAGTAGGACACCTGGTCTGATGGGAGCAGGTTTCAAGTTGGGAGTCTTTGGTGGCATCTGCATGTACCTCCTCATCTCAAGGCACCAGGTCTAAGGCAGAGCAAGTCAGCCTCTCCCGCGAGCAGAGAGCGCAGAGGAACGTGGAGGAGTGGGAGCCAGTGCACAGGTGGTTGAGTTGTTCTGCAGATGGGCCACTTAAAACAGAAAAGCAAGGTAGTCTTTACAACCAACTTCCCCTTGGCGACAGTTCCCCTTCTGCGACTCATGTGTACCATCGTGTGGCACAGGATGACATCAGCTCCAGCAGTCCTCACACATAGCGCTTGAACGTCCTGCTTGTTGAATGAATTCATATAACCATCCTTATGTTACAGCGATGTCAAGGAGAGGTGGCCAAGGCTTAACATTTCAAACAACATGCTCTGCTCCCTTTTGAGGGCTCTGTATTTCCATTTAGCCAGTGTTTAATTGAGAACTGAGTATCTGTGGCATGCTGGTAGTGAATGGAACTCTGGAATCCCTGCTTTATTTATGGGACTTAAATTGGCACAATCATGGGCACAAGATCAGGGTTCTAATGAAGGCATCTATATGTGATGGGCTTACCTTCACCAAATGTTACTGAAAATTGGGGCTCATTTTAATTTATGCAGAAACAGACCCTTTTGCAGCCTCATGACACCTGAGGGACACGTGTGTGCACACACCACCACACGAGAGCGGAACTCCTTTCACCCATGATGAAAATCTAGAGTGTTCAGTATAGAATTACGGACAGTGGTGACATTTAAACATCTTATTTTAGTAATTTGCTAATCCAATTGCTATAGATCAGAGAGGACCATTTGGATAAAAGAAATGCTGGGCTTTATTTATTTAGGGAAACTATGAATGAACATGAGTATTCTAGATGTCGTGAATTATAACATTTTGCTTTGGTATTTCCTTTTTTTGTTAAACTAGAGATGTTATTTTTATTCACATCCACATGCCTGTGCAGGAGGAATGAGGAAGTGTCTGTCAGTTTTGGTGACTGCTGGGTGTTTTCTGAAACAGAAGCACCGCCCATCACTCTTCCTGCAGCTTCCCCGGCTCCAGCTCTGGGTACCAGTGTGGGGATTCAGCCTCAGAGGGGGAAGATTTTTTTTTTTCCATTTTTTACAGTAGAAAACTAAAGTTTAGGGCTAGGAAGGTAGCTTAGCACTTGCTTGCTAATGACCTTGGTTCCATTCCCCAGCACCTACATAAAGCCAGAAGCACAAAAGAACAAAGTGACACATGCATTAGGAGTTTGTTTGCAGTGGCAAGAGGCCTTGGCATGCCCACTCATTCTTTCTCTCTCTCTCTCCCTCTCTCTCTCTCTCTCTCTCTGCCCCCCCTCCACAAATAAATAAAACACAAAAAATGAGAGCTCAGTGTTAGCAAGCTTTTATGTTGTAATTGTTGGAAGCTAACTCCACCATGTTGGCAATGGGGCAGAAGTCTGATCAGTTGTTGGCCTGTTTCGTGGTTCATCTCGGACAAATGCTGCCTTTTAAATAACCAACATAACACCTCAGATGCAACTCTACTGCGCACGCTTATCTGGTGGCTTGTGCACTTGGTATGCTGATGTTCCATTCGTCCCCATTTTATATGCTCTGTGTTCAGAGTGTTCCAAGACAACCCTAGCCCTCAACACCTTGAATTGGCGGCAGAGGTTGGAAAGTGTGCCTGCCTATGCTGCAGCCACTAGCTGCATGTCCCGCTAAGGTCTTTACAAGCAGTTCCTATGACTGAAGAAATTGGATTTTATAACAGAGAGAGAGAGAAAGAGAGGGAATGGGTACACCAGGGCCTTCAGCCACTGCAAACAAAGTCCAGATGCATGAGCCCCCTTGTGCACATGTGCAGTATTGCATGCTTTCATCACTGTGCGGAGCTTACGTGGAACCTGGAGATTTGAACATGAGTTCATAGGTTTCTCAGGCATGCGCCTTAACAACTAAGCCATCATTCTGGCCCAATAAATTGGATTTTAATTCTACCCTGAATGTGCCCAATCTCATCTGATCTTGGAAGCTAAGCAGGGTCATGCCCGGTTAGTACTTAGATGGGAGATATTGGATTTTAAACTCGATTTAGTTAAAATTAATTTAAACCTAAATTTAAAGGATCACATGTAGCCAGTAGCTACCAAGCCTTGCCTGCAGGTTTCATAATTCCTGTTCCTGCAGGAACCCAGCCAAGAGTCACTGAATTATTGAACCAAACCAATGTGTGTCTTCGATGATAAAGTGAATAAGGAGAAAAGGGAACAAGTCTACCCAACATGGGTGGGGCCACGACAGAATGCCATATCTAAATACATGAAACTCATAAATCAAGCTGGCATGCTCTTAAATAACATATGTTCAGCCTCCTGTCTCTTGCCTAGGAAGCATTCCATCAGAATGGCCTGGTAGGGATGTGTCAGATTTAGAATTCATGGACTCCCAGGGCTGTTATCTGGAACATGGTGGAACGGGAGGCAGATGGCCTCTGACTCCATGCCTGTCACCACGGACACCTCTGTGTGTGTCCTCGAAACAGTGAAGCTTCATGTAACTAGGGATCAGGAATCATCTCGGGACACTTCTATAGATCCTATGGAATATCCATCCTTCCTTTCCTCCTTTTCTTGCCTCCCTCCTGCCTTGTCTTTCTTCCTTCCTTTTCCCTCACAAATGTAGCATCTGACTTGATACTTTGCACAGCTTTGTAGAATTGCCTTAGGACATAAGCTCCTTTATTACTTTGGGCACAGAGCATTCCTGGGGATAAGCACCATGGTTTGATTGATGCCCTTTTGGAGTGCTATGTAGGCACCTACCTCATTGCCTAAAAATCAAGGGATAATCACTTTTTTAAAAACGGGCTTGGGCTGAATTCCTCAGGGACACATTAGAACTAAACTTGGGCCATGTGTGGAAAGTGTCAAAGAGCTGAAACAAGGCATAGATTCTGATGATGTGTCCTTGGTCAAAGGTTAATAAGGAATGTTCACTTCATTAAATTGTTTGTTCATCATTGCTTAATTGTCCTTGGCAATGTGCCTTGGAAGACTTTTTGTTCTTGGAGCAATCAGTTATGCCAAAAGAATTAGGGAGTGGAAGATAAATTACAGATTGCTTTTAATCCATGTTCAAATCAATCCGATGAGTTCCATCTGAGTGAATTCATTACTTTAAAAAAATCAAGCATCTTAATGCTTAGCATGTGTAACTGGATTATCCTCATCTGAATAAAACCTTTCAGGTGATTTGTCCATTCTGGTAAAGTAGACAGAAGAAAAAACAATAGTCACACATTCTGCACATGAACATGTATGTGAAAATAAAGCTGGCTTTGTTTTGTCTTGCTTTTGTTTTGTTTTGAGACAGAGTCTCATGTAGCCCAAGATAGCCTCCATTCACTATGTAGTTGACACTGACTTTGAACTCCTGATTCTCCTGCCTCCACCTTCCAAATGCTGGGGTTACAGGCATGCACTGTCACATCTGGACCTGAAGCCCATTCTGAGCAATTGATTAAAATATTCTCTTCCAGTTGGAGACATGTAGATCAGTGTTGACACCAGTGGTAAAAAGTAATTTTTTTATTATTAAGGACATATTTTGGGGCTGGAGAGATGGCTTAGTGGTTAAGTGCTTGCCTGTGAAGCCTAAGGACCCCGGTTCAAGGTTAGATTTCCCAGGACCCACGTAAACCAGATGCACAAGGGGGCACATGCATCTGGAGTTCGTTTGCAGGCTGGAGGCCCTGGTGCACCCATTCTCTATCTCTCTCTTTCTCTTTCTGTCTGTCTGTTGCTCTCAAATAACTAAAAAATAAAAAAATATTTTAAAAACCATATTTTGTATGGATGCATTATGTATTGGTACCATCTTTTCCCTCCTCTGTGCCCTCATTCTGCAGGAGGCCCACCTCGGTGGGGTTGCAGGTATTCCCCATGGGGTTGTGAGAGCCGCAGTCAGTGCTTGGGGAGAGGCAATGCCTCTTGGCATGACGTCCCAACCTGTGGCTCTTGCAGTCTTTCCTCCCCCTTTTCTGCAAAATTCCCTGAGCCTTGGTGGGTGTATTTTAACCACTCACAAGTGGAGAACTTGACCTTTACTGTACTGTAGTGCCCTCTTGTTGTGACAGAGGATGCTGAGCACATAGGGGATGTGCCCAGAAGAAAGAAATGGGCCTGGGGTGTGGACAGGAAGGGGGAGTGGAAATTGGCATGGGCTGCAGAGACTGGGGCCTCCAGTCAGCACTCTGTGTGATTCCTGACTGTCTAGAACACAGGCTGCTTGTTTCCTGGAACATTCAGAAATGGAAAAGCACTCTGATGGCTGTTACTGCCCTGCATACGCGCTCACGGATTATCACTCTCTCCTAATTGCTTCCCTACTGTGGTCACTTATGGTGAGAAGCTACCCCGTTTGATTTTGTATCGCAAAAGTAGTAGCTTGAGTTTAATTAACATAGGTATATTTCTGCCAATACATGTTTCCCTCCCTCATCCAGATATGTATTGAATGCATGGCAATGTTGGGGTGGTTTTTGGAAGCAATTGTGGTTTTCTCCTTGAGTTGCTTTGCCTCTGCTAACATCAGTTTAGGTCTATAAGGAAGGGAAACCAAATGGCCTGGATATCCATGACTTCACAGCACCTGTCACTACATACACAAGACCATCCTAATAGAAGGAAAAGATCATGACATCAAAATAAATGAGACTGATTGAGAGGGGGAGGGGATATGATGGAGAGTGGAGTTTCAAAGGGGAAAGTGGAGGAGGGAGGGAGTTACCATGGGATATTGTTTACAATTATGGAAGTTGTCAATTTAAAATTTAAGTTAAAAGAAAGAAAAGTGAAAGGCATCCTTTCATGCTTTATGATTCTTAGACTTGAGTTGCTTGCAATATGATTTGAAGGTGCCATCTTGCCTCTGTGATGTTTTCCAGGGACTCTGTCATTGTTGGTCCAAGCTGGGCTCCCTGAGCCTGGCTTCCTGGATTGTCTGTGACTATGGGACTGGACAGGGGTTCATGGGGCTGGGCATGGGCAAGACAGGGACAGGGGATTGAAGCTGCTTAAAAGTGGAGGTTGTGCTGGAGAGATGGCTTAGAAGTTAAGGTGCTTGCCTGCAAGGGCTAAGAACTCATGTTCAATTCTCCAGGTCCTACGTAAGCAAGATGCACAGTCACGCAAGTACACAAGGTCACACATATGCACAAGGGGGCAGACAGTAGACCCTGGTATGCCAATTCTCTCTCTCTCTCTCTCTTTCACACACACACACACACATACACACACATAAAAAAAGGACAGTCTGGGCTGGAGAGATGGCTTAGCGGTTAAGATCTTGCCTGTGAAGCCTAAGGAGCCCGGTTCTAGGCTCAATTCCCCAGGACCCACGTTAGCCAGATGCATAAGGTGGCGCATGCATCTGGAGTTCTTTACAGTGGCTGAAGGCTCTGGCAAGCCCATTCTCTCTCTCTCTCTCTCTCTTTCAAACAAATAAATAAAAATAAACAAAAACAATTTTTTTTAAAAAAGGACAGTCTGTTGGGCTTACCTCAAAACAAACAAAACAGCAACAACAACAACAAAAAAACTGGAGCTAATGCCCAGGCATGGTGGTGCACACCTTTAATTCCAGCACTTGGAAGGCAGAGGTAGGAGGATTGCCATGAGTTGGAGACCACTCTGAGACTGCATAGTGAATTCCAGGTCAGCCTGGGCTAGAACGAGACCCTACCTTGAAAAAACAAATAATGATAAAAAATAATAATAACTGGAGATAAAAGAGTCAGGGGCAGATAAGGAGCTCCCAGAACTCTTTGTTCTCATGTGGCAGAGGGGGGCATGGATGTCATTGTGCTGCTTTGAAGTTAATGAAAGTGTGTTTTTCTTCATTTCCTTTGGATTCTCACCCACAAGAGAGCCCTGATTTGGATGGGTGTCACTGTAGCTGTAGGAGGTCTTGTGACTAACAGTACACTTCATGTCAATAGAAGACCAACATTCTAAAACATTGAATTTGTAAATAGTATGGAATGAGTACTGGGCAGAGGTGATAATAAAAATTAGATAGTCATAAGAAAATCTTGTTGGACTTCTCAAATATATTTTTTAAAGCTATAATTAAGATGTTATTAAAATGGTAGAATAGATTGCTTATAAGAAAATGCCTAAATGAAATAGGTGCTATTAATATACATTTGACTTTGCTCAGGCTTCTATAACAAAAATGCCATTAATTGGGTGAGTTTTAATCTACAGCCATTTACTGCTCACAGTCGTGGAAGCTGTGAAGTCCAAGATTAAGGGCTTAGCATCTTAGGCTTCTGCTAAGAGAGGACATAGTCTCTGCTTTTCAATGGCTCAGGGTCCCATGTATCCTAGGTTGGACTTGAATTTGGTGTGTAGCTAGGATGATCTTGAACTTCTCATCCTCCAGCCAAGAGTGCTGGAATTATAGGCTTTCCCCACCACATCCAGTTTAGGTAGTGCTGGGAATGGAACTTGGGGCTTTGTTCATGAGAGACAAGCACTCTACTAACTCAGCTATAGCCCCAGCTCCCTTGGGTCTCTTTTAAATTTATTTTTATTTTTATTTATAACAGAGAGAGAGGGGGGATGGGGAGAGGAAGGAGAGAGAAAGGACACACTAGGGTCTCTAACCACTGCAAGTGAACTCCAGATGCATGAGCCACCATGTGTACCTGGTTTACACGGATACTGGGAAATAGAACCTGGGTCCTTAGACTTTGCAGGCAAGTGCTTTAATGGCTAAGCCATCTCTCTAGCTCATCCCTTGGGTCTCTTTTATAAGAATATGTGACCTTGTCACCCCCTACCTCTTACTACCATCATAATGGGACATTTGGTTCCAACATGTGAGTTTTGAAAGGAAAGGAAAAAGGCAGAGCATAGCACCCCTGTGGAGGGAGTTTCTTTCCTTGTACCTTCCACAATGAAAACCACTCTCCTCTGTTTCCCACATCACTGGTCTCAGACAAGGCATTTTATTGCTGCCTTTGCGTATTCTACCTGTTAGGGTGTGTGGAAGAATGGAGTCCCATGGGTTCAAGAGAAAGGACTGACTTCATGGTTATTTACATTGGTTTTAATGAACACACACACACACACACACACACACACACACACACAGTTTTATAGAAAAGTACACAATTTTTCTACTCTCACCACAACTTTTAAATTCCTTTCTTACTGCTGTTTGGGATTAGGCATTAATGAAGTGGCTATGATTCAGTGATTCAATGTGGTGTGGCAAAACCAAGTGGAGAAGTGTGACTATTTCAACAAGCACAAGTGCCCATCAGTGTTTTACATCAGTAGAATCCTAATTTCTTCAACAGGAAAACTATTATTTGGAAATCCTTTTCCATAGTCATGTGTTGTTTCGACTAGGTTGATTTATACAAGGAAAACCATTTTTGTGGAGAACTTGATTGTATGAACATATTGCACCTTGGTCATATTCCCACTGGGTTATGCTCTCATGTTCCCTCCCTTTCAACCCCCTTCCACTGAAGGTCTTCCTAGGTGGTATCAGTTTTCTACTGTGGGGTCATGAATGCACCAGTCAGTCTCTGGGGGGGCAGTGAGAACAATGCCTCAGAATATACCTTCCCATTCTGTGGCTCTTGCATTCATTCTGCTTCCTCTCCCACAATGTTTCCTGAGTCTTGGGGAGCATGTTATAAGCCTCCTTTAGTGTTAAATTCTTGGCACCCTCTGATTTTCTGCTTTGATGAGTTTTGAATCACCTCAGTACCTACTTCTATCTTCCTGGAGGAGGTGCTCTGGTTAGCAGTGAGAGATGCACTCATATTTAATTAGTCACTTCCTCTCTAATGTTCCCTGGGCCCTGGAAAATGTGATAGAGATGACTCGTCTTGTGCTAGGCAGTTGGCTGTCTGGTACTGTCATTCTGAAGGGTCTTAGGTCTCCCTAGTATTCACTGCCATCCATGAAAAGAGTAGAATGGATCAAAAGGGATAAACACTGACATTTAGAAGACTTTTTGATGTATATAACAACTCCTTTTAGCCAAAGAACAGTGGAATCTTCCCTCTAGGGTTTATGACCTTACAAACCATTAGCTCCTGACTTTGTGTCAGTACCAGGTATGAATTCCCCCCACTGAGCAGGCCTCGTATCCAAATAGAGAGCAGTTGATTACCCCTGTAGTCTGTGTGCCACTATTACACCAACGTGTACATCTTATTGGCTGGTTGATTTTGTATCTTGCATGATCCACTGCTTGTTCACACTATTGATGACATTTACCCCTAGGAAGGTCACATAGCACTTTCCAGAACCATGAGAGCTAGCCAGTAAGATCTGGCTTCCCTCTCAGTTCCAGCATGATCTCTTGATCACCTAAGAACACAGGCTGTAATGTCTTCAGCAATATGGTCTTACCATTTAGATCTTGGGGTGGGTGGGGGTCAATCAAGTGCTTTGGCAATGACCTGCATAGTTTTGGGGGCCTCATAGGTCTCCCTGTCCCATAGCTCATTGTGTGAGGTAACCCAATTCTGGCAATGGGATTTACCAACAACAAGTAATAGTTTTAGGGTAAAGCTTTCTCTACCTCTGCAAGGTGCTTCTGCCCATCATTAGTGTTGCAGTCAGCTTCTCTTTTCTGGCAGAAGGCACCTGACCAAAAGCAGCTTGTGGGAGGAAATGGTTTATTTTGGCTTACAGACTTGAGGAAATCTCCATGATGGCAGGGGAAAACTTGGCATGAGCAGAGGCTAGACATCACCTCCTGGCCAACATTAGGTGGACAATAGCATCAGGGGATGGGAAGCTAGCTATAACACCCATAAGCCTACCTCCAATAAGTAAAGCCAACTTTGAAGAGCAGGACAGTCCTTCAGCCCCTCTCTTTTCTTTCCTCCTCCTCCTCCTTCTTTTTGAGGTAAAGGTTCACTCTACCCCAGGCTCAGGCTGATCTGGAATTCACTCTGTAGTCTCAGGGTGGCCTCAAACTCACAGTGATCCTCCTATCTCTGCCTCCCAAGTGCTGACACTAAAGGTATGCACTACAATACCCATGCTAGCCCCCTTACTTTCAATAGTCTACATTCTTTGTGCTGTCCCAATGCAGATCAGTTGGCCCAATCTCTATAGCTGTAATCTCTCAAACAATTGCTGCTGAATGGGCAGTAATTTTGTGCCAAAGATTTCATTTCTTTCTGTGCCATATATGTATATGCTCATACCAGTCCCTTTCTACATAACACAACCCTGCACAAGTTCTCAGGACACAGGCAGGCAAAATGCAGCAGGCTTCTCAAACAAACTGCTCCTAGTCCAGTCCCTAAAATGTTTTTTCTTCCCCTCAAACAAAATCTCACAGTCCATAGTTCTTAATGCATTCAGGTCTTTCAACTCTGACCTAAATTGCCGATCAAACTATACTTACAAAACTGAAAAGCATCTCACAACCGAAGGTTTCAGATCTTTCCACATTCCTCCCACAAATCAGTTCCAAAAGGCCCAAAGCCATACCAGTTTCTAGAAGCAATGATCCCCCCAACTCCTGGTACCAATTTCTGTTGCAATTAGATCCTCATTGCTGGCAGAAAGTACCCTACCAAAGCAACTTGTGGGAGGAAAAGGTTTATTTTGGTTTACAGACTTGAGGGGAAGCTACATGATGGCAGGGGAAAACATGGTATGACCAGAGGCTGGACATAACTTCCTGGCCAGCATCACATGAACAACATCAGCAGGAGAGTGTGCCAAACACTGGCAAGGGGAAGCTGGCTATAATACCCATAATTCCACCCCCAATAATACATCACATAGTGGCTCTAATTCTCAAATTTCCATCAGCTGGGGATCAAGCGTTGGAGTACATAAGTTTATGGGGGACACCTGAATCAAACCACCGTAACAAGTTTTGTGTATCTCCCCCACCCCTCCCTTTCCTAACCCAGTCTTTCCCTGGACCCTTATGCTGTGTTCTATTCCTCCACTTCCCTGTCAAATATTCCCTTCTCTCATCTTTCCCTGCTTACCCTCTGTGCAAGCCTCATTCTTGCTTCCTTACCACTACTATTGATGTTTACAGTTTAAAAGCAAAGTATTCCATGTTAGGATTCACATACCAGAGATAACTTTCAGCGATTATTTATGAGCTTGTGTGACCTCACTTAGCATGATTTTTTTTTTTTTTTGCATGTCTATCCTTTCTCATTTTTCCTTACCACTGAGCAGAATTCCATTGTGTATAGTACCATGTCTTTATTATCAACTCATCAGTTGATGGACATCTGGGCTAATTTCACTTTCTAGCTGTTGTGAATAGAGCAGCAATAAACATGGTTAGCAACTATCTCTGTAGTAGAGTCTTTAGGGTATGTGCCCGAGAGTGGTGTAGCTGGGTCAAGTGATGGATTTTTTTTACTTTTGGTTTTTTGAGGTAGGGCCTCACTCTGGTCCAGGCTGACCTGGAATTCACTATGGAGTCTCAGGATGGTCTTGAAATCACAGTAATCCTCTTACCTCTGCCTCCTGAGTGCTAGGATTAAAAGTGTGTGCCACGATGCCTGGAGTATTTTTAGATTTTTGAGGCACCTCCACACTGATTTCCGTAGTGGCTATACAAGCTTGCACTCCCACCAAACGTGGAGGAGGGTTCCTTTCCTCCCACACCCTTGCTAGCACTTGCCCTTTGATTTTTAAAAAAGTTTATTTATTTGCAAGGGGGTTGAGAATGGATGTTCCAGAGCCTCTAGCCACTGCAAATGAACTCCAGATGCATATACCACTTGGTGTACCTGGCTTTATGTGGGTACTGGGGTATCGAACCTGGATTACCCAGATTGTTAGGCTTTGAAGGCAATCACCTTTACTCCTAAGCCATCTCTCCAGCCCATCATTTGATATTTTGATGATAGTCACTCTGACTAGAGTTGAGATGGAATCTCAAAGTTTTAGTGTGCATTTCCCTTGTGGGTAAAGACATTGAATATCTTTTTAGATGTTAATTGTCCATTTGTATTTCTTCCTTTGAGAACTCTCTGTTCAGTTCCCTGCCCCATCTTTTTTTTTTTTTTAGTAAGATTGGTATTTTATTGCTTAACATTTTGTGTTCTTTGTGTATTCTATGTATTAAGCCTCTGTCAGATGCACAGCTGGTGAAAATTTTCTCCCATGCTATAGGTTGTCTATTGGCTCCTCTGATGGTTTGCTTTATCTTCTTAGTTTCATGAGGTCACAATGTGCAAGTGTTTGTGTAATTCCCTGAACTACTGGTGTCTTATTTGGAAAGTCTTTCCTTATGCCTATATCTTTGAGTGTTCTCCATACTTCTTCAAGATATTTTAGAGTCCCAGGTCTTATATTGAGGTCCTTGATGCATTTGGAATTGATTTTTGTGCAGAGTGAGAGAAGAGGGTCTACATTCATTCTTCTATGTATGGTTGTTCAGTTTCTCCATCACCATTTGTTGAAAATATTGTCTTTTTTCCTATGTGTTTTGTGGGTTTTTTTTAACCTCTTTGTCAAAGATTGTGTGGTGGTTTCATTCAGGTATCCCCCATAAACTTAGGTGTTCTGATTGCTAGGTTCCCAGTTGATGGAGATTTGGGAATTAACGCCTCCTGGAGGGAGTGTATTGTTGGGGGTGGGCTTATCAGTGTTATAGCCAGCTCCCCCTTGCTAGTGTTTGGGACACTCTTCTGTTCCTGTTGTCCACCTGATGTTGGCCAGGGGGTGATGTTCACCCTTTGCTCATGCCGTCATTTCCCCCTGCCATCATGAAGCTTCTCCCTCAAGTCTGTAAGCCAAAATAAACCATTTTTTTTCCCAAAGCTGCTCTTTGTTAGGCAATTTCTACCAGCAATATGAACCTGACTGCAACAGATTGGGTAGCTGTACTTATTAGAACTTATACCTAGATTTTCTATTCTGTTCCAATTGAACTACTTATCTGTTTTTGTGCCAGTACCGTGCTGTTTCATATTACCAAGGAAAAGCCCCATTTTTAGGGAAAAATACCAACACACTGTATGAACATTCACCGTGGAGAGAAAACATTGATTCTAAATCTGCTTGGGTATCTGTGTGGTTCTGGAGGTCACAGGGATGGTGCACACCAAGGTTTAATGCACCCCCCTACATTCAGCTTGTCATTCAGTCCTTGTGGGGAATAAGGGAGATGACACAGTTAGCAAGGCTCAAGTAGAGGTCCCGGTGGAGACAAGTGCTAAAAACCATCCCTGAAAGAGACTGCTTTGTGTGCTAAGCCCTGGCAGCATGAGTGAGCACAGAATTTTGAGGGAATTAAGTATTAGGACTTCTTTGCAACTGACATGTAAAGTACTTGCAGGGTATGGTGGGAGAAGAAAGTTCGACAAGTTCTTTTTAAACATCATGGTAAGTAGTCTTAGTTTTATCTGAAGGATGCCATCTGAGAATTTTAAACAGGGACTAGGGTGTAGCTCAGTGGTAAAATGCTTGCCTAGTGTGTGAGGGACCTTGGACACTAACATAAAATAAAACAAAATAATATCTATTTATCCAGAGGTAGAGAGCATTTTAGTTTTATTTATTCATTCATTCATCCATCCATTTGTGTGTGTGTCTGTGTGTGTCTGTGTGTGTGTGTAAGGGTATGCCAAGGCATCTTGCCACTTCAAGAAAACACCAGACTCTTGCAGTATGATTTTTTGCAGCCGGGTTACGTAAGTAGCTTGGGAATTGAACTCAGGCTGGCAGCTTTTTCCAGCAGCCACATTTAACCACTGAGCCATCTTCCCAGTCCCTATACAGAATTTTAAGCAGGAGAAAAATGTCACACTCTGGCCAGATGGTAAGACATGCCAAAAAAATAAAATATAAACAAAGCAATAGCATCCAAGAAGTGTCCAAAGGCAGTGTGTGATTGGATGTTGAATGGTTGGTACAGAGATGTGTACCAGTCACAGAAAGGAAAGAATTTGCCATGGGCTGAAGCCATCATTGGTGTCTTCCTGAAGAAGGGAGGGATGTTGCTGTGCCTTGAAGAACAGATAGAAAAAAAAGGCAAAACATCATTAATGCTGTAATAAGTAGGGAAATCCCACTGTTCACGAGGACAAGGGCTGGTGGAGAAAGGCAGATAGGGGTTTTCCTGTTGCACCATGATAGATGTCACCATCTCACCGCATTCAAGGAGAGATATAACTGGGTCTGGGCTAGGGAACAGCTAAACAAATGCCTGTGTGTCCCTGAAAAGGGGATTAAGTCACATGGGCAATATTGGCTGTCCTGGTTTGGGTACAGGTGTCTGACACCCAAGATCAGGTCTTTGAGGACATTGTATGTATTCACTGTGTGAGAGTTCTGAGCTACATCTTGCGCAGGTAACTTCTTCTCTGGGTACTAGTTTTGCCTTCAATGTCTTCCTGCTTCTCCTTTCAAAACGATTGGCACCATAAGAAGAGGCAAAGCGAGGGATGGCTTTCCCAGACTGTAGGCCACAGCTATTTCCCCATGCCATCAAGGCCAATAAGTGCTGCTGACATTTCTAAGTGAATTTTAGTGCTTGAGTTCATCGGCCCCCACATAAGTGTGTAGTTTTGCTGGAAGTTATTCTTGTCTTTTCTAAGACCCATTCATGCTGGAGGAGGGTGTGAACATTAGTTTTTTTTAAATATATATTTATATATATTTTACTATTTGAGAGCAAGAGAGAGAAAGGCAGATACACACACACACACACACACATATATGTACATATATATATATATATATATATATATATATATATATATACATAGAGAGAGAGAGAGAGAAAGAGAGAGAGAGAGAATGGGAACATAGGGCTTCCAGCAACTGCAAAGGAACTCCAGACTCATGTGCCACCTTGCACATCTGACTTATGTGGGTCCTGGGGAATCAAACCTGGGCCATCAGGCTTCACAGGCAAGCACTTTAACCACCAAACCATCTCTCCAGCCCAGCATTACTTTTTATATTAGAGGAAAGCAGCCGTGAAAAGACCCCAGCCTAAGCCTCCAGCACACGGGACTCTAGGCAGAGAGGATTTTACCCGCTTGTAGAACTTCTTTAACAATTGTAAAGAAATAAACTCATTCATTCAAGTTAGTAACTATCCTACAACCAGGCAGATTGTATTCTAGGGATAGAGAAGTAAACAAAGAGGGCATGGTTAACTGCCCATTGAAATCTATGAGAGGGGAAGGGAAGGCTGGTGAACAGCTTAGCCGTCAAAGGCATCACTGTTTGTGTGTTCTGTTACTCTAGTGAGTCTAAACCAGCATGAACTGAGCTTTGGGTGAGGTGCAGTTACTATTTAGTGCTAGCTGTGTGAGTAAGTCCTTCTAATATAACATGTTTAAGCAGTAAGAACTGGAGGGAGAGCTCATTGGTAAAGTCTCACCACAAAATCATAAGGAGCTGAGTTCGATCCCTGGAACCCACGTTAAAAAAATGCTGGACCTGGTATCCTGTGCTTGTGTGGGAGAGGGGGAGACAGGAACACCCCTGGAACTCGCTGGTCAGCCAGCCGACCCTACTTGGCAACTTCCAAAATCAAGGTGGACAGCGTACCTAAGGAATGACATCTGAAGTTGCCTCTGGCTCCCCCACACACTGGCATTCGCCTGCACACATACGTGAGCTCACATGCACGCATACAAACAGGCTTAAGCAACAAAATGCAATCAAAGGAGAGGAAAAGGGAAGAGCCCAGAATTTCATTTCCACGCTGAAGCACAGACGTGTAATATATCCTAACAAGTAAGGTCCCATGTTTGAAGTTTATTTTTGAAGATACTCTGGGCTCCCTAGGCTATGCTGATGCAGGAAGGAACTTTCGTCCCCACCTGGTCAGATTTGACAGTGCCACACCAAATGACTTAGCCTGCTCTGCTGCAAATACCCAGCGATGACCCGAGACGGAGCTGCTGTAACCATGGAGCGCTAGGCAGCCCCTGCGGTCCCTCTGCCTCCCTCTCTGTCTAGGTAAGATTCTCGTTTTCTCTGCCCGGAAGAGCAGCTGTTTCTGCTCAGGAGGTGCGTGGACATCCACGGTGGGGTGCTTGCCTGCATCTCCCCGGTCAGTGTGAGCTCTCGCTGGAATTTCACTCCACGAGCCACACGGAGGAAAAGGCAGAGAAACGTGATGGAACGTGGCAGCCCTGAGCGGCGGGTTTGCTCAGATGCAAAATGAGGGGCCCGCGTTTTCAAAAGCACATTCCAGGGGAAATTCCGAAACTGTGAGCCGCAGCCCTTGCTGTTCGCGCTTGGTTTGGCTGATGGCCAGAGCGTGGAGGCCAGCGACTGAGGGACTGAAATATAATGGGTGGCGGCACATTTGCACCACATGAGACCTTCCCTGCCTCCGAAGGCTCCAGCGGCCATGGGAGGTAGTGCACCAGCATCGGCCCGGGCTGCTCCACTGGAGGAGGGAAGACCGCTCCACCATGGTAAGACTCCCTTGGTACCTGGAAATGAATGATTATCATCTGCCGGTGAAGGTGGCTGTTGATAGTAAGGTGAGACTGAACAGTCATGAGCTCTGGGGGAGCTGTCAGATATCACTGGAGGGGCAAGAGCAACCTTCAGATGGGAGCGCTGAATTTTACAGAAAAGGATTTCTTTCATTCTAGAGGCAAAAGGTAATGGTGTCTGGCATTTATAAGGACCCTCCCCCATGGAAGAACAGCTCCTTGGTGACCTCAGACAGAAGCCCTGCTTAATCTGATCATCAGTGGTACTTTTTCTTCTGAAAGTATCTGTGATCTTCATGAGACTTCTTCAAAGAGTTAATTGGTTGCCCTTCTCAATATTATCATGTGTGGTATAGACCCTTCTGTCCTAAGCCAGCCTTGCTATCTTCCTCAGGAGTTGTCAAGGTTCTGTGAGCTTTCTAGTCTCCTGGACATCATCAGCATGACTAGAGAAAACTTCTAAGGGCTTTGGTTTTTCTTTGTGAAACTCTCCGGTGCTGGAGTCCACAGTTTATACGAAACAGTGGTGTGACTTCGAAGGAAGTTTTTGATTCACTCCAGGTATTGCAGAATGAAGTGTGTGCCTTAATAGAAAAACGAGGTCTGAGAATTTGCAGGGGAAAAGTCAAGGGGCATGTCTCCTGCGCTCTGCTACCTCAAGCCTCTCCCAAGTGCCCCCTTAGTCATCCCAGAGGCAGGGAGAAAACGACGTGGATTGAGGATTGATAGTAACAGTGGAGCCTCTGAGCACTTTGTTTAGATGATGAAGGGATGAAGGATGTTAGTAATTATAAGATTACATAACATTAAAAGGAAATAAAAATGATGATTGCATAGATGGGGCATCTGGAATATACTTATTTGACTGCATAGCTGATGTGTGGGAACTGGTCAGTCAGTTTATAATCCAGATGAATGAGGAGAGCGCTGAAGGAATGTGGGATTTTTAGACGTGTGACTGCCTTTCCAGATATTCAGAAATGGGGAAAACTGGAAAGCAGGTTTCTGGGAATAATGCATTTCACTTGCTGCCCTTGGGCTCTGCCCCTCAGTCACTCCTAAGCGCACAGACCCAAGAGATAAAGCTGAAATACCAAGGTCAGGTTTTTCTGCTCATTCATGGAATCTGCTGCCAATTATCCCTTGTAGCTTCTCTGACCTGTTGAGAACCATATTCTCACCTGTTCCTCCTCACCCAACAGGGGTGTGTGTGTGTGTGTGTGTGTGTGTGTGTGTGTGTGTGTGTTGCATAAAAATCAGCCCACCCAACCTGAGGAAGAAATGGGACTCTTCAAGCTGGACCATGTTTTGCCTGAATTTGTGAGGCGTATTAATTTTCTTTTCTTCTTTTGCCTGAGAACATTCCTTTAGAGATTAGCAAGGATCAGACTGAGATGCAGATAGGGTCCTCGGCCATCCACGCTTGGGGCATGGATGTATGCATGAACCCAGGGTCAGTCTTGCACAATATCCAGGAAGAGAAGAAGGGGTGGTGGTGTGCAGGCCTCCATGGACAGGATGATTTCCTCGGGACCTGTGTGTTGGAAGATGGGGTGTGTAGCATAACTGCAAGCTGCTTGCATCCAGTCATCCTCTGGTTAGGTTGACTAATTACTATTTTTGAAGGTTGGAAAGAATTACGTAGTTATACCTTTAAAAAAAAAAAGAGGTTTTAGTCTAAATGAGTTTTTCTTAGTGACAGGGCCCCTAAATAGGAATACTTTTATAGGGAAGACATCCTAAACAGCTAGTTCACTTTTCTAGTAAGAATGCTGGGCATGGGGAGAGACAGTCTTTGATTGGAAGAGAGGAAGTAATCTGTATATTTGATCTTCATCAAATCTTTTCCACAGTGAAAGGAAAGCAATCACGTTTCTCATCGTGAAAACATGATCAGACTTCTTGCTTCCTTGGGCGAAGACACGATGCTGGAAACGCTCTCCTTGACCTCATTAGACTGAGCAGCGTGCCAGGGCTTGCGAGTGTTACACGAAATAAGCCAATCCTGCCAGGACTCTGGCCTCTGCTAACTTTTTTTTTTTTTAAATTATAAGTGTAAAAGACATGCAGATGATTAAATCTGGCTTACATGATTTCAAACAAGTTTAAATAATTTCAAAGTGAGGGGAATGTGTGAATGTTCTCAAATAATATTTCCCAAACAGTAAGCTTCATGCTGTGTTTTAAATAGCAATCCTTTTTCTTGCTTTTAAGTAGAAATTTTAGAATTATTTATCCTTGTTGTATTAAGGTAAATCACACAGAAGTGCTTTCTGAAGGACACATAGCTGGCTAAGGGGAAAACATGCAGACTGGCAGGGGGAGGGGTGATTTTAAACCATCTCATCACACAGCCTTGCAAACGTACGAGAGCCAGGTCTAGACAAACCCTTGGCAGTTAAGTTACAGAAACCTTCAGTGACCCACCCCCGAAACTTCAACTAATTTTTGACATTTCTTCTGTTCTTTCTTCCCAGTGTCACCTGTTTTAGTTCCCTGTCATTTGCATATTGTATTTGTCTGTTGTTTGCTACTATAATGAAACACCGGAGGCAGACTAACTTTGCAAAGAAAGCTTTGTTCAGCTTACAGGCTAGAGGTTTATGGATACAGCATTGGCATAAACTCATCTCTGATGAAGATCTCATGGTGGGTGGCGCCACAACAGCAGAAGTGTGTTTGGGAGTGAGAAGTCATGTTGTGAGGCAGGAACCCTGAGAGCTATTTGGCGACAGAATCAGCTATTGTAGCAACTTGTTCTTTTGAGTGCTAAGTCAAGAGTCCCACAAGAACTACCTCAGTCCCTTCTGAAGGCTCTCAGCACCCTGAAGACCCCTTACCATGGCCCTACTTCACATCAACGCACTGAGGACCATGCTTCCAACACACAACCCTTGGGAGCAAACCTTATCCATGCTGCAGCCCACATCAGCACTATAATTTGTACTGTATGCCCCATTCTAGCCAGTTTTCCTTAAGTAGTGGGCTAATTGTGAGATGGTCTAATGTTATCATAAGGGGGCTTAAAATTGCTCAGAGCAATGGTTCTGTGTTATGTTCTTATTAGTTGTGTGATTTGGGATAGCATTTTTAAAATAACTCTTTAACTCTTAGTTTTCTCATATGTGAAAAGGAATAATGAAACTTACCTCCACCAGCTCACTGTGAAGGCGCCATTGGAATGTTTGAGTGAATGATCATGTTTCATTAAGCTGCTGGGAGGAAAGCTTTCGAATTCCTAGGTGTAGGACTGTAAACATCTAAGTTAGGATTGCAGAAAGCAAAAACAACAACAACAACAACAAAAGAACTCAAAGCAGGTAATAATTTAAAGAGAAGTTCCCCTACCCTAGTCACTGATCAAATGTTCAATGTGAAATGCAAAAGCAAAGATTGGCATTTGAAGCAAGTAGTACAAGACGAGTGAATGCCAGTCCTCTCATCATTCCTGCATTGCTCCTCATTGAATCTGACTTCGTCTTTGTCCACTTGGGTTGTTATAACAACCTTCCTTACACTGGGTCTCTTACAAACAGCATGCATTTATTTCCTGCACTTTCTGAGTCTACACATCCAGGATAAGGCTCTGGCACACTTATCGTCTGGTGAGGACCCACTTTTGTCTCATAAATGGTGTCTTCCTTGTCTTCACATGGTAGACGTGGCTAGCTTGTTCCCTGGGGTGCTTTATAAGAGCACTAATCCCATTAATGCAGGCAGATCCTACCACTTCTGATTACCTCCCAAATGCCTCACCTGCCACTATCATATTGAGAATTAGAGTTTAATGTAAGATGTTTGGTGCCAATAAGCATTCAGACAACCACAGTGTCTTTTACTTCATAGATTTTTGTGTGTGGTTGGATAATAAACAAAGCTATAAGTGAAGGAAGAAAAAGATCTAAGAGTCTATATATCTATATACCATATAGCTG
The DNA here is from genome assembly GCA_036346955.1 of Dipus sagitta. Classification (NCBI taxonomy): domain Eukaryota; kingdom Metazoa; phylum Chordata; class Mammalia; order Rodentia; family Dipodidae; genus Dipus; species Dipus sagitta. The sequence goes on from CM070770.1 coordinate 331,389,605, forward strand.
TCATATCATGTGTGTATGTGTGTGTGTATATATATATGTAATTTTGTAAACAGATACTAGGGATTTTTTTCTTACGTAGTTATCTAAGTGTGAGATATTATATATCAACACATATATTTACACACACACACACACACACACACACACACACACACACACACACACGTGAAATGAGGTCTACAGCTTATTACCCAAAGTCCAGTGAAGTGTTTTGAAGTGATGGACAAGGTAGTGTGTCCTGGGGAGACATTGTTGGCTCAAGGTACAAAGTGGCTCTTTATGTTCCTGAGAGAAGAATGTGGATGGGCTCAGAGGAAGTGGTCCACCTATGTTCACATGTCCACATGTTGCAGAAGTTGAAGGTCATGTAAAGGACAAGTTCGAATGTAGCTATAAATTAGTAGAATATTTTTCTCCTTGTAACTGATAATGTGTTAGCCATACTGGTAAGATGATGGAAAGAAATGAAGGAAAATCAATGTGTAGAAAAGACCTCCTCTTCCAGCCACCCCAAACCAAAGCACATATAATAAAGATATGTGTGAACTCATTAGTAGCACAGACAAGCTACTGACTATTGGGAAAAGGGATTTGAATGTATCATTGGGTTCTGAGATTGTTCTTAAAGATGGCATCACAAGTGTTAAAAATGAAAGATCACACATTTCAATAATATGGTGAGAACAAGTGCCTCTCATTTACTTTTCTGTGATATTTTGAGAAAGACCTATTCATTATGGGGGAAATAAATACAAAGCTGAAAATAAGCAAATAGGAACTTGGTTTTCATCCTGTGCAAAAGCCTCATCGACATCTACAGAAGCTGTACAGGTCCCATTAAGTGAGTAACAACTGTATGTGGGGTGTTGGAGAACATGCCATTGATGTCATTGCGATTGAGCCTGATGTTCATCGCAAAATCAATGCAACAGATACAAGACCTAGAACGAAGAAACTAGTTAGTTGGATGGTCTAAAGCCTGGGCTTAAATGAGGCCCCTGGAGAGATGCTCAGAGGATGTGTTCATGTGGCCAGCCTTCACTGCAATTGAACGTCTTTCATCTTCCTCTGACAGCTGACACAAGAACATCAAAACTACCCTAGGGCTTCAGGTTGAGGTTACACTATGGTTCACTGTCCTTTCCCTTCTATTTTTTCATTATTATTATTATTATTATTATTATTAAATAGCATATTTTCAGTGCTCCTCATTTATTGGCATTCCAAGGGTTGGACTAGATGTTTGTCTTTATACCTCTGCTTGATTTAGCAGCTCAGTAGATGGATAATCTCCCCAGTTTAAACCCTTTTGCTGCACATAAGACTTGCCCAGTTCTTGTTCCTTTGTCATAGAGATTCTTTGCAAAACTGTGCTTACAACTTATTTAACACCATTTGAGGAAAACAAATATCCATTTCCCCAATGAGCTCATGGAAGAATGGACTATTCAATTTGTGTGCAAGTACATTAAAAAATAATGGATTTTTAAAGGTATTGAATGTTAAATACCGTGTTCATTAAAAATGGGTTTCTTTGGTCTTAGGATTACATATATTTCTTCTCCCTGCCCCTCTTCATTTGTTTGGAATCTTGATTTCCTTCTACAGTGTTTAAGTGAAGATGATTTTTTAAGATAACATAAGAACTGAAAAAGGGCATAAATCGTAAGTGTGCATGCTCTTGAAAAATGAGCACAGTCTTGTAATGAGCATCCAGCTCAAAGAGGAGGAAGTCTCTGCTCCCTGAAGTCTTCTTGCCGTTCCTGGTTTATAAGCCCTAAAATGAGATCTACTTGTGTTTAAGCTTTATATGCCCTTCTTCACTTTTGTTTTAAAAAAGAAGCAAATGATCCAATTTGTGTAAAATTACAATAGTGGATTGCTATATATACACAGATGGAGATGAAGTGCACTCACCATACTGCTAACAGTGGTAGCATTTGGGGAATATTTTAGAATTTTATTTTCCTTATTTAAGAGATGCTCTGTATGATATGAGTATGCATCTTTCCCACAACAGAAGGGGGAGGGAAACAAGCATTTTTCAGAGGCGTTGTGATATTTACCGTAAGCCATTTGGGTGTTTTTGGATGGATGGTGGCTCGGCCATCTTGGAGGTTTAGGGCCATGGGCCAAGCCACACTTTGTGTCTTCAGGGGAGGGGTTCTTGGATTCATAGATGGTCTACACTGTCAGCAAGAGGAGGCAGGAAGATCTACCCTCTTGCCTCTGAATCTCAAGGCTGAGCTAGTACAAAAAAGTACTGGAGACAATTGTAAATAGCAGAGATAAATTATAAATAACAAGAGAAATATGCCACAAGTTAATTTCTGTATATCTTTGTGAGGACTCAGAAATAATTTAATAGACTTTTGATGACTGTCAGGTAGAGCAATAGCCAATGCTTCAGCTCTGGCAGAGGGTGGGTCATAAAGAGTTGCCAAGTACGATTGTTGGCTCCTATGGGCCTCTAAATCCTTCTTCTTACAGCTTACTATTACTCTTACTTTCTGTTATTGTTTGTGTTTCATTTCTCTCTTTTTTTGGTTTTTTGAAGTAGGGTCTCACTCTAGCCCAGGCTGACCTGGAATTCACTGTGTAATCGCAGGGTGGCCTTGAACTCACAGTGATCCTCCTACCTCTGCCTCCCAAGTGCTGGAATTAAAGATGTGTGCCACCATGCCTGGCTTGTGTTTTATTTCTTTAAGACAGGGTTTTACAATGTAGCATAGGCTGGCCTTGAACTTTTGATTCTGCCTTAGCTTCCAAAGTGCTGGGATTACAGGTGTGAGCCACCATGTCTGTAACTTTCAAATGTGTCAATGTTAAGCCGGGCGTGGTGGTGCACGCCTTTAATCCCAGTATTCAGGAGGCAGAGGTAAGAGGATTGCTGTGAGTTCAAGGCCACCCTGACTGAGATTATATAGTGAATTCCAGGTCAGCCTGGGCTAGAATAGAATCCTACCTTGAAAAACCAAAAAAAGAAAAAGAAAAGAAAAGTGTCAATGTTATATATCCTTATGCACGCTAATGTCAGGAAACACAGATTTTTGTTTCACTTTAAGGGACAATGGAAAACAACCAATAACTTCACATCTCAAGGTAGCCCACCCTATAATAGGAAATTAAATGAATTTAGGAAACCAATTTAATATTTTAAAAAACATATACTAAAGATACACATAGTGGTTGCAGAATATTCATAATGAGCTGAAAAGATGAGATCATTCAAAGCTAATGACTTTTGGATTCTATCTCTTTTTTCATGTGCGTGTGTTGTAGAGAGGGGGCTTAAGAGCAGTGGGTGAAGTTTCTTTTTTTGCTAAAATTGTGCATGTAGCCTGCATTTTGCTTCATGGTTGTTTTCACTTTTTTTTTTTTTTTTTTAAGTAGGGTCTTACTTTATCCCTGACTGACTTAGAACTCACTCTGTGTTCTGGCCTCAAGCTCACAGAGATCCTCCTACCTCTGCCTCCTCAGTGCTGGGTTTAAGGGTATGCACCACCATGCCTAGCTTACTTTCACTTTTAAACCTTGTATTTGGTAGCACTATTATTTATGCATATAGTTTTGGACAGACTATACATTCCCATGGATCGGAATCACATTTCCTTTTATAATTTTGATGAATAGAGCAGTATGTTCATCCTAAATATTTATTGAAAAACAAAATTTGAATACTACACGTTATTCAGCCCTTATTTTTTCCCTCACAATTTATCATGACTCTCATTCTGTGCCAATAAAGATAGCTCTCCCCCAACATTTTAATGTACATGGATATTTTTCCAATTATTCCTCAAAATTGTTTTTATTTATAATAAAGCTGAGTGAGCATTTTGGAAAATCCAAATTTCAGCAGCTGCCAACTCATTCTTCTGGTAATTACTTGCATCACATCAGGGGGATAAATTACCTAGTATAAAAAGAGCCAAGCTGAGCACGGCAGTGCACATCTGTAAGCCTAGCACTTGGGAGGTGAAGGCAGAATGTGGACTCAGTCAGTTGTTTCCAGTTGATGCAGAACTTTCCACTCTCCAGAGCCTCCTCTACTCCTGCTTCTTTTCCTGTCAATTCTCGTAGGACACAAAGCATTTCCTTTGCCATTTTTTCTCCCTTCAAACATTTATTTAATATTTCCTATAGGCATGACTTTATTTTAAGGAACTGGAATTCAAAATAAAGCTATAGATTTCACGGAGTTTGCAACCTATGGGAGGACAGAGCCAACACGTCTATTCCTACCTGCAACCACAGTGTGACTTCACAGCGGATTGTGTGGTGCTACAGCTGACTTCATAAGTCTTCCCAAAATGAGCAGGTGCTAAAGACTTGGTCCCCAGCTCAGCTCGACACTGCTGGAAGGCCGTGGCGCTTTTAAGAGGTGGGGCTTCATGGGAAGTCTTCTGGTCACTGGAAGCACGCCTTTGGAGAAGGTAGTGAGTGGATCCTGGTCATTCTCTTCTTTCCTCGTTAACTTCATCATGATGCAAGAGCTTTGTCCTGTCACACTGCCTCACTGCAGACCCAGAGCAACAGGGCCAATAAGTCACAAATTGAAGCCTTCGGAATTGTGAGCTAGAACAACCCCTTTCTTTCTGTGAAGTTCATTACCTCAGGTGTTTGTTATAGTCATGGAAAGCTGACTGACACAGGTCATGGGGTAGAACTTCTGTTTCTCTGAAAAGCGGCATCATCCTGCTTACATGGTAGGGGAAAGCTTGTCTTCATTCTTGCTTTCATCCCTACTTCAGGAGACGCCCATCCGTGGCCTGCCAGCTGTTCACCAGCTAGCGTGCAGCTCAGTTTGTCCTGGATTCACAGCTAATCTATGTTTCCCCTGCCTTGAGGGTGACTGGGTGTGGAGAGTGTATCAGTAGCCCATGGGCCACTTCCCGGCCTGCCATGAACACTTCCTATGCCTGCTTGTGTCTCCACGGTTTTCCCAGTCTGCCGGATGAATGTCACTGTCTGGGATGACTTGGGAGCCTCTTCGTGGAGATGGCAAAGATGCCACCAGCTTCAGTCTCTGAGTGACACTCAGCATAGCCCTCTTCTCCTTCCCCACCCGTACACAGCATGTCATTTGCCTGAGTGAAAAATAACTTTTGCTTCTATTTGAGCCACATCTCAACTCACATCATTTGGTAGGGCAGCAAGTTATCCATCTCATCAAGTTCCAAGAGCTTATGCTCTTCCAGGTGATGAGGATACAGTGGTGTTGGAGGGAGATGAGGGCCCCTACTTAGGTACTCATGAGAGAGATAAGTAATAAATATGGAAAGAAATAAGCAGAACTTAACATCTGGTGATAAGTATGTGGAAGGCAATTAATAGAGTAAAGAGGGCGCCAGTCAGAGAAAGGCCAACTGGCCTTGAATGAAATGAAAGCCTTTACTCCTTAATGGGGCTGAATGATTAGTTTCTGAAAGTAGGAAAATACTGTTTATTAAAGGAGGATGATAGCCCATCATACACATCTAGGATGCCACCCCAGACTCACCTTCCAATCTAAATCAGTTCTCACTGTTTCCAGGATAGTAAGAGGATTCCAACAGATGCAGAAGGTCGTGTGTTTCTGGTGCACTGAGCCCTATCACTTCGTATTACAGGATGTGTGGTTTGGTGGTGTCCTTGAGATGTGTTAAAGATGTCAGCGACAGTGATATTTTGTGCTTAGTGGCCCCAAGTGACTGTACATTCATTTTTGTTCCCTTTGATGTCTTTAATGATGAAAGGAAAAATATCATTGAATAAGGAACTCAGAGGGATTAAAGTTTGAACAAACCCTTGTGAACAGGAATTTTTAAAAAGGTAATGCCTTTTTTTCCTTTTAAAACAATTTATTTATTTGAGACAGAGAGAGATAAAGAGAATGACACACCAGGACCTTCAGCCACTGCAAATGAACTATAGTTGCATGTGCCACCTTGGGCATCTGACTTACAAAGGTCCTGGGGAGTTAAACCTGGGTCCTTTGGCTTTGCAGGCAAGTGCCTTAACCGCTAAGCCATCCCTCCAGCCTGCCTTTTATTTTCTTAACATTCTTTAAAACATGCTAATATTAGGAGTTGGACTTTATATTGAAAACCTGTGTTACAGTTCAGAATCCGTGACATAGGTTTTCCACACACAGTTGAGGCTGTGGCTGGTTACCACAAGGACTAAGCATTAACTTACAGTTAGGGTTATCCTTTTCCTCTTCCCTCTTGTCCCTCTGGGAAGGGGAAGGGGCTTGAAATTGAGTTCAATCATTGGTGGCCATCCAGTGAGTCATATATGTATACATAGTGACCTTCCACAGACCACTGTAAGACAGCAAGGCTAGGGAGCATGCCAATGGTGCACATACCCATGTGCTGGAGAGAGGTGGTCCTGAAGCAGGCATGGAAGCTTGTACCCTTCCTCACTCCTTATCCTGCACCTCTCTTCCTCAGTTGCATCCTTTATAATGAAACTATCTTTGTAAGTATATATCTTTACTGAGAACTGAGTTATTCTCAAGAATTATTGTAGCCTGGGAGGGGGCCAAATTTCAGGAGTCGTTGATGGAGACAGTCCCCAGGCAGAAGTGCCCGTCTCTGGGGACCTCAATCCAGGCAGAAGTGGAGGAAATGGGACATAGTGTGGAATTGTTCTCTTATCCAGTGGAGTCTACACTGAATCTGGATTGTTAGTGACGGAATTGCGGGACTTTGTCCTTAACTTGGTGGGGTCTGTACTAACTAGAAAGTGTCAGGACTGAACTGTATGGTGTGGCACTGGGATGGCACTGCTGTGTCTGTGATGAGATGATGGATTGGAATGATCGAAAAGTGGCACTTGTTTGAGGCAAGCCCTGGGCTTATCCAGCTGTGGGTTGTGTCATATCCTGCTGTATATCCAGCTATTCTACGGGATCCACCCAGTGAACGTGGACGTCCCCGCAGGTGTGCTTTGCGCCATTGGCAGTCTGTGTTCTGAGTGTGTGTGATCATTGGGTCACATTCTTTTGCAGCAGTAGGTTGTCTGCTGCTTCTTCATGAGGATGGTCCAGACCCCAGACCGCCAATGACGCATCTGAGGCTGCCCACAACCTTTGAGCAGAGGGGTTCAGTTTTCAGGATGCTGGGATTGGTACCCTGATTCCCATTGCTTCTTCTAATCATATTTCACTTTACTACCCAAGGGAGCTCTTCTTTGTGTTTATCTTTAGAACAGAATATATATATATACATACACACATGTATGTGTGTGTGTATATATATATGGATATGTAGAGATTATCTATATCTATATCTATATCTATATCTATATCTATATCTATATCTATATCTATATCTATATCCATTGTTTGAAACACAAGCCTAAAGTTTATCTCCATATATATGGGATATGGCATCTTATATCCTACTGATTACTTGGTTGACCCCATGAAAAAGTATGAATGAGGACTGGAGAGACGGCTTAGTGGTTAAGTGCTTGTCTGTGAAGCCTAAGGACCCTTGTTTGAGGATCGATTCCCCAGGGCCCACGTAAGGCAGATGCACAAGGGGGCGCACACATCTGGAGTTCGTTTGCAGTGGCTGGAGGCCCTGGCATGCCCATTCTCTCTCTCATAAATAAATAAATAAATAAATAAATAAATAAATAAATAATATGAACGGGACATCAAAATATAATGCCATATCTACCCAATGGTTTTAAACTTATCTACATATGTGTTTTTTCTTGAGATAAGCTCTCATATAGCTCTTCCTGGCCTCAAACTGTCCAGGTAGCCAAGTATGATCTTGAACTCCTGATCCTCCTAACTCCACCTCCTAACTGCTAGGATTTCAGGAATGAAACAACATGTATGGTTTATTAAAATAGTTATTAAACATAATAGAAATATTTGGTCACACAGTAGTACATAAGACATGGCACAACTTCCAAATGATTCAAACTATTAAGACCTTTTTTCCCAAACATTGAAGATTAAGACTATAACAGGATACACCACTAATTAGGACTTAAAAGAAATGGCACCAAAGCTTTTACCCAGGTTCCCAACTTCCCAATGTGGGCTTCTCCTAAAAATAGGTCAGTAATCATTAAATCTCTTAGTAACTAGCTTTCATATGTAGACTGATTGTCTTTAGTTTTATTTTATTTTATTTGTTTTCTTTTGGTTTAAAAGCTTTCTCTTGTCTTTGTGCCTGAGCTGTCGTGTTTAATAATTAAAATGGTTTCATCATGATGATAGGTCTAATTTTTAAAAAATGAACCCTCTATTAGAAGATTCAGGAGAATAATTACATATCAAGGCAGTTGCTAATGGAGATATTGACATGAAATGATTCTTCCAGTTAAACATTTTCTGACAGCCATGTGGGCTCTGGAAGCAGCAACATGGAAATTGCAGTAGTGGATGGCTCTTCAAAGGGACAAAAAGAATGTCACGATTGTCCATGGTTTGAAGTAGAAGGCATGACACTGAGATGATTAAAAGACAGGAATCAAGACTCAAGAAAGAAACTTTTAAAGTAAATTGGACTTCTTAGCGAATGGAAAGGCAGAGTGACTGAATGGGTGCCTGAGTGACCGGAGGGTTGTTTTAAACAGGAGCCTCGCGAGAAGTTTCCATTGTTCTCATGAGCACAGAGTGGATGGAATTTGAGCTGCATTGGGCATAAGATGGAAGGATATTTTTATAATAGAGAAAATGAGATGGTCTAATGCATTTCAAGCGGTATCAAAGACTTCTTTTTGAGGGTCCACTGCGTTCAGATCATTTCACTTGCTGGTGGAGTGTTTACCTCTTTCTCCATTACTTCTTAAAGACAGGGCAGAGCTTCACCTTTCTGGGTTGCCTTCCACGAGGTTCTACGTTAAGCCATAAACTAGTGGCAGATGATTTCGGTGGAAGCTTCAGTCTGGTGCTTTCCATGCAAAGGGTAAAAAACAACTAGAAGCAAGTGAGTTAAATTTCGTTATTTGCCACTGAAATATTCTGTAAATTCACCATGAGTGGCCAAGTGGTGCACCGTGGCCCTTTGATCCTTTAGGAAACCCAAGGTTTAGTCCCTCCAAGCCTCTGGTCACACTGTTCACCCAATCAGTACATAACTATATTCATATTTTAAATGTGTTTTGTGTAAAGGCACAGTATGTGATGTGTATTGTGCATTCCCTAGCACTGAGCTCTCATCCAGCAGTGCTATGGCACACGCTGACTGAAGCTCACCTAATACTCACATTGTCCTTGTGAGGCACATCCCAAACTTCCTGCACTGAGGAACACTTGACAGCCTCGTAGCCCTGCCCCCAGGGGTCAGCTTAAACAGCAAAATCACCAAGAAGCATGAAAGTGCCATCAAAAAAGCGCTAGAAAGATCACAACAGCATTGCTTCCTTCTCGTGCGATAATGGAAACAATTTCATCTGGAAATACGTGTGGCATGGACTCAAGTTCTTTTTCTTACCGCTCTGGACATAGCAGTGATTATGAAAAGCTCTGTTTGTATTTGTGTAAGTTTTAGGGCCAGCAAGCAGAGGAATTCTGAGACATGTAACCTGTGAATAACAAGGACTATGTGTCCAGACATTTTCTCAAAGCAAATATCTTCATTTCCATTTAGTTTAGGAATCCCTAATGTGAACCTGCTGAAAATAACAAGGAGAGTCTAAGTAGGCCATATTCCCCTACTTAAAATGGAAGCATGTCTCAGTACCGTCTACATTCTGACAACTCCCATATCGGTAACCCCTCCCAGCCTTTCATGACTCTGACTTATCCATCACGCAGCCTTCTTGCTATTCCACTGTAGCTCTTAGAGGCGCACCAGCCCTGCCATGTCTGAAACCAGTGTCCTCATTGACTCTCCTGCCCTAGCCTTGCTCTTCTCACTTACATAAATAGAAACTTTATCTTCTCAGTAGCTCAGAGAAGAACTCAAAGTCATCCTTGAGTCTTCTTGTCCACTGTCCCCTTGAAGTCCATGGACACCTCCTGACGGGCTCACATCCACGAGGTACGAGAATCTGGATCTGCTCTTTCACTTCCACTGCCCCAGCCCACGCCAGCGTCCCACTTGGCCTGGACCATTGCAGTGATTCTCCTCGTGAAGCTCTTCACAGATCTCCTGGCCTCTCAGCCTAGCTGTCAGAACCATCTCTCTGAAATGCCCACCGGGGTCCCTCCCCCACTCAAAATATGTCACTAGCTTCTGCTCTCACTCAAAATACACAGCAAATGTTTGACCACAAGTTCCAAGTGGCTGTGTCATCTGGCCCTGTTCCTCATTCTCTGACCTCAATTCCTGTCATTCTCCTTGTGACTCTGTGCTGGCCATGGGGATTTCTTGCCACTCCTCAATGCTAATGACTGTGCACCTGTCTCGGGACCTCTACAGTTGTTCTTCCTTCTGTCTAAATAGATATCCCTCTGACATCTGCATGATCTCATGAGGTCACTGCTGAAATGTCCCCAGGTAGACCAAGCCTTCTCCCTCCCCCAGAAAAGCCATCCTATCTCTCCATCCCCTGCTTTATTAATCTGTTCAATAATACCTAGTACTATGTGACATAGTATATATTTACCAAACACTGACCTGTTCTATGGCTTTCTCTCCTAAGTAAAAGCTCCTTCTGAGCAAAGACGTTAGTCTACTTCCTGCTCTACTAAGGGCCTGGGCTTATGAACAGTGTTTGATACATATTTATGGGATGAGTAAATAAATTACAGAACAATGCTCTGAATGTGCTAAGTGGGGAAGTGTGAGGTACAGAAGAAGGATTTCACTTGGCATTATTTGCATGAAGAGGGGGACAATGAAAACTTGCACCCCTCTCTAGCCTGACATTGTATGTGACCTGCTGGGAGCACACAAGAGTGGTTGCTTCTGAGAAGGGGAACTAACTTAAGGGGGAGAGAGACACACACCCACTTTTCACTAAATGGTCACGCATGTTTTGCAACTGCTCTGGACATAGCATCTTAGCCAGAACAAAATAACTGAACAAGTGAAGGGATTTTCAACCTTAAGCTGCTCTACTAAGAACAAGCCACAGTTGGCAGAAGAATCACTTCAGCGACTAGTATGGTGCTCCATTCCTGCAGAATACATGCTCTTGGGGAGTTTTTTTTTTTTTCCTCCTGTTTTGTGTATTTTTTTTTCTTTTTGGCTTTTCGAGGTAGGGTCTCACATAGCCCAGGCTGACCTGGAATTCACTATGTAATCTCAGGGTGTCCTCGAACTCACAGCGATCCTCCTACCTCTGCCTCCCATGTGCTGGGATTAAAGGTGTGCGCCACCACGCCCGGCTCTGTTTTGTGTATTCTTGATAGCTTCTTTCTATGATAAGAATAAAGGATTGACATTTCTGGGTCATTTTGCACTTTGCCATCTGCCACAGAAGTTTGACACAGAGAGGAGATGGGCACCGTGTCAAGCTAGTAGCATTTAGACTATAATTTTTCCACCTCGGCCTCATTGTACATTGCCATATTTTCTTGCTAAAGCCTTCCTTTTGTGTCTTTGACATTTTTTTTCCCCTTCCTGTGGCCTTTCTCCCATGGCTTCCCATTTGGCTTTCGTGCATCACAGATTTAATTGGGAACAATGGATAAATGCTCGGGAGGCGTCCTTTGTCCTCCGTGTTCCTGCTTTGCTGTGTTCTCCCACTGTGACCCCGAGCGCGCAGCAGCCTGCCAGGCTCTGCGTCAGGGAGATCTTCCTGGACCCGTCTTGGAAAAACAAGCATTTCTCTGGCTTCTTGTGGATGTGTTCCGACCTGCATATCTGAAGATAAAGACCTCAAAGATTCATCAGGGACTTGAACTTCCCTCTTAGATGATATATTTCTAAAGACACACCCTTCCTTTGTGATCCCAGAGCAGAGAGGCGGGTGAAGACCCATACTAAAGAATGATGGATTCTTTCAACTTATGAGGAATACCCTGTGTCGGAAGCTTCCACTGTGGCCTTGTTAATAATGAACTAATCTCCTCCTTTGATTTCCATTAACTTCATCCTAATATTTATCCTTGGGAGTGTTAAAATTCTCATGAATTTTTAATTTCATTGCCCCTGTCCTGCCCAATATTCTCTGGAGTCTTTGAACTTAAATATATGGTAGGTGAAAATCATCTAACATAACAAAATATTATGATGTAAAGTATCATCCTACTCTTTCTCAAAGCCTGTTGCATCCAGCCAAGGCAGCATCTCCAGGTGTGGTAATACACACCTGTAATCCCAGCACTTGGGAGGTAGAGGACGAAGATCAGGAGTTCAAGGCCATTCTTAGCAATCTGAGATCGGCTTGACCTATATGAGAAGCCATCACAAAATCAAAAACAAATGGCTCATCAACATGATTGTGGTAGGCTGAATCGGATATCCCCCATAAACTCATGTGGTATGAATGTTTGGTCCCCAGCTGGTGGAGCCTTGCTGGAGGAGGTGTGTTGTTGGGAGCAGATTTAGGGGTGCTGTAGCCAGCTTTCCTTTCCCACAGTCTGGCTCACTCTCTTGCTGCTTTTCTCACCTGCTAGAAGGGGGTGATATCCAGCCTGTGCTCTACCATCATGAAGCTTCCCCTCAAGACTGTAAGTAAACCCCCCCAAAAATAAATAAATAAAAATCTTTCCCTCCCTCCTCCCATCAGCTGCTTTAAAAAATATTTTATTTATTTATTTATTTCAGAGAGGGAGAGAAATAGGGAGAAAGGGGTGGGGGTGGGGGTTGGGGAATGGGCATGCCAGGGCATCCAGCCACTGCAAGTAAACTCCAGATGCATGTGCCATGTGCATCTGGCTGACATGGGTCCTGGGGAATTGAACCTTGGTCCTTTGGCTTTGCAGGCAAGTTCCTTAACCATTAAGCCATCTCTCCAGCCCCCATCAGCTGCTTTTGATCAGGTGTTTTGCCCAGCAATGTGAAGGTGACTGCAACAGTTGCATACTAATCAGAACATGTAGTCTCATCCCTTTTGTCACCAAGAGCACTCCTCCGTCCATTTCCGTTATGCTCTTGTCTGTGTTGCTGGTGACACCGGGTTCTTTCACTTCAGCTTCTGGATGTGGCTTACGGTCTGCTAACAGGGACTCAGTAGTCTAGCTTTCACTGGCACACTGAAAAATGAGTGCCAAAGACATTTGCTTTCTAGAGCTATTAGAACCAGAGTTAATCCAGATGAAAGGAGAAAATCACCTCAAAACAACTAGTTGCTTAATGATTCAGATGTCTGTAACCAGCTTCCTCTAGCCCTGGTGACAGAGTTAAGTCTGCCTGCACGGCAGGTGACAGACAGAGTTCGTAAGTATTGTCATCATTCCTCTTGTGTTTGGTTCCTCTCAAAGGAGCTAAAACAGAAGAATAGATGGAGATAAGCCATGGATAATAAATATGGCAGCAACAAGGGACACCAAGTGTGGGTGCTGAACTCAGCACACATCCAGCCTCTGGGATCTGAGGGAGAGTGAATTAGGAGGACATTGGTTAATGATTTAACTACCATGTGGAACTGATTTGCCCGGTAAAGGTTAGCTGGTAAAGATGGAAGAGAGTTCATTTTCTCTTTTTAAAGAATGTTTTAAATTTAATTTTTTATAATTTCATACATGTATATAATGGATTTTAATAATATTTACTTCCTGTTACCTCTCTTATTCCCCTTCCACTGAACCCCTTCCACCCAACTACTAACCCTCATACCTCTCCCTCTCTCTCTCTCTCTGTGTCTCACTGAGTTTAATTAGGATGGCTTACATGAACATGAGTGGGGTTATGACTCTAATTCCCGCCCCCCTGACAATCATTAACTGACAGTAGCTCCTTAAGCAGAGATAGGGCCTTAAGACTGTCTTCTCCACTCATGATCTTTTCTCTTTTTAAAGAGATCATATCTATACACACCCTTCACAAGTGTCTGTATTTTTCACAATGAATAGGTTGAACCAGATTTGTTTTTATATAGCAACTTCTGAATCAAAACCATGTTTGCTCTGTGGAAATGGTAACTTTTTAAAAATAAGCCTTTGTTACTTGTGTATATTTATTTGTAGTGCTCAAGCTCAAGGTCTTATACATAATCACCAAGTATACAACAACAACATAAAAGCTAGGTCCCTGGACAGGAATTTGTTTTAGATATCTTTCCACTAATTTATATGTTATATTCCTTCAACGTTTTATAGCTTTCCATGTAGAATTCTGATACTTTCCTGTGACATTTGTTGCAAAGGTACTGAGGAAATTAAGATGGTATAAAATTATTTTCTATGGTTTTATTTTCTGATTGTTGTGTTACATAGAACACAATAGAGTTTTTTACATCTAAACATTTTGATAAGTCACTTATAAGTTCTAAAACTTCTTTATAGAATACTCTGGATTTTCCCCACAATCAGGTCATTAGTGACTAATGAATTTATTTCCTTCCAATTCTTGTATTTTTTCCTCACTGTAATGCACTGTCTATGACACCAGCATAAATCTGAATAGAAGTGATGATTGTGAGCATTCTGTTCTGACTTTAACACCAGTGAAAACTATCACCATTTGTCATTATATAAAATTTGGGAAGTTAAGCCAAATAAAATTGATGAAGAAAATGAAAGCCATTGGGAATCCTGCTAGCTACAACTAATCATGACTTAGTATTTTACCCTAATATTTATCCTTTTAAGATCAACCACAAACTGTATTTCATTATGTACTCTAAATTTTATATATATAGAAAATTTAAATCTAGGGTCTGCATGTAAGAGAAAAAAAGTGGTGTTTGTGTTTAATGCACACAGTTTACAGTTTTGTAAGATGAAAGGTTTACTGAGTGGTGGTGACAGTCAACATTATAGATGCATTTAATAACTCTGAATTACATTGGACACATGGTTAAGATTGGATTGTGTGTTGTGTGTATTTCAAACACACTTTCAAAAATGTTCCTTTAGAACATGTGCAATAATAACCCAGGGCTTGCATATGAAGTTTGTGGATAGCTTCAGGGAGCATACCAGCAGAGGTGCTGGGTTCAGGAATAGTTCTTGAATCCTGAGGCAAAATGGCCACGGAGAAACGAAGGCAGGAACCCACTTCAGAGGCGCCCCCTTGTGGTGCTGTGGGGAAGACATTATCTGACTTCATCTTGATTGTCTAGCAGGCACTGTAATGAGACCAGTCCCACCAGCTGAGGGTCAGCCTGTAGACATGAGAAGGAACCTACAGCAGGAAGGGTTCTGAGCAGTTTAGGATGCGGTCTTCACTGTGGAAACGGACGCATTGCTTATGCAGATAAACCCGTCAGCCACTAGAAGTAGGGCTGGTATTGGTGGGGAGGAATGTTTATGACAAGCACATAGATCATCTGTGGTCATATCTGTGTGTTATGGACTCGAATGTTTGTACTACCTCCAAATTCATATACTGAAATCCTTACCCCAGGGTGATAGTATTTGGAAGTGTGGAGCTTTTTGAGGGGTGATGTTCACATCAGAGTGGAGCCCCCATGGTGGGAGAAAGAGAGACACATTGAAGGTACCCAGAGAAGGTTGCCCTTTTGCAAGCCAGGAAGAGGTCCTCACCTAGGAACTGAACTGGCCAGCCACTCGATCTTGGATCCCTCATATCAGAGATATGGCAAATAAATTTTCTAATATTGAGGCCACCTGGTTTATTATATCATGTTACAGTATCCCAAGCAGACAATGGCCTCATGTGTCCATGCAGGAGAATGGGAACTAATGGACTAAATGAATTCCATGAGGTTTCTGGACTCATGGTCCCTAAGAGGCTGCTTTGAGGATGTCTAGGTGTCTTGTTAAGGCATAGCTAGAGATTCCTGTGAGGAAGCTGAGTAGAGAGCAGTAAGCATCTTTGTGTGTTGGGGTGGCGGGGGGAGAGTTGCCTAGAAAAAACTACTTAAAAACAAGTTTTGGATCTGTCTTAGGAAGAAAATTGCATTCATTTCATAAATATTTTTATTCAAAGATTAAGGCATATATAAATATGATTTGGAGGAAGAATGGGGTGAATGGATATTGTAATCTGTCAATTTGCATCATGCGGAAGTGGGGATTAAACTTGATTAGAGGAAGGAAGCAATGATTCCGATGCTAAGGGGAAGAGGCAGAAGTGGTCATGAGAAAGCAGCGCAGTACGTCTGGCCGTTTTCCTGGGTAGTCGCTGCTCTCTGGAGCCATGTCGATGAACGCGTGGGGAGCTGCTCCGTGATTGTTCGCAGTCCCTGCCGATCAGCGTAGGCTGCTGATTTGTTTGCTTTGTTGTGACTTAAAATTATTTCTGGGAAAGTGTTTGTTCTTGCTTTGGAGTTAAATGTGAAAGTTCTCGGCCTGTCAAGCTGAAGTTAAATGGCTTTTGGCAGATTAGAAAGTTGGGTCAGCATCCAAGGAAATTCCCTTTGGCTTGGAGGGACTTGAAATTTTTTAAGATCAAATGTTCCTTTCATTTCCATATGATTGGTGACACCAAATTTCTCAATAGATGTTTGTTTGTTTTTGGTGGGGGGATCTTCAAGCTTGAAGGGACCATGGAATGTCATGTAGACTGGCAGGACCACGTCCATCTCCAGAGAATGGTGGTAGTCTGTGACTGAAACAGACCTGAGACCATTCACCTGCGATTGTCATGGGGGAGTATGGACATCGATCCTGAATAGAGTAACAACCCTGTGCTTTCTTCTGTCATAATGAAATATTTCTCTACCCATTGTTCCAGCATCAATTATTATCATTACTTTAGTTTGTGTACTGAACATCCCCCAAGGGTTCACATTCTGAAGGATTGGTCTCTGGCCTGTGATGCTATTAGGTAGGGAGACTTTTATAAGAGGGGAACTAGTGGGAGGGAGTTAGGTCTTTGAGACATGCCAAGGGTGGGTGGGGTTAGCCCAAGGTATGGTGTCTCCAACAGAGACTGACAGAGGCCTTCAGACCCTCATGGTGAATACCAATAACCCCACTGAGGAGGGCCCTCGGTGGAATGGGGCGGAGGAGAGAGGATATGAGTATAAGCTTTCATAAAAATAAAATTTAATTACAAAGATTTGGGCTGAAGAGGTGGCTTAGTAGTTAAGGCGCTTTCCTATAAAGCCAAAGGACCCAAGTTCGACTCCCCAGGACCCACGTAAGCCAGATGTACAAGGTGGTGCATGTGTCGGGAGTTTGTTTACAGTGGCTAGAGGCCCTTGTGCGCCCATTCTCTCTCTCTCATAAATAAAATAAAATAAAATAAAATTACAAAGATTTAAATAAAATAAAAAGGCCAAAAAGAGAGGGAGAAAAAGAGAGAAAGAAAAAGATAAGGGGACGTTAACCCCTCCTCTCTCTCTCTGTGCTTCTCAGACTTCCCAATGGTGAGGGCCTCGTTTCCTGCATGATGTTCTATATAAGCACAGGCCCAAAGCAACCATAAACTGAAATATCAGAAAACATGAGCCTTCTTCCTTAGTGAGTAGGTTATCGACTGTATCTTGTCACGGTAACCCAGTCATCAGGAGCCCTTCCCCTTTCCATTTCTTCCCCTACTGTTCTTCTAACCTTGACATTAGTACAGTGAAAAGTTTACAAGGGCTTTTCTTTTCCCTCTGTAGAACCGTAGTATGAGATTATAAGATACTAGGAAAGCACAGACTGGGGAGGTTTGGGTTATGGAAGCAGCGGCTCAGGTTCGGTATGACAGTGCATGAGTAAATAACCTGTAGCCAAGAGCTTAACTGAGCTCATGCAGCACACACTGAGTTTTCAAGGTAACCTGACATTTTGTGCAGACAGGAGACTTGCCTGGCTACCTAATCCAAGTAGTTTCTGTGTCAGGACTGAGGCATGCATCCATTTTTCCTAACCACTCTGTCGCTCTGTACCTACTGAGCTAATTTTTGTTTGAAGATAAATATTGGAGGAGAAGTTAAGCTATTTTTCTAGCCAGAGAATAAATATTTCCCCACACAGAACAAAACTGTGAGACTCTGCAATTGGTCTGTAAGCCAAGGCAGTTGAAGGCAAAACGGAACGTGGATTTTGGCTTTCATTTGTGTCAGCCACCAGATTTTGAGCGGAGTGCATGTGCATTTATTTTAAATGCTCACAGTATCAGAGTCTAAAATAGCTGCTTCTTGGAGGAGGCTTTGGTGGCACCCGGCTCTTCCTTATCAGTGTGCTAGAACTCAGTATGTCTGCTTTGGAGGCAAGGAGCTGATAGTGAAACATCACAGACATGTATATGGAAGACTCTAGAAACTTCCCAGAGTGAAGTTTCTACTATTTTAGCTCTAGAGAAATTTATGTGTGATCCAGTTCTGTTTTAGTGATTGCAATTCGTTTCCTCCTTGATTCTTCTATTTTTTTTTTTTTTTTCGAGGTAGGGTCTCACTCTAGCCCAGGCTGACCTGGAATTCACTATGGAGTCTCAGGGTGGCCTCGAACTCATGGCAATCCTCCTACCTCTGCCTCCTGAGTCCTGGGATTAAAGGCGTGTGCCACCACGCCTGGCTTTGATTCTTCTATTTTTATAGCTATTCTTGTTGTCTAGACTAAAGAAATACTGTTCACCGAGAAAATCTCCATCAGATTCATTAAAATGGGCAGAGGGCACAACAACAACAACAAAAAAAAAAGGTGGAGGGGAGTGAGTAAAAAGATCAGCTTCCTTTAGAAGGACACAGGCTCATCTGGTATGCAAAGGGTGCTGAGGCCCCGTAGCTCCAGTGGACGAGATGGAACAGTTTCGTCACTGATCACTGGTCTGCTCAAAATGATGCACAGATGGTCGAAGATCAATACATAAGACAGAAACAGCTACCTTTGATGTGGGATGACGGAGCTGCTGCCTTGTAAAATTCCCCAGAGCTTATGATTGCTGATTCAACAGTGCAGAGATGAACGGGGAGCCCTTCGGGGTCCCATGTGCTGTCGTCGCTCCTTTCACTTTTCCTACAGAGGACACAGTTCAAAAGTAGTGATTTAATCACTGCAGAATGGTCTGATATGAGCTTTCTGCAGTTGTTAAGACATGGGACTCGTAACAGTCGGAATAGTTGATCAGGTTTTGTTAGTTAAGATGCTTTGCGGCTATTCTGAGGTAAAGACAAATTCCAAAATACCAGGGAGTTTATACATTAGAAATTTATTATCTGCTGGAATTCCAAAAGTGTGTGGCAGAAGGCAGCTGGCCTTTTCTCTGAGCTGTGATTTTTTTCACTGTTAACACATGGCCAACAAGGTGCTGATGAGCATTTTAGTCCAAGTGTAGGAGGCATAAGCACCAAGAGTCCTCTATGCAAAGTTCCCATGGATGGGTGGGGGAGGGGGCTCGGGTAATGGGGAATATATCATTTCTGCATACATCCTATATAGGCTGAAAGTCATGGGCCACACCCACCTATCAGAAAAACTGGAGATGAAGCCTGAGTGGGTTCCCAGGAAGAGGAAATTGGTTTGGCTGACAATCATCCTCTGACCCAATAATCTAAAAGTAGAGTCCTGTAGGCTATAAATGTTATCTTTTTGTTGTTGTTGCTATTTTTTACTGTATTTTCCAAGTTTTGAATTGAAAAGTTTGTGTCACATTTAAAATAAAGAGGAAGTTTTCATTCAGCAAGGATTTTATTCCTGTAGGTAGGAGGGAGAGATAGACAAATAGAAGGTAGGTAGATCATATTGATAGATGATAGATAGATAGATATTTGTGAACTGCTGCACAGACACCTTGAAGCAAGTTATTCTACAGGTTTTGAAAAGCAGGTACCAATTTTGGTCTCTAAAGCAAAGCAAAGCAATGTGACTGAGAGTTATTTTGAGAGGCAGTTCTCAGGTGAAAAGGATACAACCTGGTGTTTGAGCAGATTTGAATTTTCAGGAAGAGAGGAATCAAGAATCATTCTGATATATTTATTTCCCATAAGGCAGCAAAGAAACTTGGACCCAAGTTTAGATATGTGAGAAGTGGAATGAACTCAGTTTTGTACATAAACTGTGAGAAGAAATGTTCTGGGAACAACTAGAAATTACATGTGTAATCTGGAGCAGATCAAGGGGCCTTGGAACATCAGCATTTCATCCAAGTCTTTGAAGTCATAGGATTAGCCCAGCTCAGCTCATCAGATAAAGTGTGAGTACTATGGGTGCTGTGGAGATCTCAGGCAGACTGGTGGCTAAGAACCCTCATTTAAAGCACTTAGAAAATACCTGGGACATCATCCATAGGGCAGTGGAGGGCAGAAGTCTGATTGGAAGTAGTTAAAAGTAAATGGAAAATAAGGAGGAGGTAAGAGAAGGCAATACTTGTAGAGAAAGGACTATTTTTTCTCCTGTGATCACAAGTATGATTATCACACTGATGATTTCTGCCTTTTCCAGGTAAGGTAACAGCACATCCTAAAGCATTTTCTGGCATTAAGTCCTTGTAAGGAAGCAATGTCTAGACTATACTTGCATAAGTAAGAGTTGGTAGACACTGATGGAAGTGGAAGGGAAGCCATTTTACCTATAGTATGAGTAGAAACTTGTTTAGGTACCACTTCACCTACAGCCATTGAATTCTTGTATATTTTATTGGGTATTCAGCCAAAAAGCTAAGATGCAACAGTGAACCTGAGCATGGCCTTCTCAAGGAGCCCAATATTCCAGGAAGTCATGGGCATGTCAGTGTGAGAGAATGAGCTTTTCTGATAAGGACCATTGACACAAAATTGCTGTTGATATGAACTCCTGGTGGGATAGCTAAGAGGTCTATTCGCATGTTTTAGATGAAGAGGCTACTGATCAAAATAGCCTAAAAGATTTCAGGGTCAAAAGTTAGTCTCAGGAGAGATGGCTCAGCAGTTAAGGTACTTGCCTGAAAAGCCTGATGATTCCCCAGGACCCACATAAACCCAGATGTGCAAAGTGGCGCATGTGTCTGGAGTTTATTGCAGCAGCAGAAGACTGGTGTACCCATTCTCTTGGTCTCTCTTTTCTCTATCTCCCTCTGCTTCCAAGTAAAAAAATAAATAAATAAAAATATAAGAAGAATAAATTAAAAAAAAAAACATGATGTGTCCATACAAAATATATTCTTAATTAAAAAAAAGTTAGTCTCAAGTGCTTGAGTTTATAAAAGTGAGGGAGCCGTGAGTGTATCTACTTACTTAGATATGGCGCCATGTCATTCTGTCTTCCCAGAAATGAGACTTGCTCTTTTATTGCATGCCACTTTTGTTTTGTGTGCCCCAGATCATCTTCAATGGCCTCTGAGACACCTTCCTTATTTCTCATTTTTTTTTAAAAAAATTACTTATTTATTTGACAGAGTGAAAGAGGGAGAAAGAGAAGGAGAGAGAGAGAGAGAATGGGCATGCCAGGGCTCCAGCCACTGCTAACAAACTCCAGACGCGTGCACCAACTTGTGCATCTGGTTTAGGAATCAAACCTGGGTCCTTTGGCTTTTCAGACAAACACCTTAACTACTAAGCCATCCCTCCAGCCCTATTTCTCATTTTTTTTTTTTTTTTTGTCTTTTGTTTTTGGTTTTTCAAGGTGGGGTCTCACTTTAGCCCAGGCTGACCTGGAATTCACTATGGAGTCTCAGGGTGGTCTCGAACTCACGGCAATCCTCCTACCTCTGCCTCCCGAGTGCTGGGATTAAAGGCGTGCACCACCACGCCCGGCAATTTCTCATTTTTTTAAAATGCGTCTATTGACTGCCATGCACAGCCTTGCTTGACTTTTCTCCATTTTTTTGTTTCGGTGTGTTATTGCTACATGTTTTACTCTGGGTGACTACTTCTTTTGAAATATGCTCTTCCTGCCTTTCTCGGCTGGAAGCTCAGTGTGAGCAGGAACAGCCCATTTTTTACTCCTGCTGCCTGTAGTGTTTAGCATAGGAGGCTAGAAACTGGGGGGTAGCTCGCCTTGATTACATTTTCTGCAGCTAGCATTGCTCCTCAGAGACTGTGATTTCCCTTGTGCTGTGCCATCGTTGCAAGATCACTTCCAGGAGCGAGAGGTCACTTGGAGAAAGAATGTCACCATGTCCATGTCAAGTACTCGGGTTGGAATTTTGAGTATAGGGCATACCATTATATGTATCTGAAGACACTTTGAAAATCTGAAAACTTGCCTAACAATGATTTACTAGGTTTATTCTCTTTCTGTGAAATATTTTCCGAATTATCCTTCATGTAGGGGTGAACTACATTTTACATCTCCTGACCCAGGAAGATGGACTAGAAAGCTGATGTGGTACAGGAAACAACTTTGTGGTAAATGACTGCCCGAGCCGAACACTTCTGGCCATGAATTTGGCAATTTGTGTTACAGCAGATGTTGCCTTCTGTGCATGCTCCTCCTCCAGGGCCCCCCCTCCTCCTGGTAAATATGTTGAGAACAGTACGTGTATATTTAGTGCTTTTCATTTATCTGGGACAAGACTTGTGTTTTGCATGAAAACTAAGTGTCTCTAGCGAAAGGGAACAGACTGGCTCATAAAAATACTTCGGAAGCAGACTGAAAAATGAGGACCTTCTAGAACCAGCCTAAATTAGAATTATGTCTGAGAGTTGGATCAGGATTCTTCTTAATCTCTCACATTGCTTCCTTTCTCTCCAGTTGGGCTGTATTGTGCTTTTGCAAACAAGGGAGGGCATGTTGTGCTTCAGGGAGGCGCGGCAATCCCAGATACATGCTGTCAAACACATGCTGCTGATGAAAATGCTGGCACTTACCAAGGACTCCTCGCTTCATCAGATTGTCTTGTTTTCTTTAAAGCTGAGCTCCCTTAATACATTCCAAATGTATTCGAGTTTAATGAAAACAACATCATTACATACAGAAAACTGATAAGGACACTTGCAGCTCACGCTGTCTGTAGTCACCAGGACTTGTTACCTGAAACCCTGTTGGAATCACAGCCTTCCGTCGCAGGAGGCTTCCAGGTGTTTCCAGCTTACCTGATTGCATGATGGTTCACAGGCACTTACTCCTACACCTGTTAACTTTCACATCCCATGGTCTGGCTGTAATCTGTTTGACAAATTGGAGCCTCAGTGGTGTGTCACAGCTGTCATGAAAGAGCATGACCTCACGGAAGCTGTTTACTGAGCCTCAGATCCAGAGAAAAAAGATGCCCACAACAGGCCCCGACCTGCAGCCTGGAGCTCTACCTGTTCACCAATTCAGTAAATCCTTAGAGGATACCCAGGCTTGGGTAGCACAGTGAAAAACAACATGGGCTCTTTATCTTCATTGCGCTTAAAATCCAGACAGGTAAAGCATCCTTTAAAAAAAAAAAAATTGGGTGTGGTGGCACACGCCTTTAATTCTAGCATACGTAGGAGGATCACCATGAGTTCAAGGCCACCCTGAGACAACATAGTGAATTCCAGGTCAGCCTGGGCTAGTGTAAGACCCTACCTTGAACCCCCCCCCCAAAAAAAAATCAAGTAAAATTTAAAAAAATGTGAATATAGGATTCAAACTTGTCATGAACTCTTTGTTGGTTTTGTTGCTGTTGCTTGGAGACAGAGTCTTATACTGTCTATACTATACTTTCCAGGACAACCTCAAACTTTCTTTAGATTTTTTTTCTAGAGAGAGGGAGAGAGAGAGAGAGAATTGGTGGACCAGTGTCTCTGCCACTGCAATTGAACTCCAGATACTTGCACCACCTAGTGCACATGTGCAACCTTGAGTTTGTGTCTCCTTTGTATATCTGGCTTACATGGGCTCTGGAGACAGATCAAACATGGGTCCTTAGGCTTCACAGGCAAGTGCCTTAACCACTAAGCCCTCTCTCCAGCCTGACCTCAAACTTCCAGTCCTCTAGCTGTCTCTGCCTCCTGAGCCCTGGAATTGCAGACATGTGCCACCACAGAGCTGACATATATCCCTCTGAAAGACAAAGTGTTAGAATGCTGTGAACTTTCAGAGTTCTGGTCCAAGAAACTCCTCATACCTCTAAGGTCCACACTCTTGCATCTATTTCAGAAGGAGGATTCCAGAAGCTTTGGTGGGAAGGTGTTCGTGAGATGAGGTTGGGGTAACTAACAGGCACTGGAAAACATGGCCATCAAAATAGGGAAGCTGGAACTATGGGAGTGCACATATCCATTCCTTACAATCCTGAAATTGTTACAGCCATGTAAGAGAAGAAGCCATAAGGGTCATGGAAGTTTCCATCCAATTGCATCAGTGAAAGTGGATTCAGAAGAAAACTTAGAGGGGCATTAAGATTATTATGGTATTAATATTACCGTTTGCATGCTGACAACTCTGTCACACACACACACACACACACACACACACATATAGTAATAGATAATGCTTGAATATGTTTTTGTATTTACAGAATTAGTCAGTAATGTAGAAGTATGAAGCCATACACCTCGGTTTCTGTGGCGCTCAGCTGTAGTATTTGAGGCTGTAAGAATGAACTTTCACCACATGACCCTTCCCAGCAGAAGACATAGCGAGTTCCCTGAGAGTGAAGGAGTCTGGAGGTTGAAAGTCTGATTCTGGTCTGGCCCTGTCTCTGGCATTTGGTTGTTGTGGGAGTTAGGGTTATGGTTAGGGTTATCTCATGCACTTCACGAAGGCTTTTGGAGACTTGATGAGATCATGCGCATAAGCTGGTTGGTGCAGAGCCTGGCTCATTGTAATTGCTTAACATAAGTAGCTGTATCCGCAAAAACAGCAGAAGCACTAGAAGATTCTTCCACAGCAACAAGAAGCAGGAATCTCACATGCAGCAAGTTCAGCCAAGAGTTCTGTAGTAGCCCCAATACACTGTCATTTCTAGGTCTGGGACTCCCTAACCAAATGCCATTTTTAATAGGATTTGCTTTTTATCATCAGAGCATCCCTTGGTGTAGCTGGAGCTGATAAGCCATGGATTAAAAGATAGCTGATACAATTCCCCTTTAATGCACAATGTGAGTGGAGACACTAAAGCCATGTTTGAAATTCTATAGCAGGGTTGGTTTTCACTCTTTTTTTTTCCCCCAAGGTAGGGTCTCACTCTAGCCCAGACTGATCTGGAATTCACTATGTAGTCTCAGGGTGGCCTTGAACTAATGGTCGATCCTCCTACCTCTGCCTCCCAAGTGCTGGGTTCACTCTATTTTTGAGGGCTCATGAACTGCTTTGTATGTGGGTGGCTGGAAACCTTTATTCCCAGTTGCTTGTAATCAAATTCAGGACCATGTTCAGCTTGTATCATAAGTAACTTTAATCCTGAAACAGCTTGAGACCACTGGTCACACAACTAAGTTTAGTCATGATTTTCGTGTCCTCTGCTGACCACTGAGTGAAGTATTTTGCTTGCCTCCTTGACATTAAGAAGTGTCTCCCAAGCCGGGCATGGTGGCGCACGCCTTTAATCCCAGCACTCGGGAGGCAGAGGTAGGAGGATTGCCATGAGTTCGAGGCCACCCTGAGACTACAGAGTGAATTCCAGGTCAGCCTGAGCTAGAGTGAGACCCTACCTCAAAAGAAAAAAAAAAAAAAGAAATGTCTCCCAGGTGATAAGAATTCCCACCTACCGCCATCTCTACATTGGATACAAGTCCAGCCTGGCTGCAGTTGTGAGCCTCGCTATGCTCTTTGGTTATACATCCTCCTTCTGGATCTCAGGAGGGCCTCAGAAGGCAGCACTGACTGAGGTCTACCTGTGCTGGGCACTGCATGTCTATCAGGTCTCACTCGTTTAAGACTTAACCCAGCTTTGACAGAGTACAGGTTTGGTCACTAAGAAGCTCTGCTGCCAGGGGTTTAAGGCCAAGTGAGAAAGCAAGACCAGTTCCTGAACCCTTGTTGCCAGGGTTACATCCAGTGCCTTCCTCTGTAGCTGCTAGCACACAGGCTCCCTTCCCTTGGAACTCTATAAAAGCAAGAAATAATCCCTTTGTTCTTTGGAAAGAAAAACTGAAGCCCCTGTCCGTCTGGCTTCAGGACCCCATCATGTTGCCTATGGCATGAGGCTAAAGACTCTCCTAATAAAACTCTAATTCTAAAGGTGCAATTCACGTCAGTGCCTCTCTCAGACCAGACTGCTCCCCTCCTCAACATGTGAGGCTCCAGCCCAGGAACTGACATACTGGATTTTAGTCCAACAATACTTAAATTACAACGAATGCTTTTTCAAAAGTCCAAATTATTTTGTGTTCTTACAACATAACCCTGGAATCAAGAAAAATCTCCTCTCTGAATCCTCTGTCAAGAGTGTGTGACCACAGCTTCCTATGTAGCAGAGCCGTCGCTATGTGGAACAGTGTATGTATGGGCTGTGGGGTGAATGTTCATCTTGGCCATGAAAGGCCGTAAAACCATGTGCAAGAAAGGCCTCATGTTGCTTAGCTGATGTTCCTCCGTCTATCAGCAGCATTTGATTCTGACACAGTAGCTCATCCTTTATTACCTTCCTCACCTTCCAAGGCGCCTGTTCCTGTCTCCAGGCTTTTCTGGGTTTGTTAATTCCACTTTAGTCTACTGACAGTGAACTACTGAAGTGCCCCAGGGTATATCTTTTGATGATCCTACCAACCCCCTCACCGTAAATACTATTTAAGTACTAACAACTCTGACATTTATGACTTTAGCCTAGACCTTGTTCTTGCTTGAAGGCATATCATTATTTGATAATGGTCAATGTGTCCATCCAGAGACCATCTGGTCTAACAAGCCCTTCATCTTCTTTTTTGAATGGGGCTCACCCGCAGCAGTTTCTCATCTCGTTTATGGGAACTTTCTCCCATAAATGTAAACTTTGTCTCATAAAGGTAAAACCTTTAGAGCTTTGCTTGACTCTGATACTTTCTCTTAAATTGCAGGCCTTTGCCTGTAAATAAATACCATAAGGTCTTTCAAAATCTATATATGAAATTGAACATTTCCCTTGCTTCTGATACCACATCCTAGTTTACTGTCCATTCTGTTTCTCTGGTTAGGGACAGAACTTTTCTGTTTCTGTCCTTGTATCATGTGGAGCGGTAGCTTTCAGTCACCACTCTTAGGCCAACAGCTCTATTCCCAGTGGGTAAAGACTCAGTTCTCAGACACAGACCAGATGTTGACTTTTGTCCTGTGTCTTCTGGTTGGTATCCCCATCATATCACAGAAATAATTCAAATAGGGGAAAAAGCTAAGGAATCAGGAGGAAGTCGACTAAAGAACAAAAGTATGCTTTCATGGAGTAAGTGTGGGCATGTCTAGACATAGTCTCTGTGATTTTTAGGTAGCAAACTTAAATGGAAAAAAAGGATTTTTCTTTAGTTAAGGTGGGGATAATAGAGGAGAATACCAGGAGTGACTAGGGATTTTTCCAGAATAAAGTTTACCCTTTTCTGCTCTTACATGGGCTTTGTGGATATGGTATTCACCAGCTGCATGATGGGAGTGACAGTTTTGCATGGCTAAATGATATGCAGATATTGTAATGAAGCAAGGAACAGTCAGTGGTCAGTTTTGGGTGGTCTTGCTGTAATACCACTCTGTGATTGCAGCCACCTCCGTCCTGAGTCCCCTGGTTGAGCAAAGGGGACAAAGGACTGAATGCTATCATCACAGCAGACAGGTATTAATGAAGCTGTTTTTTTTTTTTTGTTGTTGTTGTTGTTTTTTACTTCAAGGGTAATTTTTTGTTTTGAGGCAAGCCCAACAGACTGGCCTTTTTTGTGTGTAAGAGAGTGAGAGCAAGAGTGAGAGAGGGAATTGGTGCAACAGGGCCTCCAGCCACTGTAACCGAACTCTAGACGTGTGTACCACCTTGTACATTTGTGATACCTTGTGCGCCTGGCTTACATGGGACCTGAACAGTTGAACATTGGTCCTTAGGTTTCCCTGGCAAATGCCTTAATCACTAAGCAAGGGTAATTTTTTTTTTAATCAAAGGAGTTACCCAAGGAATCTATCAAATCAGTGCCTTTATTTATGAAGGAAAATTTTGTTTTTATCCAATGGAATAAGTTGTTGTTTGGTCTTGTTTTAAAAATGGATTTTAAAAAAAGTTAGCTGAAGGCAATTGTTTGAAGGGCTGCTGGAGTTATAAGTAGATAAATCATTTAGGATTATAACTTGAATGAAAAATTTTCAGCTTGGCCTGGACTGTTTTTAGTTGGGGGATTTTTTTAAAATAATTACGTTGATATCCATGCTTATTATCTGTTTAAATGGTTTATCTCATCTTAATTTTTTTAGATCATATAAATCTAGGAAATCATTTCTTTCAGATTTTCAAACTTAGTGGAATATATGTTCTTAAAGTATGTCCTTATGATTTTCTGAATTTCAGTGGTATCTGTTGAAATAGTGCCTTTTTCATCTCTAAAGACCAGATTTCTTTTGACCAGATTTGCTAAGGATTTATCAATCTTGTACTTTCAAAGGAGCAAAGGGTTGGTCACAAAACAAGATCATAACAGAGGTCAGGGCAGGGAACATTACTAGGGCACAAATAGCAGTTTCATATAGAGTAAATGGAAGGCTCCCTTGGAAACTATGAGATTCATATTAGAAGCTCCCAGGAAAAACCCAATGAAAAATCTCCACACCCATCAGGATGGCTGACATAAAACACAGTGCAAACACCAAGTGCTGGAGAGGATGCAGAGAAATCAGTCCTTCATGCATCACGGCTGGTGATACAAAATGGCACAGCTCCTATGGAAGATAATTTTATAGTTTCCTATAAAACCAAACGTGGAACTTCTGTACAACCAAGGAAGCAAAAAGCAAAACTGAGACCAGACAGAACTATACCTACATCAAGTATGGTTTATCCATATTGTGCAGTACTACTCAGGATTAAGAAGAAACACTTTCAAACCCAGACAGATCTTAAAGGAATTACTTTGAGAGAAAAATGCTAATCTAGAAAGATCACATGATTCCATTTATATCTTTTTATTTATTTTTATTTTTAGTTATTTTAGAGAGAGTGAGCAAGAGAGAGACAGACAAAGAGAATTGGTGTGCCAGGGCCTCAGCCACTGCAATCAAACTCCAGATGCTTGTTCCACCTAGTGGGCATGTGCGACCTTGCACATGCCTCACCATTGTGTGTCTGGCATATGTGGGATCTGGAGAGTTGAACATAGCTCTTTAGGCTTTGCAGGCAAGAGCCTTAACCGCTAAGCCATCTCTCTAGCTCCCATTTACATATGTTTGAAATGATCAAATTAGGAGCTGTTCAGTATTTTGACTACATTTATAAATCTATAAAACAACAAGGATAATAAAATTGTAATACACACAGGAGTACAACTGAGAGAATCTGAGTACAACTGGTTCCCTGCTTGGGATATTTTATGGTTTTGAAAGATGTTACCAAAGAGGGAAACAGCATAGTATATAGGAATGTCTCTCTATTTCTTGTAAATGCATGTTGATCTATGACTACTCCAGTAAATATTTCAAACAAAACATTATCAGTGGTCAAAATTATCATATAAAATCCCTGGGATAAACCAGACTGGTGGTGGCTCACATCTTTATTCCCAGCACTTGGGAGGCTGAGGTAGAATGATTGCCCTAAGTTCAAGTCTATCCCGAGGCAAAGAGTAAGTTTCAGCCTGGAGTACAGTGAAACCTGTTTCAAAAAATAAAGAAAGAAAACACATAAATAGCTATGGCTACTAACATTAAAGAATCTTTTTTTAAAGAATCTTTCCTTGAGTGACAGAACTTAGTAAACAAATAAGCAATAAAACATGTATTATTTGATTTTGTTTTGTTTTAAAAGGACAAATAAAAGTATATATCTGCATATATGTTTCTAATACATGGGGATATCTTAGAAACAGCAAAGTGACTGTGACTGTATCTAGAAAGAGGTACAGTAATATGTTTAGTAGTTTAATTATAACATGGTGAGGAGAGTTTCTTTCCAGGTTTTGTCTGTTTGGTGTTTTAAAAGCGTCTTGCTGATTGGCATTTGTTTCCCAATTTGGGGAAATTTTTCTTCTATGATTTTGTTGAAAACTCCTACTAAGCCTCTGGATTGAAATTCTTCTCCTTCTGTTATACCCTGAATTCTTATGTTTGATCTTTTCATAATGTCCCGGATATCTTGAAATTCCCATTGATACCTTGCTATTAGCTTGTCTTTGTCTTTATTGGACTGCATTACGTCTGCAACCTGGTCTTCTAGTTTAGATATTCTGTTTTCTCCTTCATCCATTCTACTGGTGAGACTTTCCACAGAGTTTTTTATTTCACTGACTGTATTCTTTAGAGCTAGGATTTCAGCCTGGTTTTTCTTCAGTATTTCTATTTCCTTACTCATGTCTTGTAATGACCTCCTTATTTCATTAAGCTGGTTTTCTGTGTACTCTTTCAGAAGTTTGTTTTCTCTTTTAATTCCTTTGTTTTCTTCTTTGATTCCCTTCATTTCTTCTCTGATTTCTTTGAGCATAGATACCATCATTTTCTTGAAATCTTTGTCAGGCATTTCATCTAAAACAGTCTCATTGGTGATCATTTCTGATGGATTTATAATTTTTGGTGGGACTGTATTGTCTTGATTCTTTGAGTTTCTTGTATTATATTGTAGCGACTTTTGCATCCTGAATTGATGTGATGCTTGGGGTTTCTACTTATCTGCAGTGTTCCCAGACGTGGAAATACATCTCTATATGCCCTCAGGATATGAATTCAAGGTGCCAGGTGTAGCTGTTGTCTCCCAGTCAAGCCACAGAAGTAATCCTAGGTGTTGAGTTTGCTTGCTAAGCAAGTATTCTAGTGGACTGGGTGGAATAATCTACTGGCAAATTCTAAACTTCAACTGAGTAACATACACAATCAATAAAAACCAGCACAAAGTATGCAATTGTGGGGATTAAAATAGATAGTCTTATAAAGCCAAAATCCCTAAGGGTGTGTGTTGCTGTACACCCTTAATCCTGTCAGCTGGGAGGTTGAGATTTCTGTTTTGAATTGGGTTCCAGGTCAGCCTGGATCTGAATCGGACCCTGCCCCTAATAATGACAGAAGCAAAACACAAAGGGCCTATAAATATGAAAGCATCCAAGGCAATATTATTCAACCCCCAAATACAGGTTATTTGAAAATGAAAATGGTAAAGCCAACCTATAACCCACAACCTGATCTAACAAGGAAAGAGAGAATAGCTCTTCCAATGCAGGCCTATGGACCTGTTTTTTTTTTTTTTTTTTTTTTTTTTTTTTGGCTTTGTTACCTTTTGGGGTGGCTTCCAATCTCACCAATGTTGAGTGCCCACCCCGATTCCTCAGTGCTGTGCTGTGGAGCTGGAGTTATGATCAGTTCTCATCAGCTGTGCTGGCTGTGCTGCCACTGGGGACTGAATGCCAGAGGTTCGTGGTTCTGATGGTGGGGGCTGGGACAGTTCAGTCTTCTGGAGTTGCACTTTCGGTAGCTCTTTAGTTGATTTCAGCTGTCTTTCCTTCAGATTTCCTAACCTTGCAAGAAGGCTGATGAAGTTGAAAGGTCTGTTGTTTGGTCTCTTCTGCTGCTGCCACCTGACACACCTGGCCGGGTGGCACCAGGCGGAGCCCGGATCGTGGGCTGCCAGAGCCTCAGTGGGACTCTGGCCATTTTCCTCCTTTCTGATGGATCTTAGTCTTTCCAGCTTCTCCGCTGTGTCTAAGAATAACCTATACTCCTTCACTTTTCAGAAGAAGAGTGTATTTTGCTGGGGTTTTGCTTAAATCCCTCCCTAGGCTGGTTTCGTGTGGCTTCTATGCTGCCATCTTACCCGGAAGTCCAAGGTATAGTAATATGAATAGGAGGAGTTTTAGTGTGCATTAGACTTTAATCTTGTGTTTAAAAAATGGAAATATATTGATCTATTACTTCATAAAGTTGACAAGGTAATTGTACAACAAAAGGTAGGTAGCTCTCAATATAAATAAATAACACACACACACATACGCACACGCACACCTGTTAAATGCATGTTCTAATTAGGAAGTCCTCTTGTGGCCCAAAAATGGTTAATTGAAGGTTCATTGATTTATTTATTTGCAAACTTGGAGGAGCTTCTGTGTATTTTTCTAACCCTAGTCAATCCTTATGATTGAATTTCATAAAATCAGACTTTTATTGAGTTGCATTAAGTTGTTCCCATCTTGGATAGTTACCTGACTGTTCTGACAGAAGTCCATCCATCTTCATTCAAACTCTTGGCTTGACTCAGCACTTCTCTCAACACTGGTGGCCAAGGTTGGGGGGGTTAGTTCTATGGCTGTGATGCTTAATATGAATGAAGCTATGATCTTCACCCCCAGAATCAAAATCAAACAAAACTAGTGTCAGACTTTTCTAAGATTTTATCAAAGTTTTCCTCGGAAGTCACAAAAAAACCCATACTATGGAAATTGCTTTTCCAGACCCAATACCTGCCTAGTGTTGGGTCTGCATTTGGGACCCACAGAGTCTTATGTGTATGAAGACAGTTTTCATTGCCTTTGGGAAATGGAAGCAGTTGAAAATGGGAATGGGTGAGTTTGTTTACTTATTCCTTGCTCCACATCTTATGGAGTGGTGCCTAGGTGCTGGGTCACATTCTGTGCCTTGTATAGATGAGTAAAGTGAACCATGACAGATGTCAATGGGTCGCTTACTGTTCAGACATTAACTCTCTCCAGGAGAGGGCTGGGTAAAGAGAATATATGAAGGGCGCCCAGAACAATGTATGCAAATTCTTATATGTCATGCTTAAAAACTCATGGCGTAGCTGCTGGGAAGGTCTTTAAAAAAAACGTATGGAGAAAAGTAGTGATAAAGGAGTGCATTCTAAACAGAAGCAACACAATTGCAGTCAAGACACTATGAAAGTTTTATTGTATCATATAAAATGAAGTTGATGGGTTTTTGGGTCAAATAGGCCATTGCATATGGTGCAACCCAACAGTTTCCTATGACCACAGAAAACAGTTTCTGGGCTCAAACCTCAAAAGGAGAGGAGAGTTGAGTGTTGAGCAGGATAAGATGTGGAAAAGCCACATCTGTGCTATTGACACTCTGAGCCAGATAATCCGGGTCTTGGAAGCTATTGTATACATTATAGGCTAGTTAGCAAAATCTCTGCTTTCTCTCTCTACCTATTCGGTACCAACAGCTTTCTCCACCAGCTATGAGACCCACCATCCCACAGGTAGTGTCGAATGTCCCCTAGGTGAGGAGATGTAAATCACCCCAATTGGGAAACACTGAGATAAAGGATTTGGGCATGGCAAAGCATGGGAGCAGCTCCTGGAGAACATTAGACTTTCTTTGCTAAGAAATAGACTAGCAGGGAAGAGCCAGGAGACGTGAGTCCACATGGGGTGATTGTAATCACCAGACGAAGGTGTGTGGGCAGGGAGGATGGAGGCAGAAACATTAAGGAGAATGGAGATGCCCTGTGTGGTGGTTCACTCTCATCCCAGCTCTCAGTAGGCTGGGGGAGGAGGCTATGAGTTCCAGGCCAGCCTACGCTACAGAATGAAGTCTATGTCTGCCTCATACAGACAAATAAAATATTATCATCATCAACAGCAACAAAAAAAAAAAAAGGAGAAGAATGGAGATGACACAGGGTTGGAGATGTAATTATGGGAGTTTGCAGAGGACAGTGGGGAGGTGAATCAAAGGGAGGATTCCATCATGATTCCACATCCAAAGTCTGGCATTGTTAGTTAGGAGGATGAGTCTGTGGCAGAATCAGCAGCACAAATAGCTAAGTGATCACTGGAAGCACACAACCATGCCCGGCTGCTCCTGTGGATTCTGGAGCTCAGTCTCAGATCCTTATGTTTGCAAGGCAACCACTATAATGACTGAGTTATGCCCATGGCCCCTGGAAATGTTCTTGACCAGCGAAAATCAGGAATGTCTACTTTAGTCTCCTTACTCTTTCCCCACCATCACATCAAGGCAAACAACTATAAACCTTCAGAACTAATTTCTACCTAGCTTCATTCTGACTGTGATCACACATGATTGATTTTCTTGGTACCGTGGATGCTAACCCCCCGACTTGAAGGCAAGTCTTGCCTCTCTTCATCTCCCCTTTCCTTTAAGTACTAAAAATAACTTCATCAGGAAATCTTTCCGTGACTCCTGTCTACACTCTAAGATTAATTTTGGTCTGCCTTTTCATAGCATCTGCTCCTTCTTGTGGTAATTCACGTGTTTTCAGAATTTACCTCTACTAATGACTTTTTTTTTAAATTGCGTCTCACCCTTTTAGGTTGGAAGCTCAGTGTGGGCAGGGTCTTATTTATGTTGTCACCACTCTATCCCCGTAGTCCCTGCCACTTATAGGACACCAGTAGTACCGGGGATGTAGCTCAGTGGCAGAGCACTTATCTGACACGTATGAAGCCTTGGGTCCCATTCCCAGTATTGTAAAATGATGATAGCGATAATGTAGGCAGTCAACAAATAGGTTTGATCAACTGCCCCAACTTTGAAATTTTTCAGAAAAAAGACTGTGAGGTAGAGTACAGTAGATTTCCATATTTGGAGAGAGAGAGGGGAGGTCGATGGGTGGGTTCTTGCTGTAACACACATAATGAGAAAGAGCCTCAGAGTTCACCTACTTCAGGCTGCAAGTGACTGAAAGCGGGACTGAGAAGGAGAAAAGAAAGAACCCCTCTGGGTTTTGCGTTACTGAGGCTCCCCTGTGGGTTCATGGGACCCATGCCACTCAGGAACATGGAAGATGCTTCTTAAAACTGCCCACTAAGGACGGATGGGGAGAAGCCTGAACCTATTGCCTGTATTTCCCAGGGTGGTGAGCGGCTCTGTGGGCCTAGTGTCCTGGTGATTTCTGGCTTGTCCTTGTGTGTTCTTGGAGCAGGCTCACCGGCTGTGTTGAGAGCCATGCTGCAGAGGGAAGTAATTCATAGAACACACAGGCCCAGCCCCAGGCCCAGCCCAAAACTGAAACTGAGGCTCTTGTGGGACATTCAAGTAACTTAAACACTTCTTGGCAGATGGCTATTGTGTTAGTGAGGGTTCTTTAAAGGAACAGGACCAATATCCTGAATTATATTAAAAGGGAATTTATTGGGTTAGTTTACGGCAGTCCAATAGCAGTTGCAGCCTGAGAATCAAGGAACCCTGTAGCTGCTCAGTCCATGTAGCCAGATGCCTCAGCAGTCCCGATCCAGCACTGAAGGCCTGTGCAGGCTTCCTGAGGAGCCGCTGCTCTTCAACCCACGCTGGTTTTCAGTCCACGCTGGAAGGCAGCAAGCAGCTCCTGCAGCCAAGTGGGAAGAAGGAAGTGGCCCCCGCTGAGGTGGCCTCTGAGAGGGGCCGCCCACTCTGGGGGAAGGGCTCACCCTGTAGGAAGGACTTCCTCCTTCAGTGAATCCTTCATGGAAGCAACTTCCCGAAAGGGATGTCTGTGGATTACTAAACAGATCGAGTTGACAACGCCTTAACTATCACAGCCATCTAACCTGGGAACTGTTGCCAGGCCATGCCAAAGGCACAGCTGTGCTTCTTCCCATAGAAAAATGATTAAGCGTCTTTAAAAAGACTCACCTCCACCCCCACACATTTTCTTTTCCTCAGGCTGGCACTAGAAGGGTTGATTGGTAAAGCGAGGGGAGACTTCCAGAAGGTACTGTTATAGACATGATGTGAAAATACAGCCCTTTAATTTTTCTCCTGTTCGTTTATTTGTCACTATATAATTTATTACTGTACTAAATTGTCATTGTTATAAACCCTGAAAAGCCTTCACCTCCATTTTGTAATAATAGCATGGCTTGATTAGTTCATACAACAAGAATTACATTCCCTCTCACAGTTTCTAGTTTCCCCTATATCCACTGCATATTAGATGGGATGCTATTTTTCATTTTTAATGGAAAATTTCTCTTGAATGCTTTCATATTATAAGGAAAAATGAGCTTGGGTGTTAAACAACAAAATGTTTTGATTTATGGGGAAAATTATCTTATGTGTGGACATAGCAAATAAAATCTATCTTGCATGGCATATTAAATCCACATTTTATAAAATAGTAACAATGGTATATATTAATATTTCTCCATGGACAGATAAATAATAAGTTGATGGCATAAAGCTTCCAATAAACTAGTAAATGTTCCATGAAGTAGGCAACATGTGCTATGATTATTCACTTTTTAAGTTATTCCCTTTTGTGTTACACAGAGCTGCTTTGGCATCTGTAATTGTTTTCCTTAGACCTCTTCATTTTCATGTCTTTTTACAATGCACAAGAAAACTTAAATAAAAAGAGCTCTTTGGAAAACTTGATTAATGCAATGGAGGTCAGTGTGGTGAAGATTTGTGCAAAATGTGTTTTATTCATAGTGTTCTGTTTTTATTATGGGCGCTATAAGACTATGAATAATCTTATTTATTCTGTTTATTCTCTAGTTGATGTAAATTATGGACCACAGTTTTCCTGTCACAAACATAACTGACCAACCTTGTGCCTGAAAGGCATTCTATTTTATTTTCTCAGCATGAATAGCTTGAAACTTCCCATTTATTTATTTATTTACATTTATCAGCTGCTCTGATGGTAGAGAGAAGATCAGAAGTGGAATAAGGACTGAAGCACCTTCAAGGAAATACTGTATGTGGGGAACAATACGTTTTTTTCCCCTTGACCTTGAGACAAGACTCCAACCTCAATCATTTATTCATTCAACAAATGGTTCCTGATCACTCCAATGCACTAGCAGGTGCTCCAGCTCTTGAGAACGGGAGTGGCCACCAGCGGGATTCCTGCCCTCAAGGAGTCTGTGAGCGGATGAAAATGCCAAAGTCCAAATGAGTCTCCTGTGTGGAAAGTGGGTCAAAGAGCACAGGGACATCTTTCTGGATAGGACTGTTAGGGTGGCTTCTCCAAGGAGATGACCTTTGAGCAGAGGTTAGAGTGATCCAAGAATTTGAAAGAGCAGAGACACAGACATAGGGAACATGTGTAGAGAGCCCACAGAAGAGCTATGATATCTAAGTGGGACACACCCATGTGACTCGGAGCAGCTTAAAAGTGAGGAACATGATAGGACATGGGGAATCAGGTACCTTCATAGGCCATAAAAAGGAATATATGTTTTATCTCAGAAGGGGTAGGAAGTCTCTGCAGGGAGAGGAGGAAGGGGAGGGGTCCCGTGATGGTCTTCTTGAGCTACAGAGACCCCTCTGGCACAGGGTGGACACAGACTCTGAGGAGCACCAGTGGACTCAGAAGAGCCTTGCAGCTCTCAGGGCAGGAGTGAGGGTGAGTGGGATGAACCTTGGGGGTGAGAGTGGAATGGCATGTCCCAACTTTGGAATACATTTCACAGGTACCACCAGCAGGGATCAATGCCGCAATCAATGTGGACAGATAAGATTCAGGGATCATCTCAAGGTTGGGGACTTGAGTAGAATGAATGATGGTGTCACTAACTGGGATGGGGACCGTGCAGGAAGGAGTAGACTTTGCTTATCAGACATGGGAGTGCTAATGTTGAATGGGCAGGTAGCAGTGTGGAGCACAGAAAAGGGGGCGGGGCCAGAAATCAAAATGCAGTCATGGGCATGCAGATGATACTTGATACTTCAGGGTTGGTTCTCATCGCTCTGACTCTGGTGATTTCTGATGATTCCAGGACTCCCTAAAGTGCCCTAAAAGTGGGATCCTTCCAGGCTTATGCTCTCCATGGATCTATCTTTCTCCCCAGTAGCATGTGTAGGACATGTTCAGGCAGATGGAAACCTAACTGGTAGGATGTCCTCACAGGGCTAGAAGAGCAGCCTGGAACTGGGGAAAGATCCTGAGACTTAGGATCAGGGAATTTTGGCTCAAGCTTCATGCTGGGCCATCGCCTCCCTAAGCTGGGCTATTCCTTATCTGAAAAAAAAATAGTGGTAACAGATAATATGCATGGTTCATAATTGTGCATGATATGCTCATTTGTTGCTTCACAATGGGATCTATTCTGAGAAATATATCATTAGGTGATTTCATCTTTGTGCTAATTGTATGTTGATTATGGCTACAAAAACCTAGAATGTGTAGATCTATCATCATTGTGGCTTCTTGTTGCAATGAAGTGATTCAGTAAACATGAGATATATTAGGAGGCTACCTGTCTAACACAGAATAGGTTTTACAGGAATTTTTTTAATAAAAGGAATTGTTAGCATGTATGAGGCTCTGGGTTTGCTCCCTAGCCACACGAAATGAAGGAAGGAATGGAGGGAAGAAGGGAAGGAGGTAGGACATTCTAAAACAATAGCAAGAAGTATAGTATAGTAAACAAGGGAACCAGTCACATAGTCACTTACCACCATTACCTCATCGTATGTGTCAGTACGTGACTGGCAGGGTGATCGGCTCATTAATACCAACTTCATCACACACATACACACGAGTGTGCATTGCCTTATGACACCACAATGGCTACTTCAGTAGATATGAATGTTTTAGCTCCATGAAAATCTTGGTTTTTCCTTCTGAGACAGGGTCTCACTATGTATCTCAGGTTTGCCTTGAATTTGCAATCCATCTGTCTCCGCTGTAGTCTTGCTGGGATTACAGGCCTGAGCCACATGCCGTGCCCTCCCTGAAAGGTTTAGGGAGCTGCTGTTGTAGGTTAATCTGTCATTGCCAGAATGCTGTTTTGTAGTACATGACTGTAGAAAAGTAGACTTGGTATATAGTGTGTGCTTGATACCTTTACAGCTGCACTTTAATTTCTTTAAGTGTAGATATCAGACCCTGTGCTTTCACCTTGTTCACAGCTATAGCTTCAGAGAAAAGCTGGCTTTGTATTAGAAGTAGATACTGTGAAGTTTCTTCATCTTTGTCTCCTTACACCTGAATAGTCTGGCATTTGGTACATATTGAACAAAGCAGTATAATGCACTAGCAGTTTTTCCTTTTAGCCACTATTGTCCTCTCCCCAAGACTCAGAAATCAACAGTTTAGTCAGTAAGTGTCCTTTTGGTTTTCTGACTAAGAATGTTTTTGAGATCCAATAGGGTCTTGTTCTCTAAAGCACTCCAGCTACTGCAAGGAAGAGTGAGTAGGCTCAGCTGATTTTACATATCTAGCAGTTTCTTAATTGTTGTTAGTATTTTTTTTTGTCCAGAATACATTTAATTTGGAAGCATTCCCAACACATGTTAAAGTGAGTGCCAACATCTTTTTCAAGCATAAATTGGGATTAATAATGCTTATGTTGAATGTAGGCAATTTAGTTATTACTTTTCACATAAATTCTTTCTACTCATGCTGAGAAACCCTCGAGTAGAGTGACACTTATTACAGCTTTTCTCAATCAGTTAATATTTATTGAGTCTCTGCTATGTGTGGGACATAGCATTTGGCATGCAAGGAATGTAGATCAACACCATACCCAGTCCTATGCTCCAGTGTGGAAACTAATTACTCAGAGGAAGCTGAGCTGAAACTGTCAGAGAAGAAAGTTCCCAGAGGAACTTCGGGAAGGTCTCACTCTCCCTCTTGCTCAACTTGGGTGACTCCTTCCACATCTTCCAATCAGCCTGCCTTGGCTTGATCCCTATGAGTGAAGGAGGTTTACCAAATCCCTGAATTTCTTCTTAGAATTTGGCCCAACTTGGCCCTCATAATTTGTCATAGCCAGATATAGTAGCTCACACCTGTAATCCTAGTACTCCAGAAATTGAGCTAGGAGGATAACCATGAACTCCAGGTCAGCTTGGGCTCCACAGTGAGTTCCAGGTAAGCCTGTGCTACAGTGAGACTGTGATTCAAAAACAAATGCATCTAAATTTTCATCATAGAACTGTAGAGATATGGCTGTGGTTGCTGCTGAACCTTTCCATGCTATGCTGTATCTACAAAAAATAAAAAAAAACTGAAAGAATCTAAACTTTCATGCTTTCATCTGTGCAGTGCTGGAGGTTTTCACATGTCAGCCTTCAGCACTGGAATAAATATGTGACAGAATCACGTATAAAGAAGAAAGGTTTTGGAAGTTTCAGCTCATGATCAGTTGTTCTTGTTCTTTTTGGGATTGCCATGGGACAGCAAGTCAAGGCAAAAAAAATGTGTGGTGAAACTATTCATCTATTCCCCGGATGCAAAAAGAGTGAGACAACTGAGTCCCACAGTCCTCTTTGAAGCCTCACTTTGAAAGTCTTTATCACCCTTCAATAATACCAAAGGCTGGAGAAACAGATGAACAAACGAGCCTTCTGTAGACATTCATCTAAACCAAAGAAGAGGTATTGTTATTCTCACCTTACTAGTGAGGATAGTGTATCTTTGACTTGAGTGGCTAAGCTAATATCTCCAACCAGCATAACAGGGTGAACCTTGAAGTCAAAGCTCTAAAATCTATGGTTTTTTCTACCTAATTATGGCATCTGTGATCATAAGAGATTCTGCAAAGCACTTAGCAATGATGACCCTAAGGCTATGTATGGGAAAAGATCCCAGCCTAGGCTGGAGGTGGGTCCAGAGGTTTTGTAGAAGAAAACAAAGCACATTCTTTTCCTGCTTAGTCTGAGTGTGCTAGGGATGTTTCCAATGGATGACAGAATTGTTAACAGGAAAGGATGGATTGAGAACTAAGAAGTCTTCTTGGAGGAACACAGCCTTAAGAATTTAGTGGAGGCCTGGAGAATGGCTTAGCAGTTAAAGCACTTGCCTATGAAGCCTAAGGACCCAGGTTTGATTCCCCAGTATCCACATAAGGCAGATATGCAAGGTGGTACATGTGTGTGGAGTTTGTTTGCAGTGGCTGGAGGCCCTGGTATACCCATTCTTCCTCTATCTGCCTCTCCCTCTTTTTCTATCCCTACCTCCTGCCCCCTCTCTTTTAAATAAATAAATATTTTAAAAGATAATTAGTGAATATTATCCATATTATCTATAGAGTAGGATACTAATTGTTTCCCTCCTTGCTCTACATGTGTTTATCTGCATCACTGGGTTGTGTGTGGAAGTGCTGCATTGCTGGGGACTTTATCAAAATGTGGTATAAATGTATGGTTTTCCATCCTCTTGTCTCCTTTTAATTTGACTTTCTTTTAATGCATTGATTTAATCCCTATTTCATCTGATTCTATCTTTGTTTTCTGTAATTAATAGGAAAGATTTGATTTGGAAA
The DNA here is from genome assembly GCA_036346955.1 of Dipus sagitta. NCBI lineage: Eukaryota > Metazoa > Chordata > Mammalia > Rodentia > Dipodidae > Dipus > Dipus sagitta. Next base: position 331,430,657 of record CM070770.1, read on the forward strand.
GTAAATTTCCAAGTGCTTTTGAGAAAGGTGCTTGAGTTTAGATACATCTAGAGTTACAATTGTGTCATTTATGTTTCAAACTTAGCTGTTCAAGTCATTCCAAGTTTCTAGAATGACATCAAGGGATCACCTGAAGCATCCTCCCTATTGTCTGTCTGTCTGTATGTCTGTCTATCTATCTATCTATCTATCTATCTATCTATCTATCTATCTATCTATCTAACTAACTAAATATCTTCAAGACAGAAAGCTTTCAGCCTTTATTTGGTATAGTGTTGGCTATTAGACTTTATTGCGTGAGAAAAAAATAAGCATGCTATCTTCATAGGTACCTGGAGATATATTTTAGGAGAATGGGAAACATTGTTACTGATAAGCCAAGAAAAGTGAGAACTTGAGAGATGAAGTAGCAATCTGGAGGTTACTGATAACCTTCACACCTGAACAGTGCTGCAAAGGACAGAGAGCTAGAGCCAGTTAGTAAAATATTTTCAAATGATCATTGTGAACAAGAAACTATGAAAAAAAGTAGCTAGAAGAGGTAGTGGAGTCAGGGAGTATCTCTTTTGTCATTACTCTTTAGAGACACATTTCTGTTTGTGACCATTCAACATCCGAGAGATTCTGTCTCCTAGTCCACTATCATTATGCTGTGCAGCAGCTTTTAAAAGCTAGCCAGTGAATCTTGGTTGCTATGTAACTATATTTAATCTTATTTTTCTAGGTCCCCAGTTAATAGCTATTTGTGTTATATGACCCCATTAACCATAATCTTTTTAAAAATATTTTGATTAATTTATTTATTTGAGAGGAAGAGAGAGGGTGGGGAGAGAAAGAGAAGCAGATAGAGAGAATGGGTATGCCAGGGCCTCCAGCTACTACAAACGAACTCCAGGCACATGCACCACCTTGTGCATCTGACTTACGTGGGTACTGGGGAATTGAACCTGGGTTGTTAGGCTTGGCAGACAAGTACCTTAACCACTATGCCATCTCTCCAGCCCAACCATAATCTTTTTGTCATGCCACTCACTCTACAGTTTCAGGACTGCCTAAACTGCCTCTTCCTTTCTTTCCTAGCATTCTAACTCACTCTTGTAGCATTTCCAACATTTAGTGCATGTTGTTAACCTATACATCTGTCATGTCTATAGACTTTTGGACACACCATCTACTTTTGTTCCTGATTCTTCTTCAAAGAAGTGGAAAGTAGCTATGGACATGGTTCAGTGGGTAAAGTGCTTGCTGTACAAGTGTGAAGTTTAGATCCCCAGCATGCACATAAAGCCAGGCACAGCAGCATGGGCCTACAACCCCAGTGCTGTGCAGGTGGAGGCAGGAGGATCCCTGCGGCTTGCTGGCTAGTTAGTTCAACTAAACAGGTTAGAAGCGCAGGTTTAGTGAGAGACCCTGTCTCAAAAAATAAACTGGAGAACAATTGTGGAAGATTCCCAATTCAATCTCTAGCTACCATATATACATGTGTGCCAACTCGTATACAAGCATCCATGTATACCACACACATGCATGTGAAAAACAGAGAAAGTAGCTATGTGCTATGACAAAGTTCAATGTGTGTGTGTGTGTGTGTGTGTGTTAGTTAAATTATAGTTAGCTTGTGTTCATGCAAGAAGAAATAAAACCTGTATTCAAGCAGAAAAGTAGGCAGAAAACAAATTTCACATAGGGACTGAATGGTAAGATATTACATTGCATGAATAAGTCAGGCATAGAAAGACAACACACTGCGTAATCTCATCATACTGGCCTCATGGAAGCTGAGCCAACAGTGGTTATCAGATACTGGGGCGAGAGAGCAGATTGAAAAGGTATGACATCCGCCAGCCGGTATAAACTCATTTGATGGGGAGAATAAGTTCTGTGTTTCATAGCACATAAGGGCGAACATACTTAATAGTGCATTACAGATCTCAGAATTAGAATTTCAGTGTACCCACCGTAAAGAAATGATAGAAGTTTACTGGATGGATATGCTAATTACCATGAGTTTATCACTATCTTCTCTCTATATCAATCAAAACTTCAAAGGGGGATGAGTGTATTGCTCATTGTTGGAAGGCTTGATACCAAGGGGCTAGGTTTGATGCCCTGCACTGCAAACAGCAAAACAGAAGTTCATATTGTGCCTCATAAATATACAGAAATATCACATGTTGATTTAAATTTTTTTTTCAAATTAGGGATCTCGCTCTAGCTCAGGCTGATCTGGGAATCACTCTGTAGTCTCAGGGAGGCCTAAAACTCATGGCAATCCTCCTACCTCTGCCTCCCGAGTGCTGGGATTAAAGGCATGCACCACCACACCCAGCTAAAATCTTGATAATTAAAAAAATCATATATAAATGTAAAGTTGAGCATGTTGACAGCTAACTGCTGCCTATACAGCCAAACTTTAAGAGTTAGTTTTGGTTTATATAAATGAAAACATGCTGCTTAATAAGTTTATTTTTAATTTTAGAAATGCTTCTACCAGACGCCTTTCATCATATACTTTATGTAATGTGTCTGATTTCTTCATTGTGAACTTCAAGCTGAGTAGAGACATTAGAAGGAAAAATGTTCCTGAAACTTACACTTTTAAGGTTCCATGAGAGAATTTCTAAATGCCAACCCCCCCACCGATGGTAAGTTCCTGATTTACTTTCTGCTGCCCTGTCCTTCCTTCCATTCTGGTGAGCTTTTAGGCCCCTTAGAAGCTGTCAGGTCAGCAACTGTGGTCTGGGAGAGCCAGTTGGGTAGCGGACTGCTTTCAGTGCCCAGGGAAAGCACCGGCAACCGCTTCATCCCATCCTGACCAGTTCCCAGCGGCCCTCTGTGCTGCGCTGCCTAGAACCAGCTTTGATGCTTTGGTTCCCTCTGCAGACTCAAGACTGCTTTGAGTCCAGGTCAGTAGGAGATGTCACAGCCAGCACAGGAAGGAAGCTGTCAGGAGCTGGGAGGTGGATGTCCATCTGAGTTTTTCTTTTTTTTTGCTGGGCATCGTGGCACATGAGAGAGAGAGAGAATTGGCACACCAAGGCCTCTAGCCACTGCAATGGAACTCCAGATGCATACACGCCTTTGTGCACATGTGTGAGCTTGCACATGCATTCCCTTGTATGTCTGGATTACATGGGATCTGGGGAGTTGAACATGGGTCCTTGGGCTTTGCAGATAAGCACCTGAACCACTAAGCCATCTCTCCAGCCCTCATCTGAGTTTTCCTTGAATGGCATTACTTTCTATAGCCAAGATGTATCCCTCTTTAACTGCTCTCCAAAACATGCCACAAGGCAGTACTGAGTGTACCAGGATACAGCTTGCTTGATCCACATGTAACCTTACCTTTCACCAAGTGGGTGCCCTGTTTCTTGGACAACCAAATATGGTGTAGATACTGGGAAACCCAATGGAAATATTTTTGGCTATCATTCACATGTATGATTAAAAGAATTTCAAGCCTTTCTGCAGCTAACTGCTTAATGTCTACTTCTGCTCCTGTGAACTAAATTCCAGTCCTAAACAATACTTCCTTTTATCATTCTCATACTTCCATACTTTAAAATTTTTTCTTTGGTTTTCAAAATGAATTTTTTGTTTTTAATTTAATTAAATTTACTTTTTATTTATATGCAAGGGGGGAGAGAGAGAGAGAGAGAGGATGGGTATGTCAGTGCCTCTAGCCACAGCAAATGAACTCCAGATGCATGCATCTGGCTTTACATGGGTGTTCGGGAAGTGAACCCAGGGTTGTTAGGCTTTTTAGGCAAGCACCTTAAACCCTGCTGTCATCTCTCCAGCCCCTCAAAATGAGTTTTTTTTAAAAACTATTCCCTGTTTGCCCCTCTTATATTCCGTGCATCTTACTTTGATGAGTAATAGTGATATTTAAACAATGATCACCCTAATAAGACCCCATACTAAATTGTAAATATATAAATATTAAAAAATTATATACATATATCAGCCAGGCATGGTGGTGCACACTTTTAATCCCAGTACTCGGGACGCAGAGGTAGGAGGATCTCCATGAGTTTGAGGCCACTCTGAGACTACATAGTGAATTCTAGGTCAGCCTGGGCTAGTGTGAGACCCTACCTCTGAAAACAAACAAACAAACAAATAAACAAAACCCCAGAAAATCCAAATTTTGACCATTATGGAGACTTTAAATGTATTCTTTGTCATGTAAGGTCCAACAATGTTTCCCTTGTAATTTGCCAAAATTATTTGCATGAGAAATGGAGATTGTCTCATATTAAAATGAACATGATCTTCTTGCAGCCTAGCCAGACTTACCTCTAGTGGGTCTGATGGAGAAAAGATTTTATGGCAGGCTGCAAACTTAAATACATAAACTTTATATTTTTGTTATGAAAGTACCAATGTGATGTCAGAGATTTTCATTTTGTTGTATTATCACTCAGCGATGTGCAAACTATCCCTATTTTTTCAATCTTTTAATATTGAAATAAAAAATTCCACTAGGGTCATCTTGATCTTGGCATCCAGTAACTGATGCTTTATGGCATTTGGTTCATAGAATGTTTGAAGGTATATTATTTTGCTGGATACTAGAATAAAAATGATATAAAATTTGAACCTGAGAATTGAGTGAAAAATATCCATACAGAGAATAAAAGAATACAGGGTTTTAGTCTCTCTCTTGTTTCTCTTTCCCTAAGTCTTGCATAAGCATCACCATAATGAGATTTTCTTTTCAGTTGACCCAGACTCTACCCTTTCCTACACAGGTTTTCTTAAGCAGTACCTTTGATAATATGTATGGCTATTCCTAGTTCAGGACAGCAGACCTTCACACAATCTATCCAGAGCACAGCAGAGTCCAAAAGTATCTACAGAAGAGCAAACTTGTCCTGAAGATGAGATTTATGTGGCCTTTTTAGCTCATAAAAAAGGTCACCTATGCTCAAATTTCATACTTGCCTGCTCCTTGGAGTTATTAAGGGGTGCTTAAGTATTTCATGGTCCTACTGTTTGTCTCCCAATGGAACATAACTCTGGCCATTATGGAAAGACTAAGTATGACTATTATTCAAGCCAGTTTGGCCTTTCTTGTATCATTTTACACTGGGCAAGGAAACACAGAGACCTTCTGAGCAGCCCATCTATTTCTTGGCCTGTTGCTTAGATGTGCTTCAAAAGATCTTAAGTATTTTGAAAGACTTTTTTCCTGGCACAGTAAGGTTTCCATTACTTAATGAGGATTTTATTAGACATTACTTTAGACACCACATATGTCCATTGAAGTATCATGAATAACTCCTAACAGGGTTCTTTGTAAGAAATAGATACATTTCTTATACTGGGGGTGGTTCAACTTGATGCAAATGATTGTAGATAATTGTAACCTGTTTAGTATAAGATGTGTGTTAAATTTCCAATCCTCTTTTTATTAATTAGAAAATTATCTAGAAATAAGCATATACACTAGGGGATGGCATTTAACATTTGTGAATAATTATATTTTCTTCACATTTAAAGCTATCAGATCTCTGTGAGGAAAAGGCTGCAGCTAGCAGCACCTGGAAAGCCTCAACTGCACAGAGTGCATGAGAGAGGAGAAGGGAACCTCGGGGAGCCTTTTCTTCACATGTAGAACCAGGAACTCCATCAGTCAGTGCCTGCAACTGGCTGTAATGGTGTAGAAAGAAATCCAGACTCTGAAAAGATTATAAATATAAAATGCAAGCATAATTCTACAAATCACAAAATGGAATTTTAAAGGCCATGGTTGTGGTGACTCAGTACATACCTGAAGGACACTGGATTTTGCAGTGAATTCCAATAGCAATGTACATGTGTGTTTTTTTTTTAAGTTTATTACTTATTTGCATGTGTTCTTGTGTGTGTGCTTGCACTCACACAAGGATGTCTTGCTGCTGCAAATGAACACCAGACACATGCACCACTTTGTGCATCTGGTTTTACATGGGTGCTAGGAAATTGAACTGTCCCTGGGACAATAGGCTTTGCAAGCAAGTGCCTTTAACCACTTAGCTATCTCCCCAGACCTGCATGGTTTTGCAAAGCATCTCTGTGGCTGCATAGTGGACAGCAAACTCTGGCATTTGCATTATCCAGAAATAACCAGACATCACTTTCCTTGTCTTTTAACAACCAAGCAAACAGAAGAGTACACGGATGGGGCCTCAGAACACTGCGGTGAGTCTTTCCCTGAGGCCTGCCAGTCTGTGGCCCCAATGGGCAGAGCTGGGTTTCGAAAAGCACACAAAATCTCTTTGTGTCACATGTCTAAGGTTATGCAAGATGTGATTGCAGACCCGGCTGCAAATTAAAATCTCTTGATTTTTCTAGTCTTGGCAAGACATTTCTCTTCTGAGTGTGCCCAGAATGCTAGAAATAAATGGAGAGGAGTTTGCAGAGTTGTGTATATGCAATGAACATAGCTTCCATGGAAAGATGAAACAAAACCAAAGCTTGCACAGAAGCTTCCAGTGCATCAAAGAAAGGAAAAATGGTGAAAAGAGAGAGAAACACATAAAAATAAGGCTTTGTTAAAATAGAAGGTCCACAAAGGATACTTGGTGGTGGTCTGACAGGGCTGGGGGCAAGTATAAAACAAGCAAAGGGGAAAAGAATTTTGATATAAGGAATGCAGACACAGAGGGACTTCTTAAAGATGCCGAAAGTCCAGAAAGTGGGGGGAAAATTGAGAAGTACTTGCGAGTGAGTGGCAAAAGACAGGTTAAGAGAAAAGACGTGGGACTCTCAGAACAGAGTGAAGCCATTCTGTTGCAGCGGGCGCCACTCATCTGAGGAAGGACAGCGCAGTGGCGAGATGTGCTAGACCCACATATGGTGGACAGTTGATGTTTGTTTATATTGCAAATAAAACTATGAAGAGGCTAATTCTGTCCCCACAGCTGTCACTTCAGCCTAAGCAAAACAGTTTTATATCTGTGGATATTTTGTCCTAAAGGCAATGTAATAAATATGTGAAACCTATGTGGAAGTAGTTGACAAACGTTCACTTTAATTTTGATGAAACCTATAATCAACATTCTTGGGGAATTTGGGGCTTTGAGAACCTTTATAGTCCTTGGGATGCTTTATAATTTATACTTTACATTAAAAATTGTGTTTGTGTATTGATTGTGTGTGTGCATGTGTTCATGTGTGTCATAGGACAGGTGTGGAGGTAGCGACAACTCCGGGTGCAGGACCCTGCCTTCCGTCCTGTTTTGAGGCAGAGTCTCTTGCTTACATTGCTCACCTCTCCATTTGCTAGGCTAGCTAGCCTGCATGCTCCCGGGTGGCACTCCTGTCTCCGCCTCCCTTCTTGCCTTGTATGTGTTGGGATGACAGATATTAGTGCTACAGCGTCCAGCATTTACTTTAATAGCTTTTGTTTTTTGTTATAGAAAGGTTGTACTCTTAGACCCCTCTCACCCCACCCCCACTCCATTAATGCTGAGTGTCTTCTTCAGTGGGAGTTCTTGGTATTCGTTGGTGCTTACTTTAACTGTAAACACATATATTCAATAATCTTTCATGGATTATTTTATGTCATCAGTCAGGGAGCTTTCTCCTTTTAAGTTCTCTGTAGCTCTGATTCACTTTTCACTGCCCACCAGCTGCTCACCCTTACCACAGCTATAAAATGGTTTTTAATTGAGCTTCTCCAACAGACTGCAGGAACCCAAGTCTACCAGGTGCTTCTGTTTTACTGTGCAATGTGAGTGACTTGGGACAGTGGTAGTTGCTCCCTCCTGCTTAAAACTCTTTTACTTTGGACTTCAGGACCCCAGGGTCTCCTGATAACATTCCCCTTCATTTGGTTCTTGGCTTGCTGTCTTCTGGGCCACTCTCCTTTTAATAGCACTTTAGGGCTTGGTCTTAGGTCCCCCTTTTCATTTTTATCTATATTTTTCTCCTCATGATCTCCTTTTAGACATACAAAATTAAATGCCATGTCCAATGATAGTGGTCATGTTAATAGTCATTGCTTCCTTACCAATGCTCATTGGCTATTAGTTTTTTGCATTTTTTATTTATTTGAGACAGAGAAGCAGATGAAGGTGGGAGAGAGAAAACAAGGTGACAGAGACAGAGAGCATGCCAGGACCTCCTGCTACTGCAACCAAACTCCAGATGCATGTGCTACCTTGTGCATGTGGCTTACGTGGGTCCAGCAGAATTGAACCTGAGTCCTTAGGCTTTGCTGGAAAATGTCTTAACTACTAAGCCATCTCTCCAGCACCTTTTGCATTTTTTTTTTGAGACAAGATGTCACTCGAGCCCAAGATGATCTGGAACTTACTCTATAGCCCAGGCTGGCCTTGACCTCGTGGCAGTCCCCTCCCAAGTGCTGGCATTAAGGGCTTGAGCTATCATACCCAGCAGCAGCCCTTAGTAAATAAATTCCAAATACAGCTCTTGGTTGTTCCCTCATGCCAAACTTCTTGTATGCTCAATTTTCCTTTGCTTTTCTTCTTCATTTTTTAATCAGTGTACATCATCCTTGCCCAAATCAAATCCTGGGAAATAATTACCCTTCTTACTTTCCTTTATACCCCACACACAACAACCCTTATCACACGCGGCTCATTTTCATCTTTTGCTTTAATTAGTAAACAAATGGCCTCCTAACTGTTCTAATTCTTTGTGCAGTGCTGGGGATTGAACCCTTGGGGCATATGCTCTGCCACTGAGCTGGATCCCTGCCTCTACTCTTGCTCCCTTAAGGATTGTTCATTCTTCCCTTCACCAACACCTCTTAGAAGTACTACAAGCTTGGTAGTAAGCAAAGAAGCAGTTTCAGATAGGTCTCAGAGAAGCAGGGTTGGGGGCTAGTTACATACCTTCGAACTGAACAACAGGTAGAAATAAAGAAGCTACTGAAAGACGTGTTTCTAAGGGGGAATGTCAGAAGGAACCTGGGATGTGTATTGGAATCCTAGATGTTGGAATAGACACATGCTTTAATATACAGAGATAGATGTTGAAATGAATATGAGAGAATGAGGGATATAAAGTCTCACTTTTGTGTGCTAACACCATAAGAACATTGAGCATTTGTAGAGCTTCCTGGTGACAGCCCTGCCTCCACCTCCCTTCTTGTGCTGTGTGTGCTGAGATGACAGATATTAATGCTACAGTGTCCAGCTTTTATACTTAAACTGTAAACATGCATATTCAATAATCTTTCATAGATTATTTCATGTGATCAGTCAGGAAGCCTTTTCCATTTATCTATGTCTCTGATTCACTTTCCAGTGCCCACCAACTGCCTGCCCTTACCACACCTGTTAATTATTTTAAGTATTCTATTATTAGCAAGGAGAGAGAAAAAGCTAATGAGAAAGGGCATGCCAGGAATTCTTGCCACTGCAAATAAACTCCAGATGCATATGCCACTTTGTACATCTGGCCTTACAAGAGTACCAGGGAACTGAACTCAGCCAAGCCATCTCAACAGTGTGCCATCTCAACAATCCTGGAGTGTTCTTGTTTTGCAGAAAAATGAACTAAAATAACCAAGGGTAATGGGACACCATGTATGCAACTTAGTGTAGATAGCTTCTAGTAAAAGCAAAATTAAACGAAGTGTCCTAAAGCTAGGCACGCTGAAGGCCTGTGGTCCATTGGCTGGTTTGAACTGTCAGTCTGAGGTGGAACTGTTCCTGGGGTCTGAGGTCTGCTTCTTGTGACATTACCAATAAGCTAAATAGTATTTAGTAAAAGAAAATGGCATAATTTAATAAAGCCTTTTGGTTTTAAGTAGAGAATTAAGTTCTTATTTTATCTCAGGGCATTAAAATTTGACCATGGGAATTTCTTTAATTATAACCAGATTTTAATCATACATATAAACATTGTTTTTATAAGTTCCATTTTCCATAACCTTTATATGGCATACTTTAATGTTCTGGCTTTGCCTTGATTTCCATTTTGGAACAGTAGTTTAGGACAACATCTTATTTTACCATACAGAACCCTTTCTGATTCAAAAAGATTTCCTTTTTTTAATTTTTGTCTAAGGTATATTTATCTTTTTATATCTCTTTCTTCCATAAAATGGTTTCTTTCTGCCTTCCATTTTCTCCTTATAAAATCCTTAACTTGGAAGAAAATTCTCTTTTCTTCTGAACAAAATCAAGCTTCTCTTTCTATTTTAATAAAAACCCAGGAAGCTGTACTTGAAACACAGAAAACATGTACATAGCAGTAATTGTGATAAATGAAAATATAGGCAAGACATATGTTAACACATCCTGGAAATATTCCTCTTAACCATCCAATTTAAATTAGCTTATCTGTTAAGCCATCTGTTTATGTCCTATGAACTAGAGGAAATTTGGGCTGATTTAACAGTTACAGTTTTTGTGGGTACTCATCTATAAGCCAATTTGATGCTATGGAAACAATATACAAATATAACATGTACACATATAGATATAGCATACATATACATATATTTATATATGATGTAAAATGTAAATATAAACCCCCAAAGATTTGATAGCTTTCAATTAGATTCATCATTTGACATTTTTTTAAAGTTAGACCATTAACCTGATAGCTTTCTCCATAGCCCTAAAGCAATCCTTAATCTTAAATCTGCATTTCCAAAAGTATAAATTGTTAGTACAGAATGAGAGACATAGAATATAAGCACCATTCAGAATGGCTTAAGTTAAAACAGAAAAGTCAAAAGGCGAGGCTTATGCACACTTGGTATCTTTACCTATTTTAAGAACTACTGCATACCTCTTATCACAGAATTTGGAAGATATAGGTTAGGGGATCAGGAGTTCAAGGTCATCCTCAGCTACATAGGAAGTTTAAGGCCAGCATAGGACACATGACAGTTTGTCTCAAAAGCCAGTGAAAAGCCGGGTGTTGTGGCGCACGACTTTAATCCCAGTACTCGGGAGGCAGAGATAGGAGGATCCCTGTGAGTTCGAGGCCACCCTGAGACTACGTAGTTAATTCCAGTTCAGCCTGCACCAGAGTGAGACCCTACCTCGAAAAAAAAAAAAAGCCAGTGAATAAATACTTTAAAAACAAACACAAAGAACTAATCAACTGAAGGAGGACAGTCCCTTGCAAATGAAAATTTTCTGAGTTTTCACATGGTCAAATAAGATGTCAGAGTTTGGAGACCTACCTAGATAAATTCTTTAAATATAACTTGTTTTTTGTCATCAGATATAAGCCCTTCAAGTGAGTCAGGCAGACCACTGCCTGTGCCCACCCAACCTGAGAAAGCCTCCTTTGAGATTTCTGAAGCTTTCTCTGCTTGCTTCACCAGAGCACAATTGCCTGTCCAAAGTACATGAGAGGAAGCAGAATTCCCAAATAACAGAGTATCTCATGTGATTCAATAAACACAGAGAATCTAAACCTAGTACAGAATTTTAAAAATATTGGCTCTCTTTTAATAATTTTGTAGACTTCTGTATCTGAATATATATAGCAAATTAGGTACACTTAGTCATAATTTTGTTTATAACAAAACATACAATAATATCAGCAATGAGCTAATGTTGAGAGGTAACAATATTGAGTAGCAAATTTATGGTACAAATGGCAAAAATCCCCTCCCTTAACATTTATAAAATGTGTACCCCCTGCATTCTCACATGGAGTAAAGGCCATGAAGAAACTTGATTTGTATATATGTCCAGTCTCCCAAATTCCAAACTCTTAGCTCTTCAATCTGCATTTTAAATTTGCCTACTATGAAGCAATTTAAAAATTTGAGCAAACACAAAATTATAGTTTAGCTATTTACCCCTTTAATGCAAAGTATTAGCTATCCCTCTTGGTAACATTTGATAGCACAATCTGACTTTGCTATTGTCTTCAGAGCCCACCCAATCCTGAATGCAATTGTTCATAGAGGTTGGCATCTTCTGAAGTTTCATCATGAAAAAGAAATTTTATATCAAAAGAATTTAACATAAAGATCTTTGATAAGCATATATGTGTATGATTTCTTATAGAAGTAGTAGTCTTAAAGACAAAGCGTGGTGGTACACACCTATAATCCCAGCTCTCTGGAGGCTGAAGGAGGAAGGTCACTAGAGTTCAAGGACAACCTGGACTACATAGCAAGACTGTCTCAGAAAGAAAACCAACAGATAGAGACATAGAGAGGGGAGCTAGAGAGTGAAGATTAGTGACAGAATGGTCCAGGGACAGTCATGCCACAATTCCTATTTATTTTCTTTAAATTTGCTGTCATTTAATTTCAGCTAGGTAGTGGGCGGCATCCTAATTAACCACCATAGTGAGCTGTCCCAAAAGGGACACAACAATTTCTGGCTTGTAACCCTATGCTTATGGGTGGAACATCCATTGGGGGGAGATAAATTTTAAAGACATCAACTTTTAAAGCCACCAGTCAGGATAGATGGGAAAGAATGACATGGCACAGTGGAGAACATATGGTGGGTAGTAGACCCCAAGGCTCTGTGGACAGGTGCTCCCCTGGACTGTGCACTCCTATCCCTTGAAAGGGGAACATTCATTGCAATAAACCTTACTATTGTCCGTTTGCAACTTGTTGAATTCTTCTATAATGGGGGTGCCACAAAATGACCTTTAATGATTTTAACACATTTATTTTGAGACAAGCCCAACAGACTGGCTTTTTTTTTTTTTTTTAATGTGAAAGCAACAGAGAGAATTGGCATGCCAGGGCCTCCAGACATGTATACCACCTTGTGAGCAAGTGCAATCTTGTATGCTTGCATCACCTTGTGCATCTAGCTTTTGTGGGACCTGAAGAGTCAAACATGGGTCTTTAGGCTTTACAGGCAAATGCTTTAACTGCTAAGCCATCTCTGTAGCCCAACACTCTTCCTTAAAAGTCTATTTTCTCCAAACCATTGGCCCATGTAAATGACAATGTGCTTTTTAAGTGTTTTTTTTAAACTTTTTAATGTATTTTTTATTATTGACAATTTCTATAATTATAGACAACAAGCCATGATAATTCCTTCCCCCCTCACTTTACTCTTCACAATTCCACTCTCCATCATATCCCTTCCCCCTCTCAATCAGTCCCTCTTTTATTTTGATGTCATCATTTTTTTTCCTCCTATTATGATAATCTTGTGTAGGTAGTGCTAGGCACTATGAGGTCATGGATATCCAGACCATTTTGTATCTGGAAGAGTGCATTATAAGGAGTCCTATCCTTCCTTTGACTCTTACATTCTTCCCGCCACCTCTTCCGCAATGGACCCTGAGCCTTGGAAGGTATGATAAGAGATGGTTCCGTGCTGAGCACTCCTCTGTCACATCTTCTCAGTGCTATGGTGCCTTTGAGTCATCCCAGAGGACACTGCCATCTGTAAAGAGAAACTTCTCTAACAAAAGTGAGAGTAGCATTAATATATGGGTATGAACATTAAGGGAAGTGATTACCCAAGCAGTTTGGTGAACATAGAACGTACATTTAGCCAGACACCAGCAGGTGTTACACCACTAGGGCTTATGACTTCCCCACCACAGGTTTTCAGTATCAGGCATGTACTCTCTCCCATGGAGTGGGCCTCCAGTCCAATTAGAGAGCAGTTGGTTTCCCCCATAACAGACATGCCACTATTGCACCCGTTGGCTCATTTGGTCTGACTGGCCCAATAAGACTTGCAGTGTCCACTGTTGTTTATCGCCAATGATGACTTCTCTCTTTCATGCAGCTGCATGCAGCATAGCTTTTTCTAGCATTCTGTCAGCTAGTCTACAGGGAGGAGGTTTTCAGGTCAGCTCCATCAAGATTTCTCAGTGACTTGCAGCCCAAGCATGTGGAGTCTTCAGCAATAGGGCCTTACCATTCTATTCCTGGTGAGAAACCAAGGGCATCGGCAATGGCCTGTAATGTTTTGGGGGCATCAGGGACTTCCCTGGCCAACAACTCACTGGAAGGTATCCCATCCCTGGCACTGAAAATTTTCTAGTAACAACCTATGGCTTCTGGGTGTGTCATTGTCCAAAAACGTAGGTTACCATGTGACTTATTCATACCCTCTTAGATTTTGATTAACCTTCTCCCCACACTTCTTTTACTCAATCTCTTTCCCTGAACATACTTAGGCCTTTCCACCTCCATTAATCTGTTCTTCTACTTACATATATACACTAGATAATGTACTTTTTTCAGTGTATATTTCTATATAGTTGTCCCTTTGAAATATTGTTCCCCAAATTGTTAGATTAACTGTCTCTCAACAGCACACCAAATAATTTATACAAATATTGTAGGAACATGTTTAACAGATCCAAATATATAGATTTTTTTTGAGATGCCAAGAATACTTGAGCTCATAAGACCACCTAGCAGTATTATAAACTAAGCAGATCTATAAACAGTTGAACCAAAAATTATGTTTGTGACAAATTGTAATAAACTTAGGTCTTTTGGTTATATGGTGAAACCTTTAGACTTAACTGTTGGTCTAAGGAAGCCTCAAGCCGAACAGCTGTCTGTCTTTGTGTAGCAGCAGCTTGGTTTTTCTGTTGCCCTCCCCTGCCTTCTCTAGCCCTAAATTTGAGAGCTTACTCTTGAATATCTTATCTGAATTTCAGCTATAACTGACTGAGATAACAGTTTTGAAAAACAGACTTGGAAACTGAAAAGGAAATGCAAAACTCATACAAGTGCTGTTCACGACTTAAAGGTATTCACATACACATGCAAAAAAGGAAGTTTTTAAATTAAGCATGCCAGTAATATGAATTTAAATATGTTTAAGATAAGCTAAAAATGTGAAAATTAAGCAACTGCAGGTATAGAATTGCCATGACATGCAAGAGACTTAAAAGAGATTATTTAAGACATTTCAAGTCCTGTTTTTTCTCTTATTACTCCTTCTTATCTACTTACTGATAAATTGAAACATACCTGTCAGACAAACAGAAGGTTCCAAAATGGCTCAAAGGAAGCCCCCCTCCCAATGACAGGAATCCAAATTTTCATCAGACCTATCCAAATATCTTAAAATAGCTCCAGATAGGAATCCAAATTTTCCTGTCAGACAGACCCAAATGACTCAAAAGAGCCCCCCCCTCCAAAATAATGACAGAAATTCAAATTTTCCTGACAGATAATTCAAATGACTCAAAAGAACCCTCCCTATCATGAAAGGAATCCACATTTTTCTCTCAGAAATATTCCAAACTCTTCAAGGGAGCCCAGAGATAGGAACTCTTTTTTTTTTTTCCAAATAGCCCCAAATGACTCAACAGAGCCCAGCTAAAAACAGGAATCCAAATTTTCCTGTCAGATAAACTCAAATGACTCAAAAGAGCCACCTCTATGAAAGATATCCAAATTTTTCTCTTGGATTTTCAATGGAGCTCCAACAGAACAACAGCACACACAAAACTTTCCAGTCAGCTCCAGATGCCTCAAAAGAGATTCCAAGTGACAGAAATCCAAAATGATCTCTCAGACATCCCCGAATGGCTTAAAAGAGCACCCCAAATGCCAGACAACCCTAGTCTACTCAGTTTCTCTCAAAGCTGGCTGGGAAAGCGTTGGCAACACTCCTAGCAAGGTGAACCCCAGAGTCAGGAAGCGCCAGCGGGCAAGAGTGAAGTCGGGGGGGTTTTCTCTAAAGGCTCACAAAACCATTCGACAGTCAAAGAACATACAAATGACTCATTTTAGCAAAAGAGCTGAGTTTTGGAGGGGGCAAGGGGAGAATCCTGAAGCAAAAATACATGTCCTGACAGCTGTCAGCTGTCAGCTGGGAGAATCCGCTTTCTAACTTGGGGCAGCTTCGCCACGAGGAGGTCGGGCTCTGATGGTTTTCTATGTTTGTCAAAACTGTTAACCAGAATCTGAGGCCACGGCTTGTGGCTTTGGTAAAAGGAAATGGATTTATTTACAGTTTTGGCCAGAACTGGGGAAAGAAAAGGAAGTTTCCCGTCCTGGCACCAGGGCGTTGAGGCTTCTCTCACCACCACCGCCCCCCCCCCCATGTCCTGGCAGTCTCTTCAGGGACCCTGTTATACCATTACACCACCAACCTTCCATTCTAGTGTCCAACTAGACATCATGGAACACACCCCGAGTGACCGTCCACCCACCACCATCGCGAGAAGAAAGAACTACAGGTTCGTATCCAGACGCGAAAATCCCAAGGACCCTAAGATCCGCCAGCAGAAGAGACGTGGGCCAAGAGGAGGTGGGAGACCGGGCCCTGCCTCCTCCGGCCAGTTACTGAAGACCTCACCAAGATGGATCCAAAGAGCCAGCCACCCCCCCCCCCTTTTCTTCGGGGCTCAGAGAAGACAAAAAAAGACAGGATGCTTTTCAGACAGAAAGAGAGAGGGAGCGCGCGCACCAGGGGAGGATGCCCGCGGCTCAGATGGAGGACCTGACCAACTTCCATCCAGAGGATGCGGAGTCCCACCGCTGTGGGCTGGGGAGGTTCAAGAATTTGTGAAGAAATCGCCACCAGTGGCCATGTCGGGAGCCTTGAATCCAGGACCCCCGGGTCTGCCAGCAGCACTGTGGGGACCCGCGCCAGCGAGAAGACTGAACGAGAGCTGAAGAGCGCCTAAGATGATGCGCGCGTCCTCCCGCCGCCTGCCTGGGCATCCTGAGCCAGGGCCGCGCACCCGCCCTCCTCCTCCTCCTCCTCCTCCTCCTCCTCCTCCTGGGGGATCCTTTGCAAGAAGACCCTCATCCTTGTCCCCTCGGCGCCTGCAACCAGCACTGTGGTTCCTCCAGGCAGCAGCCCTGGGGCACCGGGGCACCGGTGACTCTCGTGGGCTTTTCTGCGTGGCTCAGGATTTCAGTGCCACCGACCAACCCAACCGTTACTGCAACGGATAAAACCGAAGCCCCGCGCGCCTCCTCCTCAGGTGGATCAGCCGTTGTTGTTCTTTTTTTTTTTTTTTTTTTTTTTTTTTTTTTTTCCTTTAGGGTTCTCCATTTTTCTTCATTTACCTTAAAATGGTCCAGTCAGGAGGCATTTCAGGCTGTGAACAAGAATTTCAGCAGTTATTATTATTATTTTTTTGTCACCCAAACTTGTGTGGTTGAACATCTTAATTGCTCAAATGCATGTTAAATGCTCAACTGTTTTTCAAGTGTAAAAGTTAAATGGGGTACAGGAAGTAAATTTAAGTAAACTGATAGGCTAAATAGGGTTTACGGGAAAGATGTAGAAGATTTGAACTCTTTGACGAAAGGTAGAAAAATCTGTTGACTGTTCAGGCAGTAAAGGGACACAAACTGATGTAGTGATTTTCTTCTTAGTGGTATTAAATGCTATGACCTTCCTCAAGTTGACCTACTTTGTTATGTCAACTAGTATGCAGTATGAAAGGCATGAACCTAGTGACTTTATTTTAATATTTTTATTTTTATTTATTTATTAGAAAAAGGAAGAAAGAGGCAGATAGAAAAAGAGAGAATGGGCTTGACAGGGCCTCCAGCCACTGCAAATGAACTCTAGATTTGTGGGCCGCCATGTGCATCTGGCTCATGTGGGTTCTGGGGAATTGAACTTGGGTCCTTAGGCTTTGCAGGCAAATGCCTTAACCACTAAGCCATCACTCTAGCCCAGATTTCTTTTTTACAAAGAAAAAAAGTATTTTAAAATGTCTCTCTTAAAAGAGACTTTTTAAAAAGGAGAGATTGCTTAGTGGTTAAGGCACAAGCCTGCAAAGCCTAAGGACCCAGGTTCGATTCTCCAGGTCCCACAGAAGCCAGTTGCACAAGGTGGCGCATATGCTTGGAGTTCATTTGCAGTGGCTGGAGGCCCAGGGCGTGCCCATTCTCACTGTCTTTCGTACAACTCCCAATCCATTCTTGAGCTCCAGGTGTATCCTCTTCCTGTTCACGTTTCTCTCGTCCCCCTTTCTTTCTGTGATGTGGGAGAGGTGAGAGAGGCCTGAAGCCTGTATAGTGAGCTCTGTTGGAAGGGGCCTACTGGTGATAGGTTAGGGACCTGCAGCAGAAGGGGCCCAGGCTGCGTGTGGTAGTCTATGGCATACAGTGTGCCGGCAAGCCAAGCCCACACTGCCAAGGTACTCTTGGGAACCGAGAGAAACCAGCAGCAATGTGTCGTTGAACTTTGAGATTTGTTGGCATCTTGAATGCAGCAAATGCATAGAAAAAGAGAATAATTTGCATGAATATTTTTATCATGCTGTGTGTCTGTGATGTAGGTATGTGTGAGTATGTATGAGTGTAAGTGTGTGCAGTGCATACATAGCACATGTGTGGAGGTCAGAGGACAACTCACAGTGTGTGTCCTTGCCGTCCAGCTGAGAGGCAGGATATCTGTTTACAACTTCAAACTCCAGACTAGCCAGCCCACCAGCTTCTGGGATCCTCCTGTCTCTGCCTCCCATCCCCCTGTAGGAGGAAACTCACTACTGTGTCTGGTTTGAGGTGGGTTCTGGGAACACAAACTCAGGTCGTTGTACTTATGCAGCAAGCATGGTACCCATTGAGCCATCTCCCTACTTCGATTTGCAATAATTTTTCAATTTAATGTTTAGATTCTGCATTTTAGCAAGATTATATTTATTTTAGAAATTATTTGTAGAGACTGGAGAGATGGTTCAGCAGTTTAAAGCACTTGCTTGCAAAGCCTGATAGCTCGGGTTCAATTGTCCAGTACCACATACATCCAGATGCACAGAGTGGTGCATACATCTGGATTTTGTTTGTAGTGACTGGAGGCCATGCATGCCCATAAACTGTCTCTCAAATAAATAAATAAATAAGATATTTTTTAAAAGAAAGTGTTTGCATCTTCCAATTCTAAGATAAAATATGTCAGTTCAAAATCTTTAAATATGCAACTTATTAAAAAACTAGTTAAAACAAAAGCAATTCAATTATATCCCTCCAGTTTCCTTTTGTAAGTCCTTCAGTGTTTTTTTTTCTTTTGAGCAACAATCAAATAGTCATCATTAGCCATATATAGATGTTAATTTTTATCTTCCCCTGCTCTCTCTCTTAACTCCTTTACTTCACTGCCTCAAGGAGGCTTTTCCCAACTCTCCCGCAAAGCATGCGATACACTCCCTCACCTTGTCATGCTGTTCCATGTTCTTTTTCCACATGACACTTTTGCTCACTGACTTATTTACCCATGTAGTTGTCTCTCCTGTCAGAATGGAAGGTTTTAACAAGAGTGACCACATGATTCTTACACACTACCAAATCTCTGGGCCTAGAAAAGTAGCTAGACTAGTGGGCTCTGAATAAATGTCTGTGTCATGAATGGATTTTCCCACCTATTCATTTTTGTGTTTGCTTGTTTGTTTTGAAACATGGACCCATGTAATCTAGGTTTGCGTTAAACTCACTGTGTGTCCAAGACGGACTAGAATTCCTCCTGATCCTCCTGCCTCCCCTCCAATCCACCTCCAAAGTGCTTGTTCCACCTGCATTTCAATTATTAGGCATTCTGGGTAAGACAAAACTTTCTCTCCAAAGAATATCTATGTAAAATGGCACAAATATATGGCTTAATTAATTTTGAACTAAAGGATTCTCAAGCATATTTCATTCATGATTTTTATGGTTCCTTTGCCAAAACTTTAGACCAACCTGAGACACATTTCCACCCTTCCCCTGACCAAAAACAAACCAGTAGTTTTAATATCAGTTCTTAGAAGAACATCATATTTAAATAATTATTTTTTAGCATGGTATCATCATGGAAAATTCTTTTAGTATATCACTCCATACTAAAACACAATATAATATAATACAGAATATGTTACTAAAGCTGCAATATATAGTTGATCATGGCCTTGGCCGTTTTTTTCATAAATATAGTATAGAGGCATAAGAGTTATATATCACTCATGACAACTGGATTCTAACTCCAATGTAGATTTCTTGTTACTAAGGGGAAGTCTATGCTTCATTAAGATGTATTATCCTTTGGTTTGTCTGTGCATGTGTATGTGCGTGCAAACACACACGTGTGTTTATAAGCCATAAATGATAGTACTTTGGGGTCACTTAGCAGATCCTCTTGTGATTTTTACCATTTCTAGGTTGAAATTGGTATATATGCCATTGCATTGTTATGTTAATATTCTTTATTTTATGAGGCTTTTGGCATGCTAGCGCCTTACTACTTCTGGAGTCCCTCCCAGGGTAGCTAATTTCTTGAAATGGAAAACAATATGCTTGCTTGCAATGCTTTTTAAAAAATTATTTATTGATTGATTTTGAATGAGAGAGAGAAAGAGTGAGAGAAAGAGAGAGAGGGAGAGAGAGAGAATGGGCACACCAGGACCTCCGGACACTACAAACTCCAGACACATGTGCCCCATTGTGCATCTGGTTTACATGGGTCCTGGGGAATCAAACCAGGTCCTTAGGCTTCTCAGGCAAACTCCTTAACTGTTCAGCTATCTCTCCAGTCCATTGCAATGCTTTTTATATGCAAAACAACTAAATCTCAACCATCTCCTTTATCTAACTCTCTCACATCAAAGCAATATTCCTGTTGTGCTAAATCACTCTTGGAGTAGGTACCAAACTTCTAGAGTCCGCCTTTATAGCCCACTGACATTATTCAAACTACCTAGTCCTAAACTTCCTTGTTCTACGGAGCTGATTCCTTTCCACATAGAAGCCCTGTTCTGCTTTTCCTTCACTGTCTTACCTCCTAACACTGGTGCTTGTCTATGTGGCCCTCCATGGCCTGGAATATCCCTCCCTCTTGGTAACTGTATGTATTAAACTCTTTTTTCAAAGTATTAATCCCTGTGTCATTTTACAATATATAATAAAGCAACTCCCAGTTATATTTTAAAACAATTATGCAACGTAGGGAAAAATTACTTTTCACCCCATCTTCAGAAACCCTAAGGACATCTGGTCCTATTGTTTGACACCCTTAGTGGCAGACAATAATCAGTCTCTCTCTGTGTGTATCTTTCTCTCTCTCTCTCACACACACACACACTCTACACATACATTCTTTTTTGTTATTTTTTTTCTTTTTGTGCAAATTCATATAGAGCAATGAGTTATGCCTGGAGGCATTATACTGTATATGCTTTAGTGATTTTAGTGTAACCTCCAGAGGAATGTTGTTCTCCAGTTTACACATTCCCAGACTTCAACAGAAAAGGCAGGCATTTGCATGCAAGCAAGCCCTTGACTCATCACAAAGTCATAGAATATAATTTGTGCTTAAAATAAAGCAAAACCATGGAGGTATAGAATTTACCTACCCTCCAACATAGTAAGAATGTGGGCCCTGGAGACTGCTCTGAATATAATGTTGGAAAGTAGATTTTCACAGTGGTTTGGATTAAAGAATGTGATAGAATGTCAGATAGCAGAAAGAGAACTATCTAAAAGAGTTCCTAGGAAATGGTTTCCAAGGTATTTTGAACACAGCTAATCCAATTGCAATAAGAATTAATATGCTGATGAACTAAAGATGAAAACTTTTCAAAAGTTAGCTGGGTTTCAGTAAGCAATTTAGAATTTGGATAAAGAAATGCGTAAACTGAGGTGGTAACCTAGAGAAAAGGAAGTGGGAGGCTTTGCCAGGAAGGGAAATCAGGGTAGAGCCTTTGGTGCTATTGAGGTATTATCTGAGGACTCTGCTATGAGGCTGTGGATAGGTGACTTACTGTGTTAGGTTTGCATTTAAGTTCTGTCCTTACCATAGATACCATACCTCTAGATTTGTAATTAATGATTATTTCTCAATCCATGAGACTGATTGTTGAAAGATGTAAACTTTCTGCTGAAATGCTCACAAGACAGAAAAGAAATGTTACATGCCATTCTCAGCAGCTTAAGGACTTACCCACCATAAAATGGAAAATTTCCTAGCGATCTCATGTCTTATCTGATATATATATTTCATTCTGTACCATATTGGAACAATGAAGAATTTCAGTGAATATTAGCCTAGATATGTCACTCCATTTTTGTGCCATAGACCTCAGAATATCCCAGGGTCTAAGGGTACTCAAGTATTGCATAGACTTGTTCACACCCATAAATATGTTGAAGAGGATTTATTTTGTGTTTTGTGGGGATTGACAACAATACAGAACTGTGAAAGGTAAATTAGGAGGTGGAATAAAGCAGGTGCAGGGGCACTAAGCAGTGGGCATGAAGGAGCTCAGTGATGGAGCACAGCCTTTTGTATAAGCACAGGGGAGGCAGGAGAAAATGAGGAAGAATATGCATCCTCCCTGAATGTAAGTTTTGAAAAGATATTTCAGCAAAAGAAAAAGCAGTACAAAAATTTTGAAACATAAGATGTGTTTTCATTTGATCTAAGACACTGTGGGAACTCTTTTGAACAAAAGTAGAAAGCAAAAGTAAAGAGAGAGCTTAACTGTATAACTGTTGATTGCATAACTGTAGTACAATTTCCTGGATGCTGTTCTGTTCAAGGGAAGATTTGCATATAATTATGGTCCTTTGAACATATTTTCCCCTTGTCCTCAACATCTGATATTTGAGTAATAGTTGGTTGTACCCTCACTCGCCAAGCAAATGTATATATGCAGCTTTATTTGCAAAATCCCTTGACATTAACAGTGATTGGTTGGGAGGGACAGTAAATGAGGTGGATACAGAGAAAATGCAATAACAATAAGAGCTGGGCCCCTAGGTGCCTTGGTGGGTTCCAGCTCACTCTAGCTCAATAGGTTAATGCTGAAGAATAAGCTATCATCTGAGTACTCAACCCTGAGCATGTGAGGTGACCTAAGTGACTATTCATGCAGTGTGGCCAAGTCCTAAGTATATGTATGTAGATGGAGCTGTAGTGACTGCAGGTTCCCCTCAGCTGGCCTAATGAATTTGGCCAGTTGTCTCTTAGGCAGGAAATAGGAGGGCAATCTAAAATTAGTTTTGTTTTCTTAGAATGTGGAGGCAAGGGTGGTGATGTAGATTAGTTGGTAGAGTACTTGTCTAGCATGCATGAAGCTCTTGGTTCAAGCCTCAGTACCAAATAAACCTAGGATGGTGGTGTATGTCTGTATTCCCATCACATAGGAGAAAGAGGTAAGGGAATCAGTGTTCTAGGTTGTCCTGAAGTATATAATGAGTTTGAGACCAGCTCATCTTGAAAGAAAGAAAGAAAGAAAGAAAGAAAGAAAGAAAGAAAGAAAGAAAGAAAGAAAGGAAGGAAGGAAGGAAGGAAAAGAGAAGGAAGGAAGGAAGGAAGGGAGGAAGGAAGGAAGGAAGGAAGGGAGGAAGGAAGGAAGGAAGGAAGGAAGGAAGGAAGAGGAAGGAAGGAAGGAAGGAAGGAAGGATGGAAGGAAGGAAGGAAGGAAGGAAGGAAGGAAGGAAGGAAGGAAGGAAGGAAGGAAGGGGAAATGTATGGGTAAGGTTTTGAAGTACTGAACACCAAGGAATGAGGTGACAGGGAGCTAGGGACTAAGAGGGGCATTTTGAACTATTCAGGAGTAGACTTGTTCAAGTCCAGATTTACCTGTTGTTGGTTATTATTTTTTTCCATTAAATTACTTTTGTTGTAATAAAATGACTATTTCTAATGTGCATCTTGGTGGCATTAAATATGTTTATGCTATTCTCCCATCTCTATCCCTAGACCTCTTTTCATCTTGCAAACCTGAAATTCTGTACCCACGAGGCAAATGCTCTCTATTTTCCCCTCTCCTCTGTTCCCTGGTCACTGTTCCACTTTCTGTCCCTATGAACTTGGCTCTCTGAAGGGTTTTATGTAAGTGGAATTATGCAGCGTTTATCCATCTGTTTGTGTTAGCATCATTCCACTTAGAAAAAATGTTTTCAAGGTTTATCTATTGTTGCACGTTTCAGAATGACCTTCCTTTAGGGCCTTCTAACACTTCACTGAATGTGTACACCACCTTTTGTCTGGTTAATCTTTTGGTTTTAGTTGTTTTCACCTTTTGGCAATTATGGATCAACTGCTGTGGACATTGGCATCATATCAATAATGGAGACCTGTTTTCCATGCTTGGGGTGTGCCATAGTCCTTACTTATCCAGTTTCCTCTTACTGTGCATATAGTTACCAATGATCAATTAAGCTTTGACTAAAACTGCAGCTCCTAGCGCGAGGACAGACATCACCCCTTTAGAAGCAGACAGACAGTGGTCAGTTACAAAAGCATCTGAGGTGTAGTTCACCACATAGCACTATCTTCTGCTGGGATTCAGCTATGGGCCTCTCACCTGTGTCTGTGGTTTGCACACTCTGAAGGAGAGACTCTGAAGGAGAGTCCATGGTAGAGCCATGCTGGATGGTCAGAAGCTAAGCAGTGGCTGCCAAAGAGAGATGGGACCAGGAAAGTGGACAGAAGGAAAGGACAGGTGTGCAGAGTGTCACCTGCAGAGCTGGGTAGGAAGAGGAACTTGTGCTTGCTTTCACTGTGTGTGCAACCTTGTCACTGAAGTAGAACCTGAATGAGCCTAGAATGGGTGGAGGGATGGAAAGAGCCCCTCCCTGGTTCTATGATTAGCCCATAATTTTTTCAGTGGCTGAGTTTGTAAGATGACTTGTCCTGCCTTTGAAGGAGTGATATACTGTGTGATGGAGGGCTGGAGAGCAATGCTGTTGATGACTGAGTCAAAGGAAGATTTACAAGAGCCCAGCAGCAACTCAGCCCAGTTTCATTAACAGCCACTATCCCTGGAGAAAGTGACTGTGTGTGACAGTGAGTGGAGGAAGTGTGCTGGCTCAGGGTGAGGCTGTGTTCAGACTTCCTTGGACTCTCTGTGGCTCCCCGAGGGTATGCTTCTGGACGGTCCTGCTGTGCGTGGAAACAGTTCTGCTCTGTGCATGGCCTGCTTTGGGATTTTACCTGTCTTTGAAAAAAGAGGTTGATAAATTGATGGTGAAGAGGAGGGAAATGTTGGCTTCCACAGAGCAGCAGGCTGCATTTTATTCCTACAGTGATGTTAATTAGATGAGATTCTCTACATCTGTTACAGTATCTGCTAAAATATTTAACCCTGCCTTTCCTCCATCTAGTCTCAGTGCCCTCACTGTCCCTGTTACAAAACGGCCCTTCTTGATTCAGTGCCCCAGGTTGTCTTCATCTGTATTCCTTTAGAGCCCATGTCACGGGAACAAAGAGGCAGTGTGTCCTCTGGGGAAGGCGCATGCAAGTTTACTCCTGGAAAGACATCCTTAAGGACATAACTGTTGGGAAAGGGTAGACAGGGGAGGCAGCCTTCTTGAAATCTGACAGTCAGCATGCAGAGAAAGATGAATGCTTGCATTCATTCCTTCTCATTTTTTCGTTTTGATTCTGATTCAGATGCAAGCCCATGGCATGGTACCATTCACATTCAGGTTGGATTGTCTTTCCTTGGTCTGGACATACCTCACTGACACCTAGAGGTATGCCCAGTGTGTCTCCAAGGTGTTTCCAAATCCTGCCAAGTTGATAATAAAGGTTAACCATCACATCAAGTCAAAAGGAACTTCCTAAAACTCAGTGCTGGCTCCTTAAGGAGTAGTTTAGCTAGCCGGAAGTGTTCAAGCAGAGAATGAAGTACGGACGATAAGTTTTCTCTGCAGAGATGTCATTCCTCAGAGGAGGAATACTGAGGGTAAGTTCCCTACAGTGATGTCATCCCTCAGAGGAGAGGTACTGAGGGTAAGGCCCTCACACTGATGTCATCCCTCAGAGGAGGGGTATGGAGGGTAAGGTCCTTGCAGTGATGTTATCCCTCGGAGGAGGGGTACTGAGGGTAAGGTCCCCACAGTGATGTCAAGACTCAGGGGAGGAGTACCGAGGGTAAGATCTCTGCAGTGATGTCATCTCTCTGAGGAGGGGTACTGAGAGTAAGGTCCCCACAGTGATGTCATTCCTCAGAGGAGGAGTACTGAGGGTTAGGTTCCCTCAGTGATGTCATCCCTCAGAGGGGGGGCGGTACTAAGGTAAGGTTCCTGCAATGGTTATGAGATTAGATTACATGATTTAAGTTTTTCCTCCTGTCCACACCTGGTCTCCTTGAAATGCACTTTGTGAAAACATATATACTATATGTGTTTCCTTTTTAAAATAAGGAGGAAAACCAATACCAGTGATTTCAAAGATAAGTTTCACTTTTTGCTGTCTTTTGATACACACAATGTCAACGTTGACCTTTTCTTCATTCTTTAATTAGCTAAAAAAATTATTGAGTCTTGTCAATAGTGTTTTTCCCACTAGCAGGACAAAATTTCACCCTTTACAGCGACCAGAAAACAAATCACATAGAAAAGGAAACATGAAACTATTGTAGCCTTCTAACTTCAGAATAAATCTTACACCAGAGTTGTAAGGACTCATACTTATTTTGAAGTACTGAAAAATTCATAGTGTTTCTCATCTTACTAAAAGCAGTGTGTAGAGGGCTGAAGAGATGGCTTAGCAGTTAGTACATTTCCCTGCAAAGCCAAAGGTCCCAGGTTTGATTCCCCAGGACCGTCATAAGCCAGATGCACAAGGGGCACATGTTTCTGGAGTTTGTTTGCAGTGGCTGGAAGCTCTGGTCTGTTCATTCTCTCTCTTGTCTCTCTCTGCTTGCAAATAAGTAAATAAATAAACTTTTTTTAATGCAGGGTATAGAGTACAGGTTACCAAAAGAGCCCTGTGTGTATCAGGATAGTAGGCAATTTCTTGTCATTTTTTGTTCACTTTTATCTTACAATAAAGGGGAGGGGAACAGAGAACATGAAAGTATAACATTCTAGCCATTGAATACTTGCCACTGCATGTTGGCATTAGCACTGTTCTCACTCATTTACTGATATACAGGATTACTCCTTTTGGTTTATGGGCACACAGGTAACTCATTATTCCCTCTGGTAGGAACAAGGCGTGTATAGAATGGAGGGTGGAGAGACAATAAAACTGAACTAATTTTTTCTTTTGAGATAGCATCTTATTCTAGTCCAGGCTGACCTAGAACTTAATTTGTAGCCCTGACTGGCCTTAAACTCCTGTGGATCCTCCTAACTCAGTCTCCCTAGTGCTGAGATTAAAGGCATGAGCTACCATGTCTGGCTTCAGATTTAAACTCTTTTGTGAGCTACTTCCTTCTTCCCCCTAGCTCAACTACAACACCATTTGACTGGAATGACAATTACACACACACACACACACACACACACACACACCTCAAATGTAAGGTACTTGAAGACAGAGTCATTCTCTTTTTATCATTATTAAGTAAAACTTTGAACACATCATATGTTGGTACTAACAATTCCCTCTTCATCATCCCCACTCCACTGAGGACCCTCTCTAGTAGGATTGCTGGTATTCACCATGGAGTTGTGGGTTATAAGTATGAGAGCAGTAGTTATTGTGGTAGGGGCAATGTCTCTGGATATTCCCTCCCACCCTATGGCTCTTACCTTCTCTCCTTCCCCTCTTCCACAAAATTCCCTGAGCCACGTTGGGGGCATTTTAAGTGTATTTCAGTGCTAGGCACTTAGGAGCCTGTGGATGTCTGGCTTGGTAGGTATTGAGTGTCCTCAGTGTCTGTCTTCTTTACCCTTATGCTCATATCAGGTTCACTAAGACAGTAGCACTCTTGCTCATTTCCCCAATTGCTCTGTGGTTGCAGCTGGGGCTGGTGTGGAGTGCACTGGGTCGTTTATCTCCTCAGGTCCAGCTCCAGTCTGAAAAAGAGAAGCACATTCTCCAACAGAGAGTGAAGTCAGAACCGGTGAAATGGGATAACCATTATTAATTTAGTGAGAATTTAAAGGGTGTAGACCCTCTTAGAACCCAAGATTAGTGGGAGCATGACATTGGAAAGCAGAATTTCTATCTGGATATGATTCTGACTTGTTTCTCAGTTCCAGATATGGTTTCCTTTCCACTGAGGAGATATGATAGCCAATCCAAGAGCAGTTGGTTACCCACTGTGGCTGTTTGACAGTATTGCACTTGTGTGAACATCATGTCAAGTTTTTGCTACTGAGTCGCTTAGACTTTGAGTTGCTTGGACAGATGTTGGCCACGTTCCCTGGTAGCACATGTAGCACCTTCCAGCACTAGATGGGCTAATAGTCTGGGGACTGGCTCTCTTCCAGATTCCATCCAGGTCTCTTTATTGTCCGTGCCAACAACATATGGTGTGTTCAGTAGTAGTGTCTTACCATTAAACTCTGGTGGGTAATCAAGTGCTCTCACAGAAGTCTGTCTCATTTGTTTTGGGAGACCTTGTAGGCCTCTCTGATCAACAGCTCATTGTGGATATAAACCACATCCTGGTACAGGGAATTACAGGCTAGCACCAAGGGAAAAGAAAAACAAAAAAGATAGAGAAGAAAGAGAAACAGGAGAAGT
This sequence comes from Dipus sagitta, assembly GCA_036346955.1. Classification (NCBI taxonomy): domain Eukaryota; kingdom Metazoa; phylum Chordata; class Mammalia; order Rodentia; family Dipodidae; genus Dipus; species Dipus sagitta. The sequence goes on from CM070770.1 coordinate 331,458,955, forward strand.
TTAAGGTTAGGCTTTGTCTCACCCTCTCCAGAGCCATTCAATTCAGGTGCTCCCCAGAAGGTCCTCTTGAGGGTTCGACCTTTTAGTCTAACTTCCAGGATATAAGATTTTATGATAGCAGTTCAATTGAGGTTCAGTTTTGTGTTACCCCTCCACCCTTCCCCTTCCCCCAAGCCCTACCCTCCTTATATCCAAGCCTTCACATACCATTCAGGTATGTCAGCAACTTGGTCTAATCCAGTTTAGGAACCACAGATGAGTAAGACTATGCAAAGACTGTCTTTCTGTGATTGTGTGAGTTCACTTAGAATGATCTGTTCCAAGTTTGACCACTTTTCTACAAATTTCAATGTGTCATTTTTTTCTTACTGCTGAGTAGAATTCCATCGTGTAGATATACCACATCTTGGTTATCAATTCATCCAATGATGGGCCCCTGGGTTGATTCCAGTTCTTAGCTATTATGAGTTGAGCAGCTATAAACATGGTTAAGCAAATATCTCCGAACTGAGATGTGTAGTTTTTAGGGAAAATGCCCAGTAAGGGAATAACAGGGTCTGTTGGTAACTCTATATTCATCCTTTTCAGGAGTCTCCAAATTGGTTTCCATAGTGGTTGTGCCAGCTTACATCCCCACCAACAGTGAATGAGGGTTGCTATTTCTCCACAGCCTCGTCAACATTTGTTTGCATTTGATTTTTTAATGTTTGCTATCCTTACTGGGGTAAGGTGGAATCTCATAGTTGTTTTAATTTGCATTTCCTTAATGGTTAGGGATGTCGAACATTTTCTTAAGTGTGTGTTATCCATTTGTAATTCTTCCTCTGAGAAGTCCCTATTCAGTTCTCTGCCCCACTTTTGGAGTGGGTTGTTTTATTTGTTATTGTTTAGTGTTTTGAGTTCTTTGTAGATTTTTAGATATTAGGCTTCTGTCAGTGGTAAAGCTGGTGAAGATTTTCTCCCATTCAGTGGGTAATCTTTTGGCTCTGATTATGGTATATTTGTCTGTGCAAAAGCTCTTTAGCTTCATGAGATACCATTGGTTGAATGCTTGATTAATTTCCTGGGCTACTGGTGTTTTGTTCAGGAAATCTTTTTCCAATCTACTATCATGGAGAGTGCCTCCTACTTTTTCTTCCAGTAGTTGGAGTTGCAGGTCTTATATTGAGGTTTTTAATCAATTTGGACATGATTTTGTGTATGGTGAAATGAGTGGGTCTAATTTCAATTTTTTCCATATGGTTATCCAATTTGTCCAACATCATTTGTTAAAGATGCTATCCTTTCTCCATTCTACATTATTGGCACCTTTGTCAAAGATCAAGCAGCTGTAGTTACTTGACCTTAGGTCTGGGTCTTCAATTCTGTTCCATTGGTCTATGTTTCTGTTTTTATTCTAGTACCATGCTGTTTTTGTCACTATGGCTTTGTAATATAGCTTTATATTGGGTATAGTGATACCACCAGAGGTGTTTTCTTTAATTTTTTTCCTGTGGATATGTGTGGATATATGAGGTCTTTTGCCATTCCATATAAATTTTAAGATCATTTTTCTTTTTAAAATATATTTTACTTGTTTATTTGAGAGAGAAAGAAGGAGCGAGAGAGAGAAAGAGAGAGAGAGAGAGAAGATGGGCATGCCAGGGCCTCCAGCCATTGCAAATGAACACCAGATGCATGTGACCCCTTGGGCATCTGGCTTATGTGGGTCCTGTAGAATTGAACCAGGATCCTTTGGCTTTGCAGGCAAACACCTTAACTAATAAGCCATCTCTCCAGCCTAAGATAATTTTTCAATCTCTGTGAAGAATGATGCTGGTATTTTTATTGGCATCGCATTAAATCTGTATATTACTTTTGGTAAAATTGCCATTTTCACGATATTAATTCTACCTATCCAGGAGCATGAGAGGTCTTTCCATCTTCTCAAGTCTTCTTTGATTTCTTCTTGAGGGTTTTTTTTTTAATGTTTTAATTATATAGGTCTTTCACATCCTTGTTTAGTGTTATTCCAAGGTATTTAATTTTTTGTTGATATTGAAAATGGGACAGCCTCACTGATTTATTTCTCTGTATATTTGTCCTTTGCCTGTAGAAAAGCTACTGATTTTTGTGCATTGATTTTGTGTCCTGCCACTTTGCTAAAGGACTTTATCACCTTTAGAAATTTTGAGATGGAGACTTTCTGGTCACTTATATATAAGATAATGTCAACTGCAAATAGGGCTAACTTGACTCCTTCCTTTCATTTCTTTCTGTTGTCATATTGCTTAGGCTAATACCTCTAGTACTATGTTGAAGAGCAGTGGTGATAGTGGGCACCCCTGTCTTGCTCCTGATCTCAGTGGGAACTCCTTGAGTTTTTCCCAATTAAATGTTATTTGGGCTTTAGGAGCTTTATATATAGCCTTTATTGTGTTAAGATATAAACCCTCCATGCCTATTCTCTCCAGTGTTTTGATCATGAAGTGCTGTTGTATTTTGTCAAAGGCCTTCTCTGCAGCAATTGAGATGATCATTTGGTTCTTATGGTTCATCTTATTTATGTGGTGTATTATGCTGACAGATTTCCATATGTTAAACCATCCCTGCATCCCTGGAATGAAGCCTACTTGATCAGAGTTGATAATGCTTTTGATGTTTTGTTAAATTCAGTTTGCAAGGATTTTGTTCAGGATCTTTGCATCTAAGTTCTTTCCTTGTTGCATCTCTGTCTGGTTTTGGTATTATGGTGATGCTAGCTTCATGAAAGGAATCAGGGAAGAGTCCTTGGTCTCTTATTAAGTGAAACAGTTTGAGAAAAATTGGTTTCAGTTCTTCTATGGAGGTTTGATAGAATTCAGCTGAGAAGCCATCCAGTCCTGGACTTTTCTTTTTGGGGGAGGATTTTGATTAACTTTTCAGTCTCCATGGATGTGATGTTTGTTTAGGAGATTAACATGCTCTGAGTTTAGTTTTGGTAAGGTGGTATGTGTTTAGTAGTTCATCCATTTCTTCCATATTACTCAATTTTGTGGAGTAGAGGTTTTGAGAGAATGCCCTGATGATTCTTCCAATTTCATTGATGTCTGTAGTGATCTCTCCTTTTTCATTTCTGATTTTGTTATTTTTGAGATTTCTTTTTTTTTTTTTTCCTTGATCAGATTGGCCAGGGGTTTGTCAATCTTGTTTATTTTTTCAAAGAACTAGCTCTTCATTTCATCAATTTTTAATTGTTTTCTTAGTTTCCAATTCATTACTTTCTGCTCAATCTTGATTTTTTTTTCCCACATCTGGGGATGTTGGAGTTGGATTCCTCTTGCTTTTCCAGTGCCTTTAGGTGGTCAGTCAGGTTGTTAATTTGGGATCTCTCTATTTTTGTAATGAAGGCATTTTGGGCTATGAATTTTCCCCTTATGCCTGCCTTCATTGTGCCCCATGAGTTTTGGTAGGTTGTGTTTTCATTATCATTCAATCCTAGGAATTTTACAATTTCTTTTTTGATTTCTTCCACAACCCATTCATTGTTTAAAAATTGGTTGTTTAGTCTTCAAGAGCTGGTGGAATTCTTGACGTGTCTCTTATTAATTACTAGCTTTAAAGCATTGTGATCTGACATGATGCAAGAAGTTACTGACTTTATGAAGGCATGGTTTATGGCCTAATGTATGGTCAATTTTGGAGAAGGTTCCATGGGCTGCTGAGAAGAATGTGTATTCTGTAGAGTTGGGGTGGAAAGTTCTGTAGATATCCATCAGGTCTAGTTGATCTATGATGTTGTTGAGCTCTGTTATTTTCTGCTTGGATGATCTGTCTATTGATGATAGTGGAGTATTGAAGTTTCCAACTATGATGGTGTTAGTATTCATTTCTGTTTTATTGATGAGTAGATTTTGCTTCATAAACTGTGGTGCACCTGTGTTTTGCACATAGATAGATAGATAGATAGATAGATAGATAGATAGATAGATATCATGATGTCCTCATGTTGTATCATTCACTTGATGAGTAAGAAGTGGCCTTCTTTGTCCTTTTTGATTAATTTTGAAGTCTATTTTATCAGATATTAATATAGCAACACCCACTTGTTTTTATTTCCATTTGCTTGGAATATCATTTTCCAGCGTTTCACCCTGAGGAGGTGTCTATCTTTAATTCTGAGGTGGGTTTCTTGAAGACAGCAGATGGAAGGGTCTAGATTTTTGAGCCACCTGATAACCTGTGTCTTTTCATGGGTGAGTTAAAACCATTAATATTTAAGGTTATCACTAACCCACGTCTCTGGTAACAAATTAACTGTTGCAGTTAACTCTACATTTCTGGAATAAACATCCAATCAGATACAGCTTATAAGGAGAAGGGGGTTTATTTCAGACTTTCAAATCCAGGGGAACACCATCAATAGCAGAAGAAGCTAGCTTCCTTTCATAGATCCCAACAGAGAGGCACAATTGCAGCAAACAAACACTAATACCAGCAAGCATGAACCACTAGAGCTCAAACTGCTCTTTTCCTACTTTGGGCTGGAATTCAGATCCACCCCCAAACATACCTTGGGTCTGTACTCCAGGATCTACCCCAGTGACACCTCATCCCCAAGAGCAACTTCTCTTTCATCCCATTCATTTGCCTAATTTGTTTTTAAATTATTTTATTATTTGTTTATTTATAGAGAGGGGAGAGAGAGAAGGAGAAAGAGGCAGAAAGAAAGAAAGGGCATGCCAATACCTACAGCCACTGTAAATGAATTCCAGAAGCCTATCCACCTTGTGCATCTGGCTTACATTTATACTGGGGGTTCAGACCTCTGTCCTTAAGCTTCACAGGTAGTGCCTTAACCACGAAGCAATCTCTCCTGCCCTCACCTGCTTATTTTGAATTCAATGTACTGTTCCTTTCTACATTCTTAAAGAATATGTTGAGATGATAAAAATCTTTATACTTTCAGTGCTACAAATTTGCCTGTCATCATTTCTGTTGTAGAGTACCACACTGTTTTTTTACATTTGGATTTTATTTTCATTTGGCTCAAAAATCTAATTCTTGATTTTGTTTTTGACTCAGGAACTATGCAAATTATTTTAAATTCCCAATATTTGAGGATTTTCAGAGATCTTTCTGTTGTTGGCTTCTGTTTACTTTTGATCAGAAAATACATTTTACATCTACAGTCGTTTCAACTTTGTTGAGACTTATTTAAAGGCAAGAATATAGTCTATTTGGAAAATGTTCTATATAACCTCAAATAAGAGGTAACTTCTGCTAAAATTTTTTGTGTAATGTTCCATAAGTATTAACCTAGTGAAATTGGCTGGTAGTGGTGTTCAAGTCTCCTATATAAATATTAAATCCTTATCAAACAATTATAATCTAAAAAGGTGTTTGAAATCACTGAATAGTTGAGGATTTTTAATTTCTCCTTACATTCTATTAGCTTTTGCTTTATGTATTTTGAAACTTGATTATTAGTTGCATAAGTGTTTAGTATTGTTCTGTCATCTTGATAAATTTACCCCTTTACCATTGTGCAAAAGCTCAATGTTCATATGTTTACATTTTTTCTTTAGGCATATGATATAAATTTCTTTTTTAAGTATTTTATTATTTATTTATTTGAGAGAGAGAGAAAGACACATGGGAGGGGGAAAGAGAGAATGGATGCATCAGGGCCTTCAGTCTTCGCAAAAGAACTCCAGACATATGCGCCACCTTGTGCATCTGGCTTACATGAGTCCTGGGGAATCAAACTGAGGTGCTTTGGATTTGTAGGCAAACGCCTTAACCACTAAACCATCTCTCCAACCCTGATATAAATTTTTAAGAGAGGGCTGGAGAGATGGCTTAGCAGTTAAGGCACATGCCTGCGAAGCCTAAGGACCCTGGTTTGATTCTCCAGGACCCATGTAAGTCAGATGCACATGGTGGTGCATGCATCTGGAGTTTGTTTGCATTGGCTAGAGGCCCTGGCATGCCCATTCTTATTCTCTCTCTTCCCCTCTCTCTGTCTCAAATAAATAAATAAATAAATATAAATAAAAATTTCTAAGAGATTGTCAGTGGTATAAAAGCCCAATGAAAATACATAGTACTTCTAATCTCAAGTTTATTTCCTAATTAATCTTTCTCAGTTTTGACAATTTCTTTAAGAATATGCATTTGCAAGGAGAGAGAGAGATAAGAGAAACAGAGAAAATGGGTGCACTAGAGCCCCTAGCCGCTGCATACAAACTCCATATACATGCACTACTACGTGCATCTGGCTTTACATGTATAGTGGGGAATCAAACTGCAGCCATTAGGCTTTGCAGATAAGTGTCTTAACCACTGAGCCATCTCTCCACACCTCAATTTTGACATCTTTTTACCATTATGTTTTTAAGGTATTTTTCTACCCTTCTTCATTTTCATTGGTTCCCAAGAACACGGATATTAGACTTCTTGAATAATCACTCCTATTCTGTTCAGTTTTTTCTACACCATGTTCCCTTCATAGAGATCACTAATCTCATGTTATATCTAATCTATTAATTCCATCCACTCAATTTCTTATTTCTGGAACTGGGTTTATATCTTGTTAAAATTTCCTTTCTTTTCAAATATTTCATTTATTTATTTATCTATTTGAGAAAGAGGAAGAGAAAAAGGCACATAGAAGAAGAGAGAGAGAGAGAGAAGGAGAGAGAGAATGGGCATGCCAGGGCCTCTAGCCACTGCAAACTCCAGATGCATGTGTCACTTTGTGCATCTGGGTTTATGTGAGTACTGGGGAATTGAACCTGGGTCCTTTGGCTTTGCCTGCTAAGCCATCTCTCCAGCCCAATTTCCTATCTTTCTTTGGCATGCTTATCTTCTTGAACATGCAAAATAATAGCTACAGTTTTTTTATTTTAATTTTATTTATTAAAGACAGAGAGAAGGAAAGAAAGAGAGAGAGAATGGGCATGTCAGGGCCTCTAGATACTGCAAATGAACTCCAGATGCATGTGCCACAATGTGCATCTGGTTTACATGGGACCTGAAGAATTGAACCTGGGTCCTTAGGCTTCACAGGCAAGTGCCTTAACTGCTAAACCATCTCTGCAGCACATACAGTGTTTGCTTTAATGTTTATGTCTAATTAATTCATCTCTGCCACTTTTGAGTTAATGTCAATTAATTGATCATTCTCATTGGCTCATGGTTCCTTTTTTCTTATCATGTATGGTAAATTTTTCCCAGATACCAGACATTATGAATTTTGTTTCGCTGCATGATGAGTATTAGAGTAGTAATTTTTAAATAATACTGACTTCTGGTCTCATATGCAGTTACTTGTGAATAGTTTAGGTTTTCTGAAACTTGGTTTTTATGATCTTTGTTTGTTTTGAGGGACCTTGCATCTAGGGCTAACTTTTCCCCATTTCATTTTCTAGGCCATATCCTTCTAAGTACTCTATTATATGGCCCATGTATTACAAGATTTTTCCCACTCTGAACACCAGCCCTGTTGATAGGCTGAGTGGTGATCAGCTAAAACCTGAAGGAGACCTGAATATCTGCCTCTCTCTCTCTCTCTCTCTCTCTCTCTCTCTCTCTCAGAGGTCCTGCCAGCTCTAGCTACATGGACCTTTCTAAAATCCTATCTTATTCTCCTCTGCTTAGATTGGTGGACTAATCCACACTTCTCACAGCTTGAAACTCAGTGTGCCTCTGGTGCTCAGCAGGGCACTCTGGGCTGCTGACACACATTGTAAGTAGCTCTATAAAGCTTTGGGAATAAATTAACTCTCTTCAGGAATGGCTGCAGCTGCAGCATGAGAAGAACATCCTAATGACCCTAGGAATGAATGGTAGGTGTGAAGTGATAAGGGCACTAAGGATTTCCAGAGAGAGAAGTCCTTAAGCAGTGAGTAGTGTAGGTTTTCTGACTTGGTTCCAGAGTGTAGCCATTATCTTGGAACTTGATAATCACCAGATAAGAAAACTCTGGGTCTTCTGGGTGATGTGTTTTCCTGGGAAAACAACTAGAAACTCAAAGCTGGAGCTCATCTCAAATCATTGGAAAGTCCTGTAGCCCTTAGAAATGCCAAGACACCATAGCTCAGGGCCAACTGTTCAACTGCAATGCTACACTGAAGGGCTCTGGGAATTTGTGAACTAAAACTAAGAGCTATGAGAAAATACCCTGGCTGTGACTAGGTAGATAATGAAGAAATCAAAAATAAAACTGTAAAGGGAAGTATTTGAAACTATAGAGCACATGAGAGATTTGGGATTCAGAGATGTGATTCTTTGCTCAGCTGTTTCACCATGGGCCATTCCAGACCAGATCCCTTTGAGTCTTAGTTTACACATCCTCCTTGAGAAAATAATTGTTCTAGAACTTTTAGTTTTGTACTGACTGGGAACTGTATATGTAAATTGTGCTTTATTTTTTAAGTTTTAACCATGATTTCAAAACAATTTTATCGTTTTGTTAGTTTAAAACAAATAAATAAAAAATAATGTGAATAATTTTAATTTGGGGTCAGTTTTGTATGTTTACATTTAGATGCATGGGTGCAAATTCTTAAGAGCTTGGTAAAGGGTCTAGTTGAAAACATATAGCACCTCTAATTTTCAGTTTTGTCCCTGTTTCTAGGTAAAGGTTATATGTCTCTATTTCTTACTTGTGGTATATATTTGATGAAGACATGATGCAGATATTTTAAATGTTGGTGTAATTGGATTTATTTATTTTTAAAAAATATTTTTTATTGTATGGTAAGAAGAGAGAGAATGTGTATGCCAGGGCCCTCTAGCTACTGCAAATGAACTCCAGATGCATGTGTCACTGTGTTCGCCCAGCTTTATATGGGTACTGGGGAGTCAAACGCAGGTCATTAGGCTTTGCAGGCAAGTGCCTTAACTCCTGAACCAGCTCTACAGTCCTGGATTTATTTCTTGACCAAAATAGGAATGTTTTCAATTTGCATGGAAATTCCAATGTCATGAATAGTGACTGAATACTCCATAATATTGTTTCGAATTTCATCTGAGCTCATCAAGGAAGTTTAGATTGTCTTTAGTTGTCTTTACTGGGTTTCCTTAAAGAATCACTTTCTTTGATTCAATTCAGTGAAAACAAGAAAAAAGTGTGTCATATTGATTTTTAGAATGATGTACTAAGGAATTAAAAATGAGTAAGTCTCTTCATAACCTGGAGCTTGGTTCCATTTATAGATTGTTTGGCATGTGTGGTGTGGTGTGTGTATGTATAGGGCATGCATGTGAGTGTGCTCTGTGCACATACATACAGGCCAGAGGAGATGTTGGGTGTCCTTTCTTTATCATTATTCCATGTTGTTCCGTAGAGATGGAGTGTGTCAGTGAACCTAAATGTACCTTTTTTTTCCTTTAGCATAACCGACCAGCAAGTCCCAGTGATTCTTGTCTCTATCACCCTTAGAACTAGGATTTAAGCATATTGTGGCCATGCCCAGAATTTTATGTAGGTACTGGGGATCAGAGATTGTCTCAGGCCCTCATGCTTGCATGACAAACACTCTTACCTGAAGAGCCATCTCCCCAGCCTCCACTTATGATGTTTTATACTATCATTTGAGCAAACATTTCATTTTGCTGATATAAAAATTAACTGAAATTATGGAAAATCATGGTATGACCTTATATTGTCAGAGTACATTGTTACAAGGACACATTTTATAATGAGCATCAGAGTCTGAATTTCTCATCTTTGAGAAATTAAAATGAAAATACTAGCTCCATTGTTGTTCTGAACAGAATTTAATAATATAGAATTAAATTAATGGAAGTTAATGGAAATCTGAGAGGGTTATTGCATCAGAATACTTCTAATAGTACACGGGTTAACTAGGGCTTTCTTTTACTGCTTTTATAGATCATTCAAAATAAAGAGAAGCAAATCAGTATTGTTGTCGTTTGAGCATCCAATATGAACTGCACTAGGATTCATCTTTCGAGTGCCCATTGTGGAGCTGACAGTGGGATATTTAAGCTGAAGTCTTCAGGCTTATTTTTGAGATAATATTTAATTCTATCTATCTGTTTCAGAGTTTGATCAATGAATATTTCTGCATTACTTTAAGTCCCTCTGAAAACTGTTATTTGTTTCTGTATACAATTTCTAGAGAAAATGGGTAAAATGGAAAAAAAAAAGGAAAAAAGAAAACATGTGAAAGGCCTTTATAGAGGAAAGAGAGCTTGATCCTAAAACCATGGGCACTGGCTGGTAAATCCAAGTACCAGAACTATATTACCCACACAGTGAGATATTGGTCAGGGAGATCCATGAGGTCCTCCAAACAACGCAGGCCATTGCCAAAGCACTTTGTTAACCACCAGAGCATGTGGATTCTCCTGTTTCTGCCTCTCATCTTGGTGTAGGTATACTAGTATTACAGACTCTAGTGCTACTATGTCTGGCTTTACATGCATGCTGGAGATCCAAACTCAGGTAGTCATGTTTGCATAGAAAGTGCTTCATCCAATGAGCCACTTCCCAGCTCCTGTTCTGGGGCTTTTCAGTCACCATTGTAGAAAGTTCTCTTTTTATGGCCTAATCATTGTCCTAAAGACTCTGTCTCCTAATGCCATGGTATGTGGGTGAAGATTTTAACATATGGGAGTTTAGGAGCAAGGACAAACACATGTAGCCCATGGAAGAAGGAAAGCAGACAAAATCATCTGTTTCAGTGGTCACAGCTCCTACCCAGTTATCATGGCCACATTTTCTACCACCTTAGCCACTGGGTCATAGAAGTAGGGGTACCTCTGGCTGTAGTATTTGGGCCTAAAGATGAGAATATGAGTTTCTTTCACCACCTGGACCTTCAGCTTCTATTTCTCAATGAAAAACCCACAGGGTGAATATTGTTTATGGTTATGTTCAGTGTTTTGGAAAAAAAATCTAGGTTAGTTGCATAACCCCTAATGCTATCATCTTGCAGCCATTATTTGTGGACTGCATTTGATTGGCAGGAAGGAAAGCAAGCTTGGTCAGAAGCCTGGATACGACTCTAGAATTATTTAACAGGTTGTAACATATTTTACTGGGGATCAAAGTCGGTGTTGAGGAATAAGCATAAAAACCTTAGGCACTCCCCTCCCCCAAGGGCTGCCTCTTTCTAGTAGTGATCAAAGTCATGACATTCCAAAGGATATTCTATGGAATTGTGAAGTATCAAATCTTGAGCTTCCTAAGTGACTGCACCTCAGCTCACATGTCTTCCGCTTCCTTCTCTTGCAGTCCCAGCAGAAGTGCATTGTGATCTTCGCCCTGGTCTGCTGCTTTGCCATCCTTGTTGCATTGATATTTTCAGCTGTAGACATCATGGGAGAGGATGAGGATGGACTGTCAGAAAAAAATTGTCAAAATAAATGTCGGTAAGAGGTAACAAACAAAAATTCTCTTTTAGGGGGTGGGTAAGAAAGTCATGAAGGGTCTTGGAAAGTGAGGGGAAAAAATGTCATAGGCACTAGCATACATCACCTTCTCCCAGGGTTAAGCTGATTGTCCACATCGGGCTTATGTTTTTAGGCCAGGGAGCAGAGAGCAGATGAGCAGAGAGTAAATTCATTTGACAACTTGGTCCTATTTTATACAGAGAAGTAGTCAACCAAATGAAAAACTTTTAACCATCTGCATGTCTGGAGTCTTTCACGTATGATATTTTGATCCATACCTGATCAGTCTGGTCAAAGCTAGTTCCCTGATGGACATAGAACACAGTCAGTGCTAGTTACATACATCAAGTAGAAGTTAACACAAGCAGCCAGGGTACTTCATCACACCCAGTAAGCACAGGAATCCTCTAGTCTGCCATGGTTGGTAAGGAATTTGTTTTGAAATCTAGATATTACGAGAGCCTTACCAGTAGTCTTGCATTTACTTACAGTCATGTGTCACATGATGATATTTCAGTCTTGATGGACTTCATGTGACAGAGATTTCATAAGAGCTGTTGCCTATTTACACAGTGTTCACACAGGAAGGAAATCAGCTAAGGATACAGTTCTTAGGACATGTCTCCATCCTCATACCACACACAACTATACTGTGTTTTCAGTTACATTAAGCAGCATCTCCACAGCATGGTTTGAACCCCATAAGTCTTCTCTTTCATTTTTCCCTGAGCTGTAACTAGGTTTCCTAGTGGTTGAGGACTAATACAGAAAAGTGCCAAAAAGTGGTTGATAGAAAAGAGGTCTGCTTTGGGCTGGAGAGAAGGCTTAGCAGTTAAGGCACTTGCCTGTGAAGCCTAAGAACTCATGTTCCAATTTCCAGGTCCCAAGTAGCCAGATGCAGTGATGCAAGTGTGCAATGTTGCACATGCACACAAGGGGGCACACACATCTAGAGTTTGTTCTCAGTGGCTGAAGGCCCTGGCATGCCCATTCTCCCTCCGTCTGCCTCTCTCTCTCAAAATAAATAAGAAGAAAAGAAAAAGAAAAAAAAGGAACAGGGGTCTGCTTTGACATAGGTGTTACTAAAAAGTTAAACTGAGGCCACAAAATTTTGACAGCAGTTATTAATTAGAACTTATTATACCTTATTATACCTATACTTTAAATTATATTTTCCCCCATGGAAAGCATTAGTTCAAGCACCTTTTCTAGCTGAAAATCAACAGCAACCTGGTAGGGAGTATGCAAGTTTTCTCCTAAATATACTGCCTTGAGGTTGAAAGTTCTGACATACAAAATGTCCTGAAAATGCAATTGACTTCTTTTTTCCACCCTGGTCCAGTGTAATTGTTACCAGGCAACAAGTATTATATGCAGAGCAGTATATACAAGAAAGAAATCAGCATATACTTTGGAGCCTATTCCTTCATATTAAAAATATTCCATAAATATATTTATTTCCCAGACTGGATCTTGCAAACAATTGTACTGGAATGATAAAAAGTACCAGAACAATGGCATGTTGCTTATAATCTTTTGCTAATGCTGCTTATTATATATCAAATAGGAGGACACCTTGGACAAGGGCTAATAACTGCTATTTGTTGGATAGAAATACTCTGCTTCTCTCTTTTTACCTCACTCTAAGACTGCTGGGCAGTTCAAATGCAAAGTCCAACATCTAGTAATCAATATTATATAGGTCAAACTATAAAAAACTTTCTTAAGATAAAAGCACAGAAAAATTTTCAACCCCATTATAAGATATAGGTAGGTTTCAACATAAAAGAAACAATCAACTTTTGTTTTATTTAGGAGAAGTTATGATTTACTCAGGTGTTTATTTTTAATACATGCATTTTGTAGCAGACTGCTTCAGGTTCGCTGAGATGAACTTTCAGACCAGGCACAGTTATGGAGGAAGGGATTTATTGGAGCTTACAGATCCAGGGGAAGTTCCATAATGGCAGAAGAAACTGGCCTGCTTTCACAGGCCCAAGCAGAGAGAGAGAAAAGCACAAGCCTAAAGGTCAAAAGCCAGAGCACACTTCAGGAACTCCAGCTAGGCACACTTTGCATATCTTTAGATTGAAATCTCAAACCCACCACCACACCTTAAGATCCACACAATGGCATTGCCTCCAGCCAGATGGCTAGAGATGCAAACTACAAACAAATAAACAACTGAAGATATTGGGGGCCATCTATTCTATTCAAACCACCACATTCCACCCCTGGCCCCCCATAGATTTATAACCATCACACATTATAAATTGTACTCAGTTCAATTTTCAAAGGTCCCCACAGTCTTGACCAATTTAAGATATGAAGACCTGTAAAATCAAACAAGTTAAACACTTCTAACATATAAAGGCACAGAGTAAACATTTTCAACTGGCATAAGGCACAGCAAGGAGAGACTAAAACAATGCAAACTCAACCACCATCAAACAAACATCAAACTTCTGCAGTTCAAGTTCAATATACCCAGAGACTAACAGTCTCCAGACTTTTCAATTCCACCCCTCCAGCTGGGCAGAGTACCCGGGGAACACTTCCATCCCAGGCCAACAGTGTGCTCTATGGTAGCCCTTGTATAGTCCTGGTATATACAAAACATCTTGAGGTCTTCATGCAAACCATGGTCCATCTTCTAAAGGCTCTTTCAGCCTATCAAGGCATCATGCCCTGCCTCATGCCACATCTCAGCAGCAGCTCCTGGAACCATGTGCAATTTATGATCACTCTTCTCATTTTCCAAAGGCTCTTTCAGCCTATCAGGGCATCAGGCCCTACCTCATGCTGCATCTCAGCAGCGGCTCCTGGAAGCAAGTGCAATTCACGGCCACTCCAGGCATTTTTCATGCTTCTGAAACCAATACCAGGTGTGCAGGACACAGCCATATTCTTAATTCAGGGATGAAACAAATCATAGCCTTGAAAAGCAGGTTCCTTCTCCAGTTACCTCTTTCCAAAAGTGTTTGCATTTCTATGATAGTCTTTCCTCAGGCATCCTTTCCATTGTTTTAATGTAAAGCAGTTGGAACATCTTCCTTAAGATTGCTAATGTGTTTGACAATAGCAGGTTCAGTAACCTAAAAAACTAGTCTCTGTGCCTGTAATTTTAACTTGTATGAGGTTTTCCAGCTTAAAATCTTAAATCTCTCAGTCCAAAATCTCTAGCCAAGCACATCAGTCCATTACAAACTTAACCTTGATCAAACTCGCTGGGCCTGGGCAGCAGGACGCAGCCAGCCCTTATGCCAGTAGCCCAGTTCCAACAAAGTCCTCTGCAGTCTTTCCTTCTCCTTAGAAAGCTCATAAGCCAAGCCTCAAAGTTCAATGCTGTCTGCACTTAGCATTCTCAGACTGTCATCAGAATAGCCCATAAACCTTGGCTTACCACTCCAGAAGACATCTTCAGTTGCAAGCACCAAGTCCATGCCTATTCTTCCAAAACAAAGGTTCCACAAGATCAACATCCACATAGTAAGGTTCATCTCACCCCACTCCTGGTATCAAATTCTGTAGCAGACAGCTTCAGGTTCGTGAGATGAACTTTCAGACCAGGCACAGTTATGGAGGAAGGGATTTATTGGAACTTACAGATCCAGGGGAAGTTCCATAATGGCAGAAGAAACTGGCCTGCTTTCACAGGCCCAAGCAGAGAGAGAGAGAAGCACAAGCCTAAAGGTCAAAAGCCAGAGCATACTTCAGGAACTCCAGCTAGGCACACTTTGCATATCTTTAGATTGAAATCTCAAACCCACCACCACACCTTAAGATCCACACAATGGCATTGCCTCCAGCCAGATGGCTAGAGATGCAAACTACAAACAAATAAACAACTGAAGATATTGGGGGCCATCTATTCTATTCAAACCACCACACATTTGGAACTTGAGTCTGGTTGTGTCTTTTATGTCAGTCAACAATGATTAGTTTGGACTCAATGCTGCTTCTCCTTCCCTCTACTTAGCGAACATGCTAGTTACCACCCATTGCCCTGCCTCCTTTCTGGTGGGCAGGTGGAATCTCTGCTCTGGTTACTAGATGTGCCCCATGAAGGCAGCCATGTCTTGAAGAGCTTGCAGCTCCCTTGAATCTTTCTTGTGTAGCCTCCTTCCCAGACCCTGTTTCTGTCCTATTTTCTCAGCCATTTCAGCAAGTGCTGTTCGTATGTCTGCCCTGTAACAAGCATCTGGCTGCTCTGAGCTCCCTTCCTTGACAGTCTTGTCTTGTCCTCCTCTCTCCGAATGCACAGGACAAGGAGGTGGGGTCGCAGTGATAACTGTGTCCCAACCCATTTCCCATCCCGTTGTTCAGCCATCTTTTCTGGATTAATTTTATCTACGTCCATGACATCTTCTTATATAATCCTCTCCCTTTGGCACCAGCACTGTTCTCTTTTTAAACTTCTTCATATATGTGGGCTCATGGGCAGATTTGTGTGCATGCATGTAGAGACCAAAATTTGACATCCAGTGTCTTCCTCAGTCACTGTCCACCTTGTTTTGAGGCAGGGTCTTTCTCTGAATCTTGAGCTCCCAATTTCACTAGACTAGCTAGACAGTAAGCCCTAGGGAGCCTCCTATCTCCATTTCCCCAGTACTGTTACAGGCACGCACTACTGTGCCAGCTGACCCAAACTCAAGCTTGTAGGGCAAGCACTTTACCCACTTTAGCCAGTTCTCCACCCCTCTCCATTTCTTTTGGGCCTGACACTTGAAGATATGCTACCTAACTCCTTAGCCTCGTTATTATTTAGTCACTGCATAGCAGTGAATTCAATTTTTGCACCATTCTCACTAACTACTCCACTTGAAGTTAGACAAATGCAGGGAAAGACCACAAATTAGGAAACCATCTGAATCGAAAATGACTTTCTATCTTTTGGCCCCCAATATATTCAGTTGTTTGTTTGTAGTTTGCATCTGCAGCCACCCGGCTGGAGTCAGTTCCATTGTGTGGATCTTAAGGTGTGGTGGTGGGTTTCAGATTTCAATCTAAAGATACGCAAAGTGTGCCTAGCAGGAGTTCCTGAAGTGTGCTGTGGCTTTTGGTTTTTGGCTTTTGGCTTTTGGCTTTTGACTTGTTCTCTCTGTCTCTCTGCTTGGGCCTGTGAAGGCAGACCAGTTTCTTCTACCATTATGGAACTTCCCCTGGATCTGTGAGCTTCAATAAACATCCCTTCCTCCATAACTGTGTCTGGTCTGGAAGTTCATCTCAGTGAACCTGAAGCTGTCTGCTACAATCTTCTTTCTAACTCTCTTAACTTGGACACAATATTCATTGGACTTTTTAATCCCCATTTAGTCCCAAGAGACTGAGCAAGAGTTATAATATAATTAATGAAATTTTCACAAGACTAGATCATGGTCATGACTATTATGGGAATGTCTAAGGGAGTCTCAGAGGAAGGCTTGTAGTGAAAAACATACAACTTTCTTTGGATTCTGGTCCTCCTAGATGAGTTATGAAGATGATTTTAGTCCCACTTCCCTGAAAATGATTTATCCCATGACATTTAAAAAAGTCTATCCTATAAGGTTTATAAGGCTCCAGCAAGTTGTATAAATCCATAGCAAAGCATCAAAAAATACAACAAACAAGATATAAATGTTTATTGTCTGCCTGTAACTTCAGAAGAGTGCAAAACTCCCTCCCCCGTATTCCCAACCAACTTCCCACTTCGACTTATTTTGAGTCTACTCTGGATCGTGGTTTTAGTCTTTGGTTCCATGGGACTGCGCAGATATCATCCCGAGAGCACGAGGTGTGTCGGAGCCTGCTGGAGCTTCACCGCCGGCCGTGCTCTGCAGAGCCTTTGAGGCAGGCGCAGCAGTGAGAGCAGAATGAAGACTGCAGGTCTGTGACGGGAGGCTGCCACACTATACTATTCAACGCTTTGGGGGATGTTGTTGTTGATTTTGTTGCTGCTCCAGACAAGGTCTCATATAGCCCAGGCTGGCCTCAAGTTCCTATGTAACCAAGGTTGGATTTTTGCTCCTGATCCTCCTGCCTCTACTTCCCAAGTGCTGGGATTACAGGAATAGACCACTGCACCATAGTAGTCACTTTATCTCTCTGCCAGACGTACTGAACCAGTCTCCATCCTTCCTGCAGCATCAAGTGTGACCTACCTGCTTCCCAGGGTCTTTTGCCTTAAGCGTTCCTCTAGTTCCTACTTTGCTCACACCCACCCTTGTCTTCATAGCCCTTGCTCTAGACGTCTGCTAGGAGTTGAGTTCGACCTGTCTCCAGTTCTCCATTCCTCCAGGCGGGAATGCCGCTGGTTAACAGTGAGGGCACATATACCCTGAGTCCCTGGTGCTGATGCAGGAGAAGATGCTGCCCATCTCCAGGATGCACAAATAAGTCACACAAAATTCCAGTCCTCCTGCCATTGACCTCCAAGTCCTCCCCAGGCTTTACCTCAAGCTGCACTCACTAGATCAGGTGACAGTCACCTCTCATGGCTACTGATTTAGGTATTGTCTCTGTGGGCTTTTCTCCTCATGATCATGTTGCCAAACAATGCTGCAGGCTCAGGGCAGCATAGGCTGATACCTGTACTTGGAAATTAAGCTCCCTCTGTGTCTGTCGTTTTGCTCAGTCCTGAAAATGGAAAGAATACCAAACTCAACCTGTCAGCTGCCAGCAACCTTCTCACTGTTTCCACAGCACCTCCCAGGCTCTGTTCTCTCAGCTCTTTCTAAGCAATACCCCTGTAGTTCACCTTACTCTGCTCGCTGGCTTCCTGCCCTCTGGTAGACTCCCTCTCTGAATCCTGCTGCCCACTACATTTCCCCAGGAGAAAGCTTTTCTTAATAATGTATCTTGTTTTACAAGTTCTTATTCTGTCTGGTTTCTTTTCTTCTCCCTCGTATTATCTACTTGCTGTCTCACTGCATGAATGTGATTCAGTCACTCGCCAAAAATTTCCATCCAAATCACCGAGATTCTAGCTGTTCCAAAATTGTCCTCCAGTTTGCTATTTGCTTTATTTATTTATTTTTATGAGAGGGAGAGAGAGAGAGAGAGAGAGAGAGAGAGAGAGAGAGAGAGAGAGAATGAGTTCTCCAGGAGCTCTAGCCACTGTAAATGAACTCCAGATGCATGAGCCACCTTGTGCATCTGGCTTACGTGGGACCTGGAGCATTAAACCTGGGTCCTCAGGCTCCACAGGCAAATGCCTTACCCACAATGTCATCTCTTCAGCCCTACTGTTTGTTTTTAAGATGGCATCCTGTTATGTTGTCCAGGCTGGCTTGGAATTACTGGGCTTAAGTTATCCTCTTACTTCAGCCTCCAATGTAGTTTAGATCTAACAACTCTGCCAGGCTTCCATGTGTCCTTTTTAAAAAATATTTTTATTTATTTATTTGAGACAGAAAGATACACAGAGAAAGATAGAGAGAATGGCATGCTAGGGCCTCCAGCCACTGCAAACAAACTCCAGGTACATGTGCCACCTTGTGCATCTGGCTTGCATGGGTCCTGGGGAATCGAACCTGGGTCCTTTGGCTTTGCAGGCAAGCGCCTTAACTGCTAAGCCATCCTTCCAGCTCCCAAGTGTCTTTTAACAAGCAGATGTTGTTAGACCAGGAAACAAGATCTTTTGACCTTAGTAAGAGACTTTGGCCCATGTCTTGTCTTGTACTCGATTTCTGTGCGCTTAGCACCCTGTTGGTTCAGCTTTTATAGCTTTGAACCTCACAGCACCTGACTACCTGAGGAAGCGAAAGGATAATTTTGAGTTTGTGCTTGAAAACTACCTACCAAGGTAGGCCTAGGGTCACAGATCTGTAAGCCCAGCACATGGAAGTCTGAGGCAGGAGGATTGCCATGAGTTTCAAGCCAGCCTAGGTTTCATAGTCAGTACCTGGCACACAAGGCTGCATAGCAAGATCTTATTTAAAAAAAAAAAAAGAAAAAGGAAGGAAGGAAGGAAGGGAGGGAGGGAGGAAAGGAGGGGAAGGAGAGAAGAAGGAAGGAAAGGAAAGAAGGAAGAAAGGGAGGGAGGGAAGAAAAGAAATGAGAAAAGGAAAGAAAAGAAAAAAAGAAAGCTGGATCTGGTGTGGAGGCCTGTTATCCTAGTAACTCAGAAGGATCACAATTTAAAGTCTAGCCTGGGCTACAGATTGAGTTCAAGCTCAGCGTTAGCAATTTAGTGAGACTCTGGCTCAAAATTGAAACACACACACACACACGCACACACACACACACACACACACAATAGCTGGGATGTAGTTCAGTGATGGAGTGCTTGCTTAAGCATGTGAAAAGCCCTAGGTTAATTCTCAATACCAAAAGAAGTGAAAGTGAAACAAAAAGTGCCAGTGTGATATGGGGCATCACTGGATAAGTAAAGAACACTTAAATGACTAGTTTTGGGCTTGCCTGAGAAGCCCAAGGACCCTAGTTCCATTCCCCAGAACCCATGTAAGTTAGATGCACTTGGTGGCACATGCGTCTAGAGGTCATTTGCAGTGGCTAGAGGCCCTGACATGCCCTTTCTCTCCTACTTTCCCTCCCACCCTTCCTTCTTCCCTTCCTCCCTCTTTCTATCTCCCCCTCTCTCTACTAAATAAATAATTAAAATTAAAATTAAAATGGCTGGTTTAGGTTGCACCTATCCTTTGACTTGGCTGTTGTTTGATTGGCTGGTGACCCTGTCCATCATTGCCCTCCATTCCTGCCAGGGGTCTCTATATACTGTGAAGTCAGTCTCATGCTGGTGGTCCTCAGAGATGAGCAAACACATTGTCACTTGTGTCCTGGTACTGCTCATATGCAGAACATCTGCTGCCAGTGGAACATCCTCCACCCTTTCACATGAGCGGACCTGACTCCTCTGGGTGCCTCTTACAGCTCCTGCAGCAACCATGCATCAACTTGTCTTCGAGTTACTACTTCCAGAGACCTTAGCGGACACTCACTAGCAGAGGGACTCAGTTCACTCCTCCCTGAGAAGTGCACACAGCCACAGTCAGCACCTGCCCTTCCTTTACCTTAGGCCTCATGCCCAGGACAAGATAGGAACCATTTCTGGGGTGGGGAGGAATCTTAGTAACCAGGCAGAGTGAACATGAAATCTTTGGTAGGCTAAGATACCCTTAGAACCATATCATTGGGCATATGCTGCCTATTTGACCCAACTATAGAAGCCCCTGGTCTTGTGTTTGCTTCCTAGACCCCTGACTATGGTCTTGTTTGGCTCATTTTGCCCACAACCACTTTTGCTTGCTGCTGCTCTGAAGCATGAAGGGACTGGATCAACTCAATCTACATATATGTGCAGGGTTGGAAGGTACCTATAGGATTAAATTGTCTGTCGTACAGAAATGAGCTAAAGGTGACCTCACAAGGTCTGTACTGCCAGTGGAGTCAAGAATCTAGAGTGACGGGATGTGAAAAGAGCTGAGTTAGTAAAGTGCTTGTCTGACAAGCATGAGGACCTGAGTTTGATATCCAGCACCATATAAAATGCTGAGCATGGTGGCTTGCTCCTGTAATCCCAGTGTCATGAAAGCAGAGACAGGAGCCTTACCGGCTAGTCAGTCTGGCCTAATAGATGAGCTACTGGCCAATGAGAGACTCTGTTGTAGTTACCTTCCTGTTGCTGGCACAAAACACCTGACCAAAAGCAGCTGATGGAAAGAAAGTTATTTATTTTTCTTACAGTCTTGAAAGGAAGCTCCATGTTGGAAGGGGAAAGATAGTAGAAAAAAGCTGGACATCACCTCTGCCACAGCAGTTGGAAAACAGAAGCAGGAGAGTGAGTCAAACTTTAGCAAAAGGGAACTGGCCATAACACTCCTATGCCCATCCCCAACAACACACCTCCACCAGCAAGGCTCCATCTTCCAAACTGCCATCAGCTGTAAACCAGGCATCAAAGAATATGAGTTTATGTGAGACACCTAATCCAGACTACCATAGTCTCACAAAATAGGTGAACATATACCTGAGACCCCCAATTAACACCCACAGTTATTCTCTGGCTTCTATATGCATGCATGCACATGCATATACACCCACACACACTTAAGTGTCCACATATGAACACAACACCACATGCATAACACACACACACACACACACATGAGAGAGAGAGAGAGCAGAGAGTCTAGAGTGACAACAGACTTTTGCCTTTCAGTAACCACCTTAGCCTCTCCATCAGGAAGATTTTTAACATGATTTTTCAAGGGAAGGTATATGAATTCCAGACAGATAGGCATATCAGTTGTCCAGTGATCCAGAAAGTAGCCCCTGCTAGAATGTGGCTGCAAATATTTAATCTCTCTGCCATAGGCCAACAAGAGTTGAGGAGGTTTAAAGCTTCTGTATTGATTAAAATGGTCTATGTGTATTGTGTTTTTGTTTGTTACCAGAGGTCTGACAAGGTCCCTTCCTAAGTGACCTCCTCCCTGAACTTGGGACCAGGGACAAGGGGATGCTCAGGAGGTGGGGGTGTCCTGTGCATTTCTAGCTAACTTCAAGGACAGACTTCAGTGGAAGACAGAGCAAGCAGGAGCAAGGAGAAACTTTTGAGAACGGAGTCCTGATGGAAGGTGGACTTAAGTGTGCGTTCAGAAAAAGAAACTACTGGAGGGATGGCTACAGCGAAGTTAGTCTAATGCCTTATTTCAGGTAGAATTGAATAAATGACTTTTAATAATAATTAGGAACAGAAGAGAAAAGCTTAATTTTAAATGAAGGAAAAAAAGAAGCTCCCAAACACATTTCTCAATACAGACATTTTAAAGTTATGAACTTAGCTTTCATATATAATGGCACATATTAACATTTTGATTTTCCCATTGAGCCCAATCATATGCATACTTCCTGTGAGAGATTTCATCAGTGCCCATGGCCAGAAAGAACTGTTTGCACTCCCACAGCTAAAGATCTCAGAGGTCTTTTTAAAATTAGTATTTTATCTTTAATGTGTAGTGGTTAAGGGAGGAAGTCTGGGAGTGTGGCACTTCCTCGGGGGCTATAATTGCTACTTGGAGACGCAGCAGAAGCTAATTATTTCCAAGTTTTGATTTTAATGAAACTTAATATATAACTAATGATGTTGACATTTCCTGTTGTCAGGCTGGTTCTCCAAGAAGATTATTTGAATGTGATGTACATTTCTCAAAAAGTTCATTGAACTTTTATAGGCAGAGTCGTACTTGCTAATCATGAGTAATATTGAGAACAGAAAGTACAAATGTCTTCTGGGCAGTCAGCCTATTTCAGGCACCTTGTCAGAATGTCATTTTCATGCATTTTCAATGTACATGATGCATTTTAATCATACTCACTTCCTCTCATCCTGTCTTGTTCTTGTCCCATTCCCATGCATCGTTTCTGCTTTCTGTGTGTGTGTGTATGTGTGTGCACACATGTGCTCATGTGTGTGCATGTTGTGTGTGTGTGTGTGTCCCAGTAAGTTTCATTAGGGCTTCTAACAGGAACATGAATGAGTGGTTGTTTATAGGGGTATGGGCACCTGACTAGTGGTACGCCACTGACGAAATGTCTCTTCCTCTCTCATCAACTACTAACAGTGTAGAAGTCCTCAGGGAGGTGTGTGGCACCATAAGCCATTCCCCTCCGTATGACAGGATGTTGATGTGCTCAAGCTTGTGCATATCTTCTCCAGATAATCACAACTGCTGTGAGTTCATGAGGGCAGTAGCCAAGTCACACTTGAAAGTTAGCATTCCACACCACCGCTCCATACTGCCTCTGGTTTTTTTTTTTTTTTTTTTTTTTTTTTTTTAGTTTTCTGAGTCTGGGTCTTGCTCTAGCTCAGGCTCACCTGGGATTCACTATGTAGTCTCAGGGTGGCCTCGAATTCATGGCGATCCTTCTACCTCTGCCTCCCAAGTTCTGAGATTAAAGGCGTGTGCCACCACGCCTGGCTGGTTCTTATATTCTTTCTATCTGTTTGATATTCCCTGAGCCTTGGAGTAGGTGATCTAGGTGTCCCATTTATGGCTAAGGATTCAATAACCATTTTTTCTCAGCACTTTGACCAATTAAATTTCTGGAGTTACCAATCACCATTGCAAAAAAAGAAGCTTTTCTAACCAAAGCTTACAGTAGCACTACTCTGTGGGCATAATTATTTACAAGGACTTTGCAGAACACATCATGTCCACTCTGTACTTCCTTTATCACTCTGTACTTCTCACTGTGAACTGAATGGGACCATCTAACTGAAGCACCCTCACCATGATGGACCTGGAACTGTAAGGTGCAATAAAACCTTCCTTCTATACACTGATTTTTGTCCCAGCAACAGAAAAGTTGAGTAATACACTTTGTATAAACATATATGACTATGTGTAGTGGAGTACCTTTAAATTACTAGAAATAGAATTGTTAAGTCAAAGATTAGAAACATTTCAGGTTTGGACACATAGTACAAATTGTATTGCAATATCAAATTGTTTTCCTACTGGTGCCAATAGTATATAAGCCAATTCTTTACCTTTGGTAATATTATGGAAGAAAAGGTTTTGTTTCTAAAATATGTGATGTTGAAGTCTTTTCACATTTATGATTCATATCTACTTTATCATTTATAACATGCCTGTTCACATCCTTTGCTTACTGTAGACAGAGAAATCCAGAAAACCAGCAAAGTATCTGAAGCTAATGGAATAATCATAATAACTGTAACAACAACAAAATAAATGGTATTAGGAACAGAAAATTTAATTTGTCAGAGAGTTATAATGAAATATTTGAACCTGTCTTTTCCATGGAATTAGAAATATCAAAATTGTAGGACATATGCATGAGCAATTATTGTGTTTTATTTGCACAGAACATTGGAAATTGACCATTGGTATATCTGCAAAGTAAATTTCCCACTGTTGTCTCTTTTCTTCCTTAATTGGAACATTCGCTATGTAAAAGTACTATGCCTTTTTATAAATAAGGCTCTCTATCCTGACATTCTTGAGAATGTTGTGGGATGGGAGATTTAGTTATCTAATTATTATGTAGTTTACCATGCCTTTCTCAGAGATGCTGTTTGCTAGTAACTAACATTACAATCAGCTCTTATAATTTGTTTTCAATTTGTGTATTTGCCATGTACATCCCAGTAGATGATTCTTACCACATAGTGAATCTGTCCAGAGTTGACCTCTGCTAGGATATTCTTTTTATATTGACAAAGATATTAGTTATTTTTTAGTAATTTAACTTGTTTTGATCTCCATAGGCTTATTATGTTGCAAAAAATATAGCCTGAAGTAATTGAAAAATTCCCATTAGAAATGTGGACTAGCTGGGCATGGGGTTGCGTGCCAGTAATCTCAGTACTCAGGAGATTGAGATGGGAGGATGACGAATTTTAGACTTGTCTGGGCTATATAGAAGGATCCTGCCTCATGAGAGAGAAAAGGAAAGAGAAAGGTAGTGAGAGAGGGAAGGAAGGAAACAAAGGAAAATGGGGAAGTATGGAAGAAAGGGAGGGAGGGAAAGAGGGAGGGAAAAGGAGAGATTTTTAAAATAAAAGTGTGGACAATGAACATTTTCAATTCATCCCACAATATTAAATATTGTAAATATGATCAAAGTATATTACATACATGTATAAAATTATCAAAAATAAAAGAATACTGAACATTGAACATTATAGAACTCCAAAAACATTAGCATCAATGTCTTATGTGTATGTACATGTATGTGCATGTTCATGCCTGTTTAGGTGCACATGCATTTGTAGTGCATACAAGTAGGGACCAGAGGACAACCCTAGATGTCATCCTCGGGAACACCATCCACCTTTGTAGGAGACGGGGTCTTTCACTGGCCTGGTTCTCATCAGATTGGTGGCCAATGCGATATAGTGAACCTCCTGCCTCTGCTTTCCCAGGGCCAGGATTACAGGGACATGCCCACTATGCTGATCCTTTTATATGGATATTAATTTAAACTCAAGTCCTCACACTTGTAAGGCAAGCACTTCACTGACTGAGCTATCTCCCATCCCAACAGCATTATCTTTTATCTCTCAAAACAACCTTAGATGAATGAGTGTGGAATTTGGACTTTGCTTGCCTATTAATGAAAGTTGCATCAAGGGATATTTTAGCAACCTAAGACATATTCAACTATGAACCAATCTAGCCTGAAAATGTAATATTACAGATTATATTTCCTTGTTTTCACTATTTCTCTTTTCAGGTTTAGACAGTAATAATTATACTTCAAAGGCCACAATTTTCATTCTATCCTAGGAGTCAGGGATTATTGAAAGGTCTCAGGAGCTCCTCCTTCTCGTCCTAATATTCTTTTCTTCTTCTGGGAATTTGCATGACAGTGGAACTAAGACAAGCCTTCCCTTCTCACATGTATCTTGTATCAGTCTTGTCCTGATTGGCCCTTTGGCCCCTGTTAAAACTTTGCTATGTAGAGAAGTGACATTTGTCATCTGTATACACTATCATCAAGTTTCCATTCCTTGTTTGATCCCAAGGATGTTCGCCACGTCAAAGAGCACCCATTGGGCTAATATTGAAAACAGGAGAGACAACATTGTAATTGCCACATTTTAGACTGCTAACTTTTCTAGCCTACTGGAGTTGGAAACTCCTGTCTTATTCATATTTCCAATTCTGGCAGAAGGCACAATGCCAGTATGTTTCAAGGCCTTAAGTGCTGACTACAGTAGGGATAAAGAAATATAAGGCTGAGATAATATATCTGTTCCAGTCATACTCCAGGCAGAGTGGGTGCTCAAATAAATTATCAACTAGAATAAAGGAAGGATGATGAATGGTGTGAAGAGAAAGGAAAACTGGGTCATGGAAAGAAAAGTTTTCAAGCTTCCACTGAACTTGCTAACTAAACCCAAGGAAGTTAGAATTCTTCTGCACTGTATTTTCTCATCTTTAAAATGAGGCAGTTATAAGATGACTGCAAAATACTTTTTTTTAATCTAAAAACTCTATGTCCATGACACACTAAAAGATTGAGACGTTGATGGTATTTTATTAACATGGGGAAAATGCTCAAACATAACTATAGAAGTTTTGAGTTTACAGGTTTACATTCAAGGTTCAGTCAGTATTTGAGAATCTTTTACTTTGTACAGGGACTGTGTTAAATCTGAAGGTACAAAGAAGAATTGTCACTTTCTACCATTAATGGTATGTAAGAGACAGATAAGTTCAAAAACACATTTATCACTATATAAAAAGGCAAAGATGAAGGATAGCCCTGCTGTTAAGAGTCACAGGAAGGAACTGTCAGCTCTAGGGAGCAGCTGAGTAGGTCACCACTGGGTTGCAAAATAAGAGTCAGGCATATGCAAAGCCTTGAAGACATGAAAAGGAGGCAATCTTCCTCCAAGCAAATATTTGGCTTCATGTAGCTGAAGAGCAAGATGACATAAGTGATGAGAGGAGAGCAGGGGAGGAAGTCTGTGACCACAGCAAGGTTACACACTCTGGTCTTAGGAACTTGGTCTTATTTTGAAATATACTGGGAGCTATTAAACACTTAATATGGCTATGGACATGATTCTATTTACATTTCAGACAAAAAATTAATATGGGTGAGGTGGATAAAGTAGCCAGTTGTTTCCCAGAGCATATTAGATACTTGTTTTAGATTCCTCTTGGTGTTGTGCAAATGTGTCTTCCTGTGTTTGACCAAACCCAAAATAATCAGAAGTTCTTAGTGTTTGCTTTAGAAATATGCCTTTAAAAAATACCCTCATTCTTAACTACACAGGCAGTTAGAAGCCAACATATGCTAATGAGAGCCTATTTAAAAAAAAAAAGAAAAGAAAATAAAACAAAGTTTCTTACAATTGACAGAGCTTAAAGTATGGGAACCTTCAGGTAAGTTTATGCAGAGTGTGGTAGTTTGAATATATGGCTCCATAGACTCAGCTTTGAATTTTTAGTCTTTAATGGACAGAGTCCTATTGTGGAAGAGGTGTCATGGGGGGTGGATCTTGGAGTCCAGCCCTAAGATATGTTTGGGGTGGAACTGAACTCCAGATGAAAGGTATGGAGAGAGCAGTTTGAGTTCTGGCTGTTCATACTTACTGGTATTGGTGTCTGATTGCTTTAGTCCTTTCACTCTGTTTGGATCTATGCAAGAGAGCCAACTTCTTCCTCCATTAATGGGGTTTTCCCTGGATTTGTAAGCTTGAAATAAAACTCTTCCTTCCATAAGCTGTGTCTGGTTTAATGTTTGTCTCAGCAACAAGGAGCTGGCTGAAACAGTAATCTTGATACCAGGAGTGGGGTTGTTTCTGCTATGACTCTCACCATATTTTGAACCTTGTACACTGGAGGAATGTGGATGGACTTAGTACATGGAAATGGAGAAGCTTCACAGTGTGGTAAGCCAAATTTTATGGGCTATTCTGATGAGAGTTTGAAAATGCTAAATGCAGGGAGAA
Source organism: Dipus sagitta (assembly GCA_036346955.1). Lineage (NCBI taxonomy): Eukaryota > Metazoa > Chordata > Mammalia > Rodentia > Dipodidae > Dipus > Dipus sagitta. Next base: position 331,486,772 of record CM070770.1, read on the forward strand.
TTATGTCTGGAGGTTTGGTTTATGAACTTTCAAAGGGGAAGGACAGACAGTAGAGAGTTTTGTTGAACCTGGGCTACTGGTATATGGTCTGGCTAAATTATTTTGCCCAAGTACTGAGAATTTGAACAATGTTGAGTTTAAAAGTAGTGAACTGGTGTACTTGGCTGAAGATATAGAACTGAAAAATGTACAATTTAAAGTTGGAAAAATTCGGCACATGCCTTTAATCCCAGCGCTCAGGAGGCAGAGGTGGGAAGATCACTGTGAGTTTGAGGCCACCCTGAGACTACATAGTGAATCCCAGGTCAGCCTGGGCCAGAGTAAGGACCTACCTTCAAAAAACAAAGCAAAAAAGTTAGAAAAATTCAAACAAGTCTAAAGGTATAGGTATAGAGGCTGAGTTTAGGTTGCTAAAGCTACAATTGTTAAACAGGTTGCCACCACTAATGGTTGGACAACTGTTTTCCACTAAACAGTGGAAACATGGATGAGGGTAAAATCCACCCTGAAAAGTGAATAGGAATGCAAACTCTTTTTTATAAAGAATCAACTTAAAAGAAACATTCTAAACCTTTGTCTTCAAGGTCATTGGTTTTGGAAGTATTTAAAATGCAGGAAAGTGGGTCATAAAATGCACATGGTTCCAGGAGCTGCTGCTGAGATGTAGCATTGTGAAGCAGGGTGATGTCCATGTACTGAAGACCAAAAAGGCCATTGTATACAGCTGAGAAGATGGAACATGGCTTGCACTGGAGACCCGAAGGTTTGAAGTACCAGGATTATATAGTGGGTGCCATGGAGCACTGTTTGGTCAGAATGCAAGTTTTGAAAATCCAGAGACTTTCATCACTGGTTATGGATATTAATCTTGAACTGCAGGTGTTTGATGTTTACCTGATGGTTGTTGATTATGTATTGGTCCAGTCTCTCCTGGTTATGCCTTCACTGCAATGTATATGTTCACTCTCTGCCATTATATCTTGGAAGTATGTAACTTGTTTTGATTTACAGGACTCATAGTCAATAGACAATCTCATATCTCTGATGAGACTTTGGAACAGTATTAAAGTTGGTAACACTTATGGGACAAATGCAGTTTACCTTGTGAGATGGTCATAAGCCAATGGGGGCCAGGGGTGTAGTGTGGTGGTTTGAATATATGGCTTCATAGACTCAGGCTTGAATTTTGAGTCTCCAATGGGCAGAACTGTATTGGGGAGGAGGTGTCACTGGGAATGAAGTCCAACCCTAAGGTGTGTTTGAGGGTAGAGTTGAATTCCAGCCAAAATTTATAAAGCGATCAGTTTGAGCTCTGGCTATTTATGCTTGTTGGTGTTGGGACCTGCTTACTGCAGTTGTTTGTCTCTGCTTGGATCTATGAAAGCGAGCTAACTTCTTCTGCCATTGATGGAGCTTCCTCTGGATTTTGTAAGCCTGAAATAAACCTCTTTCTCCCATAAGCTGTATCTGGTTGGATGTTTATCTCAACAATGAGGAGCTTACTGGAACAGAGAGATAGTGGCAGGACCCTCAAGAGAGAAGATTTTGAAATTAGGTAAATTCTGGATCTCTACTTTGTTACTTAGCAGCCATATCACTTTAGCCAAGATACTTAGCATCTCTGAGGCTGTGATTTCACCTAGATAACTGGATTTAAGCATCCTTGTAGTGTAAGATTTCAGTTAGTATTAAATACGATAACCTATTTAAGACACCTAACAAGGCGTGCATCACTTGGAATCCCATGGATGTATTACCCTTACAGTATGTTTCCCAGGATTCTATCCTAGGATGTACAGAACTCAAGAAACTTCCAGATGATTTGGGTTTTACTATTAACTATAAAGAGATGATAGTGATACAGGCTTTGAGAGGTGGAGCTTAGTGAAAGGAAATTATGTCATCAGAGGTATGCCCTTGAAGATGCTACCGTGATAACGACCAACTTCTTCTGCCACACACTGACTCAGTAACATAAGGTGCAGGTCAAAAGCAAAAGAACCAAGTGACCATAGAATCTCTGAAACCATAAGCCAAATCAAACCTTTTGCCCCTGTTAAGTTGATTTATCTCAACTATTTGTTAAACAGTGGAAAGCTAATCATCACAACTCCTTTCTTTAAGGCAGTGGTGTGACGGTATTCAAACAGTTTTTTGAAACAGGATCTCATCTAGTCTAGACTGACCTTGAATTCCCTATGTAACTGAGACTGACTTTGAATTCCTGATCTTCCCACCTGCAGCTCCCATGTATGGTGATTACCGGTGTATAAAACTGACCTAAAGGGGGTACACTGGAGATTTTTGGAAAAGAATTTTGATGCCTGAGTGGCTGTTCAGTTTTTAATTTAGATGGTTGATTGTGTTGAAGTATGGCTAGATAGTTCAGTTGTGTTTGAGTGTGGTGGTACCTACAGATTATCTAAGTGGAAGACTGAGGATGTAGCTTAGTTGGTAGGGAGAGTCTTATCTAGCATTTACTGGGTTCCATCCCTAGCACTCCAATCATCCAAGTAGAGATTCTCAGAGTTAATGATAAAAATTGAACAAGGGCTGAGGAAACAGCATGGGGTGGTGATAAACAGTGGGCTCTCTCAGTGATAGTGGTGAGGGATGTACTCTGCCAGGGTTGGGATGGAGCATATATGTAAACGGACTAGTGATTATCTCCACGTCAACATTAAATTGTAAAGTTTTTGAGGAATACAAAGAAGGAAAGGGGAATTAAAAAGAAATGCACAGAAAGAGTACCAAGAAAATATTATCTGAGAAATATACTAAACAGAGACTGCCAAGTACCACAATAAAACCATGTAAGACTGAAATACTTCAGAGCAGAAATCTTGTCTGGGCAATGGTGGGCACTTTGCCTATAATGGTTGATTGGATGATATTGATTTTGGAAAAACATGAACATCTTTAGTTGTTTTTTTTTCTCTTACCTGAAACATCTGATAATACCACAAAGACAGAAACTGGTTGTTTATTACTCTTTGAGCAGAGGAATATGTCTAAAAACTCTGTTCTCTAGAATTATTTTATATAAACAGTTGACATCAGGGTAATCTAAAACTATTTAGTTATGCCTTTATTCTTTAAAATATTTATTTATATATTTCTGTATTTGTGCAGGAAATTGAGTCCAGGGCCATGCACATGGTAAGCATATGTCCTATCAGCGAGCCATGCCTCCAACTCCCTAACAGAAAATTTAATATAAAAGAATAAAGGTATAACTGACCATTTTCTTATTAGTAATTAGAGGTGACTCCAGTGTGAGGAGATGCTGTTTGCTAACGAAAACCTTTTATTATGATTCTCCAGAGTACATAGCCTTTCCTAGATTACTCCAGCTTGACACGTGATAAGTGAGTGGGAGTGGTCAATCTCCTACTAGCAAGTGTCACCACAACTGCCAGCTCTCTTTCCCCTTTGAAAGTTCACGAGCCCAACCTCCTCAGCCCACAATTCCTCTGCATTTAGCATTTTCAAACTCTCAAAAGAATAGCTCATAAATCTCTGCTTACAACACTGCAAGACTCTTGCAGTTCAAAGTGCCCAATCCTTCCGTATTCTTCATCCAAACATGTTCCAAAAAACAAAACCACATGATCAGATTAAACTCAGCAATGACCCCACTTCTTGGTAGCAATTTTCTTTTGTGGTTACCTTCTCATTGCTTCTCATTCATTGGGACTGAACACCCAACCAGAAGCCACTTATCAGAGGAAAGTTCATGCTTAGTTTCCAAGGGAAGCTTTCTTATGGAGACAAAGCTAGCTCATTCATTATAACTCCAGGTGACACACTTCCTCCAGCAGGGCTCCACCTCCTAAAGACTCTACCAGGTGGGGACTAATCAGAAAGCTCAAACACAAATATCTGAAGCTATGGGAACATTTACATTCAAACTGCCACAGTGTGTGTGTGTGTGTGTGTGTGTGTGTGTGTGTGTATTTATATGTGTGAATATGGGCATATGTGTAGAGGTAGGAGGACAACTTTTGGATTCCATTCTCATTTTTCATGCCATTTGAGTCTGAATATCATGTCATTCACCAGTGCTGCTTCACCAGGCTGGCTGACCCTGATCTTCCAATGTCCTCCTCCCTCCCGCTCCCCTTCTGTCCTGTAGGTGTGGATGATAAAGCCAGCAATAACACCTGACTTTTTTGTGTGGAGGGTTCTGGGGCTTTGAAATTGAGCACTCATGCTTATACACCAAGCACTTTATTGAGACGTCTACTCAGCCCATTGTACAATTTTGTGGAACATCCAGACTCAAAGTCCTTATCTACAGGGTCAGCCCACAACCCCTCACTTTGACCTTAGCTTTACTTTCACAGCAGGTTGTGTAAAGGGAGTTCGTTCAAAGCCTTGAACAGACTGGAAATGATCAACCCAAACTTGTGCTTGTGTTCTGGAGGACTGAGGAGGACTTTCTAGAGGTGCAGGACATTGTGAAGCTTTATGATCAGTAACCATTGTGTCAGTACCAAATGTGTGCTCCATAAACTCACTCATCTTGCTTTAAGGAAGAGTAATTGAAGTCACTTTTACTTAGCATGCAAATCAGCTGTGCAATTGAAAGGCAGCGCCACCTTCCATCATTGTAATGAAGCCGTCTTGCTTTTCACTCACCTAATCTCACAATCTCTCAATTTATTCTCATATCTTGGGTTTGGACTTGAGCTTTTTATATTTTAAGGACTGCTTATTTGCCTGAAATAGTGCTGAGGGCTGCCCCTTCCAAGGCAGTTACACCAAATTGTTTTCTTCTTAAAGGTCGAGTAAAGCTGCGATGGGTCTTGTTTCATCTCTCTCAAAATTTCAGTTTTGATTTGATGCATTTGGTGAAGATAAAGGTTTTAATGCAGCTCTGCCTCTGCAGGGAGGTGCATTCCCTTTGTTGAAAATATAATGATTTCCGGGATCCTGCCTGGAGCACACTGCATTTGTCAACTCTATTTCTTCTTTCCTCAAGTCATCCATGGCATCCTTCTTACCTGATGTAATCATTCTCTGGCCATCTGGGCAACCTCTGATCCTAGATATTCAGCTCATTAAAATAGCGCAAGACTAGAGAGTAAAAACCTGGTAAAAATGTAAATTTCTTTCCACTATTGCACTGGGAGCAAAAAGAAGCAATTTTAATGCGCTTTTCTGCTGAGTAAGGATTTTGGAGTTTATAGGCTTATGGAGAATTCTGAATGGGGCCAGCGGTTGCAGCACACCTAAGGAATTCAAGGAGAGCTGCAGGCCTTGCTGGGGAGGAGGACTGCAGGGGACTCTTATGTTCTCTTTATTATCAAAATAGCCCCTGGTAAGTAGCAGAGCTTGTTTGCTCTGTAAGAAAGGGGAGCAGGGTGGCTGGTGCTCACCTCTAGCTCCAGCCCCAGAAGGCTTCCTGTGGGTACACTGAGGGAGACAATCAACAGCTCCCCTTGGAAGCCACTTACTTAAAGGGAGGGCAGTGAAGGTACTTGAGAAAATAGAGTGTAACCTTTGTGGCCTTTGTATTTCCATGGAGTAATGCCTGTTAATATCACTAGCAGCCAATTAAAGGTTTCTTCTCTCTTTCCTCTTTTTCAGTTTCCTCTTTCTGGCTAAAAAAAAAAAAACTAAACAACAGATAAAGCTGTGCATTTTAGCCCCAAAATATTTCTGTTAATTAGTCATGATAACAATATACTATGGTGTTACTTTTTCTTCACAAATAAGTATTAATCATTACTAAATGTGAGGCATGGGTGAGAGTATTGTTCAGTGGGAAAGGGTGAGGAGGGAAAAGAAGAGAGGAGAGAGCGAGGAAGAGAAAGAGAGAGAGACACTCAGACCATGGAGTTTAGATTCTATAAAGGAAAGAAAAACAAGCCAATAATCTAGAGAGGTGGACAGAAGGACAGATGCATGCATGAATGAGAGATGAGTGTTTGAGAGTATGAAAAGGCTGGTGGAATCTGTGAATCAAGCACAGGGTTGTGTGGGTTCTTAGTCATGTTAATAAAAGAATTCAGAAGAAGGCTCAGTAGAAAGCGCAAGGACGATTTTATTAGTGTTTGAAAGAAAAAAACAAGGTAGGCAAGCTGTAAATCTGGCAACTACTGGGAGAAGAGAGGCAGCGAATAAGAAGAGAAGGTTGTGCCTTTTAAGCGAGTATCAGAAAGCAGGCAGGTGCATAGCCAGCAGAAGGGGTCTTCAGAAAACAGCGAGAAAACCCAGAGTGCCAGGGCAAACATGCTGAGGTTTTTGGCAGGTATCCACAGAAAAGACGGAAGAGAAAGCTGTGCTTTTTGAGTTAGAACTCAGCAATGCGACAGGCTTGGCAGTGAGGATCTGTGACAGGTGCATTGAGGAAGGGCTTCTGTGGGTTTCAGCACATCATCTCATTAAGGGGATGACTGTCCCCCAGCTACTTAGCATGTCTTAAGGTGAAAGGTGTTCTTTTGGCCAGGTGATTGACAGGCTCATTAGCATCAACTCTTAAAGGAGGAAACCATAATCTTATGTCTTAGGTAGCTTCAAATGTCATTTCTCCAACCAGGACCAGAGGTAAAACTCAAATTCTATATTCCTTTGATCCAGAGGAAGTAGTTTTCCCTCAACAAATTGTAACGGGGAAATTGGGATTCTGGGGTGTTTCCTGGAACCCCAAGCCCTGTGGTCATATGTGCAAACTAACCAAAGAATTCACAATTCCAGATTCAAGAGAATGATCTTCAAAATACCATATTTCATTCAGATTTTACAAAGGAGTGGGGAAAGGGGAAGGCTGGGAGGTAAAGGGAGATAAAGTGGGGAGAAGAGAAGTACACCACGTGGAGCCCAAAAGCCCATGTGGGCCACGTGTAGCTCAGGAGTCCAAGTGACAAGATAGGGATCTAGGGTAAAAAGCCTGGAAACAAAAGAGAAAAGAAAGTTCTAGGAGCTTCTGCCAAGTGGGGAGCTGGAGGAGATAAAGAACCCATGTGGAGAGTAAGGGCTAGGGGGCCCTCCCGCTGGGTCCAGTGGAGGGAAAAACTTACTCACAGCTGGAAGTTCCCAAGTGGTCAGAGAGCCTACCCTCCCCTGGCCAAGGTACTTATAACCTTATAGTGGTGAGCCATCTTTTGGCCCAGGTGAACCAGGGACAGCTGGTTGGTTAGGACTAGGGGCTGTCTCAGGAAGATTAGCTCTGGCACCACATTAGGGGTGGGGGGATGGTGCTGAACTTGACCAACCACAATACTTAAATCCTATGAAAGATCTTCCCAGGAGGGGCCCTGACTGCGGAAAAACTGTTCTAGATAAGAGATAAGAAATCAAATAATCTTTGATTTCTAGCAAGTGCAAACTTTCCTGTCCTTTTTACCTTCAGGGGTCCAGCCACCCTAATTCTACCCCCTCCCCTCAAAATCTCTGATGCCTCCACCCTCCTCCCTTTACCAGGGAAGGAGGATGTAGGTCCAAAGCTGGTCATGAGGGTGGGCCCATCCTCAATGGCCTCCAAGACTGCTAGCATCTGTCTTAACTGAGGCAGCAGGAGGGATCCCATGCTAAACCCCCCACTGTGAACTGTCTCAGCCCTCAAATTTAGTGTCTTCCCCACCATTAATTAAGCCCTTTCACACTTACTGTGACTTTTTCTGTTTAACATGCCACAACAAAGCTTGGGTGATTTCTTTTTCTTCTTTCACAATTTTACAGGTAAATTTGTGTTTAACTGAAGATTTTAGCAATCTCAACATGAGGTTATTTTCTTTCTTTATTAAGTAGTGAACTTTCACCTGTGCACTTAAAGGAAGCACCTTGATAACAGCTGATACTGGGGTTCAGTGGACACCTCTGGAGAGGTTCCAGGTTCCCTTGTCCCCTGACAAGGAATTGAGCAGAGGCACGGTCACAGTAGAAGCAGAGATAGAATTTAGAGACTCTTTACCTCCAAGGGAAAGGAAGTGGCCAGAGCAGGCGAGCTGGAGCAGAGATAAAGTTTAAAAGCTCAAACTGGCCCAGGTGTACAAATAGTTGAAACATTTTTGTGACATAAAAGTGGGATTTTTGGGTCCTTTGCATAGTGTGGGCTTTTCCATCCATGCTCTGTTACATGTGATAACAATACGGTTTTGTGTGTCACATGTCTCGGAGGATCTTAAATCTTTCCGTATTGTAATGAGCCATGGGTCACCTTAGATACTGTGGATTGCCTCTGTGCCTTGTACGGATTGAGGTGGCATGGAGATAAGTGTGTATGTGGTGGTGGGGCTGTGATATGTGTGGGAAGTTCTAGCCTTCCTCTTTGCCAACTCTTTTTCTTCATGGCTTATTTTTTAACCTATTTTTAAATTATTTTTTATTGATAATCTCCATACACATACACAACATCCATGATCATAATCCCTCCCACGGCCCTCCTTCGTTCGCTCTCCTTTATTCCCCTCTCCTGAATCCCTTCTTTCCAACTAGTCTCTGCTCTATCTTGATGTCATCATTTTCTCCTCCTGTTATGTAGCTCTTGTGTAGGTAGCGTCATGGATACCACAGACGCCACAGCTACTTTGTGTCTAAAGGACAGTATTGCCACTCTTCCCTGTCTTTAGCTCTTACCTTCTTCCTGCCACCTTGTCCACAATAAAAGAGAGGCTTCTTTAACCCAGAGTGAGAGTACCTGCCGTATCCTAATTTTTCAAGGCTTTGCACAAGAAATCCTGGGCCTCATTGTCTGCTCCATTCCCCTGCCTCAACTCGGTAGCTTCTCTTTGGCATATCTGGATTGCCAGCATTGCTACTCTTGCACTTTGGGTCATTAATCATTAAGGTACCGGTCACTTGGAACACAAGCACCGTGGAGCCTCTGTCATCTAGTCCCTGGGCTAGTTGCATGGCTGCGTGAGCAAGTCGTGAGCTCGCGCAGCAGGGGTTGCTGGGCAGAAGGGCGATTCATGGCTTGCCTGGGCCACAGTGGGATGTCATAGGTTTCATCCTGCTACTCAGGATAGCATATAGTTTAAAATTTATGAAGTGACATTTTCAGAGCACACTTGAGTGGACCTGTAGATAGTGAAACCATCTATGGTATAAGGATGGGGGAAGCTCCTATACACAGCTTCTCTCAGAGTTGGTGAGCATTGGGACCAAGACACAAAGAAGATGGATGCTGGAGTAAGAAGGAAGAGGAACAAGGAGAAGGGGTAGAGGCGCCCATGGGAAGAGTGGCAGCAGAGTGTGTGGCCAGGGCAGAGTGAACCAACATCCATGCACCTGACAAGGGATCATCTATGCTGAGCACATGTGGCATAATGCCATCAAGGCTGACTCTGCCTAAAGTGATCACTTATCCCAGCCCTACTCATGAATGTTTAAACACTTCTTGAGGTAACCTAGTGACTCTGGGAGTCTTCTAGATGACTAGGTTACTCAGCCTTCTAATGCTATGACAAAATACCCAAGATACACAGCTTAATGGAAGATAGTCAGGTATGGTGGCCCATGCTCACAATCCCAGCACTCGGGAGGCTGAAGCAGAAGGATTCTCATGAATTCCAGGTCATCCTGAGCTATGTAGTGAAGCCTTGTTGGTTGAACTTTCAGCACTGGCCTCTCACTGCAGCTGGGAAGGCAAGAGAGACAGACAGAAATAGGGACATCCTGGTCACAATGCCCCCTTTTAGGGAATGTCCCCAGTAACCTTATTTATTTCTACCTGTTAAAAGTTTCAGCATCTCCCAATCATATCACAGGCTGGGGGCCAAGCCTTCAACACACTGGCCTTTGGAGAACATTTTAGATCAAAAAGTACAGCAGCAGACCTTTTGATCTTTGTGACACAGACATTTGTCATGATAACATCTCTGTCTGTGCCCCCCCACACACACATGCAATCAGAACTGTCACTTTGCATCTCACAGGCAATCTCACTGACACTGTGGTGGGAGAATGTCCTTCTGCATGCCAAATGTGCAAGATCTTATACTTAAAAGAGAACCTCTAGATGGTTGATTATGGAATGTTTTATTCTACTCTAAGTAGTTTGCAAATTAATCAGTTTAAACATCTCTGATGAGGGAATTAAGTAATGATTCTCAGCTTAGCTGTACTGTTCCTTAGACTCACCAGAGGAGTTTTAAGAAGCCCTGCTGCTCAGCCCCCAACCCCAAAGCAATTAAGTCCCACCTTCTGCAGCCAGGTTCAGCATTTTATTCTGAGTTCCCCAGAAGGTTCCACCAGGCTTCCAGGGATGAAAACCCCTGTCTAGGGCTAGAGAGATGCCTTAAGTGGTTAAGGCTCTTGCCTGCAAAGCCTAAGGACCCATGTTCAACTCCCCAGATCCCACATAAGCCAGATGCACAAGGTGATACATGCACAAGGTCGCACATGCATGCAAAGTGGCTCACACGTCTGGAGTTCAATTGCAGTGTGACTAGAGGCCCTGGCATGTCTCTCTCTCTCTATCATAAAGGTGTGTGTCATTATGCCTAGCAAAAAAAAAAAAAAAAAAAAAAAAAAAAAAAAACACACACACAAAAACTGTCCATGTGCCTGCACTGAAGCTGCTCATCATGCCTCACAGGCTGGTGCCAAGCAGAGTTAACTTTTATCTAATCATATGTTGGCCTCGGCCTCAGCATTGCCATGTCTTCCATGGTCATATCTTCACACTTTCCGTCCCATCTCCTCATCCTAGCTTCATTCATGGCTGGTTCTCAGGCTCCAGGCCCAGAACCAGAGCTGGTGTATGACCAAGCTTCACCCGTGTGCGGCATCCTTCCCAGGTGCGCGTGCTGGGGATGAAGATGTGGAGCTCTGAAAGAGGGCCGTGGTCTTCTGCACCCCACTTCCATGGCCTTGCTCGGTGCCTCCACTGCTTTTGTTTCTTCAGTCTACTGTGATGCTTCTGTTTTCATTAGGAGCCCCATGTGTGTGCAGATTTAAAGTGTAGAGGACAAAGTGTCCCCAAGTTACACTCAAGAGCCCACTGTGCAACATAGGGCCCCCATTTTACCCACTTACATTGGGAAAAAATTGTTAAGCTTTCATATTTGCCTTTCGAGTAAACATCCATACATGTCAGTGTGCGTGAACATACATGTAATCCATCTATCTATCTATCTATCTATCTATTATCTATCTATCATCTATCTATTTTCATATGCCCTTATATATATGTATGTGTGTGTGTGTTTATGTTTATGTATCAATGTACATTTATATAATCATAAATATAATAACTCTGGAAGTCAGCTGGCCTTTCTGCAGAAAGACTTATTTTATGTCCTGGGATTGTTTATTTTTAAGTGGGGTGAGGAATATTAAAATAATGTTATATTGATAACATTATAACATTATCATTGAAGTCTGGGGATTTTTGTTCCCCTGCAAAATGAAAAAATGGACAAGTTGGTGTTATCCAAGATTATTTTACTTGTTTATAATTTTGACATCTTGGAGGATTTAGTTTAGGGCTGCTGTATCCAGGAGGTTTGTTAGGACTGTTCTTGCCCCTCTGTGGTTTGTAGTGCCAGCCTCTCAGTGATGTCCACAGGCCTCAGCTTAGTAAGGTAGGATTACACACCTCTATACCCATTTCTAAGGACATACCAAAACCAAAACCTGGTGGGGATTCACCTTTCTTCTTTCTCTTTCTTTCTTTCTTTCTTTCTTTCTTTCTTTCTTTCTTTCTTTCTTTCTTTCTTTCCTTCTTCCTTTCTTTTTAAAGCAAGCCCAACACACTGGCTTTTTTTAATGATAGAGAAAGAGCAACAGTGAAAGAAAGAGAGAGAGAGAGAGAGAGTTGGCACACCAGGGCCTCCAACCACTGTAATCGAGCTCTAGACATGTGTGTCACTTTGTGTGCATGTGTGACCTTGTGCATGCCTCACCTTGTGCAACTGGCTTACATGGGATCTGGGGAGTCAAACCTGGGTCCTTAGGCTTCACAGGCAAGTGCCTTAACTGCTAAGCCATCTGTCCGGCCCCACTTTTCTTTTTTTTTAATATTTATTTAGTGTGCGTGTACATGCATGCATGTGTTTGTTTTTCTGAGTGTGGGTGTGCATGTGCCACAGCATGTGTGTGGAGCTCATCAAACATCTTTTGGGTCAGTCCTCACTTTCCATCTTGCTCGAGTCAAGGCTTCTCATTATTCAGCTCCCCGCTTTCGAGCATCCAGGAAAGTCTCCTGCCTCTGCCTTCCTTCTTGCTTCGGCACACTGGGATTTCAGGAGCCCGTCACAGCTCTGGCTTTTATGTGGATCTGGAGATCTGAACTGAGGTTCTCAGAGTTGTGCTGCAAAGTGCTTTAGCCACCGAATGGTCTCTCCAGCCCTGGGGAATTCACTTTGTAGTCTCTATTTCCTTGGTGCTAAAGGAACATTATGTTTCTGTATTCTTTGCCTTTTCTTTTCTTTTCTTCTCTTGATACCCAATTTCCTCTTTTTCTGATTAAAGGCGACATCCAACAATTATAAAATAATTAGACCCTGAACGTATAGCTCAGTGATCAAGTGTGTGCTTACTATGGTTGGCCAATCCCCAGGTTGTGCATGTGTGTTTCCTTAGTGTAGTTAACATTTATTTTTGGCAGGATTCCCATAATCCTATTTGAGAACTTACAAGGCACTAAATAGTTCCATGTAAACCAAAATGTAAAATAGAACATCATGGGACCTCACAGAATGTGGGGCTGGCTGCCGAGGAGGGAGGTCTTCTGCTCTCCCTGCATTTGCCTGGGAATTGGCACAAGGGTGGTCAGGTCCTGACAGCGCCCACCGCCAGTATTTAGCTGGTGTGGCAGCAGAGGTCTGATACATAGCAGAGATCCCCTGCCCCACCCCCAGGAGAAGCAGCCCAGTGGCCTCTCCAGGTACCAGCAACGTGAAAGAACACAGGCTCTGCAGACCACCATGCCCATTGCCTGTTAGTCCCCTGGGCCAGGCCTATCTGTGTATTGCCATTTCTTCCTGACTCACAGTCTCCTCCCAGCCCCAGGGCACGTCATTTTGTCCTGTGTTACTGTCACTATTACTACCTTTTTGTTTCCCTTTTTAGGGAAGCCACTTTTCCAGAGCATTCAACATCCTTATTCTAAACCTACTGCCTTCAAGTGGTAGATAAAGACACCTTTTGTTTTTGTTGTTGCTTCTGCTTCGAGACTGCTTTGAGAGTCTCATATAACCAAGTCTGGCCTGAAACTTGCTGTGTGGCAGAAGCTGGCCTTGAGCTCCTGATCCTCTAGCCTGCACTCTGAGAGCTGGGAATACAGGCATGTACCACCTTGACCAGGCAGTCAAAGTCATTGAGCAAGTGAAAGAGATTCTCACAGATCCTCCATCAAAGGGCAGTGACATCCTGGTCAGGTTGTTGAACTCTACACTCCCTCATGGAACATTTTTTAGGCACTTTTCTCAGAAATCTCATGATTGTCCTGGAATGGAGAATACAGTTTATTTTGAACATGGAACACCGCCAAGTTCTTCTTTTTCTTTTTTTAATGAGATTCTTAGCTACGGACCTATTTCTTCTTCCTTCTGACCTAGTTCATAAGATTATCACCAGAAGCAGAGCTAATGCAGAACATGGTTCTTGCTTCAAGGGATTGAAAAACTAATAGGAAACGAGTCTTAAAAACTCATCATTCTGAGACGAGACCATTGCCATTGATTTGAGCTTCTTTTTATAATTGTTATCAGATTAGAAGAAGAATAGATAACATCTTTATGGAGAAAAAGTATTTGATAAAATCTTGAATCTGTCTCATTATAGATTCACTTATAAAAAATAACCCATTGGGCTGGAGAGATGGCTTAGCAGTTAAGCACTTGCCTGTGAAGCCTAAGGACCCCAGTTCAAGGCTCGATTCCCCAGGACCCACGTTAGCCAGATGCACAAGGGGGCGCATGCGTCTGGAGTTCATTTGCAGTGGCTGGAGGCCCTGGAGTGCCCATTCTCTCTCTCTCTCTCTCTCTACCTGCCTCTTTCTCTGTCGGTCACTTTCAAATGAATAAATAAAAATAAACAAAATTTAAAAAAAAATAAAAAAATAATCCAGAGTTGATATGTTAAATAAGTTATAACTTGACCTGACCAGAAGTGGCTTCTAGAAGGAAATGGTTTACTTAATCTTATAGTTTGGGGAAGTTTCATCCTGGCAGGAAAAAAGCATTGCAGAGCGAGCAGCCAGGCAGGTATCACATCTCCACAGCAACAGGAAGGATATAGTTTGAGTACTGGGCTTGGAGTTGGGATATAGTACCCCAAAGCCCTTTTGTCCCCAGTGTCTCACTTCCTCCAGCAAGGCTTTCAATCCCACAGGCTCCCCCAACTTTCCCAAGTTGCCATCAGCTGGGGACCAAGTGTTCAAGGCACATGAGTCTATGGGGGTGAGGGGCATTGCATCAAAACCACCCACCTACCCTACCACATAGCACTGCACTGTGCCAGCTGCTTGTCTGTGCTTGAGACTGGACCTGACTGAGAGTGCTGTTTGCTGCTGCCATCCAGCAATGCTGACTATCATACTGTATATCTCTAGTCCAGGAAAAGATCAAAATTCCAAGCTGAAAATACGTCGCTTACTGAATACATATCAGTTTTGCATATCATCAAGCTGAAAGTTCAGAAGCCGAGCCATCCTAAGTCAGCAGGGGTCTGCATTTCCAAAGCAAATTTCAGTGTCTTTCTTTCCAATGCAGTTTTTGTTTTCATACTTTGGGCTTCTACTAATGAGATTAGCTTTGGTGCCTGTTTTAAATTTTGGTTTTCTCTGTAAGAAAGCTGTGGCAGCATGGAGTTTCAAGCGTACTGTATAAAAGTCTGGCTGAACAAGAGAAAAGCACCCTCACCGTGAATAGTCCGTCACCCACTGCTCTTAGAATAGTGGGCAGCCATTTGACTGCGGCACACAGCAACGCAGTAATGAAATGCATAGCTCTTCTGTGTGTTACTCGGGGTTGCATGGAATTCATAGAAACCTGGAAGCATTTTAGACGTCAGAGATAATTCAGTGTTTTCACTTTTTACAACTTACTTAAGACCAAAGCTTTGCTTTTAAAATATAGCACTGGGGACTGGAGAGATGGTTCAGCAGTTAAAGATGCTGACTTGCAAGCCTGCCATCCCAAGTTCCATTCCCCACCACCCCTATAAAGCTGGATGCAAGTAGCACATGAGTCTGTAATCCCAACACACCTATGGCAGTGGGAGGCAGAGCCAGGAGGTTCTGGAAGCTGGCAGGCCAACTAGGCTGGCACACATGTAGTGGCAAAACCAAAAATGAACAAGACAGACCGAAGCATGGTAGAGTAAAGGACAGACACCCTAGGCTCATCCTTAGACCTCCATTCATGTACTGTGGCATGCGTGTAACCATACATGCACACACCACACATCCACATATACGCACACAGTAAACTATACATATAGGCTAGAAAAGCCACTGTCCCAACCAGAAAAGAAAGGAAAAAATAAAAAATAAAATTTGTCAGAGTTAAATTAATAAAACAGAAACAACTAAACAAGGGGGCAGGGAAAGGCAACCAAGAGCTAAATCTATAAATAGAAAACACAACAGTTTAAGAGACACATAACAAGTACAATCAAGGTGTTATGCATGTGCTTTCAGCAAAGCAAGTTAACACATGATTAGAATTTCAAACAGGAGATTGTGTTTCAGCCATACATACTTGGGGCAAGAGATTTTTGATTGAGAAATAGAAAAGAACAGTTCAGGCCACAGAGAAGAAAATCAGGAGACTTAAGCAACTTGAACTATTTAGAACTAACTGCGTATGTGAAGCAGAATTATGCATCTCGGTTAGGGAAGACATACCCAGAAAAGTCCTTAGGAGATACAACTTTCCCACAGGGCTGCCTTGGCAAAGGTCACCCTCTGCTCAGGGATAGTCTGCGAAGACAACCAGGCAAAAGTGGCTGTTTTGTTTTGTTGTTTTGCTTTTCTTCAGGGCCCAAGTTTACATTAAAGATCACAAGATAGTCAGAAATGGGAAAATGCAGCTTATTAAAAGGAACAAAATGAATTTCCAGAAATTATCCTGCAAGAAACATAGACATGAGACTGACTAGACACAAATTTTGAAAACACTCTCTTAAATATGCTCAAAGAGCTAAAAGAAATAGGAAAATATACATGAACAAAATAAGAATATCAATAAAGTGAAGGGAATGATAAAAGAACCAAAGAGAAACTTTATCACTGAAAATATAGTAAATGATTTGAAAATTCATATGAATGCTGCAATAGGCAGAAGAGAGGGCCAGTGTACTTGAAGACAGGTCACTGAAAACTGCTGATCCTGAGGAATGGAAAGAAAACAGAGTAGAGAAAAGTGAAGATAGTCTTGGGGACTTGTGGGATCTCATCACGTGACCTTCTCGTTCTGGGAGTTCTAAAAGGAGGAGCGAGGATAGACTTTTGGAAGAATCAATGGTGACAAGTGTCCCAGATTTGAGAAGAATGCATGGATGTGCAATGTAAGCTTAAAGAACAACAAATAAGAAAAATACAAAAAGATATACACAACATATATGTTTTCAAACTAAAACAAAAGAACAGGAAAATAGAAAACATTTTAAAAATAATGTCATCTAATTAAAGGACCCTTAATAAGATTAACTGTCTTTTTTTTTTCCTCAGAAAGAATTACATAATTTTCCTGGATCCAGAGGATAAAAATGGTGGACCTAAAGATGGTAGCCATTAGCCCAAAGCCTTATGCTCTCCCCTGCCCCCAGAAAGGGTCTTACTCTAGCCCAGGCTGACTTGGAACTCATTCTGTAGTTCCAGGCTGGCCTCCAGCTCAGTGATCCTCCTACCTCTGCCTCCTGGCTAGCCTATGCTTTTAACCAGTGCTTCTCCAGTGCTGGACCCTGGGCCAGCAGTATCAGAATTGGAAACTGAGGGCATGAGGCACCACAGTCTGTCTTTTAATGTTATTTATTTTTATTTTTTTATTTTTTGAGAGAGAGAGAGACAGAGGATAGAGTGTTCATGCCAGGGCCTCAGACACTCCAGACACTTGTGCCATCTAGTGGGCATGTGCGACCTTGCATTTGCCTTACCTTTATGCATCTGGCTAACATGGGATCTGGAAAGTCAAACCTGGGTCCTTAGGCTTTGCAGGTAAATGCCTTAACTGCTAAGCCATCTCTCCAGCCACACAATCTTTCTTTTAATAATACCTCTAAGATGTTTGAACCTCTTCACCATTAAAATAAAGGAAAATCCCATTTTAAAGTGCTTTGGGCTGTTTACACATCCTTTTTAATGTATAGCTAGCTGTCTTAGAGCATAATCATTTTAGAGTCTGCGATTCTAAAAATTGAAACAAAAAAAACACATACAAAATTTAAAAAACATAGCCAGGATGGAAAGATGGCTTAGAGGTTAAGTGCTTGCCTGTGAAGCCTAAGGACCCTGGTTCAAGGCTCAATTCCCCAGTATCCACATAAGCCAGATACACAAGATAGTGCATGCATCTGGAGTTTGTTTGCAGTGGCTGGAGGCCCTGATGCACCCATTCTCCCTCTGTCTGTCTGTCACTCACAAATGAATAAAAATAAACAAAAAATATTTTTTTAAACAGCCTGGTATGATGGTACATGCCTTTAATCTTAGTATTCAGGAGACTAAGGTAGGATAATCACTATGAGTTCGAGGCCAGCCCAGGCCACAAAGTGAGTTCTAGGTCAGCCTGAGTTAGAATGAGATCCTGCTTTAATAAAAAAAACACCCCCCCCCCAGTAATAATTTGTGGTGGTAACTCTAACAATTGGCTGCCTAGGTGACTCTTCCTTATTTTAAATTATTTATAAGCAGAGAGAGAATATGCAAATGGGGCACACCAGGGTCTCTTGCCACTGAGAATAAACTCCAGATGCATGCTCCACTTTGCGCATCTGGTTTTATGTGGGTACTGGTGAATCAGACCTGGGCTATCAGGCTTTGCAAGCAAGTGCCTTTAACGACTGAGCCGTATCTCCATCCTTCTAAGTGAACATTCTTGTTTCTTTGTAAAGATATGAATGTGTTCAATATTTGTATGTCTTCAGAGAGTTCACAGAGGGGGATTTGTTGACAAAGTACACACGGTCAACACACAGGCCCCAAGAGTCTACATAAATGACTATGGGCTGGTGATTAAGTGATTAAGGATTGGAAGCCTGAATTCAAACCAGACCCATTGCAACCAGAAGCTGACCCTGTTACTTTGAAACCAGTGAGTTTTCTCTTTGCCTCACTCTCTTCTTTGATAAATGGGGGCAGAAGTGGCCAATCATCCCATCTCTTGTATCGCTGTCCATTAGTGGGGACTGTATCAGGAGCATAGGATCGCTGTTATTTCCTTGATCTTAATGTTATAACTACACACTCCTCCTCACATTCCTCTCTGTCCACTTGCCTCTCCCTGTTCTGAGGCATAAAAAAATGGGTTTTCTGGTCACATACAAGTCAATAAAAGGAGCCACAGCATGGTGGCACACATCTTGAATCCCAGCACTTGGGAGCCAGAGGTAGGAAGATGGCTGTGAGTTTGAGGCCACCCTGGGGCTACATAGTGAATTCCAGGTCAGCCTTGGGCTAGAGCAAGACCCTACCTCAAAAAAAAACAACAACAACAACAACAACAAAAAGTCAAAAAAGGGAACTTTTGCTCCTGTCTTCCAGTGGAGATTCAAGCATTAATATTTATATTATAGAAGAGTCTGAAAAACAGATGTAATATTTTTAAGGACATTGTTTTATCCTCTAAGTTCAGGGAGAACTTAGTTCTGACCAGTGTGCAGGAGAAGAGAGCCACAAGCATCTCACTGGTGTCTCGGACGACAGCGCAGCAAACAGCAGGAGTGGCTGTGTCTGCTCACAGCCTGCAGATGGGAGCGTAAGACAGGTGTGCGAACCGCGGGCTGTCCAGGCCACAGGGCGTGTTGAGGGAACATGAGAATAGGTTTAGATGCTGCTTGGGATGGAGTCTCAGATTCTGATGTCTTGGTCCAATTATTGTTGCTGCCACACAAGAAGAGTTTAGAGCCCACACTGAGGGCGATGTAGCTGCCCCTGAGCCTTGCCTGGCACGCATTTTGTCTGCTGTTTTGTTTTGTTTGAGACAGGGTTTCACACTGCTGCCCAGGCTGGCCTCAGACTTGAGTTCATCCTCCTGCTTCAGCCTCCCAAGTATGTGGGACTGCAGTTGTGAGCTACCATGCCTGGTTCAGGCTTCGCTTTGCCTTTTATGATGGCAAAGTGTTCTCAGTGACTGTTCTAGATAAAATATGTTTCTATGCTCTACAAACACATATATGTGTGTACATATTATTCATTCAAATCTGTCAGGAACTTGCTTGAAATATCCATATAAAGACTAATAAAGCCTTGGAAATTTCCATCTTCATTCTGAAAATTGATCAGGAATAACTGATTAAATTCTAATTAGGGAATCATGGGAGGGGAAGACACACAGGGGTCATATCCTGTAATAACACTTGAGTGGCAGAAAAATAATCTAAGGGGTTCTATAGCCTCTTACTCCTTTATGTGCCCTTTACCCTTGGGTGAAATTCCTTTGCTAAGTGTTGTCCTCCACCTGGATGGGAAAGCCAGATTTCCCATCAGCTTTTTAAATTCCTTTTATGTATTTTGCCTTAGGCTATTCTCTCATCTCTCCCCTTCCCTTTTCTCTCTTTGCCAAACTCCTCTAAATCACAAGGTACACAGGACATTGGTGGTCAGGGTAGAGTAAGAGGGAATTAGAACAATTCTTTATTTTCTAACATTTGATTAAGATAGCACTATTTCCCTGTAGGATAAAGATTAAAGAGTGTATTAAAGAGTGCCTAAATATTTTAAAATGACTAACTGGGCAAATGACTCCCAGCAGTAATAGTTTGAAAAGGTTAAGCTATTTACAGTTAAATGTTTTTAAGCCAGGCATGCATGCTGGTGCACATCTGTCATCCAAGTATCTAGGACCCTGAGGTGGGAGTTTGAAATCAGCCTCGGCTACATAGTAAGACTCTATCTCAAAAAGACCAAAAAAAAAAAAAAAAAACCCTAATAATAATAATAATAATAATGGTTTTCTTTTCATTTAACATTTTAATCTAGAAACCTATGTTCATATTTTCTATTGTTACATTATTAAGAGCAAATTATTCCATATATTTTATATAACAACCATATGTACTTATGTGTAGTCACAATGTGATCTACATGTGATACCTTGATTTGTCCATCATTTTAATAAGTTCAATTTTATGAACTTAAAACCAAATATTTCTCCATTATGTTCAGCATTATTTAGATTTTTATATTGCACAAAAGAGAACTCCAAGAGTGTCTTTTATGCCTTCATTATCTAATAGGTGATTACAATTGCTTTCAAAGAACTAGTTTGAGCAAGAGACGGATTCTAGCCTGGAATCAAATTCCTGTGACTTATAGTTCAGCATTCCTCTACAAATCCCTAATATCTCCTTTGCAGATTCTAATTTTGTCTTATGAATTTTTAAATTTCCAAGATGAGAGAATTGCAAGATTGAAGTTTTTTGTAGCCTTGTTGTAATGAGAGCAAATATAAATTAGAAGGTGATTGGAAGTAAATGAGGAGCCTAAATTTATACCTTCTAGGATGCTACTTAAATTAAAAAGTTAATTATAATGTGAATATGAATGAAAGGTTTATTGCTCATTATTTAAAATATTTACATATTTATTGGAAACTTCATAGAAAGCCCATGAATGTTAATTTTTCTTGTGTCTATAGTACCTAATAACTATCATATTGTATAATAGGGTTCATAAGTTTTAAAGTGCATTGAAATCCATTGAGACATTAAGTAGAAAAATTATACTCATTGGAGCACTGAACAGTCTATTGAAGGATTGATAACAGCTGTTGAAGAAAATTGCAGCTAAAATTAGCTAATTAATGTGGTACTTGCAGGATTAAAAATTCATCAATATAGTAATGGAGTATAGACAATTATTGATAGAGGTAATAAACATGTTTTATTACATAGCAAAGGAAAACAAAGGACAGGCTGGCATAGACGTTCACTGTGTTCATGCCATACTGTTGTCCTTATTCAATCCCAACCAGGGCTGGTTCTGCATATTTTAACATGATCATATGCACACAAACAACAAACTTTAAAGGCTGAGTTATAAAACAGGGTAGATTTTGGTGTTAGACAGAACAAGATTTGACTACTGGTTCTGCTACTAACTTGAGGCTTTGGTCCAATTCCATTACACTATTACCTAGGCCCTGCTGTCTTCATCTTGGTAATTGAAAACTGAACATCATATGATCCAGTGATCCCACTGCTGCACACATTCAGAGGAGATGGAATCAGCATCAGTAGTTTATTTTGTTTATCTTTTGTTTGTTTTAGCAATATTCGCAATAGCCAAGAAATGGAAACAACATAAGTATCCATCAGCTGATGCATGGATAATAAAAATGTGGTAGCATACATCACAGCATACTCTTCAGTCAGAGAAAGAATGGAATCCTATCGTTTGCAACAACATGGATATAACTGGAGATCATTTTGTGAGGTGAAGCAAGCCAGGCACAGACAGACGAGTATCACCTGATCTCATTCATATATGTAATCTACAGAGGTTAACTTCATAGGAATGGAGAGCAGGGGAAGTAAGGAATGGAGTGCTGAGAAAGCTGATCTAGTACTAAATTACAGTGAAGCAGGAGTAGGAAGTTGTAGCGCTGATGTACAGTAGGGTCACTGTGGTGAATACTTATCTACTGTATTTTTCACGAGGCTGGAAGAAAAATTTTAAATCTAAGCTGGGCTGTGGTGGTGCACGCCTTTAATCCCAGCAATCAGGGAGGTATTGGTAGGAGAATTGCCATGAGTTCAAGGCCACCCTGAGACTACATAGATAATTCCAGGACAGCCTGAGCTGGAGTGAAACGCTACCTCAAAAAAAAAAAAAAAATTAAATGTATTTGCCACAAAGAAAAGACAAATATTTAAGGAGATAATGTGTAGTCTGATTTAAGCATAACACTATTTATACATGCACCAAAACCACCTGGTACCCTATTAATATGTACAGTTTTTATGTTCTAATGTATCCATTAAAGAGAAAGGAAAATGTTTCACAAAGTAATGTGCTAATGAAGCCGGCCCATGCACAAACTCAAGCGGAGACCATCCTCATCATTGTCGTTTTGCTGGTTAAAAGCATACAGCTCTGTGGGCACTCGTGTGCTTTCTGCATGTGCTTTCTAATGAGCAGGATTCTGCTCATTTGCCCTCTCCTGAGTCGAGAGGTGGCATCCACTGACACATTCCCACCAGTCATGCAGACCAGAGGCTGCTAAACTCGAGCACAGAAGGATCCAACTTAATATTCTGAAACTAGACCAGCAGTACCTGGAGGCTTCTCTTCCAGTACCTTTCAAATCTCTCACCAGAAACAAACAAGCCTTGGAATGAAGCTTTGAACTATAAACTGTTAATTAGACAAGAGCAAATGGCAGCTCAGCTCAAGACGCACAGCTCTGAGAGCCTTTGATCTGTCCTCTGGGAAGCTTCATGAAATTTCTCTATCAAAAATTAATGGAAAATGCCACTTCCTGAAAAGGGAGCTGGCATGTTGATGTCATATTCAGGGTTTCTTGGGATGAGCTACGATTTACCTGAATTTCCTGCTTTGAGTCTGGACCTAAAAGAAATGTTTGTGCAGTGGTTGGGGGGAGGGCTCCATGGGCCAGAGTGCATGCTGCTCAAGCTGGAGTACCTGACTTTGATGCCCACGTGCGACTCCACATAGAACCCCAGAGGCCGTGGTAGGCTTCTGCAATCCCTGTGCGGGTACGCCAGGGCTCACAGGCGAGGCGGGAGGCAGAGCCAGAGTTACTTGGAAGCTTGTGATGGGTGCAGCAGAGGACAGCAGTGCATCATGGACCCAGAAAGCCTGCCTCAGATGAGGTGGGCAGGTGAGGACCCGGCCAAAAGTTGTCCTCTGACCACCACATATATACTTGCACCTGCACACACACACACACACACACACACACACACACACACACACAAATAAAATGAACAGAAATTTAGAAAACATTTAAAAATTATGTGCATAAGTATGTATATGTGTTTTCAAACATTCATGTTCCTGCCAGGCATGGTGACACCAGTTAATCCCACCTCAGGAGGCTAAGGCAGGGGGCCTGACAGTTGAAGGCCAGCCTGGACTACATAGTAAGATTCTAGCTCAAAAAACCCAAACCAAACAAACACCTACTCACTTTTTAGTGTGACATTTTTTAGTCATGAGTTTTCTGTGCGCTGCCTGATGGCAAGTCTGTTTACCTGGCAGGAGAGTGTGAATTACACTGGGCATAGCAACAGGCACCTATAGTCCCAGCTACCCAGGAGGTGTTGGCAGAAGGATCATTTGAGCCCAAGAATTCAGAGCCAACCTGGGCAGCTTAGTGAGATACTATCCCTTAATAAGTTATAAATTTGATGTGCTCATTTCTTTGTCTTAAGAGCAAAAACACTTGGTATAGGCAGGTAGGCATAGTTTATGTTTTTTAAAAAATAATACTAGCTAAAGATTATGCCTTGCTTCCAGACCATCACAGCTTGGCTTCCAACACCTGTCCGAATGAGCTGGCTGAAGCCAAGGGGTGTCTTTTAGGTATCACAGGGCATCCCTTGATCAGAGCTTAGGAGTCTGGAGCGTAGGGGCAGAGATTCAAGATCGCCTTACCTCCCTATCAAGGACCACATTTGTATTGTGGCTATGAACATCAGCTCTCAAAATATTTGTCTGGAAATGCCAAGCATTTTTAAAATCAGCTTTAAATCACTCTACATTGGACTCTGAACCCTTACTGAGGTTCCAGGAGGGTGATTTGTGGAAGTCAGTCTCAGCTCTGACTGCCCAAAGCTCTACAAAATTCTGGAACCTGGCCCAGCAGCAATCAATGGAGGCTCTTCTGGTTTCTGAATCCTACTAGAGCCCATGACATGGACTCGTGTCCCTTCAGTCCAGGCACCCACAGAGTTAGATCCCCTGGACCTAGAGTCTCGCCTCCCTGAGCCCAGCTTGTGAGAGTGTGCCATCATCTAGGCTGGCCTGGCGCATGCTGGTAGAGCCCTTTTGCTGCTTGTGAGATCCCAGGACTTCTCCCCCATCCAAGCATGGAGATTTTCACCTCTATCCCTCTGCTGCTTGGAGTCCTTCCTCTGCCCCATTCACTCAGGAACGCCCGTGCCCGTGCTATCTCTAGCAGCTAAGGATTTCAGACAGTCCAAAAGAGAAAGGGAAGTGGCTCTCTCTCCTGAGGTCTTATCTTCTTCCAGATGAATGAATAAAGGAAATGTGTAGTAATGAATTATCCTACATGCTTTGAGATACAAACACAGAACATAGATATGTTTAAGAATGTATATGCGTAGAATATTTCAGTGGCAGAAAATGTCAAATGCTGGGCCAGAGAGATAGCTCAGTGGATAAAGGCACGTGCTTGCAAAGTCTGATGGCCTGGGTTCAATGCCCTAGTACCCTCATAAAGTCAGATGAACCAAGTGGCACATGCATCTGAAATTCCTTTGAGTGGCAGGAGGCCTTGGCATGCCCACTGTCTCTCCTATTCTCTCTCTCCTTTTTCTCTGTCAAATAAATCAATAAATACTTAAGAAAAAAGAAAATAGCAAATGCTAACAATTGTTGGCCTGAGCCAGAGAATTATAGCACACAGTAGCCAGGAGTTGCTGAACCACTGCAGTATTTGAATGTATTTAACCTATATATGCAATGGTTCCTAGATATATAAAGAAGTTTTCTTCTATCTCCAAAAATAGAGTGATTGGTTTAAATCACAATTTTAAAACAATTTTATTGTTTTAAAAAGCTGTTTATTTTGGGCTGGAGAGATGGCTTAGTGGTTAAGGTATTTGCCTTCAAAGCCTAAGGACCCAGGTCCAATTCCCCAGGACCCACATAAACCAGATGCACAAGGTGGCACATGCATCTGGAGTTTGTTTGCAGCTGCTGAAGGTCCTGGTGTGCTCATTCTCTCTCTTTCTATTTTTCTCTTTTTCTCTCTCCCTCAAATAAATAAAATAAAAAGTAAATATTAAAATACTTTTAAGAGGTATTTATTTTATAGAAATACTTAATAAAGAAATTTGTTTTGGAATTATAACATCAAAATAGAAAAGAGACTAGTTGGAAAGAATAAAGGACTCAGTGGAACTGATATAAGGAAAGAAAGAAGGAAGGGCTGTGGGAGGGGCTTATGATTATAGCATAGGGTCTATATGTAGAGAGGTTGTCAATAAAAAACCTTTTTAAAAAGAAAGAAATTTGTTGTGGGCCTGGAGAGAGGCTTCAGTGGGTAAGAACACTTGCTGTGCAAGCATCAGGGCCTGAGAGATCCTGGCTGACCCTGAGTTCAGTTCCCCAGCACCCATGGGCATGTGTGGCCACAAATGCTGGAAGCAGAGGGAGGAGTATTTCTGGAACTAGCAAAAACTATAGCTGTGGGCTCAGTGAGATCCTCGGCCTCAGGGAAATAAATCAGAAAATCAATCCAGATGACACCTGACATGATCCTCTGGCCTCCATGTGCACGCGTGTCACACGGTGCAGACATCCGCACACACACATGCATGGACATACATCCACCATACCACATACACATGCACACCACACGTACTACACACGCATGCAAAATGTAATTGAGACTTCCGGCCAAGATGTAGATCCTAAGGAGAGAGCCACCCCATCATACCTCAAAAGGGCCCCGGCTGAAACTAAGAAAAATTGGAGAAACAAGCAAGGGGGCTGTTTTCCTGATGAACTAGATAGCAGCACAAGGGGGAAGGAGATCAACACAGAGAAAAATCAACTCCTACCAAATCAGAGAGCCAGAGCCTCAGAGGCCCCCAACACCTCATCACTGAAGCAGACCAAAAATGAACCCAACATGGCTCAGGGAAATTTTGCGGAAGAGGGAGCAGAAAGAATGTCAGAGCCACATGTTGGGTCATGATATGCAGAGACATTTATCTTACCCATAACTGTGGGCTAACTCCACAATGCATGACCCTTATACCTCAACAAGGAGGGGTCAAGGGGAGGGGGTAGGTCACGGATGAGCCTAATAATGGTACCAAACTGACTGTATTTGCTGAATACAAAACTAACTAATAAAGAAAAAAAAAAGTTATAAAAAATGTAATTGATTTCAACAAAACCATTTGAAGTTATTTTTTCTTAGTTGGTTTTTCAAAGGGAATAATAAAATAATGCTGGACTTTAAAACATTGGCAGTACATTCAAACTTAGCCTTAGTAGTTTAAATTCTGTGAGGTGGATAGAAATTAATTCAGTGTATTAAGAGTGGTATGCTCATGTTAGGCTACATGCTTCCTACTATAGGAGGTCTGAAAGCGAATCAATTTGTAGCATTTACTTATTCAACACAATTCAGTAATTACAAGATTGTCCCATCTCCCTTGGTGCGTCAGCTCTGGAAAACTTAAGCCACATTCGAACTGTGAAGAGGCGCATTTAGGACTATTTTAAACCTCTGGGGACGGCACATGTCCCGCCAGATGATGCTGGTCGCGCCTGGTGGCTGTGGAATACAAGCCACTAAAATTGTCTCTCAAGCTGCGTGGTGCAGTCCTCAGGGAAGGGGCCGCAGCGGCACTCACGAGGCAGGGCACAAGTGAGCCCCACTCACTCCAGCTGGGCCGCCAAGTTCACATTTCTGCTTTTTAAAAGCCATCTTTTTGATCTCAGAGTATGTGCAACTTTTCCGAACAAGACAGGCCTGTTGTCCTCAAGTTTTTTTTGTTTTTTTTTTTTCCTGTCTGTTCTTTCCCTCTGCTGCGTGGGCTTCTTGCTCTGGCCTGCTGCGCCTTCCTTGCCATGATGCAGCTCCCCAGGATGCTGTAAACACAGATAAACCCTTTCCTTCTACAAGGTGTTTTGGGTCAAGTATTTTGTCCCAGCAATGAGAAACTAATGGATATAATTGCCAACTAGTTCACAATAAGAGGCAGAAAATCAGCCAGGCGTGGTGGGGTGTGTCTTTAATTCCAGCACTTGGGAGGCAGAGGTAGGAGGATCGCCATGAGTTTGAGGCCACCCTGAGACTACATAGTGAATTCCAGGTCAGGCTGAGCTAGAGTGAGACCCTACCTCGGAAAACCAAAAAAAAAAAAAAAAAGAGAGAGAGACAGAAAATCACCAATTTGCACCATCACAATAAAAAATAATTTCAATATAGAATCATAATGGTAGGATATTAGGTTACTGAGTGCAATGTTATACAACAGGACATTTATACCACCTAAAGCTCTCTGTGTACAAATTATTACTATAGAGTGAGGAAAGCACTGCTTAAATGAAGAAACCTGACAGATACCTCCATACTCATATGGTCAAAGGTGACATCACCAAATAGTGGAACAATCTGAAAAGACACCCTGTAATGGACATCTGGCCCATGCAGTGTGTCCTAAATCTAAACAAAGTTAAATTCAGTAGCATCCAAAAAAACAATACCATCAAAGACATGACAAGTAAACCCAGGCAAGGAACATGCACTGGATTCTGTATCCTAAGATCACAACAAAATTTTTAAAAGGAGACAAAGGATATTATTAGGATAATTGAGAAAATTTAAATATTAGATAACAAGACCATATTAATGTCACATTTTCGGTGTGACATTCTTTTGGTTATTTTTTTAAATTACCTTTTGATCTAGGCATTGAGGCATGCTCTCCGGGGCATCGGACAGGAGGACTGGAAATTTCAGTGTTATCTTGGGCAACATATTGAGCTCCTGTCTCGAGAAAACTAAAAACTCACACTGACACTCAGAGTACCCTTTGCACCTAGAAACTGCAGAAGTCTCTGTTTTTACAACTTATTAGAGGAAGTATACCTTTTTTTTGAGAAAGTACAATCTTATTTCTAGATTGAAGCAAAAATTTTAATGTTCACATTAAGTTTGGAGAATAAATGCATACTATTAATACAATTCTATTTTTAAAATCTCTTAAGATAAATGGATTTTTCCTGTATCTATTCCACCCATCTCTCTGGGTTCACAGTTCAAATCATTTATTTATGCCTTATTTTAAAGTACCATAAACAAAGTCATAAGAAGATGTGAGCTGTGCTCTGTCCCTGCACACTCATCTCTCTCCTGGTGTCTGAAAGCACCATGGCCTCTGGCCAACTTCTCCTAGAGCCAGTTAAGGGGCATCCTGGGATTTGCCCAAAGGTGAATTTTAATGAGATCTGCCTACTCCTTTCTTTCTTAGCAGGGGAAGTAAGAGTATAGCAGGGGCTGTAATGGCATGTAAATTAGTTCGACAAGTATACTAATCAGATAGGGCCCCTGGAGAGTAGCCAGCTGTTGGTTGTTATAGGAAATAAAGTGATAGGTCTAAGCAATAAGTCATTTAGAAGCTGATTTCTGGGGACCCTTTCTTACAGGGTGTAGTCAGCAAAGAGAATGTCACAGAAGGAGCCAGTGAGATCTTCAGGTGACTTAAGCATCCCCAAGGGAAAAGATAAGGGGGACATTGTTCTGGGGCATGTCCCCATGAATCCATTACCGAACCAGTCAGGATTCCGGGGTCTCCAGGTTTTTAGTGATTCTCTATTTTTATTTGTACTATAAATTCATGATTAATTTTGATATATGCTAAAAGCCGAATTATACTAAAAATAAATTTTGTTCTCCTTGGCTTCCAAGGTATTTTACTCTTTCTTCTTCTCTCCAGTAATCTCTTCCCTGTCTGCTTTAGTTGTCCCATTTCTCCACCAACCAGAAATGAGTAGATATTTCCCATATTTGGCTTTGACCCAATTCTCTTGAAAATTTCTCTTCATAACCTTATCCACTGCCAAGAGTTAAATCACTAAGGAAATAAAAAAAAAAAACTCTGTGAAATAGAAGAAAATGAAATGAGATGATGTAACCCCTAAGGAGAATTTAACTCTTACACTGTGGACCCTGTGGCAATCCAGTGAAGTCGAGGAGGCTTCTGGAATAGTATCATCATATTTATAACTTAAAATGCAAAGGTGATAATGGAAGCCAATCAAGCTTAAATAAAGTTCTCATATTTATTATATGAAAATGTATCACTTTATACTCATGAAATAACAAGATCTAGTCATTACCAACTTCCAAACAGTGATGATGATTTAATAGTTGTCAACAACTTTCACCATATGAAAAGCTTTCTCCTTTTGAAGTGTGTTTCTCCTTTTCCTTCTTGTGTTTTTGAGATGGTAGCATCTATCTATCTATCTATCTATCTATCTATCTATCTATCTATCTATATGTACATATACATACATACATATATATATATATATATCCTCACACTTACAATCCTCCTGTCTCAGCTTCCTGAACATTAATTAGGATTACAGATGTGCTGGTTTATCTCTGGTCGTCAACATGACAAGATTTAGAATCACCAAGAAAACAAATCTCTAATTATGTCTTCAAGGGATTTTCTAGATTAGATTAATTGAGATGCTAGGACCCATGCTAACTATATGGCACCATCCCATGGACTGTGTTCCTAGTCCATATCAAAAGGAGGAAGGTAGCTGAGGATTCAGGATTCGTCACTCTCTACTTCCTCTCTGTTAATGTGATGATGTGACCAGCTGTCTGCTCCTGTCATGCTTTCCCTGTCACGATAGACTTCCCCTCAAAACTGTGAACTAAAATTAATTCATTCTCTTTCTAGATGCTTCCTGTCAGGTATTGTGTCCCAATGAGGAGAGGCTAACTGATATGATAGGAATGGCGCCAACACACCTGCATCTTTTATTAAATTTAAAGCATTTTTATTAGGGCTAGAGAGATGGCTCAGCAGTTAAAGGTACTTGCTTGCAAAGCCTGCTGGCATAGGTTCAATTCCCCAGTACCCATGGGAAGCCAGAGACACTAAGTGACACATGTGTATGGAGTTCCTTTGCAGTAGCAAAGGGCCCTGGTATGCCCAAGTTCTCCCTTCCTTTCTTTTGTTCTCTTTCTCTCAAATAAATAAAAATATTTGGCTCATTTTAAGAACCAGTTCCAAAGCCAAAGACAGATAGGATCACATTTCAAGCTAAGAAGTCATTTTGGTGGGCATGAAACCTTAAAAAGCACAAAAGTCAGGAGAACTGGAATCCCACATGCTTGCCTCAGTGGGAGTTCTTTAGGAAGCAGTGCTTTTTCTGTTTGTTCTAAGGTAGTGTGACATTTGTTCCTGTTTGCAGGAAGCCCCTGGATTTTTGGCATCTGTTCTCACTATTATACACACAGTGGAAGCTATTTTGCTCCATACTCATTGTTGTGTTGTCTTTTTTTCATTTTTATAACAAAACTTGAATTTTATTATTTATTTTCCAAATATATCCTAATAATACTATGAATAAAATAAAATGCCTTTTCTTAATCATACCAGTAAAAGATTTTATAAATAATTCATGAAAAAGTTACAAATAGTGTAACATCAATTAACCCATAAGTACTAAAATATAAAACATCAAAATACACACAATTAAGACATCCTTATGCATGTCTTCATACTTCTGTTACAGATGTATACATAATTAAACAATATATGATTTGTTTTAGAATTTTACATGCCATCAATGGTATGTGTCTCAGCTTTGTGCATGTGTGCATGCATTCATACATACATGTGTGTGCACATGCGTATGTGTGTGCACACATGGGTACATGTGTGTGCATGTATACATGTGTATGTGTGCTGTTTTGTTTGTGAGGGTCATCTAGATTGATTTCTGTATTGATGTAGGTTATTTCTTGTACAAACAAATGAGCTTCAATGTGACATCTTCCTACATAGTTGTAACATATGTTGATCATATTCCCTCCCCTTTTCTTCTCTTGTTCTCTTCCCCATTCTACTGGCAATCATGCTTCTCCTCCTCTGCTTCCTGCTTTTCTTCCTTATTTTGCTGTTACAGTGCTTCTTTCATTATTCTGGTATGTGTCCTCTTTAGCACATGCGCAAGGTTTAAACCAGGGGTGGTCACTTCTGCATTGCACACTTTCAACTTTGTGTAGCCAAATTGTTTTTCAGATGTGTCACCCATTGTCCTTAAATCTGCATTGCATGGTCCATCAAAGTTGGGGTGCTGGTACAATTTAACAATTGACGGTGTACCTTGCTTCTGGAACATAGCCAGCTTGTATGATTGTGGTAGATGTGATGTCACAAAATCATTTATTTTTTTCAAATGTAACTTATTTGCAGTTTTGTTGAAATTGATGGTTTCAGAGAATTAAATATAATTGTTAACATTTTGGGCACAATTAGTTTCATCTTTTGAGCAGAGTGGACACTAACTTTGTATTTTTCTGGATGAGAGATTTCAAAAATTATCCAGTTTTTGTCTCCTAAAGCTGTAGGTGGAGTATCCTCGCTTCCCTGTCTTTAGAAGTAACATAAGGTGTCCATGTTGTAAAGACAGTGCTTTGTGCTGAGAATTCAAGCAAACTGCCTTTAGGAAGTTTACAGAATGCAGTGGCCCACTGTTAGTGAATAGGTGTCTACTTTTTCTCCATTGACCCTGCCAAATAAGGTCCCATATTGTTAAAGTATAGGCTGATAATTCTTCCCACACTCACAGATGCCAGCCATGATCTTCAGAAGGCTGAAGGATTTCAGCAAGAAGACTTTGAGCAGAATCACCAGACCACCTTAGACACACAGTGTTTTGTAAACAGTGATAGTGCGTTCACTACTGGGAGTGCTTAGCCTCAGGTCCTGGACTGATGTGGGTGATGTCATCTTCTTTGAGGAAATTAAAAAAAAAAAAAAAAAAAACAACCCTAGAATCTCTAATGGTGCGCAAGCCAGAGATTCTGCTAATGTTCCCTGTTAGTTATTTCCTATTTTTATAAATGAAAGGGATGCTGAACTGTAATTTGAGATGAAAGAAAATAAAGACAAAATCAAGTTCATAGATAAGCCATAAATTCTAACCATAGCTCCAAGGTAAATGCAAATTTCCAAAGGAAACCAGGGATTGTGATTCATTTGTATTCCCCACAGAAGCTCCAAGGGGAAAGTGTGATAAAAGATTGTGGAGCAATCTGCAGCTGAACAATTATTCTATCTCTTTTATTTCTCCTACTTAGCTTATCTGGGCATCCTGAGTCTCCTCCTGCCTTTCTCAGTATGTGTTTTATACCAAAGTAAGATTAAACTAGTTCTATTTGTTTAGCATCTATTGTGTTTTGATTTGCTAGGGAGATCCTTTCTCATCTGTTGGATGGTTTTTAAATATGTGCAGTGTTTGTAGGGGAGCCTGAAACTGCTGATTGTCTCAAATCATTTAGTCCTGCTATGTCTAGCGTTTGTTAACAGATAATTGGCTTTATTTTTACATGTGGTTAGAATTACAACATCTAATCTCAGCTTCAGTCTGATGCCTTGGAAGGTTTTAGAGCAGATAAAATTTAACCTTGTCTCACCCTGATTCCGGTAGCAGTGCTTTCTCCTGAGTCTGTCTTGTCTTCCGTCCTTCATGGTCCCTTCAGAATCTTCACATCGGTTCATAGTATCTTATCAAGATGGTTTGCTCTTCATCTTCTTGGCATTGATAACCTCTCCCAATTCCCAGTATATAGCCTCTCTATAGTGTGTGTGTGTGTGTGTGTGTGTGTGTGTGTGTATTCATGTGTGAGTACAGGTGCATGTGTGGAGGTCAGAGGCCAACTTTGGTCCTCATCTTCCATCTTAAGGCAGGATCTCTTATTTGCCACAGCATATGCCAGGCTGGCTGGTGCACAAGCTCTTGGATATTCTCCTGTCTCCAGCTCCCTTCTTGCCATAGGCATGATTGGATGCATGCCAGTACATCTGGCTTTCTTTGGCTTCTGGGCCTTACTGCTTGCACACCAAGTCTTTGCCCATTGAGCCATCTCCCCAGCTCTTCCTTGTCATCTTTGGCAGAACTCATCACCATTTTCCCAGTTCACATTTTAATAAGATTCAGCACACTTTCCTTTGAGCACTTTGTGTGAAATATGCTAGACAGTTGGGTTACAGACCTGGATCAATGGAGGGAGTTTCTTCCTTCATATACACTATATATTAAGGAAACCAATCTTGGACAAGTGGCTTTGAGTTTGTGTAGTAGGTAAAGAGGAGAACAGGCTTTGAGTCTGCGTAGGAAGTAGAGGGGAGAACAGGCTCCTGCAGGACTTGGCAGTAAGGAAATCTCACCTACATTGTGGCATAGGGACGGCTATTAAAGCAGGTGATGTTTAAATTGAAACTTTGAAGGTTTATTGATAGATAACTAAATGGCTAGTATAGGAAATGGGATTGGGGAAGTGTACTTGAAATGCTACAGATCAGACAGAGAATCAGGGAAGGAAAAAAAGATGCCAAGTGTGGTCACAAACCTCAGAGGAGGCCTTTGAGTCCCATGGAGCTGCAGAGTGGTCTGCCAGAGTGGAAACCAAGCACCGCTCTTGTTGGTGTGGGTGGAGAACAGCAGCACCCTACAGCCAGTGGGAGATGGAACCCGTCACAAGTTCAAATTAGGTAAACTATGATGCATGAACTAACCGTTTTAAAATATTAATCCAACTGGGTATAGAAAATGGCTTGGGGGCTGGAGAGATGGCTTAGCGGTTAAGCGCTTGCCTGTGAAGCCTAAGGACCCTGGTTCGAGGCTCGACTCCCCAGAACCCACGTTAGCCAGATGCACAAGGGGGCACACGCGTCTGGAGTTCGTTTGCAGTGGCTGGAGGCCCTGGTGTGCCCATTCTCCTTCTCTCTATCTGCCCCTTTCTCTCTCTGTCTGTCACTCTCAAATAAATAAATAAAAATAACAACAAAAGAAATTTAAAAAAAAAAAGAAAAGAAAATGGCTTGGAGAAGAAGGAAGGAGTCTGTGTAAGGAGAACATTGGAGGTGGTCCTAGAGCTCGTTCAGAGACAGGGTGTTGTCTGTGCCGAAACCCTGAGAGTCCTTGTCCAATTCTCCATTATGGGTTCCTCACACACATAGTAACACTACATCCTCAACATCTGGTTTCTAAAATGACCATGCATGTATTGCTAGAACAATTCTTTCCAGAACTATTCCAAGTGCTTCTACTGACTTGTCCTCTTCTATTTTCCTTCTTGTCTGTGCAGTCACATACAAGTGTGATACCAGAGTTACTCACCTGAAACACACTTGGTTGAGGCCAATTGGATTAAAATTAAGTCCAAGTTTTTCCACTTGGTTCACAGCCTCCATATGTTGACTCTATGGATGTCACAGTTTTTTCCACCCTGTAAGCTCCTATCATACTCTATTACATCACACATTCCTTAGCTCACCAAGTCATGAATGTCCAGATGCACATCAAACTTTTCTTATACCATGGAAGTCTTCAGTTTATGTGTAAAACATCCTACATCAAAGACTCATTTTCCATCCAGCTTCCTCAAATTCCAAATATTCTCAATTACAATTAATTTTCCCTTCCTGCTCATGTTCCACTTACCCTCTAAATAAACTTCCTACTCTCATAACACCACTAAGCAAAGTCCACATCCTAGGTGAGTCACACACATGACCAAAGCTCTCTCACTAGAGTACAAATTCCTTAGCACTAGGGAGACTTGCCATGGTCACTTCTGTATTGCATATCATGATTCGCTTGTACTGTCCTTATAAAAGATCAATAAACACCAGGTTTATGAGTGGTAGAGGGGTAATTGTACCAAACATTGTGGATGTCTCTGGGCTACATACCCAATCTCATCCTGGCTGCAATAGTCTAGATTCATCCATTATGCAGAACATGTTATTAGCAATATTGTTTTCTTATTTTTTAAGTTGGCTAAATGAAATCTCAAGAGTACCAGTTAATAACTTTATTAAGAATTGCTGAATTCTGTATTAAAAGCTGAAATTTATTCTGTAAGTATTTATTGGTTTGGGGGTTTTATTGTTAGGGGTTGGAGAGAGAGAGAGAGACTAGGAATCAAATCCATGGCTCTGAACATGTTAGGTATATGATCTGCCACTTATCTATACTCCAGCCCCTCCCTGTACATCTGTCTCCTGTCATTGAACTATGAATAAAGCAGATTCCTATCTTGGAAGCACTTCATGCATGCTTGGGATGTCTCCATTGAAGGAGAGTATGCATTTAGTAAACTGGAAAATAATCACTCTTTCATTAAGAACTTATATGTTACTTAAATTTGAAGAGATAAAGAGTAGACTTAAGTGCAGTATCAAGGAGAGTTAGTCACAGTACACATCTTTTCACTGTATTAAAAGGGCAGAAAGAGAAAGCTTACTAGGATATTTAGTTGAGTGTGTTTTATTTAATGCTTGATTATTGCCATTATTTTATACATTCCTTATCTCTGACTTTAATAAAGCCCTCTGACTTTAGTCAAGGCAGTTTTATAATTTTAATCTTTTTATTGCTTTTCCTCTTAGGCTTGGAATCATTAATAGAAGTGTTAGGCAAAAGTAATTGCATTTATTGAATTCCAATATGTATCTAAAATTTAACTAGAAACTAGCGATACAAAATCTTAATTTATGGTCTCCAGTAGTTTTCAGGGGTGGTATCTTATATAACAACTCCATTGTTGCAGAGGAAAGGTTAAGGATATGTTACTAGAAGGAAATGCTTGTGTAGGTAGCCCTGATTTTTTTACTTTAAAAAAAAAAGATTTTATTTTTATTCATTTATTAGAGACAGAAAGAGGGGCAGAGAGAGAGAGAGAGGGAGAGAGAGAGAGAGAGAATGGGTGCACCAGGGCCTCTAGCCACTGCAAACAAACTCCAGACACACACGCTACCATGTGCATCAGGCTTACATGGGACCTGGAGAATCAAATCAGGGTCCTTAGGCTTCGCAGGCATGCGCCTTAACCACTAAGCCATCCCTCCACCCCCCTGATTTTTTTTTCAAGGTTAGCTGGAAACTCAATGTCAAGGACAGATACTATTATTTTTCTGAAATATGAGTGCTAACTATAGAAAAACAGGGCATAAACAGAACAATAGATTAGGGTAGGAGAAATATAAGAAACCTTTGGTAGAAAAACATAAATTTTGTAGAAAATATATGTTCAGAAAGGTTAATATTTCTGTATGCATGTGTCAAGAAAAATCAATGGCTTCAAATTTGACTAGCTTTTGTGTTTTTTTTTTTTTTCAAAATCTTTTCTAAGAATTGCCCTGGTGGAAAATATTCCTGAAGGCCTTAACTATTCAGAAAATGCACCATTTCACTTATCACTTTTCCAAGGCTGGATGAATTTACTCAACATGGCCAAAAAGTCTGTTGACATAGTGTCTTCCCATTGGGATCTCAACCACACTCATCCATCAGCATGTCAGGTAAGCTACACCCCTAAGTGTGTGACGGTTTTGCTTATTTTACACTCCTTCATATTCTGATCTTCCGCAGGGCCAGCTCAGCGCATTTCTCAAATTCTACTTCCACCCACAGTACATGAACATCACTTCGTTTACATAGATATACAGATTTACCATTGTTGAGCAATATGTTACTCAGCTCCTACTAGCACTAGGGTTTTTGAGGGCAAAACCATATTCTGTCTTTTCCTACAACAGGCTCTCAATGCAACATTGCTGCACTGCTCAGCTCTAGGGACTCCATTCATGTCATAGCACCTGTTGGCAGCATAACCTAGCTCTCTGCTTCGTTCAGGGCACATGCCTGTACATTTAATTCCGAACTGTCTGCTGAGGTGCATATTGGGTGTTATACAATTTACCTTCTGGCGTCAGAGCCAACTTTTTGTTTTTTGTTGGCACTCAAAAAAATATTTATTTTAAAATAAAGCCTTTGTGGGTGTAGAAGTCAATGCCAAGTGGTAAATACTATACAGCTGCATTTATATGTTAGTCTCAGTTTGGCAGAGTTATAGAGGTGACAGATTCATAGCTGGGGGGTCTGGGCCAGTGGAGGGATAGAAGTGACTGTGACTGTGTGATGGTGACATGGACCATTTCTACATCTTTTTGAAAATATTTTAAAATTTTTTGAAAATTTTAGCCATGTATATATGACTTTTGCTTATATTTGCCCTCATCACCTTCTCTTATCTCCCTCCTCTTACTGAACCTTTTCTTCTTCCCAAAAGGTCTCTCTCCTACTTTCATAAACTTTTAAAAATAGTAGAGTCATACTTCCCATATAGTTGCATTTTATTGATTCTCTTATGTTTAAGTGAATAAGAAAGAGAAATTATTTCTGAACTAGGTACTCTAGAAATAAAAAATAACCCATTCATTTTTAATGTCCTTTTTTATATTTGTTCAGCCTTGAAGGTTTGCATGTAGCTATCCTATCCAAGTATGTGATCACTGGCCTACACTTAATGTCCTACATAAATCAAAAGTCAAATCAGTTTGGTGACTTTGCATACAAAACGTATTGGCAGTAAGCCCATGATTGGCACTTACTGCTGCTTTGAAATCTATTATGCACTTACACTAGTTTTACTGGTTTTTTTTTTTTTTTTTTTTTTTTTTGTTGTTTGAGGTAGGGTCTCGCTCTAGCCCAGGCTGACCTGGAATTCACTATTAGTCTCAAGGTGGCCTCAAACTCATGGCTGTCCTCCTACCTCTGCCCTCCTCGTGCTGGGATTAAAGGCATGCGACACCACGCTCGGCTAGTCTTACTGCTTTTTAATACATTTTATTATGAAATTTAATATATGAACATAATGCAAATTGGTTCTATGGTGGTATTCCCAACAGTTATCCTTTCCTGACCCCTCCCACTCCCGTTCCACTGAGAGTCCTCCTCAGTGGGGGTGCTGGTAATCACTGTGGGGCCATGTCTTAATTATTTTAAAGATAACAGTTGTTAGAAAGTGGATAAAAACCAAAATGCAAATGTAATACTTCAGAAAGACAATAAACTTACTAAAACGGTGCTGAAAGTGTACTAAAGTTTACTACTGTGCCCTGCTCATTTCCCCTTCCCCCATTTAAGCAGGTTTTCGGGTTGGTTGTAGCTACTCATCGCTGGGACAAAACACCTGAACAGAAGCCATTGATGGGGCAGGGAGGACGGTATTTCATCTTACAGTTTGGAGGGGAAATTTCATCATGGTGGGGAGTATGGCACCAGCAGGAAGTGAGCTCACACCCTCATATCAGAGCAGGAAAGAAGCAGGTTGAGCCAGCCGGCTCTGGCCAGGGGCAGCTGAGCTGTAACACCCCCAAGTCTGCCCTGCAGTATACCTCTTCTAGCAAGGCTCCATGTCCTGAAGCAAGACCAGCACCAGTTACTGAATGCCACAGGAAATGCAAGCTTTGTTACAGGGGGCCGTGTGGTGTGCTGTGGGGTGGGCCCAGGCCAGCTGAGTGAACTAAGGTTGTCAGCAGCTCTTTCCCACCCTGTACGCAGCCTGCCACACGCGTCAAGCTCACAATAGGAAGTTGTGCCTTTACACCTATCGCTTTTCCTTGGGAATGTGAATTTTTCTCTTCAGCCACAAAATGACCTTTGTTGAGTGTTTTTGATTTTCCCCCTAGAGTGCTATTACTCTCTGACCTTGTCCCAAACCATGATTGGCTTCCAGGATTCTATTATCAGTCTAGATTTGGAGATGACTGGACATTCCCCAGAGTTTCCAGTAAGTCCATTTGAGAGTTCAAGGGAATTCTGGGATCCAAGGCAGGAGAGGGGC
This sequence comes from Dipus sagitta, assembly GCA_036346955.1. NCBI lineage: Eukaryota > Metazoa > Chordata > Mammalia > Rodentia > Dipodidae > Dipus > Dipus sagitta. The sequence continues at coordinate 331,525,501 of CM070770.1, forward strand.
GTTTGGCAGCCTAGTTATCTCTGGAGATCACTGAGTTGCTTCATATCAGTGGGGCCAAGGCTGTCAGGTGGCTTCATAGATAAGCTGGAACCTCTAAGTGGGTGACTTGGTAACCTTCCTTTTGGATGGGTATGATCTAGAATGTCTGAAGACTTCTTTGCTTTTCAGCTGACCTTCCCCTTCAGTCCTTCAGGTGTGAGCTGAACTCTTGCTCCTTGAAGTTTGACCCCGGAACCAGGTATGGCATGTGGCCAAAAAAAAAAAAAAAAAAAAAAAAAAAAAGCAAGTATGCATTATGGAGGGTGTTGCAATGCTTGGATTTTTCTTTCCCCCATCCCAAAGCAGCGTGTACAATAGGGTACACCTACCTAAGTATCACATCTCTTGAGCATCCAAAGATCATGCCATAGGGCCCTGGCTCCCTTTCTTCCTCCCTTTCACTGTGCAGGGGACAAATGTACAGTGATCAGGAATGGACAGAGGAAACAGGTTCACTGCCAACAGGGCTCCTCAAATGCAGTTTTCTTCAAGCCACCAAGGTGGGGTTTAATCTCTTTTTGAAATTCAAATTTTAGTTGGTATATAAAATAATCGGTTTCAGTATGGCATTTTTATACGTATATATCATTGTGTCTTGCTCTTATTCACCCCCTCACTACCCCCACCCCTCTCTGATCCCCTTCCTCTCCACAAATAGTGTCTCTTCTGATTGCATGTCCGTGGTGGCTTCAGTCGGGTGTCTCCTATAAATGCATGTATTCTAAATGCTTTGTCTCCAGCTGGTGGCCATTTGGGAGGCAGAGACTCCTGGAGGAGGTGTGTTGCTGGGTGTGGGCTTTGGGGTGACATAGCCAGCTCCCCCTTGCCAGAACTTGGCTCACTTTCCTGCTATTGTTTTCCACCTGCTGCGACAGATGTGATGTCCGGGCTTTGCTCACGCCCTCCTCTCCCCTACCATCATGGAGCTTCCCCTCGAGACTGTAATGAACCCTTGCTTCCCATCTGCTGCTTCTTGTCCCAGAAATATGAAGATAACTGCAACAATGTCATGCATGTGTGGGTGTATGTGTGTGTGTGTGTGCACATATAAATCTAGATTCTACATATGAGATAAAACTTATGTTGTTGATTTTTCTCCCCTCATTGCCTCTCACTTGTTCTCCCTATTTCTCTTCATTTAGACTCTTCCCCCCTACTCATAGTCTCTCTTCTTCTTTCATAGATATATATGAAATATATACATCTATATATATAGATATATATGGGTATATATATTCTGCATATGACAAAAAGTTTATCTTTATATTTTTGAGTTTGGCTTATTTAATTTAACATGGTGGTCTCCAGTTTTACCCATTTTTATTCAAATGACATAATTTCATTCCTTGATTGAATAAAGTGCAAATATATGCATACATATATACATATACACATGTATATGTATGACACATATATGACTATTATAACACTCTGTAGCACAGTTTATTCATCTATTCATCAATTGGAAAGCATTTACACTGGTTGCACATCTTGGCTATTGTGAGTAGTGTAGAAGTCAGCTTGGAGGTACAAGGATCTCTATGCTATAGTGATTTCAGTTCCTTCACATATAGACCCAGGATCAGGCCAGCTAATTTTACTCCTTCCCCACAAGGAGAGTGCTATCAGAGCACTAAGGTGGTTTGTATTTTACCTGTTTTTATGTTCTAATGAAAAAGGAAATTCAAGACTGTATTCAACATTTCAGATTTTGAGCAACCAGTCTTTGGAGCTATGAATAACTTTTTTGTTTTAGCAAGACCTTATGAATATAGCCTGGTAGCTTTATTGGTTTGGTGTACAGACACACACAAACACACACACACATGTGCTCTTTGCATTTGCTAGGGGAAAAAAGGTCAGACCCTAATTACCTAACTGAACCAATATTAATATTCTTTATTTTTAAAGTCCCTTTTAAAGATATACTTATTTATCACAGACAAAGAAAAGGAGATAGAGAGTGAGTGAGAATGGGCACACCAGGGCCTCCAGCCACTGCAAACAAACTCCAGATGCATTTGCCACCACGTGCATCTGGCTTGCATGGGACCTGGAGGATCTAACCTGGGTCCTTAGTCTTCACAGGCATGTACCTTAACCACCAAGCCATCTCTCCAGCCCCAATATAAGTATTCTTGAGGATGTTTGGGGATTGTTGTAGTCAGGTTCACATTGCTGGTGGAAATCAGCCAACCAAGAGCAGCTTGTGTGGGAAAAAAAAAGAGGTTTATTTTGGCTTATAGGCTTGAGGGTGAATCTCCATGATAGCAGAGGAAAGCAATGGCATGCGCAGAGGGTGGACATCACCCCCTGGCCAACATCAGGTGGACCATAGCACCAGGAGAGTGTGCCAAACACTGGCATGGGGAAACTGGCTATAACACCCATACATAAGCCCATCCCCAATAATACACTGACTCCAAGAGGCACTAATTCCCAAATCTCCATCAGCTGGGAACCTAGCATTCAGAACACCTAAATTTATGGGGGACACTTGAATCAAACCACCACAGGGATCAAATACTATCATTCACACAGAGGTATGAGAACAAATATTGTTCAGGTCCACAGTATTTATATGGATATGTGTGTATATATATTTCTCCTGTCTGTTTTTTTTTTTTTTTTTTTTTTTTTTTTTTTTTTTTGCCAAGGTCTCATGTATGCCTCGCTGGCCTTGAACTTACTACATCAACAGGGATGACCTTGAACATCTCATTTTCCTGTTTCTACCTCCCAAGTGCTGGAATTAGAGAAATGTGCCATCATTCATGGCTTATTTGGAGATGAACATGGCACCCTGGGCATTATGCAAGCTAGGCAAGCACTTTACCAATGGAGCTACATCCCCAGGTCCCTATAATTCTCTTTTAAGGAAGCTATTTTTATTTGGGGAAGAACAGTCAGACATGACAGTTATTTCTGAACTAACGGAGCCTGAAAAGTGCTCAAGGGGACCATAAACAGCACACAGATAAATGAGAGGTGGAACCAAAAAGCAGCCTGTCTACTACAACACAGCCATCAGCAAAGTCTGCAAGGAGACTATTGCTCCTGGCAGGCAGGCCCAGCTCAGCAACAGAGAGACACAAACCAACATGGCGCCTGGGATCTATGCTTCCTTTAGATGAGAAGCGAGCTGTGTAAGAGTGAGTGATAGTTGTTATTAACAGAAATGATGAATTTGGGCTTTTAAAATAAATTGCCCAGAACTAGACATCCTGATTAAAAATGCATTAGGTATCTGCCTCCAAAGTGTGGCTGTTCTGATTCCCAATCTGAACCCCGCCCCCCATTTGTCCTTCCTACATCTCTCTGAGGTTGTTCATCTCTTTGTGTAGTAGACAGCAGCTTCACGTCACTGAGATGAACTTCCAAATCAGGCACAGTTATGGAGGAAGGGATATTTGTTGGAGCTTACAGATCCAGGGGATGTTCCATAATGGCAGAAGAAGCTGGCCTGCTTTCACAGGCCCAGGCAGAGAGAAAAAAACCACAAGTCAAACCCCAAAAGCCACAGGAGCACCACAGGCAAGCATACTTAGGGACTTTGCATACCTTTAGACTGGAATTCCGAATCCACCCCACACCTTAGGGCTGGATCCCAGAATCCACCCGCACTGACACCTCCTCCAGCCAGGTGACTGCTGACCTAAATTACAGACTTTAGTAGAATCTTGAATATATTGGAGGCCAAGCTACCACACCTCGTGTTGGCTTTCTTCTGTGCTGAAGGGACTGTACCCTGTGCTGAGGGCTAGTGAGGCCTACAGCATCACAGGAACCAAATCCTACAGTGTAATGAGAGTACAGGGTCATAAAGGGGGTTTTATTTCCTTATGCCAGGAAGATGAGTTTAGCCAATGGAATACTGAAATTCACAGAACATCTTGATTGCTAATTTATGAGATAAAATGATGGGAATTTGTGAAATCAAGACTCTTCAGAAAAAGCCAGAAAATGTGGCTACCTAACCCATTGGGTAAAAGCATTCCATTCTTTCTGAATTCACCGTAAGGACCCGATGAAATAATTAATGAGACCAAGCAACTGCATGTTGAAGAGATGCATTTATGTGAAATCAATTAGACACTAGCCTCCTGGTGTGCCTCCCAATTGGCCATGATTACACAATTGTTTGATTTTAGAAAATTATGATACTTTTAAAATCACACATAATTTGTTCAAGTTAATGAGTAGGAAAGCACAGTGGTTCTTTTGCAAAGTATAAACCCAGGTTCCTCCTACACAAGAAGTGGTGAGCAGATTTTATGATTTAAGAACGAGTCCAGAGAGTAGCTTACAGTTCTTTCACCTATATTAGCTGTGTGACCTTAAGCAAGACAAGCTCTCTGTGCCTCAATTTCTTCATCATCAAAAGTCAAGGTGGCTGAGCTGGACATGGTGGCGCATGCCTTTAGTCCCAGTACTCAGAAGGCAGAGGTAGGAGGATCACCATGAGTTTGAGGCCACCATAAGACTACATAGGGAATTCCAGGTCAACCTGAACTAGAGTGAGACCCTATCTTGAAAAAAAAAAAAAAGGTCAAGGTGGCTGGGTGTGGTGTGGTGGTACATGCCTTTAATGCCAGAACTTGGGAGGCTGAGGTGAGGTGAGAAGAATCACCATGAGTTCGAGGCCACCCTGAGACTATACAGGGAATTCCAGGTCAGCCTCAGTTAGACTGACACTGTACCTGGAAAAACCAAAAGAAAGAGAGAGAAGAAAGAAAGGGAAACATTCCACAATGATGGGGCAGATAAGGCAGTGGAGCAGGTGCCCAGCTGGTCACATTACACCCACAGCCAGAAAGCAAACAGGAATTAAGGCCAAGTTACAAAACCTCAGGGCCCACACCTAGTAGACCACTTTTTCTAGCAAGGCTTCACCTCCTAGAAGTCCCACGGCCTTCCCAAACAGCCGCCAGCTAGGGTCCAAGTGTTCAAACACAAGTCTGTGCGGGATGCTTTACATGCAAACCATAACACACTGAAACTCTAGATTGGGTCAGTTTAATTCTTTAAACCAATAATGCACTATTATGGGTTTCACTGTGCTAGAAACTGAGGGGACTACCCGTGTAATGCCGACAACAGTGAGGCTCTGAGTAGAAAAGAAGGACCAGGCAAATCGTCATGCTGCCTATCCTTCCATTTCACTGATCAGTGACAAATCTTCATGCATGCGCGAGGGTGCACTGCCCACCCCCACTCATCCTGCCCTGTCCCAGGTGAAGTTGCAGCCCATTTCAGCTTTAGTAAGAAATGACAGGCTGAAAACCCCTTATGGCTCCAAAAGCCCATTCTCAGAGTTTTGCAAGCTGAAGATACGTTTTTACTTTTGTTGTATATTTATTCCTTTATTGGAGAGAGAGAGAGAGGGAGAAAGAGAGAGAATGGGTGCACCATGGCCTCTTGCTGCTGCAAACAAACTCCAGTCACATGTACCACTTTGTGTGTCTGACCTCTGTGTGTACTGGGAAATCAAATCCATGCTGTCAGGCTTTGCTTGAGCCATCTCTCCAGCCACACCCCCTTTTTAACTTTTCAATTGGCTGATCAATAACTATCTGGCAAAGTTGCTACCTAGTAATATTTGACATATTTGGTCTTGTAATAGTTCCATTTACTAGAAAATAACCCATATCCTCAGTCTGTGTTTGGTGAAATTTAAAAAAGCACCAGGGGAGATCTCTCAGTGATAAGTGCTTGCTATGCTAACTCTCAGGACCTCAGTTTGGATCCCCAGACCCTACGTAATCTTCCAAAGGCTCCTAAGTGGAGTGGTTAACAAGAGTCCCTGCATCATATGTGGACAAAGGCAAGGACCAAGCCAAAAGTTGTTCTCTGAATACCCCATGATCTCTCTGGCACGCCCACCCTCCACTGATGAATACAAGCACACACCTGTGCACACATGTATCAAATAAATAAGTTTTTAAAGACAGGCATGCTGATACATGCCTAGACTCCCAGAACTCCAGCACTCAGAAGGCTGAGGTAGGAGGATGGAGAGTTCATGACCATCATAGGCTATGTTGCCCAGGTAGAATATACCCTGCTGACCTGACTCCTGGAAATGAATCTATGTGACATATATTTGTACATAGATATGAGTCACAATATGATGTTGTGACTCATATATACATACAGTGGTGATCAACTCAAGAAGAATTAGGGCCAGGTGTGGTGGCGCTCGCCTTTAATCTGAGCACTCAGGAGGCAGAGGTAGGAGGATCAGGATCACCGTGAGTGCAAGGTCACCCTGAGACTACATAGTGAATACGAGGTCAGCCTAAGCTAGTGAGACCCTATGTCTAAAAACCAAAATAATAATAATAATGATAATAATAATAATAAGCATATCCATGACACCTACCACTTCTTTTTTAAAAAAAAAATATTTTTTTTATTTATTTGACAGAGAAAGAGGGAGAGAGAAAGAGAGAATGGGCACACCAGGGCCTCCAGCCACTGCAAGTGAATTCCAGACATGTGCTTCCCCTTGTGCATCTGGCTATCACGGGTCCTGGGGAATTGAACCTGGGTCCTTTGGCTTTGCAGGCAAATGCCTTAATAGCTAAGACATCCCTCTAGCCCTCAGCTACTATTTCTTGAGGGTGAATACATCCAAATTCCTCTATCTATATTGAGACATAAAATACATTGTTATTAATTACATGTACTCTTTGTGTCGTAAAACAGTAGAATGTATACCTCCTGTTCGACAAGAGAATGCTATTTATTGGTAATTCCAATCCATCGCCCACTCACCTATGCTTCCCCACTCAGCCTTTTTAAACTGCTATTGTACTGTTAACTTCTGTGAGATAAATTTGTTTACATTCCACTTATGAGTGAGACTATCAGTGTTCATCTTCCTGTGCATGACTTGTTTTACTTAACACAGTACCCTTACATCAAATGACCTAGTTTCATGTTTTGAGGGCTTGGGGCACGTGGACGAACTTTTGAGATGTGACATAGATGATTTTGAGATGGAAACTCCTGAGGTCATTGTGTGTAAGACCTCAAAGGGAATTATAGAACTCTGGTTTCTTCCTCTTCTTCTGATTCATAGTGTTTTCATCACGTGCTCCTTCTGTAAGATGCTAATTCACCAGGATCCCAGAGTTCATGGATGGGGGTCTCCAAAACAGGAGCACACACAATCTTTTCTCTTTGTATTTTTTGTTATAGTGTGTGCAAGATACTAGTATCACCACAGTTTTTTTTTTTCTTTCCACTACAGTGTATGCCGTCGAGCTCATGGCCTTTAGGAGGCATTTGGCCTGCCACAGGTATAGATTGCCATTAAGTACGTTTGATGTGGGTGACAGTTTAGTAGTTGTGGCCACAGTGAACAATGTCATAACTCCTTTCATCTTCAGTTTTCTCATCAATAAAACATATATGGTAATGTCTGGCTCATGTTGCTTTATGAATTTGATTCATGCTTACAAAACAATAAAATGGGGTTTACAAAAGATAATATTTATGCAAGACTTTAAATTTAGTGTGTACTTTACTCTCCAATGGACAGGAATAATATCCGGCTGTCTACAAAGATTACAACGTTCACGAAAGAAGACAAAGTTAATTCTACCCAGAACATGCATTCACATTGTCTCTCAGGGCTTAGGTGAATAAAGGAGGACCGATGTGCATATTCCTAGGGAGAGACTCAATCCTCAATCTTGATATGATAGTTATAAATGCGACTGCCAGTCATAATTATCTGGGAGACTTTGAAAATTGTCTGTCTGGTCTGGTCCACCCCAGAGCACTTAAATTATAATATCCAGAGAGATGTCAAGCTTTGATACCTCTTAAAAATGACTGCAGGGAGAGCCCACACGGGCAGGCCGAAGCAGCTCCGGCAGCGGCAGCTCAGGACCCGGTAGCGGCAGCTCGGGATCCGGCAGCGGCAGCTCGGGTCCCGGTAGCGGCGAATTGGGCTCCGGCAGCGGCACCTCGGGACCCGGTAGCAGCGATTCGGACTCTGGCAGCAGCAGCGGCAGCACGGGCACCCGCAGCTGCATCTCTGGCTCCGGCAGTGGCGACTCGGGATCCAACAGCGGCGGCTCAGACCCCGGCAGCGGAAGCGGCGGTGGAAGCCGGAAGCGGTGGTGGAAGCCGTGACTCCAGCCCCAAAAACACCATCAGCTGCTCCGGTACCGGCCACAGCGGCTTCAGGGCAGCGAATCCAGCAGCGGAGGCTCCAGCGGCTTCAGCGGCAGAGGCGGATCCCGCAGCGGCAGCACCAGCGGATCAGAGGCGGAGGACCCAGCAGCGGCAGCTCCAGCGGATCAGCGGGGGCAGACCCAGCAGCGGCATCTCCAGTGGCGGATCCAGCAGCAGTGGTCCCAGCAGCGGCAGCTCCAGCGGCAGCAGCGGGGATCCAGCATCAGGGGTGCCAATCTGCAGGGCCACAGTTGCCAGGCTTGGTTTGCCCCACAGGAAAAGCCAGTACCCAGTTCCAGAAAGCAGAACAGCGGCCCAACATCCCAGCCAGCAACTTGACTGAGACCAAAAGCATCCAAAGAGGTAACTGGGATTGAACCAGGGAAGGGTCTCACCTGGTCACAAGCTGACTTGGATCCCTCAACAGACCAGAAATCTTAACTTCTTTGTTGATAGAGGATCTGGTTTTTATAATACCTAATCTTGCATAAATGCTCGGTGCTGTTCTTGACTGAATGTGTATAGGGTTTAGTTAAATTCTAGAATATACCTGTATTTTATTCCACTCACCCTATTTGAATACTCCCATAGCAGGCAAACTTAAACCATAGGACCACGTGTCTAGATACTCTGAGAGTGGTAAGAGCCACACCTAACATCTTAATCTCCTACATAGAAGATATACAATATCAGATCAATAGATACAGCAAAGGATATCCAGCTAACTGGAAAATCTAAGCAGTAACTTAATCCAAGATGCAAAAATATATACATTATAACACAAGAAACACCAAAAACCAAGGCAATATAAATCCACCAAAAAGCATCAATGCTTCAGAAATGACCTCTAGTGAAAACGAGTTAGAGAAAATGCCTGAGAAAGATTTCAAAAGAATGATTGTAAATATGTTCAATGAACTCAAAGAAGAAATCAAAGGAATCAGAGAAGATACAGGTCACCAATTTAATGAAATAAAGAAATCAATACAAGACATAAATAAGGAAATAGAAATAATGAAGAAAAACCAGTCAGAATTACTAGCAATGAAGAACACAGTTAATGAAATAAAAAACTCTGTAGAAAATCTCACCAGTAGAATGGATGAAGGAGAGGACAGAATATCTAAGCTAGAAGACCAGGTGGCAGATCTAATACAATCCAACAAAGAGAAAGACAAACTAATAGAAAAGTATGAATGGGAATTTCAAGATATTAGGGACACTATGAAAAGATCAAATATAAGAATTCAGGGTATAGTAGAAGGAGAAGAATTTCAATCCAAAGGTATAGTAGGCATCTTCAACAAAATCATAGAAGAAAACTTCCCCCAAATTGGGAAAGAGATGCCAGTGCAGATACAGGAAGCATTTAGAACACCAGCCAGACAAAACCTGGAAAGAACCTCTCCTCGCCATATTATAATCAAACTACCAAACACACAATCCAAAGAAAAAATATTGAAAGCAGTTAGAGAGAAAAATCAAGTTACCTACAAAGGCAAGCCCATCAGGATCACAGCAGATTACTCAACACAAACTTTCAAAGCCAGAAGGGCTTGGAGTGATGTATTCCAAACTCTGAAAGATAACAACTGTCAACCAAGGCTACTTTATCCTGCAAAACTATCCATTCAAATAGATGGAGAAATAAGGACATTCCATGACAAAAGCAGGCTAAAGGAGTATTTGAAGACAAAACCAGCTCTACACAAAATACTTGAAAGAATCCTCCATGCCGAAGAGAAAGAAAAACACACATATAAGGAACCTGGAAAACAACAAACAACACTCAAATACTAGTTAATATAAGAGAGCAAAGGTAGAACCAGAACCACAAAAAAAAAAAAAAAAAAAAAATGGCAAGCATAAATACACATCTTTCAGTAATATCTCTTAATATCAATGGCCTCAATGCTCCAACCAAAAGACATAGATTTGCAGACTGGGTTAAAAAGCAGGACCCTACAATTTGTTGTCTCCAAGAAACTCACCTTTCTACAAAGGATGGTCATTATCTTAGGGTGAAAGGTTGGAAAATGGTGTTTCAAGCAAATGGACCCAGAAAGCAAGCAGGGGTTGCTATCCTAATAGCTGACAAGGCAGACTTCACTCCAACATTAGTCAAGAAAGATAAGGAAGGTCACTTTATATTGATTAAGGGCACACTCCAACAGGAGGACATTACAATCCTAAACATATATGCACCTAACATGGGGGCTCCCAAATTCATCAAACAAACACTGTTAGAACTAAGATCACAGATAACACCAAACACAGTGGTAGTTGGTGACTTTAACACCCCACTCTCATCAATTGACAGGTCATCCCGGGAAAAAATAAACAGAGAGGCATCTGGACTAAACGAGGTCATAGAAGGAATGGACCTAACAGACATATACAGGACATTTCATCCAAATGCTGCAGAATATACATTCTTTTCAGCAGCACATGGATCATTCTCTAAAATAGACCATATATTAGGACACAAAGCAAATCTTAACAAATTCAGGAAAATTGAAATAATTCCTTGCATTCTATCTGACCACAATGGAATCAAACTACAAATCAATAGCAAGAAAGGATATAGAGCATACACAAAATCATGGAAACTAAACAATACATTACTAAATGATGAATGGGTCAATGAAGAAATCAAGAAGGAAATCAAAAAATTTATAGAGTCAAACAATAATGAGAACACAACATACCAAAATCTCTGGGACACAATGAAGGCAGTTCTAAGAGGTAAATTTATAGCTTTAAGTGCCTATATTAAGAAATTAGAAAGGTCGCAAATAAATGACCTAATGCTTCACCTTAAAGCCTTGGAAAAAGAAGAACAAGGCAAACCAAAAATCAGTAGACGGGAAGAAATAATAAAGATTAGGGCAGAAATTAATGAAATAGAAACCAAAAAAACAATACAAAGAATTAATGAAACAAAGAGCTGGTTCTTTGAAAGGATAAACAAGATTGATAAACCCTTAGCAAATCTGACCAAAAGAAAGAGAGAAGAGACACAAATTAATAAAATTAGAGATGAAAAAGGTAACATCACGACAGATGCCAGAGAAATTCAAAAAATCATAGGGACATATTATAAAAACATATACTCCACAAAGTATGAAAATCTGAAAGAAATGGATGATTTCCTTGATTTATATGACCTACCTAAATTAAATCAAGATGAGATTAATCACTTAAATAGACTTATAACAAGCATGGAGATCCTAACAGTTATCAAAAATCTCCCAACTAAAAAAAGCCCAGGCCCAGATGGATTCACTGCTGAATTTTACCAGACCTTCAGGGAAGAGCTAACACCATTGCTTCTTAAGCTTTTCCATGAAATAGAAAAAGAAGGAATTCTACCAAACTCCTTCTATGAAGCCAGCATCACTCTGATACCAAAACCAGGCAAAGATAGAACAAAAAAGGAAAATTACAGACCAATCTCCCTCATGAACATAGATGCAAAAATTCTCAACAAAATATTGGCAAACAGAATACAAGAATACATTAGAAAGATCATTCACCCTGACCAAGTAGGCTTTATCCCAGAGATGCAGGGATGGTTCAACATACGCAAATCTATAAATGTTATACATTATATAAATGGGTTGAAGGACAAAAATCACATGATCATCTCATTAGATGCAGAGAAAGCATTCGACAAAATCCAACATCCCTTCATGATAAAAGTCCTACAGAGACTGGGAATAGAAGGAACATATCTCAATATAATAAAGGCTATTTATGATAAGCCTACAGCCAACATATTACTAAATGGGGAAAAACTGGATGCTTTTCCACTAAAATCAGGAACAAGACAAGGGTGTCCACTGTCCCCACTTTTATTTAATATAGTTCTGGAAGTCTTAGCCATAGCAATAAGGCAAGAGTCATGCATAAAAGGGATACAAATTGGAAAGGAAGAGGTCAAGTTATCATTATTTGCAGATGACATGATTCTATATATAAAGGACCCTAAAGACTCTACTAGCAAACTGTTAGAGCTGATAAAAACCTACAGTCATGTAGCAGGATACAAAATAAATACACAGAAATCAGTAGCCTTCATATATGCTAACAACAAACACACAGAGGATGAGATCAGAGGATCACTCCCATTCACAATTGCATCAAAAAAAATAAAGTACCTTGGAATAAACCTTACTAAGGAAGTAAAGAATCTATACAATGAGAACTTTAAAACACTCAAGCGAGAAATTGCAGAAGACACTAGGAAGTGGAAAAACATCCCTTGTTCCTGGATTGGAAGAATCAATATTGTGAAAATGGCAATCTTACCAAAAGCAATCTACACATTTAACGCAATCCCCATCAAAATTCCAAAGGCATTCTTCACGGAAATAGAAAAAACAATCCAAAAATTCATTTGGAATCACAAAAAACCTCGAATATCTAAAATAATACTGAGCAACAAAAATAAGGCTGGTGGTATCACCATACCTGATTTTAACCTATACTACAGAGCCATAGTAACAAAAACAGCATGGTACTGGCACAAAAGCAGACTCGTAGATCAATGGAACAGAATAGAGGACCCAAATGTAACCCCATGTAGTTATAGCCACCTGATATTTGATAAAAATGCCAAAAATATTCATTGGAGAAAAGACAGCCTCTTCAGCAAATGGTGTTGGGAAAACTGGATATATATCTGTAGAAGGATGAAAATAGATTCTTCTCTTTCTCCGTGCACAAGAATTAAGTCCAAATGGATTAAGGACCTTAACATCAGACCTGAAACTCTGAAACTGCTAGAGGAAAAAGTAGGGGAAACCCTTCAACATATTGGTCTTGGCAAAGACTTTCTGAATACAACCCCAATTGCTCAGGCAATAAAATCACAGATTAACCACTGGGACCTCATGAAAATACAAAGATTTTGCACTGCAAAGGACACGGTGAAGAAAGCAAAGAGGCAACCTACAGAATGGGAAAAAATCTTCACCAGCTATATATCTGATAGAGGATTAATATCTAAGATATACAAAGAACTGAAGAAGTTAAATAATAAGGAATCAAACAAACCAATCAAAAAATGGGAAATGGAGCTAAATAGAGAATTCTCAAAGGAAGAAATACGAATGGCATATACGCATCTAAAAAAATGTTCTACATCCCTAGTCATCAGGGAAATGCAGATTAAGACTACATTGAGATTCCATCTCACTCCTGTCAGATTGGCTACCATCATGAAAACAAATGATCATAAATGTTGGCGGGGATGTGGAAAAAGAGGAACCCTTCTACATTGTTGGTGGGAATGCAATCTGGTCCAGCCATTGTGGAAATCAGTGTGGAGGTTCCTAAAACAGCTAAAGATTGATCTACCATATGACCCAGCTATAGCTCTCCTAGGCATATATCCTAAGGACTCATCCCATTACCTTAGAGATACTTGCTCAACCATGTTTATTGCTGCTCAATTTATAATAGCTGGGAAATGGAACCAGCCTAGATGTCCCTCAACTGATGAGTGGATAATGAAGATATGGCACATTTATACAATGGAGTTTTACTCAGCAGTAAAGAGAAATGAAGTTATGAAATTTGCAGAAAAGTGGATGGATCTGGAAAGAATTATACTAAGTGAGGTAACCCAGGCCCAGAAAGCCAAGCGCCACATGTTCTCCCTCATATGTGGATCTTAGCTAGAGAAGATTGGGCTTCTGTGTGAGAAGGAAAAAACTCAGTAGCAGAGGCCAGTAAGTTAAAAAAGGAGATAGAAAGGGAAGAGAAAGAAAGAGAGGAGGGCTTTTATTAGGTTGGTATTGTATATATGTAAGTAGAAAGATTGAGATGGGGAGGGGATATGATGGAGAATGGAATTTCAAAGGGGAAAGGGGGGAGGGTAATACCATGGGATTTTTTTTGTTATCATGGAAAATATTAATAAAAATGGAGAAAGAGTAAAAAAAAAATAAAAAATAAAATTAAAAAAAAAAAAATGACTGCAGGATTCCACTAGGCAGCCAGGATTGAGATTCCTGCTGGAAAATGTCCTAGTCTGACAAACAGTGTTTGATTTTCAAATGGCTGAAGACAGGGTCAGGTTGGTCCCTTCCCCACGTGTTTTGCCAGGCTGGTTTTGCTTCAGCTTAATCCTGAATATGACAGTTGCTCTCTCCAGCAGCTTGTGTTTGAACATGCCTCATGTTCCTGGACTCTGTGGCCTGGGTTGATGTATCCCTGTGGCTTGATTGTCTAGCACATGGCCAGGGAGGACAATGAGTGCTGGTTGGTATGAAAAGTAGATGACGTGGCTGGAGAGATGGCTTAGTGGTTAAGGCGCATGCCTGCGAAGCCTAAGAACCCAGGTTTGATTCTCCAGGTCCCACGTAAGCCAGATGCACATGGTGGCACATGTGTTTGGAGTTCATTTGCAGTGGCTGGAGGCCCTGGCGCACCCATTCTCAATCTCTCTTTCTCTAATAAATAAACAAGGATAAAAATCTTATAAAAGAAAAGTAGGTGACTCTGGAGCCCCTTATCTCTAGACCAAGCACAATCTCAGCAGTGTTCCCAGTGCAGTGTTGGCGTGAGGCCTGTCTAGCCTGCTAGGGAGACTGCCTCTTGCTTCAGCACAGCACCCTTCCCTCTTGCTCCATAGTATCAACACCTAGCGATGCTTATTTATATGTTAGTGGTTTCTCACCTGAAAATGTGACAACGAGTGGTTTTGGATGTGCCTTCAGTGAGCCAACATGTATTGAGGCTTTGTGCTGTTTGCCGGGGATACCGAAATCAAACAAGCAAGGTTCCTTTCCCCATGAGTTTGAACTGTAGCAGGAGAGGTGCCCAAGCCACCTAGAAGCACCCAGAATAGAAGAAGGTCATGTGAGGAGCTGCTGGCGAGTATGCTTGGCAAGGCTTGTTGCTGCTCTTGGGGGCTCACAGGCTCCCGTGGATTCTGGTCCTCATGGTCCTATTCTGCGGTTCATTCCTGCTGCGTCCCAGTGCTTCTATTTCCCCATCTGTTGAGTACTTCCGATTATATTCTTGCTTGCTTTCCAATATATTCCCAAGGGAAATCATTATTCTGACATAAACACAGAAGCAATTCTTAACAAGTCTTTAGCCACCATGATTCCTTTTAAGTCTAATAGAGGCGTGACTAAATCATAACCCCAAAGACCTTCTCCCCAGTTCCTTGGATGAAGCGATACTTTGAGGTTATCCATCTGAGTGTGTGAGCGAGCCCTGTTTGCTTACATGCTTGTTTCTCTGTCCATCTTGGCTTTTCTGACCTCCCGATGGCTGCTGATCTTTTGGGGGCACTGTGGGGAGTTGGTTTGGTGTTTTATTTTGTGTTCTTTTATTGAGATGGGGGTCTCCTCCATTCCAGGCTGGCAATGAATTCACTATACAGCTGAGGATGACCTAGAACTCCTCATCCTCCTACCTTTACAGCTGTGGTTTGGTTTTTTGCAATGGGTTCTCACTATGCAGCCCTGGCTGGCTTAGAACTCACTGTGTACTCAAGGCTAAATTGGAACTTGCATTCATCCTCCTGCCTCTGCCTCCTGGGTGCTGTACTGCCATGCCTGTTTTCTAAGTAGAATAATTAATTTTTTCTCATATAATAGTAATGTCCTCTCACTGTAAAATATCTGGAAAAATACATAGAAGTGGAAGAGAAAGCAAATCATCTATAAAGCCACTGAAAAGTCTTCAGCAATTGATATTCTATGCATAATTTATATACATGCATGGATTAACATGAGAAATTTATATCTTTAAACTAACATTACAACATAAACTCATCTCCATTTTATTGGAAATACTGATGAGCATTTTTAATTAATAATATATGCATAATATACAATGGAATGGAATCACTATGTCGAATTTCTCACTGTTTCTATTCTTGGACATTTTTCCTATTTCTTAAACATTTTTTTTGTTCATTTTTATTTATTTATTTGAGAGTGACAGACAGAGAGACAAAGAGGCAGAGAGAGAGAATGGGCTTGCCAGAGCCTCCAGCCACTGCAAACAAACTCCAGACGCATGCGCCCCCTTGTGCATCTGGCTAATGTGGGTCCTGGGGAATTGAGCCTTGAACTGGGGTCCTTAGGCTTCACAGGCAAGTGCTTAACCGCTAAGCCATCTCTCCAGTCCCATTTTTCCTTTTTCTGAATAAATGCTGCTGTGGGGAATGTCCCTTTGCTCAGTTGCTGGGTATCCACCCACAGAAGTAGCGTGAGAGGGCTGGATAGCCATGCGGAGCATGCAGACCAGAGCCACAGCCTTACCCTAGGGATACTGCAAGCTCTCCACAGTGAGACCGCGAGGGAATCCTACCTGTGTTCCGTGTGTCTTTCTCCACTGGACACACCTTGCGGGTACTCACTTCTGGCCCCTATTGTACTTTCCTCCACAGCAAAAGAATGATGCCAAGCTTGGGGGCGAGGGTGGGGATGCCATTCTCTTCCAGGCACCACTGGATGACAG
Source organism: Dipus sagitta (assembly GCA_036346955.1). Classification (NCBI taxonomy): domain Eukaryota; kingdom Metazoa; phylum Chordata; class Mammalia; order Rodentia; family Dipodidae; genus Dipus; species Dipus sagitta. Next base: position 331,542,211 of record CM070770.1, read on the forward strand.
TGTTGAGGCAACTTGTTTGTCTACCTTCCCCAGCTAGTTACCCCACTGCTAACATGCTGCTCCTGAGTTGAAGCCCCGGCTGTTGCCTGGACTGGAACTGGCATGATAAGTTGCTTTGTCTCTCTCCATCTGCTCCGGCCAGGGCGGGCTGTGTTCCCACTCATAGGATGCGTCACTGGGGAGCCATCATTAAGCAGGGCGCTGATGATAATCTGTACAGAGTAATTAAATCCCATCATGAGTTGGGGCCTGGTACTAATGAGTGGAGAGGCAGCCTGCTGGCCTGCAGTACTGCTCTCTGCTGCTGTCAAGGGAGGTGGCCTTGTACCTCATCGTTGCCGAACAGTGCGCGTTCTCATCTAAGGATGCCAGCCGTGGGGCTGTCTGAGCTCCTCATGCATTCATCGACCCATGACCTGGTGACTTCTGTGAAGAGATAAAATGGTCACCACCTACTGGCTTTAAATGAGCAAGTCCACATTTCCACTGTCATAAACGGAGAGCTGCTAGAGATCTAGTGCCCATCCCCCATTCCTATTTCCCTCAAGCTTAAGTTCTTCTTATCAAGTTCATTACGCATAGACACTATCACATATTTTTTCATTGCCATTGACACAGCATAACATCTCAAGCCAGGCTACCTCTCAGTAAACTGCACCTCCTTCTAATTGTTCCCCCAGCCTCCAGGCTTCCCCCATGTGAGTCATTCTCCAATTTGTACTCATTTCTTTTAGCTTAAAAAACAACAACAACAAAAACAAACTAACAACAACAACAAAAAACAAGAGTTTTACTTTTGGTTCTGAATCATACCCAGGGCATGGAACATGACAAAGTCCCACTGAGCTCTACCCCAGCCCTAGAGCAAGAGCTGATTGCAGTTGTGTCTTTCCTGTATAAAACTCTTCACAGGCTTACGTTACATTCCAGATGAGCTCAGAACTCTTCAGTCTCTTTCCCAGGATTCTTCACGCTCCTACTAACCTCCCAAGCCTCAGCTTCTGAATGCTTTCTAGTCTCCACCTTGACTTCTCATTTCGCTTGCTCCCTTTGGGTAAATGTCTCTGCTCACCCTCAGCTGTGCTTTCAGACCTCCAGCCCGTTGTCTCTTAGGTTGTTTACTTTCTCCATTTGGAATTTGATGCACAGGCCGTGCTTATATCATCTACTGTTCCTCCCACTGGAGCCAAAGCGTATCAAGCATGTAGTGGGCAACCACTAAGTGTTGAGTGAACTGTTTTTATTTATTTATTATTTTTTATTTATTTTATTTTTATTTTTTTTACTTAAAAGACACTTTACTCTGTCTGGGGGAAATCTGAGGATAAAAACGAACTGATGGGCTAGAGAGATGGCTCCGTGGTTAAGGTGCTTGCCTGCAGAGCCTCGGGACCTGCGTTCATTTCCCCAGTACCCACGTAAAGCCTAATGCACAAGGTGGCACGTGCATCTGGAGTTCATTTGCAGTGGATTGAGGCACTGGTGTGCCCATTCTCTCTCACACTCTATCTTGCTATCTGTTTCTTTCCCTCTCTCTCTCTAAATAAATAACTAAATAACTAAATAAAATATTTTAAAAAACAAAAAACTGACTGATTGATATACAAATAAATAATAAATTGATGTTTATATTCCTGACAAACAGTATGTCTTATAAACTGAAAAATTCAATAAAATATAAATAAATAAAGTAGATATAAATTTTCCAGCAAATTGAACTAATTGGCTAAATAAATATACTAGTAAATTGAGTCCTAATAGGATCCATATACACATGGCCTTACCTCTTTAGTCCTGAATTGAAAAAAATAAATAAATTTAACCTAAGTTTATTGCTTCCAAAGAATATTATGGCTGTAAATAAATCCAAATCTCATTTTATTATGGTAGTATCATCATATATTTAATGTTAAGTCAGTTATATTTTCATTTTGATTTTAACTTTCTTTAGCAGTACCATGTTTACATACATGTACATTCTATGCACCTTCATATACAGGTAAGATGTGCACATTTATATTCACATATAAATATTCATATATATTCATATGTAAATGTGCACTTGGATGCACGAGAATGGATAGCAGCACTCGCAAGTAGGATATCAGCACTTGCAAGATACATTCCGCCTCTTTCCCTGCTGATAGGATCACAAAACACGCATGCACATGTATTGGTGCTTATGCTTCTTTGCAACAGATTTATGATATGAGATTTCTGGGTGGAAGGAAGTGCTCTGCTAGTATGACTTCTCCACAAAGTGGGTACCAGATTAAGTGTTGACACCCTTACACTTTTATCAACTTTTGTGAACAAAAAGAGAGATCTCTATGTTGCTCTGTCATGATTTCCTGACTATAACACATCCCTTCTCACCCACCAGACATGTAGGCTTCCTGTTCTCTCACCCAAGTCCCAAACCCAAGTCTGCTTAGCTTCCCAGATCCAGATCACTGTGTTCAGGGAGCCATGGTGAGAGGTGAGGCTAGCTTTCCCGAGAGCTGCCTGTTTTCTGGCTTTGCCCTACACTGGATTGACCCACTAACCTTATCTCATTTTTTTAATGTATGTTTGTAGAATATAGCTACTGTCCAGTCATGTCTCATATACATAACAAATTTTTATCACAAATTTCTTGTTTCCTAGTAGCCTTGGGGTACCTTTTGCTTTATGCACATATTTAAATTTGTACAATTCCGCCTAAGAGTGAGTCGTTCACTTCAGTTTCCAAGTAGGTAAGATTTGCTTTGCAAGTTGCATGTTGAGAGTCTATTTCTCATTCTGTTCGATTATGAACAGAGAATAAGCATATGGACCTCTTCGTGGGAGTTTTCATTAAGGCTTTCTTAAGAGCAGCTGCAGGCTAGACTTATAAATGCTCCACAGATGAGCAAAACTTTGGGGGGGGAGGGTGATTTATAGTAAGAAACATGAATGCATGTGTGCATGTAATTATGCTTTCTGATAATCTCACTTAATTTTCATCTCTCATCTATTTTCCTTTAATGGTGCTCAATCCTGGGAGACCTATGTTGATTTATAATTTTGTGGTACTTTTTGTATATTCCTATTAATATTCACTTTATATATGTAGCTGCTATTCATTTGATGCCATTTGGTACATAACAATTTATTGTTGCCATGGCTCTAAAAATATATTAACTCCCTAATTTCCCATCTTGTGATTTTAAGACCTCCTTTATTCTCATCCTGTTATTTACTGAGATTTTCATCCTGTTAACTATAAATCAGCATTTTCAAACTTTTTTCATTACCACCTTATTAGGAGCCTCATTTCTTTTCTTTTGTTTGTTTTGAGGCAGGGTCTTGCTGTGGTGGCCTGGTACTCACCACGTCACCATGTAGCCCATGCTGGCCTCAAACTCATGGCAATTCTCCTGCATCAGTTTCCTAAGTGCTGGGATTGCAAGTATGTGCCACCACACCAAGCAATTTAGGAGCCTTTTAAAGACATTTTTCCCTTAATCCTTCTTCCTCATGAAATTTTAACATCACAAATATGTTATGTATGTAATATATGTAGCTACTTTTAATAATAATAATAACAGTAACATCCACCCCCACCCAAAAACCAGTTCTTAGCCCCTTTGGGACACCATCACCCTCACTAAATAGGTACATGACGGCTTCTCTGTAGACCTCCTATAATTGCTAACAGAGACCAGATCCCAAGGTCTATGTGTGGTATGTCATCATGCCAAAAGGAAACTGGAAGACTAGAAGACAGGGATTGGTAAATGGATCTATTCATAGATTTTGTCACACGTGGGAAGAGAAACTTCTTAGTTTCTTTCCACTGTTCCTGTAGGAGTGTTGCAAATGTATAGAAATGGTAAAACGAAAGCCAGGAAATATACATATGTAAGGTTATCTGTGAAACTGTTGACAGACCTGTGAGATGATGTGTCCTAGGAGGCAGCTCCTCCCAGGACAAAGAGCTCACCCCAGGCCTGCGACTTCCTGGGGGCTTTCATTCTTCTGGTCCATTCTGTCAGGGTCCTTGCTGCACCTGCTCCACTTCTTTTCTACTTCTTCAGACTCACTCTTTCTTTGTTTTGTTCTCCCAATGTACCAGTTAGCTACATATCCCCTCGATTTACCTAGCAACCTTCCCCTTCTTGTCATCCTTATCTTTGTGTGTGTGCATGTGCATGTTTGCATGTATGTGTGTGGAGGGGTGTTTACATATGGCTGCTTCAAGATATTTCTTTTTTTTTAAAAAAGTATTTATTTATTTGCAAGCAGAGTCAGACACACACACACAGAGAAAGAGAAGATGGTTGCACCAGGGCCTCCAGCCACTGCAAACAAACTCCAGATGCATGCTCCACTTTGTGCATCTGGTTTTATGTGGGTACTGGGGAATCGAACCCAGGTCATTAGGCTATGTAGGAAAGCACCTTAACCTCTGTAGTATCTCTCTACCACAAGCTTTAAAATATTTCTAACATTTAGTCCTCAAACCACTAATTTGAACCTGAAGAATGGCCACTGTATTCCTTAGTGACTCCTAAGTTACTTCTAAAATCATGGTGTCAGGCTGGAGAGATGGCTTAGTGGTTAAGGTGTTTGCCTGCAAAGCCAAAGAGGATCCCAGTTCAATTCTCCAGGACCCATGTAAGCAATATACACAAGGACGTGCATGTGTCTGGAGTTCGTTTGCAGTGGCCGGAGGCCCTGGCATGCTCATATTCTCTCTCTCTCCCCTCTTTCTCTCTCTCAAATAAATAAATAAAATTTTTAAAAAGTAAATAAAATAAAATCACGGTGTCATTCCTAGTCATGCCTATCCACCCTGGAGAGTTTGTTTTCTGCTTTAGCCCCAGTTTCTGCCTTTTCCACAGCCTGTATCATCGGGTAACCATTGTGTTTCTGTCAGTCGTCCTTCCATCACTCTAATGAATGCCTGAGACGGTCAACTTGTAAAGACCAGAGGATTATTTTGGCTCACAATTTTATGGCTTCAGTCCATGGTCAGCTGACCCTATTTCCTCAGAAGCTTATGGCAGGGCAAAACCACTCATGTCATGTCTGGGTGGTGACAAGAGAAAACGCAGGAAAGGATGGAGTCCAAGTTCTTTCAAAGAAAGTCCCCTGAAGATCTGAAGTTCTCCCTCCCCCAACTTGGTCTGACTTCCTAATGTTTCCATCTCCTTTCAGTAGTGCCAAATTAGAGCCCAGCCTGTAACATGTAAGTCTTTGGGAGACACTTAGCCTCTAAGCTGGATCCCCTCAACTGTATTGATGTTTAACTCGATTGCATTGTCAAGCAGAAGAAGGTAAAGGCTGCAGCTCCAGCATGAGATGACTTTCTAGCCCTGCACTGGGGTGAGTTGGAAGCAGCTTTCCAGTAAATTCCTTCCTTCCAGCCCAAGACCTCAGCACCTGGCACCTTCTCTCCCTCTTGGAGAACAAGCAGTTCCGGGTCACTCTAGTGGGCTTCCAAGTCACCCTTAGGCACCCGTGTTTCCCAGACCCTAACTATGCCAATAATTGATTGTCTTCTTTCCTCTAAAATACTGAGCAGACTCAAGCAAACCCTAGTTCAGAATGGAAGGGGTGCTAGGGACTTGGTACTAACCGCCCCCGCAAAAGTGTTCCTTCCTTTCCCGATTGTAATATAGCAAAATGATCTTGTAGACACAACTACATAACTCAAGAAGAGAACTAGAGTTTCTAGGCCTGACTTTGCCACTAGCAAACTAAGTGCCTATCAACATATCACCCCATTTTCTTGTTTGTCAGGGTCTTTTATAAAATAGGAGTTAAGTGGAATCTCCAAAGGATCGTCCAGCTGTGGCATTTTGGGTGAAACCTCCGGATCAGGAGAGTTCTATCCTGTACTTCATTATGATGAAAGGGTAAACTTCAGCTGCTTTCCCGCAGTGTTCTGAGGGCCTCGGGGATTCTGTACAGGAGAGCAGAGAAAGGGTTGAGATTTTAAGCCTGAGACTTCATTTGAGCAGAGTTCAGTTTCCACATAATCCCAGGATTCATTTTAGCAAGCATGGCTTTCTTAATTCTTTTTAAAAGTGTTGCCTTTTCCTTCCACATTATATTTGGGCATTTACTCTCTCCCCTAGCTGTTTTGGGTGAACAGAAACAAGCAACATTTATAATCCCCATTCTCCTGAGAATGAAGGGCAGTGGGAATATGTCATCACAAAATATGTTTCTTTGGCATATTGATTATTTTATCCTACAGGCAATTGAGAACCAACAGCTGCAGGAAAAGCTCTTTACCTCTACCAAAAATAGAGTATGTCTTTCCTTGTTTGTTAAGGAAATTTGCACTCATAAAGAAATTCCCGTGCATAAAAGGCATGTGTGTATTAGGAAGACAGCCACTCTTGCAGACAACCTGACAGACTCTCACCTTTTGTAGGTATGGCAGGACTAAACTAATATACCACACACTCCTGGCCTCTCTTTTTTCACATAATAAGCCCCCAAGCTCCTTTTCATGGTGAAGCCTAAGTTAATGTAAAACCCTCAATCACCTGGGCACCTTGAGTCTCATTTCTTCCTAGAGATTAAATGCATGCATGCAAAGATATATATATATATATATATATATAATTCCAGTTTAATTTTTCTTTTGTTAATTTGTTTGTTTGTTTGTTTTTTTTGATTTTCAAGGTAAGGTATCACTCTAATCCAGGCTGACTTGGAATTCACTATGTAATCTCAGGGTGGTCTCAAACTCATGGCGATCCTTTTACCTCTGCCTCCCAAGTGCTGGGACTAAAGGCGTGCACCACCACACCCAGCTCTTGTTAATCTGTTTTTTATCATTTTGGTTCATGGGTCCAGCCAGTGAACCTGGAAGGACAGAGTAATGATCACCAAGGGCTAAACTGACCCTCTGTCCTTGGGATATTGCTTCCTTCACTGGATTATACTGCCTATTACAAGGTCTGTCAGACTTTTTTAAAATTGGCTTAACATAGGTCAGTATGGCTGAGTCACTGTCTTTGAAGTAATTGATTTAAGTTTGAGATGTTGACTAATGGTTTTCACCAAAAAGGGGAAGATTTTTAAATTGCTGATGTTTAAAAGACAAGGAGCTTTTTTATTCCTTTATTTAAGAAATGATGAGTGAATTCAACACAGAGAGTACAAAGCATTACTGCAGATCCGTAGGTGTTCAATACCTTTGCAATTGAGTACATTCTGAATGTCACAGCAAAAGTGACTGGACACGGACACAACAGGCTAAAGACGGAAGACAATAGAAGTTTCATTCCAGCCCACATACAGTTCTACAAGCCTGAGTGGAAGTGGTTCATGCCGCCGTCACACAGGCCAAGGCCAGGAATTGAATCTTTATAACTGTGTTGCATTCAAAGAAGCAGCAGGATCACCATGAGATCGAGGCCACCCTGAGACTACAGAGTGTGTTCCAGGTAGCCTGGGCTAGAGTGAGACCCTACCTCCAAAATAAAAAAAGAACCAGCGATTTGAGAAGATTAAAATCCCAAGGATCGGTTTGCCTGTCATCTTTTGCCAGCAGATTTGGCTCCTCTGGTCAGGTGGCCAGACTTGTCTCTGAGACGTATAGTACTGAGGCTTTTCTACTCATCCTTTCTCTGTGTGGCAGAAGAAGTTCCCATACACCACAGCCACTGAGTTCTGTTGCCCCCGAGCCTCTCTTTGTTTAGCATCTAGATTGAAGGTTAACTCGGAACAAAAAGCCACCAGCAGTGTACATATACAGATGCCTTCCTACACTGGGCCACCTTAACTTTTACCAACAGGATACATGGCAGAGGGTGCAACTCCTACCCTGTCCTCCAACACCCAGAAGATATGGGTCACCAGCTGATGGGCATGGTGGAGCACACAGTACTGTCCTGTATCAGACAACCCTTTATGCTGTCACCTTAGCATGGGCCTATCAGTGCCATGGCATTTTTAATCTTTGGCCTTTCTGCTTCACACGGAGCAACTCCAGGAACCACTGTTCATATCTTCATAAGCTCTTTCCCGTCACCAAATCCTTTACATGTAGTCATTATCAACCACAGACTTCCATCAGGAATTTTCACAAGGCTTAATGAGTCAAGCGTTATTATCTATCTGACCACTGAAGGCCCTTGTGGTTGAGATCCATGCAGAAAACCTGAAAAGTCAGTAAGGATAAGAAATGTCAGGAGATGGCTCAGTAGGTGAAGTGCTTACTGAGCAATTATGAGGATCTGAGAACCCAGACCCCCCATAAAATGCCCGTAACTCCAGTGCTGGGGAGGCAGTGACAAGGTACCTTTAGAGCACACTGACTAGCTAGTCTAGCAGAGTCCGTCAGCTCTAGTTCAAAGACAGACCCTGTCTCAAAGAATGAATGGAGAGCAATCACTAGACAACCAACACCAAGCTCTGGCCTTCATGTGCTTGTACACACTCTCACACACACACACTCACACACAAACACACACACACACACACCCCACATGCCAAAAAAAGCCACAGGGGAAAATAATAGGGCAATATTGCAATGACATCATCCAAGAAACAGTAAGGCCTACAGGCCTACCATCACCTATAGACTCTAGGATTAAATTTTACTGTAACGATTATATGCTTTTGAAAATCTTATAAGGAAAGCCTTTTTTTCTTTCATTTGTTATTTTTACATAAAACATTCAGTTCAGTAAAACAGGCCTTAAGCCAGATGAAGTCAAGTAAATCACTGATTAGTAAATATAATCCTCCTAGAGTTGTTACAATAAATTCCATGAACCTCACACAAACATTTTGAAGTGTGATCTGCATTTTTACAGAGGAAGACCAGAGATCAGCAAGATTAAGAAGCATAGCTTGTAAATTGAAAAACCAGCAGGTCCTTCTGAGCCCAAAGGCAGCTGCTGTTTAGTATTCTCTGCACTTTCATACATGTGGATAACCATAGATTTACAGATAAAGAAAGTGGATTTCCTCTGCAGCACTGTCATGATTATTGCGGAGACTGTTGAATGGCACAGTGCCCCAAAAGACGACTGAGGTCTGTGTTCATACTTCTATGCTAGTTATGTAAGTTCGTCTATCTAGTCTGCCTCTTCGCCACTCTGAACACACCCCTACCTCATTAATTTATATAAACTCTTCTGGGAGAATTTCATACAACTGTGGATGTTTACTGAAGTTGCTGAAGCATTTGCCTTTACTAATTGGATACATAGATTTAAGTTTAATAAACTTATTCATGCCTACTTAAAATATATGCATAGGTTTTCTCACTTCCTTTGTCTCTGGATATTTTTTCTAGGGTCAACGGCTTTTTGAAAAGTTACTCCAACTGACATCGCAAAATATTGAAGTCAAGCTAGTGAGCGACGTGACGGCTGATTCAAAGGTATTAGAAGCCTTGAAATTAAAGGGTAAGACCAAGGTTGATATGCTACTTTACCATGAACATTCTATTACCATATCTTGAATTTCATTAAAATAATATGCAATTTCTTTACAATCACTACATTTAACTTAGTATACTTCTTATTTTTTCCTTTGGAAAAAAACATGCCACTAAATGAGGGAACTAATTAATTGATACTACTGGGATTTTTACAAATAATGTTTGGTATATTAGTTTATGCAAAACAATCTCCTGGTCATTAAATGATAATTAATTAAGAAGGATTTTTCTTTTTTGCACACATCAGTGATGTGATCAAGCAAAAAGAACCATTTCCACTAGAACAAACATTATATTTCTGTTTCCCTTTTGCCCATCAGATGAAAACCCTCTTTGTGCTGCCTAGTCTTCAAAATAATACTGTCAGGTCTAGAATTCTGTGTGACTCCTGACTTTTGGATATTCGCCAAAATAAGACGGTCAGGCCTAGAAATCTGTGTGATTCCCAACTCTAAGACAGTCCCTCAGAACATCACTTACACAGCTACATTGCAGGGTGTCCCACAGTCTCGTGAAGACAAAATCATTCTGACGTAATTGCTTTAGCTGTCATCTCCTCTAATTGAACTCTTACTTCCAAATAATTTTTAAAAGATTTGTAAAAAAAAAAAAAAAACCCTTTTATTCAGAATTTACTGCTCAAACTGTAAGTTTCAGAAAAGAATTAGCACATGAGAAACAATGAAAATGTCTAGGCTGCTAGATGTGCCTGGGAGAGGGTGACATGGTATCCTCAGACTGACAGTGATCCTCTTCTGCCTCCAGAGTGCTAGGATTTCAGGTGTGAGCCATCGTCCCTGACTTCTCTGTGCACAGGAAAATGAAGGAAATGTGTAAGATATTGCGGAATCTGAAAAGCTTCCCTTTGCTAAGTGAGTGTGGCACGTGTTTCCTCCCCCAACTCCAAACAGCAGCAAGGCGTTCCTCGTGATAGAAACTCTGTTCCAGACTCTCATCTTCACATCTACTGAGTCACATTCTATAGAATCCAGCCTTTGACATTGCTCCTCTGCATATTTTTATATTTTCTCAGTTGCCACTTCCCATTTTAAGATTTCAATAATTTCCTCAGGCCTTGCCACATCCCCACCCCCACCATGTGATCTCCACACAGCTACCAAAGAGATGCTCCATCGCGTGTTTAGGACTGACACACTTAATGTGAATGTGTGCAAATGTGCCTGGATGTTATGCAGACTTTCTTATTCAGAAATACCAGGCATGCAATAAGGGGTACAAGTGGTTGTGAGTTCTATGGTGGCCTGTTTCTGATTCCCTAAGACACCCCATGCTCTGGGTTCTGTAATGCTAGAGAATTTACTGACTAGTAAGGATGCACAAAGTGGTGCAGGCATCTGGAGTTCCTTGGCAGTGGCAAGAGGCCCTGGCACACCTTTAGACTCACTTTCTCTGTCTGCTTCTTTATCTCTGTCTGTCTCTGTGTCTCTCAAGAAAGAAAGAAAGAGAGAGAGAGAGGAAGTAAGGAAGGAAAGAGTTAAAAAAGAATACATTTCTCAGTGGCATCAGGTAAAAGCAAGTGAAGCTAGAAGACTGATAGCCCATTTTCTTTTCACATCCATGGTTTAGGTTAACAACACCTCACAGAACAATAAATTCCTAACTTGGTGTAGAAGAATTGTCCACACTTTAAAATTAATGCAAGTTGTCCCAGTTTCCAACTGCTTACTTCAAGTTGCCAGAGTACAACTTGAGATTTTGTTTTCACTTAGCTTTTAGGGCTTTGCAATTATTCCAAAGTCTAACTCTGCTGGTATGTGTGCTTGTGTGTGTTGACTTCGTGTAATCACTGAGAAGTATAGACATGAATATGTGTATCTGTGTGTGTATGAGAGAGAGATGTGTGTTAAATGGATGCATGTGTGCAGTCCCATGCACACATGTGTGGAGACCAGAACAAAAGGTCCAGTGTCCTCTGTCTCTCTTCTGCTTTGTTTCCTCCAGAAGGAGTCTCTGACTGAACCTGGAGCTGTCATTGTTCAGTCATGCTGACTGAGCAGCGACCCCAGTGATTTATCTCTACCCTTCCTGAGGACTGGAGTCACAGGCACGTGTGGCCATAGCCAGCTCTTTACATGGGTGCTGGAGATCGAGCTCGGGTCCTCATGCTTGTACAGCAAGTGCTTTTATTCACTGACCTATCTCCCCAGACTGTGTGTGTGTGTGTGTGTGTGTGTGTGTGAATTTCCCTAGAAGTGATTCTCTGTTATTCTACTTTTCATTTCCACCATTTGAAGACTTGCCTGTGGAAATGAACCTGAACACCCCAGAGGTCCCTTGTCCTGCTGCACATTCAAACCACAACAGCATCGCGATATGTGCAGAACAGGATGAAATCCTAAGCTTACTGGTATTATTGAATGCAACCTTAGGCAAGTTCCTCTCTCTGAGCTTCAGTATCCTTCTCGGTTAAATGGTGTTTCTGACAACCTCCCTGGGGGCTTTAGGAGTTAAATTAGATAATGTATGAAAAGCGTGTGGTGTGGTTCATAATCTGTCACTCAGTGACATCCGCTATTGCCATTGCTGTAATGTGTGGCGTGTTAATCCAGACTGGATTTGTTTGTGCTCCAGTGACATGTCGTGGCCCTGAGAGGAAGGCCCTCTCACTGGCGCACTACACGGTGTCTTTGACAAGGCTGCTGGTCCCCGCGCCTTTATGGTTGTGCAGCAACTCCTACTGCCTCTGAATTGCGATGGGAATTGTCCAGTGGGTCCCACCAGTGCCACTCCATCTATGTTCCCAGTCTCTGTCCTAACAACCCTGCCTCTAAATTGCGATGGGACTTGTCCAGTGGGTCCCACCAGTGCCACTCCATCTATGTTCCCAGTCTCTGTCCTGACAACCCCCAAAGTCAAGTTTGCAATTTGCTGTAGTTACACTTCCAAAAATGTGCATTTGGTATTACAGTACAGTTGTGCCAGCCATGAATTTGCTCTAAAGCAGCCTCCCGGATTACTGTTCACACTGCATTTCCCTCCTGTGTCTCCTCTCGCCGTGTCTTCTCAGGCTCTCGCTGACTTTTGAATGCTCTGTCTATTCCTTAAACACTGACTTATTTTCCTATTTCTTTTTTTTTTTTTTTACTTTCCTTGCTCATATGCAGCGCACACATTATTTATCCTGCATCCTAGACTCAATATTTAGCTACAAACTTAACATCTCCACTTGGATACTCTTGAAATACTTCAAAATCAATTTATCTAAATATTAAACTGATGTATGATCACCCTCAGAACCCTGAATGCTCTTCTTTCTTCAAGGAGGATCTCGGTAAGACTAGGGTTCCTGTGACTCCCCTTTTCCTCTATGTGCTCAAATCACATCGTCTTCCGTTCTCAGAAATATGTAGGCTTATTGTTAGAAATAGTTTCTTTTGTCCTCTCCAAACCCTGTTTTAACTCAGGCCTTTATACTTTTGTCTCCTAAATGAGTGCAAATGACATCCAAACCATTTCTCCTAGCTCTAGTCTTGGTATATTCTATTCTCCACATCAAAGGATGTTGCTTTAAGAAATAGCAAAGGTGGGCGTCAGACACAGAGGCATTAACATACAGCCCCGGTGAAGCTGACCTTAGGCATGTAGGCATTGTCGAGAAAGTTTTATCTTCTGTATATAAGCTTGTGTCTTCCTGAATAAACCTGAGCCTTGATCAGAAAAAGAAAAAAGAAATAGCAAAGCCCTCCTTCCCTGCATGTCTGAACATTTCTCAGCGTCTTGTCATCATTAGCTCCCAACACAGAGCTCCTTACGGAATGAGGATTTAAAGTTTTCACAGACATTTTAATTTGAATCTATTATTTAATAGATATTGTGCAAGCAGAGTAAATCAGACATGTTATGTTATGTTGTGTTATAAATATGAATGTTTTGGACAAAGCTGAGTTAAAAAATGAGTCATGTTAAATTTGATTTAAATGTGATAGCATAGGTGTGAGATAGGATCTTTTTAAAAGGACATTGTTCAGGCCGCTGTAGCTGTGAACTTGTGTACTGGCTACTAAGGAGACTGAGGCAAGGTCCCTTGAGCCTAGAGCTGCAAAGCCAGATGAGGCAACATAGGGAAGCCTCATCTTAAAAAGAAAGAAAGAAAGCAAGAACAAAGGAGGTAAAGGAAGGAAGGAAAGAAGGGGAGGGAGGGAAAGACAGGAATGAAGGAAAGAAGAAGAAAGAAGATGGCATTTGGGATCCAGAGGTAAGATGATCGCTGTGAGTTCGAGGCTGCCTTGTTGAGACTAATTCCAGATTAGCTTGGGCTAGACAGAGACCATACCTTGAAGAAAAAAAAAAAAAAGCAACATCAAAACCAGTAAAAGAAACTCAAAAGGGAGACAAGAGGAAACAATCCTTCAGTGGGATGCCTCTCCCTTCTCGTCTACTGCAATGTCCATTTCACTTCCTCGGTCTAGACTTTCACATGCAGTGAAACAACTCAAGTTCTGACTGTGTGAAATGGCATGGAGAATAGCTTTCAGATCTTCCACATGTCAAATTAAGCCTTGACTTTTAAAACACTGGAACTTCTAGTTTCCTGTGGAGGAGACTGTGCACTGTAGCAAACTGCCAAACCTGGAATCAGGAGATTTGGAGGAGTTGGGTGATTGTATCTGGCATGGTAGAGAACTAGGGAAGTGTAGGTATACTCTTCTCTGTACTATGATACGTGCACCAAAAAGGCATATCCGGCAAGCATATGGAAAGCATGAAATAGTATGTGCATGCTGCTGCAACTTTAAAGATGAGTGTCCCCGAAGGCCACGTGCTCAGGGCTAGGTCCTCAGGGTGGCGCTATTGGGAAATGGTGGCACCTTTAAGAGATGGGACGTAGTGGGTCTTGTTTAGAACTGTGCCCTTGAAGGGGATGGCAGGGCCCTATTCTTTTCCTCACTTATTTTGCTCCCTGGCCATGAAGTGAGTGATTTGCACTGCTGCTTGCTCTTTACAAGGAGCTCTGGTGGAGACAGAGGTGAGTGCATTCTTTTGGATGTGCCTTTCCATGTGGTCACTTTGCTGTTGGAGGAGGGGCACGAGTCATGTGGCTCTTAGAATAGCCAGTACAGCTCTTTGAGGTGTTCTGAGTTCTTCGTTCATCCATAAGGCTGATTAACCAAGACAGGCAGAGGCATCACATGATGCCCCCCGCCCCCAACAAGTTAAGAGCACGAATGCTTGGTTGCCTCCGGTAGCTTTTGCTGACTGTTTTGTTTTTAACTCTCTTTGAAAGACCATTTGAAGTTGTCTTCGTCTTTTTTGAACTACTTCAGGTAATTTGAAAAGACCAGGATTTTATCTGTCACAGCTTGGGAGGCTGGGATATCCAAGGTTAAGGTGCTGGCATCTAGTGAAGGTCTTGCTGTGTCATCTATAGGAGAGGACCAACTCTCCATCAAGCACACACCGTTTATAAAGGGTTCAGTCCCATTCACAGCGGGTCCTCATGCCTCAATGACCTCATAAAGGCCACACCTACTTATACTGTCTCATTAGCATTATGTTCCAACGCTTGAAGTTTGAAGGGGACGCAATCAAACTATAACCAGCAGATACATAAGTCTGTAGAATTATGAAGAAAACTGAAATGGTGGCTCCTCTTGAGTAAAGGATACGTGCAAGTAACTATATAGCAAAATGTATGATAACTAGTAAAAGTGAAATCATTGCATCATAATGCATAACTACATGGAACCACAGAAAGCAGCTGGTCAGTAGAAGCTGTCAAGACAGCTATGCCCACTTGACAAGAAGTAGCAGGACCAGAGTGCTGTGAGTCACGGTGGCTTTTGTGCCATGGATGGTCCTGAACTCAGTGGAGACAGCACGCATGCGGGGTGAGAGCCCGCGCTATCCCACCCCACGTTCTCCAGACCTGTTTCCCTTGGGTTGCCATAGTGACTGGTGTGAGTGAGGGTCACACCCGCAGAAAAAAATCACGTGAAGGGAGGCTGGCCATGTGGGGAAATGCTCAGGCTATGTTGTTGAGCAAACAGCAGTCAGCTACAAAACTACAGCAACTGTGTTGTTTCATCCGTGGCCAAGAAGAACCTTCTGTGTGTGAAAAGCTGTACTCTAGAGTGTTAGCATGGGGTGACCTTCAGAGATGAGGTCACAGCTGAGAGTTCACTCTGGTGTGTGTGTGTGTGTGTGTGTGTGTGTGTGTGTGTGTGTGTGTGTGTGTGTGTGTGTGTGTGTGCACTATTGCCATGCAAGTAGACCAAAACTCAGATTCAAGACAATAGACTACGTTACTTATGAGACTCCACGATTTATTTTACCTCTTAAAACTTCAGTTTCTTGATTTCTACACTAAGCTAACAATAGTAGCTACTGCATAGGGTATTGATGAGATAACCCATATGAAGTACCAGTGCCTGCCACAGGATAGTCACTTTAAAGCATTTTTCAAAATAAAAAATTCAGCAAGGCGTGGTGGCTCACGCCTTTAATTCCAGCACTCGTGAGGCAGAGGTAGGAGGATCACCATGAGTTCAAGGCCACCCTGAGACTACATAGTGAATTCCAGATCAGCCTAAGCTAGAGTGAGACCCTACTTCAAACAAACAAATAATAATAATAATAATAATAATAATAATAATAGTAAGTAAATAATTCAGCATAATTTGTAAAGGGGAAATGGTAGGAAAAAAAGGAATGAGTGAGTGAATGACTGAATGAGAGAACAATCATGACAAATTAGTTCCCTCTATAAATGACACCTTAAGATATAGTCAGGATCCAGCAAGGGGAGAGCCACAGTGCTCAGCCCCACGAGGATCAGCGCAGCCTCCCTTGCTCCGCAACTTTGTCCTTGGGGCACAACCACAGGACAACCCTGCATCTCTCCCCCATGCGCCCTGGGACATTCCCTCGTTTATAGCCTCAGGGGCTTCTCAGATAAAAATGCCAACACATCAATACTGGATGAGATTGAGTTGAAACTATAGTGGGGACTAAATCTTTCACGAGGTGCTAAAGAGGAGGTATGCAGAGACAGGACCTACCTTATCCAGACTCATCAGGAGCCCACGCTTTCCCTGGGAGCTTGCACCCTGGGGCCTCACACCACGTGCAGAATGGAGGCGCCCTTGGTAGGAGGCTGTTGCATTCAATATAGAGACTAATGAATGGATCTCATTAATCACAAAGCTGAGAAGACAAACACCAGCCAGAGAAGCCACAGGCTGTGTCTGTATTCACTTAAGTCACTTTCCAGTGACTGTGTGCACACAAGGAACAACGTGCTCAGCCTGGGGACAGCCATGCTGCGGGAGTGAGGACCCCTTTGCTGTGGCTTCTCTTCTCCTAGGGTGCAAGTCACACTTGGCTTTGGATTCACCCTTCTACGGGCTTACTATGTTATTGGAAAGACAACAGCATGGAAGTTTAAGCAGAATAATTTTTGAGGTTCCCAGAACAATTAATTTTAGCCAAATTTGTTCATAAGCTGAGTGGAGTTTTGTATGATTTAGGTTTTATAAAAATTCTTTTTAATATTTAAAACTTCTGAGAAGTGGTGATTGTTCATATTTATGGTGTACAGTGTGGCATAGATACCTGTTTACAATGCATGCTGATCAGATTAGAGCGATTGACAGGTCCATTGCCTCAGAAATACACACTCCAGCTGGATACACACCTGTGAAATCCCTCGGGAGGCTAAAGCAGGCAGATCGCCATGAGTTCCAGGCCAGCCTGGTCTAAATAGTGAGTTCAGGACAAGTTGAGCTACAAACTGAGAACCTGTCTCAAAAAAAAAAAAAAAAAAACTGAAATGAAGCCAGGGAGGAAGGTAAGAAGAAAAGCAGGGTGAGCGGCGGTAAGGAGAGAGGAAAGAATCAATGCTTTGTGCTGGGAACATTCTAGATCTTCTCTATTAGCTATCTTGAAATACATGGTTAATTTTTATCAGCCATTGTTACCTTACTGTGTTATGGGGCATCAGAAATTACTCCTCCTAGTGCCCCAAATCCCTGTGCCTATTAACTATCCTCTCTCCATCCTCCACACCGTGATTTAGTTTAAGACTGTAAAATAACTCAATAACCTCTTAGAAACCTGATGGAGCCAAGGGCCTGAGTTCTGTCTGGACTTCTAGATTTGCATTCATCTTATTTGAATTTGCAGATTTAACTAGAACTTTATCTTTTGGTTGGTTGATGAGAAAAGATGTCTTTGTTCAGGACTGCTCATAGTTCACGAGGTCATAGACCTTCAACAAATAGTGGCAGACTACTTGCTGAGGTGTCTCTTATGGTTGAAGGTGGAATGCTCCTCACAGCCTCATGATCTGAGCACCTGTCACCCACTTGTATGTTTTTGGGAGGCTGTGGAACTGCAAAGGGGTGGCTATAACTCTGTAGGTTATAGCACTGTCCCTAGTTCTGTCATGTGAGCAGTCACCACCATACGCTCCTGTCATCATGGTCTGCGTCACTTTGCCATGCTTTCCCTACGATGATGGTTGAGGCCTCTAAAACCATGAGTCAAAAAATACCCACACAAGACCGTTATAATAAGAGAAAAAGATGATGACCTCAAAATAAAAGAGAGACTAATGGAGAGAGGGAGGGAATATGATGGAGAATGGAGTTATGAAGGGGAAAGTGCAGGAGGGGAGGGAAATACCATGGTTCATTGTCTGTAAGCATGGAAGTTGTCAATAAAGAAAATATTTTAAAAAACCGAGAGTGGATTCCAGTGGCAATGATCATCTCTTCTTGAATTCTGCATTTCTGTGTCCTGTGGTTCAGTCTGTGGTCCATACCCACCTCATGTTGTCCTCTGGAGAAGCTGGGGCTGTCTCTTCCATGTCTGCATTCCAGCTCGGAGCTGCACTGGCTCTAGGCCCTTCTCCAACTTCTTTGGTTGGACCTCCTTTGCTGTCTTTTCCTTCAGGGGCCTTCTCCCCCCCCCCTCCTTATTCAGCTCAATTGCTCCACCACAGAAGTCACCAGCAGCCCCTGGCATGCGTTTAGCATGTGCCGGCCCGTGTTGAGCATGTGCCGGCCCGTGTTTAGCATGTGCCAGCCCGTGTTTAGCATGTGCCAGCAGTGTTTAGCATGTGCAGGCCCGTGTTTAGCATGTGCTGGCCCGTGTTTAGCATGTGCCAGCCGTGTTTAGCATGTGCCGGCCTGTGTTTAGCATGTGCCAGCCGTGTTTAGCATGTGCCAGCCGTGTTGAGCATGTGCCGGCCCGTGTTTAGCATGTGCCAGCCGTGTTTAGCATGTGCAGGCCCGTGTTTAGCATGTGCCGGCCCGTGTTTAGCATGTGCTGGCCCGTGTTTAGCATGTGCCGGCCCGTGTTTAGCATGTGCTGGCCCGTGTTTAGCATGTGCCGGCCGAGCACTTGTGGTGCCGTAAGCTTTCTGCACGGCTGTCTCACATAGCAAGCGTCCTTGGTTTCCCTGTTTCCGATTCAGTGCAGTTACTCAGACAAGATTGCCCGTGTTTTGCAGGGAGCAGTTGTTTCCTTGCTAGGTTGAGGAGGAAGGAGTGAACTTTCAAGGGAGTAAAGATGAGTTGTGTATTCAACTATCAACTTGCCATACAACCTTCCGATCAAGGGCCAATGATGTGCTGCACTAGGTAGGTATGGTGGCGCATGCCTGCGATCCTGGCCAGTGAGAGGCTGAGGTAGACTGCAGGTTCATGGCCAACGTGGGCTACATGGCGAAACATGGTGTGAGAAAAGCAGAAACAAAAATTTCCCCTAAATCCTCAATTTAAAAAGTGCCTTCGGTGTAGATGCTGTCCCTGTCACTAATGACAGAGTCGTTCCTAGCCGGGGTTCCATGTGCTTTGTCTGTTCTCTAGCTCCGTTCTCAGGCAACCCCAACTGGTAGAGACTGTTATGGTTTGGGTGTGACTGTCTTATGGATCGGTGTGGATTACTGTCGCACACGTGAGGAGACTGACGCAGAGAAAGGTGAAATCTCATGCCTGAGTTCAATGGTTAGTGCAGGTCTCTGATTCTCATTCTTGGCAGAACACCCACCCACGAGATTTTCATCAATATTATTGAATCTTGAAAATTATGTATTAAGCACAGACCTAATAAGATGACAAAAAAATCCACATTATTTTGCAACTTCAAACCACATTGGAAACAATTCTTAAAAATCTCTTTATTGCTGGGCATGGTGGCGCACACCTTTAATCTCAGCACTCGGGAGGCAGAGGTAGGAGGATCGCTGTGAGTTCAAGGCCACCCTGAGACTACATAGTGAATTTCGGGTCAACCTGGGCTACAGCAAAACTCTCTCAAAAAAACAAAAAAAAAATCTCGTTATGGACCTATAATCTAGTTATTTTATAAGAAAATTATTAAGAATTTTGGTCAAGCACAGCTGTGAACTTTGGCTGGTGCTATTCCTGGCTCCAGTATAAAGAGTGATGATCTAAGATTCTAGACCTCGAACATTCACAAGGAGACATAATTGCTGAAAATACAGAACTCTAGGGTATAGTAACCTCTCCTTTATGCATCTTATATAGTCAAGTAGAGAGATTAATTTAGGTCTTACTTCTTTGAGTCTAAGGTACAAATAAAAGTTAAGGCTACAAGCTGGGCATGGTGGCGTACATCTTTAATCCCACCACATGGGAGACAGAGGTAGGAGGACTGTCATGAGTTCCAGGGCACCCTGAGACTACATAGTGAATTCCAGGTCAGCCTGAACTAGAGAGAGACCTTACCTCAAAAAAAGGCAAAAAAAAAAAAAAAAAAAAAAAAAAGACGAGATAATCTAAGGCATCACCAGCATCTAGATGCTATTTGTGGTCACACGGCTGGGTAAGACTGCCATAGGACATGTAAAATGCCAAGCATGGTGATGTGTGCCTGCAATCCCAGTGCTAGGGAGAGGAGACAGGAAGATACTTGGGGGTTACTGGCAGACCAGTCTAGGCTACTTGGCAAAATCCAGACCAAACAAAGACTCTGTTCAAAAAAAAGGATTCATGACCTTCCTGAAGAACATCACTCAAGGTTGTCCTACACACATGTGCAATAAATAAAGAAAGATTTTCCCCTGAGTCACATTCAGAATAGCTATAGAGCACCAAGCCCCAAGGCTTTGTAGACATGGAAGAGCAAGCAAAGGGGCCTAGGAAGGCAGACATGTGAGGCAGGAGGAAAAGGGAATAGGGTTTTGTCTACCCTTGCTGAGAAGTAAAGTCAGCTAAGAATAGAGAAGGACACATTTCAGAGTATAGAATTCCTTGGTAAAGTAAACCAAAACAACTCCAATTCGATTGAAGTCTTTTGAAAAGTAGAGAGGTATGTAAACAAGTCAGGAGGAGTGCTGATAAAAACATTACAAACATTTTGCTACGAGCTGAAACAAAGAGGAGAGTATTTTAGAGGGGAGATGGTCATAAAATATAAAGTTCGTAATAAATGGAATGATACAAAGGATTGATAAATGTTTATGGAGATGGGAAACACTGAAAACCAGTTGCCTATGTATCTATCTCATGGAAAGTTAACCCCAAGAAAGCAGAAAAGACAAGTATTAAACAAGAGCAAAAGTTACTGAAATAAGAACCACATGTGCCAGTGGGTAAGGTGCTTGCCAGCAGAGCCTGGGGACCAGGGTTTAATTCTCCAGTATGCACATAAAACCAGATGCACAAAGTGGCACATGCATCTGGAGTTCATTTGCAGCAGCTGGAAGTACTGGTGCTCTCTTCTCTCTCACTCTTTCTCTCTCTGCTTGCAAATATCTAAATAAAATACCTTAAAATATTAAGATAAAAGAAATACTAGTTATTTTATGTGGGTGGGGAGATGGCTCAGCCATTAAAAGCGCATTCTTGCAAAACCTGATGGCCCAGGTTCGATTCCCACTACCCACATAAATCCAGATACACAAAGTGACATATGCGTCTGGAGGTCATTTGCAGTGGCTGGAAGCCCTGGCATACACGTACGTAATCATTCTCTTTTCTTCTGTCTGCCTCTTTCTTTGTCTTGCTCAAATAAATAATTTTTTAAAATTTTTTTTCTTCATTATTTATTTATTTATTTGAGAGCGACAGACACAGAGAAAGAGGCAGATAGAGAGAGAGAGGGAATGGGCACGCCAGGGCTTCCAGCCACTGCAAACGGAACTCCAGATGTGTGTGCCCCCTTGTGCATCTGGCTAACGTGGGTCCTGGGGAGTCGAGCCTCGAACCGGGGTCCTTAGGCTTCACAGGCAAGTGCTTAACCGCTAAGCCATCTCTCCAGCCCCAAATAAATAAATTTTTAAAAATTAGAAAAAGAAATATAAGCCACGTGTGATGATGCATGCCCTTAATCCCAGCACTCAGGAGACAGAAGTAAAAGGATATCCATGAGTTTGAGGCTACCTTGAGACTACAAAGTGAATTTCAGGTCAGCCTGGGCTAGAGTGAGATCCTACCTCAAAAGGCTAGAAAAGGAAGAAAGAAAGAAAGGAAGGAAGAAAGAAAGAAAGGAAGAAAGGAAGAAAGGAAGAAAGGAAGAAAGAAAGAAAGAAGAAGGAAGGAAGGAAGGAAGGAAGGAAGGAAGGAAGGAAGAAAGAGGAAAGAAAGATTAGATAGATTAGGTATTTGAGATAGTTAAAAGATAGTCAGGGGTTAGAGAGATGGCTTAGTGGTTAAGGCACTTGCCTGCAAAGCCAAAGGACCCAGATTGCATTCCCCAGGACCCACATAAGCCAGATGCACAAGGTAGCGCACATGTCTGGAGTTTGTTTGCCATGGCTGAAAGCCCTGGTGCACTCATTCTCTTCTCTCTCTCTCTCTCTCTCTCTCTGCCTCTTTCTCTCTCTCTCTCTCTCTCAAATGAAGAAATGAATAAATAAAAATTTAGGAAAAGTATATAGTCAGGACAGTATTATATGGAGAAGTTTGTGGCCAAAAATTTGAAAATGTAAATGAACTGGACAATCTGTTGGGAATTACTTATGAAACTGACATGGGAAGAGTAGAAAATCAAGTCTCCTGAACTGCTGTGGGGATTTGTGGATAGTGATAGAAAACACCTTGCACTGGGGTTGGCCTCTCCTGGCCTCCTGACGGATGACTGTTGCTGTTGTTGGAAGAAACATGGATGGTGCAAAGAGACTCAAGGAATCTTGGGGAGGCAGTCACTGATGGTGTGAGTTCGAGGCTTGCACCTTTTATTGAATGGAAGTGGAATAGTCATGTGCAATGTAAAGGCAGAGCCCCTTGCACAGACTGGATCTGGAAGAGAGGATTTCAGGTGAGTACCCAGTGGCGAAAAACATCTGTAACCAAGGCAGGGCATTCATGGTCTCTAAGAATGTCACTGACATGAAAATACATGTGGAAAACACACCAGCAGCTATCTAGTAATGGATGGGAGGAAGATAAGGAAGGATATAAACAGTACATTACAGCAGCAGCATGAAAGCTTGCCATTTTCCTTATACTATTCTTATCAATTAATGGATACATAGCTACCTTCATTCATGGCTTGACCATACTTGTTGACTCACGATATTTTAAAGACAGTTTTTCTTGAGTTTAAAAATGTACAATGAGACTGGGGGAGTAGCTCACTGGTAGGACTCTTGCCTAGCATGCACAAGGCCCCAAATTGTAGCCCCAGCACTGTAGATGGATTAAAAAAAATTAAAATGTTTGAAATAAATAAAAGATCAATATCCTTAATATACAAAGACACTTATAATTATAATTTTTCTTCTATTGCAAAAGTGTGATCAGCCATAACTTTTAAATGAGACTAAGATATAAAGAAAAAAATCACAAGCTGGGCATGGTGGCACATGCCTTTAATTCCAGCACCCGGAAGGCAGAGGTAGGAGGATCACCATGAGTTCGAGGCCACCCTGAGACTACATAGAGAGTTCCAGGTCAGCCTGAGCGACAGTGAGACCCTACCTCAACCCCCCCCCCAAAAAAAAATCACAGGAGAAAAAATCAGTACTTTTGGGGCTGGGGAGATGGTTTAGTGTTTAAGGCACTTGCCTGCAAAGCCAAAGGACTCAGGTTCGATTTGCCAGGACCCACAAAAGCCAGATGCACAAGGTGTTGCACATGTCTGGAGTTCATTTGCAGCAGCTGAAGGCCCTGACATGCCCATTCTCTTTCTATCTGCCTCTTTCTCTCTCTCAAATAAATAAATTAAAATTAAATTTAAAAAATCAGCACTTTTGGGCTGGAGAGATGGCTTAGCGGTTAAGCGCTTGCCTGTGAAGCCTGAGGACCCCGGTTCGAGGCTCGATTCCCCAGGAACCACGTTAGCCAGATGCACAAGGGAGTGCACGCGTCTGGAGTTCGTTTGCAGTGGCTGGAGGCCCTGGCGCGCCTATTCTCTCTCTCTCTCTCTCTCTCTCTCTCTCTCTGTCACTCTCAACTAAATAAATAAAAACAAAAAATTTTTTAAAAAATCAGCACTTTTAAAATGTCCATAAAATGATGCTCTCAAAGTCACTCACATTTAAAGAGATGAAAATGTAAACAAAATGCCAATGTGATTTTTCTTGACTGTCAGATCTTCATTTACTTGGTTTTACACAACTTAATCTCTCTGGAATTTTGTTTCATTTATAAAACACTGTGGGTATGTGTTCTACATATGTATTCCATGTTTATTTAATATTTGTAAATAAAGTGATATAAAGCAATCTATCTTATGCTAAAGGATTTTTTAAAAAAATATTTTACCCTTCACAGAGAGCCCAAACATAAATAGCAATAAGGAAGGAAGCTTTGAGGTAGGTATGGATACACCTAGGCAAGAATCCGTGTACCTTAAAGCCGTAGACACCTGTGCCTAGGCCAGCATGAGCGCACACGTGGCCAGAGGCCCCTTGCCTCCTTGGAAGTCTTTCCCTACAAAGCTGAGTCCAGACAGTTAAATCCCTGTAGTCAACGTTGTGGCAGATTGTAGCAAATCACCTTATCTGTCCTTTTCAGCACATCCAAATAACTAAGCTGTCAAGTCTAGGAAGTCACCTACCAGCCTTCCTCCAGTGAGCTTTGTAAAGCTCAATTGTCACTTGGAAATGACAGTTGGCATAAGAAAAGAACATTGTGTTCAGATGTTTTGCTAGGGCTGTTTAATTTTTAGGTATCTGAGTTGAATAGAAATTTGGAGACTTAAAGATCTTATTACTTCTGGGGACTTTTAACAGATGACAGAGTTTTCTCAATATGATACTTCATTAACCTCGGGAATGTTTATTCTTCAGAGTTACCAAGTTTATCGGCCTTCCGTGGCTATAGAAAAATACTTAAGATAAACTGAGCATGGTAGCGCGTGCCTTTAATCCCAGCATGTGGGAGGCTGAGGTAGGAGGATCGCTGAGCTCAAGGCCACCCTGAGACTGCATAGTAAATTCTAGGTCAACTTTGGCTAGAGCAAGACCCTGCCTCCAAAAAACAGCCAAGATATCTCCCCACCTTTACTTAGAGTTGTTGGAGGGAATGAAGATTGGAAAGTTTCTCTTGTAGGGGGAAGGAGTTCAGCACAGAGAAAAATCAACTCCTACCAAATCAGAGAGCCAGAGCCTCAGAGGCCCCCAACACCTCATCACTGAAGCAGACCAAAAATGAACCCAACATGGCTCAGGGAAATTTTGCAGAAGAGGGGGCGGAAAGAATGTCAGAGCCACATTTTGGGTCATGATATGCAGAGACATTTATCTTATCCATAACTGTGGGCTAACTCCACAATGCATGACCCGTATACCTCAACAAGGAGGGGCCAAAGGGAGGGGGTAGGTCACGGATGAGCCTAATAATGGTACCAAACTGACTATATTTGATGAACACAAAACTAACTAATAAAGAAAAAAATAATAAAATAAAATAAATAAAAAAAGAACTGAAGTTTTACGTAAAAAAAAAAAAAGAAAGAAAGAAAGTTTCTCTTGTGTCATTTTCAAACCTCTCTTCCCTGGAACTAACACCTGCGCACTGTTCATAATGTCCCCATTAACAAGACTCTCCTTAACTGCTTGTCAGACTTTATCTCACAGTGCGCATGGCCAGTGGCCAGAAAGCATAGATGTTTAGATGTTCAAGATGGTTCAGCCCTTATTACAGATCTCTTCCCTGGTGCCACTGGTTTTGCTCCATCCATTCCCTGAGCATATCTTGGAGTATCCATCTTCCCAGGGCAGAGAACCGGCCTCTGGCATGGTTTCCTCTGCTCAGCATCTACTTTTTGAGTTTAATCTTCTATCCCTTCTGTTCTCTCCAAGCTTTCTCCCTTAATATTGCTAATGTCTTGTGATATTTAGCTCCTGCAACAGATGTGCTAGAATGATACAGTCTGAGCAGCTAATGATTTGTGAATCATGTAAAAGTAAATGTAATGACCTTGGAATTGAATTGGTATTTTGTATCCAATTTTGATGGCTGTCTTGCTGTTTTGGGTAAAGTAGGCTTGTAGCTAAGTTTTTGTTTATTTTGTTTTTTTCTCAAAGATAATGCTCTTTGGAGGATGAAAGTAAGTGTGAGGAAGGTTGGGGAGTTTGGGGCCCAAATGCATACGAAATGGAAAGTGTCTGGTGTGAGCATGGAGCGAAAATGTAACCCACAACAGCAGAACGTTCAGAGGCTAGAGAAATGGCTCAGCAGTTAAAATACTTGCAAAGCCTGATAGCCTGGGTTTGATTCCGTCGAACTCATGTAAAGCCAGATACACAAAGTGGCACATGCATCTAAAGTTCATTTGCAGTGGTCAGAGACCCTGGATTTTCCCTCCCCCATCTTATTCTTTCTCTTCCTCTCTCCTTGCAAATAAAAACAGCCCAGAGTGTTCAAAGGCAACAGGGGAGGCAGCAGGGCATGTAGAGATGGTTGAGAAAGTTGAAGAAAAATAATTAATGCAAACAACCTCGTCTTATTCCTACCTGTCAGCTCTCTTGACAGCTTCTGGGGGCCTGTGCTAACTTCTGCCTCAGCTTAGTACGAGGCAGAACAGGAACAAGTCTGGGAAGAGAATTGGGGTGGCTATAATAGATGTTATCACAGCAAGGTGAATGCTAGACTAAACAGATTCAGAGAAATGTGATTGACAGAGAGATTATTTAATAATTGATTTTGTCTAATAAATTGGTTTGACAGTTAATTCACTACTGATGTAATGATGTAATGTCAAAAAGGCATTGTGTGGAAACAGTAACCTCAGATATAGCTTTTGTGGTTGGATAAGTGTTCTCTATAAACCCATGTGCTATTGAGAAGTAATGGAACTTTTAAAAGAGGTGGGGCCTGTTATGTGGTCTTTAGGTTACTGGAGATGTACTCTTTTTTTTTTTTTTTGGTTTTTTTGAGGTAGGATCTCACTCTGGTCCAGGCTGACCCGGAACTCACTATGCAGTCTCAGGGTGGCCTCGAACTCTCGGCAATCCTCCTACCTCTGCCTCCCAAGTGCTGGGATTAAAGGTGTGTTCCACCATGCCCAGCAATAAAGAGATTTTTTTTTAAAAAAATTTTTTTTGTTTATTTATTTATTTGAGAGCGACAGAAGGAGGCAGAGAGAGAGAGAGAGAGAGAGAGAGAATGGGCACACCAGAGCTTCCAGCCTCTGTAAACGAACTCCAGATGCATGCGCCCCCTTGTGCATCTGGCTAACATGGGTCCTGGGGAATTGAGCCTTGAACTGGGGTCCTTAGGCTTCACAGGCAAGCGCTTAACCGCTAAGCCATCTCTCCAGCCCAATAAAGAGATTTTTAAGAATTGTTTTCAATGTGGTTTGAAGTTGCAAAATAATGTGGATTTTTTTTGTCATCTTATTAGGTCTGTGCTTAATACATAATTTTCAAGATTCAATAATATTGATGAAAATCTCGTGGGTGGGTGTTCTGCCAAGAATGAGAATCAGAGACCTGCACTAACCATTGAACTCAGGCATGAGATTTCACCTTTCTCTGCGTCAGTCTCCTCACGTGTGCGACAGTAATCCACACCGATCCATAAGACAGTCACACCCAAACCATAACAGTCTCTACCAGTTGGGGTTGCCTGAGAACGGAGCTAGAGAACAGACAAAGCACATGGAACCCCGGCTAGGAACGACTCTGTCATTACTGACAGGGACAGCATCTACACCGAAGGCACTTTTTAAATTGAGGATTTAGGGGAGATTTTTGTGTAGGTCAGCTCAGCCAAACATTCACCCTCTTCTTACCAATAGTGAGACTGCGTTTTAGAAGTTGGTGATGTTTCTCCTCAGGGTGTTATATCTTTGCAGTAAAATACTGAAAACCCTTTTTAGAAAATCTATGTTGTTGTAAAGCAAAATATTTCCCATGGTGGAAATTTTCCTTTAGATCTCTTAACAGTATTACAATTTCATTTGCTTCTAAGCATAAGGCTTGCAAATGGTTTGGAGGCATATATTGTCCCAGTAGGAAAAGTAATTCTTTCCACGTACATTTCTATTTTTTTTCCTTGTGTGTGTGTATGTATATATTAAATGTGTGTGTGTGTGTGTATGTGTGTTTATTTATGTGTGTGTTGTGCATCTGTATATGCACTTGAGGTGGCCAGAGAAAAACCACCCATTCTTATCTGAGCCAGAGAGTAAAATAAGGGATGGCTCCCTGGGATTCCTTGGTCTTTGCTCCCCTTTGCTGGACCAGCATTATAGGTGACTGTGGCCACACCCAGCAGTTAATGTGGAGGGTGCCTCCTGCTTATGCAGTAAGCACACTGAATTGCTGAGCCATCTCTCCAACCCCCACTTACATCCTGAGTAACTAGAAAGACTTTGATGTAAAAAATAAAATAAAATAAAAGTATGGGGCTGGAGAGATGGCTTAGTGGTTAAGGCCTTGCTTGTGAAGCCTAAGGACCCTGGTTTGAGGCTCAATTTCCCAGGACCCACGTAAGCCAGACACACTAGGGACGTATGCATCTGGAGTTTGCAGTGGCTGGAGGCCCTGGCATGCCCATTCTCTCTCTCTCTGCCTCTTTCTCTCTCTCTCTCTCTGTTGCTCTCAAATAAATAAATAAAAATAAACAAAAAATTTAAAAATAAAAATAAAAGTTTACATAAGACTTTAGGCCAGATGAGGACTTTGTGAAAGCAGATCTAGAACTTAGCTGCTTCTTCAGAATAGGCTGTGGTTTCTGGGAGCTGTTGCTTTAGATTGGACCCCTCCAAAGCATGTCTTTTAACTCAGCTGCGTTAGTTGAGGTGTGCCAGGGCCTCAGCCCCTGCACTCGAACTCCAGGCCCTTGCACCACCAAGTGGGCATGTGCAACCTTGTGCTTGCCTCACCTGTGTGTATCTGGCTTATGTGGGATCTGGAGAGTAGAACATGGGTCCTTAGGCTTCGCAGGCAAGTGCCTTAACCACTAAGGCATCTCTCCAGCCCTGAGAAAAAATATTTTTTTGGCATATATTTGTGTGCATGTGTGTGTGTGAATGAGGATGGTATGTGGAAGGGTGCATACTTGCCACAGTGAACATGCAGTGTTCAGAACATGGGGTGTTTCTCCTCTCTTCCACCTTCTCTTTTAAGACAGGGTCTCTCTTGCAAGCTTTCTTGTTCTCCTAGCCCCTCCTCCCATTGCCAAAGGTGTGTTGGGATTGCAGACATGTGCACTGCTTTGTATTAGACTTTGCTTGGTTCCTGAGGAGAATAGAGCTCAAGTCAACAGGCTTGAAAGCAAGCACCTAAAACCACTGAGCCATCTCCTGAGCCTTTGAACCTGGTTTTAAGTTGTCTCCAGGTCCTTCATAATACATTTCGTTCTTTGTTTTCTTCTTCCCAGAATCCCAGTACTCACATTTTTGCCTCTCAGTTCCTTTCCATCACCTGGGAATATTTCTTATTTCAAGATTCTGAGATTCTCAGGTTGCATGAACACTTAGGGACCTTATTAGCTTACACACTGAGTTTTCTGTTGAATACAGTGCGCCAACATCAATCATGAAGAACTTCATCTTAAAATGTGGACATTTCTCTGGTTGTGATGTGATTGATTTGCCCTGTGATTGTGAAGTGAGTGGTTTAATCTCTGGGTAAGTTCTGAGGGGAAAGTGTATACAAAGATGGTCCCTTCATTCAACAGATGCCTATCAAATGCCTCTGGGTGTGGCTAAGTCAGAGCCCTGCAGTTGCCTTTACATTGCCTTCCTTAGAAGACAATGCTAGATGAGAAATGAAATCACTCACGGAAGTCCTTCTCCCATGCAGCTGAGAACTGATAGAAATCTTCCTTGTCTCAAAGGAGGAAACTGAGAACTAAGGCATAGGAAGTCCAAGGATTGCTCAGGGTTCTTGGCCACTAAGTGGGGCGGGGTGGGGGGGATTCAAAACAGGAAGACTGCCATCGGGATGTTCCCTCAGGTGTACACCAGGGACTAGCTACACATCTCTTCCATGATTATTTTCTTCCAGTTCATTCTTCTCATGTCCGTCTTCTTTCTCCCCCCTCCCTTTTATGTAGGTTTATTAGGTTTATATGGCTAAGAACAAAGAGGAAGGATGGGAAAGAAGCTGGGGTATGGGTGTGCCCCATGCTAGCATGACAAGGTGAGCCCAGGGTATTCTTCCACCAAAAATCATGAAGACCTGGGTAGGCCAGCGGACTTCTAGGAAAGGCATCTTAAGGAAGCAGGTTGGACCCCATACCCACTTCCCCCTTCCTATATTGCCGCCTCCCAGTTACCGTGCATGGCTGTTCTGTTCCACTTAGCTGCTCTGACTCTCAGCAACACCCGGGACTACCGCTTCACCTTGATTTAATTTTACTCATGGGTTCTTCACAAAGAATTCCAATATCACTGTACGTTCCCTGCAGCAGAGATTGGCTCATAGCTAGAGGCCACTGTGGGTGGGTGAGATGTTGTACTCCTGAAGACTTAAGACATATCAACAAGAATTTAAGGTCCTTGGTGCTGGTAAAAGTTTTCAGGAGCGAAGCCCCAGTCATTGAACTCAGGGTTAGCTCTAGGAAATGCTAGAAAGAAACCTCCTGCTTTCCCTTTTGCTGAGTTCTGTCTCATTTGCAATGGAAGACAACATGATTTTTTTTCTGGAAGAATAAGTGTTGAAACTATTGGTTCTCAATGGAAGTAACAATTGAAGTGTCAGCATTTGAGAGTTTAAGTCATGTTAGAAGTTCTAAGTGCCTGGTTTTTCCTTTTGTCATGAAATTTGGCTTGGAATAGAACCAGCTTTAATGTTTAATTTAACCATAGTTCTTACATAAGTAGGACTGTTCTGCCACCTCGTTTCCATCACTGTGCTGGGTCCGTTGCAGTTTGTATGTCTACTTTGACTTTCCTGCAATTGTTCAGAGACTGAAAGATAGGATAGAGCTGCACAGATACACAGAGAGGATCACGAATGCTCACATTTGCTTATTCATTCATTCGTGTGTCTTTTCTGTCTTCTCATGCTTACTGGCCAGCACTGTGCTGTCTACTGGAGTAGATAATGCCCATGTCCCTGCTCTCATCCCTCCTCTCTCCTCCCTTGTTTCCTCTGTCCATTGTTAAGGAAGAATATTGACTAAGAAGGCTCACTAGAAATCAGTCTCTTCTGGTAAATTCATTCCAAGTATCACCATTGATAAGTGACCCCTCTATAGGTAGTAGAATAATTCAGGTTGTGGTCCAATTCTCATGACAAATCAAGAAAAACTCTGACTTTGTAGCTTAAAACTTGGCTCCAGGGTAGAGTGTTTGATTAGTATGTTTTGGGCACTGGGTTGGATCAGTAGCACTGTAAAGAGAAGAGAAGAGGAGAGAAGGGGAGGGGAGGGGAAGGGAAGGGAAGGGAGAGGAATGGGTTGATGCTGTCTATCAAGATCTGTATAATATGAGAACAAAATATGATGGCATCAAAACAGAAGAGGGACTAGTTGGAAAGAAGAAAGGGTTCAGTACGGGGGACGAAAGAGGGTGGTAGGAGGAAATAATGATCAAATACATTGTATATATGAATGGAATTTGTCAAAAAAGTTTTTCAAATCAGAAGACAGGAGAAGAGAAGATAAGGGGGAAAATGAAAGGGGAGGGAAGAAAAAGTGAAAGGAAAGGGAGACGAAGGGAAAAGAAGGGAAGGGAAGGGAAGGGAAGGGAAGGGAAGGGAAGGGAAGGGAAGGGAAGGGAAGGGAAGGGAAGGGAAGGGCAGGGCAGGGAAGGGCTGGGTCTTGTCACTATGGGCATAAGGAAAGTCATTCTCTCTCTGGAGACTTGGTTCCTGTGCCTATAATAGATATAAAAATAGAGAATGATGGCTGCAGAGATGGTTTGACCGTTAAGATGCTTGCCTGCAAAGCCTAAAACCCAGGTTTGAGTCTCCAGATCGCATATAAGCCAGATGTACATGATGGCACATGCATCTGGAGTTCATTTGCTTGGCTTGAGGCCCTAGCACACCCATTCTCTCTCTCTCCTCTCTCCCTCTCTCTGTCTCTAATAAATAAATAAATAAATATTTTTTAAAAATAAGTATAAATGATTAATTCTCTGGAAAGCTTATTTACAATTCTTTGCAACCCTTTGTAATACATAAAATACTATGCAACATAAAGACAAACTATGAGTTTTTCTTTTAGTGACTAAACTTGAGTGATATTGACCAATCCCCTAAAATTTTAAATATCATAACTTTCTCCCATCAAATGTATGTATGTATATATATATATATATATATACACACACATGATGGCAATATATACCCTACTGTTCCTGATCAATGCTTTTCTCAATAATAAGCCCCCCCCACACACCAAGCTACGTAGGCAGACGATCCCTCCCCATTTGTAAATACCATTTAAAAATGTGATCAGATCCTAAAAGAATTTATATTGTCCTATGGTTAGAAAACAAAATATTTTTCATTTCACCTTCACCCATTGCTAGAACTGCAGGTTTGTTTGCCCCGAGACAATTTCAGGCGGGTTGCAGTTCAGATGCAAGCATGAAGCAGGTCACGTGACCTTTGCGTGCTACCCTCTTTATCTGCTGACTTCACTGACCAGCTGTTGGAATCGCTGTCTCCAGCTTACAGAAAATCTATCATGACATATGGGCCTACTTTCTCTCTTATCAGGAATTGATAGGCTTTAAACCTTCGAAATTTATATCTTTCCATTCTTGAAGATTTTACTTTATTTTAAAATTTCCCTTCTAATTTGGATTTTAGAAATACCGTATTAGATTATGGACAGCTTAATCACTCCCTGTCATTTCTTACTTTTGCTTAACTTATCATCCTTTTCACATATATATGTGATATATTATATATCTGTATATACATATTCCATATATATTAATTTTTCTGCTTCTGGGAAATCCTTTTGTTCTTCCCTTGAGATTTTCATAACAGATAATTTCCACCCGATAGCTTCTTGTACACCCGCTTTTCAGTCATTTTAATCTCTTCGTGTTCTGTGTGGTAAGTAAATAATGTCATTTGAACTTTTGGGTCCTCATCTATTTCCAGTCCTGACAATCATGGAGTTGATTGCCTCAATGGTATTTTTTAAATCTCTGAGTACATTGCTGTGTAAGCTCTTGGTCACAGTGACAAAACACCTGAGATTACTAACCCCTAAGGAGGAAGGGTTTATTTGGATTTATAGTTTCAAAGGTTTCAGCTCCGTGTCACTTGGCTCCTTTGCTCTTGGGCTTGTGGTGGAGAGTGAGTGCTGGTGACAAGCCACTCATCATGTCATGTCATGTCATGTCATGTCATGTCATGTCATGTCATGGGGGCCAGGAAGCAAGGGGGGAGGAGAGATTCCACAATCCACTCAAGAGCACATTCTCATGACCTAACTTCTCACTAGGCCCTTCTTAAAGGCTCACAGCACATCCCAATAGCACCACAGCCAGTAACCCATCTTTAACACAGAGCCTCTGGGAGACAATCAGAAGTCTTATTCTTAAGTTACTCTTTTAAAATATCTTGTGAATGTGCCAAAGAATTCTCATTTCTTCCAGTCAATATGGTCAACCTTAGCTATGTGATTTTTCCACTTGGTGAGCATCGTCCAAACTAGTGAAGTGTCTTACATAATGCAGATAGATGTGTATCCTCAGGACCTTGGAACACAGAGTGTGCCTCTGTTGGACAGCTAAGGGTTGACCAAATAGGGCCCTGTGGGCTTTAGCCCATACACCTCCTGCAGAGCACCTTGGGTCCCATCCTCCCTGGCAACGGTGATGCTCCAGGTGGCCGCCCTGCTTCACAGACACTGAGCGAGCACAGGAGCCTCAGCCGGGCTCCTCAATTCCTGCTCCTTGTCATGCTGGTTGTAAAAGTAGCTATGGGACTTCAGAAAGGGAAAGTAGCAGTTATAAGCATGTGTTCTCGTTACTAACTTTCAAGAATTTATCATTTTCTAACAATGAGTATGCCTCTGTAGCAACACTTTTTGCTGGTGTTTTTAGACTTTCTTTATGTTTAAGCATAATTGAAGAAGCATTACTTGGCAAAATTTTATGTTCAAGTCAAAGTGAATTTTTCTTTTTAAGCATTGTCCTTACTTCTAAGTCTAATGATTCATGAAATGAACCATTCCCATAGGTGGCCTAACTGTTGGAGTAGAGGGTAGTAAGGAAAGCATACTGTTTTGCATGAAGTAGAAGATCCTACTTGTGAGAGACATACTAGGAAGGAAGAGACAACTCCTAAAAATGCCCTTGTGAGTCAGCCTTGTAGGCTGAAGGCAGAGAATTAAAGGATAACTATTGAAATCCTCAGCATAGAGCTGGAGAGATGACTTAGAGGTTAAGGTGCTTGCCTGCAAAGCCAAAGGACCTCGGTTCAATTCCCCAGGACCCACATAAGCCAGATGCACAAGGTGGCACATGCATCTGGAGTTCATTTGCAATGGCTGGAGGCCCTGGCATGCCCATTCTCTCTCTCTCTCTCTCTCTCTCTCTCTCTCTCTCTCTCTCTCTCTCTCCCTCTCTCAAATAAACAAATAAAAATAAAATATTAAAATCCTCAAGATAGTTTCACAATGTTTGAAGAGATAGGTTGAAATTGAAATTATGATGTTGTAATGTGCTTTCACTCCACAGCTGAGATGTGTAATTGATATTTTAAAGGTTTTCTTCCTCTCGTGTACTGCACTTGAACTCATTTATGGAACTTCCTCTTATTGGTGGCTTGAAGCTTGAAAGCAGAGATGTGTCATTACTGGGACTCTTCCTCTCTGCTTCTCCCCTTTGCCTTCAAGCCAATGAATTCTAAAGTGTTGCTAAGTACATTGATTAAACTGTACTGACTAATAAAAATTAAAGCTTCCAAGAACTGGCTAGCTGTGACCTAGTCCATTGTTCATGCAACTTAATGTAATCAGAAGAAAAGACTTGTTAATAAGATAGATGGTGCTGCAGACCTGGCTTTCGGGAAACATCAGAAGCCTATCCATGAATCTCTAATGAATAATAGTGATGGGTCTCTCTTTGGAACATGCTTGGGACTCATTAATAATTGGTTCAAAAGCTAGTGGTTAATCCATGTCTTGATTAATTAATTTTTGACAAATTTTATACATGTAGATAATGTATTTTGATCACATTCATCTCTCTCCCCATTGCTTTCTCTCCTCTGTTCCCACTCCTACTGAACCCCTTCTTCCCACTAGCCCCTCTTATACCTTGAAATCTTTTTGGAGGGTGGTCCATTGAGCTCAATCAGGGTTGTCTGCATGAACACAAGGAGGGGTGGGGGCAGGTTGTGTACTGGAGCATGGACAACTTACAGTGACTACACCACTCAAGGAAATCTCTCCCTTATTGATGCATTAAAAAAATAGTTATTTATTTGCCAGCAAAGAGAGAGAAAGGAATGGAGAAGAGGGGTAGGAGAGAGAGAGTATGGGCTCACTAGGGCCTCTTGCTACTGCAAAGCAGCTCCATATGCATCCATCACGTTGTGCGTCTGGCTTACATGGGCACTGCAGGATCTTCAGGCTTTACAAGCAAGCACCATTAACTGCTGAGCCATCTCTCCAAGCCCCCAAATGCATTTTATAATGCAATTTAGGATGCATAGCTAATTATGTGAAAAAATACTTTTTAGAAATAAAACATGGTAAACAGACAATTTGGAATAGTTTTTACATCCTAGAGAAATGGCAGGGGACATGGGACCAGGCACAAACATGCAAATAGCTTCAATGCAGCCTTTCTTTCACTTGGGACTGTCAGCGACCGGGGCTGGGTAGCTGTTCTGGAGACTATTCTGAGCTTTGTAGGATGGTCAGTAGTATCCATGGTGTCTGCCCACAGAATGCTAATAGTATCCCCCTGACAGTTACCACAAACAACAAAAAACATCTCCAGACGGCCACATGTCTTGACGGCAGAGGGTTCTGGAAGCCTTAATCAACCCCAATTTAGAAACATTATTTTAATGGAACAGGTGAGACAATTCTAGTTTTAGGTAAGGTGGAAGGGTCACAGTGTCCATTGTGTTATTGTGATTTATAATTTACTTACAGAGTACTTATGTTGTTTTAAATATATAGTATACATGTTATGACATTTATTAAAGCTGCTGACGATATGTTTTCGACTTGTGGCTTTCTGAAAATAAACCTGGAGATAGAAGATGCTGGGTTTTCATCAGGGATTCCTGTGATGAATACAAACTTTGTTTTTCACTTTTTAGCCACAGTGTGCTAGAGTATTTCTTGTTTCATTCTGATAAGTGTTTTGACAGGCTAAGTACATAAAACATGTAACCACACAGCTGAACAACCAGCTCTTTGCTCAAAGCTATAGGAGCTTCTAGGCCCAAACTGAGAATTTTAGGTGTTGGAATTATGAAATTCCTAAGTATAATGTACTTACTTTATCATATACTTAATATCATTGATAATGACCTGTAGTCTCAGGCCTTGAACTCACAGTGATCCTCCTACCTCTGCCTCCCAAGTGCTGGGATTAAAGGTGTGTGCCACCACTCCTGCTCACATACTAAACAGTTTTAATAATATTGAGAAGTCTGGCTAGTAGAGGAAGGCTCCCAAGATCACACCCACTTTTATTTGTTTATTTATTTGTTATTTATTTTGGTTTTTTGAGGTAGGGTCTCACTCTAGCTCAGGCTGACTTGGAATTCACTATGTAGTCTCAGGCCTTGAACTCACAGTGATCCTCCTACCTCTGCCTCCCAAGTGCTGGGATTAAAGGTGTGTGCCACCACTCCTGCTCACATACTAAACAGTTTTAATAATATTGAGAAGTCTGGCTAGTAGAGGAAGGCTCCCAAGATCACACCCACTTTTATTTGTTTATTTATTTTGTTTTTTTGAGGTAGGGTCTCACTCTAGCTCAGGCTGACTTGGAATTCACTATGTAGTCTCAGGCCTTGAACTCACAGTGTTTAGACTATAGGAAGAGGTTGGCATGAAAGAGATGATGCACACCTAAGACACATGTGACATCAACTAAGTCATACCTCGTGAAGATATTATTTCTAGATAGGTATGGGAAAGGCATCTGAACATAGGCAGAATTAAACTTTTCTCACATACATAGAACTTAAAATATTAATTTTGTTTTAATTAATTTGTCTTGAGAGACAGTTTCTATACAGCCAGGCTGGCCTTGAACGCTTTGTATAGCCCAGATTGGCCTTGAATTTGAAGTACTCTTGCCTCCCCCTCCTGAGTGCTGGGCAGCAGGTGCACACCACCACGCTACTAAATTCTTCAACCACGTCTCCTCAAGTTGTTCCCCTGGTGTGTGCTAACATTTTAATCCTTAACCTTTTTAGAATCTTACATGTGGAATCTTTTATAATAGACTCTCCATTCCATTTTGGAATGTTGATCGTGTTGATCTAGTGGTGACAACACGTTTCTAGAGGAGATTCAAGATGGAGATGATAGTAGTTCTCTGCCACTCTAGAATGAGCACCTTGAGAGGATGACTCCCTGTACTGCGCAGCAGTGACCGCATGTTATTTGTGAATCTGTTTCTGGCTTACATAGGGCTATGTTGGGTTAGAGGGGAGGGGATTTAGCTGATAATAAAGGATCAAAATCACCAACATGACTGTATTCTAATAATCATGTAACATGCACAGACCAAAAAAATTATCACTAGAGACCCACCTTGTAGGAAATGGGATTGACCTTGAGCTCCGCCCCTATAATATCACCACAGCTTCACCGCGTGGGAAGAACAGTGAAGGATGTTTACATCTGAGCACGAGGGATACATAAGACTCCCTGGAAAGAGGAGAGTCAGAGAGGGAGGAGATATGGAGAGTGGAGTTGTGAAGGGGAAAGTGAGGAGGAGGGGAGGGAAGTATCATGGTTTATTGTCTATAATTATGGAAGTTGTCAATAATAACAAAATTTAAACATAAAATAAGATATATAAAAAGGAAAAATTTAAGAAAAAAATAAAATTAGAATAACTGTATTGTTATGCCATAAAGAAAGACCAGAGTCACAGATGAAATAGTTTGTCTATTGAAAGGAATATGGACCACATCCATAGTAAATAGTTTTTTTGTTTGTTTATTTTTTGGTTTTCGAGGTAGCGTCTCACTCTAGTTCAGGCTGACCTGGAATTCACTATGTAGTCTCAGGCCTTGAACTCACAGTGATCCTCCTACCTCTGCCTCCCAAGTGCTGGGATTAAAGGTGTGTGCCACCACTCCCTGCTCACATACTAAACAGTTTTAATAATATTGAGAAGTCTGGCTAGTAGAGGAAGGCTCCCAAGATCACACCCACTTTTATTTGTTTATTTATTTTGTTTTTTTGAGGTAGGGTCTCACTCTAGCTCAGGCTGACTTGGAATTCACTATGTAGTCTCAGGGTAGCCTCGAACTCAAGGTGATCCTCCTACCTCTGCCTCCCAAGTGCTGGGACTAAAGGTGTGCCCCACCACGCCCAGCTCACACCTACTTTTAAATATATATATTCTCCATGGTAGTAACATTAATTTCCAATTCATTGCGATGTTATACTTTTTTGTTTGTGGTTTTATGACACAGGGACTCAAAATGTAGCCCAGGCTATCCCCAGACTTGAGATGATCCTCCTGTCTGTTTCCCAAGTGCAGGGATCATAGGTGTGTTTCACTAAACCCGGTTACTATACATTTTTCTTTAAATAACTTTTTAAATTTAATGAATTATGTTTGAGTTCACATTTACATTTTTCAATTATATTTCAGTGAAGTATTGTTTACATTGATACGATATGTGTACGAAGTATTTTGATTAATGCCCTAGGAAGAACTTAGTAAAAAAAAAAAAAGAACTCCTCCCAAACCAGGAGCATTCTCTATTAAATGCCAACCACACATCTATACTAAAGCTCAAAGGAGCTGTAATGAGCGCTTTGGAATTGCAAGAGGTTTAGTCTTTGTTCCCAGGAAGAGGATGAGGCTACCCACGGCCCTTCACATTGATGTGCAGGAGCAGTGAACCTCTGTTCGTTTTACACCATCGGCACATTTGGGGTTTTACATTTCCAGTCCTGAGCCTAGTGTTCTTGTCTGTTTATTTAACATTTAATTTAGACTACATCAATCTCTTCTAAGTATTTTATAAGGCCATTATAGAAGCAAGTACATACTATTGATTTACCACCTTGGCTTTCAGAGAACATTGGACTGAGTTGCTAGTAATCCTATGAGTCCTCAGTCAAGAACACAACATGTCAGGCTGAAAACAAGATCTGCAGATGGCATCCCAACACCTGCATGGGCACACAGCCACCATCTGTGGTTCTGATGCTGCGAGGGGGGAGCATGGACATTTCTCAGTGGACTGTCTCAGGTCTCTGACCAGAGGATCACAGGTTGCACAAAAACCAGACACACTCACTTTTCTTCCTGAGGGGGAATTTGCTGAAAATAAAATTTTGTTAATCAAACTTACCTAAATATGCTTTCAAAGTTAACCTAGAATGTATTTATTTGAACCAAGATTGATTTAAAGATATTTTAACCTTAAATACCTATAGTATTTAAATGAGCAATTTAGCAGAAATGTGTGTGCACAATACTGCTACTTAAATAAGTGATATAGTGAAGACATTTTGTAATTAAATATATTTCATGGTCATGAAATACTGGCTTCTGATCATCTCACTCTGATTCCAAAAAGCAGGATGAGAATAATCACCTAGGGTGTTCTGAAAGTGCTTGAAAATATACATCTCAAGTCAAATGTTAAATGATGTGCTTGTAATAAACTGAGGGAAATACTGGGTTTGCTTAGATGTGTATCTAATTAGGTATAAGTTATTTAACGTATTTATGTTCTGAAGAACAAGTATGCATTCTTAAAGGGGAGATGATATCCCTCAAGCTATCAGCTGAAAAAAAAATATTTTTTCTAGTAATATCACCAAATAATCTCTATGGACTTCCTTTTTAAAAAATATTTTTTAAGTTTTATTATTACTATTTTGTTTTAGAGAGAGAGAGAGAGAGAGAGAGAAAATTGGCATGCCAGGGCCTTGGCGACTGCAATCGAACTCCAGATGCCTGCACCACTTAGTGAGATTGTGCAACCTTGTGCTTGCCTCACCTTTGTGTGTCTGGCTAGCGTGGGATCTGGAGAGTAGAACATGGGTCCTTAGGCTTCATAGGCAAGCACCTTAACTGCTAAGCCATCTCTCCATCCCCTCAAAACTTTTTAAATATTTTGTGTATTTATTTGAGAAAGAGAAAGAGGCAGATAGAGAGAGAGAATGGGAATGCCAGGGTCTCTAGCCAATGCAAACATTCTCCAGACACATGTGCCACCTTGTGCATCTGGCTTTACATGGGCACTGGGAAAGTGAACCCAGGTCCTTGGGCTTTTTAGGCAAGTGCCTCAACCACTGAATCATCTCTCTAGCTCTAAAAATAAATTTTACTTATTTATTTAAAAGAGAGAGAGAGAATGGGCATGTTAGGGCCTCTTGCCCCTTTGAATAAATTCCAGATGCATATGCCAGCCACCTTGTGCATTTGGCTTTGGACTTTGTGTGGGTACTGAGGACTCAAACGTGGGCTTTGCAAGCAAGCGATGAGCCATCTTCCCAGCCCCTCCATGGATTTTCTTATACCCACAGTGGAGTTGATTAGATAGTCATGGGTTGCTTAATGATAGGAATGTGTTCTGACACACATATTGTTAGATGACATCAGAGTATCTTCACAAACTAAGGCAGCTGCAATATCTCGAGACTTTATGGTCTTAGAGGACCAGTGTCGCATATGCTGTCAGTCACCCATACACAGCATTTGTGTATGCTAAGATAGAGGAAATGAGATATGCCACTGGGATTGTTCTTGTCCCACTTGTTTGGTGCTGGGCACACAGAGGTGTGTAATAAGAGAATCACTACCACTGCAGCTTTGACTTCCACACCCCATTCCGCTGGCTTTTGCGTGGGTGCCTCCAGCTCTGGGAAGAACCGGGAAGCAGTCACTCATTCTTGTTCTCGGTGTTCACTTGGGTTTTCCTGGCACAGTGATGGGACTCCTTGTTCTGATCTCCCACAGAAGGGACCACATCCTGGTCATTGTACAGGTTACACCAAATTGGTCTGAATGTTGGTGAACATTCAAAACTCTGTGTGTTGAAATTGTGACATCCTAACAGAGAGAGAGACTTCTACAATGTGAGGACAGAGGGAGAAAGACATCTATGAACCCAAAAGCAGACCCTGAGCCCCTCATCATATAATGAACCTGCCAGTGCCTTGACTTTGGACTACCCAGAACCCAGAACTGAGAGAAATAAATTTGTACCATTTTCATAACCTTCCCAGCTTGTGGCATTTTGTTGAGGCAGCCCAAATGGACTGAGTCAACACCGTAGCATGTCTGAATTTTAATCAATCTCTTTAGACCTCCGATCCCAGCTGTCACACACAGTGTGGCATTCTGGTACATGTTGTTCAATAAAGCTTTGTCAAAGGAAACCCACTGTTTCTTTGTAAAATAATAATTTTAGAAAAGAATAAGTATCTCTAGGGGTTGTAGCTAAAAGTTTACATAGGACCAATGCTCTCCAAACTCAAATTCGAAGGCTAAGTTGCAAGGGAAAATATTGTTAATATTAGGGCAATGTGTGTGCAATGTAGGATGGAGAATTAAAAGGCAGGGTCTCCATTGGCCCTGAAGATTGAACCCCTGGACTCAGCATGCCACTAGGCTGGGCTTCAGGGGACCTAGCAAGAACAGACTGGGACTCTGAAAACTGATAAGTAGTGTACACAATATAGCAACTGATCCGGGCCAAGTTTCAGACACAGTGCCTCAAGCTAGAAGGTGAGGGACAGATGATGACTCAGACAGGTCAAGTTGCTTTAGGCAGAATAAGAAGTACTTGGGCTGACGAGATGGCTTAGTGGTTAAGACACTTGCCTGCAAAGCCTAAGGACCCAGGTTCTATTCTTCAGGTCCCACATAAGCCAGATGCACAAGGTGGCACATGCATCTGGAGTTCGTTTGGCAGTGGCTAGAGGTCCTGGCCTGCCCATTCTCTCCCTCTCCCTCTCTCTATCTCTAATAAATAATTTAAAAAAAAAAAAAGTACTTGACTGGAGGCTCATGCTGAAGATGGAATCTGGGCCGAACTCCAAGCTCAGCTTCTTCCTCTTCTCAGAAAGGCCAGAGAAGATCTTCCCCCAGTGCTGGGCATCGTATTGCTGTTGAAAAGCCTGGCCAGTCAAAAGTTTAATTATGCCCCCCAAACACACGCTGAAGACCTAGCCCCCTAGTACTTCAGGATGCAGCCTTCCTTGGAAATAAGGCATACTTAGCATGGTGGGGCCTTCGTCTAACATGGCTAATGTCTGGATAAGAAAAGAGGCTCAGTGAGTAGATGCCACATGGCAAGACAGGCAGGGCCGGGGGTGCTGCAGGTGCAAACCCAGGAACACCGAACACCCACAGCTGCCAGCAGCCAGGCGGAGTCCAGGAAAGGCTGGAGGTGTGGCTGTCCTGACTGCCTTAAGCTTGGGTTACTCTGTAGTATTTTATTTTGTTTTTGTTTTGCTGATCCAACATAAAACCTCATGCATGTCAGGCAGGTGTTCTGCCATTACATCACTCCCAGCCCAATTTGGGACTGCTGGCTTCTAGAACTGAGTGATACTACATTTCTGCTATCTTAAGCCCCCATCGCCCCCGGCTGATGGTGCCGCCCTGTTAGGGAACCCTTTCCAAGGCTGAGGGGTGCTGCTCAGTGCCACGGATGTGCTGGCAGCGGCACCCGTGAGACTTGCGCATCCTCCTTGCAGGTTCAGCCTCTCCAGTTGTCATGGACAATGAACGATGACTTCCTGTTTTGGTCATTCATATCCTGCTCTACGCAGTGGCTGTGCCTCTGGAATCTACCTCTCTCACTCCTATATTCCTGACTCAAAATGTCTATAGGCTGAGGAGCATTGCTTCTAGAAAAAAGAAACTGTTTAACTCTCAAAGAAAATCTGCCTGCTGCTCATGTCTCCATAGGTTCCCCCGCCCAGTGGTCTCTCTGTGCACTTCTAATCTCTTCCCACAGAAGCTCAAAAGCATAGATCACAATTTCCCCAGTTATAGGTTAAGTTCATGGTATAAATCACCCCAGACTGTCCCATACCCTGGCATGTACTCTTAAACATATTATGTTATGTGTTTTGGGTAAGGAGGATTCTGACAATGGAATGTGCCAACAGAATATATTCTCATCATTAATATTGTGTATCTGAAGGGGGATAGCTTATTTTATTAAATATATTCATGTAGGTCTGCCCTTTTAAAGAGAATGGGCCTGGGCGTGGTGGCACTCACTTTTAATCCCAGCACTCCAGAGGCTAAGGTAGGAGGATCACCATCAGTTCGAGGCCACCCTGAGAATACATAATTAATTCCAGGTCAACCTAGACTAGAGTGAAAGTCTGCCTCAAAGTAAATAAAGAGAATAGGACTTTAGCAAAAATATCCTTTGGCTTTGCATCGGAATGGGTGGAGGCTTCTTCTGAGAGGCTATGAATGCATCTCGGGAAGCCATATTTAAAGGCTTGACAGTGGACTCTACCCCATTCTGATTAGAACAACTGACCGCATCCTGCTCTTGGGAATGTTTTGGTTTTCATGGTACTATGAGTAACTTAGTTAAGTGCTCAAGGCTGTATTTCAATAAGGCTTGAAAAAAACCATTGCTTGATTAAGAACCTTCAAACAGACAAAGGTC
This sequence comes from Dipus sagitta, assembly GCA_036346955.1. Taxonomy (NCBI): domain Eukaryota; kingdom Metazoa; phylum Chordata; class Mammalia; order Rodentia; family Dipodidae; genus Dipus; species Dipus sagitta. Next base: position 331,585,803 of record CM070770.1, read on the forward strand.
GAGAAGAGACCAAATCCAAGTAAACTGCTTAGAAGGAAGATGAAGGAGTGAAGGCGAATGAAGGGGTGAAAGAGTGGAATAATAAATAGATAGATAAGGCAGCTAACTTTTTGTCTAAAGAGTAGAATAATGTAGCTGGGTATGGTGGGGCACACCTTTAATCAGAGCACTCAGGAGGCAGATGTAGGAGGATCACCATGAGTTCAAGGCCACCCTGAGACTACACAATGAATTCCAGGTCAGCCTGAGCTAGAGTAAGACCCTCCCTCAAAAAATCAAAAAAGAAAAAAGTGGAATAATGCATAGACAGGTAAGGCAGCTAACTTTTGATTGGAAGTGGTACTGATATTATTCCAGAATCAAAAGAAAAGAGCACATGGTGGACCACCATTCAGATATCCGGTGCTGGGGGTGGCTTCAGGTTGATGTGGGTTACTTGAGAAGCCATTGTCTTGTCACTACAGTCTTGTCTACATAAACGTGGGAAAAACATTTTTTTGTTCTTTTGTGTTCTTTTAGAGGTGCACCAAGTAGCACCTTGATGGCTGTCGCTGCTCCGGCCTTGCTTAAGTGTCTGGCTTCCCCAGGTCTCCACACGAATCCGTGCAGCCCTGGGTACTGGCGCCAGTAGGTGGCTGGTGGACAGCGCAGCCCTGGGTATTACCACTGGTCCACGACTGATGGACGGCGCGGGGCCTGGAAGCAGAGGCTGATCAGGATCTCCTTGACATCCTAGGAGCTGAGGTGACGTACATGAACATGACCGCCTACAACAAGGGACGGCTGCAGTCCTCCTTCTGGATTGTGGACAAGCAGCACGTGTATATCGGCAGTGCAGGCCTGGACTGGCGATCCCTGGGACAGGTAATCTCTTCTCACTGTTGGCACTTAGCGTCTGTGAGCGCCGAGACTGCGGCCTGTGGGAAGCTCCGGGCCTCCGCAGTGCTGCAGGGAACTGGACTCGACCGCATGCTTTATTGATGGGCCCCTGAGGACTGAACCCAGGGCCCTGTGCATGTATGGCATGCCTTCTGCCATTGAGCATACTCCCAGCCCCCAAAGTTGATGCTTTTTAGCTGGCTACAAGATCAGGTGAATCTGTGAGCTCTGAGATTAAGGGAGACAACTTGCCTCAATAAGTAGAGAGCGACCAAGGGTGACATCCAATGTCAACTTTCTGACCTCTGCACACATGCCCATGCTAACTACAGAGTAACTGTAACATAGGAATAAAATATATACTCATATATGACACTGTAATCTCACAGGAAAATCACAGAAGAAGTACTGAGTTCTGCCAACATCCTCTAAAAGAGGAGGCAGAGAGAGTCATCCTCCCCAGCCAAGGAAAGGCACCCTTGGGTGGCAAGAGAAAAATCAGCAGTTGTGAACAGAAGGCATTGTTGTTGGAAAATGTTTAAACCATCAATAATTTCAAGCTATGTGGGGATTCTCGTGTGGGCCTTTTTGTTGCTGAACGAGTGCTGTTGGTGGTAAATATAATAACAGATTGGACGCCTTCTAGATCAGAGAATTGGATGACGACAGGCAAGAGAAATCCTTTCTAAAAGACTGTTATTTCTGTGTGAGACACTGTTTCATGATGATATTTTCACTTGTCAAACAACCTAAGGATAGATATCGCCTCGACTTGTAAGGAAATTCTGGAGAAATTAAACCAAAATATTAAGCATTTTTCCCTGAAAGATAATAAGATGCACTGTAACCTACATAGGATTAAACATGGGGAGATGGCACTCCGTCTCATACTGACAGGTACATTGGCAAAATCTGCAACTTTTGTTTCATTCCTAGCAGTTTAGGACTCATGTATAAGTCAAGCCAAAGTCATTTTTTTTTCATTTATTTCTGCTGATAAAACATTTAAAAACTAAAATAAATTTTGTTCCTATTCTCTTGGCGATCTTTTCTGTTTTCCTCCCACGGCATAGAGAAGACCTAATCTGGGAAGCAACAGGGTTTAAAACTCTCACCTAAATACTTACTGGGCCATTATTTCCCTGCATCTGTCATCAAGGGCCAAGCTGCTCAGGACTTCCTTCTCATTAGTCCTTCCTCTTCTTCCCTGTCACTGTTCAAATGCTGTTTTTTCTCTGGTCCTTTTCACCCATCACATTTCAGCATATTATTACATTTCATGATCATAAGTTAGTGTTCCCTTCAACTGTGCTCAACCCTGGGATTTTTCTTGATCTTTCTTAATCAAGAAATAAATATATGGGGGCTAGAGAGATGGCTCAGCAGTTACGGTACTTGCCTACAAAGCCTAGTGATTGGTGTTCAATTCCCCAGTACCCACATGAAGTCAGATGCACAAAAGAGGCACACGCATCTGGAGTTTGTTTGCAGCAGCCAGACGCCCTGGTGTGCCCACTATCTCTGTCTCTCTCCTCTCTGTCTTTCTGTACGTGCAAGTAAATTAATGAAAATATTTTCAAAAAAGAAATAAAGCTTTGCTCAGTGGGGACCCATGCATGAAAACAATGTGCACGAGGTTCCCAATGACATGGACAGTTATTACACATTTTCCAAGAGCCAAATTCAGTATCATCATTTTTTCATTTATTTTTATTTATTTAAAAGAGAGAGAGAGGCAAATAGAAAGAGAAAATGGCCGGGCGTGGTGGCGCATGCCTTTAATCCCAGCACTGGGTAGGCAGAGGTAGGAGGATTGCTGAGAGTTTGAGGCCACCCTGAGACTACATAGTGAATTGCAGGTCAGCCTGACCTAGAGTAAGACCCTACCTCGAAAAAAAAAGAAAAATAAAGAAAGAAAGAGAAAATAGGTACACCAGGACCTCCAGCCACTGCAAACGAATTCCAGACAAATGTGCCACCTTGTGCATCTGGCTTACGTGGGTACTGGGGAATCAAACCTGGGTCCTAACTGCTAAGCCATTTGTGAAGTTTTCCCCATGAAATCCACAATTATTGCTATTGCTGTTTGGCTTTAACCTGTGGTAAGTAAAAGAAATGACAGGAGCTGACATCAAAGCCTCTGTGGTCGTGGGCCTTCAATACGGGAGGCCTTGTTTGGTCTGAGCGTGGGGAAAACGCGAGTTCATGCGGTTTTCATCACGACTCTGTCTGGTTCGTGACCCTACCGAGGTGAGGCACTGGAAAGCGACTTACACGAGGTCGCCTCTCACTCGCACTAAGCCCTTCACTCTTGGAGATAGAACTGTGTTCCTCAAGGACTTATTTGCTTAGTATTTCAAGCCTCTTCAAGTTTTTTTTTTTTTCCTTTCTTTTCTGAAGCAGGGTCTCACTCTAGGCCAGGATGACCTGAAATTTACTCTAGCCCAGGCTGGCCTCCAATTCATGATACTCCTGTTGCCTCAGCTTCCTAAGTGCTGGGATTAAAGGCGTGAGGCCACCATGCCCAGATTTAACCCCTTCACTCTTATTTGATTGTCATTAACTTTTAAAAATATTTTTATTTATTTACTTGAATGAGAGAGAGAGAGGGAGTGGGAGTGTGAGAGAGATTGTGGGCACACCAGGGCCTCTTGCTGCCGCAAACCAACTCCAGATACATGTGCCACTTCTCCCATCTGGCTTTACCTAGGTACTTGGAAATTGCACACAGGCTGGCAGGCTTTACAAGCAAGTGCCTTTAGCCACTGACCCATCTTGGCAGCCCTAGACTGTAACTAAGTTTTAAAGCTAGGATGTAGCTCAGGGGCTGATCCCCAGAACCATATAAAGCAGGCACGTAGCACAGCTGTAATTCTAGCACTTGGAAGATAGAGGCACAAGCCCAAGGCCAGATTGGGGCACATGAAGCCTTGTATCAAAAAAACAAAAGTGAATAGATAAATATATGATACATTTACGAAAAAAAAATTTTTTTTTGTTTCATGAGGTAGAGTCTTACTCTAGCCTAGGCTGACCTGGAATCCACTAGGTAGTCTCGGGGTAGCCTTGAACTCACAGCAATCCTCCTACCTCTGCCTCCCGAGTGCTGGGATTAAAAGTGTGCGCCACCACACCAGCTAAGCTTATTTATTTATTTTTTTTACATTATCCTGTTGTGGTGCTTAACTGTAGGTTTCCTTTCTTTTACTAAGAAAAATTAACAACACAGTTCTCCCAGAAACTCTTCATTCTTTATCTCTCTTCAGTAACAAACCGTGGTGAGGCCGCGGCTGCAGAGTGACAGTTCTGTAAGCTCTGCAAACTCTCTTCAGCTCTGCGTTAGGTTTCAAGACCAGGAGGTCCCTGGGTGTTTCCTTCTATATTCCTCACCTGCTACTGCCCCAGCAGGGCTCCTTTAGAATTCTTGTCCACGGGAGTCCTGTGGGAAGAAAGAGAACACCTCCACATACTCGCCGCCTAGGGGGCGCCTCAAAACGCTGTGGAGGCCAGGAAACCTGCAGCGCTAACAAAGCAGACAAAAGCCCCAACCCCGCCAGAAGCTGAAAGGGCTCTGGAGGCGGGGTGCTGAAATAGGAGAAGCTGGGAAGAAAAATATGAAAGTCATGGTTTTAGAAAAAGTTTCAAGTACAACCTTGGAACAAGCCCTCTGAGCTTGGAGTCGAAGGTAGGCCTCAATAGATCCAATTAACAACAAGAGTCTTGGCAACTCCAGAAAGGGCAGATTTTAAACAGTGCTCTTTAGTGTAATTAGAACGAACAAGAATAGACCCATTTAAACCCTGAATATGTGCACATTGTCACTTTAGTATCCTTGATTGTGAATGGAATTACCAGGTATATATGCACAACTCAGCTTTGGGGTATGGGCTTAGCAACCGGCCCAGACCGCCTATAAATTGGGGCTCAGCATGGAAACTGGAACCCAGGCATTTAATCTTGGAGCTGGGAATATTATCCAAGAATGATCAGTGTAGTGCTTTCCAAGGCGCATTTTATGAAACACTATTTGAATGGTAGAGTCATGATTATCTACTGGAGAAAGGACTCCACCACCTAAGATGAAAAAATGTGGATTTAGTTGAGATGAGTTTCTTCACCGTAAGCTCTGTATGATTCTTGGGAGTCTTCACTGTGTTAATGTGCTTGGCGTATTTAGGAGGGATGGAGAAGCAGCCCTCATCAGAGTTGATTAGCTACTGGATATTCACGGTTCATTTTATAGAATCTTGCAGACTTCTTACTGACAGGCAGGCTAGTCTAAGCTAACATGTCCCATTCACAAATGGGAACACTGAGATGGGACCGCTCATTCATCTACCTATATCCAGCCTGACCCCTGAAACTGCAGGAGTTCCATATCCACCAATTCAAGGAACTGCAGGTCAAAAAATATTTGCAAGCTTTCTGATCCACCATCAGTGGTGGGGCCGCCTCCAAGATGCAGATTTTCGTGAGAACCCTCGGGGGGAAGACCATCACGCTCGAGGCTGAACCCTCAGACATATAGAAAACATGAAAGCCAAGACCCGGGATAAGGCAGGAATTCCTCCTGATCAGCAGAGGCGGATCTTTGCTGGTAAGCAACGGGAAGGTGGGCGTACTTTGACTACAACATTCAAAAGGAGTCCACTGTTCCTCTTGTGCTGAGACTTTGCAGTGGCGCTAGAAAAAGGAAGCCTTACTCTCCTCACAAGAGATATAAGCACAAGAGAAAGAAGGTTAAGTTGGCTATCCTGAAATACTATACAATAGACGAAGATGGCTGAATTGGTCGCCTTCGTCGAGAGTGCCCTTCTGATGAGTGTAGCGCTTGGGATTTTATGGCCAGCCACTTTGACAGGCATCACTGTGGCAAGCGTTGTCTGACTTACTGCTTCAACAAACCAGAAGACAAATAATTGTGCATGAGTTAATAAAAGCCTCAGACTTGAAACAAATTAACAAAAGAATCAGCTCTGTCTTGATGACATAGAGTCTTTATCATTGTCATAATTCTCTAAACAATTCAGTGACAACTACTCACACAGTGTGTTGAGCATTATTGGTCAACTAGAGATGGCTTTCATAGCACACTAGCATGTACACAGACTGTGTGCAAACACCACAAGACTTTGTGTAAGGGACTTGAGCTTCTGCAGATTTGGTAACCCCAAGGATGCCTGTCCCATTGGTTCTGTTTCTCTAGAGAATTGCAGCTAATGCAAATGGTGACCATGAGAACTGGAAGAAAGGCATGATGGGAAAGATCTGGGCAGAGCTGCCCCAAGGACTGATGGTCCCCGAGGCGGCAGGAGAGGGAGCAGGCTGCCCTGTGTCTAGCACCTGGAGCTGGCCCACCAGGAGGAGGAGATATGACTATCACCATAAACAGTCTGTCATCGGAAGTGTAGTTCTGAGGTTCTGTGAAAAAACAGCAAAGAGGCAGACCCATCTGGCTGCTTTGCGCCTAAGAGTCCAAGCACCTGCGTGTTCACAGCTGTAGAAGCTGACACTGACTTCCTCACCGCTGCTATTTCAGACAGCAGTCATTGGGCGGGCACTGACAGGAGTCACGTTCCCTCCGCCCTGCCAAGACGTGTCACTTCTTTCAGTCTGGGGCAGTGGCCTCACATGGATAAAGAGAAAGGGTTCCAATTCCTAGGGTGTCCTTGAGTCCTTCGTCTTCCTTTTTCTTTCAGTTAGGAGGGAAAAGTTCTAGGCAGAGCTGGGAAGACCCAGGGTATGGGTGGAGGGCAGGGGGCACCATGATCCTGTCTTTCCTGTCCCCTGCTAGCACTAAGCTGACACGTTTCTCAGATTTACTAGCTTCCAAAGACACACATTAGCTCCTAGGGAAGTGGAACACTGATGAGGCAGGTGACCGCTTACCAGAGTCAGAATGAAAATGTAGCAATGAAGAGGCAATTCAACTGCAAATACAACGGGCAGTAATGAATATTGCTTAGAAAACTTGAAACAACGGAAAACAAATGATTATTCTCTTTTATCGATTCAGAAGATTACCTGAATGGCTCAGCTCAGAAAGGTCTTTTTTGTTTGCATATGCATTTTCAGATAAAGGAGGGGGTGGAAGCTGTTACTTTTATAAAATATATGTGAGAGCAAGCTGCATTTTTCAGTAACAAAGTCAAGCATATTTTCTACAATTTCAATCGTGATAATTTGGCAAATAATATTACTCAAAAGAAGCACAAATAAGAAGTCCTTGTGGGCTGGAGAGGTAGCTTAGTGGTTAAGCACTTGCCTGTGAAGCCTAAGGACCCCGGTTCGAGGCTCGATTCTCCAGGACCCATGTTAGCCAGATGCACAAGGGGGCACATGCGTCTGGAGTTCGTTTGCAGTGGCTGGAAGCCCTGGCGTGCCCATTCTCTCTCTCTCTCTCTCTCTCTCTCTCTCTCTCTGTGTGTGTGTGTGTCTCTGTCTCTGCCTCTTTCTCTCTGTCTGTCACTCTCAAATAAATAAATAAAAATAAACAAAAAAAATTTTTTTAAATGTCCTTGTGCCTAGTCTTCTGTGGGAATCATTCTCCCATTGTCTCTTGTCTCTATGTATGCATCACTCAAAGAAAGAACAGCATCTTTTGACCTCTTCTGCTTGCCATCCTAGGAGGAGATTTAGTTGTATCATTTCTGAGTGAAATTCTTTCTGAATTCTTTTTTAGATCTCCTTTCTCTCCAGACTTCCTATGTTCTAAAGGGCATGATAGCCAGAGGCTCCCTCATGTGACTCAGCTCAAGATTTCTATCCTGGTCACTTTTCCCCTAAATCTACCCCTTTTGGTTAAAGTCTCTCTCAAAATAAGATGCCTTGAATTCAAGTATGAGACTTTAAAAGTAGCTTCTCTGTGGACATCTAGTCAGATAGACACCACCCTTTCGAAAATAGGCTGAGGCTATTTGGGCTTTTACCAGCTATGTGTACTGGCTATTTCTAGGCGTGTTGTGCAGCATTGTACCAGAGGTCGCAGTCAGAGATAAAATGGAATTTTTCGCTAGCCCTTGTAAGTTATATGACCCTGAGCAAGTTATTTCATCTTGAGTTTTTATTTGCTCCTGCCTACAATTGGATAACAATTCTGACTTCATGCAGGTGTCAGGGAGCTCAAGAGGGATACTAAAATGTGTCCGGCACCAGCCCTGAAGCCTGGTGACTGTGCAGTACATCATAGCTGTTGAGTGGACGACATGACATGGAAACATTGATTTCTCCAGGTCAGCGGGGCATGCCCGAGGTGCTGAAGCTTATTTACTTACTTTAGAAATGATATTGCAGGGCTGGACGAATGGCTTAGTGGTGAAGGTGTTTGCCTGCAAAGCCAAAGGACCCAGGTTTGGTTTTCCAGGACCCACATTAAGTTAGATGTGCAAGGTGGCGCATGCGTCTGAGTTCCTTTGCAGTGACTAGAGGCCTTGGCATGCCAATTCTCTTTCACACACACATACACAAATCAAAAATAAATAAATTTCCCAATAAAAATGATGTTGTAAATCTCCCTCATAAATGCATGGCCTTCTTAACAGTACTGCAGGGTGAGCAGGGACACTCAAGGCATGTGGCCTGGTGACTATAACCCACTGAAGGCAAATATTTAATGTCCAGCTATCAAGTTTTATGTTGTAGTCATTATCAGAGACAATAACTAGGTGACAACCAAACTAATAAGTAGCACAATCTTGGGGAGAGAGCTAAAACCATGATTTTGGGAAACAAGATTTGGGATTTCAGTGAGTGAATCAGACCAGTGCTGACAAGAGGAAGTTGGCCAGGGTGTAGATGTCCACGAAGATGCTTGAGATGACATGACAGTAAGTCGGTCCATCACTTGAGTTTGGCAGAGACTCAGAGGCAGGCAGAACAGTGGGAAGGCTTAAAGTGAAAACAAAAGATAGCCTCAAATGAGCTCTGGGTGGGGTGGTGGTATTGATTTGCTGTGGCTGTGATGGAAGGAATGAAAGCAAAGGGAACTGGTGTGACCCCGATCAAGCCCTGTCCATTGCAGCTAGCTGCTCAAGCATTGCTGTGGGCTCCTGGAAGTGACCTCAGCAGCTAGTAGATCCTGGGCTCATTGCACAAGTGTGGTATGAGCTCCAGGTATAACTGTGGGGCTGAGCATTTTCTACTTACATATTCGGTCTTCAGAAAGAGGGTAATAATACCCTTCTCTTAACCTTCCTGACTTCCAGCTGCCTCCCCACAAGTTGGTTTTCCAATCCCTGCTAGATGTTGGGGACCCCATATTGAGAATCATGGTAGGTGCCATCTGAATATGGCTAATGACGTGAAATCCTAGCACCTACTTCAGTGCCCGCCACATATCAGACGTCAAGAAGTGTTGTTGAATGAATGCATGAATTAACAGCATAGACTATGTCCAGTCATCAAGTATGTCTAAGAGCCATGTGATCTAAGAACTTGAATTAGAGGTTGGAGATGACAGGAGAAAGGACTGCCACCTCTGGAAATGAGTCTTCTGACCTCATAGCTGTTTAGCAATGGACAAGCCAGCCTGGGGGGCGGTTAGTTCCTGCATAGCCGTCTCCCTGGGATTCCTCAGAGGGACTGTAAATGACAGTCCAGGCACGAGGTTGGAGGGAGAGAAATGATGGCGAGAAACAAAGTGGGAATAGCTTCTTCCTCAAAGCTCACTCACTGTGAGCCTGGTGAGTGGGGTACATCATCCTCCTTCTCCTCCCCCTCTTCATCATTGCGAGCTTGGTGAGTGGGGTACATCCTCCTCCTCCTTCTCCTCCCCTTCATCATCATCATTTTCTCTTACTCTCAACTTCCTAACACATGTCAGCAAGGACTAAGGATGCCTCTGGCTTCCCGTCCTTGACTTGAGGACCTCAGTGCTGGTGTGTCACACTCAGGAGCCTGTCCACATACACGTAATCTTTCCTGTACCTTGGGTGGCAGAGCAGTGACCTTCCCAAAAGCCAATTTAGTTCAATTACCAATTTCTGACATTGTTTTCACACTGATTGAGAATATTATTTATGAAAGTAATATGGAAAATCCGACCTTAAGTGATGGAATGTTGTTTAAAAAAAAAAAAAAAAACAGGTGTGGTGGTGTGCAAATTTAATCCCAGCACTTGGGAGGCAGAGGTAGGAGGATCGCTGAGACTACATAATGAAGTCCAGGTCAGCATGGGCTACATTAAAAACCTTGAAAAACCAAAACAACAATAATAACAATGAGGTAAACTCTAACTCACAATTAGTGATTTCATGCATACAAATTTTGTTCCCATCAATAAAAATGTATTTAAAGTGTTTCACTGAGGCCACAAAGATGACTCAACAGATAAAGGCACTTGTTTGCAAGGCCTGCTGGCCTGGGTTCAAGCTCCCAGTACCCACATAAAGCCATATGCACAAAGTGACACATGCATCTAGACTTTGCAGCAACAAGAAACCCTGGCAACTCATATTCATTCATTCATTCAGTCAGTCAGTCAGTCTCTCTTATTCTTGCAAATAAATAATTTAAAAATAAAATGTTTCACTGAACTTATTGAAGAGCTTAGTCAGATCTAGAAAATACATTTCTTTTAACAACTGTGTTATAACAAAGATTCACTTGGGTTTGTATTATGACCTTATTTTTCTTATTTTCTGGCTTTCATATTTTAACTGGAAAAACAGATTACATGTTCTTGATTACAATGACTTGCAAGAGTAACCACCCTTATACCATCTGTCATTCTGTGCCCTTGAACAGTCACAGTTCAGGTATCTATTACTATAACTAGCTGTCACTCCTGTCCTTGCCTGTTAAATTCACCACCAATTCTGTCAAAGTTTTCAAAACCTTTTCTGAAGCATTAATTCCCTCAGTAAACTGTGCATAGAAACTTGGATCCAATACCTTGCACTGTTTTAACATGGCCTTCTTACCTCCCACCCACAAACTACTGAGGTGTCCGTGTGTTGTCTTCTTTAAAGTTAAGCCCGCCATATTTGGAGCTTGAGAATTACATAAAATACTGTTCCATTTTTGAATCACCTGCAGCTCTGGCTGTGTTTTTCTGAGAGTCTTGGGTCTGGATTTTGGCCTCAAACTGCAGAATAAAGCAAGATGTTTGTTTGTTTTGGTACCTGGGGATTGAACACAGGCCCTTATATATGGTAATCACACATCCTACCCCTGGGCTACACCCTCAGCCCCATCAAATGGGAATATGATACAGATACATAAAGTTAATAGGCTATAGGGTTTCCTTTTTCTTTACTTGGGTTCTTTTTCTTATGTGTGTGTGTGTATACATGCAAGTACATGTGTGTGAAGGTACAAGTGTGTATGTTGTATGTACATGAGTGTGTGTGTGTGCGTGTGTGTGTGTGTGTGGAGGCCCGATGACATCCTTGGGTATTCTCCTTAGGAACACCATCCACCACCTTTGAGACAGGTGTCTCACTGACCTGGAGCACACCAGTGAGGCTAGGCTGTCGGGGCAGTGAGTCCCAGGGATCTTCCTGGCACAGCTCAGCTCAGGGATTATAGGCAGGTCACTTTATGTTGCAGTCAGGTTCACATTGCTGACAGAAATCACCCAACCAAGAGCAGCTTGTGGGGAAAAAGAGGTTTATTTTGGCTTACAGGCTTGAGGGGGAAGCCCCATGATAGCAGGGGAAAATGATGGCATGAGCAGAGGGTGGACATCACCTCCTGGCCAACATTAGGTGGACAACAGCAACAGAAGATTGTGCCAAACACGGGCATGGGGAAACTGGCTATTACACCCATAAGCCTGTCCCCAACAATACACTGCCTCCAAGAGGTGTGAATTCCCAAATTTCCATCAGCTGGGAACCTAGCATTCAGAACACCTAAATTTATGGGGGACACCTAAATCAAACCACCACACTTTATGTGGGTCCTGAAGATCGAACTCAGGTCCTCATGCTTATGACATAAGCACTTTATTCACTGAGCTATCTCCTCAGATCCAAAGTTACAGTTTTGAGTAAGAGCTTTCAGCTTCTTTTAAAATAGTTTTTTTGTTTTATTTTTATTTATTTATTTGAGAGTGACACAGAAAGAAAGGCAGAGAGAAGAGAGAGAGAGAGAGAGAGAGAGAATGAGCATGTAAGGGCCTCCAGCCACTGCAGACAAACTACAGATGCATGTGCCCCCTTGTGCATCTGGCTTATGTGGGTCCTGGGGAATCAAGCCACGAACTGGGGTCCTTAGGCTTCACAGGCAAGCGCTTAACCACTAAGCCATCTCTCCAACACCATCAACTTTTTATAAATCTGCCATAAACTCTAATTTGCTTAATTTTCATAGCAACTCATGCAATATATAGGACCAAATGTAAAACCTTCATTTTACAGATTAAGAGATTGGAATTATTTTATCCACTAACATCACAGTTAGTACTTGAACTCAAACTTCTGATTTATACGGTGCTCTTTTACCTAGGCCACACTGTGATTCAAGCATATAGTGACATTCTACATAGACAGTAATGGCCCAGATTTCTACAACCTAAGTGTCGCAGAGCCTTCTTTAACTGGATTCAGTCCAACAAAGATGCAGAAAGTCTCTGCACTCTCAGGACTCCTGAAGCTCCAAAGCTTCTTCAGGAGACCCTTTTCTGACACAGTTCAAGATCTGTTTATTCTTAGATTCACCATGAACCTAAGTTTAATTTCCAACCTCATGGTTGATAAGAAGTCAGACAGTAAAACATTGACAGACAAGTGAGAGCCATGCAGGAGACAATAAAAAGTCTCACTGAAATCTGCAAACTCTAGAATTCCAGAATCTGTTAAGCAAGAAGTGTCAGTCAGTCCCCAGTGACACAGCCAGCACAGGGTCTCCTGGCCTTCAGCACTACTGCGACCTGCTCCTTGGGAAATGGGAAAAGCCTTTCACTTGACACCTCTCATCCAGAACAAAGAACCGTGTTTAACATTCCAGAGAGTGGTCCGTAAAAAACACCTTGAAGGCTCAGTGGGCAAAGCAGTGATCAATCCATGCTCCTGGGAACTGCACATCTTTAAAGCAGGGCTGCCCGACAGAAATGTGCCAGGCCATGACCATGAACCTTAAATTCAATTTGCACATGTGAAAAAGAATGTCTGGTAGAGTGCGTGCTTCTCAGGCGTGTGAGGCTGTGGGTTAGGGGAAGTTAACAATATGTCACCAAGTGTGTCCTAAATATTATCATTTCAACGTGTCATCAAATACACCACCGTTAGAAATGAGATAATTGCCTTTCTTTTGTCAGGGTGTTTTCAGAATCCTCTGGGTGCTCACCACACTCATAGCACATCGCAACTCAGGAAAGCCCATCTCAAAGGCTTAGCAACATGTGACGAGCGGTGACCCCTGTCTCTCATGAGGAAGCAGGATATGTTTTTCTTCTTCTTCTTCTTCTTCTTCTTCCTCCTCCTCTTCCATCTCCTCCTCCTCTTCCTCCTTCTCCTCCTCCTCCCCCTCCTCCTCCTCTTCTTCTTCTCTTAACACACAAGCCTGAGAACCAAGGGTTTTACTCTAAGAGGGGAGTTTTTGAGCAGGCAAACAAGCCTGTATCAAACAGAAGGACTGGCCATTGGGCACAAGTGACTTCTATTGTGGAAGTTACATCGTCGATCATTCCGAATCAGGTTCAGTACTTTGAAACCTGCTCCTGCCGTTTTACACATGACATGATGGAAACATCGTTGTTTCTAAAGTTATGGGCTTCCCTCTTATGAAATGACTTTAATATAGTTATCAGGAAATAATATTTATCTTGATCTGCTCAGAGGTTTCAGCAGGAAACACCTCCACAACATCCTTGCCTTCTGTACACTGGTGTTGGTTCTCTGCTCCCAGTGCTCATTTCCTGTCACTTTCATCAACATAGCCATTCAGTCATTCAGCACAGGTTGTTAAGCATCTCCTTGTTGCCAGGCTCCACTAAACATGGACAGTGATGCACAGACGTGTTTTCTTTCCTGAAAGGGCTCTCATACGAAGAAATTACATAAGAAACATGCATGTATAATGAGGCGTGATGGGTGTGTAGTCACAGCAGGCCAGGACAGAGTCAGGAATGGCTTCATGGAGGGGAGGTGCCTAAGCAGAAGCTGGAAGACTTAATGGAGAAAGGCAGAAGGTCTGGCTGCCTTAAAAGCACAATGGGGCTGGAGGGATGACTTAGCCATTAAGGTGTTTGCCTGTGAAGTCTGAGGACCAGATTGGACTCCCCAGAACCAATGTGAGCCAGAGGCACAAGGTGGCACATTGTCATTCTCTCTCTCTCTCTCTCTCTCATATAAATTAATAAAAATAAAATATTTTTTAAAAAGTAAGTGCAATGCAACTACGAATGGATAAACAAGACAAAACTGGGCTTAGCCTGTGGTTCAAGGAAGACTTGAAAGCTTCCAGGTAGGAGATAGACAGAGGTGCTGGGCAGGATGGACCAGGAAGGGCCAAGAGTACGATACAGGAGTCACTTCAGCAAGCTGTGCAGAATCAGAAGCCCAAAGGAAGTGCAGGAGAATTCCCTCCTGAGTTGGCAGAACCACCCTTAGCTGGCTGTCGGACCAACCTCGGGTTTCTTGCTGTCCAACATTCCCTATAAGAAGCTTAAGATACCAAGGCGCGGTGTCACAAATCGGCTTTAGCTCAGAGATCTCCTTGAAGAGAAATCATATCACTCCATGTGTATAAGTGAATGAAATCTCAAATACACAGGAAAACACAGCTATGTATGTATACAGTTGTACCCAGAAAAGCATTGATGATGGTGGCCACTTCTAAAGTAGAGAGCAGACACAGAAAAGAGAGCTATTTTCTTCTACCCTAGAGGCATCACATGGCTACTAAGTGCATAAGAAGCTTATGTTTAAGTTGCTATATGTGAAATTTTACTTAATTTTAATTTGAAATGCTAATTCTGCAGCATTTAGTGTGTATGCATACATGGAAGTGTATATATATGTGTGTGTTTGTCACTAGAACTCCATTTACCAAAGAGAAATTTAAGGCCTTGATTTTTAGTGTGAACTTCATCAAAGACCTTTCCATGGTGAAAAGAATGTGCGTGTCAAAAGACGGGGGCAGTGCTTTGGAGCACTGTCTTCCAGACGCACTTGCATTTATGCAATCTGCATATCACCGTGGCTGTCACTGCCTGCATAGCACCTACATGATATGAGGGGAAAAATGACATCAAGGGCTTGAGGGATGGCTTAGCTGTTAAGGTACTTGCCTGTGGAGCCTAAGAACCCATGTTCCACTCCATGTCCCATGTAAGCCAGACACAGAAGGTTACACATGTGCAAGGTCACACATACACACGAGGTGGTACATGTGTCTGGAGTTTGATTACAGTGGCTGGAGGCCCTGGAGTGTCAATTCTCTCTCTCTCTCTTTCTTGCTCTCATTAAAAAAAAAAAAAAAAGACCAGTCTGCTGGGCGTGGTGGTGAATGCCTTTAATCCCAGCACTCAGGAGGCAGAGGTAGGAGGATCACCGTAAGTTTGAGGCCACCCTGAGAATTCAAGAGTGAATTCCAGGCCAGCCTAGATTAGAGTGAAACCCTGCCTCAAAAAAAAAAAAAAAAAAGGCCAGCTTGCCTCAAAAAAAATGATACCAAAATAGAGGAGATATGAGTTGAAAAGAAGCAAAAGTTCAATAGAGGGGAACAGGGGAAGAGGAGACAAAGGAGAATGGTGGCGAATCACACCCTCCAAGGCCCAGGGACCCTGGAAGAAGAAGTGGCAGAAAACTGTAAAATACAAAGGAAGAGGAGGAGTACTTTGCAATACGGTTTTCCAGAAACAAAGTGGCCATACTATTCATGAGTTCACAACGGCTGATGTTACCTAGATAAAATCTCAGGGTGGGGGGTAGGGGAGGCTGGGGATATGGTCCAGTGGTTAAAGATGCTTGCTTGCAAAAACCTATCCGCCTACATTCAATTCCCCAGGACCCACATAAAGTCAGATGCACAAAGTGGCACATATGTCTATATTTTGTGCAGTAGTGAGTGGTCTTGGTGTGCCCATTCTCTTCTCTCTCTTCTTTCATAAATAAACAAGAAAGACCTGCATCATAGGAGAGGAAAATGATGACATCAAAATGCAACAGCGACAGTTAGAAAGAAGAAGGGATTCAGTGTGGGGGGGCAGAGGAGGGGGGACAAAGGAGGGTGGCAGGAGGGGATTATGATCATCATAGTATATTGTGTATATGTGTAGATGTTGCCAATAAAAAGTTTAAAAGGGAGGGTGGGGGAGGGGATTTTGATCAGGGCACATTACATTGTATATATGTAGGACAGTTGTTAATCAAAAAAAGTTTTTAAAAATATCTTTCTAATCTCATGAACTCCTAAATAGTAACTACCGCTCTGTGGTAGCTTGTATAAGTGTTCCACAGTGGTCTATGCGCTAAAGGTTTGGTCTCTAGCCTGTGGCACTACTGAGGGATGGTGGAACCTTTATGGGAAGGCTATATGCCCTTAAAGGGGATTATCAAGACACCAGCCACCTGCCACCTGCGCCTGCCATAATGAAGCGCCTCACAACAGGCCCCCAGCAGTAGACCCCCGGGCCATAGGGTTAAACCTCGGAAACCGTGAACCAAAACGAACGTTTCCTCCCGTAAGTTGAGTATGCTGAGTATTTTGTCACAGTGATAGGAAGCTAACAAACAGAAGCTGTAAGGTTGACCCGGACTTGAGCCCACTGGATCAGGTGGTTGCAAAGCAGGTTTCAGTCACCTGCCTCCCCCGTGTGGCACCACTGCTGGCCCCTGTGGCTTGCTAACAGTGGATGCATGAGACCCCGTAGGAACCCGATGTGCTTATAAATAGACGTCAGAGGTCTTGTTTTCCTTCTAGGAATTATTTTTAAATGTAGGGGTCAAGCAAATTTGAATTCATATGTTTCTGTCTAAGTAACCCTTTGGTCTTGTCCCAAAAAAATAACAAGAACAAAACAGGTTAGAGCACTTTCATAGTCTGCTGCGCAGTTTTCTGCCTGGGAGCCTGTCTGATTCGTATTTATTTCTGCCTATCCTCTTCAAATAAAGACAAATTCCTATCGCCTTCTCTCCCTGTCAGCTTCTCACCTCAGTTGCTTTGGATTCAACTTGTCTTTGAGTGCAAACAGGTTAATTCTTTCCTTTGAATTCTTATCTAAAGATTGCTAAATTTAAGTTATTTTAAAATATTTTATTTATTTATTTGCAAGCATAGAAATACAGAGAGAGGGAAAGAGAAAGAAAAAGAGAGAGAGAAAATGGGCACATCAAGGCCTCTACCCACTCCAAACAAACTCCAGATGCATGTGCCACTTTGTGAATCTGGCTGGATGTGGGTACTGGGGAATCTAACCATGTCATCAGGTTTTGCAGGCAAGTACCACTGAGCCAGCTCTTCAGCCATAAACTTAATTTCTTGATTGAAGGATAGAACAGCATGACGATCACTCTTCCCATCGTCTCACAGTCAGTGACCTCACAGAGAGAGCCACGATGACAGTTTCACAAGTCTCTGTGATGCCCTACTACATGAAGACCCCAGATGGCGTCCTCCAAGAAATGACAGACATATTCACAGAGTGGCTGAGAAGCTGGCCCCAGATCTTTCTCTAACTCTGAAAATGTCTGCCAGACAGTCTTAGAGACTCGTCTCAAACAGATAGAAAATGCCATGTCCAAGGCAGCCTTACATGTTTTTATTTTTGGGTTATTTTTAGTTGGCATTGTCAGTTTCTTGGTGTCACTCACTTGCTGTTTAATTCAGCACCAAGAAAACACAAGAAAGACTGTTAAAAGCAAGGCGTAGTTCATGGGTTCAAACACAGGCACAAATGCAGAAGAAACTAAAGGACAGGGAAGTGCTGTCTGGGAACATTCTCTAAGAAAAGGCTTCCCTCTCTTCCTCTGATTAAACCAGAACTCTCGTAGACAGCACCCTTCATTGAATGACAAGTTCTTGCTAGTATGCTTCAAGCGGCAGGAGGTTCACTTCCGCCTGAGCCGTTAGCCCTGAATTTCTGTTTATAGGAAACATCTTCCTCAATGTTAATTCCAAATCATCTTTCCAAGTCTTTGATGCAAGTTCTAGAACACATGTTCCTCTAGGCTGTAGAAGACTGACAACAATGGGGACTGGAGAGATGGCCTAGGGGTGAAGGTGTTTGCCTGCAAAACCAAAGGACCCTGGTTCAACTCTCCAGGACCCACATAAGCCAGATGCACAAGGTGGCACATGCATCTGGAGTTCATTTGCAGTGGCTGGAGGACCTGGTGTACCGATTCTTTCTTTCTCTCTCTCTCTCTCTCTCTCTTTCTCTCCCTTTCTCTCAAATAAAGAAATAAAATATATTTTTTTAAGAAAGAGTTACAATAATGTTCAGTTAGGAACTTGTGAGCATCTGGTGCTCATCCCATTGGAGAACAGAGCTGTGAGGACCCTGATCCTTGGGACCCAGCATTCCCAGGGCCACCCACTTGCTCGGGACACAAGGAGGCGAGAGAGCTTGCAGTCTGTGCTGCAGGTGCTGTGTCTACAGGGTGGCCCTGGGTCCTTCAGGCCCCTACTCACCGCAGATACACAGAGTATCTGGGTAGGGTTAAATAGTCAAGGGTTTTATCTTTCCCTAAGCAGCTCCACTGTTTGTTAGCTTCTAGGAAGATAAAGTGGAGGTGAAATGCTATTATAGGAAATAAGGAAAATCTTTCATAGTATCTGATCTTCCCACAGCCTGTAAAGGCAACAAGGACTTTTGGCACCTTCCTGGGGCCACAGATGTTGGGTTGAGATTCAGATACTAAGTGACCATCCCAAGGATACGGTGCTAAGTAGTGGCTGTACCAAGATGACTGCTCTGGTGTCCTCCAGGGAGAGTGGATCAGTGCCCGCCTAGCGAGGGCCATTTAACATAATGATGTGCTGTCCCAGTTATCAAACGTGGTCAGTAAGGAGGGAGCAAGGGGGCAAAGAGTTCCTTTGGACCCAATCCCAGAAGCAGTCGCTCTGGGAAACAGTGGGCCTGGCCGTGTGTCATCTGCAGAGTGAGCCCCTCAGTGCAGAGGGTGCTCTAGCTGTGGGTGTCGCCTGCGCAGAACTTCTGTCCCTGCAGCAGCTACCCACACCCACCCCTCACCTTTCCTCTCACTGACTTATGGATCCACCCACAAAAGCCTCCCCTGGATTTTCAAGTGTTTTATTAATTTATTTTTAAAATACATTTTATTTATTTGTTAGAGAGGGAGAGAGAATGGGCATACCAGGGCTTCCAGCCACTGAAAAGAAACTCCAGATGCATGCCCCCTTGTGCACCTGGCTTACGTGGGTCCTGGAGAGTCGAACTGGAATCCTTTGGCTTTGCAGGCAAACGCCTTAACCGCTAAGCCATCTCTTCAGCTCAAAACATAGATTCTTAAGTCTTCCATATACTGTTTGACTTTCATGTTTTTAAGTTTCATACTATTGTATTTAAAAACTTTTTAATCTTCAAAGTCACAGGTTTGTTTGCCTTTCATGGTGGGAGATAAAAGTCGGGTTTATTTATTTATTTATTTATTTATTTATTTGTTTGTTTGTTGTTTTGTTTTTCAAGGTAGGGTCTCACTCTGGCCCAGGCTGACCTGGAATTCACTATGTAGTCTCAAGCTGGCTTTGAACTCACGGTGATCCTCCTACCTCTGCCTCCCGAGATCTCGGATTAAATGTGTGCGCCACCACGCCCAGCCCTGTTGTTTTAAACTGGCACTATTGTTAGATAATGTCTGATCGTGATCCTGATGGGAAGGGCGGGCAGCCTTTGTCTGCAGGCGGAAACCCAGTGGTAGGTAAGAGTCAGGCCTGAGCATGAGCTGCAGAAAAGGTTGTACCAGAGCACATGAGTTGGCAGGTTAGAAATCTTAGTTAAACTTGCCTGGGAAAGGAGCCCAAGAGTTAGAGGACTCCTGACCACCAGGCCCACTCCTGATTGTTTCCCTCCTTTCCCAGAGCCTCCAAGTCTCAAGTGTTTGAACAGCCCCAGCTTCTGCTTCCATTGCAGCAGCTCACAGAGTTAGCCTCTGCCCTGACGCCATTACCTGCTGTCAGCTGGTTGCTTACACAGAAGTCTGGAGAGTAGGAGAGCCTGTTTTCACACGCCCCAAAGCTACCAAGTGGCCAGGACAGGGAAGGCTCAGGTGAGAGAGCCGTCTGTCTCAGTCTGTAGATGATATAGGGTGCTTTCAGGCTGTGTCCGCTCCACAGCATGGCCACAGACCCCTGAGGCTCTGAGAGTTTGCTGTCTAGTGGTAGTGCACCCACACCTGCTGTGAGAGCAGCGAAGTGGAGCTGTCTCATGGCTTACCAGACTAGCAGTCAGCCATGACATTTAGAAACAGAAGAGGGGGCTGGAGAGATGGCTCAGCAGTTAAAGTGCTTGAGAGCAAAGCCTAAGGACTTGGGTTTGATTCCCTGGTACCCATGTAAAGCCAGATGCATAAGGTGGCACATGCGTATGGAGTTCATTTGCAGTGGCTAGAGGCCCCGGCACACCCATTCTTATTCATTCATTTTCTCTTTCTCTCTCTCTCAAATAAGTAAATAAAATACTTAGCAACAGAAGACCACCCCACTACTGTGCAGGCTGGAAGTGAGGTGGTTCAGGTTTCAAGTGAGACAAGTACAACTCCACTCAGAACCTTCTTTTAAGCCTACATAAAAATGGGTTTTGCGGCCTGGAGAGATGGCTTGGTGGTTAAGGGCTTGCCTGTGAAGCCTAAGGACCCCGGTTCAAGGCTCGATTCCCCAGGACCCATGTTAGCCAGATGCACAAGGGGGCGCACGCATCCGGAGTTCGTTTGCACTGGCTGGAAGCCCTGGCGTGCCCATTCTCTCTCTCTCTCTCTCTTTCTGCCTCCTTCTTTCTCCCTGTTGCTCTCAAATAAATAAATTAAAATAAACAAAAAATTTTTAAAAAATGGGTTTTGCCTGAGTTTAAGGGGCCTAAATATGTTTGTCACATGTGAGCCCAGCCTTTAGACTAGGCACCCAAGACTCCTCTGCCACTCACAGTCCTGCCTGTCCTGGACACAGGGACCCTCTCAGCTCGTCTTCCTCAGAGCAGGCCTCCCGGGAGGAGCAGGAGCGCTAGCTTGGCAGCGGGAGGGGACTTCGCTGGTGTGAGCTTCCTGGCTAGAGGAGACGGCCAGTGAGGTGAAGCTGGACTCAGCCCTGCATTGATCTCTTGTTTCGTGTCTTCCCCTCCCCGCGTACAGTCATGGTCTTTCTCCACCCCTTGTACCGGGGTTCCACTGAGCGGGTGGGAAGAGCAGGACTGGTGTTCCTGGCAAGATGGTCAGTCCCTGGTGTTATTGTTGATGCTGTCCTCACTCTGCTCCTGTCCCATTGCGGTTTGGACAACCTGTGCTGTAACTGTCTCTGCCATCCTGTCACTCTCCTGGAGCTCAAACCCGGAGCCTCACTTCCGTGTTTCCAAAGCAGGCACAAGAGTAGGAAGGCCCCATTGTGAAGACTGGAAACTTGGGCGGAACAAGTCTCTCCAGGCTCCTCAGCTCCTATTGAGTAGTTGGCTTGGCGGATACAGGTGGCAAGTGTATGCAGGTCTTCCCTACATCTTGAGAATGTACCTATAAGGACTGCAGTTGACTTAGCAGGGAAGAGGGTCTAACAGGTGTCTGTCTGTCTGTCTGATCTTAGGGACCCTCCCAGTATTCAAGCTTGGACATGTTCGGCTTATTCTCCTCCTCTGTGGATGTGTGTATGTGTGTGCGTGTGCACATGCACTGTTGGCACATGCACTCATATGAGCCTGCATCTCCCAGTGAGCCTGTTCTCTCCTACACAGTGTCCCAGGAGAATGGATACAGAGGGCCATGGTCAGGACTTCTTCTTGAGCTCTCTATGGAATGAGTATCCCCACTTGCTCCAAGTTGCCCTACGAGGTGCAGCCCTTTATTGGTCAATGACAGGAAAAGCAATGAGATACTGACTGGGTATGGTATGTTGTCAATCAGATTTGTCCAAGTCAGGACCTTGAGCAAGCCTCTCATTGTAGAAGCTTGCAAGCCAAGGTGATGAACAAGTTTTTTGTACCTAACTGAAATAAACTGTTGAGGGACAATCATCACCTGACTTGTAAAAAGAAAGAAAAGGCTTATTCTGGTTGATAGTGTTATTGGTTCCAGTGCATGTGGATTAGCTCTGTGTTGAAGCAGAGTATCAATGGTGGAGGGCAAGACAGAGCTCAGCCACTCATCTCGTGGACAGGAAGTGAAGGGCAGGAAGAGGGGTCTGGGGGTCCTATTATCTCCTTCAATGGATTTTCCCAAATACCTGATCTCCTAAACTACTAGACCCCTAAAGTTTCCACCTCACCTAACAGTGCCACTCTAGGGAATAAACCTTTAACATGTGGACCTTTGGGGTATGATTAATCATGTCAGCCAGATTTGGAATCATGTAGGAGACACAACTCTGGGTGTGTCTATGACATGATGTTGTTTCCAAAAATGTTTAAGAAAAGATTTACCCTGGACATGGGTAACACCATCCCATGAGATGGGGCTCAGACTAAATTAAAAGGAAAGGAAAAAAAAACAAACAGAGAAATCCAAATGAGTGCCAGCAGCCCTGGTCTCTTCTTCCTGGTCTTCCCAGATGCTCACGTCGTATGACGTGCAGACCAGCAGCATGTTCACATTGTATGACGTGGAGACCAGCAGCATGCTCACGTTGTCATGAACTCTGTCATGCTTTCACTTCCATGAACCAGAACAATTCTTCCCTTAAGTTGCTGTCCACCATATATTTGGTCACAGCAATGAAGACATGGGATCTCCCAGATCCAAACTATACTCATTCGGTTTCTAGAGAAAACTAGTAGATGATTATTTCTACTTTTCTCTACCCTGACTGACTTGCTTACTAATTTTTTCAGCCCCTGCCAGACCTACGAGTTGAACACAGACCAGTAGAAAGGTCTAGCCCTGCCTTGCCTTACATGAAGTTAGACTCTGAAGGCAGAGTCAGGTTACAAAACAAATGGCTAAGGGAATAAAATAGGTCTAGATTGGTACCAAAAGAGAAATATACAGGGTGTTGCGGTAAAGGATGGTGGGAGGAGAGAAAGGAACATGGATCCGTTGTGATGAGAGTACTCTTAAGTTGCAGGCCTGAGATGTATAAGATGGAAAGTGTCACTGATGAAGAGATGGTGGATATGGAGACAGAGTGGGGATTCCAGAAGAATGGGGAGCTTGCAGAACTTGCCCAGCTTGGCTTTCTCCAGGGACTGATAGCAAAGACCCAGGAACCCAACACTAACAGCAGGCTGGAGGGCCAGAGAGAGCTCAGCCCCCTCCACTCTACCTTCACTTTCGGAACATTTCTGGAACCTCATGGTTTGAATGTAAAATGTCCCCCATGGGCTCATGTATTTGAACTTTTGCTTCCCAACCAGCCGCACTGTTAGTAAAGGTTTTGGACCCTTGCCAAAGGAAGTGGGTCACCATGGGGTGGACCTTGTGGTTTTGTAGCCTGGCCCCATTTCCTGTTTGTCTGCTGCTTCCTGCCTGCCAGTGTGACCGGCTCTGCTTCCTGACTCAATGCATTGTGACCCACCATCCTGCCTTACCTGGCTCTCAACTGTGGCTGCTATCCTCCCTGACTGTAAGCCAAGCAAACCCTCTCCTTCCTTCACTTGCTTCTGCTCAGGTGTTTCGTCCCAGAAATGAGAAAGTTCCTATACCCTCAGGCCCTGAGCACCCTTGGTACTGCAGGGAACTCACTGCCTTCTCTGCTCCCATAGCTGCTCTTGCTCATACCTTGTGCCTTAAAGGTAAAGCCACCTGTTCCTTATGATTTTTTTTCTTACTTTTTGTATCTTCCCTAAAAGAGCCCAGACACAGCAGAATTGTATCTGTTTCATTTCTTCTTCTGAAGACATCTTTCTGAGAGATCTCATTGCAAGTGCCATGAAGGCTTTAAGTTGAAATACCAGAATCAGCTGTAAGCGGTCATTCTGGTCTCTACATGGGACAAAGATGGTGATGAAGTGTGACCAGTACCAGGTTTACAACCTCCCCTGGAGGCAGAGATCAGAGGTCCCGATGAAACTAGACCATGGACTGGGGGAAGCCTGCATGATGGTGATATCATCGCCTCCCCCCCCAGTCCAGTCTGGGTGACTGACAGTTTTAGACATTTTCATTTTGAAATACCTAGAAGAAATCCAAGAAGCAATGCAAACAAGCAGTTAAATAATTAGTTTGGAGTTGAGAGGGGGAAGTACTACTGTGTTTAAAAGATACAGACCTGTGCGTCATGTTGGTGTACAACCCCATAGTTTGTCGACCCTTGGGCGGCCTGCCTGGCCATGCTCATGCCCTCCCAGTAGTTTATGCAAAGGTGCTGGTACAAAGACATAGGTCTGGCCAGGAGAGATGGCTCAGCGATTTAGGCATTGCCTGCAAAGCCTGATAGCCCAGGTTCAGTTTCCTAGTTAGTACCCACACAAAGCCAAGTGCTCAAAAAGATACATGCATCTGGAGTTCCTTTGCCACAGCTGTAGTCCTTGGCACACCCATTCTCTCTCTGTCTGTCTTCCCTCTCCCTCCCTCTCTCTCTCTGTCTCTCCTTGCAAATAAAATATACATACATACATATATATATTTCAAAAAAGAAAGACATGGGTCTGTCTTTTCTCTGACTCTTTGGGTTTCCTTTCCTTTGTGGTTCTGTCATCCCTCAACCCGGGACTTCCTCCACACTTTCACCTCACTTGGTGTGTGTGTTTCATTCTCTCCCCCTCTTTTCCTCTGGTCTTGTCTCTACCTGGCCTCTGTCTGTCTGTCTCTGTAAATATCTTGTTTTTTGCAGTGCTAGAGGTGAAACCCAAGACAGCACATGCTGAACAGACATTCTACCATGGAGTTACACCCACCTCCTCCTTGAACTCCAAGCTAGAGCGGCATCCTCTCCTTCCCGATTGTTGATTTAGTACATGCTCTTCCATCTAGCCCTGTGCCTTTTCTCTCTGTCTGTATCTCAGTTTATTCTTTTCTTTACAGCTATTTATTTTCTTTCCTCATTAAAAAAAATCACTCTGAACTTCCTTAAATATAAATAAACCATATTTTAGTTTCCTAACCTAACTGTGAAAGGCAGGTGACAGAATATTGTATGATGCCTCCAAGGAGCAGGTGATCACAGCCCATGCGGCCTGGCAATGCCCAGATCCTGGACTGCTGGTCTAGAGCGGGTGGAGCCCTTAGCTGTTGGCAGTGGCTGTTGATTGCATTATTACTGATCTTCAGTCCCATACAGTTCCCTCGCGGGCAATGCCACGTATCCCCTTTCCACCTGCTTTGCTTGTTCACTGACTCCATGCAAAGCATCTCCCAGAGCTGCTTCCGTTAAGTCGCCATGAAACCCCACCATAGGGTTGCGTTCACAACTGCTTCAGACCCCAGAGCACAAAGGCTTCCTATGAGTTCTGTAAAACAAATATCAGAAAGCATCCCATTTTATCTCCTATTTTTTAAGTAAATACCTGAGAGGTGTCATCGAATGGACACAGATTAAATGAAGGCATGGAGTGTGCTCAACGCTCTTCTTGCTACTTCAGCAGACTCCTATTGGGCTGTGGTCCTGTCCTGAGAAGACCCCTGCCCAAGATCAGGAACCTGTGACAGGAACCCACATGAGATCTGAAGAGCGCAGTGTGGGGGGAAGTGCCTGGCCCTGCCAGAGGGGACCTGGGAGGACTTCGCGACAGGGCGGGCAGCCTCTGATAGAACAAGCGAATTCTCATGGCACGCCCCATCTCTGCAGCCTCTGCTCCAGGCACATCTTTAACTTTGACCTCTTACATTCCCTTCCCTGTCTGCTTCTTCACCACCTCGCTTGTTCCTAGACTTAGCATTTTCCATTTCTCCTGCTGGCATAGCTCTTGCCCATATGTCACATTGTTTATACTGGGCTCAGCGCCACCCCCTTCTGACATCCCCCTCTTGCTCAGCTATTATCCAATTTTATCTTCCCGCCCTGTGTCTGTGCCTGAAATTATCTTCTGTGGTTGTTTGTTGCTTGTCTTCCTCTTCTCTAAGAAGTCTTTTTTTTTCCATTTCATGTCAATATCATAGTCAGTGTAATTTATGTGGGAAAATAAAAAGAGACCCATTAGAGTCCTAATTTGGGGAGTTAAGAAGCCCTGAAGGGGACCATGAGTCTGATTCTCTGACAGATAAATGATTTCCCATTCCACCGTTTCCCTCTCTTTGCTGCAGGCAAAGCCTTGTGCCACGACATCATCTTTCTTGTTGGATCTGAAAATTAAGCACAGTTGTGTTCATGGCAATCCATAGCACAGTTACACTTTCATCCTTCCTCCTCCACAACTCAACTCTGTGACTGGCTTTCTGTCTTTTGTGTACAGAACAGTGACAATTGCAGGGTTCTCAATAAACACTGAGAGGTGACAACATGGCTGGTGAATAAAGAATTACAGAATTCAATAGCCTTTGCTCCCTGCCCTCCACAGACTGTGCAACCCGGCACTCTTCTCTTTTTGTTCTCCCTAGAAATTCACACTGTTACTCAGAAAGGACATTTCTCTTCATTTGACAGTTTAGCCAGCATTTCTGTTCAAAATAAACAGTTTCAGTGTCTCTCTGTACTTAAGAGTTGTAAAAATGTCACTTACAGCTGTTTGTAATTCAGACTAGCACCTGCAATGTGCATGAGCTATGGAGTATTTGACAGCCCCATGTCAAAATGCTATGGCAATCTGCTTACACAGCAATGCAGTCACTGACAGGTCACTGTGTCCTGTGGCTTCCATGGACTCCTCATCCCGTGGGACTGCCCAGGAGTGGCCAGCTGCATCTAGCCAGCAGCTTCTCTCCAGTTGGGCTCCTCGGCTGTCTCCACTCACTGGTTATTTAATCAGCACACTGATGCCTCAACAGCAAGTCCTACCTCTTTGTGGGTGATGTCTGACATATTGTCTCAGTGTATAGATTGTTTCCTAGGCCTAGATCCAATTGTTTTTTTCAGGCAAGCCCAAAATGGGGGAGAGAGAATTAGTTCACCAGTGCCTCCAGCCACTGCAGTTGAACTCCAGATACAGGTGCCACCTTGTGTGCGTTTGCAAACTTGTGCGCTTGTGTCCCCTTGTGAGTCTGGCTTACGTAGGATCTTGAGAGTCAAGCATGGGTTCTTAGGCTTTGCGGGCAAGTGCCCTAACTTCTAAGCAATCTCTCCAACCCTAGATCCATTTTTTTTCTTTTTTCTTTTTAGTTTTCTTTTCAAGGTAGGGTCTTACTCTAGCTCAGGCTGACCTGGAATTCACTATGTAGTCTCAGGGTGGCCTTGAACTCACAGCAATCCTCCTACCTCTGCCTCCCACCTAGATCCAGTTTTTAAGGACAACCCTCCAATAGTCCACCTCATCTTTGCTTCACAGATAAGCATGGGCGTAATTTCTCCTTCCTCGGCATCATGAACATCACTGTTTCTTTACCTTGACTCACATCTGCCACTTCATCTCAACACTGTAGCCAGCTTTAGCTTTTCTCTCCCTCTTTCTTCCCATTCCATATGTGCAAGTAATTTCTTTTTTATAAATCTTTGTTTGCATGTGCATGTGTGTCTGGTGTGGTGTGTACGTGTGTTTATATGTGTGCGGGCTATGTGTGTAGACTCACATATGTACATGTGCATATGGAGACCAAAGGTTTTTGTCTTCTGTCTTCCTTTATTGATCTCCACTGTGCTTACTGAGGCAGGGCCTCTCACTCGAACTCAGAGCTCACTGATTTGGCTATTTTAGCTGGCCAGCTTGCCCCTGCATCCCAAGCCCTGGCATGAAGGGGCAGGTTGCCTTGCCCACCCAACATTCATGTAGAAGCTGGTCCTCATGCTTGTTCAGAAAGTACTTGACTCTATGCGCCCTAGTCCCAACACCTAGTTAATTTCTACATGAGGACACTCAGTCCACAGCACACACCACAGATAGGGTTGCCTTCCCATTCACGTGTATGCTGGAGAGGGCACGAGGCAGTCTGTCTTGGGTCTGATTAGTCCCCTGTTACTTGTTCCTGCTTCTTGATTCTCCCTGTTGTCATTAGCCCTGAACCCCCCACACAGACAAGGCTGTTAACCTCAGCACGCACAAACTCCCGGGACCCTCCTCACCCTGCCATTCAGTGCTCTCCTGCTTTCCATCCCATTCACAGAAAGTTCTGACTACACTTTCTCATCTCTTTATCTTTGTACACATGTTTCTCATATGACATACTTTTCCTTTTCTTCCTGCCTGATGGCATCTCTGCCCAGTACACACTCAGACATACAAAACAGTAAAATAAGTCCCAAGATTTATGTATATTAGCTAGAAAGTAAAGAACACTATGAAAGTAGAGACGGTGAGGTAAGTTATGCTACATTTACTTAATGGAATGCCATGTAGTTATTAAGCATGTATTTCAAGACATATTTACTGAAAAAATAAATTTTCCAAATTTTATATGCAGAAGAATGTCTCTGAGTGTATAACAACATTGATAGGGTACATATCAGTCATCAGTATGTTTGGTGACACATATTTACAGCTAGCATTGGCTTAAGTGTGTCAGAGGCTGGTTGTTTGTACAAGAAGTGCATGGGAAAGCAGCTCAGGAGGGACACAGCAGCTCGGGGACGCCAGCTATGACTCGTCTCCAGCCTTATGCTTACGGTGTCATGTTCAAAAGGTGGCCAGAGATGCGTGTTCCCGGAGAGTAGGTGGTTGGGAGGACAGCAGTGCACCAGGCAAAGGGAAAACGTCTCTCTCGCTCTGAGGGCGTGACTCTGGGCAGGGAGCCCTCCCCAGCTCCCTCTCTCGCAGTCCAGGCTCCTGACCATTTCTCACCGAGGAAAAGAGTTTGTAGCTGAGCACTGGGCCAGCTAACCAGGAGCACTGGCCTGGATATACCTGGAGAACTTGGAATGGGTATTTAATTTCCTATGGTATTAGAATTGGTTATATGTGTTACTTTCATATGAGTATAACATAGAAATTTTTGCTTGAAAATCTTAAGAGGCTATCCAGACATCATATTCCATCATGCACATCAGCTTATCTTCATTTAATTCTACTTATTTGCTTTGTTGTTTGTAGTATGTATGGTGTTAGTGTGTGTGCAGCGTGTGAGTGTGGAGATGAGATGCAGAGACAAAAGGAGTGCATTGGGGGGCTTCCTCTACCGCCTTCTGCTTGCTTCCTTGAGAAACAGGACTACTGTGTCCTACGCAGTCGGGCTGACCAATGAGCCCCGATGATTCTGTTTCCATGTTGGGTTACAGGCGTGTGTGCCCATGCTCAGATTCTCCCATGGGTGCTGGGGGTGAACTTAGATGGTCTCAGGAATTCTGGCCCCAAGCCCTCTCGGGCCTTCCTACTTGCACAGCAAACACTCTTACCCTCTGAGCCATTTCTCCAGCCCCCCTTCTCATTTTAATATGCGAATATTGTTTATTTGTTGATATCCAGTAGATGTGGAAAGAGAATAGATATTTTAGAACACGAAGACATAAGCTTAAATCCCTGTGTGTCCATGACTAAGTTACAAAGGCTTTGAGAAAACTGCTTTCTGAAATCTAAAATGAGGATCATATTATTTTATGGGGATTTTATGAGGATCATTCAGAAATTAAATGAGAAAACAGGGAAAAGACTTAGTCACTTTTAAACACGTAGTTTTCTTTCTCCTAGAAATTCATAAAATAGGGTATCTTTTTATGTTGCCTCTGTTTGCCTTCTTTTTAGTTGGTTATCTAGTTTTTCGTTGTTCAGCTCTTGTGAAGCCAGTGGTTCTGTTTTTAAAACGCCTTATAAAATATGGAATAGGCCATAATACACAAGAGTAAATACATTAAAAGTGGATTATTATAACTGGATTACCTATCACAGGATAACTCCCAAGAAATTGTACAGTTTTTCCTTCCACATTCCTGGGTTATGAGGTGGGTAGAAAATTGAACTGTCGCCAAGCACCTATTTATGGCAATCTCTCTGAGCATCTGACAGGTGCTGGCTCCGCTGGAGTCATCAAGAAGCCACAGGGGTCCGGGGTCTCCTGGAACACTGTCAACACGCCAAGCTGTGCAGCTTTTGCCCTTCTGTCTGTCCAAGCAAGGAAAAAATAAAAGACTCTCAAGTTAAATTTATAACTCCAACCTCAAAAAAAGAATTAGTCAAGTGACTTTTTAATTTCATCTCAGTGCCATAGACAATGTGACTTACATTAGAAAATGAGCAGAGAGACTCATTTAAGTTCTATGTCGGGAACCTGTAGGGGGCCGTGTGTCCAATTCTCTGACAGATAAGCAACTTCCTTTCTGTATTAGTTACTTTCCTTTTGGTTATGTCAAACTACCTGACAAGAAGTACCTTGAGGGAGGGTCTGTTCGAGTTTGCAGTTCAAGAGGATGTAGTCCACCGTGTGGGAATCATCTGCAGCAGCAGAGATGGCCGGTCCCACGCCGGCCTGCAGGCGGGAAACAGGGTGATGAGTGTTGTACTCTGTACTCGGCCTTGTCCTTCTTACTCAGTCTGCGACCCCAGCCAGCGGGGTGGTGTTGCCCTCTGCTGGAGTAGATCTGCCCACCTCAGTGAACCTAATCCTGAAACTCCCTCACTAGTGTGTCCAGAGACCTGTCTCTTGGATGATTCTAGATTCTGTCAAGCTGACAATCACACCTTCTCTCATGTCTTTGTGCCCCAGGCAAGCCTTGTGCTTGCTGTCTTACCTGCAAATATGCCAGAATTTTGTCTTTGGTCACCTAGAAAGTAGCCACACTGATTTTTCTGCTTCTGCCTCCGAATCAAAATTGTGAGAAGAGTATACATTGTTCAGTTTTAGTTATATTCTTGAAAATGATTCTCCCAAATAATTCATGAATCTAATTCTTCCATTTTAGAAGTTTCTAGTCAGATGCACTAGATATTTTCACCTTTACATTCTGTAGCATCTCAGTTTTTTTAATTAATTTATTTATTTATAAGAGAGAGAGAGAGAGAGAGAGAAAGAGGGAGAGACAGACACAGAGAGAGAGAGAGAAAGAGAAAGAGAGAGAGAGAATGGGAGCACCAGGGCCTCTAGCCACTGCAAATGAACTCCAAACTTACATACCACCTTGTGTATCTGGCTTACATGGGTCCTGGGGAATTGAAACTGGGTCCTTTGGCTTTGCAGGCAAGTGCCTTAACCACTAAGCAATCTCTCCAGCCCATATCTCTGTTTTTAGAAGCTCCCAGCCTGCAGTAGTTTCCCATGGTATTTGGCAAATGAAGTACTGCTTATTTTGGTAGCCATGTGAGGCAGATCTACCATGATTCCCTGTGGCCAGTTGAGATGTGGTCCCACTTGTTTCAGGAACATACTGTGATGAATTAATGTGCTCCTGAGTGGATTCCTTTAGACCTAAGCATACATGATGGGGTCTTCTTAAGTCACCATTGCCCAGGTTTTGAAGTCATTGTTTTATGCAATATGATTAAGAAGCATGTTATGTGATAGAGAAGGGAAAGTGAGAACTGGAGGCAGTGGTCCTTGGACTTGCAGGGGGGAGTTCTAGTGGTCTGTTCCAGGATTCTGACACTTAGATGGTATCTCAGGAAAACATCTCTTCCATCCCATTGATTAAACAAGTAAAATACCAGAATGCTCTTTTCCGCCATACACAACCTGCTCTTTTCTGACACTCTTTTCTTTGGTAGAGCAGTGGATCTTCAAGGCCAGCAGTGGAGAATAAGGAGCTTCAGAATTCACTTTTAAAAATTCTTATAGCTTCTCAGGGAAAGAAACCTGTGCAAGGCGTGCAGGAGCACGCACACCTCACCCAGGTGAGGCACTCCAGCTGTGCTCATGGCCCAGTCCCTCCACCATCAGCCTGGCATCAAAGTCATTGCACATACCACTCAGCATTACCCTGCTAAGTTTAAATAATTTAAACTAAAAGCCAAAGCACTTGAGCTTCTAGAGAGTGTGCATGGATGTGTGATGACATTTAAAACATTACAAAGGGTTCTCATGTTAACCATGAGCTGTCTTCCTCCCATAGCCTCCCTGCTCAATTCTGCCTACACTGTCACAGCCAGGTCAGGTTAGAGACATCGGCCCAGGGCAGTGCAGGTGCAGACCCCACACATCCAGCCCTCTGCCTGTCAAAGGAGATTGTATAATGACTGGCTTTGTTTCTAAAAGCTGGTTCACAGTAAACAAGTTGAGGTTTTGTCCATTTTATTATTTTTAATTTTCCTACAGACAAGCATCCTTTTATAAACCTCCCAAGGGTGTACTGCTCCCCTCTGTCTTCTTGTCCTTTTCTCTTCCATTTCCTCACAGACAATCATGTGTTTGCTGAGGGTCTCTACTGATGCTTTCTCAGAGTATGAAAGGTTATGCTGATGGGATGTGAGAAATCTACTCCAAGACGGGTCTGTAATCACAGCACACGGCAGAGGGAGGCAGGAAGTCATCCTTACCTACACAGCTAGTTTGAGAGTAGCATGGACTACATGAGACCCAGTCTGAAAAGATCATAAAACATGCAGGTGTGGTAGCCCACACCTTTAACCCCAGCAGTCTGGATGCACAGGTAGGAGGATTGCTATGAGTTCAAGGCCACTCTGAGACGACATAGGAAATTCTAGGTCTGCCTAGTTTAGAGCAAGACCCTACCTTAAAAACAAATCAGACCAAAACAATTCATTAAAAAAAAAACAACAATAAAAAAACACAGGACAAAATCTATTCCATAAGCATCTTCATGAGAA
The DNA here is from genome assembly GCA_036346955.1 of Dipus sagitta. NCBI lineage: Eukaryota > Metazoa > Chordata > Mammalia > Rodentia > Dipodidae > Dipus > Dipus sagitta. The sequence goes on from CM070770.1 coordinate 331,618,498, forward strand.
AATTCCTCACTTGCATCCCTCGGGTCCACTCTCCGAGTGGCCTACCTCATGTAATTACAGAACACTGACGTCAGCAATGACATACACAGTCCAGACACCGTCTTCAGTGTCCCATGCATATGTGCCCAACAGCACCAGGCTGTGTGTTCTGCAGGTAATTTCTGGACACATGAGAGTGTTGAGGAGAGCTCTGACAACATCTCCATTATTTTCAGTCCCACCGCACAGTATATTTTCACTGGCAAGCCATTCTTCTGAACTGCGAAATGTATGTGTCCTTTCTACACATACAGAGAGAGCAGTGGTTCCGTGGTAGGGTCAGACTTAGTACTTATTTTCTGAAGTCAGTCATTAGTTTTGTTTCATTCTATAATAGCTCAGATTTCCAACATGGCAGCAGCCTGTATTCTGCAGAGATTGCATTACAATTTCAGTGTTAATTAATGCGTCCATAGCTGGCAGCAAAAGATGAACATCTTACTCACTAAACAGAGAGTCACTGAGCCAAAGCCATCTTGCCTTCCTTGAAAACTTATTGTAAAAATAGTCTGGGAAATTCAACAGCAGAGTAGTTTTTCTCTGAGAAGGAAGAAAAGATGGCCTTAGAATGAGTTCGTGGAGAAAATCTCCCATTTTGTAAGCTTCATTTCGCTCTAGGGCACAGTGGTGAACCCCATAATAAGACAATACAGCTGCACCGTGTGAGGACTGAGGAGCCTCTAGCTGAGCGGTGGAGGCTGCAACATGGGCTAGCCTGGGACACCAATCATACTTGCACAAAAGGAGCATATAGTGCACACCTGTAACAGGCAAACACGATAGCATTTCACTGTGCAGAGGTGGGTGTGAAGGTGGTTCTAGACACTGGATAAACTTTAATTAATCCGAAAGACTGTCAGAATATTGGGTAGTTTATAGAATACATTTTCCCTCATATTCATCCATTTTCTCTAGATTTAAATAACTGTTTAACATCACTATCAAAAAATAGGCACCAAGCCGGGCATGGTGGTGCACACCTTTAATCCCGGCACTTGGGAGGCAGAGGTAGGAGGATCACCATGAGTTCAAGGCCACCCTGAGACTACATAGTGAATTCCAGCTCAGCCTGATCTAGAGTGAAGCCCTACATCGAAAAACAAAAGACAAACAAACAAACAAACAAAAAATAGGCACCAGCTAAGTGGGAAAAGTAGGCTATTCAGACCCTGGGTCTTAGAGTCAGAGGCCAGATCTGTGCTCGCTCGCACCCTCTCCTTTCTTGCTGCCACGTGTTCGGGACTGGTCTGCTGCCGTTTTGGAAGGCGATGTAAGTTACTATAGCATTTTTGTGTTAAGTAACGAGAAGAAGCAAATGGAAATCCTGTGTTGGTCTTTCACTGTAGTCCTCTGTGTAGGCTCTGTGAGCTCCTGGAATCTGGATCCCAGCAGAGGAATCCTAGACTCTCTTTGCAAGAATAATAGCTATACACATGTTCTTTGGGAAAGTATGAGGTTCTCAGGAGTCAGGAGTCACCAGTCTAAAAGAGGAGGCCAGTAAGTTTGGGCTTGCTCAGCTGGGCCTATATTCTCCATGTTTGGGGAGTTACTGACTGTCGGAGAAGAAAAGGGGCAAACCCAGAGTTAATCTCCACTGGTGATGAGAGAGTTAAAGCACTCCCAGCCACATCAGGTACTTTGGGATGTTTATTACTCATATTTATGCTGAAATCCATCAGAGCTTCCCTGCTTGGCCTATAAAAATGTAATTAATTCAACACAGTTACAGATACACCATGTGAATGAAACTTGCTATACGGAACATGCTTAAAGAAGTGCTGGCTCGTTGCATTAAGTTCATGTATCACATCGCACACCACATCAAACCAGCTACAGATGCAATGCTCCAGCAGCTGTTCCGCAGCAGATTGTCGCTTTAATGAACCAATAACTCATTCCTAACCAGCGTGGTTTGCACATCAGCAGTGGTGCTCAAATGAGGTTGGTATTTGGGGTTAGAGATGTACTTTCCAGTAGCCCTGAAGATCCTCTTCCCTCACAAATATTGCAGTTGTACCCTAGTCAGTTCTAGTCAGGTTTTTATAGTCACACGTTTATGTCATCTAACATTAGCATGGAATTATTGTATGTGCCCTCCCTCTTATTTGAACGGGAACTTGAGGGAAGCTCTCCTTCCAAAGGCCATTTTGGTCTTGCATTTCTGTTGTCGAACCTCTGTCCAAGTAGAGTGATTGAGGTGCCAAAGTTCTACTGCTGCCATTTTTTTTAATATTTTTAGCAAAAAATATCCCCTAGTGAAAACCCCAACATTGAAATTTCTTCTTCAATGGCATATTCATATTAACCACGTATTGTAAATACATACAGATTTGATTTTCAGCCCAACTAGCATATTCTTTGTGTTCAATCAGGGGTTTTCCTTAAAGGCTATTTTTTAATTACTCATGACAGTACCATGGATAAACAAACTTGTGCACAATTACTGAAAGAATAGTTGTTCTAAAGATTGATTGCTTCATTACCCCTGGGCATTTGTCGGCTTGTTTTCATAAATGCTAGAGATTCTACTGCCTTCCATTTCCTCCTCGCCCGTGCATTTTGGAAATACCTCCCCAGCATGTTTTATTGTGTAACCTCATGAAGAAAAACCTCCTTCTCAAGCAAGCAATCCACGTTTATATGTAGCAACACAAACTCCTGTGAATTTGATGCCCTCGCCTCAGTAGTGATAGAGTAAATGCTTATTGAAACATTCCAAAGGCTGTGAAAAAGCATGAGCAACTTGCCTCTAACCTGCGCCAGGTTACGCTGCTTGTTTTTATCTTTGCTGCGTCACAGCTCACGAATTGACTTGTACAGCCAGCCCATATCTGTGGGTGCAGTTTATGGTACGCCCCGGCACTGCTCTGTGGCTGGGTTGCCTCATCGACAAAACACGAATGAAAATCCAGGACCTGTGTGGTGTTATGAGAATTTAAGGGGATTTTTATGAACTGCTTAAACTCTGTCAGGGAATTGTCAATTATCAAAGACTACATGAAAGTTACCACCTTTGACACTGCGCATGCTACTGTCGCTGTCTCTGTTGCTGCTCAGGACCCCACTCGGTCCAGGTTAGCTACCTGCCCAGCCTCCCTCATCGACCTCACATTCGCAAAGGATATCAGAAAAGTACCTGGGTAACTACAGCCTTAAAACAGAAATAACTGTAAACCCATTCTAATTTATAAATCATCTTCTGATCTTTGAATCTATGAAACCAAGAAGCTTCCACATGGCAAAGGAAATAATTATCAGAGTGAAGAGACAACTACAGAATGTAAGAAAAATCTTTGTGAAATTTTTATTAGACAAGGGATTAATATTCAGAATACATAAAGATTCAGAAGGCTGAATACCAAAAAAATATTGTTTGAAACTTGGCTAAAGATTGCATAGACAATGTTAAAAAGAAGACATACAAATAGCCAAGAATATGACAAAACATTCAGTCTCACTAATTAGCAGAACAGTGCAAAGCAAAAGCACAAGATAGCATCACATTGTGGTTAGAATAGCTGTTATGAAAAATGCTGGTGAGGGTGGGGAAGAAAAGGAACTGTTCTGTATTGTTGGTGGGGGTGTAAATTAGTGCTCCCACTATGTAGAACAGTGTGTCTTACCTCAGAAGCTAAACATGGAACTACTGTATGATTCAGTGAGCCTACTACTGGATATTATAGTCCAAAGAACTAAAAATTACTTTACCAGAGAAACCTACACTCCTATGGTTATTGTAGCATTATCCACAATAGCGAAACTGTCAAATCAACCTAGATTTCCATCAGCAGGTGGATGGCTTTAACATGTGATACGCATACATAACGGGCCATGAAGCCCGAAACTGTGTGACTTGAAGCAGCATGGATGGAACTGGAGGTTGCTATGCTGCGTGAAGTAAGCCAGGCACGAAAGGCAAATGCCCTAGGTTCTGACGAATTTGTGGAAACTAAACCTTGATGGGACAGTGGTCACCAGAGACTAGAATAGAAAGAGGGACAGAGCACGGGAAGTGGATAGATAGGGGCACCAGGGTAGTTACACAGCAGGAAGTAGTTCTAGTTTCCTACAGCGCTGGGGATAATAGTGGTTGTAAGAATCTTCGATATATTTCAAAATGACCAAAAAATAAAAATAAAATATAAAAAAAAAGAAAGAAAGAAAGCACAAAAATCCCATGACATGGAAGTGATTTACCATTTGGAGAGATGTAAGGGCTAATTGATCCAATTATTACACACTTTATTCATGTACCAAATTATCAGAATGTGCCCCCATGAAGATGTATAAACATTACATCTCAATTTAAGAAGAGCACCCAGCAACTAGCAATGGAAAATCATTTGCTGAATAAAATCAGTATCCTTCCTGACATATTCACTTTTAATTATCTTGGAATTTGTGGGGTGGGGAGTTAATGTGGGTATTGATACATGGATCAAATGATCATACATGTAGTCGGTGGTGTACCAGGACAATGGTGAATAGAGGCAAGTGTATTAGAAGAGCATCTTTCTTCCCCTACTTTTTCTTTAACCACAAACCTCAGTTAGCTTAGGAACAAAGAATGCCTTGTTGGTTTCCAAGTGTTTTCTACTGTGGAGATTTGAAAGATGCTTTCTGCACACTGTATGTCTCACGGTCAGCTGGTTGCTGGCAGGCCATTGTTTGCTTCAAGGCCATATTCATCCTTTTTATCTGGCTAAGGATAAGTAGTCTTTTCTTAATTTTCTGTAAATAATGCTACAACTTGTGCTGGAAAAACTGCAAAGGGTCCTTGAACCCTCAAGCTAGGGGAGCAGTCTATTGGAGAAATGCTATTGCAAAATGGCAAACATGGTTCAGACCATAGCACTTGTTTTTCTTGTTGAATTTAAATGTTGAGCTCTGTTCTTGCTCCCCCACAAGAAAACAAGAGAGAGCCCTTTGTATGTGTGAAGGGGCTGTAAGTAAAGAAGAGAGGGACAAGGAGACGTGGGAAGAGAGGTCATCACACCCGAGCATTATCTCCCCTTGCAGTGATTGTCCTCCTCTGTGTGGAAAAGCCTTTTGTGGGTAGTTTCTCATGAAGTCTGGTCAGCGCAGCAAGAAATCCATAAAAGCAGTAGAGCCTCAAAAATTTATAAGCAGGATTTAAATACATAGAAAGGAACCATGTATAAACCACACACAGAGAAGCATAATAAACTGTGGCAGTTATAAGCCCAAGTGAGACAACTTCAGAAGGGCTTCCCAAGGCAGACATAATCTTGAAGGCTTGAGAGTAGAAATCAAAAAAGCACGTACAAGTACCGCAGGAGTGGGGAGGAGCCCCCCTAGTCACACCCCTCGTAAAGGCCCACCCACGGCCACCAGACAGATACACCCCACTAAATACTTTATTTGCTGCTACACTTAAAGTTAATAAATATGAATATATGATTTAAAAAATTCTAAAATTCTGTTTCCTTGCCTATTCTGTCTAGTGTCTCTTGCCCTGCATTTCATTGCAAATGAAACCATTGACATAGTTCAGTATTTTCAGGATGTCACAGAACTAGAGTCTAGCCATGTCTCCAGAGCACTGCTGGGGAGTATTTTTTTTATTTGTATCTATTTATTTATTTTATTAATTTATTTTTATTAGATATGGACGTATTTATGTTGCTACCATCCTTTCCCTCATCTGTGCCCCTTTTCCTAAGAGACCGTCCTCATTGTTGATGTAGATCAACCCCATGGAGATTGTGGGTCATGCATTCTGGGGCAGCAGTTAGTTATGGGGGAGAGGCAATGTCTCCGTGCAAAATGTCCCAACTTGTGGCTCTAACAATCTTTCTACCTCCTCTTCTGCGTAATTCCCTGAGCCATACTGGGAGCATTTTAAATCTACTTCAGTGATGGGCTCTTAGGAGCCTCTGGCTCTCTGGTTTGGTAGTTGTTGAGTATCCTCAGTGTTTATCTCCATCACCCTTGAACTGATATCAGGTTCACTGAGGAAGCAGCACTCTTGCTCATTTTCCCAGTTCCTCTGTGGTTTCAGCTGTGGCAGGATGGAGTGTGCTGGGTCATTTATCTCCTCAGGTCCCACTGCCATCTATAAAAGAGAAGCAGATTCTCCAACAAAGTGTGAAGTCACCACCAGTTAAATGGGATAACCATTATTAATTTAAAGAGAAATTAACGGGTATAGACCCTCTTATAGACCAAGATTAGTGGGAGCTTGACAATGGAAAGCAGAATCATTATCTGGATATGACTCTGACTTGTTTCCCAATTTCAGATATGGATTCCTTTCCACTGAGCAGATCTGCTAGCCAATCCAAGAGCAGTTGATTACCACCATGGCTGTGTGCCACTATTGCACTTGTATGAACATCACGTCAGGTTGTTTGCTTCTGAAGAAATCAGTGAGGCTGTCCCATTTTCAATAGTAACAAAAAAATTAAATACCTTGGAATAACACTAACCAAGGATGTGAAAGACCTATATAATGAAAATATTGAAAACAAAAAACTCAAGAAAGAAATTGAGGAGGACTTGAGAAAATGGAAAGACCTCCCATGCTCCTGGATAGGTAGAATTAATATTATGAAAATGGCAATTCTACCAAAATCAATATACAGATTTAATGCAATACCAATAAAAATAGTAGCATAACTCTTCACAGAGATTGATAAAATGATCTCAAAATTCGTATGGAGTAGCAGAAGGCCTCAGATACCCCAACATATCCTCTGCCAAAAAAAAAAAAAAAAAAAAAAAAAAAAAAAAAAAAAACCTGCCTCTGGTATCACTATTCCCAATCTAAAGCTATATTACAAAGCAATAGTGACAAAAACAGGATGGTACTGGAATAAAAACAGAAACATAGACCAATGGAACAGAATTGAAGACCCAGACCTTAGGTCAAGTAACTACAGCTACTTGATCTTTGACAAAGGTGCCAATGATGTAAGACTGGAGAAAAGACAGCATCTTCCACAAGTGGTGTTGGATAAACTGGATGGCCATATGTAGAGAAATGAAACTAGAACCTGGGGAGTCTTCTTAAACCTCCAGAGCACCTCCCAACTCCCTGAAACAATGTGGCAGAAGCTTACAGCTTCATTTGCATAAAGCATGGAGACTTCTCATGTATAAAACTGTCTCAGCACTCATTTCTCCTTCCTTCGCTTGGGTTTTTAATGTCCAGTGGGGCTGAGGAAGAGTTGGTTTCCAAGAACAGATTTTTTTATACCCTGTATTGCATATAACTGCATACATTCTTTTCTCTGCTTTCACATGCATGACCAATGCCTGAGTATTGGGAGTTTCGTTTCCTTCACTGAAATTCCTCATTAATAATATGATGATGTTGATAATGGCTGTGGTGGTTTGAATAGAATAGATGGCCCCCAATATATTCAGTTGCTTGTTTGTACTTTGCATCTGCAGCCACCTGGCTGGAGGCAGTGTCACTGTGTGGATCTTCAGGTGTGGTGGTGGGTTTCAGATTTCAATCCAAAGATATGCAAAGTGTGCCTAGCAGGAGTGCCTGAAGTGTGCTGTGTGGCTTTTGGCTTTTGGCTTTTGCCTCTCTCTCAATCTCTCTCTCTCTCTCTCTCTCTCTCTCTCTCTCCTTGGACCTGTGAAGGCAGGCCAGCTTCTTCTGCCCTTTATGGAACTTCCCCTGGATCTGTAAGCTTCAATAAATATCCCTTCCTCCATAACTGTGTCTGGTCTGAAAGTTCATCTCAGTGAACCTGAAGCTGTCTGCTACAATGGCTTTCACAATCAGTTATCTCCTGCTGTAACATATCTTGTAAAGTCTCAAATTTTGCCTACATTAAGAAATTGCAAGATAAAATTATCTACAGATTGAAGCTTTTTTCTATCAACTGAAATGTGTGTTATAAATATATAATACTATACATATAATACTTTAGAGGATCCTGAAAAGGAAGTGAAAGATTCTTCTTTTATCAATTAGGAAAAGAACGGACCTTTGCTATTCTCTCTGCTCTTTCAGCTCCTTGGTCATTGTGGTGGTTTGCATGTAAATGGTCCCATAGCTTAAGGCATTTTTTATTAAGATTAAGTGTCCTTCTTAGGTCTGCAGCAGGCAGAGCCTGAAGGAGGCATGTCATGGAAGCAGAACTTGAGTCCAGACCTGCTAGGGATGCAGAGAGACAGCTTGAGCTTTATTTAGCTCCCCCTTTTGTCTTTCTGCTGTGGATGTATGAGGTGAGCCAGGTTCCTCTGCCATGATAGTTTCCCCTGGAATCTGTGAGCCTGAAATAAACCCTTTTCTCCCACAGCTGCTTCTGGTCAGGGTGTTTGCCCCAGCAAGGAGAAGGTGACTATGACAGTCATCTTCTATTCTAATTCCATTTTCTCCCTCTTCTTTCATCTTTTGCTTTTTCTCTCTCCCCTTTACTGAGCAATGAATAATGCAAAGTCAACCTAGCCCAAATCGTGATATACCAAAAGACAAGGCCAATTTCTGGGGAAATTATGAATGGACAGCAAGTTTCACATCATGTATGTTCTAAGAGTAAGAAACCTCAATATCCAAGTTCAAAGTTATGAGTCCTTTCATTTTCTTTTCCTTTCCTTTTATTTTATTTTATTTTCTATTTATTTATTTATTTAACAGAGAAAGAGGGAGAGAGAGAGAGAATGGGCATGCCAGGACCTCCAGCCACTGCAAATGAACTCCAGACATGTGCGCCCCCTGTACATCTGGGTAACATGGGTCCTGGGGAATAGAACCTGCGTCCTTTGGCTTTGCAGGCAAATTCCTTAACCGCTAAGCCATTTCTCCAGCCCTCATTTTCTGACATTGATTAAATATCCTTACAATTCCCTTTCTTCCTCCCTCCCCCTCCTCTCCTCCTTTCTCTCTTTCCCTCTGTCTCTTTCTCTCTTGTGTTTTGGATTCTAAAACTGCACAAGAACTATATCTTTGCACTAACAAGTAGGACTTGAGGTCGGCTGGAGAGATTGCTCAGTGGATAAAGCACTTGCCTTACAAGCATGGGCACCTGAGTTCAGATCCCCAGAATCCACATAAAAGCTGGATGTTGGATGCTGTTAGGGGTCAGTAATCCCCACACAACAGGAGACTCTGCTGAAAGCTTAGGGGATAGCTAGCCTGGTGAACAGCAGTGAATAACAACAGACATTACCTCAAACTAGGTGGAAGGCAATGACTAACCTCTGAAAGTTGTCCTCTGACCTCCACATTTGTGTCATGGTGCCTACACTCATACATATGAACACCACACACACACACACACACACGATTGAGGAAAGCCAAGTGGTCGCACACATCCAAATATCAGGAGACAAGGGAATTGCAAGTCTGAGGCCTTGGCTTTATGGTGATGAGACCCTGTCTCAAAGAAAACAAAGCAAACACACAATAAAGACTTAACGGATGTATTTCCTTCTTCTCATTCTTATGTTTCCCATAAATTTCTTAGTGCTTTGCATAGTCCTAAAATGTTCATGGCACCTATAACTGAAACTACTCTGATAAAAACACCTGTGTGTATGTGGTAGTTTGAATGCATGGCCCCACGGACTCAAGTGTTCTTTGAGTAAGATTGAGCTCACAGTTTTAGTCTCCAACAGGTGCCCTGCTGGGGAAGAGATGTGTCAAGGATCTTGTAGTCCAGTCCTACCAGGTGTGTAAAGAGCAGTTGGAGCTCTGGCTGTTCATGCTTGCTGGAATTGATCTCTCTCTCTCTCTCTCTCTCTTTCTCTCCTATGACCTATGGAAGTGAGCCTTTTTCTGCCATTTGTGATGTATCCCCTGGATTCTGTAAGCCTGAAATAAAGCCTTTCCTTCCATAAGCTACTCTGGTCAGAGTATACAAACAATAGAATGGAGTAGTTCAGAAAGCTATAGGATCACTCCCTACTATTTTGTATTGAATATTGCTGACTCACTTCCGATTTACTTACTAGACTTAGTTGTTTTGTGCTTAGAACATAACTGGGGGACATTTATGCCCCTTCTCCATCTTTCCTGATTAGAGGGTATTCTGACACCATGCTACTATCTAGCTTCTATTCTTAGATATGGGAAGAGCACACATGTTCTATGATACTGCTGCATTTACTCCTTATAATGTAATGGGAACCTATTTTGCAAAGTGTATCAATGTAAATGAGGCAGAGCACTATTCCTTGTAACTCTACAACCTGGAGCCTAAGAGAAAACCTAGAACTAAATGTTTGCTAGAAATACTCACATAAATACACAGTAATACTCTCTATGTCTGCAAGGGTCTCATCCGAGGGCAGGTTGTTAAGACATTAATATTGCCTATGGAACTAAGAAAAAAGAAAATAGCTCAGTCTCAGAAATAACACAGACACTGGCTTCCTAGGGATGCGGAACTAGACAATTTTCTTTGTACTTTAGGTTTCTAGTTAAAGAGTGACAGTTCTCATGTTGACCTGCTTCATAGGTAATGGATGTAGTCAGTGCCTAGTGGCTTTTCAGCTGATAAATTAGTGACCTGCTGAGGGTGAACGATTGAAGAAATATAACAATGAAAAAGCACTTTAGCAAGGACAATGCTCAGCCAAAAGCTTCCAGTTTATTCTGAGGAGAAAAGACTTCTCTCTCCTATTGAATCAGAACAAAGGTTCAGGCTTCCAGGGCTCTTGCTGCTCTCTCTCTAGGATGTCAATCTTCGGAGACTGTAATTAGAAATTTAATTTTGCAGAAGATTAAAAGGAGCATATAGCTTTCACTCCCAAATGTCCTCATCTTCTTGCTGAAGTTCATTGTATTTAAAAAGTTGCTGAATGTTGGATTCTCGATTGCCAGGTGGGCAGGTGTCTTTGAAACGTGTTGAAGATGTCATTGTTGGCTAACAGCCAAGGCTGAACGGTGTGGAGGTTGTCCTGAGATGTTTAGCATGCAAGGACTTGTGCTGTGAGTCAGAGCAGGAATATCTCCTCCTTGGCCATAACAGCTCCTCCTCTCCATATTCCTCGGCAGCTTTTTTATTCGTGTATGTGTGAGGGAGAGAGAAGCGAGTGTGCACATGTGTGCACATGGTCGTGCACATACCATAGCATGTATTTGGAAATGAAAGGACAATTTCAAGGAGTCAGCCTCTCTTGATGTTTTTGCTGGAAATGCCAGCCTAGTTGGCCCATAGGGCTGCATGCAGTGCAGGTTTTCCCAGCTTTCTCTCAGCTGGGACTTACTGTTTCTTTACCCAGTACTTAGACTAAAGAAAGACATGCCTCTCAGCTATAAGCAGGGAAGCTGTTGGGTTGTATGTGCACTGTCTTCTATAAAATATGCAGTTTTCATGAAAAAGTGTGGCCTATAACAACATACTGGCTTGTTTTTTTAAAAAAAAATTGTATTTATTTATATATATATTTGAGAGAAAGAAAGAGAGAGAGAGAGATAATGGACAATGCCAGGGCATCCAGCTACTGCAAATGAACTCCAGACGCATGCACCCCCTTGTGCATCTGGCTTATGTGGGTCTTGGAGAATCAAACAGGGATCTTTTGGCTTTTCAGGCAAATGCCAAGCCATCTCTCAAGTCCCTGTTTTTTTTTTTTTTTTTAAGAGAGAGACAAAGTAGTCAATAAAATCAGCTTCATGTATAAAATAAGTATTAAAGCTATCACACAAGAGACTTAAAATCACTGATCAACATGTTAACAATTTTCTCAGAAAAGGTAGACACCTTGCTAGAACAGATGGGCAATTTCAGTAGAGAGGTGGGTTGCATGAGAAAGCTGGGTGAAAAAGAAAATAAAGAATATTGTCAGTAGGCTTATTAGACTACTCATGTACTTGGAAAGAATCAAAGACCTCCGCTAGATATGGTGACATGTTCCTTTAATCCCAGCACTTGGGAGGCTAAGGAAGGAGGCTCACCATGAGTTCAAGGCCATCCTGGGGCTACAGAGTAAGTTCAAGGTTAGTCTGGACTAGAGGAGACACTGCCTTGAAAAAACAACAACAGCAACGATGACAAAAGAACTCGACCACTAGTCAATGAAATACTGACCGAAATGACCAAAGTGAAAGGCAAAGGACAAAGAAAACAATTCTAAAGGCTAAAGAAATCATGATCCAAAGTTTGAGGATCAGTAGCAGAAGAGTGAGCCTCTGTATAACTGAAGTGTCAGAAAGAAAAGAGAGAGTGAAAAGGAAGGGAAAAAATCTGAATAGCCAAAACTACTCCAAAAATTTGCAGATATGAAATCACACCAACATGTGGGTTCTGGGAAGATGGCTCATTCATGCATGTGGACCTAAGCTTGATTCCCCAAAACTCACGTTAAAAAAAATCTGGACATGATGGAATGTGCTTGTAATCCCAGCGCTGGAGAGGAGAAGACAGGCAGATCTCAGAGGCTTGCTGACCAGCCAGCCTCGCCTCATTGCTGAGATCCAGGTCAGTGAGAGTCCTGTGTCAAAACAGGCGGGTGATGTTGCTGAAGAAAGAATGACATTGTTCTCTGGCCTCCATATACATGCACCCACCTATGTGTGCCCACGTGCACGCACACACACACATACACATTTTTAAAAATCAACATCAGGGGCTGGAGAGATGGCTTAGTGGTTAAGGCATTTGCCTGCAAAGCCAAAGGACTCAGGTTCAATTCCCCAAGACCCACATAAGCCAGACGCACAAGGGGACACACAGGTATGGAGTTCATTTGCAGTGGCTGGAGGCTCTGGTGCGCCCACTCTCTCTCTCTCTCCTTCTCTCAATCTCTCTCTCTCTCCTTCTTTATCTGTCTCTCAAATAAATAAATAAAATAAAATATTTTTCAAAAAGGAAAAAAATAACCGGAATCCTATTTATCTTGTAAAAAAACTGAAAAGGTAGTAAATAATTAATATCAAAGAACTTCAAGCCCAGATGGCTCCACCTGAAAGTTCTATTAAATATTTAAGGATGAAACAGAAGTTACTCTGAATAAACTCATCCACAACATGAAGGAAGAAACACTTGGCCATCCCCTCTCTGAGATGCTAGTATTTTCCAAATACCAAAAATAGATTCATGATAAGGAAGACAGTATTGTTCGTGAACATATATGTGAAGTTCTCAACAACCTACAAGTAAACCAAATGCAACAATATATGAAAAGATTTAACATCATGATCAAGTATACTTTATGCCAGGAATGGAAAGCTATTTTAGTATTTAAAACCTGACCTATGTGATATACCAAGAGCAAAGTCACAAAATTATCACAATGGATACAGGTAAGGACTTAGAATCCAATTGATGCATTCAGAGCACCAGAACTAAAAGGAAGCTTCCAGTAGCTTTTGACGATACACTCAGAAAGCCAGTACTAAGAGGCAACTTTGTTAGCCTACCAAGGTATATCTACCAAAAGCCTACAAGTAGCATCATATTGAGTTAGTTGAAAGACCTGTAAGGCAAGATCTCTCTTCTTCTAGCCCTATTGCACATTCATTGGTGATCATAGCCAGAGTAGTAAGGCAAGAAAAAGAAATGAAGGCAAATGGGCTGGAAAGAATGAAATAAACTGTTCCTTTGGAAAATACAGATATGTCTATGTCCAGATTTCTAAAGAAGCTACAAAATATTTACTGCAAGTGAGTTTAGAAGTTTTATATTACAAAGACAACATATCAAATTTAGAGTTTCTATATGAAGAAACATTAAATTTTTATATTCAATGTTTCTATGCAGAAAAGTCAGAGTTCTGCATAATAGCACAAAGAATTAAAAATTAAAGATAGTATATTTACAAAGTACCAACCCCATGAAATATAAATCTTATGAAGTGTGTTAATAGCTACGAGGCCCTGATCAAATAAAGTAAAAAGTACTTTAAAGTGGAGAGATTTGCTCTGTCATTTGGAAGATGCTGGGTTACTATAATTTCACTTCTCCCCACACTAGTCTGTAGCTTTAATGCAGTTCAAATTAAAATCCCTTCATAACTTTGATAGAAGTTGACAATTGGATTATACAATTTATTTAGAAAGGCAGAAGAATTAGAATAACTAAAATAACTTTGAAATAGAACAAAGTTGGAGGACTTTATACTACCTGATATTTTGACCTACAAAGAAACCTGTCAAGTTTAAATAGTGTCATATTAAAGAAAGGCTAGGCAAATAGATTAGTAAAACAGAAGATAAAATACAGAAATACACCTACAGATACCTTATTGATTGCAAAGGCAATAAATTTTGAACTAATATTGTTGTCAAAATACGAGACCCATAAATGAAATAATAATAACAATAATAAAGTAGATTCAAACTTCACATTGTGCAAGAAACAACTCAAATGGATCAGAGATCCAGGTACAAGAAGCATATATTCACTTTCTAGAAGAAAATGTTTATGGCCAGAAATCAGACAAAATATTCAAAACATTAACTGTGAGGGAAAATGGATAAACTAGAATTCATTTTAGTTAAGAACTTCTGTTGTTTGAAGTAAATTGCTATGAAAACATGAATGTAAGTCTTAGACTAAGATAAAATACTTACAAATCTAATATCTAATAAAGGAAAGTTTCTGGAATATATGAAATTCTCAAACTAAATGAACCCCTTGACCACATCAGTCATTAAAGAAATGTCAATTAAAACCAAAGTGTCATCCTGATACATGGCCATTAGAATGATAGAAAATTTCAAAACAAAAAGAAATGATACCTGATACTGTTACCAGTGGGGTCTCTTTGTGTGTGTGTGTGTGTGCACGTGTGCGTGTGTGCATGTGTGTGCACGTGTGTCTAGGTTCTTGGCATCCTACTCAATGAATCAAAGAAATTCGCTCACAAATAGTGAAGCAGCAAGAAACTTTATTAAGAGCCAAGCCGAGTGGAGAGTGTTCAAGGGCACCAAGAAATGATCTGGAGGGGTTTTTTAAGGGAGGATGGACCAGATGTTAGGGGCACAGCTTGGATGGTTCTCTAGTTTGGTTGATAGCTTTGGTTTATATAAAGTTTTCTCTACTGCACATGTTCCTTCCCATGATGCATCAGATTTTAATCCTGACTGTTCTGATCTTGAATCTGTGGGAGAATATATTAGAATAGGTAATGATCACGAAGGGGTGCTGAGAGGAGGAAGAAACTAGCTCAGCATTTGGAGCAGATGTATTTATTTGCTCCGTGCAGCTTGGGGTAGGATGAGGTCCCAGGTTGCTAGGTGCATTGTTAGGAGAAAGGCGTGTTTACTGCTCAAGCCAAACAGTGTCCTGGGTGGCTAACACCATTCCCTGCCCTTGCCGGCCTCAGTACCAGCAAGGACACCAAACAACTGCTGCTACCATATGGCAACAATGGGACTGTAAATGGTGAAGACACTGGAAAACAGGCAGAATCTTATAAAGTTCAATAATCTCACTACAAATGAAACGAAAAATCTATATCCTCACAAAATGTGTGTGTGAACATCTGTAGTAGCTTTATTTGTAATCACCAATAAAAAAAAAAAAAGCTATCCACATGGTTCTTGATTGAGAATAAACTACAGCTTATTGCATATATTAAGACTATTCAGCAGTAAAAATGATGAAATAACTATAGCCTACACCATGAATGGATTACAATGCATTATGCCAAGTGAAAGAGCCCATGTTTGAAGGGCTGTGTGTTCTGTTACCCCATTGTTATGACATTCATGCAAATGGAAAACTGTGGAGTCATGCAAATAGACCAGTGTTGGCCACAAGTTGAGGTTTGACGGACTACGAAAGAAGTAAGTGGGAGGCTAAGTGAGAGATGGTGGCACTGTTGTTTTTTTCTTGATTGTGGTAGTGTTTTATGATTATACATCACAATGCCAAGAAATGATATGCTTCAAAGGAGTGAATATTATTATATGCAAATTGTACTACAATAAAAACAGAAAATAATTTTCTTAAAGCCTGTGGTTTTATAACACTATTGGCTTTAAAAACTGTCACTGAGAGCTAGGAAGATGGCTCAATAGTAAAAGCGTTTGCTTGCAAAGCCTCCTGACCTGGGTTCAATTCTCAAGACACTCACATAAGCCCAGTGAAAAATGAGGCACAAGTATCTCGTGTTTAGAGCAGCGGGATGCCTTGACGCGTGTGTGCACACACGAGCTTGCACACACACATAATTTAAGTTTTTTTTAAAGAACCTCTTAGGATCACGGAGAAACAGCTCTCCTGTGTGTATTTAAGAAAATTTGATGCCTGAGGTGAAAGGAGAGAAGGCAGAGAGAAGCAGAAGAGGATGGGGGAGGGGTTTCCCAGTTGCTCACAATAAAAGTTGGAGTCTTCGTTGACTCTATGGAGGCTCTCTGAGGCTTGGGTCCTGTTGATCTCTTCCTTCCTTTAACCTCATTTTTTTAAAAAAAAAAAAAATATTTTTAGGGCTAGAGAGATAGCTTAGCAGTTAAGGCACTTACCTGTGAAGCCTAAGGACCCAGGTTTGATTCTCCAATAACCACATAAAGCCAGATGCACAAAGTGGTGCATACATCTGAAGTTCATTTACAGTGGCTGGAGGCCAGTCTCTGTGCCTCTTCCTGCTTGCAAACAAATAAATACATTTAAAAAAAAATAAGTTGAATTTGTAGGTCTCACTCTCCAATTCAATCTTAGCTCCCTAAACACATTTATATGACATGTTTGTGCTGGTGGCCCAGGCCATATTCCAACCTATGACACAGAGGGTCCTCCTTGAACATCAGCCCCTGGGGTCCGTGGTCCAGAGCTCACCACTCACCAGACTCTCCTACCCTCATCTGAGCAGGTGGCAAGAGATCGTGTTCTTTTCCTTCCCGTGTCCTGTCCTCTGTGCAGGCTACTTTCTGTTCTGGGCATGTCTTCCCAGCTGCCTTTTCAGAGTTCCCCACCCCCATGAGGCCGTTTTGCATCCATCTAATTCAGCACTCACTCATCTGTCAGTTGAACTACCAGATAGTTTAGTCATAGAATATTTGACAAGAGCCTGTAGACTCTGCCTGAAATTATACAAGTTCACACTACACCTGCTGAGCAACATGCATGGCCCAGAGGTTCAAAATCATCCTAACTGATGCAATATTTTCCTTACAGAGAATTACAGAACACTGGCCGTGTTTTCCTTACGCTAGCCCTACAGCGCACCAGTGGTATTGGCCTTCAGCCGGTTTCCAGACGCTTCTCTGTGTATGGTTCTTTTCATTCATTTCCCCTCCTCCTGCAGTTTCCAACACTGCTGCCCATATCCACCCACTCCCATGCGCCTACTGTACATCCGGGATCCAGACTTGCTTATAAACATCCTGCTTGCTTAATTCAGTGTCTTACACATAAGAGGTGCCACAAATTTAATGATTGGGTTGAATTATTTATAAACCCTGGATACTAGTCTATGAGCAGACTAAACAGCTGTCATCTTTCTATAGAAATTACATTACTAACAAAATTAGAAGAATTATTATTTTGTAATGACATGTGAGACAAACACCTCTCTGTAGTAATGTTTGATTGCTAAAATGTGTTTGTTTGTTTTTTTTTCTGTAACTGTCCTCAGGCACCTAGTTCATTTGAATTATTGATGACAGACATGTTTTGTAATCCAAAAACATGTAAAGAATTGAATAATTCAGTTTTGATTTTCAGTCCAAATGAGAATTTAGAAAGTGGCAAACCAAGCATCTATTCTCCCCACATCCAGAGGCTCTGCTTTCTTTTCCTCCATCAGGCGATACTTTGGAACCAGCTTTCACTTTTGCTATTTGGTGCCTCTGAGGTTCTGAAAGTGGTCCCAGGCTAGGCCCATGGTCAACTGGATCCATTGCTTTCTCACCTGTGTCAGTCAAGGCTCTCTACAGGAACAGAACCAATAGAATGAATATGTATTATACACAGATTTTATTGGATTAGCTTACAGCATATGGGATAAGCATTCCCGCAATGGCTGCCTATGGAGTAGAGAGCAGGAAAACTCGTAGTTGTTCAGTCCACCAAACTGGATTCTTCAGCAGTCCCAATCTGGCACTGAGGGCCTGGGGGATTACAGGAGAGCCACTGGTCTGCAATCTAAGTTGGAAAGCTGGGGTCCAGCATTGATGAAAAGTAACAACAGGGTAAATGCATGGATCAGCAAGGGCAGCCAGGCAAGACTCAGGTCTTTTGGAGCATCTTTATATACAGTCCACTTCCAGGAGGGCTTCCCACTCTGGGGCATATATTACTCCCTCAGTTAATCCTTTCTGGAAACAACCCAAAAGGCCTGTCTCTTACTTAATTCTTAATATGATCAAGTAGAGAGGAAGAGCAGCAGGGTACACGCTGAAGTCATTCTCCAGTCTCTCTGGGGGAGTTGCTGTGGAGAGAAAGTAGAAGTCAAACATTTCAATACTTCCCAAAGGGTAGAAAGAAGGTCTTAATCTTTGGACCAAAACCTTGGGCAAGGTAGGAATCCTGGAAGGGGGAGAAGACAGTTCTCAAAGTCATGATGGAGATATTGAGGGCCAAGTTATAAAGGGATCACTTGGAGGGAGCCTCAGTCATGACTGACTATTTTGTATTTTGGAAAACCTTACTGGTGATTTTTAAGCCAATAGGTTATCTTAATGTAATTAAAGGTATCTTTGAATCTCTGGTATCATTCCCTCAATGTTCTTAGGAGGCTGCCTTGAGATATTTTTCTCAGCTTGTAAGAGTGATAAGCTGAGAAATGGTTATGTAATTGGTTGCTTTTTCTGCTTGAACTAAGAAAGGACAGAAGGACAATCTCAGCCACGTAGTAGCAGAGCAGAGTGCATGCTCTGTGGTCTTCATAAGCTAAGTGCTTATTGTAGCTACCTTCGCACTGATGCTGTGATAAAACACCCAACCAGAAGCAGCTGACAGTAGGAAAGAGCTTATTTCAGTTTGCAGTCTCAAGAGAAGTTTCAGCGTGGTGGGGAAGGCATGGCATGAGCAGATAGTGGACGTCACATCTTGCCACAGCGTCTGGCAGAAAAGCAGCAAGAGAGTGAGCTGAGCTCTGGCAAGAGGGAAGGTGGGACATAATACTCCTAAACCTACACCCAGAAACACACTTTCTCCAGCATGACTGTACCTCCCAAACTGACGCCAGTTGGGACCAAGCACTCAAAATGCACGAGTCTATGGGAGACATGAGACTTAAGCCACCATGCTGCAGCAGGTGGCAGAAGTACAGACCCAGCTGTTTACCACTCAGCATGATCCCTTCTAGTGTCTGCTTGACTAGAGATGATGATGCGATATATTATTATTCCATGTGTTAGACATTCATCTAAGTAGATTACACATATGTGTATATGAATATGTATGGGTATATGCATATATGCATGTGAATATTCACATATATTTATACAAGTATATTTGTATATATTTATAGATGCACACATGCTAGTCATGTGTTTGCTTAGTTATTATAGCTACCCTGTGAATGTTCTTATTAATTCATTTACAGAGATATAAAATCTGACAGTTATGGGCACAAATGGTTAAGGAACTTGCCCCAAGTCCTTCTGTATTCAGCAAGGTAGAGAAGATCCCAGAGTGGCCAGCCACAGTACTCAGGATTCATCTATCCCAGTGGTAGCCCAGACCGGAGCAGAAGCCCATCTCCTCTCATCATCCACAGATGTCTTTGAACCATGTGGATGGGAGGAAAGGACCAATGGATCTGATGTCTTAGCTGGGCATGGTGGCCCATGCCTTTAATCCAAGCATTCAGGAGGCAGAGGTAGGAGAATTGGCTTGAGTTTGAGGCCACCCTGAGACTGCATAGTGAATTCCAGGTCAGCCTGGATAGAGTGAGACCCTACCTCAAAAGAAAAAAAATGTAAAGAAGAGCTGAAGTCTCAACTTGATATATCTTTTTCATGCCCACTTGCCCCTCATTTGTCCTACTGCTGGGATACAAATACAGGGGAAGCAGTGCTGGCTCACAGCAGCAATCCTGAGAAGTTTGGGAGCCTATACTCTGAATTACATAGGTAACTCATAGGTATTACATGGTAAACAAGGGCAACATGGAATAAAGACTCCCTCCCCCACTCCAGGACATAAGAAAGGACTTTTCCTCTGAAATTCTCTACAGCAGAGTATTTCTGTAATTCAAGATCTCTCAAACTAGATCCTAAATATTGAATTACTTGTGTAAATTGTAAATGAAAAACTGAAACATTCATTTCCATCCACTTGTCCATTCCTTCCTCATTTGGTAATTTGACTTCAATGAAAAGTAGCTCAAGAGTTATACATTTTTAACTTTACTTTTAAAGAAAATTTCCCAACCTCATAAGGTTACTTAATTATTTCATCTTTACATTAATAATAAGCTAAATTGTTAATATTCATATAACTGTTAATATCCTGGTGCATAAGTGGGGTGAGATATTTTATAAATCCAAAGAAGAAATGAAATTGCTCAGGTATAGCCCAATACTTTATCAGAAGTGAGCAGATCCTCTGAGGGGTTTGAAAAGGTTAAAACATAGTCACCTGAAACTAAAATGACCTCAACTTGGCTCCTTAAAATGTCAAGAAGACAGGGGCCTGGCATGGTAGTGTGCCTATAATCGCAGCCTTGGAAAGCTGATGCAATAGAATCATGAGTTTGAAGCTAACCTAAGCTACACAGCAAGATTCTGTCTCAAACAAGGTACTTATATTACAAGCCAGGAAGCTAGGGAAACAAATGACAGCAGGGCCCCATAATCCCCTTTGAGGGTACAATAACAATGGCATGAGGACTTCTGCTTCCCAAAGGTTTCATCACCTCTCAATAGCATCATCTTGTGGTCCAAGTCTTTAAGACATGGACTCCCGAGGACCATTCAGTGCCCAAACTGTAGCAGGGACAAATGGGGAGTAAGTCCTAATGGACATAATTATCTGAAAATCGAATCTGGTGGTAGTTGCACACTATGAAAATACTAAACAAACATTAAACTGTTCAATCCATTATGATTAATCTTGTCAGCTTGATTGGATATGGAATTAACTAGGAGAAAAATATCCGGACATGTCTGTGAGGGACTTTCTAGATTAGGTTAAGTGAGGTGGGAAGAACTACCCTAACTGTGGATGTTGCCGTTCCATGCGCTGGGAGAGAGCAAGTGTCAGCATTCATCTGTCTTTGCTTCCTGATTGTGGACATAATGTGACCAGTTCTGCTACATGCTTCTTCCTCATGCCTTCCTCATCATAATGGACCCAAACTATAAACCAAAGCAAACCTCTCTCCCCTTAAGATAATTGAATTGCCTACTTTAGATGGGTAAATTGTTTGATATATGAACTATAGCTCAATAAAATTGTGTGTAAAAATAAAAATAGACCATAGGCAGCAAGAATGACAGGTGGAACCATGTGTTATTTTTTTACTTATTTTTCAATGCTTCTATAGAAGATAGATGAAACTGAAGTAATCCAAAGACTATCTGAAAAGTGTTTCTTATGTTTTTCATTTCATTCTACTTTCACGTCTCCAAGATTTCTCCCATAGGCATTCTCCTGTCCCCATACACTCAGGGTTTCATCTTATTTCTCTTTGGTGGATAAAGACAAAATCCTTTTGTGTGGATTCCTAGTAGCAGAAATAAAAAAAATTTCTAATGAATTCTGTGTACTAGAAAGTTTTCATAACTTCATAGAAGATGAAGCAAACACTGATTAACTTGGAAAAATTAAAGGGAGGGGAGGGAAGAAGAGGAGAGAAGGGATGGCAGGTGGGCAGATGAACCCAGCATGGTATTTTCATTGTAAAAAGTTCCCAGAACCCAAAATTATAGGACATTATTCTATGATAAGTCAATTCTCTCTGTTTCCTTAATTTTGAAATAAGGTCAAACTAGCTACTCTCCATGATTCCTTCATCTTCTCTTGTCTCTCACATTAGTCATCTTCCTTTGGGCAGACAGTATTTCTACCACATGGTAGACTTGAAAACAAAACACCAGTGAGTTCAGTGGCACTGGCCACTCACTTGGGAGCGCAGGTGTAGAAAAATAAGTACCTTAGGCCGGGCGTGGTGGCGCACGCCTTTAATCCCAGCACTGGGAGGCAGAGGTAGGAGGATCGCTGTGAGTTCGAGGCCACCCTGAGACTCCATAGTGAATTCCAGGTCAGCCTGGGCTAGAGTGAGACCCTACCTCGAAAAACCAAAAAAAAAAAAAAAAAAAAAGAAAAAAGAAAAAAAGAAAAATAAGTACCTTTCAGAATGGAGTCTGTCTTGGAGCTCCCAGGATATAATTCATTTTTTAAATCCCTGTAAGAAAAATTTCACCTTGAAGGCATAATGAAATGAAGCCAGAGCTCTCAGTAATTAAATTTCCTTCAATAACTCAGAATATAAATCAGCAGCTAACTGGGCGCCTATGAGTTGCTCACAGTTGCAAGATACTTTGTCTTTGCCAGGAAAATTCAAGAAATAGAAGTTTACATTTCTATAAAATCATGGAAACAACCATGCCGGACATACGTGGATGATAAATTGAGCTGTGCCTGTACTAAGTTGTATTAATTATTCTGAATTACAGCAGAGTATGAGGCTAATGCCTCTCTGCTCCCTATGCTGCTGACAGGCACATCCATCAGATGCCTGCCCCGCCTTCTGCTGGTCCACAGACCCATTAAGCCAAGCCTGGCATTTTTACGCGACCACTCATGTTCTGGCCAAAGAGATCTTCACTTGCTGCATTGCCTCTGATAATTGATTTCCACTAATCCTAAGAAAACCATAAATAAAAATACTTTTCTGGTGCACCATGCTGTCATCCCAGCCCTCAGAAGCAGAAGCAGGATTCTGGCAAGTTTGAGGCCAGCTATATTAGTTAGTTGTTGCTGTGACAAAACTCAAGGAAAAAAGAGTTCATTTTGGTTCACAGGTTCAGAGTACAGTTCATCACAGTGGGGGAGGCATGGTGCTGGGCTGGGAGGCACCGGGTCACATTGGAAAGAGAGGTGAATTGAGGTGTGTGTGTGTTGGTTTGAATATTAATGCATGTCCTCCACATAACCTAAGGCATTTTTGATTAAGCTCAAAACTTAAGTCTCAAAATGCTTGCTGGAGGAGGTGTCAGTGGGAGAGGATCTTTTAGTGCAGACCTAAGGTGTGTTCAGAGTCTCTGGGGCTCTGGCTGTTCCTGTTTGCTGAAGCTGGTTATTGACTTTCTCTGCTATGGATCTATGGAAGTGAGCCAGCTTCTTCTGCCATGATGGAACTTCCCCGGCATTCTGTAAGCCTGAAATAAACCCTTTCCTCCCATAAGCTGCTTCTGGTTGGAAGTTTGTCCCAGCAACAATATGCAACTGTGTGTGTGTGTGTGTTAGTATGTGGAGTATATACACATTTATGTGCTGAATTGCAGCAGCTGGAGAAGAACGTCCAGTGTCCCCCTCCATCATTCACCTACTGTTGCAGTAGTCAGGTTCACATTGCTGGTAGAAATCACCCAACCAAGAACAGCTTGTGGGGAAAAGAGTTTTATTTTGGTTTACAGGCTCAAGGGGAAGCTCCACAATGGCAGGGGAAAATGATGGTATGAGCAGAGGGTGGACATCACCCCATGGCCCATATAAGGTGGACAATAGGTACAGGAGAGTGTGCCAAACACTAGCAAGGGGGAACTGGCTATAAAACCCATAAGCCCGCCCCCAACAATACACTGCCTCCAGGAGGCATTAATACCCAAATCTCCCATCAGCTGGGAACTTTGCATTCAGAACACTTAAGTTTATGGGGGAACACCTGAATCAAACCACCATATTCTTCCCCTGGCCCTCATAAACATATAACCATACATGTTGTAAAATGCAATACATTCATCCAACTTTAAAAGTCCCCATAGTCTTTATCAATTCCAATGATGTTCATATATCCCCATAATCCAAGGTCTTTTAACTGAGCCATGATACCAAAAAATAAATAAATAACCTCAAAAAAACCCATAATGGCACAGAATAAACATTCACACTGCAAAAGATGGCATTGGGCATAGCAAAGAAATACTCAACGAATACAAGATTTAAACAAGGCAAACATCAGACTCTGTAGCTTCAAGTCCAACAACTCTAGTCAATGACAAATCTCCAAGTCTGATAACTCTAACCAGCAACAAGTCTCTGGAATTCCAATTCCACCCCTCCAGCGAGGCTACTCACAGTCCTGGAAAACTTCATCAGGCCTGGCAACTCTCCTTGGCAGCCATCTCATGGTCCTGGCATCTCTACTGGGTCTCCATTTTAATCCACAGTTCAGCTCCATGGCTCCATTGGGTCTCCATGCAGGTGTCCAGCAAACATGCTTCACACTGCCCATGGCCATTTCCAAAACACAAGACCATGTTGCAAAGTCAATGACCCTCTCTTTCCTGCATTTCTTATACTCCACAATACCAAGCAGGGTGCCAATTTGTTAATCCAGGAGGGAATGAAGCAGACTTTGAAGAACAGGACATTCCTTGAGCACTCAGGCCCCTTCAAAAGAGTCTACATTCTTCCTGTTGCCCCAGTGCAGGTCAGCTGGCCCAATCTCAAAGGTTGTAATCTTGCATATAATTGCAGCTGAACAGGCAACAGTTATGGCCCAAAGATTTCATTTTTTTTCTGTGCCATAGCCCTTTGCTCACATAAGTCCATTTCTACACAAAGCAACACTGCACAACTTCTCAGGACATGGGCATAACAGCTAACTTCTCACACAAACTACCCCTAGCCCGGTCCAAGCAAAGCTCTTTCTCACCCTCATAAGCCAAACCTCACAGTCCATAGTTCTTACTGCATTCAGGTCTTGCAGCTCTCACCAGAATAGTCCATCAAGCTGCACTTACAATACTGCAAGGCATCTCTTAGGCCAAGGTTTCAAATCCTTCCACATTCCTCTTGAAAATCAGCTCCCAAAGGCCAAAACCACACAGTCAGGTGTCTAGCAGCAATACCACTCCTCGGTACCACTTTACTGTTGCAGTCCGGTTTGCATTGCTGGTAGAAATCACCCAACCAAGAGCAGCTTGTAGAGAAATAAAGAGGTCTGTTTTGGCTTACAGGCTCGAGGGGAAGGTCCATGATGGCAGGAGAAAATGATGGCATGAGCAGACATTGCCCCCTGGCCCACAGAAGGTGGACAATAGCAACAGGAGTATGTGCCAAACAGTGGCATGGGGAAATTGGCTATAACACCCATAAGCCTGCCCCCAACAATACACTGCCTCCTGGAGGGTTTAATTTCCAGTTGCCATCAGCTGGGAAGACTAGCATTCAGAATACCTAGGTTTCTGGGGGACACCTGAAGCAAACCACCACACCCACCTGTTCTTTTCCTTGTGACAGAATCTCTTGCTGATTCCACAGCTTGCCTTTTATGTGCCCCAGCCATTTCCTAGCCTCCACTTCCCATAGTACCTTGGTTACAGATACACATGGCCATGACCACCTGTCTGCACGGGTTCTGGAGATTCAAACTTGAGCAGTCTCAGGCCCTCATACCTGTGCAGGAGGCGCACTTCACTGGTCTCTCCAGCCTTTCATAGCTTTCTCCTTTGTACTCAGTCTGGTGCCTAAACCGTGGAACGGTACCACCCACAGTTAGTGTGGCTTTTCCCTGCTCAACTGACCTAAGCTAGAAACTCCCTCACAGACATGCTCAGAGGTTTATCCTAGATGATTCTAGATCTTGTCAAGTTGATAACCCATACTAACCAGTAAGAACAAAATCTAGGGCTCTTCTAGCCCAACATTTCAAATGCTTCCACATTCCTTCCTCAAACCACTTCCAAAGGCCTAAGAACCGCATGGTTTATTATAGCAATAGGCCCACTACTGAGAACCAATTTTATATATCTCTAACCTTTCTCATTGCTGCAACAAAATTTCTAACAAAAGTGACTTAAGGAAAGAAAGATTTATTTTGGCTCACAGTTTGAGGGAGCGGCCTATCATGGCAGGCAAGGCATGATAGAGTGGAGGCAGCTGGTCGCACTGCATCACAGGCGGGCAGCAGAGAGATAAGGCTGGTGCTCATGTCTCCTCTTCCCTGTTACCCTCCCCCCATGGGTTGATGCTGTCCCCAGTTAGGGTGAGTCTTCCCAACTCAACTAACTCACTTTAGAAACTCCTTCACAGATATGCCCTACAGCTTGTCTCTGAGGTGATCCTAGATCCTGCCAAGTTGGAAAGATCAACCCCCAGTACCAGGTTAGTCCTCATAGCAAGTTCCAGGCTAGCCAGAGCTACAGAGAGAGACCCCGTCTCAAACAAAAACAAAACAAAAAAAGTCATGTTTTCCCAAATTTTTGCTTCAGTTTCAAACTCAACCTACCTTATCAAAGAGAAAACAGACATGCAATCAGCAGGACTTAATCCTCACCCCCAGGGACCATCTGAAGTCACGGGTGCTGCACTTTGCAAAGAACTGTCTGTGACAAATATTGGTTTCTCTCATTTTGGGGTCCTAGATTTCATTTTATTTATTCATTTGAGAGATAGAAAAAAAAAAAGAAAGAAAGAGTGTGCCAGGGCTTCCAGCTGCTGAAAATGAACTTCAGATGCATGTGCTACCTTGTGCATCTGGCTTACGTGGGTACTGGGGAGTCGAACCTGAGTCCTTAGGCTTTGCAGGCAAGTGCCTTAACCTCTAAGCCATTTCTCCAGCCCGAGATCCTAGATTTTATATAGAGCCATGTGTGCATATAGGATATGAAATTAGAAGGAAAATCATCAAGGGTAGTGAAGCGGACCAATGGGAAGGGCAGGAGAGGATGCGGGGAGGGAAGGGGAGGAGGTGCAGAGCAGGGAAACAGCCAAAGTACATGACGGGCTTGGATAAACATGCCCTTATGGAACAGAGTTCAATGCCCAGTTATTTTGTGCCAACAAAATATTTCAGACACGAGGACTGGAGAGATGGCTTAGCGGCTAAGGAACTTGCCTGAAAAGCCTGAGGACCCAGGTTTGATTTTCCAGGTCCCACCTAAGCCAGATGCACAAGGTGGCGCATGCGTCTGGAGTTCATTTGCAGTGGCCAGAAGCCCTGGTGTGCCCATTCTCATTCTCTCTCTCTCTCCCTCTTTCTGTCTTAAATAAATAAATAAGTAAAATTTCAGACACAAATAAATGGAAGGACAGCCCCTAAAATAATTCTTTCTAGACCAGGTGTGGTGGCACACACGCCTTTAATCCCAGCACTAAGAAGACAGAGGTAGGAGGATTGCCAAGAGTTTGAGGCCACCCTGAGACTACATAGTGAATTCCAGGTCAACCTGGGCTAGAGTGAGACCCTACCTCAAAGAAAAAAAGTAAAAAGGATTCTTTCTGAAAATTTAATATTAACTAGTCTTTGAGATCCTTGTTTACCAAGTGTTCATCTGTGCAAGTTGGATTCGATTTCCCAGTACCCATATAAAGCCAGATGCACCAAATGGTGCAATGCATCTAGAGTTCATTTGTAGCAGCAAGAGACCCTGGGCACCTACTCTCTCCCTCTTCCCTCCCACCTTCTCTTCTATCAAATAAATAAATAAGAATTTTTTTTCCCTTGGGCTGGAGGGATGGCTTAGTTGTTAAGGCATTTGGCTGCAAAGCCAAAGGACCCAGGTTCGATTCCCCAGGACCCACATTAGCCAGATGCACAAGGGGGCGCATGCATCTAGACTTCGTTTGCAGTGGCTGGAGGCCCTGGTGCACCAGTTCTCTCTCTCTCCCTCCCTCTCTCTCTCTCTCTCTCTCTCTCTCAAATAAATAAATAAAATTGAAAAAAAAATTCTTAAATCGACCTCTTCCTAAGAATAATTCTCTTCCAAAGAATCATTAGCTGATGAGCCTTCCCTATTTTCAAGATGATTTTTTTCAGACGGCTGGACCATTCAATCAATTGGACTTACTTCTGACCGCATGGGCCAGGCCTGTGAACCCACTGAAAAGCCAGGGCAGCCCTGCAAGATACCCAGTGGCATATGGTTGTGCACAGAGGCTGGCCAGGGCTAGGCATCCACTACTAGCCAGAGACTGTCTTTGACAGGTGAGGTGTATCTTGTTGCTAAGACAACAGTAAAAATGCCTCTATCAGTCAATCTAACCTTTAGCATCTTCTTTGATAATCCAGACATGAAAACTCACCAGAAGCCAAATCTCTCTTGCTTGTCCTGCTGCTAGGATTTTTAGAAGGTTTGTTTATAAATCTATCCAGAGTTTTGTCTCTGGGTGAAAACTCTGCAATCTAGTTTTATTTATTCCATCTTTAACAGCACATTGAGTCAAATGTGAAATGACTCCACAGTATCGCCTGTTTCAGGACTTGGTCCCCAGCTGGTGATGCTGCTTGGGAACGCCGTGGAACCTTTTGGACACAAGGTCTAGCTGGCAGATGTAGAACCACAAGAGGTGGGAGGTGCAGGGTTATAACCAGGCTGGTTCCAGCTCGCGTGCTGCCTCCTTCCTGGTCTGTGGAGATGTGAGGAAGCCCTAACACAACCGCCCCTGCCCTGGACCAGTTCCATCCCAGCTGCTATCCCTTCCTCACCACGAGGAGCTGCATCTCTGTAAACCATGAGTCAAAATATATCCTTCCCCCTGAAGTTGTCAGGTATTTTGGGCACAGTGACAAGAAAAATAACTAGTGAAAGAGGTGGTGGAAAGAATGTAAGAGCAAAAGGACGGGTAGGACTCCTTACAATGCACTCTTCCAGACACAGAATGGCCTGGATATCCATGACCTCGCAGTGCCTGACACTACCTACACAAGACCCTTCTAATAGGAGGAAAAAATCATGACATCAGAATAAAAGAGGCTGATTCAGAGGGGAAAGGGATGTGATGGAAAGTGGAGTTGCGAAGGGGAAAGGTGGGGGGTGGGAATTCTCATGCTTTATTGTCTATAATTATGGAAGTTGTCAGTAAAAAAGAAAAGAAAGAAAAATAACTAACGCAATGTTCACAACGTTTATCTAGGGATGAGCTCGAGTCATCCTGAGGCTAGAGCAGGTACTGAGGGGAAGTTTGATTCTCTTTGAAGCTCGAGAGGGTAGCTCTTGTCCTCCTCTTTCCTTCTTCCTGCCTTCAGATTCTAAGTGTCATGTAGCCACAGAGCAGAGTGCTGTCAGGCATTGCAGACAAACGTTCACAAACCAGCCACTTAATTCATACTACAGTGGAAAGCGACACTAAGTCTTTGTCTAAATGGAGTCATTGGGAATGCAAGTAACTGAAGCAAGTTGAGCTGGAGAAAGGAATAGAAAGGAAACTTCAGGGATGGAGAGATGGCTTAGCGGTTAAGGTACTTGCCTGTGAAGCCTAAGGACCCAGGTTTGATTCCCCAGTACCTGCATAGGCCAGATGCACATGGTGGCTCATCTGGAGTTCATTTGCAGTGGCTAGAGGCGCTCTCTCTCTCTCTCTCTCTCTCTAACTATCTATCTCTATCTCATAAATAAATATAAAAAAGAAAGGGAACATCATATCCATGGGCTCCAGGGCTCTCACACAGCCCTGCACAAGTAGTCAGGTCACATAAAGCACGCACATTTGTGTGCTGCTATTTTCTGACAAATAATTCTGTCACTTTCATCAACTAAATCAGACGTCACATGTAGTTTCCACAACGACGTGATGGACTCAGAGGTCATCTTTCTGGGTCTGCTTGACCAGGGTTCAGAAAATCTACATTCAGATTCCTAATTTTCCATAAATTCAATCTCTAAATTGCTATTTTACATAATTGTGAGGCCTTTTCTTTCCTTATCCATTCATTGAGGGAGACAGACAAAAAGTAAATCTCCATGGTCTTTGTGTCATAGGCCCTATTGGTCCACTACTCTCAAGATGAAGCATTTCAAAAAGAATGATTGTTAGCATTTTTAATGATTATTGTGTTAGAGACATTGCTCCAAGACCTTCATATATAACCATCCTAATTTCATAGCAATTTTGTGGGAGAATCCACTGAGATTTATACATTAAGTGGGTTTATCTGGAATTGCACAGCTCCAAAGTGTAGACCTGGAACCAATTTCCAGGTAATGTGGCTCCAGAATCTATGGCTATAATCATTCTGTTATGCTGTAAAGAAAGGCCTTTGTCCCACTGCCATGATTTAAGGAGCCATTAAAAATAATAAATAATATTTAAAAATTTAAAAATGATGTTGAGGAAGCAAATTTGAAGAGGCATTTTTAAAAGCGGTAGTGGAGATTATTTGCAAGAGTGCAGATGAATGAGCTGGGTGTGGTGGCACATGCCTTTAATCCCAGCACTTGGGAGGTTGAGGTAGGAGGATTGCTGTGTGTTTGAGGCCAACCTGAGACTCCATAGTGAATTCCAGGTCATCCTGGGCTAGAGTGAGACCCTACCTCGAAAAAAAAAAAAAGAGTGTAGATGAAAAAGTGAAGGGAAAACTCGACTCAAATATTGTGTCATTTTTGTAGCATATCTCTTCTATAAACCATATATATATATATATATATATATATATATATATATATATATATATATGCAAAAAGATGTCACCTCCATAGATTCGTATGCATTTTTTCTCTGAGGGTAACATCATCAGTTGCACCCCATATTGATGCTTTCAATTTTAATTTCACAGATGAAAGAACTTGGTGTCATCTTCTACAACTGCAGCTGCCTGGTCCTCGATTTACAAAGGATATTTGCTTTATATAGCTCATTAAAATTCAAGAGTAGAGTACCTCAGACCTGGTCCAAGAGACTCTATGGAGTCTATGACAATGAAAAGAAGTTACAACTTCAGCTGAATGAAACCAAATCGCAAGCCTTTGTGTCGGTGAGTCGTGTACCTTCATACCTTCCCCCTCCTTTTTCCTCTCCTTCCCCCAAAGGCTCGGTGTGAGTTATAACGCCTCCATGTGATCTTAGGTTGAGCAAGAAGAGACAGCTTGGTTCAACCCACCATGTGACGTTAGACTGAGTCCTCTGTGTGTCAACCATGTGACAAACCAGTAATAATAGTACAACTTAATCATGATCCCAGCTTCAGATCCTTTGTCACCTGATTTGATCCCCACCATCAATAGGTCACTTAGGCCTGATCCTGTGGCCATTCTACACACAAAGCCACTAAAACTTTCTGACAGCACACAGTTCATCGCATGGGAAGTGCTAAGGAGGCACCAGCAAGCAGATCTTCTGATACTAGAACCTGTTCACCCGTTTCTCTACCCCGCCATCAATTATCCCCAGATGCTCTCAGCAGGAGAAATCTTTGACAAGACAAATCTGAGGGGATCCCAGTATATAAAACAGGGGAAAGTCAGAGCTGCTGTATTTTCTTGAGGCTGGAGGACAAGAAGCCACTCAACAGAACAAAATACTCACCCTGAGTTCCCAGACCTCTGACTCCACTGCAGACCGGGAGCCCATCCTCACCTCCTGTTCCTTCACCCCACCTGACTCCACTGCAGACCGGGAGCCCATCCTCACCTCCCCGTTCCTTCACCCCACCTGACTCCACTACAGACCGGGAGCCCATCCTCACCTCCCCGTTCCTTCACCCCACCTGACTCCACTGCAAACCAGGAGCCCATCCTCACCTCCCCGTTCCTTCACCCCACCTGACTCCACTGCAGACCGGGAGCCCATCCTCACCTCCCCGTTCCTTCACCCCACCTGACTCCACTGCAGACCGGGAGCCCATCCTCACCTCCCGTTCCTTCACCCCACCGCCCCTCCACAAGCTGTCCTGCAGTGTCACAGTGTCACTAGAACAGGCAGGGTTGGTACTTGGGTCTCCAACCTGAATACCCAAGCTCTAGAGCAACGATGATTCAGCTAAAGCATATCAATGCACGTTTCTGGGACCCACCCCTGCCCAGGACCTGTATCTGTAGTGAGACCTTAGAAGTGTGATTTAAATCACGCTTCAGAACTGATCTTGATGCTCAGATCAACCTCTATAAACCACTCTCCCATCAGAGTGTTTATGCCAACAAGTTATGTGTTAAAAAGCATTTTATCAGAGTGACTGCGTCCATTTGGCCTGTTCCCGTGAAAGCATATATTGCAAATATTTAACAGTGTAGTGCTGGAGGGACAGAGCAGGTTGAAGTTGTTGGTCCATAAAAAAAAAAAAAAAAAAAAAATTCACAGATGTCTGAGGAGCAGAAAATAGATGATGGACTTTTTATCAAAGCCTTAAGATTTTTTCTAAAGCATGGAGGTCAAGAATGCAATAGCAAGGAGGATCGTTGCATAGCATTTTACTAGCAACATTTCATTGCCTCTGAAGACTCTAGTGTTCCCGGCTCCCTGTATATGAGCAGGCATAGGTAAACAGTGTGACATGATATCCTAGCCAGGAGGTGCAGAAAAAACAAGTCAGAAGCAGTAATCAATTAATAATTAATAGGATAATTTTGTGTAGCCATGTATTTTGAATTTGAGATTTCAGTCCTGCAGATAATTGAATGGGGCTCGTGCATAAATTTAAATTCTGACCTTTCAACGTGGCAGGTGTCTCATTGATTGATTCTGAAGCTGCCATATCTACCACACACAGCCTCAGGCCTTTCAAAAGCTCCACTGAAATAAAAAGTCTTTGTTCTGGCCCCAAGTTGCTAGAAATACCATAGTTAAGTCTTTCTTCTATTCTAGAACAATTTTTAAATATGCTTGCTTTACATTAAAGAGTTATCCACCAGTCTGGAGAGAGATTGCTCAGTGGTTAAGGTGCTTGCTTAGAAAGCCTGAAGGCCCAGATTTGCTTCCCCAGTGCCCACATAAAGCCAGATGCACAAAGTGGCACATGCATATGAAATTCATTGGCAAGTGGCAGGAGGCCCTGAAGTGCCCATTCTCTCTCAAATAAATAAATATTTTTTAAAAAATTAAAAAATAAAGACATAGATATCAAACTATAAAACATTTTAAACTGTGTAATGCTCTTATTTTCTATTTCCATTTGTTTAATGTAATCATTTTATTTTTATTTATCATTAATAATATCAAGCCTACCTTTAAATTTCAGTTCAACAGATTAACTGATTGAAAACTGTTTTGACTATATATCTAACAAGGGATTAATATTTAGAATTTTTGAAAAACTCAAAAAATTAAACATTAAAAGCCCAAATCATCCAATCAATAAATAAGTAATTGAAACAAAGACAATTGTCAAATAAAAAATACAAATGGCCAATAAATATGTTTTTGAAATGCTCAGTGTCCTTAGCCATTAGGGAAATGCAAATTAAAAGTACATTGAGAGTCCATCAGTCAGAATGGCTAAAACCAAGAAAACAAGTGACTACAAGTGCTGGCAAGTATATGGGAAAACAAGAGCCCTTGTATGCTTCTGGTGGGAGCATAGGTTTATACAGGCACCATAAAAGCAGCATAGAGGGCTGGAGAGATGGCTTAGCGGTTAAGCACTTGCCTGTGAAGCCTAAGGACCCCGGTTCAAGGCTCCATTCCCCAGGACCCATGTTAGCCAGACGCACAAGGGGGCACACGCTTCTGGAGTTCGTTTGCAGTGGCTGGAAGCCCTGGCATGCCCATTCTCTCTCTCTCTCTGTCACTCTCAAATAAATAAATAAATAATGATGAACAAAAATTCTTTTAAAAAAATCAGCATAGAGGTTCCTCAAAAGACTAATTAGAGATCAACAGGCTTAGTGAAATAAGCCAGTCTTAGACAAATACTACATGTTTTCTCTCATATGCATGAAGGTGGCAGAGGAGAAGGCAGAGTATAAGTAATATATAATGATATATATGTATTCAGAATTCATGATGAAATCCATTGCTCTAGAGACTAACCAAAAATAGTCTTAAAATGAGAGCTAAAAAGTTAAAACTGTTTTTGAAGAAGTCAAAACAGAAAACACTTTTGAAGAAATACCAGAAAACTGCCTTTAGCATTGAGCTTCTTGATTACATCTCTGCTCTAACATTGATCACAGTTATATAACTATTTATGTGACATCATTTCCCCCATCACCTTACCTGGCTCAGATCATATTCTATATTCTCTTCATGATTGGTATTCCTAACACTTCATTTAGTGCTTTGAAAGCTGCAAAAAGTGTTGGCTTGGATTTGTTGGAGTGATATTGATGGGAAGTTCCAGAATGCATGTAGTTTTTTCAGTAATACATGTCCTGTAAATGCCAAGACAAATTTATTTACCCTCAATATACTCATAAAACATCTTAAAATAATATATATTTTATAGGCTGGCAGTCCCAAAACTAAATTGCACACATAGAAAGAATATTTGAAGACCTTAAAAAGCCATTGTCAGGGCTGGAGAGATGGCTCAATGGTTAAGGTACTTGCCTGCAAAGCCTAATGACCCAGATTTGATTCCTCAGTGCCCACATAAAGCCATATGCACAAAGTGGCACATGTATCTGGAGTTTATTTACAGTGGCTAGAGGCCCTGGCATGGCCATTCTCTCTCCCTCTCTCTTGTCTCTCTCAGCTTCCAAATCAATAAAAACAAATTTTAAAAAATCATTCCCAAAACTAGAGTTTTGACTATTGCTTACATAATACAATGAAATATAATTCACATTATGATATAATAGGGATTCTTTCTCATTTTCTCATGGGTCACAAATTGGCACTGGATTAGATTTATTTATGTGGCTAGTAACATGGCACCAGATAAACCTACTCATCTCAAATTTCCAGTTGAAATCAGAATTAGGGAGTGGTAGGTGGCTGCATTTTGTCTTATAGATTTCTTTTGA
The DNA here is from genome assembly GCA_036346955.1 of Dipus sagitta. Lineage (NCBI taxonomy): Eukaryota > Metazoa > Chordata > Mammalia > Rodentia > Dipodidae > Dipus > Dipus sagitta. Next base: position 331,653,200 of record CM070770.1, read on the forward strand.
GAGCCCTTCAGATAACTCACTCGCGGGATCTGGGGCATGGCTCAGTGAGCACAAGCACTTGCCGTGTGAGCATGAGGACCTGAGTTAGAGCCCCAGCACCCATGGAGAACTCGGACGTGAATACCCACCTGTGCCCATGCCAGCGCCCTGTAATCCTCTCTCTCTCTCTCTCTCTCACACACACCAGGAAAGTAGGAAAGAGATTAGTTGGGAAGAAGGGCTTTAGCAGGAGCGGGATAATCCATGATTATGTATAATATGTTAACAAAGACAGAATTAGAAAGAACGAAATAAAGGAAAGAAGGAAGGAGGAAAGAGAATGAAGAAGGGAGGAAAGAAGGGAAGGAAACCTGGCCTGGCCATGCATGCCTATAATCCCCACATTAGGGAGTGTGGAAATACGAGGGTCACTGGAGGTCCCTGCTCAGCCAGGTTCAGTAAGAGACTGTGTCTTGAGAAAATAAGGCAGAAGAGTGATAGAGGAGGACGCCCAACATCCTCCTATGGCCTCCCCTCACATGTGAACAGGGCATGCGAATTTGCATACACAGATGCACATACCATGTACACATATACTATACACACACTACATACCCCCCACATATGCATGCGTGCAACCTTCACATGCATGCACACATGTGTGCATACACACATACGCATATACACACACACACACACACACACACACACAAAGATAATGCACTTGGAAACAGTTATGCATTATTTTCCAGGACAAAGCTGAGTTGGCTCAAGGTCTATTTTATGGGCCAAGGTGCTAGACAGCTTTCATTTCCTGTTGCTCACTATTTAGTTCATCCATTCATCCGTCAGGTAGACTAAGATGTATTTACTAAGAGGGTTCGACATTGAGTAGAACATTGTGCTGCTATAGAAAAAAAAAAAAACCCACCATATTATATTCTTCTTTACATCCTCCAGTCTATATAGCTTACTTATCAAGAAATGCATTCCGTGAGGGTTAATATAGCCACAGAGCTTTGCAGGCGCCTCTACCATCTAATTTCACAGCACCTTCTTCAACATGAAGAAAAACCCGTCATTAGCAACCACTCTCCATTTTCCCTTCCCCACGCCCTAGCAACCACAAATCCACGGCCTCTTTATAGATTCTCTCTCTCTTTTTTTTCTGGGGTCGGGGGACGCATTTCACTAAAAGGCAATAATACAATCTCTAGTCTTTGTTAACTATCTTCCTTCACTCACCTAGCATGTTTTCAGGGTCCATCCATTTGCAGCATGGATTAATAAGTCCTTCATTCATTATTTTGGCCAAGGAGTATCCCACTGTGTGAACATGGATGTGCATTTTGTTTATGCATCCATCAGTTGATGAATATTTGAGTGTTTCTATCTCCCAGGTACTGTGAGTACTACCCCTAGGAACATTCATTTCCAAGTATAGTATGCTTAGGATTAGAACTTGCGAGCATTTTGGTGCTCTGTGTGGAATATTTTGAGAAACTATCAAACTCCTTCCCTAAATCCCACCAGTAATGTCTCCACATTCTTGCCTAAAGTTTCAATCTGCTTAGCCATTCTAGTGGGCACTTTATTGTGGCCTCTCCTTTTTTGTTTTGTTTTTATTTTTTAAAGTAGGGTTTTACTCTAGCCCAGGCTGACCTGAAACTCACTCTGTAGCCCAGACTGGCCTCAAACTCATGGCAATCCTCCTACCTCAGCCTCTCAAGTGCTGAGATTAAAGGTGTGTGCCACCACACTCAGCTTTTGTGTCTTGAATTACTTCTCTCAATGAGTTGTTTATTGTCCCTCCTCCCATACATACATTTTTGGAAAAACATACATCAAATGCTTTGTCTGTTTTAAAATTTGGTTTTGAAAACTGAGTTGAACAAGTTCTTTATACATTCCCAGTACATGCCCTTATCAGATATGATTTGCATATGCTTTGCCTGTTCTGTGGATTGTCCTTTTATGTTTAATTACACCCTGATGTAAATATTCTTGAAATATGGCATGAGCTTTTTTAAAACACCAGGGGACCATTGTGAATTAAATCAGAAATCAGAATCTTTATAAAGTCAGTGATGAATGAGTATGCAAGATAAATTACATGCATATATCAGGCACTCACCAATCCAAGAGAGAAACCCACATTAAGCCAGAAACTAGACACCTCAAGAGTTCTTGATTGGTAAAAGTTAACTGAAATATGAAAGAGGATCTGTTCTCTCTCCTTCTGCTTTAGCTGTGGAATAAACAGTCCCAGGCTCAGAATGTTAGACTGTTCAGAGGAAAACAGACTTCTCTTTACACATTTGGGGCTAGTTAATATCTTATTGGAGCAGTAGATCATTCTTACATGCTGTTAGGTATTATGCAAATATTTTTAGCCGCTAGTTCATCCACCCACCTGAAGCACATAAGAATGTGCTTCCTGCTTCTGCCTTCTGGGTACTGGACATGCCCCCCCCCCCTCGCACATCTGATTTCTATTTGGTGGGAATTGAATCCAGGACTTTGTACATGCTAGATAAGTACTTAACCAAATGAGCTCAACCCTAGCTCGTATGAGATTCTTATTAACCCTGTTAAGATACAGAGACTTGCCAGGCCTGGTGGTGCACCCTTGTCGCTCCAGTTCTCAAGAGGCAAAAGCTGAAAAATTGGCATAAGTTTAAGGCCAGCCTGTGATGGATTCCAGGCTAGCCAGGGAATCATAGTAAGACTGTCTTCTAAAAGGAAAGAAAGAAAAGAAGGAGGAAAAAGAAGAAGAAGAAAGTAGGGAGGAAGGAATGGAAAAAGGGAGGAGGGCTCAAAGCTGGAAGGGGCAGGCTAAGAAGTCTTATGTGATAAGTGCTGTTCTCTGGCTTGTATCATCAAAGCTCTCACTCTTCCCTCAAGAGTAGGGCACAGTATCCAAATTTTTAAGATAATAGCAAAGCAAAGAGGCCACCAACCAAAACATGGGCATTGGGACACCTTTCTGAGTCTAGGGTCTTGTCCAAAGACAAGACCCTCAGCTATTCCATGATCCCGTGAGGCATGTTTAAAACAGACACAACAGAGTGAGGAGATAAGACATTTGAGTTATATAATTTTAATGGTATAAGGAAATGAATAAAACACAACCTCTAAAATCAAGCTAGGAACAGTCTAGCTGACAAGAGGCAACTGCAAGTAATTATACGTATTATACATCTGAATGTGCTAAATAAGCTAGGAAATGAAGTCTGGAGGTGGCGGTGGTGGTAAGGGTTGCACAACAATATCAGTGCATTTGTTGCCATAGAGCAGCACTCGTGAAAGTGGTGAGGGCGAGCTGGCGCTCTAGCTCAGTGCTAGAGTGCTTGCTTAGCATGAGAAAGACCCTGGCTTTGACCCCCAGTGGAGGGAGGGAGAAAAGATGGTTACGATGGCTTTTAAAAAGAAAAGAAAAATGAAATACACAATGATAGAGCACACAAATGGGAGAAGCAACCTCTATCTGGGGAAATCTTTGAAAAAATATTTCCAGGGTCAGAGGTTAAAGGTGCTCACTTGAAAGCCTGAAGAACTGGGTTCGATTCCCCAGTACCCATGTAAAGTCAGATGCACAAAGTAGTTCATTCATCTGAGTTCATTTGCAGGAGCAAGGATCCCTGGCCCATCCATATGTTCTCTCTCTCTCTCTTTTTCTTTCTCTTTGAAAACTATTTCCATTGAGATAATATTTGAGCTGGAATTTAGACAACAACCAATGGAGCACAGCTGACTGAGCGATCTCCCCATCCTGGAAAATGTGCTTTTGGAGAGTTAGTTTGGACGCTTGGGACAGTGTGCCTTTCAACATACTCCTTTCCGACCCTATTGCCCCTTCTAGGGTGGGCATGTACCCTTGTCACTTCATTCCATGAGGCTGTGTAGCAGGATGGGATTCCCACCAATGCTGACTTAGGAATTAGGTCAGAAATGACTTGGGAACACTGATTGCCCAACACTGCCCTCTATTCCAGGTGGCTCTAGAATCTTTTTCTCTAGCCTTTTGGTCTGACACACTCCTCTCATTATGTGTGGCCCGGGACATGCCATAGAGGATTGCTCATCAGAGAAAGGCAGGGACTAAACACTGCAATCCTCTCCAATGGAAAAAGAATGAAAAGTCTAAGGTTTATCTTTACTTGACATAACTACTTCTGAAAACAACCATTTTTATTAAAGGGAAATTTCAAATATGAGAAAAATGCCTTCAAAACAATTTGCCTCATTTTTCATTTTGCTCATGTCCGGCAGGATATCCTTTTCCTCCAACTCTCTGGATGGATTCAGACATCACAATAACTCAGTTTTTTTCCTGAAAGGTTATTGATGCCCTTCTCAGTGAGCAGCAGGCCTCTTTCTGGCTCTATGAAAGATTCAGGAAAGAAGGAAGATTTCAGAATTTATGTCTTGAGTGCTGTTGTGGCCGCATCACTTCTCAAAGGAAATGACTTTGTGAATCAATTTCTTGCTACACGTGTTCGTATGTCTACAAGTCATAGTCAAGACCATCATCAGCTATATGCGAGGAGGTGGTATTCTAGGATCGCTGTATGGTTGGGGCTAGAATGTCCCTTGTGGTACTTACCTCTCATTGCTATGACACAAACAACCTGAAGGATTGCTGTCAGCTTCACGGTACACTCCAGCATGGTGGAGAAGGCGTGGTGGCAGCAGCATGAACCAGCGAGTCCCATTGCTTCCACAGTCAGGAAGCAGAGAGCAATGACTGCAGGTGCTGAAGCCAGCTTTTCCCTTTTTAGGCAGCCCAGGCTCTCCCCAGCCCATGCAGTGGTACCACGGGTCTCCTCAGTTCAATTAACCTAATCCAGAAAATCCCTCACGGGCAAGCACAGAGATTTGTTTCCATGGTGATTCTAAATTCTGTCAAATTGACAACCTACATTAACCATCACATTCTCCCAAAAAGCAGAGGTGTAGGCGCTGAAAACAAAAATTCTCTTCTAAAACAGACCTCAAGGGCTTGAGCCACGTCCTGCCTCACGTTGGTCTCTCCATGCCTCAACTAGCGTAAGGCTGAAAAGAGCTTTGTGAAATCTGATTGAGAAGCAGAGAGTAGGTTTGCATACAATTTAGTTACAAGCCGAGACTACTAGAACAACAAATCAACATTTAAACCCCGGGATGCTGACACTCCTTACTCTAATACGTTGGCTTTTGTATCTTCACAGAATTCACCCAAACTCTTTTGTCCTAAAAACAGAAGCTTTGACATCGATGCCATCTACAGCGTGATTGATGACGCTAAACAGTATGTGTACATTGCCGTCACGGACTACCTGCCCATCTCCAGCACGAGCACCAGAAGGTCAGAAATCTCCCAGCATCCAGTTACAGCCCAGGCCTTGAGGCAAAGCACTACACTGGGGCCCAGGCTGGGCTTTGAGATGCCATCAGGCTACACCAGGAAGAGCACACCTTCCAGTATGCAATATACCCACCACGCACCACCTCTCCCACATGGGTCCACTTTAATGTCTCCATGGGTCACCCTGCAGGAGCATTAAACTATTTTGTGCTGAGGCATGTGAGAAACTTCAGAAAGAAGGCTGAGTAATTTTCACTTTGAAAATTACTTGACAAGAAAAAATAAGTAAATAAAGATGAAACAAAATAAAATCAATTAAGACTGGGGATACAGTTTGGTGCTATAAAGTATGCCTGACATACATTAACCCTGGGTCTGAGCCCATGGTTGCAAAATACATTTGTTAAGGTATTATTTGAAAATTATCATTATATTTTTTCAAAATATTCATTTATTAATTTTCAAAGAGAGAATGGACACAGTAAGGCCTTTAGCTATTGCAAATGAACTCCAGATGCATGCGCCACTTTGTGCATGTAGCTTTGTGTGGGTACTGGGGAATCGAACCCAGGCCATCAGAATCTGAAAACAAGTGCCTTTTACCTCTGAGCCGTATCTCTAGCCCCTGAAAATTATCATTTTAAAGTTATTACTGGGGATGTACCCAAAGGATGTACTGAATAAAACTGAGTAGTCTTGGCTGGATTTTCCTTAAAGGAGGCATCACTTTATATATATATATATATATATAGGTGTGGCCATGTGTCTGTATATGGCCACACCTAGGTAGCTCCACTTTTCCTTGCTTGCTGCAGATGCAAATTTGGGTGCTTATCAGTGTTTCAGACCACCAGAAAACATTGTCAAAATGCACATTTCTGGCAGTGAAACTAAAGGTCTTCTTAATTTGGAAATGATAATTTCAAAATAATTATGTAGTAAGGTTAAAGATTAAATGCACCACATATTGCTTGAATATTTTTATTGCCAATGTCACATATTCATAATATGTAGCTATTTTATGCAAATGGCTATAAGATTGTGAAAGTCTTCCCAAAGTGACTCGTTGTGACAGTGGAAAAGCATTTTAAGCTATGAGACACACAATTAAGACAGTTCTTTACAGTATTGTCTATCGTTGGAACGCCATGGATTTGTTTTCATGAAGTTGTCGGGAAAGGATGGAAAAGAGAATTTCCAGGTAAAAGGAAAAACGAGCAAAATTTCAGGTGGAAATACAAAGGTCTGGCAGGTTCAGTGCCTGATTCCAGAGCTCAGGGTTAGGAGGTATGAGATCAGATTGGAAGGGAGGCAGAGACTGAGGTCCAGGGACCTGACTCTTGTGAAATCTTATGACATTGGGGAACCTCCTGATTTAATGAAAGGAGTAATTGGACCAGACCTGCTTGTAGATGATGACTTTGGTGGCAACGGAGGTGCATTTGACAGGAATAAGAGCCAGGGCAAAGAAGCCAGTTTGGAGCGCAAGGCTGAGACAATTACTCCTGGCAGTCTGCAGCTTTGTGGATACAGAAAGCGACGAAGAGAACTGTAGCACCAGCCAGGACTCAGATGACTCCATAGTCAAAGAGGAAGGCAGACGGACAAGTGCCCTACAGGTCACCAGAACTGGAAGTGTGCTGGCCAGGCAAAAGAGACTTGGAGGAGCAGGGACCATTGATGGGGGAGCCATAGATCTACAGCCCTCACAGGGCTAAAAGCAGGTTATGTGGCACTGGGAGAGGGCTCTCAAAAGGCCAGAAGCCAGGGTCAGAAGAGAGAAGCCATGCTTATGACACCAATAGCCTTAAGTTCTGAGTAATACAGCACAAGGCCAAACAATGACTCAGCAAGGTTTGCATGAGAAAACAGAAACCCTAAAATGCTTAGGGAAGATAGAATGATTTGAGGTTTCATTAAGACAGGACATTTTTGTTTTGTTTTGTCTTGATATGATAACTAAATGATAGTCTGGAAGTGACATGGTATACAGGGAGGGGGGTAGGAATGGTAAAGCAGAAAGCTCCAATCTACAGCTTAAGTCAAATGGTGGTAGAAAATGCAAGACTTGGGCTGGAGAGATGGCTTAGCAGTTAAGGCATTGCCTGCAAAGCAAAGGACTGAGGTTCAATTCCCCAGTACCCTCATAAGACAGATGCACAGGGTGGTGCATGTATCTGGGGTTCGTTTACAGTGGTGGGCGGCCCTGGCATTCTCTCTCTCTCTCTCCATATATATATATATATATATATATATATATATATATATATATACTTATACACATATATGTATACACACACAAACACCTCTTTTTCTCTCAAATAAATAAATAAAATATTTAGAAAAAAATGTAAGACTTGAGAAACTGTGGCCTTTGGGAAGAATCAGAACATAGTCAAGGGGAAGGACTGAGGACTTGGGAAGAGTGGATGCTGCCATGGAAACTGTTGGCCTAATGGAGGATTCCAGGTGCCCAGCCCAGAGGTGGGAAGTAGGGTGATGCATGGGCAGCTTGGTCGGGAGAGATGGTGCTAAGGCCAGTCTGGGAATAAGAGCATGGGACAGCTCAGATAACCAGAGCAGAAGTTCATTTGGGGGGAGGGGCAGTTACCGGGGAAGAGAGGCTGGAGTGGAGTATGCAGCTAGAATTCTTATTCACAAGTGGACAGCTAATGTACATTGAGACCTGGCTAGTATTGGAAGTGTGGTGAGGGTGTCCACGACGATAGTGTCTGGCTGTACCCTAAACTCACAGCTTGCTCTAGTGGACTCGATACCTCCTATAATGCAGAAGCAAGCCCCAGGAAAGCTTCATCTCTTAGTTCCTAATTCAAAAGGCTTGGACCTTTTCAACTTTCCCTATAGAGTTGCTAATGCATTATACAGTACAGTAATGCCTTCTGTTATCTACTAAATTTTCACACCACCATTTTCTTTATATCTATATGGATATTGCTTCTGCAGGACTTACTGGCCAGACTTGGATGGAAAAATAAGAGAAGCATTAGTTTTGCGAAGCGTTAAAGTTCGACTCCTTATAAGCTTCTGGAAAGACACGGACCCACTCACATTTAACTGCATTTCATCTCTTAAGGCTATCTGCACAGAAAGAGCCAACTGCAGTTTGAAAGTTGTAAGTATTATATTAACTGTGTTATAAGATAAAATGGCTTTATTCCCTTTGTATGACTGTGAAAGCTGTCAGTACACATTCAGGTGAACTGGCCACAAGAACCAGGTTAACAGTCTTTGATGGTAAAATTTCTTCAAATAGTGAGTTATTTTCAAACCAGTCTGCATTAGTTTCTTTCTCATTGCTGTGAACAAGAACCTGACCAGAAGCAGTTTAAGGATGGAAAGATTTTTATTTTGGTTTACATCTTTGAGGGAAAATTTCATGGTGAGAAGGCATGACAGTAGAAGAATAAACTAGAACTGGTCACTTTGCAGTTAGAAAGCAGAGAATGAACAGGAAGTGGAGCTGGGATATTAAACTTAAGTCTCGCCCACCAGTGACCCACTTCCTTCAGCAAGGCCCCACATCCTAAAGGCTCTACAACCTTTGCAAACAGCACCACCCGTTGGGGACCAAGTTCAAGCACATGAGCCTTTGGGGGTCATTTTACATTCAAACCCCATCACAGTCACAAGGAGAATAGAACCTGAGTTTCCTAAGGCTTGCTGTCTTTAAATGCATGTTTTAACTGAACTGCTTCATTAAACTACTAATCTTATCTGTAAGGCTTACAAGGGCAGTGTTGGAACATGCATCAACAAACAGACCTGGTCCCAGGGTCCCCAACCCCCAGCTCAGATATCCTGGGCCATGTGCTAATCCAGCCCTGTATGTCCTAAGGAGGCAAAATGGGAATAGATAGTATTTGTTTTTGTTTTTGACAACTTCCATGATTGTAAACAATATCCCATGGTAATTCCCTCCCTCCCCCCCCCACTTTCCCCTTTGAAACTCCACTCACCATCATATCCCCTCCCCCTTTCAATCAGTCTCTCTTTTATTTTGATGTCATGATCTTTTCCTTCTATTATGATGGTCTTGTGTATGTAGTGTCAGGTACTGTGAGGTCATGGATATCCAGGCCATTTTGTGTCTAGGGGGAGCACGTTGTAAGGAGACCCACCCTTCCTTGGGCTCTTACATTCTTTCTGCCACCTTTTTCACAATAGACCCTGAGCCTTCTAAGGTGTGATAGAAATATTGCAGTGCTGAGCACTCCTGTCACTTCTTCCCAGCACCATGATGCCTCTGAGTCATCCCAAGGTCACTACCATGTAAAAAAAGAAGGTTCTCAACAAAAAGTGAGAGTAGCATTAATATATGGGTATGAACATTAAGAGAAGAGCTTACTTGGCAGTTTGGTGAGCATAGTATATACATTTAGCCAGATACCAACAGGCGTTACACCCCTAGGGCTCATGACTGCTCCTGTTTTAGGTTTTCAGTATCAGGGATGTATTCCCTCACAGTCCAATTAGAGGGCAGTTGGTTTCCACCATGACAGATGTGCCGCTATTGTACCTATTGGCTCATTTGGCCTCACTGGCCAAATATAAGGCTTGCAGTGTCCACTGTTGAGTATCTTCACTGGTGATTTCTCTCTCTCCCATTGAAGTGCATGCAGAATGGCTTTTCCCAGCTTTCTGTCAGCTGGTCTACATGGAGGAGGTTTTCAGCTCAGTTCCAGCAGGATTTCTCAGTGACCTTGCAGCACAAGTATGTGGAGTCTTCAGCAATAGGGTCTTACCATCTATTCCTGGTGGGAAACCAAGGGCCTTGGCAATGGCCTGTAATGTTTTGGGGGCATCACGCATCTCCTTGGCCAACAACTCACTGGAAGGTATCCCATCCCTGGCACTGAAAATTTTCTAGTAAAAATCTATAGCTCCTGGGTGTTCCATTGTCCAGAAAAGTAGGTTTCCATGTGACTTATTTACATCTTCTTAGATTTTGAATCTCTGTGACAGAATACCTTATATGAAACAACTCAAGGAGGAAAGGTTATGTTGGCTCACTGTTTCAGGGGGACTAGAGTTCCTTCCATGGTTGCGATAGCTAGTGGTGGTACTTGTTAGATCTTAGTGCATCTGGAAGCAGAAAGCTCAAGTGGAATGAGGCAGCCATAATACCTCCACACAGAGACCCACTTTCTTCTTTTTTCTTCAGCAAAGCCCCTTCCCTGAGGGTTCCACGCTCTCACCATAAGCCTCCACCAATTGGAGGCCAAGTGTTCAAACACATGAGCCTGTGGAAGACTTTTTTTTTTTTTTTTTTTTTTGTTTGGTTTGGTTTTGTTTTTTCGAGGTAGAGTCTCACTCTAGCTCAGGCTGACCTGGACTTCACTATGTAGTCTCAGGGCGGCCTCGAACTCATGGTGATCCTTCCTACCTCTGCCTCCCGAGTGCTGGGGTTAAAGGTATGTGCCACCATGCCCAGCCTAGTCATTTATTTTTAATGTTGGCATGTGTAGGACATATGGTGTGTGCGTGCGTGCGTGTGTGTGTGTGTGTGTGTGTGTGAAGTATGTGGATTATGTGTGGTGTATGTAATGTGTGAGTTGGCCAGAGGAGAATGTTGGGTGTCCTCTATCACTCTTCCACTTCATTTTCTTGTGACAGGCTGCTTCATTGAACCTGGAGCTGTCCTTTTAGTCAGACTGGCTGGCCAGTGAACCTCAGCAATTCTCCTGTCTCCACCAGCCCTCCCAACACACACACTCACACAGGACTAGGGTTACAGGTATACTTGGCTTAGTTTTTCCAAGGGTGTTTGGGGAATCGAACTCGGGCCAGCAAGCACTTTTCCCAGCAAGCATTCTTACCCACTGAGCCACCTCCCAGCCTCCTTGACTGGGTTTAATACTGTTCACCATCAAGAAGGCAAAATGCGTCAGTTTGTTTCAGCTCAGGGACGACAACATGTCGGTAACTTAAGTGGCACCCGGGACTCCAGGGAGAATCAGATGAGACAAAAACCAGGTGTCTAGTCACCATCTGCTCGCAGTGCCTGGCATGAAGCCTGGCAGTGATCAGGACACGTGCTAAGTCAGCAGATGCCCCGGCGGAGGCAGCCAGGAGCTCCGCGCACACTGTGCTGCATTTGTTCCTGCTTTGTGTTTGTTTGTTTGTTTATTTTATGTTTGTTGTTTTCAAAGTAAGTTCTCACTCTAGCCCAGGCTGACCTACAATTCACTATGAAGTCTCAAGCAGGCCTCAAACTCATAACAGTCCTCCTTCCGCTGCCTCCCGAGGGCTGGGATTAAAGGCGTGTGCCCATCACACCCAGCTGCCCCTGTGTCGTAACTCTTTACTCCTCTAAGTCAGAGGCCAGGCCCCACTGTGCTGCTTCCTGACCTCCCAGCGCATCTTCCCGAAAGCTCTTGCATTTGAAATCCACCCAGGGTGTGAAATGTTAACTCTTCTCATTGAAGACTTGGAGGAAATTGCAAGGGAAGTGGCAATCCTCCACCACTATAATCTCTCTCTCTGATACTCTGATGATCGCCTCATCATTTTGAACACAGATGGTCACACTTCCTGAGTAAATCAAATATTAATAGCACACTGCTGGCCATCTTATGAAACATGGCCATGTATTTTTAAACGTTAAGATAATCCTGAGTGGGAAAGAAACTTACAGCCCCACTGTCTAGAACACAGATGGCTAATGAGCTCTTCTAAGAAAAGTAGGGTGTTAAAACCTTACATAGACCACGGAGCATGGACACAGGAGCTGGATGGCAGGAACTCTGTCCTTGGAAGAAGGCATGCCCCATCTCCTGTGCAGTTGTGGACTTGGCTTCTCAAAGAAATCACGGAAACAGACAGCAATGCACAAGACTGTCACAGTTGACTGAGTTCTTATATTTAGTAAAGTAGCCAATCATCCTGACTCTTACAACATATTAGCATATCTACTCACGTCAATGAATAAGATCTGATTTCTACTGTCAGTTAGTCTCCAAGATAGAGCTGCCTTTTCTTCATGGCCGTCATTGTTAACTTACTAGAACAAATGTGTTATCACTAGAGCCTCTACCAGTGTGATTCCATCCTCGGCCTAAGTAGAATGCATGCTCTATTCCGTTTCAAATCCATCTTGATTCGACAAGACTATCTTCCTGTGGGGAGGGAAACAATGTGTGGATATTGATGGCAGAATGTCCAAATGAGGTCACCGTTGGCTGGGATTAAGTGATGATACTCTCACTACTTGTGACTTCATAAATACATAACTATGGCTTAACAATACTCAGATCATTAAGCCAATTTGAAGTACCCATAAATTGACATAGAATTTGCAGAAGAATGGGATAAATAAGATGTACCAAGGAGCTCTGTCCATAATCATGGTGATCTGACCTTGGGAGAAGGTTCCTTTGTGCTGTGGAGTAGGCAGGTTTGGAGTGGTAGGTTTTAATTTATGCACTATGGATCTCAAGAGCTTTATAAAAACCCAAAGTAGAGTTTTTGTAAAACATAAAAATAAAAACTCAAAATCAAAAACTGGAAAGGCCCTTAGTGATGACCAAGTTACCCCTTTCTCAGCACGGAACAGATAGGAAGACCTGCTCTCACTATTTCCCAACCAAATTTGAACACCTATAATATTGAAACTGTAAATGATATCTCCTTTTCTAAGTATCCTCTCATTTTCCCTCTACCTCTTATTTCCTCCCTATATACAAAATTCTATAGCTCTAAGACATTCTGGAAAGATTTCCTGCCATTCTAAAAACGTTTGTTCTCTGCTGTGGTGACTTAAGACCCTTGCCTTTGATGGGTTCTGCGGGTGAGTTCAGCCCTCAGGGTCCCCTGAGCTCATTCATAGTGGAAACTCCATCCAAAGCTTTCCAAATTACAAAGACCCCCGAGGCCCACCGTCTCTACTGGCAGGCCCCATTCTTCCAGCATCTCTGCCTTTGGCCTAGGGCAAACTGGAATGCTGTCTTTTGGGTCACATTCAAGGTGGACATCAAGACTCATAACTTGAAGTTGTAATTTTTTTCTTAGGTTCCTGTGAAAAGAGCTTGCAGATTCAGAAAAAAGAACTATTTGTTCCTGTATCTCTCATGACCTTTGCAGCTCCCCAGTCAGATGTGCTAGTCACTGTCATGATGCATGTACCACGTAGCATATTCGTTCAGCGTGTTGGCATGGTGTGACACAGCACCGCAGGCATGCTTCAGATGCCAGTGCCCCCTGCTGAATAAGACAATGAGAATTAAACAACCTCGGAGCCCTCACCCTGTTGAAAGAATGAATTCTGTGTTCATTTGGGGGCTTAGCAATGTTAATTACAGAGCTAGTTGAGCATGCTAATTTTCTTTGTTGTTGCCTAAATAGACTGAGAACAAAAATAGCTTGTTCTATACAAAGTAACAAGAGTGTAGTTTTAATAACCTGACATGAGGTCTATTGTTGATATTTAGATAATATACTCCTTTGTGCTCTTAAAAAAAAGGCTCAAAACATTCATTTTCTATTCACCTACTTTTTTTGGTTTTTTGCTTTTTTCACTTTCATTTTTTCTTCTTTTTGTCTGCAGAAATTTTTTGATCTGGAAAGAGAGAATGCCTGTGCAACAAAAGAACAAAAGAATCACACCTTTCCTAAGTTAAATCGCAACAAGTACATGGTGACAGATGGAGCAGCTTATATTGGTAAGTGTCGGAGGTGAAAGGCAACCTGGGCCCACCCAAACACTGGGGGTCCAACTGTGCTCTGGGGGAGGAGGCAGCACGGGGGGAGCCATGATTCTTGGTGGGGGACCCCGGGGCAGGAAGCAGGAGCTGAGGGCAAAGAGCCCTTCAACCACATGGCTCCCCATGACCTGCCTCATGAACCCGGAGATGAAGGAAGCTGCCTTTTCGTCAATGTTGGCAGACATTCTCTGGTCCGTCGCATCGTTTTTACAAACGTGAGTCCCAGCCCTTGGGCCAGGGCAGCTCACCGGTCCTGCCCTGCCCTGGGGTCAGTGCGCAGGCTGTCAAGGCCAGAAGTTAGACTGTCTAGGCAACAGTGACTTCCTTGCAATGTTCTAATCCCCCACTTCCCAATATATGAGTTTGGGCACCTTACTTGAGATCTCTAGACCTCACTTGGTCCATCTGCAAAGTGAGGCTTTGTAGTTTCTGCTTCACTGAGTAACAGTTGAATGAGGAAATAAACACAATGCACCTGACACATGGGCAGTGCCCAACTAATGTTAGCAAGTATTGTTTAGGCAATTAGATTCCAAGTACATACATCATTATATTCATGGAATTATTTCCTAATGTATAAAGTCTATTCTAGCTTTGCAGTGTGTAGGAAGCCAGGGTAATTCCTTCGCTGGATTCATCACAGACAGAGCTGACATCATCTATAAAAAGAAGACACATGGCTTTTCAGTAACAGTGATTATTACATTGTACAGATGAGGTGGGTTTCAAAGCAGAAAAGAAAAATAAGCTTGTGGGATGTAGGAATAATTATGGAACCCATATCAATTATGTTTTATTTTCTAAATTCAGTGAGTGAATAAAAAGTAACATTTTAACTTGATAAAGCATTTTACCTTATTTGGTTCTCCTAGCATGGTTGCCAATACAGAGAGCAGTGTTTGTCATCGGCAGTTTAGAAAAGAGGACATGAAGTCTGAAATGACTCGATGACACAGGTGTCAGGAGGAGAGACTGGGTCTAGAGTCCAGGCCACCGAGTCACCACGTCTCAGTGTAAATATGTCTGTGTCGCTCTGTTCTTAGTTGTGGCATCACTTTATTAAAATAAAACATTAAAATGTGTCTAAAACACGTATCACTTTGACTGTTCTGGAACAGGAGTATATTATTTTGTTCCTGTTGTCTCTCTCAAGGATTCAAAATGAGATTTGGATTTTCTTATCTTTATCTACATATGGAAAATAGAATAAAATGGGCTTCTACAAACAAGTGGCAAAAACAAACTCAAAATTGTTAACTCAAACCATGATTCAAAATAAACCCTACCTTGCTTTAAAAAAATTGTTGTGGCGGTGGGTGCTGGAGAGATGGCTTAGTGGTTAAGGCACATACCTGTGAAGACTAAGGACCCTGGTTCAATTCTCCAGGTCCCACGTAAGCCAGACACACATGGTGGTACATGCATCTGGAGTTCATTTGCAGTGGCTAGAGGCCCTGGTGTGCCCATTCTCTCTCTCTCTCTCTCTTTCGCTCCCTCTCTCTCTCTCCCTCTCTGTCTCTAATAAATAAATAAAAATAAAATCTTTTTAAAAAATTGTTGGGGTGGAGAGATGGCTTAGCAGTTAAAGCATTTGCCTATGAAGCCTAAGGACCCAGGTTCAATTTCCCAGTACCCACATAAGCCAGATGCACAAAAGTGGTGCATATGTCTGGAGTTTGTTTGCAGTGGCCAGAGGTCCTGGCACACCCATTCTTTCTCTCTCTGTCTCTCTCTCTCTCAAAAATAAATAAAAAAAATATTTTTTAAAAAATTACTAACTGAAAACCAGAAACTTAGAATAGGAAGATAGTTTAGTGGTTAAAGACACTTGCTGATTAAGCATGAGGATATCTTGGACTGTGAAGTTCGATTCCCCAGAACTTATATTAAAATCTGGGCATGACCATGCATATATATAACCACAGTCCCACTGACAGACAGCAGCTTTGCCTTTAAGGACATTCATGGATACATGATAAAAGAACAGATCACGGGACATTCTCCTTTGGCCTCTGCACACACACACATGGGCCACATGCATAGGCACACACTTGCATGCACCACAAACTACATATACACATATACTATACATATACACACATACACATGTTTAAAAAATGAAATTTGACTCAATTATCCAGAAACCTAGGGATGGTTACAATCACATGTCCAGTGGACTTAAGACCAACATTCAAAGCATTTTGTTGAAGGTTTTATTTAAAGTAAGGTCATGGCCTGGGAAAATGGCTCAGCAGTTAAAGTGCTTCCTTGCCAAGACTTTAGGCCCAGGTTTGATTCCCCAGTACCCATATAAAGTAAATGCACAACATGAAGCATGTGTCTAGAATTTGTTTACAGCTGCAAGAGATCCTGGTGTACCCATTCCCAGTCTCTCTCTCTCTCTCTCATAAATAGAAATTTTTTAAGACCTTGAAGATACTCAATACTTACCAAAGCAGAGATCCAGAGGCTCCCAAGAGCTCATCACTAAAGTAGACTTAATACGTAACACAGCTGAGGGAATTTTGTGGAAGAGGAGCTGGAAAGATCATAAGAGCCACAGGTTGAGACATCATGCCCAGGGGCATTCCCTTCCCACAAAAATAATTAGCTGCTGCTCCCACAATTCATAATCCACATCCCCATGGGGAATACCTGCAACACCACTGAGGAGGGTCCCCAGCTGAATGGGAACAGGGATGAGGGAAAAGAAGGTACCAACACATGATGTATCCATACTAAGTATGTCTGTAATAATAATATTAACTTTTTAATTGCAAAAATAAGATGAATGTTACTATGTGATATAACAAAAAATTAATAAGTACTAAATATAAATGACCAAAAAACAAAATAATAAAGTAAGATTATATGCACACATTCAGTGATAAGTAAAGAGGGGAACAAACCTCAGCTTAGATCATATATAGGCTAGTCTTGAAATGCCTCAACAGATACCCAAAAGTTTGTTGGATGAATTGAATAAGTGTTCTGGAATTAGAAAACCTATATTTGGATTCTAGCACTACTTACAAGCTAAAGATATAGTGATAGGTCATGTAATTTCTCACAAGCCTGCTTCTTCTCATCTGTGAAATGGGGAATAACACCCACCCTTGATGGTGGTATGAGGCTTAAGTGAGATAATACATGAATAGCTCCTAACACTGTCCCTAAAGTACCCAGGTCCTTAGTAAATATTGATTTCTTGCTCTCTCTTGTCTTCTTCCCTAGATAAGATATTTTTAAGTGAGTTCATCTTGCATGCAATATTTTAGCAAAATACTAATTCCCTAGAGAGAAGTGCAGTTCTAGTATAAAAATATTCAGAGCCGGGTGTGGTGGCGCACGCCTTTAATCCCAGCACTCGGGAGGCAGAGGTAGGAGGATCACCATGAGTTCGAGGCCACCCTGAGACTCCATAGTGAATTCCAGGTCAGCCTGGGCTAGAGTGAGACCCTACCTCGAAAAACCAAAAAAAAAAAAAACCAAACAAACAAACAAAAATATTCAGGCTGGAGACATGGCTTAGTGGTTAAGGTGCTTGCCTACAAAGCCAAAGGACCCAGGTTCAATTCCCTAGGACCCACATAAACCAGACGCACAAGGTGGTACATACATCTGGACTTTGTTAACAGCAGCTGGAGGCCCTGGCACATCCATTCTCTCTCTCTCCCTCCCTCCCTCATTCTTTCTCTCTCTCAAATAAATAAAGAAATAATACTCAAAGAACATCAAAAGGGAACCTTCATTGATAAATTAAAATTCTTAATTTTTTTAAAGATTTATTTTATTGCCAAGCATGCTGGTACACAACTTTAATCCCAGCACTCGGGAGGCAGAGGTAGGAGGATCACTGTGAGTTCAAGGCCACCCTGAGACTACATGGTGAATTCCAGGTCATCCTAGGCTAGAGTGAGACCCTATCTCGAAAACCAAAAAAGAAAAATAAAGGCTGCATCCTGAGATCCCGAACTCTGGGGTGCAGACCTGGTGCACCAGCAATCTTCTTTTTCTCTCTTTTTACCCAATAAAACCTTGCCTCACATTCCATGAGTCAGTGGTCTTACTTGTGTGACACCAGACCCCGTAACATCTTGGGGACTTGCCCTGGATCTACATTTCAAGACCTCCCTCCCCTACTCTGGGGTGAGTGGACCAGGGAAAGACCCCCTAATCTCTGCTGAGAACCATATCTCCATCCATCTGCATGTTCCTGGTTTTGGAGTTGGCAGCAAGCCATTGACAGGGGAACTTTTGCCAGGATTGCTGGGCCCCTCCTTTACTGGGTAAGAAACCTGGAAGTGCTTTCTCTGCTCTTTATGTTTTTCTTTTTTTCTTCTATTTTTTCTGGTTTTCTGGTTTTGCACGCTTTTCTGGGTCCAAGAGGGAAGCTGAACGCAGCATTAATTCCCCTGGATGAGGGATCGAGGGCCGCCCTTGACCCTTCAGGCTCCATTTGGAGATTTTGCAGGGAAATCTGTTTCCGGTTCAGTTTCTGTTTGACAGGCCACGCGGGATTGTCAGGAGAGCCGTTATTCCTCGCATGTTTGTGTTTGGTGTTGTGTTTGTTCGTCTTGTCCTTCTCTTTGAACATATGGGTCAAAATCATTCTATTGAAAAATCTCCTTTAAAATTGGTTAAGAAGCACTTTGATGACTTCAGAAAACAACAACAACAACAAAAAGATGAATATTAAAATGAGCTGGGCCTATTATCCTAGCTACTAGGGAAGCTGAGACAGGAGGATTTCCAATTCAGGGTTCCAATGTGATAGCCTGGCTCCACATTTTAAAACATGTGACTTTTAAGTTGCTTAACAAAAATAAGTAAATAATTTTTATTTGAAAAGAAATAAAAATAAATAAATAAATATTTATTTATGTATTAGAGACAGAGAAGGAGAGAGAGTGAGAATGGGTGTTCCAGGGCCTCTATCCACTACAAACGAACTCCAGATTCATGCGCCACCATGAGCATCTGGCTTACATGGGACCTGGAGAATCAGACCTGGGTCCCTAGGCTTTGCAGTCATGTGCCTTAACTGCTAACTTAACTTCAGCCCTAAAATTTTAAATTTTAAATAATTACTAGCATGTTCTGAAATCTCTTCAAACATAAGTCATCACTTAGGCACTTGGTGAGGAGGATTTGGAGTTAAGAAAACTACCCCAGAGCCTTGCATGGAATTATAGCTTCATTAAGTTTTTACATAACTTAAAGAAGAATCCTCAGACAGCATGATCTCTAATTTTGAATTCTCCCAAATACATTTGAATCAAACTCTGAAAAATAATTGTCTGGAAACTGTCTGAACTATTGGAGACTGTGGAGGGGCAGGAGGTTAATGGAAGGTGCAGTGTACCCCAAGGTGAGTTCTTTGACACCCTCCCACCCCAGTGTGTCCCCCAGGCTCACACTATAGTTCTGGCTATTGTGGCCTCTGTGTGCATTTTTGGAAGCTGAAATGACATTCTCAAACGATATAAGTGAGCCTTTAATCCCAGCACTCAGGAAGCAGAGGTAGGAGGATCACCATGAGTTCAGGGCTACCCTGAGACTACATAGTGAATTCCAGGTCAGACTGGGCAAGAGTGAGACCCTAATTTGAAAAACAACAATAACAACAACAACAACAAAAAGATATAAGTGAAATTGGGTCCTAGTTAAAAAATAGCAATAATACGGAAGCGTATGTGACCTTGAAAGTCAGCGAAAATCCCTCTGTGAGCCACACCAGCCTCCCAGAGCTTCAGCTCCCCAGAAGCAGCTAGCTGAGGTATTTGAGAACTGCCAACATGCTGCATTTGGGTTCCTTTCATTGTATGGAAGGAAAATGCTAGATTCAGAGCAAAGCATCAAAACCTTTACCACTGTCCCTCTTTTCTCTTCTCGGGCTGTCCTATGTTCCTATGTCTGTTCTCCTTCAGACAGCGTGGTCTGCCAATGCCTGCAGTCGCTATCACAGTGTGGCTTTGATGCCCTGAGCCCGGGCTGTCTGTCACTGTCCTTTGTGAAATGGTCACCGGACACATTTAAGATCAGACGGAACAGCAGTAGAAGGGACATGTGGGCTGTACAGTCAGGCGTGGCTTTAACCCTCGGTTCTGATGGTCTTTTACCTTTGCCTTGAGCAAGTCACTTCTCTTTCCGGGCATTGATTCCTCCTCGGTGCAGGAGTTAGCGTGTCCAGTGCAGGCTTGCCGTGGCTATGGAACGCGGTGCCTGTAACAAGAGCGGACTTTGCTGCTCTTGGAATGTGCTGGGCACTTATCTATTGGGTTAAGGTATTAGTGTCACATCCAAAAGTGCAGGAAAGTCACACAAGGCCACAGGTGTTTTGCTTGTGGATTGAATAGGTGACGCCATGTGCCAGCAGACTCTTGAGTGATCCCTAATGGCAGTAGCTACTAGTCTGTGGTTTGAGACTCAAGCCTGTAGGCACCTGGTCCTAAAGGGACAGGGTTAGGAACACAACATTGGGAACCTCAAGTACCATTGGTAGGATGGTTTGTTGACTCACAGAAGAAAAAAAAACAGGCATGGTGACACACACCTTTAATCCCAGCATCCGGGTGGGGGTGGGGAGGCCTGGCAGAGGTGGGAGGATTACCGAGAGCTCAAGGCCATCATGAGACTACATAGTGAACTCTAGGTGAGCTTGGGCTAGAATGAGACCTTGCCTTGAAAATAAACATTCTTCCATGGTTGGAGAGGTTAAAAGCCAGGGTTCGATTTCCTAGTACCCAGTGCTCACAAAATGGTGCATGCATCTGGAGGCCATTTGCAGAGCCAGAGACCCTGGTGTGCAGTGTGCACTTACACGCTATTTATATGTGTGCCTATTTGTCTACCGTGTGTTCATTGTACACATGTGCAAATAAATAAATAAATAAATAGGAAAACCTCTTGCAAAGGCCTGCCTATCTCAGTGCCGCTGGGGGCATCGCTCTGGTGTCTGTTAGGTCAGCAGTAGTGGGGCTAAGAAGCGGAAGGCAAAAAGAGAGAAAAGATACTTTCTGTACTGATACTTGACATAAAGGGCTTTTCATTCTCTAGCTACAAGGAATAAATCTGAGTAAAAAGAAAGACAAAACCGTCATCTTCCAGGGCTTCAGAAAGTGTCATGTGGGAAAGGAGGTGATCTGCACAGGGGCTCCCAAGGGCGGAACATAGACACAGGATGAAACTCCAGAGGGGCAAATACTGACTGCAGGTTCAGATGACCCTGCTGCCAGCAATGACGAAGGATGCCCGAGGACCCCCACTCTCAGGGTCTTGTTGAGCAAACATTTCTGGAGTAAGGCCTAACTTGCCACTGAGGGGACGGAAGCTCAGAACTGAGAATCCTTCAGTTCCCTGTGCAGGACCAGCTCTTCGCTCAAGAGAACAGTTGGTGCCTAGATCAGGCTTAGGATGGTGGTAATTCATAGACTAATTTGTGTCAGTTTTGACATGCCTCAATATTTTTAGCAAAGCTTACTCTTTTTTTTCAATTTTATTTATTTATTTGAGAGAGAGAGGTAGATAGAGAGAAAGAATGGGCACACCAGGGCCTCTAGACATGGCAAACGAACTCCAGACACATGTAGCACCTTGTGCATCTGGCTTATGTGGGTCCTGGGGAATTAAACCTGGGTCCTTAGGCTTTGCAGGCAAGTGCCTTAACTGCTAAGCCATCTCTCTATCCCAAGGCTTACTCTTTTTTAAAATTTTTATTTATTATTTTTCTGTTCAATGTTTTTTTATTAACAGCTTCCATGTTTATAAAACATATCCCATAGTAATACCCTCCCTCCCCCCACTTTCCCCTTTGAAACTCAATTCTCCATCATATCCCCTCCCCATCTCAATCAGTCTCTCTCTTTTATTTTATTTTTTATTTTTTTTATTAGTCAGTTCTGTATTCAGCAAATACAGTCAGTTTGGTACCATTATTAGGCTCATCCGTGACCTACCCCCTCCCCTTGGCCCCTCCTTGTTGAGGTATGCTGGTCGTGCATTGTGGAGTTAGCCCACAGTTATGGGTAAGCTAAATGTCTCTGCATATCATGACCCAACATGTGACTCTGACATTCTTTCCGCCCCCTCTTCCGCAAAATTTCCCTGAGCCATGTTGGGTTCATTTTTGGTCTGCTTCAGTGATGAGGTGTTGAGGGCCTCTGAGGCTCTGGCTCTCTGATTTGGTAGGAGTTGATTTTTCTCTATGCTGATCTCTCTTTTATTTTGATGTCATGATCTTTTCATCCTCTTATGATGGTCTTGTGTAGGTAGTGTCAGGCACTGTGAGGTCATGGATATCCAGGCCATTTTGTGTCTGGAGGAGCACGTTGTAAGGAGTTCTACCCTTCCTTTGGCTCTTACATTCTTTCCGCCACCTCTTCCGCAATAGACCCTGAGCCTAGGCTTACTCTTTTTTTGTTGTTTGGTTTGTTTTTGTTTTTGTTTTCAAGGTAGGGTCTCGCTCTAGCTCAGGCTGACCTGGAATTCACTATGGAGTCTCAGGGTGGCCTCGAACTCACGGCAATCCCCCTACCTCTGCCTCCCGAGTGTTGGGATTAAAGGCGTGAGCCACCACACCCAGCTGAAGGCTTACTCTTTATTGCTAACAATTCGTGGACTATGGAGACTCAGGCATCATTTGGTTAGTATGAAACATTGGGTAAACTTAGTCTCTTACTTGCCATGATAAATACTACCGATTACATAAAATACTGCATGAACACAGTCCTGTGCTTTGCTGGAGGCAACTTCTCTCCCCGCTGGCGCTCTTACCTCCTTGCCTCATCCCTGGCTCCTCCCCTAGTGCTCCAATCTCCTAACCGTTTCTCTGCCCACAAAATGTCATCCCCCTTGGGCTGTGGGTCTCTCTCACGCTAACCAATCTCCAGAGCCTCTCTCTCCTCAGCTGAGTGCTTCTCTCCTGACCTGGCTAACAGGGAGTAGGAACACCTTCTTCCCTGTGATCATGGCATCAAGTCACAACTATCCGGAGCTACTCCACACTCCTTTCATCACAGTTGTCATGCATGTGCCCCGCCCCCCACCCCCGCCAGACTCCTTGAAGGCAGGGACTGCCACTTCCAGTTAACAGCCACAATTATCAATACAGTTAACAGCCACAATTATCAATACAGTTAACAGTCACAATTATCAATATAGGGCCAGGAAGACACTAGGTACTCAGTGAATGAGACAGTCAAAAAGTAAATTATTCTGTGCCCTTCTGAGGAGTACTTTTTCTCCTATTGGATAACAAAGATAAGAGAATTATGTGGAAGTCTGTGGCTGTCCAGCCTTTTGACCCACGCACACCTTGAAGATTAATGATTAATTAAAGATTAATTAATTAACACATTAATGATGGAACCTCTTCAGAGACAGACAGATCCCAGCCTTACTACCTGGTATGAGAGGAACTGTGTTCCCTCAAAATTCATATGCTGAAATCTTAACTCCAACTAGGACAAAAATGACTTTATTTGGAAATAAATTGTTTATAGAGATAATCACTCTAAGATGAGGTTTTAGATGGGCACTAATCTAATGTGGACTATATATTTTTTTAAAAAATGGACACCAGGGCTGGAGAGATGGTTCAGAGATTAAGGCACTTGCCTGCAAAGCCTAATGATCCAGGTTCAGTTCCCTAGTACCCACGTAAAGCCAGATGCACAAAGTGGTACATGCATCTCGAGTTCATTTGCACTGGCTAGAGACCCTGGTGTACTCATTCTCTGTTTCTCTTTCTCTTCCCTTTCTCTCTTTTTCTCTCTCTCCCCTGTGTCTCTCTGCTTGCAAATGAATGAATAAAACATAGTTTTAAAATTAGAGCCATCAGATTTTTTCACATTTAGAAGATAGCATTCCACAGTCTCACTGCCTCTCTTCTCCTCCTCCTGCTCTTACACTCCTCCCACTCCCTCTTCTGTGAGGCTCTTGGAACCTTGGAGGGTGTGGCTTAGATGTCACATTTTGGGCTAAGCACAGCTAGTTACTGATCCTAGGTAGCTATCATCTGCGGAGCTCTGTGATCGCCTCTACCCTTTGCAGAAAGACACATCTCTGTACAAGGCTGCGAGTAGTACCAATCTATGGGAACAAATATAGACATTTAGAAGATACTTTGGTGTGCTGTCTAATTAGCATAACCTCAATATTGGGTGCCTTCTAGGGCGTAGGTCCCTAGCCAGACTTTTGCCCAGATTTGTAGTACCAGGCATTTCCATCCTGTAGAGCTGGCCTCAAATCCAACTAGAGGGCAGTTGGTTACTCCCGTAACTCTCCTGCCACATTACACCGTGGAAATGCCTTGCCTTCGGGTCAGTTGTGACCTACATAGGATCCACAACAGGGTAGGATTGCTGATGCTTCTTCTCCCCCAGCAGTCTGCATAGCACCTCAGCAAGCGAGGAAGCTTCCAGCTCAGTTCTGGCTTGGTCTCTTCACTTCCAGCGACTGAAGCATGCGGTGTCTTCAGCAATAGGGATTGACCATCTAGTTTTGGTTTACAGCCAAGGGCAGCAGCAGTACACAATGCTGTGTTAAGGGACTCTGACTTCCCTGACCAACAACTCGATGGGAGGTATCTCATCCCTGGCATTGAAATTGTTTTTGCCGTTTCTGTGTGTGCTCAGTGAATACAGTCAGGTTGGTACCATTGTTAGCCTCCTCCCTGTCCTCCCCCTCCCTAGGGACCCTCCTTGTTGGGGCATATGGGTCGTGCATTGTGGGGTTAGCTTTCAGTTTTGGGTAGGAGGAAATGTCTCTGTGTGTCATGACCCAGCATGTGGCTCTGACATTCTTTCCTCCCCTCTTCCACAAATTTCCCTGAGCCACGTTAGGTTCATTTTAGGTCTGCTTCCATGATGAGATCTTGGGAGCCTCTGTGTCTCTGGATATCGGGTTTGGTAGGGGTTGATTGTTCTGTGTGTCGATCTCCTTCACCCTTGTGCTGGTTCCTGGTTTGCCAAGAAAACAGTGTTCTTGCATGTTTCCCCAATTATTCTTAGTTTCAGCTGGGGCCCTTTTGAGGTGTGATGGGGTGGTTCTCTCCTTAGAATCTGCATCTATCTGAAAAAGAGAAATAGATTCCCCAAAGAAGAGTAAAGTTAGCAACAAATAAATGTGATAACCATCATTTTTTAGAAAGAGTTTAGTGGAGAGCGCACTCATTTTTGGATATGGTTCTGTTTGTTTCCTGGCTCTAGCTATGGGTTCCATTCCACTGAGCAGATCAGTTAGCCAAATCAAGAGCAGTTGGTTCCCCCCATGGCTATGTGCCACTATTGCACTTGTGTGAGCATCAGGTGAGGTTGTTTGCTGCTAAGTAGGTTAGACCATGCATTGCTTGGACAGAATTTGGTCATTTTCCCCTTCTCTGAAAATTTTTAACTAATATCTATAGCATCTAGAAGCAATATCCCCCCATGTAGGAGACCACACCTCCCAGAGTGAATAGTGGAAACTGATCATTGCTGGGAGAAGATTGGTCATGTCCACTGAAGGATTGCCTACTATTGTTTCTGGAGCTTTGGGAAAACAGTCCTGTAAAAGGAATCCACTACCTAGATGTGGAGTCAACCCTGGAGTTACACCCAGCCAAGTGTCTGATCCTGGGCCTGGGGCTTCCTTCTGGCCCCAGCAAGGAGGGTTGCTTCATCAGAAATGCCTTCCTGTCTCTCTGCCTTCTGCCTTGTCTTTGCTGTGAAGGCCTCTCAGCATAAGAATGTTTGTACATATGGATTTGATGTTGTCTCTTTGAGAAGGTAGTAATTGTTCACAGGATTTTTAAGTGTATTCCTATATATTTTAAATGTTGCTGTATTTAGTGTGTCTTGTGAACATCAATAAAAAATAACACTTACCAAAAAAGAACAGCAGATTCCTTGTTTTGAGTCTCAACTTGAGCAAAGCTGAACAAAATGCCAAAATAATATGCAAATATTAATATGCCATATGTATGGCTTCTTGGAATGTTTTTCTTCTAGAGCTGTCAACACAATTCAGCCTCGCTCATTATTCCTGGGTGTCTGTCTTACTTGTTTAAAAAAAAAATGGAATCTGCTCTGAATTTCATTCTATTGGGAATATTCCCCATGAATTCAGTTTCCTCACCTTGATTTCTTTGTTTGTTTGCAGGGAATTTTGACTGGGTAGGGAACGACTTTACTCAGAATGCTGGCACGGGCCTGGTTATCAACCAGGCAGATGTGCGGAACAACAGGAGCATCATCAAGCAGCTTAAGGATGTGTTTGAGAGGGACTGGTACTCACCTTATGCCAAAACTTTACAGCCAACCAAACAGCCGAACTGTTCCAGCCTGTCGAAACTCAAACCTCCCTCCAACAAAACTGCCGCTTACAACGCAAGTGGGAGGGAGCCGCTGAGTGCATAGCTCGGGAGCCAACTGGCAGACCAGCCCTGGGTTTCTTACATGACACATTAAGGACTGGAGGAGAGAGAATGATTTACTATGTCTTTTTTAGGGGGAAAAAGAAGCACACTTATTAAAAATGTTCTCTGAACATCATTAATATCTAGCTAACAATATCAGCACTGTACTTCCCTAAATTTAAGACTTTTGTACTTGTGACCTCTGACAGAGAATGTCATTCTGGCTTAGAAGGTAGTCTCTATTTGCATAGGGATTGGAAGAACTGATTGGTGTTTCCCGTTGGTTCCCTTCTGGAGTGAGAACTTTTTCTGCTGGCCCACCTGGTCTGTTCCCAGAAGCGTAGCATGAGGTGACCTCTGGTCTTCAACACCTCTCCCCTGAGAACGGCTGAGGTCCCAGATCTCGCCTGGAGAAGAGACAGATAAGACCAAGCATTTACCCTAGGAAGGTATCTCCAAGACCTAGCCAGTCAGCTAAGGGTGAACAGCTCACATCACACACCTCACGCCAGCCTTCAACACTGAAAATCGGCTTTTTTTTTTTTATCTCCTTGATCATCTTCTGATACCACAAGTGTTATTTGATATATTTTTCTCTTCTCACAAAATGCTGTTGCTCTATGGCTTCCCTATATTCACTTCATGAGCTCTGAATGGTAACATCTTTTGAGAATGTATCGATTCCTCAGGATGGATGCAAAATGGAAAAAAATGGTCTTTCATTGTCACCTTTTAAGTGCAGTCTCCTACTGAATTGGTGGTGTTTAAACACAGCCAGAAATATGTATAGTTTTCTCAAGCTCAAAAACAAGAAACGAGAAATAGCCACCTGCTAATATCCAGCAAGCTATTAAGTCTGCATTTTGAGAACAAGTATTTTTTTCTCATTTTTGTTGAGTTTACAGATTATAAAGGAAAGGTCTCTATGCGTTGGTGGATTTAAATTTCTTTAGAATTATTATGCTGTTAAGAGTATGCCAGCAAATGTTTATAGAGCTATTTAATATACCTTCTGCTATTTAATATACCAAATGCTTTTCAGAGAAATGCAATTTAAATACTGTGCTTAACATATTTTACTAAGAAACAGAAATATTGGATTATTGTTCTATAATGTCATTGTGTGTTGTTGTTTTATATCTATATAATATATATCCCTGTATTAATGGAGACTGTTGCTACATGAGAGGCGTGGCCTCTCTAGAGCCCAGGGCCGGCAGTGGCCAGGATGCTCATGCCCAGCGTGACTGACTTCCAATCCTGTGGCCAGAGCAGAGCCCTTCCCTCTTTGCCCCGGGGTTTCCATTGCTGATGTGGAGACAGTGACACTCACCTACCTCGCAAGAATGCTGTCATGGTAGGAGATATTTATAACTTGTTTTGAAAACAAAAGAAACTATATCAATGCTAAGCATTATTCTGCATAATCTTTTTCTTGAAATAATCTCGATGGTATCCTGACACTCCTCAAAGACCCAGAAGGGAAAACAAACCCACAGTTTTCATTTGCAAATGCGGATGACAAGAATGCAGAAAGACCCTAGGGAAGACCTGGATTGCGGACATTTTGCTGGAACAGTGTCTGGTGACCGTGACCTAAGTCATAACACTGAACTAGACACTGTGCTACACTGAACACACAGACCAACATATACATGTGTTTTCCGAGCAAGGACAAGCTATCTCATTTAGTTATTTTCATTTCTTAGAGACTTGGTTTTGGTTAGACTCATGGCTACACTAAGTGTAGAGGGGATGTTATTGGCCATCTAGAAGGCAACTTACTTCCTTTCCTGCTGTTTCCAAGTATTTCTTCACTGAATGTACACCGAGTCAGTCAGAAGAGCATGGAGAGAGCTGATTTGAAAGGTACCCTGTTTCTGGGACTGACTGGGAGACTCTCAATGAAACTGATCACCCATGATGATCCCTCCACGGGACTCTGAATATTTACACATACCCAGTCTTTGTTTGAGTTGGGTGTCGTCCTGCCGATCACCCAGGTTAAAGAGTGGCTTTGGTAATTATTGTTAAGTAAAGGAAAGCAGAAGAGTAGAGGTGGAGACAGATAAAACATTAAGTTCAGCCTTGGACAAACAAAGGTAAACCTGGGTTGGTTTGAAGGGCATGTCAGGGGAGGTCCAAAGGTCGCTTCCTTTTTGGCTCCAAGTTGTCTCGCAGACACCCATAGTCATGAGACAAATTGATGAAATGGGTCTTTTCCCCGTCACATTATCTGACCATCATTGCCTCTCCCTTCTGAGCCCCGTGACGTGGCAGCCCCGGGCACAGCATCATGGGTCTTCAGCCACACCCCAGCAGTGGCAAAGCTCTGTTTGACCGGGCAAACCACTAACCAAGGTTGTCAGGGCAGCAGCCACCACAGCAAGATCATGGGCCTCGTTGATGTGAGCAGGTTCGTGTCCCCTCGGTGAGCGTTTCAGTCCGCGGAATTCTCTCTTCCACTTGCATTCCTAACCCCGCCCTGTGGACACGGCTTTCCCCTCTTTCAGACCTAATGTCTCTGTGAGACAGATGACTAACTTCCATTCCATTCCTCCCACTCCACTGAGCAAGAGGCAAGAAAAAACAACCCCACAAAATAAAATCACTTTGAGGCTTCTTATAATCTTGGGATTCCCATGCCAGAAATTATGAGGAGGGTGACTACCAACCTCCATTTTTTTTTCTCCAAAAACATTCCAGGGGCTATAGGCTAAGGGAGGGGGAAACAAACACAATTTGAAATTATATTTTGGATTTCAAATTCACTAACACTAACCTAGTGCCTTATTGATTCTCAAGC
This sequence comes from Dipus sagitta, assembly GCA_036346955.1. Lineage (NCBI taxonomy): Eukaryota > Metazoa > Chordata > Mammalia > Rodentia > Dipodidae > Dipus > Dipus sagitta. Next base: position 331,682,449 of record CM070770.1, read on the forward strand.
ATCCATTTTATTTTTTTAATATTTTATTATTTATTTATTTATTTATGTGAAAGAGGGAAAGGCAGAGAGAGAGAGAGAAGAGAATGGGTGTGCCAGGGCTTCCAACCACTGCAAACGAACTCCAGATGCATGCACCACCTTGTGCGTCTGGCTTCCCTGGGTCCTAAAGAATCGAACCAAGGTCCTTTGGTTTTACAGGCAAGTTCCTTAACCACTAAGCCATCTGTCCAGCCTTCTCAGGAGGCATCCATTTTAAAAAGTGATTCACTATTTGGGGCATATTGGCTCATGTTGGAGTCCAGTGTGGTCTTATGATGGGCGGATGGGTTGAAAACACGCATCTGCAGTTTTATGCAGCCTGCTCTTTTCCCTAGACACATACCTCATCTCATCCCCACTCCACATCATTGACATGCACTCTCAAATACCCAGGCTGTTGGATGCCACTGCGTCTCGTCACTGACCACTACTATATCACATAATTGAATCACAGTTTATCAGACCACAGGAAAGGAAGCAAGTACTCTGAGATGTTATCTATGTTCTATAAACACCACAGTACCTAAAAATGACAGATTTGAGGCACACTGGAAATGTCCCAACTGTCTTTAAGGAGTTTTGTAAAAAAGTGCTTCATAGACACTCAAGATCCTATACACGCGAATGAGAATGAATGTCTAAAAAGTTGAAGCAGGCTCAGCAGGAGAAATGAAAGGAATGTCGAGGTGTCTGCATTTGAGTAGCTCCAGGCAGCACTTTCCCCAAGATCTGCTGTGGTTTGTCTCATGTCTGACATGGTTCTTAGACAATGGATTGGGTCACATTTTGATTGATCTTACCCTTTGAAAATGTGTTTTATTAGTGCAGTTACTGGTGTGTTAAAAGTGCCTCATTGAACCTGGGACTGACAGAATTCTGCTCATTCCCCAGCAGCCTGTGGCTCTTCTCAAGTGACTTGGATACATTCTGAGATTTCTATTTATCTCTACAAACTTTTTATGGAACTAAATTCCAGGGAAAAAATAAAAGAACTATAAGAATTTCCTGATAGGATCAGATCCAGGGTCCATCTGACTCAATTCTATCCCAAAATCTGCCCTTCTTTTTTTTTTTTTCCATATGCATGACCATTTGTGTGTGTTTATCTGTCCAAACTTCACTCCATTATTTTTAGCATGTAAGGAATGTAAAAAGCAGTCTTTACTCCATAGAACAGTCAGCTCCTATGTGAGACTCACTGCTACAGTTACTCAAATTCAGTCCCTTATAGGCAGCTCCATGTCTTGTGGGTAGATATTTAATTCTGTCTTTTTTTTACCTATACATATTCCTAATGAACTGGTGCACTTTATCATGAGCCTTTTGAAGAAGAAAATTAATATAATTTCTATTTTGTAACCTAAAGTGAATTGGATAAATTAACTCATATTCAGCATTTCCCAGTTGGCTAGCTATCAATTAGCATCTTTCTTTGTCCTGTTGTAAACCAAATAGCTACTTATCATTTCTTCCCTTATTGACTTAAATTGATAGAGGCTTCTCAATATCCCTGAAATCAATCCCAGTTCAGAACCTACTTTTTTTTTTTTTTTCATTTTTTTGTTTTTTCAAGGTAGGGTCTCACTCTAGTCCAGGATGACCTGGAATTCACTATGTAGTCTCAGGGTGGCCTCAAACTCATGGTAGCCCTCCTATCTCTGCCTCCCAAGTGCTGGGATTAAAGTGTGTAACACCACACCTGGCAGAACCTACTTTTTAAATTTGAGAGAATTCCCATCTTTGGGTAAATGATAACAATATTGTTTTTATGGTGACTAATTAGGAATTCTAATGAAGTTTCTTAAAAATATTAAAACAATTTTCTCATTCTTTTGGACCATTACCAGTCTTGTACTTACAGAGTTCTAAAAGTTCACTCATCACTTAGACTTCTTTTGTCAATCTCACAACAAAGAAAAGTGAGATTTGGCTGGGTATGGTGGTCCAAACCTTTAATCCCAGCACTAGCAGAAGAGAGGCAGGAGGATCCAGAGCTGAAGGCCATCTTGGGTTACGTAATGAGTTTCAGGCCAGCCTGTGCTACATAAGATGCTTTCTCAAAGAAAAACATAAAAACAGGAAAGAAAAGAGAAATGTGAGGCTCAACAGGTTATTGTGCATTTTCTTTTGCTATTTGCAACTACTAACCTCCTAATTCTGATACAAAGGATATGTTTAATTTTAATGTACCCTTACATACATGGGTTAAACTTGTACCTGGGCATTTTCATATTATTAGCTTCAGATCCCTAAATCAGTGTGACAAGACACTGAATTTGGGGAGAGCATTAAAATTGTCAAGCATTTCATACAACCAAATGCTCAGCTTTGATTTTCCAAAACTATAAACTATAACACTATATGGCTTTGTCGTCTTGCGAGGTTTCTTGTGACATTTCTTTTTTCTCCTCAGTTTGATCTCAGAAATAGACCTCATATTATTGGAAGTGACAAGCAAGGGAAATGCAGCAGAACCAACAGGGTATTAGCCCATTTTTTAAAATTTTTATTTATTTATTTGCAAGGAGAGAGAGAAGAGAGACAAGAGAGGATGGGCACACCAGGGCCTCCAGCCCCTGCAAATGAACTCCACATGCATGTGCCCCCTTGTGCATCTGGCTTACGTGGATCCTGGGGAATCGGACCTGGGTCCTTTGACTTTGTAGGCTAATGTCTACGAAGCCTCCATTTTTTTTTGTTGACCCCAATAGACATCTTTGTAATGCTGTTCCTATCTCTTACTAAAAAAAAAAAAAAAAAATAGTTTTCCCAATATGTGTCAATTGTTCAGTGAAGAAATGGTTGTAGTGAGGATGCAGTATCCTCTGATGCAGTGACAGAGTTCAGCTGTCTGTAGTATTTACCCATCACCCTCTCTTAAGTCTACACTGAAATCATAATCAAATGCCCCAATGTCTTCTCAGCAAACCCATTTGGGGGGGGGAGGTCTTGTTTTGTTTGCAATGCTGGGGATCAAACCCAAGAAATCCTTTGTACTCAGAAAATGCTTGGTTGGCCACTGAACTAAGCGCCCAGCCCCAATAGACTCACTTTGAATCTGACTCTGGAAGTTCCCATGCACAGCCTCCTTCTCATTTGGCCACGCAGAAGCTGAGGAGGTACTCAAGTCAAACAATCCAAAGTGCTTAGTAGAGTGCCTTGTACAAGCCCCACAGAGAACTATTGATTTACTAAATAAATTGGATTTGAGGCAAAGACTTGTATCTGAAAGACTGTTCATTGCATATGTTTAAGATAAGTGTTCTCTGGCCAACAGGAGAAATCTAAAGAGGCATACTTTTTGAAAGCTATCATTTGAGATTTCAGCAAAAGCTTAATAAACTTGACTTTCTGACTCTCCCAAGTCAGTAGTAATTTGGTTTAATCAGCAGTTTCCAGGTCCTACAATTTCACATTGTTTTTAAAAATGAGCTAATAGGTCTATAAAAATCATGTGCGAGGACCCAATTAACTCACAGCAAGGTGAAGATTACTGGTGATTTAATTCTCCTATGGACTTTACAATTTCCCATGGGTGAAAAATTCTGAGGAATAGTTGAAACATTCTGAGCACTCTGTAAAACACAAATGCAGGCAAACCTAGTTTCTAATCTAGAGTGTTCTTGTGTAGGTAGGTTAATAACAGATTTTAGGAGTATGGCCTCAAGTTCCAGGGTTAAAAAATGTTGAAATCATGTGTGACTTTCCAAAATAGATGAAGAATGAAGATTTTTTTAAAGATGACCACTTAGAATATATGATTGAATAACACTGATGTGAGTAAGAACTTCATCAACAATTTCACCTCCATTCACTAACAGTAGAAATTGTCCGTTTCTTTCGGAATAAAAGGTAATATCCAAAGCCAGATATGTAATGCAAGAAAGGTGGCACCCAAGTTTCAAAACAGTTGTGCTGTATTGTCAGAGCACTTTGAAAATCCTGTGTGGGATAAAGTGTCATTGGGAAACAAAACTGTTGTGTTCCCAGCAATAAAGCTCTCAGGTGTACCAGGCAGAGCTCCTGTACAGTACACCTGTGTCTTCTGCCACGTGAGCTCCTCATGCTGGCCACAGGTGATCCCCCCCCCCCCCCCCCCGTGGTTCAGTCCCTGACTCCCAGTGACTCATTAGGGGTGGCTAGAGGAGAAAAGATACTCCCAGGGAAGCCTATCTAACCCATCAGAGCATGAATATGAAAGGCCCACAGTGAGGTAGAGGCAGCCAGAACAGGCACTGCCTCCGTGGTGCCACCATGGAGCAGTGAAGCCAACTACTGCGCCATCAAGACAACCAGAGTCCTTGTGGAGTTAGCATTTCCGTTCCTCATTCCTGGGGAAGTGATCGATTCTGAGCAATGACTGAACTTTATAGGCACTGGTTTGCTTTCTTATCTTCCTTACTTTCTTATGTATTGATAAATAAACTCAACTGAGGTAACTCAACTGGGTTGGTTTTTTTTTTTTTTTTTTTTTTACTTTTTTGCATATCATGTGTTTGCAGCATGCATTTGTGCGCATATGCACATGCGTGGGTGCAAGCGGAAGCCAGGGGTTGATTTCAAGTGTCTTTCTTGGATGCCGTCACCTTATTTGCTGAGATGGGGGCCTCTGACTTGAACCCAGGGCTCTCTAATTCAGCCAGTCTAGCTATCCAGCTGGGCTCTCTCCCTCTGAGGAACAGGCTTGCAGGCTCACCACCATTCCCACCTGGCACTGAGCCATCGCGCTGGCCCTCTGTGTTTGTTCTCTATATTCTGTTGTGTTGGTGTTTCATGACATGAACAAACATCTGTGTACCCCAGATATGGCACGAACCAAAGAAATGATTCCACCTACGTCTAGCTTGGTGAAGCAGTGTGTTTGGTGCAGTTACAGGAGCAGGTGTGGGGGGTCCCTTACGAGGCAGGGAGGTGCACCACTGAAATGCCCCCCCCCCCAACACACACAGCAGCAGTGCTCTTGAAGCTGCTTCTCTGGAGCTCACTCATAGCCTCACTGTAGTACTTGTAGACAGCTCTGCTGACCAGTGCCTGCCCCTCTTCTTACTCCCAAGAACCTTGGAGAGAGGCCTTGACAGTCTTGTGAACTTCAATTTCAGGAACTTCCTGAGACTTGTGAGTTGCTTGCATCCTAAGCCTTTGCTTACTTCTTAAAAAATATATTTTTATTAAGCTGGGCATGGGGGCACACGCCTTTAATCCCAGCACTCCAGAGGCAGAGGGAGGAGGATCGCCATGAGTTCAAGGCCACCCTGAGACTACATAGTGAATTCCAGGTCAGCCTAAGCTAGGGTGAGACCCTACCTTGTGAAACCAGGTAAATAAATTAATAAATGGCATATTTTATTTACTTGCAAAAAGAGAGAGATGGGCACACAAGTACCTCTTGCCATCACAAACCAAATCCAGACACATGTACCACTTTGTGCATCTGCGTTTATGTGGATGCTAGGGAATTGAACCCAGGCTGGCAGACTTTGCAAGCAAATAGCCATCTCTCCAGCCCACTGGCTTCTTTCTGAGCTGAAATGAACCTGTGTTTCAACTTGCAACTTCCTAGGAAACCTCCCTCCAATTCAAAGGAAATTGCTATATGACGCTAACAAACAACTGAATAAAGGAAAGTTATTTTTGTTTTGTTTTTGCAGACAGGGTCTTGCTCTACAGACCTGGATGACCTGGTACTCACTATGAAGCCCAGGCTAATTTCAAAGTCAATGCAATCCTCTCACCTCAGCCTCCCAAGTGCTGTGATTACAGGCCTGTGCCACCATGCCATTGTTATTTCTTCTTCCTAAACAGTGTGGAAGTGGAGGAGGAAGGAAAAGCAACACTGCAGAGGAATCCCTTTAAGTTACTTCTGCATTCACTACTCCCCAGGTGTTAAATACTAAGTAAATAGTCACAGAAGACTCTTAAAGGTGAATTAGCGACACTGAGCCTGGAAACACACACACACACATGCACACATGCACAAAGGATATCATGACAAACAAAGGGGTCATTGGAAAGGAAGAGAAATTTGAAGCCTTGCAGTCCTGATGCATTATTGTCCTCTAAGAGGAAATGAAACATGCATAGAAAGCACCCTGAGTTAGGCAGCAGCAGATGCTATGAATGTCAATACTGGTCTTAAACATAAAGTCTAATGGTTAACTTAATAAATACAGAAGTTTTTAATAATAGGTTAAATACTTGGTATGAATTAGTAGTTTATAGAGATCTGCTGGAGACAGAGTGACCCAGTCCTCAGGCCTGACAAAGAAAGGTGGCTTTTGAAGTGACAAAGGAGGCATAGAGAGCCTTGGGGGCATCATAACACATTAGCCTGGCTTTGCTCCTGACTCGGTTTGGATAGGAATCAGTTACAGAAGAAGTTCTAGGATTGTGTCTGCCTCCTGTATATTCGCTCACTTAAAATTGAAGGAAGACCATAAACTATCATGTGAGTAATGGGTTGAAAACGAAATTCTTTATTTTGCAGTCTGTCATTAAGCCAGCTCTTTTGTAGTTATTTATATTTTTTAAAAGGCTACTAGGTGTGGTGGCCCTCACCTTTAAACCCAGCACTTGGGAGGCTGAGGTAGGAAGATCTCCATTAGTTTGAAGCCAGCCTGGGCTACACAGTGAGTTCCAGGTCAACCTGGGCTAGAATGAGATCTTGCCTCAAAAAGAAAAACATACGGGGCTGGGGAGATGGCTTAGCAGTTAAGGTGCTTGCTTACTGAGCCTAAAGACCCAGGTTTGATGCCCCAGGACCCATGTTAGCCATATGCACAAGGTGGTGTATGCATCTGGAGTTTATTAGCAGAGGCTGGAGGCCCTGTCATACCCATTCTCTCTATCTGCATCTTCTCTCTCTCTGTCTCTCTCTCTAATAAATAAAATATTTTAAAAAATGCATGAGAGGGAATATTTAAGGTGTCTAAGGTTAGTGATTAATTGCTGAATTTTTACTACGTTTGTGTAATTAGGCAACCTGATGATGTAATATTGTAGTGTGATGGTCCATTGTACATGTACATTTCAGTTTGGCTGAGCTCCATCCCCAGTTATTCAATATTACACTAATTAATGTTGCTGTCAGAAACTAGGTAGATGTCATGAGATCTACAGTTAGTTTTGAAATAAGGAAGGTTATCTTCAATAACCTGTGTGGACCTGAACCCATCAATTAAAAGGCCCCAAGACAGAATTGAGACTTCCTGAAGAAGAAATTTCACTGTTGACCAGCATCTGTCCCACCTGAGTTCTAGCAAGCCCACTGCATGGTCTGCCCTATAGCTTTCAAACTTGCCTGACAGTCCACACAATCTCATTAGCTAAACTTGTCCACAAAGCAACTCATAGTGAAACATGATACCTCCATGATACAGATGGCAGTCTGCGATCACAATAGCTTAGTGGCTTGAATCTACAAAAGCTGGGGCTAGAGAGATGGCTCCGCAGTTAAGGCACTTGTCAGCAAAGCCTAATTACCAGGGTTCAGTTGGCCAGTACCCACATAAAGCCAGATGCACGAAGAGGCACAGGCACCTGAAGTTTGTCTGCAGTGGCTAGAGACACTGGTGTGCCCATTTTTTCTCTCTCTCTCTCTCCTTGCAAATAAATAATTTTTTTAAAAACTACAAAAGCTATATTATTTTTCTCATGCTCCATATTCATCATGAGTTACAGATGATCTACTCATCAGGGTCACTGAGGGACCCAGGCCAAATAGAGCAAATGTTGCTGGTCCCCATACCAGAGGAAAGGAGATTGCTGGAAGGATTTATATTTGCAAACAAATTTCCTAACTAAGAGGTAACATCAGTCAGTTTTGATCACAATGCAAGAACCAGAACTAGTCACACAATCTCATCCAGATTAATACTAAAAACAACCATCCTATTGTATTTCTAAAATGGTAGAGAATCCAGGATATTTATTGGTTACTATGAACAACTCACACAGTTAATTATAAAATGCATCAGTCCTTAGAGTGAGGATGCAGTCTTGAGGGAAAAGGGGAGTATTTGTTTCTTTGTTGTTTTGTAAAGAAAATAGCTTTGAGGGGTAGTACCCAGGATGAATGATCTGTGGGCATGGGGACAGCACTCCCTTCCAAGGCCCAGCTAGACAGTGAGGGTGACACAAGGTTGGGAAAACTCCGCAGCTGTTGACAAAATTGACTCTGAAGGGCTGGAGAGATGGCTTAGAGGTTAAGTGCTTGCCTGTGAAGCCTAAGGACCCTGTTTCGAGGCTCAACTCCCCAGGACCCACGTTAGCCAGATGCACAAGGGGGCGCCTGCATCTGGAGTTCGTTTGCAGTGGCTGGAGGCACTGGCACGCCCATTCTCTCTCTCTGCCTCTTCCTCTCTCTGTCTCACTCTCAAATAAATAAATAAAAATAACAAAAATTTTTTTTTTTTAAATTGACTCTGAAGACATATTCCCTGCGTCAGGATACAGCCTCATGCTCAAACAATGGGCCTCATCTGAGGTAAATAATGTCAAGCTCTGTGGTTCTGTTTCCAAATTTCCTGGGTAATTGGTACCCACACACGTATCTGGACTAATCAAAGATGTCTTCAAACACAGGTGTCAAGTCTTTATACTGTCTTACTTGTCTTTTTGCTGATAATTTCTAAGTCAAATTAGTTGATTTCGATGTAGATTGTTTTCAGGACTGGTAACAGGTTCTGCCTGTATTTATAGCTATTACAGTTATTACAGATATTTAGAGGATAAGACATGCTGGCTTTCTATGCTTCAGATGTGATCTGTACCATCACAGGATAAGGAAACTTATAGGTTAGACAAAATAACTTAAAACATTTGTGCCATTTTATTTATTTATTTATTTTTGTTTTGTCTTTTGAGGTACATTCTCACTCTAGCCCAGGTTGATCTGGAATTCACTATGTAGTCTCAGGGTGGCCTTGAACTCATGGCGATCCTCTGACCTCTGACTCCTGAGTGCTGGGATTAAAGGCGTGAGCCACCATGCCCAGCAAAAAGTGTTTGTTGTTTTTTTAATTTCTATTTATTTATTTACTTGAGAGTGATGAGAGAGAGAAAGAGGCAGAGAGAATGGGCATGCCAGGGCCTCCAGCCACTGCAAACGAACTCGAGAAGCCTGCATCCCCTTGTGCATCTGGTTTACATGGGTCCTGGGGAATCAAACTGGGGTTCATTGGCTTAGCAGGCAAATGCCTTAACTGCTACTCCATCTCTCCTGCCCTTGTGTCATTCTTTGACTGGATATGTTTTACTAATCAAATGTGCTACATATGTACACCCTCCAAGGTTTGTGTAACTTCCTTTCCAAGTGTTCTAATAACCTATTCAGACCCCAAAGCCAATTGGATTCACCAAAGCTAAAAAGGCCAATATTTTAGCCCCTGTTCCCAGGTCATGAGGCCACTGGACATGATGGGACACTACTGCACTGGCTCCCTGGTAAGTTGCCTGTCTTCCTAAGCAGAGAGGATACGGAGACCCAGAAACAAAGAAGGGTACTGTCTGAAACAGGAGAGTCACAACTGAGGAGAAACCAGTCCTCCTGGCTTCCCAAAGAAGGGAGAACTAGCTGGCCAGCTCGGCCCTGACTCCTCCTAATGGACAGCACCAGTGCCGGAGAAGCCATAGGTCTACTCCTGGGTCCCTAAAGTCTTCTTTGAAGAGCCATCAGTGACCTCCAAAATTAATCCGTGGTTAAACTTTGGCTACCTGCTTGGTCTTAAACACTCAAAGAGAAATGTATAGCCAGAGATAGAAGGATACCTCTACTGTTATATGAATGGCCTATTAAGTAATACAAGAGTTCCCTCCAAAAGGGGAAACAAACAAGGCCTTGACATGTTGTTCCCCTCTATAATAGTTCTAATCCTACAATAAGAAAAAAAAAAAACAACCATAGATGTCAAAATGGTTATTTTCAAATCTAAACTATATATGAATGACTCTGACCAAAGGTCACTTAGTTCAAAAGGCTTCCTTGTACTGGAAACAATGGTGAGTCCCTTCTGACTTTGTCAGGACATCATTAAATAAGTCCTGAGACCTGAAATATATTACACAGCACCCACTGGCACCCAATGGCTCTCTGGTACCAACCTTTGACCCCGAATGCCCCCAGGACAATTTTTTTTTTAAAAAAAGGGAGGCTATTATACAAAGTAGGATATATTCGCCATTATCAAGATTAACTGTTGTGTCTATATTCCTGGTAACTCTGCTAATATCCCGTCTTGTTTACAAGCCACACAGGAACAGGTTCAGGCCATGTGTGACACTACTGTGCCATTCCATGAACAGTTCTGGGAGAAAATCTCAACCACCTTATGCTCACGTGGTCCTGAGACAATCCAACTCCATCTACCTGGGTTCCCTCGACTGTTCCCCAAGACCTACAAGTCCACAAGGAAGAAAAAAAAAACTAAAGGTGACCAGTTTGCTGTGCGCCCGCTTCTTATTAAATCCTTACTTTTAGTCTTTCTCACCAAATTTTCGTCCAAGACTATCTTCCTGCACTCCATCAATGCACTTTTGGGGTCCTTTAGAATATTCCCCTCTCTAGGAGAGACTGTCTAATTGTCATATTTCTACACTCTGCTCAGCCAGAAGTAATTTGAGATCTGATGTCATTGTCCCCTTTCTTCTAACAGCAGTTAGAATGTCTTCTCATGAGAGCGGGGCATGAGAGGGAGTACAGTTAGGTGACTGGACTCCTGAAAGTGAAAAAGGCAGGGAAGTCTGCTCTTGCTAGAAATCAAAGATGATCTGACTTCTTATCTCTTGCCTAGTTCCTTAGACCTGTTTTTCCACAAATAACCAGGACCCAGCCTGGGAGGGAGGTCTTTCAGAGGATTTAAACATTGTGGTGGGGCAAGTGTAGCTCCTGGAACTTGGTGTCAGGGCTAGCCTCTTCCTGAGACAGTCCCTAGCTCCAACCAGCCAGGGAGCCCTCTGGTTCAGCTGGGCTGTAAGACAGCCCACCACTATAAAGTGATAAATACCTTAGCAAAGGGAAGGCAGGCTCTCTGACCACTTGAGAACTTCCAGCTGTGGGTGAATTTTTCCCTCTGTTGGGCCCCAGCTGGCTTGGCCCAGGCCCAGCCAGGTTGAGCCAAGGGGACAGCCCCCAAGCCTTTACTCTCCACAGGGGTTCTCTACCCCTCCAGCTTCCCACATGGCAAGAGCGCACTGAGCTTTCTTTTCTCCTTTTTCTTTCTACCGCATTCCGAGGCCTTCCACGTGGGATCTCTAGGCACATGGGTTTTTTTCCTTGGCTCTGCACTTCCCACAATAAATATAATAATTTAACAATTAAAAAAAGAGCTGGGGGGGGGGTGGCTGGAGGAATGGCTTAGCAGTGAAGGCATTTGCCTGCAAAGCCAAAGGACCCAGGTTTGATTTCTCAGGACCCACATTAGCCAGATGCATAAGGGGGTACATGTGTCTGGAGTTCATTTGCAGTGGCTGGAGGGCCTGGTGCACCCATTCTCTCTCTTTTTCTCTCTCTCTCTCTCTCTTTCTCTCCCTCCCCCTCCTTTCTCTGTCAAATAAATAAATAAATATAAAATATTTTTTAAAAAGAGCTGGGGGGGTCCTGAAGAGATGGCTTAGCGGTTAAGCACTTGCCTGTGAAGCCTAAGAACCCTGGTTCAAGGCTCAATTCCCCAGGACCCACATTAGCCAGATGCACAAGGGGGCACATGTGTCTGGAGTTCATCTGAAGTGGCTGGAGGCCCTGGCGAGCCTGTTCTCTCTCTTTCTCTCTCTCTCTCTTTCTCTGCCTCTTTCTCTCTGTCTGTTGCTCTCAAATAAATAAATTTTAAAAAACAAACAAACAAAAAAAAGAGTTGGGCATGGTGGTGCATGCCTTTAATCCCAGCACTCGGGAGGCAGAGGTAGAAGGATCACCAAGAGTTTGAGGCCACCCCAAGACTACATAGTGAATTCCAGGTCAGCTTGGGCTAGAGTAAGACCTTACCTTGAAAAACCAAAAAATTACATATATATATAAATATATATATATATATATGAAAAAAGGAGAAGCCTCTTCCAAGACTTATCCATTCTGGAATCTACATTTCACATTTTGGCATCCATTGTTGCAACCTATTATGTTTATGTCTTTAAAACCATTAAAGAGAATTTTCATACTAATAGTTGGTTTCTCTTTGTCATCGCCTTGTTACTTGTGAGTCCGTCAGTTGTGTTTTACTGCATGGTCTACCTGGAATGGTACCAGGGCACAGATGATGCCCTGATGATGCCAAGTTTCCCATGCTGGAGCCCATCACCGCAGCTACTTTTATTGCAGCAGGAATTGGCTTCCACGTTGCTTTGTGGAACGTGGGGCCATTTTTCACTCCCTTGCTCTTGCTGACCCAGTCTATGGGGGTCCTGATGGTCATCTCACTCCTTGGGTGATTTCTGAAGAGTTAAGGACACAGCAAGTGAATAATTAGACATCCAGTTTGCCGAACTCATCACCCACAGACAATAGTGGAAAACCACAGTGTGCTCTGGTGTGAGTGGTTTCCTTGAAGAAAATGTGACTGTATAGTGTAAACTATTGCTGAATTCAGAATAAATTATACTCCTTGTTGTTCCTCTTCACCTGTCAACTAATGGTTCATTAACCATTAGATACATATAACCATACCTACAACAATGTATACCAGAAATAGAAAGAGAAAGGAAAAGCAAGTTGCTGATTGTTCTAGTTCTCTAGAGAGAATATTTGCTTGTTTCTGACTAAGTTGGCAGTAATAGCAATGCAAACAACCTTAATTTAATCAGAGCCCTTGATGGCTTGGAGCACCCTTCTATGCTTGTCTATTTCTGATTCGTCTTTACTCCTCCTGGGTTATTTGAGCAGCATCCCACCTAGAGCCCAAGGGCTCATAGTGGCCCATCCTCCATCATGGATATGACTTTCCATATTGCATTTGTGGCCCTGCCCAGTGTGCTGGAAGCCCTGCTCAGTGTCCACACTTCTGGAGCTACTGATGACTCTGGTAACGTGGCAGAGACTCTTCAACTCTCCTGTCTAAAGTGTCCCCTCGTGTGTGTTCACCACACACTCTCCCTGTCTTAGTATCTCTCTTATGTCTTCAAACATACGACAAATCCAATAATTTCCCCAGCTTTTCTGAGTTTTTTATTTTTTATTTTCAAGGAGAGAGAGAGAGAGAGAGAAAATATGGCAGGGCCTCTAGCCATTGCAAACAAACTTCAGTTGCATGTATCACTTTGTGCCCCTGGCTTTATGTGTGAACTGGGGAATTGAACTCAGGTCATTAAAATTTTCAGACAAGTGGTTTTAACTGCTGAACTATCTCTCCAGCCCTTCTCTGATATTTCTTTTTTGCAAATGAATTAGTCAGCACTAATTTCTCCATCAGTGTAGGAAAAGAAAAATTGTTTTTTATGTGATATTCCTCTGTTTTCTTTCTAAAGTTTGAGGTCCATAAGAGGAGAGGCTACCTTACATCATGTGCACTCAGTTCAGAGCTTGGAATATAATGCTTGGTAATTAAGTATTTGTTGGGTAAATTAATGAGTGCACTTTCTGCTTAGAAATGGTAGTGACAAATTATATATATATATATATATATATATATACATACATACATATATATTCATTAGTTACCAGAAATCAAGAACAGGGTCACTCAGAACCACTATCATAGGGAAGGGGATCTGGCCACCCTGGGTGTAGTCAATTGTCCAAAACTTGGAACAATAAAAAACTTTCTCCGGGGCTGGATAGATGGCTTGGTGGTTAAGGCATTTGCGTGCAAAGCCAAAGGACCCACGTTCAATTCCCCAGAACCCACATATGCCAGAAATACAAGGTAGCATATGCGTTTGTTTGCAGTGGCTAGAGGCCCTGGTGCATCCATTATTTCTCTCTCTCTCTCTCTCTCTCTCTCTCTCTCTCTCTCTGTTTCTTTCTGTGTGTCAAATAAATAAATTAAGTTAAAAATATTTTTAAAGTGCTGGAGAGATGGCTTAGCAGTTACATGCTTGCCTGTGAAGCCTAAGGAACCCGATTTGATTCATTTCCCCAGGACCCACCTTAGCCAGATGCACAAGGGGGCACACACATCTGGAGTTCGTTTGTAGTGGCTGGAGGCCCTGGCATGCCTATTTCTATTTCTCTCTATCTGCCTCTTTCTCTGTCTGTTGCTATCAAATAAATAAATAAATAGAAAAATATATTTTTAAAGAGCCGGGTGTGGTGGCGCACGCCTTTAGTCCCAGCACTCGAGAGGCAGAGGTAGGTGGACTGCAGTGAGTTCGAGGCCACCCTGAGACTACATAGTGAATTCCAGGTCAGCCTCAGCTAGAGTGAGAGCCTGCCTTGAAAATCCAAAATATATATATATATTAAAAAAAAAACATTTTCCTTAAGTAGCACTACATCACAGATGTTAATTGTGATTGCTAGTGCATGGTGTTTTTGAAAAGTGGTGAATTTCAGTTATTGAGGTGTGCACCACTATGCCTGGGTGGACTCTGCTTTTAACTACACTTCTACTGATTACATTGATCAGGACATGTGGAAAACAAATGTTCAAAAATTGTTTGCTCAAAATGTATAAACTGTAAGAGGAATTAACAACATTCAAAACAGAAACCCATCATTTCTTTAAAAGGTGAAGCTGGCCAGGCGTGGTGGCACACACCTTTAATCCCAGCCCTTGGGAGGTAGAGGTAGGAGGATCCCCATGAGTTCAAAGCCACCCTGAGACCACAGATTGAATTCCAGGTCAACCTGGGCTAGAGTGAGATCCTACCTCAGAAAAAAAAAAAAAAAAAAAAATTTTTTTTGATGCAAGGTTCCACATATAAGAAAGAACATGCAAGAACATGCAGCATTTGAGTTTTTGAGCCTGGGTTGCCTCACAATGGTTGAGGGTTTTTTGTCTTTTGTTTTTTGAGGTAGGGTCTCACTCTAGCCCAGGCTGACCTGGAATTCACTGTGTATTCACAGGGTGGCTTCGAACTCATGACAATCCTCCTATCTCTGCCTCCCGAGTGCTAGGATTAAAGGTGTGCGCCTCCGCACCCCGCAATGGTTGAGTTTTTAACATAAATAAATCAAGATGAGGGAAAAATAACTTTAAGTTACCTGAATTACACTGGGCATGGTAGTGCAAGTCTTTAGTCCCAGCAGCACTCGGGAGGCAGACGTAGGAAGATCCCTATGAGTTGGAGGCCACCCTGAGTTGACATAGTTAATTCCAGATCAGATCAGCCTGGGCTAGAGTGAGACCCTACCTTGAAAAACCAAAAAAAAAAAAAAAAACCTGAATTATGTTAAAATGCTGAAAAAGAAAAAATTAACTATCAGGGTGGGAGTGTAGCTCAGTGGTACATCACTTGTGGAACATGTGCTAAATCCTGGGTTCCATCCCTAACACTGGAGAAGGGAAAAAAATAAAATAAAACAAACAAAATAAAATTGTTTATCCAAAACAAATTTTTGCAGAAAATACTTTTAAAAAAAAAAAAACTACTTTTAGGCAAACAAAACTAGGGATTTGTCACAGGCCATAGGAAATGCTACAGGGTCTTCGTGCAGACGTTAAGTAAGCTGAACACGCACCTTAGCACCAGCTGCTCGAGAGCAGGCGCGGGAGTCTGAGGTCAGCCTGGGCAGCACAGGGAGGCGCTACGTCAGAGACAAGGGAAACGAGCACAAGTGGAAGCTCGGAGGGGCAAGAAGTAACAAAAACGAACAGAAAGGCTTGATGTGTGGGTATATCCAAATAAAATAAAATAAAAATCAGGTATTGTTTTCTTCTGGCATGATAGGTAGATAGGTACATACATAAACGCGTACATACATATTACATACATACACACATACGTACATAGATGAGCATTGGAGCACATGTAAGCAAGGGCCTTACCAGAATGTAGGTTTTGGTTTATCTTAAATTGTTTTACATCAAGGATGCATATTATAATATCTATGTAATCATTTGGTGAATATTGAGTACATACATAGCCAATGCACTAATGAGAGAATGAAAGATTTAAAAATAGTTAATTCTCTAGAAGGCAAGAATAGAGGGAGAAAGGATTTCAGAACAGGCTGGAGGTGTAGAAAGCAATGATAAGATGGAAGATTAAATTGAACTGATCTATAATTACCTTAATTTTATTATTTTTTAAAACTTTTTGTTGACCACCACAATACATATATACTATGATCATCATGTCCTAGCACCACCTTCCCTTTTCCTCCTCCTCATCTCCTTCCGCTGAATCCCTTTTACCCAGCTAGGCTCTCTTCTATTTTGATGTCATCATTTTCCCTCCTATTATGCAGGTTGTAATTCCTTTAATTTTAGACAAAAGAAATTCCTACCCAACTTCAAAGCTTTATTTTTATTTATTTATATATTTTTTACTGGATTTATTAATTTATTCATTTACTTTACAGTCCTGAGGATAAAACTTGGGGCCTTGCATATGCCAAGCAAGCACACTACCAGTGAGCTACATCCCCAGCCAGTGTGATTGCACTTCAAAAAAAAACTCACTTTATGCTACTTTAAGATTTGCCTTCATATGAGGACACAGAGAAGTTGAAAATAAACACTGAAGCCTCTTTTTCCTTTCTTTGTCTTTCGTTTCTGAAAGGCTTGTTGGAAGTATTTGCTCATTTCGTTGAGTTTCTGGAGAACAAAATCTGTAATCAATTAGGCTTAGCCATAAACCTAAGATCAGGACTTTAGGCCTGAAAGATTTCACACCTCCAAACTGTAAGAAGTGTGTGGGTGACTAGATGCAAGAAATAAAATGCGAGCCTTATGGAAAGAAAGTGGGTGAGGACATTCACGCGGCAGGAAAGGGTGTGAAACAAACGGATGTGGGGATGACTGAACGAGATCAGGTCCAGCTTCCTTGCTAGAGCTAATTCCGTCCAAAACCCAGCCATGCGCGGCTCTGAGCAAATATACACCCATGCCTAGACCCTCTTTTCAGCAACAAAACAAAACAAAAACAAACAAACAACAAAAAAAAACTGTACTGAATGAAAAGAAAATCAACCTGCAAATAGCGGGTTTTCAATGTCACTTCTGCTGTGGAGCTTGTCACCTCGCCTGCATGACAGCTAAAGCAGGTCAACTGAAGTTAGAATGTGGCACTTGCATGGACTTGCTGATGCTAGAAAAACAAACTTGAGTTGATGTTTCCAGACACCAAGAAACAGGGAGCTGTGAAGGGCTCCATGCTTCTACTGGGTGAATCTTGATTGACTGTCTCGGGAAGGTGGCTTTTTGAATAAACGAGAACTACAAACTAAAAGTTTGTACGGAGGGCCCAGGATGTGTCTCGGTGGTAAGCTTGACATACACGAGGCCCTGAGCTCAACCACCACCCAAAATCTTCCAAGGAGGATGATGGTAGGTCCAGGCCCTCTCCACTCGCATCCATCACTGCTCCTTCCCGCAGGCCTCCTGCACCGCACGTGCCTCCTCCCACGCCTCCTCCCACAGCCACTTGTCTAAGCTGCGTCAGTAGCTTCCTTACATTTCCATGCTATTTCTTCGACTGATGCCCCGCCCCTTTATCCAGTAGTTGAGACTCCTTCTTGCCTTTCTAGCTTGTCCCAAGTGCTTTCTCCTCGTCCCTGCCCTCCTAACTCTCCTCCAAGCAGTTTACGGTGTTCCCTACCAGTTTCCTCACTCAGATACAAAATACAGCCTCCACCACAGGGCTCCGCTTAACAGAACGTTAGGGGATGGGCTCTGAGAGAGCCACTGTCTTGTCTCTGCTCACCCAGTGCTCAATAGTTGTTTATGGAAAGAACTAGTAGGTAAAGGTGCCCACTAGTTCTGCCCCTCAGGAACTGTGTGACCTTGGGCATATTAATCAACTCCATGCAACTTTCTCCCCTCGCCTGAAACAAAGTCACTTTAAGAGACCCATCCGTGGCTTAATCATTGTCTGGCTTCAGTTTGTGCTCGAGAGCTCAGGTCAAGACATCATTTTTGTGGCACAATGAGGTTTTCCTGAGACCACACATTAGCTCCCATGACTGGAGTGGTTTTCTTTTAAAAAATTATTTATTTATTTGCAAACAGAGAGATACAAAAAGAGAGAGAGAGACAGATAATGTGTGCACCAGGGCCTGTAGCCATTGCAAAAGAATTCCAGATGCATGCACCACTTTGTGCACCTGGATTTACATGGGTACTGGCGAATCAAACCCAGGCTATTAGGCTTTGAAGGAAAGTGCCTTAACTGCTGAGCCATCTCTCCAGCTCCTGCTTTTCTTAATTTTCCTCCGTTATTCATAAACAACCTCTTGGGCAACTTCTACAGATAATCACACATCCTACGATTCTGCTTGCCTGGTTTCTTTGGCAGCAGATAATTGACTTCCAGGCGCCTGGCTTGTTAGATGCCATGCGACCTTCTAGGTACTCATTAAGCCTATGTCCTTCACCTTAAGGTAGACTCGGTTTTGAAAGTCATTTTCACAGACACACGTGAAGGCCCATTGCTGGCCGTGGCTGCTGTGCTTCATGCTGTGGGCAGCCCGCTTCCTGCCTCCAGGACACTAGCACTCTAGTCTCCGATGCCTTTTGTCACCTCAGAGAGATGAGAACATTGCGGTGGGTCCAATCGTCCCCTGGGGAGGGTGATGGTCAGTCCTGAACACTGCCCAACAGCACAACCTTATCCTGCTTCTTTTCTCTTCTTTCATGTTCTCCTATGCTTTCCTGTCCTGCGGGAGTGGCGTGCATGGAGCACAGGGGCCAAGAGAGAAGGATGCACCTTTAGTTCCTTTGGCCCAATTCCCTCTCAATAGTGCCCCAACTCCAGTACCATTCAGGAGAACCCAGAGCTCTCAGCTTCATAGGCTTAGGGGCCACTGTGGAAGAGGTGGTGGAAAGAACTTAAGAGCCAAAGGAAGGAGAGGAGTGCTTTGCAACACTGTCTTCCAGACACAAAGTGACTGTGACACTCACGACCTCGAAGTGACTGATGCTACCTACACAAGACCTGCATAGCAGGAGGGGGAAAGTGATGGCAATCAAAACAGAAAAGAGACTAGTTGAAAAGACCAAAAGATTCAGTGGAGAGGCACTCTGGAGGGTGGAAGGGAAGAGTGGTGGGAGGTGATTATGATCATGGTATGTTGTCTATGTGTATGAAGGCTGTCAATAAAAAAGTTAAAAATCAAAATAAAATAACAAAAAGCCAGATACAATGCTGGTTGTGGTGGCACACGCCTTTAATCTCAGCACTTGAGAGGCAGAGGTAGCAGGATCGCCATGAGTTTGAGGTCGCCCAGAGACTACATAGTGAATTCCAAGTCATCCTGACTAGAGCATGACCCTACCTCGAAAAACCAAAAAGGAGATGTGGTAGTTTGAATAGATGGCCCCCAATATATTCAGTTCTTTATTGTTTGTAGTTTGCATCTGCAGCCACCTGGCTGGAGGCAGTGTCACTGGGTGGATCTTAAGGTGTGGTGGTGGGTTTCAGATTTCAATCTAAAGATATGCAAAGTGTGCCTAGCAGGAGTTCCTGAAGTGTGCTGTGGCTTTTGGCTTTTAGGCTTGTGCTTCTCTCTCTCTCTCTGCTTGCGCCTGTGAAGGCAGGCCAGCTTCTTCTGCCATTATGGAACTTCCCCTGGATCTGTAAGCTTCAATAAATATCCCTTCCTCCATAACTGTGCCTGGTGTGGAAGTTTATCTCAGCGAACCTGAATCTGTCTGCTACAGGACAAATATAATGTTTTCTCTTATATGAAGCACTAAGGTTTAAAGATATATAATGTATGTGCATATAAATAAAAACTATGGAGGGACTCTTTGAGGATGCAAATGTAGTTAAAATAGGAAAGAAAAACAAAAAAACACTTCAAAAAATTCTGCTGCTTAGGAGGCTGGGGAGATGGCTCAGTGGCAAAAGGTGTTTGCTTACAAAGCCTACTGGCCTGGGTTCAACTCCCCAGCCACCAATGTAAAACCTAAAAGGCAGTTATGAGCAGCAGCAAGACCACTCTGGCATGCCCCATCCCGTGCCAATAAATAAATAAATACAACTTAACAAAATAAACAAATCTGATGTTTAGTACCTAATTTCTAGCTGAGGGTTTTTTACAGTAAGATATAGCTTGGGACAATTATGTGTTTTCCTTATTTATGTGAAATGTCCCATTATGGGAACTCTTTATACAAATGCGGAAGCAACATACATAGTTTGGTATGACTCTGAGATGCTGTACTTTTTGTTAGCTTTGGAGATATATATATGCCACATTTTTACAGTATGACAGACCATGGCACTATTTTTATGTTCATACAGGAACTGGGCCAGTATCCACACACTTTATTTTAATAACTTACTATATAATAGTTGCTAAAAAACCTATTACTGGATTTGTTCTGATGACAAATTTTTAGAAATGTGTTGTAAGAAAAAGATTTCTATTTTCTCCTTTGAGAAGGAACAGAAGATGTTCTTATCTTAGAAATGTTTCTATAAGAAAAGTGATTGAACATTTAGCTTTCCTCATGCAATAAGGACTGTTGGGCACAACTTTCCCAAAAGATGCGTGCATTAGGTGAAGCAACCTGGTGTTCCCATAACAGAAGAGAAAGTGTTCTCCGTAGCTGTAACACAATATACGTTTCCTTCTTTACCAGTAATAACTCAGCACACGTGTTTGTGTTGGGTTCCCTTCACCTCTCTCCCGGTCTCTGGCGTCCTGCCTGCTTTTACAGTAACAGAGAGAAGGAGGCTCACGTGTAGACGAGATAGATCTCAGTGTATCCCAAATCTCAGATGCATGCTCTCTTAACTTAGAAGTCAAGTCTAATTGTATGTGTAGGAGGAAGGGAAACATTTTGGTGGACACTTAGAAGTCTCCTAGTGATAGATGTAACTAAGTCACACACTGAAAATTCAGAGGCCATGACCCAAAAATTAGGAAGCTGCCCTAACCCATGCAGGTTACTACAGCAAACGGAGAGTACAAAACAGCAGCGACTTCTCTGTCGCAGCTCTGGAGTCTGCAAAGCCCAGGATCAAAGCCATAGCGCTATCAGGGGCTGACAAGAGCCCACATGCTGGTCCATAAACAATTGCTGTTTCATGATTCCCGTACAAGTGGAAGGGGCAAGCCTGCTCTCTTAGGCCTGCTTTGTAAAACCACTAATCCTCCTCAACGTATTAGTCACTGCTGTTCTTTGGACTTCTAATGTTTCCCCAAAAGTCCATGTTTGAAAGGCTTGATTCTAAAGGAGGAGACCACTGGCAGAGACCCACTGAAAGGTGTGTCCTTGAGGACTGTGGGTTCCAAACTCCTCTTTCTCTCTCTTTTGCCTCTTGGTCATGAGGTAAACATATCTATTCTACCATGTGTTCCCCAGCATGACCATCCACGAACCTACCATAGGCTCAAAAAGTGTAAGTTTTCCAGTCATGGACTAGGACCTCTAAAACTGTGAGCCAAAATTAATCCTTTATTCTTTTAAGTTGATTATTTCAGGTAATAGAAAGCTATCTAACGTAGTCACCCTAATCATATCCCAAAGTCCCCACCTCCTAACCCCATTACGTTAGGGTTAGGAAAGATACATAAATTTGCAGGAGAGGTACGCAAACATTTAGCCCACAGAAGAAAAGGAGAAACTGCCTTACTTCACTGCCACAGGCTGTCCCAGCTATCTGTTGACTGAATTCTAATCTCACTGGGTCATAAAATGGTCATGGGTTGATGAATCACATGCACTTTTTAAAAACTGAGCTAATATAATGAATTTTATAATGCAGACAATTTTTTTAATTCATTTATTTGCAAGCAGAGAGAGATAGAAAAAGGAGAGAGAGAGAGAGAATAGGCATACAAGTGCCTCCAGTCACTGCAAATAAACTCCAGACACATGCACCACTTGTGTATCTGGCCTTACATGGGTACTGGGAAATCGAACTCAGGTCATTAGACTTTGCAAACAAGTGCCCTAACTGATGAGCTATCTCTCCAGCCCTAATTTAAACAATTTTAAGTGTTCAATTTCAGTCATATTAGATACATTCACATTTGTGTTGTGCAACCATCACCACTATCTCTTTCTAGAAGCATGCATAGCTCCCTTTAACTATCCCATTTGGCCTGTCCAGAAGATAGACAGATCATGAAGAATGACAGTTGGTTATCAGAAACTGAATCAAGCAGTGACTTCAGTTGCAGCTGCTGTTCCAGATGTGTTCTCTTCACTTGAGCAGAGTAACATATCTCCTGGTACTCGGTGTGTGGCTATTGATCATGCAAATAATGGCTGGGGAGATGGCTCAGTGGTTAAAGTGCTTGCTTGCAAAGCCTGCTGGCCTATGTTCAATTCCTCAGCACCCATGTAAAGCCAGAGGCATAACATCATCATGTTAAGTACTTTATCCTCCACACCCGTTCACAAGGACTACCAGAAGCAATTTGCTTTCTGCTGGTAAGGCCAGCAGCACACCTTTACTGTTTTGCCTCATGGATCTATTAGTTCTCCAGTTCTGTGTCATAATTTGGTTTACGGGGTCTTCATTGTTTTTACCTTCCACCATGCTGGTCCATTATGGATGAGATCATGCTGCTTAGACCATGAGCAGGAGGTGGCAAACCCTCTGGAGTTGTTGCTACGGCATATGCACATCAGAGGATGGGAAATGAATTCAACCAAAAGTCAAGGGCCTTCCACCTCAGTGAAATTTCTAGAAGTGGTATAGGAATGCAGAGATATTCCCTCCCTTGAAGGTGAAGAGTAAGTGATTGCCCCTTGCCCCTCCTACTACTGAGAAAATCACAGCACCTCTAGGGCCTATTTGGATTTTGATAGCAGCTCATTCCTCACTTACGTGTGTTACTCCGCCCCATATATTTACCAAGTGACTTGGAAATCTGGTGGTTTTGAGTGGGTCCCAGAATAAGTAAAGGCTCTTCAGCAGGTCCAGGCTGCTGTGAAAGCCGCTCTGCCACTTGGGCCATGTGATCCAACACATCTCATGGTACCTGAGACATCAGTGGCAGACAGGGATGTGTTTAGAGACTTTGGCAGGTCTCCATGGGTCAATCACAGCAGAGGTCCTTGGCACTTGGGAGAAGGCCTGGCACCATCTACAGACAATTATTTTCCCTTTGAAAACCAGCTCTTGGCTTGATATTGAGCCTTAGTGGAAACTGAATGCTTGACAATAAGCCACCAAGTTAACACGTGCTCTGAGCTGCCCATGATGAACTGGGTGCTATCTGACCAACCGATCCATGAATCTGAACACACCTAGCAGCAATCTACCACCAAATGGAAGTGGTTATGAGCTCAACCAGGTCCTGAAGGCACAAGTAAGTGACATAAAGCCGTTGCCTAAGTACCTATGGTTACTATTTGTGTTATGATGCCTTCTGTCCCCAAACGTGCACCTATGACATCATGATGTGTGTGTCCTATTATTATTAACTGACTAAGGAGGAGGAGACAAGGGCATGGTTTACAGATAGATCTGCATGCTATGTGGGCACCACCCAGACGTGTGCAGATGCAGTATTACAGTCCTTTTCTGGGATAACCTTGAAGGACGGTAGTGAAGGGTGATCTTCACAATGGGCAGAACTTGGGGCAGTGCACATGGTTGTGCGTTCTGCTTGGGAGGAAAATGGCCAGATGTGCCACTGTATACTGATTCACGGACTCCAGCCAGTAGATTGGCTGGATTGCCAAGGGACTTGGAAGCAGAACAGTTGAAATACTGTTGAGAAAGACATTGGCAAAATGGTATGTGGACAGATCTCTCTGAATGGGCAATGGACGTAAGCATATTTGTGTTTCATGTAAATGCTCATCAAAGGTGACTTCAGCAGAGGGTGACTTTAATGATCAAGTAGACATGATGACCTGTTGTGTAGATAGCAGGGAATCTCTTTTCCTGGCCATTCCTGTCATTGCCCGATGGGGTCATGGGCAAAGTGGCCATGGTGACAGGGTTGGAGGTTAACCGTGGGATCAACAACACGGACTGGCACTTTACCTGGTTATGGCTGCTGCTGAGTGGCGAATCTGCCAGCAACAGAAACGGTCACTGAGTCCAGTATGGAACCATTCCTTGGTGTGACCAGCCAGCAACCCTGTGGCAGGTTGACTACATTGTACCACTTCCACCGTGGAAAGGGCTGCATTTTGTCATTACTAGAATACCTATTCTGGCTACAGATTGGCCTTTCCAGCAAATTTCTCTGTGCTGGGTAAGGTTTTGTTGACAACGTGATTGAGGAGGAGGGAGGAGAGTAGGTAGCCCTTCCAGTGGTGGGCTATATATAAGGAAGTTTAAGGAATGCAGTACCTTTTGCCTGGCTGCCCTAGCTACTTATCAGTGTGTGCAATACCGATCTCTTTCTGTAATACTTTGTGAATATCAGAACTGAGCCTCGTCAGCCTTCCAGCATGGAACGAAGACCAGCAGCTCTCTAAGAATCCGTGTGTGTTAGGCTAGCATTGCTGAGGCATCCAGCCTTGAGGGCTGAGCTGCTACCAGGTTCTCCCACTCTCCAGCCTGCAGACAGCTATGGTTGCACTTCCCAGCCCATAGTCTGTAAGCTAGTCCAATGAATCCCCTTTATGTTTTGCATTTAACTATTTTATTTTTATTTACTTGACAGAGAAAGAGAGAGAATGGGTGTGCCAGAGCCTCCAGCCACTGCAGACGAACTCCAGATGCATGAACCCCCTTGTGCATCTGGCTAATGTGGGTCCTGGGGAAGTGAACCTGGGTCCTTTGGCTTTTCAAGCAAACGCCTTAACCGCTAAGCAATCCCTCCAGTCCTATCTTGCATTTATTCCATCAGTCCTGTTCCTCTAAAGAACGCCAACACCAAAAGCTGTCCAAGTCATTCACCAACGCTTTCGCTGGTATTCATGGCCCAAACCCTCACTCACTGTGGGAGAGCCCGATCAAGCCGTCCCTATAGTGTACCTCCGAAAGCTGAGGATGGGAATGACAGTGAGAGAAAAGGCACTTACTTTTTCCTATGCAGCTTCACATGGTTTGGCTTCTTGTACAAAGAGTGTACAACATAACCACACCCAACACTCTGTTTCAAACCAAAAGCCCCAGCTCTTGAAGATGCCGAATGAAGTGTCTGCAATACTCTGCGGCTCTTAGCTTGACATTCTCCATCACCAGCAACCCAAATTATTATTGGATATTCTGTTGGAAGATTTATTGTCTCTACTGCTCAGTGGTGTGTAACAGCTGTTTACTTAGAGTGACTAGAAGACAAATGAGGGACGAGGCCTGGTTGTCAGATATGACAAATTCATACAAGAACCGACCTTTCCTATCTAGTGCCTGTACTGGCTTGGGGTTTGCTAAGCAGCACATATCTACAAAAAACGTACATTTGCTTTGTTTTAGGTACTCCCAGAGGTCAACTCTTCTAAGTTTACTAGTATTCAATGCTAGGGAACATGTAAATACCATTGCAATGCATTTTATGTTTTGTAAGGTATTTTCATATATTTTACCTCTATTGTCCATAACAATATATGCCCCATATTTAATGACAGATATTACTATTAGCATTACCCTTGTACTTCTATAGATTAAGAACAGGACTCTCAGAGAAGTTAAGTAAGAGGAAAAACATAGGGACTTTTCCACAACACTATCTACCCAACTCTTGAGTAAATATGCTTAAAACACTCATGTATGAAACCAAAAAAAAATCTTATAATTTATTTCACCATAAAGTTCCTTGCATAAAGGATAAGTGCTGCTTTCTATTGAGCCCAGGTTATGTGCACTGAGTATGCATTACTGCTCATCTTTACCTATGGGGATGACCTTATTACACCCAATGTAGAGATGCAGTGAGGTTGCCAGGGAGATGCTGAGTGGCTAAAGGCAACTGCTACAGCTACAGTGAGGTCTGAATGGTTTTCCTTGTTTGCTCAGGGGTGTGGACTTGTTGTTGTTTTTTGAGGTTGGGTCTCACTCTAGCCCAGGCTGACCTGGAATTAACTGCGCAGTCTCAGGGTGGCCTTGAACTCGGAGCAATCCTCCCACTTCTGCCTCCTAAGTGCTGGGATTAAAGGCATGTGTCACCATGCCTGGGTGGGGTTTGTTTGTTTGTTAGTTTACAATATCATGCCTGTATATAATGTGTTCACCCCCATTACCCTTCCCATTTCTTCTTTCCAACTAGTCCTCCTGCTACTTTTATATGGTTTTTTTTTTTTTTTGTTTGTTTGTTTGTTTTGTTTTTTTTGTTTTTGGTAACCCAGTGAGTTTAGCTAGGTTTTCATCTAATTAGGGTTGCTTGCATGAGCAAGGGGGGAGGTGTGTGTGTATGGGACGGGGTATTTACACTGAAGAATATGACTCTCCCTCACCAAGCTACCATCAACTGGCAATAGTTCCTGGGGGGAGGTGGGGCCTCGTATGCCCCTCCCCCACCCATGAATGACTGTTGATGGGCCTGACCTTATGCAGGTAAACACAACGCTGTGAGCTCATGAGCGTAACAGCCATGCCGTGTCCAGAAGACAGTGTTCCATAGCACCCCTCCCCTTCCTCCAGCTTTCATTCTTTCCTTTTTATTAATTTTTTAATATTTATTTTTTGACAGAGGGAGTTAAGAAGGAAGAGGGACAATGAACATGCCAAGACTCCTGACACTGCAAATGAACGCCAGATGCATGTGCCACTTTGTGCATCTGGATTTACATGGGTACTGAACCTGGACCGTTAGACTTTGCAAGCAAACATATTTAACTGCTGAGTCATCTCTCTAACCCCCTCTTACTTTTATTTTATGTTTTGTTTTTGGTTTTTCAAGGTAGTGTCTCACTCCAGCCCAGGCTGACCTGGAATTCACTATGTAGTTTCAGGGTGACCTTGAACTCACAGTGATCTGCCTACCTCAGCCTCCCAGGTGCTGGGATTAAAGGCATGTGCCACCACGCCCAGCTCCTCTTACATTCTTTCTACCCCTCTTCTAGATTGTTCCCTGAGCCTTGGAGAGGGTGATGTAGATGTTCCATTTAGGGCTGAGTACTCAACAGTCACTCATTTTCAACATTTTGACCAGTTATGAGGCTCTGATTAATCACTGCCTGCTGTAAAAAGAAGCTTCTCTGTGATGGCATCAAAACAGAAGAAAGACTAGTTAGAAAGAAGGATTCAGTGTAGGAGGGGATTTGGGATGCAGAGAAGGGGAGTGTTGAGAGGGGATGATGATCATGAAATATTGTCTATGTTTATGGAAGTTGTCAATAATTGTTTTTACAAAGATAAGCTTCTTAGCTGGGCGTAGTGGTGCACGCCTTTAATCCCAGCACTCGGGAGGAAGAGGTAGGAGGATTGCTGTGAGTTTGAGTCCACCCTGAGACTACAGAGTGAATTCTAGATCAGCCAGGGCTACAGTGAGACCTTGCCTCAAAAAAAAAAAAAAAAAAAAAAGAAAGAAAGAAAGAAAGAAAAAGAAAAAAGAAAGAATTATAAACATGAATGGTTACAAGACATTTTAACAACATATCTATTTATCAAAACAGTAGTAGCTGCCCCCCTTCCCTGCTTATGACCTCCCCAACCATGGGCTTTTGACCTGCCCAAGGCCTTTCGTGTGGTATGCTAATCAGTTTTACCTTACCTTAACAAAACACCAGAGATAACCAACTCATAAAAAGACATTTGGCCTGGAGAGATTGCTTAGTGGTTAAGGCACTTACCTGCAAAGCCAAAGGACTTGGGATCAGTTCCCCAGGACCCACATAAGCCAGATGCACAAGGTGGCACATGCATCTAGAGTTCGTTGGCAGCAACTGGAGTCCCTAGCATACCTATTCTCTCTCTCTCTCTCTCTCTTCCCCCCTTCTCTGTCTCTCTCTTCCTTTCTAAATAACTAAAACTAAAAGTATTTTTAAAAAGACAACAAAATACCTACTTGTGTTGGCTCCCAGTTTTGAAGGCTTTAGGGCACCATCAGTTGGCCTTGTTGCTTTGGACATATACCTAGGCTACATATTATGGTAAAAATCATGGCAAGGGAAATACTTTTTTTTTTTTTTTTTTTTTTTTTTTTGGTTTTTCGAGGTGGGGTCTCACTCTAGCCCAGGCTGACCTGGAATTCACTATGGAGTCTCAGGGTGGCCTCGAACTCACAGTGATCCTCCTACCTCTGCCTCCTGAGTGCTGGGATTAAAGGCGTGCGCCACCACGCCCGGCAAGGGAAATACTTTTGCTCCAAATCAGGGTTCAAAGTGACTTTCTCGCTGCTGAGACAAAACACTCGACCAAAGCAGCTGATGGAATGAAAGGGTATTTTTCCAGCTCAGAGTTCCAAGGGGAAGGGGAAGCTTCATCATGCTGGGACAAGAATGGCAGAAGCAGAAAGCGGGGCGTAGCATCTTCACATCAGCAGGGAGGAAGCAGCAAGAGTGAACTGAGTGCAACAAACAGGGCTGTGCTCACCCACCGCAAGGCCCACCCCCAGGGACACGCCTCCTCCAACAAGACTACCTCCCGAAAGTTCCACAGCCTTCCCAAACAGCACCACCAAATGGGACCAAGTATTAAATCCATGAGGACAAGGGGGAGACTTTACACTCAAACCATCACAATAGGCAATAGGGGAAACAGACGTAGCCTATAGAAGCACACTCACAATGACCCTAGCCACCAGACCTGTGCCTTAAAGTTTCCGCCTCCTCCCAGTGGGCACCACCCTAGAGAACAAGCCTTTAACACACGGGTCTCTGGAGGACATTTGAGACACAAACCACAGCAGCTGAGTGCAATCCAGCTGAAACTTCCAAGCCCACGTTCTGTCCCTACAACACCGCTTCTCACCCAGAATCCCCTTACTCAGAAGGATCTGCCATTGCAGGAGGAAACTTCTGTCCCAGATCCTCTTGTAGCCTCATGTAGACTTCAGTGAGATTAACTTATTTCCACCCTATCGCCGGCAAGCATCTGTGGAGAACCATCAGAGTTCTTTCTTTCGTGACGTCTCAAGCAGCTGCTGCTGCATTACCTTACGTCAAAACCACAAACCAGTTCCCAACATGGAATTCATGATGAGTGTCGAGGTCCTACTGCACTGACTTTTTAAAATCTAATAAACATCCACCCCACCTACACAGTGCACATTTGACTGCGTCAATTTTCATTATGTTATTTAGAGAAAAAAATATTCAAGCGGAAACAATTTATGATGCTGTGGCTGATCACTAACAAAGATGGATGAGACAAAGAGCAACGCATTAGAGCAGGCAGACGCACTCTTAAGTGCATTTGGCTTCAGTTCTTGGGGCGCCACTCTAAGAATGGCAAATGATGCTAAAGGGTGTGTGTGTGTGATACCTACAATGGTTAACTTCCATTGTCAACTTGATCAGATCAAGAATTAAGTAAGAGAGCCGGGCATGGTGGCGCACTCCTTTAGTCCCAGCACTCGGGAGGCAGAGGTAGGAGGATCACTGTGAGTTTGAGGCCACCCTGAGACTACATAGTGAGTGCCAGGTCAGCCTGGGCTAGAGTGAGACCCTACCTCAAAAAAACAAACAAACAAACAAAAAAAAAAAGAATTAAGTAAGAGACCGCACTACTTGGGCAAGTCTGTGAGGGCCTTCCAGGAAGGATTAACTAAGGAAGACCTTCCCCCCAGAATGGCAGTCCTTCTAGTGAGAGCCTAAATGTAAAAAGGTTCCAAGAAAAAGCAGTGCCTTTTGCCTGGCTGCTCTTGCTCCACGTGAGCAAGTGCATCTATCCAGTTGCTGCTATCTTTCATATACATCAGAAGCCCAGTGATTTCAGTTTTCCAATGTGGACCAAAGATCAATGGCCGTCTAGCAATTTTCCAGGCCTTCACTGCCAGATTGGGACTGCTGAAACACCGAGCCTCATGGACTGAGCAGCTACCAGGTTCTTAACCTCCAGCCTGAAAAAAAAAAAAAAAAAAAAAAAGCCATTGTTGGACTGAAGACATGGCTTAGCAGCTATAGCGCTTGGCACCAAAGGACCCAGGTTTGATTCCTCAGGACCCATGTAAGCCAGATGCACAAGCTGATGCACATGTCTGAGTTCATTCACAGTAGCTGAAGGCCCTGGCATGCCCATTCTCTCTCTACCTCCCTCTTTCTCTCTCAAATAAAATAAAATAAAAAAGTTTTTAAAAGCCATTGTGGGACTGTCCACCCTATATTTTGTAGGGCAATTGAATAAATCTCCTTTGTAATATATGTTCATTATTTTTTAAATTTTATTTATTTATTCACAAGGAGAGAAAGAGAGGAAGAGAATGGGCATACCAGGGCCTCCATCCACTGCAAACAAATTCCAGGTGCATGCATCACTGGGCATCTTGCTTTACATGGGTACTGGGCAATTGAACCTGGGTCATCAGGCCTTACAGACAAGCACCGTAACCACTGAACCATCTCTTCAGTCCATTATATGTTCATTCTATTGGTTCTTTTCCTCTAAAGGACTGTAAGCAACATAACATACCTCCAGTGTCTGGTGAAATGTGAATTCGGGGCATTGGAGAGATGGCTCCATGCTTAACAGCCTGATGGCCTGGGGTTCAATTTCCCAGTACTCACATAAAGCCAGATGCACAAAGTGGTGCATGTATCTGGAGTTCGTTTTGTAGTGGTTGAAGGCTCTGGCATGCCCATTCTCTCTCTCTCTCACATACACACACAAATACATAAATAAAAACATTTTTTTAAAACAGAAATACATGCCAGGTGTGGTAGTGCACACCTTTAATCCCAGCACTTGGGAGGCAGAGGTAGGTGGGTCACAGCGAATTCGAGGCCACCCTGAGACTTCATAGTGAATTCCAAGTCAGCCTGAGGTAGAGAGTGAGACCCTACCTCGGGGGGGGGGGGGGGACAGAAATACACATTTTGAACTCGCCAGTACTCACTGGTGAAGTCCCTCAAAAGCCACTGTATAGGAAATGGGAACTCAAGGGAACACTGACAACTTCCTCTCCCCACCTCCTCCCCCCACCCCAAGAAAACACCTAAAACACAGCCTATAGGATTAATGGGCCATCAGAGATTTTTAGATAGGCGATCTAGAAACCTCCAGCTAGGAAACAGCACAGCATGGGAGACACGTGATACTGTACTGTTGGTCAAAAGCACCACAGTGTGGCCATTCAGGAACCCTGTGAAGTCATCAGAAGGAAGCAGAAATGCTGAAAAGGGCTGGGGACTCTGCAACAGCACCCCGTCACCCCACAGCTTCCCCTGCCAGTGGAGGAGGGGCATGGAGCACCCCTCCCTCCTCAAAGCCCGCCTTGTTCCTGTCCCTGCTGGGTGGCAGTGGTTCTGAGCCTGGCTCACTTCACTTGTAAAGAGGCAGTGGGGCCTGCACTGCCTGGGCAACATGCTCTTACCAAATCAAATGAGATAGAAGTGTTTCTTGCTATCTGCAAGACTTGTTCCAGGAGCCCCTTCAGATACCAAAATCTGCGGGTGTAAAACGCTTTGCTCGTTACACGCAACCTGCCCACGTCCTTCGGTACACTCTAAGTCATATGCAGCTTATTTGCAATACCCAACACAGTGAAAATGCTATGTGAAATAGTTGCTACACCAGATTACTTAAGGAATAATAACAAAAATAAAATTGCGGGCTGGAGAGATGGCTTAGCAGTTAAGAGTTTGCCTGTGATGCCTAACGGCACCAATTCGAGGCTTGACTCCCCAGGACCCACGTTAGCCAGATGCACAAGGGGCTCAGGCGTCTGGAGTTCATTTGCAGTGACTGGAAGCCCTGGTGCACCCATTCTCTCTCTTTCTCTCTCTCTCTCTCTCTCTCTCTCAATCTCTGCCTCTTTCTGTCTGTCACTTTCAAATAAATAAATAAAAATAAACAAAAAATTAAAAATAAAATAAAATTGCCCATGTTTAGTACAGAGGCGATTGTTTTTAATTTAATGGTGAACATACTTATTTCATTTGAATGTGATTGCCTTTAAACCTGTAATATTGTACTAATGGCTGGGAAAAGTTTCAGTGAAATGGCTGATTGTTTTACTTTGAAATGATTTATTTTTTAAATATACAAAGGCAATGTTTACCCCCATTTCTATTTGCAATGCTTGAGTCCATGATTACGAAAGCTATGGATATAGAAGGTCAAATGTAATACATTGAACACACATGCGTCTGGAGTTCATTTGCAGTGTCTGGAGGCCCTGGTGTGCCTATTGTCTCTGTGTGTCTGTCTGTCTGTCTGTCTGTCTCTCTCTCTCTCATATAAATAAATAAATAAATAATTAAATAAATAAATAAATAAATAACTGACTTCTACCCCCGTAATGTATGACCCACAATCCCCATGGGGTTGACCTGCATCCCCAATGAAGAAGGCCTCCTCAGAAAAGGGGCAGGGAGGAGGGAAAGGATGGAACCAACATGTGATGTTTGCATGCAAAATATGTCTATGTCTAATAATAATTAATAAATAAAATAATAATAATAATAACAAATAATAATAATAAAATATTTTGAAAGCCAGGTGTGGGGGCACATACATTAAAAAAAAAAGAAAATATGAGTCACTACCATGGATACAGAAGGTGACACTGGTGACACAAGTGAGCAGCAGTCAAGAGAAGATTAAACCTCTGCACTTGAGGGTCTGAGAAGGAGATCTAAGAGAAGAGGGCTGAGCTACACAGAAGTTGGCAAGAACCATGACTTCAGAAATGGCTGAAGGATTTCTGAGGAGGAAAACGCTAACGGCGCATTTTAGATGTTTGTGACATGATGTAAATCTCTCCACTGCCTTCAGCTTTCAATAAATCAGCTACGCTCGTAAATGAATGTGCTGAGACCATCAAACTCAGTGAAAGCAGGAGCCTGCAGCCAGACATGACCTTGACAATACCTACCAGCCCCTTAGGAATCCATGGAAATCATAGGGGTTCCTTTGAGAGAGGCTGTATCAGTTGGGCAAGATAAAGTGACCCCAGGTGCTCCCTAGTTATCACATGCTGTCTGCTCCAACTTGGGTTTCCTGCAGTCCTGGGAACACTGAAATACACAGATGCAGGGCTGAAGAGATGGCTTAGCAGTTGAGGTGTTTGCCTGTGAAGCCTAAAGATCCAGGTTCAATTCCCCAGAGTCCAAGTAAGCCAGATGCACATGGTGGCGCATGCATCTGGAGTTTGTTTGCAGTGGCTTAGAGGCTCTGGTGCGCCCATTCTCCCTCTCTCTTTATCTATCTCTCTCTCTCTAAAAATAAATAATTAATTACAAAAAGTACCCAGAGAGAAATGAGGAAAATGTCACCCCAGATTCATATACAGAATCCTATCCCTTAAGATGGCACATATGTGAGACAACCAGGGTTAAATGAAGACATAACACTGCAATGCGCATGATGAAAATGATAGTCTTATAAATATAGCATTCTAAAATCCCAGTGTGTGTGTGTGTGTGTGTGTGTGTGTGTGTGTGTGTGTGTGTAAGTTATAGACATATCTAGGAACAGGAAACTCACCTATAACCTAGCCATGCTGTGTCCCTGATCTTGGACTTCCAGCCTTCAGAATTATAAAAAATAAAATGCTGGGCTGGAGAGATGGCTTAGTGGTTAAGTGCTTGCCTGTGAAGCCTAAGGACCCCAGTTTGAGGCTCAATTCCCCAGGACCCACGTTAGCCAGATGCACAAGGGGGCGCACGTGTCTGGAGTTCGTTAGCAGTGGCTGGAGGCCCTGGCGTGCCCATTCTCTCTCTCTCTATCTATATCTGCCTTCTCTCTCTATCTGTCACTTTCAAACAAATAAATAAAAATAAAAAAATAAAATAAAATGCTATCTAAGCTGTGCTGTTTATGATGTACCCTATAGCCACCCTGCTACTGTTTAGACCAAAGATTTATCCCAAATGCCCATTTGTTGACAGTTCAGTACCCAGGTTGGCTCTATTGGGCGGTGGTGGAACCTTTGAGAGATGAGACCTGGAGGCGGTTTTAAGTCTGCAGCAGCTAAATTCTCATTGCTGGGACGAAGCATCCGACCAGAAGCAGCTGATGGGAGGAAAGAGTTTGTTTCAGGCTTACAGATTCCAGGGGAAGCTTCATCATGGTGGAGAAAGCAACCTCCTCTGAAAAGCTGCTCCTTCTCTCAGGCTGCCTCTTAGCGCTCTCACTTGCTCTCTCTCTCTCTCTCTCTAGACTAGGCTGGACTCAAATTCATGAGCTGCCTGTCCCAGCCTCCCAAATGCCAGGATTATAGATGTGTACTACCATGCTGAGCTCTCAGCAGTTTAACTAGTGCCCTGCCCCTAATCTTGCACCTCACACCAATAGATTAACTCATCATACTGCATCTGGATACTCTCTTTCCTTCCCCTCCCCTTCTCTTTCCTTCCCCTCCTCCTCCTCTTCCTTCTTCTTGCTCTTCTCCTCTCTCCCCTCTCTCCTCCCTCTCTGCCCCTCCCTTTCCGCCCAGTGCCTCCTGGCCATCATGGGGTCAGCGGTGCCGTCAGCCATGCACTCACGGCCACGACACGCTGCCTCATCCCGGGCCCAAGTGACCACAGACCGAACCCCGGAAATCCTGAGCCTCAACAGACCTTTCCTCCTTTAAGCTGCTTTTCTCTGACACTTTGCCACAGCGACAGAAAGCTGACTAGCACTGCAGTCATTATTTCACGATTTTAAAAATCCTTACAAATCTTTGTTGATTTGTCAGAAATTGGGTCTCTTTTTGAAAAGTGTTTGTTTTATTATTAAAGAATGTGCATGAATTTTCTTGTCTATTAACCACTTTATTCCCTAATCTATGAATAATCTTTCCTCATGCTTAGTGTTTCTGTATAGTCTTAATATCTTATAAATATGCATGACTTTTTATACATTAAGGTTACTGCCACTTGTGGTGATATTTTTTTTTTCCAGTTTGTGGTTTGTCTCTCCTTTCTATTTTGTTTCTTCTAAATAAAATCATAAAATCATATTCATGTCTCAGGTTTTCATCAATAATAAATCAATAGCTATTTATGTTGCCAATACATTGAGCTACCAAATAGTTCCTCGTGAGTTTGTTCTTTCGGAAACAGAGTCAATTTTTTTGTTTGTTTGTTTTTTGTTTTTGTTTTTTGAGGTAGGGTCTCACTCTGGCCCAGACTGACCTGTAATTCACTATGTAGTCTCAGGGTGGCCTCAAACTCATGGCGATTCTCCTACCTCTGCCTCCCAAGTGCTGGCATTAAAGGCGTGTGCCACCATGCCTGGCTTCAGAGTCAATATTTTATACATAGTGCTCCCAGGAGAAATGTAGACCAATACAGGACTAACAATATGGGAAACTCCAGAGGCCATAGCAACTGCCAGAAAACATGGAGGGATCATTTTCATGACTGTAGAGGATAAGTCCAGAGGTCCCCTGATGGGCAGTAACCCATATATGAAGCTCGACAACAGTCTGTTTTATTATGGTTTTTTTTTTTTTTTTTTTTTTTTTTTTTTTTTTTTTTGGTTTTTTGAGGTAGGGTTTCACTCTAGCCCAGGCTGACCTGGAATTCACTATGTAGTCTCAGGGTGGCCTTGAACTCATGGTGATCTTTCTACCTCTGCCTCCTGAGTGCTGGGATTAAAGGCATGCGCCACCGCACCCAACCTTATTATGTTTTTGAGTCAGTATGTCTTAAAAGCTCTCATCTAATATAAATAAATGACTGCATGTCTTTCATTTATGAAACTGACAGTGTTAAGCTTTGGAGAATTAAAAATATTTTATTTTAGGCTGGGCATGGTAGCACATGCCTTTAGTCCCTGCACTTGGAAGACAGAGGTAGGAGAATTTCTATGAGTTCAAGACCATCCTTGAGCTACAGAGTTCCAGGTCAGCCTGGGCTATAGAGTGAAGAAGCCCTGACCCCCCCCCCCCAAAAAAAAAATTTAAACTGCCTTATTTTAGCTGGCCATGATGGTGAATATCTTTAATACTAGCACTTGGGAGGCTAAGGAAGGAGGATCATTGTGAGTTCAAGGCCAGCCTAAGACAAATTCCAGGTCAGCCTGGGCTTAGAGCAAGACCCTACTTCAAGAAAAAAAGATGGCTGGAGAGATGGCTTAGCGGTTAAGCACTTGTCTATGAAGCCTAAGGACCCCAGTTCGAGGCTCAATTCCCCAGGACCCACATTAGCCAGATGCAGAAGGAGGTGCACGCGTCTGGAGTTCGTTTGCAGTGGCTGGAGGCCCTGGCACACCCATTCTCTCTCTCTCTCTCTCCTCTCTCTCTCTCTCTCTCTCATCTATCTATCTATCTCTGCCTCTTTCTCTCTCTGTCGCTCTCAAATGAATAAATAAATAACAAAAAAAATTTTTTAAAAAGAAAAAATATCTAATTTTAGCTGCGCATGGTGGTGCATGTTACTCTCAGTACTTGGAAGGCAGAGGTTAGTTAGGAGGATCTCTGTGAGTTCAAGGCCAGCCCAAAACTACAGAATGAGTTCCAGGACAGCCTACGCTAAAGTGAGACACTACTTGGGGGGGAAAAAAAAAGTATTTTTTTAAGAAACACAGATCTTCCTATTTTAAAAATATGTTTTACTTTGCTAAGCATATAGTGCATGGTTACACATGCAATGCAATAGGGTGAAGTGGGAGTTCAAGATTATCCTGAACTGTGTGTTAAGACAAAAGAAAGAGGAGTGGGAGATGGCTATTAAAGGTGTTTGTCTGCAAAGACTGCCAGCCTACATTCATTTCCCCAATACACACATAAAGTCAGAGGCATAACATGGCCCATGCAGCTGGAGTTTGTTTTCAGGGCAAGAGGACCTGGCATACCCATTCTCTCTCTGCCTCTCTCTTTCCCTCTCTTTCTCATAAATAAATAAAAGTAGAGCTAGAGAGATTGCCTAATGGTTAAGGCATTTGCCTGCAAAGTTTAAGGATCTGGGTTTGATTCCCCAGGACCCACATAAGCCAGATGCACAAGGTGGCACATGCAGTCTGGAGTTCATTTGCAGTGACTGGAAGCCCTGGTGCACCCATTCTCTCTATCTACCTCTTTCTCTCTCAAATAAGTAAATGAATAAAATATTTTTAAAATAAATAAAAATATTTTTTAAAAAACAACAAAGAGCCTGAGGTGATGGCAGTGAGTAAAGTGCTTGCCACACAAGTATGAGAACTTGAGTTCAGACCCCAGGAACCATGTAAACTGTCAGGCATGGGGTGTGTGTCTGTAACCCCAGTGCTGGGGGAGGTAGAGGCAGGCAATTCTTGGGGCTGACTAGCTAGTCTAACTGAATCAGTGAGTTCTAGGTTCAACAAGAGAGCCTTTCTCAAAGAACAAAGTGGAGAATGATAGATACCCCAAAATGACCTCTCTGTCACACATACACACACCTTCACATACATGTGTACCCACATATATGAACATCACACATGTATGCATCTACACCACAAACACATGTAAAACAAAAGAATAGGGCTGGAGAGATTGGCACTTGCCTGTGAAAACTAAGGACTCAGGTTCAATTTCCCAGTACCCACATAATCCAGATGCACAAGGTGGAAAGGTGACACATATGTCTAGAGTTTGTTTTCAGTAGCTATATGCCCTGGTTTTCTCTCTCTCTCTCTCTCTCTCTCTCTCTCACTGTCATAACTAAATAAAATATTTTAGAAAAAGAAAAGGAAAAAAGAAGCCGGGTGTGGTGGCTCATGCCTTTAATCCCAGCACTCTGGAGGCAGAGGTAGGAGGATTGCTGTGAGTTCAAGGCCACCCTGAGACTACATAGTGAATTCCAGGTCAGCCTGGGCTAGAGCAAGTCCCTGCCTCAACATCCAAAAAAAAAAAAAAAAAAGAAAAGAAAATATTTTATCCATGTTCTCTTGCAGACCACTAAATTCTTTTTATTGATTTTTTAATTTTTACTTATGTTTCCATTTTTGGTATTTTAATAAATGTATACAATGTATTTTGATCTTATTCCCCTGAGTTTTAAGAACCTGTTGTGCTGTTGTTAAAACAGACTTAAATGTAGAGAGCCACTGCATTTAGTAACAAGGGACTAGACTGTCCTTTAGGTGACCAGATTTCGGTCCTGGCTCCCACTCCCATGGTGTTTGGCTCTGTGAACACCTTCACTTCTGTGAGCTCTGGTTTACTTGTCCACAAGACAGAAAACCTAGCATTCCTTCCCCTGGCAACACGAAGATCAACTGGTAATGAAAGAAGGGTGCCCTGAGAGACAGGCATACAGTGTTTGCTCACTGTAAGTTCCCATCTCCTCACTTTACTAGGTAGATTGCTTAGCAACAGGAAGGGTTTGTAGTAGATGAGCTCATCCACCTTTAACAAAATTTAACATAATTGCAATAACTGCAATTAGTGAAGATGCTCCTCAAGTAACGTCTTAGTTAACCTACTGTGAGTTGAAAATATCAAAAGCTGAATGCACTCACTACCAAGCCCACTGGGCGCCCTGGCTCAGCACAGATGTTTCCCCCACGGTGTCTGGAATGTCTGCAACTGAAGCTCGCTCTGCTGCCTAGTGACAGGACACAGGACTCTACAGCATCTGATCAGTCCAGCAAAATGGTGGGGTTCAAAATACAAAGTGTATCTTCTTATGTTTTATGTACATGTGTGTATGTGCATGTTCATGCACGTGTGTGTGTGTGTGTGTGTGTGTGGACCAGAGTCCATCCTGGCATGCCAGCCTCGGACAGGCAGCCACCTCCTTTCAGACACACTCTCTCACTGCCTGGAGTTCATCAACTCATGTAGACTGGCCAGTGAACCCCAAGGACCCTCTCTCTCTGCATCCCAGAGCTGGGGTTATAGGCATGTACTTCCATGCCCAGCATTTTTTTAATATATATATATTATTGACAACTCCTATACTTACAGACAACAAACCATGGTATTTCCCTCCCTGCCCTGCTTTCCCCTTCATAACTCTGCTTTCGGTCATATCCCCTCCCTCTCTCCATTATGCCCAGCATGTTTACGTGGGAACTGGGAATCAAACTCGGGCCTTCATGCTCGCAAGGCAAACATTTCCAACTGAGCTATCTCCACAGTCGTAAAATAGGGCTTTTACTGAATCATTATTTGAATCATTTTCGTATGATTATAAAGTCAAAATTTCACTAAGTAAAATCCATCATAAGGCAGACAGCATCTGCTTTGATAGTATTGCAGGATCCTTGGGGTTCACTGGCCGGCCAGCCAGCCTACATGAGTTGATGAAGTCCAGGCAGTGAGAGTGTCTGAAAGGAGGTGGCTGCTGCTCCTGTAGCTGTGTTCAAGGATGGACTCTGGTCTACACACACACACACACACACACACACACACGCACGCACGCACGCACGAATGCACACATGCATGAACATGCACATACACATACATACATGTACATAAAAATTGCATAAAAAGGGCTGGAGAGATGGCTTAGCGGTTAAGCACTTGCCTGTGAAGCCTAAGGACACCGGTTTGAGGCTCGATTCCCCAGGAACCGTGTTAGCCAGATGCACAAGGGGGCGCACACATCTGGAGTTCGTTTGCAGTGGCTGGAGGCCCTGGCGTACCCATTCTCTCCCTCTCTCTCTCTCTCTCTCTCTCTCTCTCTCTCCCTCCTTCTCTCTCTGCCTGAAACTCTCAAATAAATAAATGAAAATAAACAAAAAAAAATTGCATAAAAAGCCATAGATGTATGTGTGGCTAGGCAGCTTTTAATATGCAAATATCTTTTACCTAAGGACTGTTTTAGGGCTTTACTTACAAAAAAAAAAAATGTGTGAGTTGCTTACAAAGCTTAATCTACAAAAGTTCTCTAGGGCTGGAGAGATGGCTTAGCGGTTAAGCGCTTGCCTGTGAAGCCTAAGGACCCGGTTCAAGGCTCAATTCCCCAGGACCCACGTTAGCCAGATGCACAAGGGGGCACACGCATCTGGAGTTCGTTTACAGAGGCTGGAAGCTCTGGCATGCCCATTCTCTCTCTCTCTCTCTCTCTCTCTCTCTCTCTCATTCTGCCTCCTTCTCTCTGTCGCTCTCAAATAAATAAATAAACAAACAAAGAAAATTTTTAAAAAAGTTCTCTAAAGTGCAGACCACATGGTTGCTTTTGATGAATAAAATGTAAA
Organism: Dipus sagitta; assembly: GCA_036346955.1. NCBI lineage: Eukaryota > Metazoa > Chordata > Mammalia > Rodentia > Dipodidae > Dipus > Dipus sagitta. Next base: position 331,722,628 of record CM070770.1, read on the forward strand.
GAGTTCCAATGACAGAGCAATGGCTGACTAAGCTAATCTCTAGACCATCTCTAAAAGAAGTGTTATTGGATGGAGAGATGTCTCGGTGGTTAAAGGGCACATGCCTCCAAAGCCTGACAGCCTGGGTTGAATACTTTGATACCCATGCAAAGCCAATTGCACAAAGTGGTGCATGTATCTGGAATTTGTTTTCAGTGGCAAGAGACCTGGGCATGCCTGTTTCAATCTCTCTCTCCTCTCTCTCTTACAAATAAATATTTTAAAAAGAGTTGTTATTAATAAAAAAACGACCAGGTTACAAAAATAATACAGTAGTGATCAGAAAATAAAAAAGAAATCAACACACATGTGTTGTGATTTTAGTCTTGTTACAGCTAATAGACATCTCTATGTGAGACAAAAACTTGACACCAAAACATGACAGTGTGTTTATCCCTGGATGGCGCTGGAGTCTGTATCTAAAGGTGTGTGGTGTGTTTTCTGCAGTACCAGAGCCCACATGCATGGGCATACTAGGCAGACAAGTCTACTACACTGAGCTAGACCTCCAGCCATTCTATATATTTGTTCTGAGGTAGGGTCTCATGCTGTGGCACAAGCTGGCCTACAACTCATAAGCCGGGCGTGGTGGCGCACGCCTTTAGTCCCAGAATGCGAGAGGCAGAGGTAGGAGGATCACTGTGAGTTCAAGAGTGAATTCCAAGCCGGGCGTGGTGGTGCACGCCTTTAATCCCAGCACTCCGGAGGCAGTGGTAGGAGGATCACCGTGAGTTTGAGGCCACCCTGAGATTACCTAGTGAATTCCAGGTCAGCCTGGCCTAGAGTGAGACCCTACCTCAAAAAAAAAAAAAAAAAAAAAAAATATATATATATATATATATATATATATATATATAAACAAACAAACAAAAAGAATGCATGTCCTATGTGCAGGGAAATCTGCTCACTCCTGCATTTTAAAAAAAAGAAGTCTATTGGGCTGCCTCAAAAAATATATTTGTTTGTTATTTGAGACTGACAGAGAGAAAGGTATATATATGGAGGGAGAGAGAGAGAGAGAGAGAGAGAGAGAGATAGAATGGGTATGCCAGGGCTTCCTGCCACTGTGAACAAACTCCAGGCACATGTGCCACTTTGTGCATCTGTCTTTATGTGGGTACTAGGGAACTGAACCCTGGTTATCAGGTTTTGCAAGCAAGTGCCTTTAACTTCTGATCTATTTCTACAGCTCTCGGGGTGTTTTGTTTTGTTTTGTTTTGTTTTGTTTTGTTTTGTTTTGTTTTGTTTTGTTTTGTTTTGTGGTAGGGTCTCACTCTCACCCATGCTGACCTGGAATTCACTCTGTATTCTCAGGGTGGCCTCGAACTCACAGCAATCCTCCTACCTCAGCCTCTCGAGTGCTGGAATTAAAGGTGTGCGCCTCCACACTCAGCCAACAATTAGGTTTTAATATGAAAACATATATTGCCTTATCGTGGTCATCGATCTGAATAATTTAAAAGAAAGCATTAGCCATGCTTCTCTTTGGTAATAATGTCCAATTTTAATTATTCAGTTTTATGTGAGGAGACGCACACACACATAACCCTTCTAGCTTGCTTTGAAAGTGGAATTAGATTTTATCATGTATCATCTTCCCTGCCTATTGGCTCCCCCCCACCCCACCCCCTTTTTTTTGAGACAAGATCCCACTACATAGCACAGGTTGGCCTCAGACTCATGATCCTCCTGCCTCAGCCTCTGCAGTGCTGGGTACAGATCTGCACCAACCTTCCCTGCTTTGTTTCTCTTTCATGCAGCCTCTGGTCCCTATTCATTTGCATTTCTGAGTACTGCATGTTATAAAGTAGGAAGAGTGAGGTATGAGACTCGTCTGAAATTAATAATGTTGTTCAGCAAAATTTTGATCATACCATTCCCAGACTTAAGCCATTCAATGGATTCCCATTGCTTTTATTTTATTTTGATTGGTTTTGTTTTGGTTTTGGTTTTTCAAAGTAGGGTTTCGCTCTAGCCCAGGTTGTCCTAGAATTCACCATGTAGTCTCAGGGTGGCCTTGAACTCACAGTGATCCTCCTACCTCTGCCTCCTGAGCGCTGAGATTAAAGGTGTGTGCCTCCACATTGGCCCTCTTTACTCTTTCTTTTTTTTTTTTTTTTTTTTTTTTTTGGTTTTATGAAGTAGGGTCTCACTCTAGCCCAGGCTGACCTGGAATTCACTATGGAGTCTCAGGGTGGCATGCGGGACCTGGAGAGTCGAACATGAGTCCTTAGGCTTTACAAGCAAGCACCTTAACTATTAAGCCATCTCTCCAGGCCTACTCAGGTGTTTTTTTTAAAAATATTATTGTCCGGGCATGGTGGTACATGCCTTTAATCCCAGCACTTTGGAGGCAGAGGTAGAAGGACTGCCATGAGTTCAAGGCCAGCCTGAGACTTCATAGTGAATTCCAGGTCAATCTGGGCTAGAGTGAGACCCTACCTCGAAAAACCAAAAAATAATAATAATAATTAAAATATTATTGGGCTGGAGAGATGGCTTAACAGTTGAGGTGCTTGCCTGTGAAGCCTAAGAACCCAGGTTCGATTCCCCAGTACCCACCTAAGCCAGATGCACAAACTGGTGCATGTGTCTGGAGTATGCTTCAGTGGCTGGAGGCCCGGGTACACCCATTCTCTCTCTCTCACTCTGTCTCTCTATCTCAAATAAATAAACAAAATAAGTTATTGGAAAAAAAAAAAACAAGCCGGGCATGGTGGCATATGCCTTTAATTCCAGCACTTGGGAGGCAGAGGTAGGAGGATTGCCATGAGTTCGAGGCCACCCTAAGAGTACATTAATCCCAGCACTCAGGAGGCAGAGGTAGGAGAATCACCATGAGTTCAAGGCCACCCTGAGACTACATAGTGAATTACAGGTCAGCCTGGGCTACAGTGAAACCCTACCTCAAAAAAAGGGCAGGGGAGGGAAACAGTGAAGTTTGGAGCAACAGATTAAAAGTTTTCAGTGGGGCATGGTGGCATGCGACTTTAATCCCAGCACTCAGGAGGCAGAGATAGGAAGATTGCCATGAGGTCAAGGCCACCCTGAAACTACATGATGAATTCCAGGTCAGCCTAGGCTAAAGCAACACCCTGCCTCAAAAAGAAAAGAAGAAAGAAAAGAAAAAGAAAAGAAAAGAAAAAATTTTAAAAAAAAGAATTTTCTGTTGAGCCTCAAGTGTGGTGTGACATCTAGTGGTGAGTCACTAGTTTCATTTCTCCCTCGGCTTCATTTAGGCAAACCAGAAAGGCAAAGCGAAGAGACGTAGACCTGTACTGTGTGTAAAACCACCAAGCTGTGGGCTGTAGGGAGGATTCAGTGATGAAAACACGTTACCTCTGTTCCTCCCGGAGCTTATAGATGAGGTAGAGGGGAGAAGGAAAGACACACTGGGAAGAAGTCACAATACTTTCTGTGACTAACCCCACCTTCTAGCAGGTGTTTAGCAACCAAATGGGAACGACTAAGGCCTGAGCTGGAGACGTAGATTTCGGATTCATCACGAGCTGGTAACTGCTTGGACTTCAGAGCGGATGGCACACAACACGGCACTGTGACAAGCACAGAATACTCGCTCATGAAATCCAATAAAAAGGTGGAATCAAAATGCCAGATGTGGGCTGGAGAGATGGCTTAGCCGTTAAGCGCTTGCCTGTGAAGCCTAAGGACCTCGGTTGGAGGCTCAGTTCCCCAGAACCCACGTTAGCCAGATGCCCAAGGGGGCACATGCATCTGGAGTTCGCTTTGCAGAGGCTGGAAGCTCTGGCGCGTCCATTCTCTCTCTCTCTGTCTCTCTCTCTCTCTCTCTCTCTCTCCCTCCCTCCCTCCTTCTCTCTGTCACTCTCAAATAAATAATAAACAAACAAAAAAAATTTTTTTAATGCCAAATGTGGGGCTACAGCGCTGGTTCATCCATTAGCAGTGCTTGCATAAGGGCCTGGGATGATCAAAATTGGATTCCCCGGAACCCATATAAACAGCTGGGCATGAGTATGCACACATGGTACCCCAGCCTCAGACAAGGAGGATAGAGAAAGACTGGAGAATTGCTAGGACTTGCTGACCCAAAACAGTGGAAACAGCAGCTCTGGGTTGAGTGAGAGTCTCTCTCTGTCAAGGAAACTGTCCACTGAGAAAAAAGAAGACAGCAAACATCCTTCTCTGTCCTCCATACATGTGCATACAGGGTGTGACCATCTGCACACACATGTGCATACCGTAGACATGCATCACACCACAATAATCTCCACACACATGCCAAAAGGAAAAGTCAAATGTTAGCTCGGTGTTCACCTATAACCTCAGCACTGGGGAGGCTGAGGCAGGAGGATCATGAGTTCAAGACCAGCCTGAGCAACATTGATTCTGTCTCCAAAATCAATGTGATGAGCCAGGCATGGTGGTGCATGCCTTTAATCCCACCACTCAGGAGGCAGAAGTAAGAGGATCACCATGAGTCCGAGGCCACCCTGAGACTACATAGTCAATTCCAGGTCAGCCTGGGCGGCAGTGAAACGCTACCTCAAAAAATCAAAACAGGGGCTGAGGAAATGGCTTAGTGGTTAAGGCATTTACTTGCAAAGCCTAAGGACCATGATTCAATTCCCCAGGACCCACGTAAGCCAGATGCACAAGGAGGCGCATGCATCTGGAGTTCATTTGCAGTGACTGGAGACCGTGGTATGCCCATTCGCTCTTTCTCTCTTCCTCTTCCTCTCTCTCTCTCTCTCTCTCTCTCTCTCTCAAATAAATAAATTAAATACTTTAAAATATCAAAAAAAAGAAAAAGAAAAACAACAAAAACAATGTGATAGCAAAAGACAAGATGCACAAGAGGGCTGCAAGTTCTGCTGCAAGGAAATTTCTGAATTTGATACAATAATAAAATATTATGTCAAGGCAGTAGCAAATCCACACTTTATTATGACTGAGAATTGACCTTTTGGTATTTCTAATATTCTAAGATTCTAAATTAGGTGTCTGGAAAATTGCTCATGTCCTGAGATGTTTACTGAATTATAAAACAGGGTAAAACACAGCTTCGAAGAAACTCTATGTGTATCCACTGAGAAACACATTTAAGAGAAATGGCAGGCTGTAAAGCGCTGTGCTCTCGGGAAAGGTCTACAGTGAGGCAGGAGCAGACCAGGCCAGAGAGGAGGCTACGCAGAACACTCAGCCATAACCGGACAACACCGGCTTTATCTCTTGTCAGTTTGGTTGTAGGTAATAACAGAGAGTTCTTGGTGTTGTCATCAGGGTCGTGCTGCTGAGATAACATCCAAACCAGGCACAGTTTAGGGGAGAAAGGGGCTTTATTTCAAGCTTACAGATCCGGCGGGGGGGGGGGGGGGGTTCCCAGTAATGGTAGAAGAAACTGCTTCCATACATCCAAGCATGAAAGCAAAGAGAAACAGCCAAACAGCCCTTGAAAACCAAAAGCAGCAAGCACATATCAACAGCAGGGACCCAGGCAGAGCTCACAGCTCTCTGCAATCCTTTTGGCTGGAATTCATATCCAACCCCGAACACACCTTAGAGCTAGGCCCCAGGATCTGCTCCCAGTGAGACCTCCTCCAGCCAGGCTGTGGGAGACCAGCTTTCAAAGAACACCTGAGTCTATTTGGGACATGCAGTCAAACTACCCCACTTGCTAAACATTTTTTTTTAGTTTTTTAATTTTAATTTATTTTATTTACTTGAGAGAGACAGAGAAAGATGTGGAGAGAGAGAGAGAATGGGCGCACCAGGGTCTCTAGCCACTGCAAATGAAAGTCCAGATGCATGTGCCAGTTTGTGCATCTGGTTTATGTGGGAACTGGGGAATCGAGCCCCGAACCAGGATCCTTAGGCTTCACAGGCAAGCGCTTAACCACTAAGCCATCTCTCCAGCCCTTTACTGAGGTATTTTGAAAGGGGTTGTTGTTTTGGTTTGTGGCTGTTACTGCTGTTGGAAACCGAGTCACATGTATCACAGGCTGGCCGTTAGCTCACTATGTAGCTGAAAATGACCTTGGACTCCTAATCCTCCTACCTCTGCGCCCCAAGTGTTAGAATTACAGGTGTGTACCACCACGCTGAGCACAGACATGCTTCTTGCTTAATACCAAATTTCAGTCCTTTATAATTGGTGAGAGATTTTTGGCAAATTCTGATTTCTTTTTCTCATGATTTTAAATTTAACTTTAAGATGAAAATCAATCTAATTTGAATTCTAATTTCTTCAGGGTAATTTGAATTCAAACTAATTAAAGTCAGGCTGCAGTTGTAGCTCGGTGGTAGAGTGATTGCCCAGCATGCACAAAGTCCTGAGCACCTGCACTGCAAAAATATTAACAAAGCTTGTATTCTGATTTCCCTGCCTCTGCCTCCACAGCAATTTCTCACTGGCCACCACAACTGGCAACATTTGTGTTCTAAAAAGTGAGAAGAAAAATTGAGGGGTGGGCCGGGCGTGGTGGCGCACGCCTTTAATCCCAGCACTTGGGAGGTAGAGGTAGGAGGATCACCATGAGTTCAAGGCCAGCCTGAGACTCCATAGTGAATTCCAGGTCAGCCTGAGATAAAGTGAGACCCTACCTCGAAAATAAAATAAAAATAAAAATAAAATAAAATAAAATTTTGAGGGATGGAGAGATGGCTCCCGAGGCTCCCGTACAAACAGGCCAGCTTATGCAGAAGCAAAGACTCGGCAGAGAAGAAGTGAACCGCTCACCTTCCCTCACAATGTTTGCTAATTGTTGGTTGAGAATAAGCCAAACCCAATCATACTTACTAAGTCCATGAGCACACTCAGAGTTAAATATAAGCGTTTACCTGGTAACACTGTAATTATAGGAACTGTGGTAGGAGAAAAAAATATTCCTTTGAACAAGGTTGGGATAAGATTGGACGAAAATAGAGCAAGAGCATTTAGAATGTGGGAATAAAAATCTCTGGGACTGGAGAGAGGGAAGTGGGAATGGATATAGTGGGAGGGCCTGGACTAGAGGGAGGGCTGGGGATGGTAAAAGTGTAGACAAGCTGACCAGGGCCGACAGTTGACTATGGGCATGAGGAGCCATATCTGGGATTTTTTTTTAACAAGTTCTTTTTAGTATTATTATTATTATTTATTTGAAAGAAAGAAAGGGACACAGAGAGAGAGAGAATGGGCATGCCAAGGCCTTCAGCTGCTGCAAACAAACTCCAGACACTCGCGTCCCCTTGTGCACATGTGCAACCTTGTGTGTTTATGTCACTGTGTGATGGCTTATGTGGGACCTGGACATTCAAACGTGAGTCCTTGGGCTTCACAGGAAAGTGCCTTAACCACTAAGCCATCTCTCCATCCCTGGTGTTTTTGTTGTTGTTGTTTTAATAAGGTTCGTCTGTTTTTCTTTCTCTCGCCTTCATTTTACTGTCCAAGGGAGAGCTCGGGTGTGTAATGGATAGAAAGCAGAGCCAGGCTGGCCTGGACTGAGAAGATAAGATGCGTTTCAAAGACAGGATAATCTCTAAATCTTCCATTCCTCTTTGCATTGAATCTGTCCTTGTCACAGAAGCTTGGAGCGTCCTGAGGAACCAGACATGACTGAACGTGACATGGAGGCAGCTTTAAGTACAGAAGCAAGAACTTTTGCTCGCCTCTCCTCCTCCCCGTCTCTCCATTCCTGAATTATCTTTTGCCTCCGCACCACAGTTTTTTGGGGGAGCGCCCATGCCTCATTTTGTGGGAGCAGAGGGGAATTTGATGATGGTCAGGTCACATGGGGTTCTTGTCAGCTGACAAAGGTGTCACATCTGGAGCTGCTGGGTGCAGCTTAGTAACAGAACACTTGCCTAGCGCATGGGAGGTTCTGGGTTCTGTCCCCAGCACCATGAAATATACATATCCCTACAGTGACTTGCATTATGTTTGTTTTGTTTTTGAGACAGGGTCTCATGATTTCCAGGCTGGCCTCAAACTCACTAGGTAGTAAAAGATGACCTTGAACTGCTGATTCTCCTGCCTCTACCTCCCCAGTGCTGGTATCATAGGTGCGTGCCATCACACCACACTATCATGATGGTCTTCTGTAGATAGTGCCAGGCACTGTGAGGTCATGGGTATCCAGGCCATTTTGTGTCTGGAGGAGCATGTTGTGAGGAGTCCTACCCTTCCTTTGGCTCTTACATTCTTTCTGCCACCTCTTCCACAATGCACCCTGAACCTTGGAAGGTGTGATAGAGGTATTTCACTGCTGAGCACTCCTCTGTCACTTCTTCTCAGCATTATGGTGCCTTCTAAGTCAGCCCAGAGGTCACTGCCATCTGAAAAGGGAAGCTTCTCTAACCCAAAGTGAGAGTAGCATTAATATATGGGTAGGAACATTAAGAGAAGTGCTTACTGGACAGTTTGGTGAGCATAATACGTGCATTTAGCTGGACACCAGCAGGCCTTACACCTCTAGGGCTCATGACCTCCTCCATCATAGGTTTTCAATACAGACATGTATTTCCTCCCATGGAGGGGGCCTCCAGTCCAATTATAGCTAACTTTCTTTAATGTGACCCTCAGTTATATGTCTTTGCTCAAACCCCAATGTCACCTGACCCTTTGCCAACTTCAGTCACATGTCTCAGGCACAGCTGACTGATTCTAGTCCCATTTTCTCTATCAGGCAACAGAACACTTCCTGTCCAGGTGCTAAGACCCTAAACCTAGACACTTTGTTCTCCATATGCTCCAGATTTATAAGCAGTTACCATATATTCTCCATCTTAGTTCCTAAATAGCTTTCTAGAAGTGTTTAATATTTCAGTTTATACTATGATGATCCTCTGCTTTTAAAGATAATCTACTTTTTATTCCATATAAATAAGCAAGATAGTTATGTGGTTTAAAAACATTATTAAGAATAATATTAAGGAACAGAGCTGGGCATGGTGGTGCACACCTTTAATCCCAGCACTTGGGAGACAGAGGTAGGAGGATAGCTGTGAGTGTGAGGCCAGCCTGAGAATACAGAGTGAATTCCAGGTCAGCCTGGGCTAGAGTTGAGACCCTACCTTGAAAAACAAAAACAAGGTCCCTGATGCCCCCAAAGCATTACAGGCTATTGCCAAGACCCTTAGTTTCCCACCAGGAATAGATGGTAAGACCCTATTGCTGAAGACTCCACATACTTGGGCTGCAAGGCCACTGAGAAATCCTGCTGGAACTGAGCTGATAACCCCCTCCATGTAGACCAGCTGACAGAAAGCTGGAAGAAGTCATTCTGCATGCAGTTCAATAGGAGAAAGAGAAATCACAAGTGAAGATATTCAACAGTGGACACTGCAAGCCTTATATTTGGCCAGCCAGGCCAAATGAGCCAACGGGTGCAATAGTGGAATGTCTGTCATGGTAGAAACCAACTGCCCTCCAATTGGACTGGAGGCCCGCTCCATGGGAGGGAATACATCCCTGATACTGAAAACCTACAACAGGAATAGTCATGAGCCCTAGGGGTGTGACGTCTGCTACTGTCTGGCTAAATGTATATACTATGCTCATCAAACTGCCTTGTAAGCACTTCTCTTAATGTTCATACCCATATATTAATTCTACTCTCACTTTTGGTTTGAGAATCTTCTCTTTTCAGATGGCAGTGACCTTGGGATGACTCAGAAGGCATCATGGTGCTGAGAAGAAGTGACAGAGGAGTGCTCAGCATTGAAATATCTCTATCATACCTTCCAAGGCTTAGGGTCCATGTGGAAGATGTGGCAGAAAGAATGTAAGAGCCAAAGGAAGGGTAGGACTCCTTACAACGTGGTCCCCCCAGACACAAAATGGCCTGGATATCTATGACCTCACAGTGCCTGACACTACCTACACAAGGCCATCATAATAGGAGGAAAAGATGATGACATCAAAATAAAAGAGAGACTGATTGAGAGGGGGATGGGGATATGATGGAGAGTGGAGTTTCAAAGGGGAAAGTGGGGGGAGGGAAGGAATTACTATGGGATATTGTTTACAATTATGGAAGACTTTAATAAAAATAAATTAATTAAAAAAATAAACAGAAGCTGGGACTGGAAAGATGGCTCAATGGTTAAGGCATTTACCTGTGAAGCTTAACAACCCGAGTTCCATTCCCTAGCACCCACATAAAATCCAGATGCACAAAGTGGCCCATTTATCTGGCCTATTTGCAGCAGCCAGAGACCCTGGTACCCCATTTTCATTCTCTCTCTCTCTCTCTCTCTCTGCACCTGGCCGCCAGATGTGGTGGTCCACGCCTTTAATTCCAGCACTCAGGATAAGGTAGGAGGATAGTTGTGAATTTGAGGCCAGCCTGAATTCCAGGTCAGCCTAGACCAGAATGAGACCCTACCTAGGGGTGGAGGCAACAAAAAACAAACAAACAAAAAAGAGAAACAGAGCCAGGAGTGGTGGTGCACGCCTTTAATCCCAGCACTTGCGAGGCAGAGGTAGGAGGATCGCCATGAGTTCAAGGCCACCTTGAGCCTACATAGTGAATTCCAGGTCAGCCTGGACCAGAGTGAGACCCTACCTCAAAAAAAAAAAAAAAAAAGAAAGAAAGAAAGAAAGGAAGGAAGGAAGAAAGAAAGAAAAAAAAAAGAGAGAAACAGAGGCTTAGATTAGACTGAAAGAGACACTTAGTACAACCATGACCTTCTTAAGACAAATTTGTATCTTTTCTTCCTAAATCCAGTAGCTCTGCCTTCGGTCTAGTCACAAAATTTCTGCAGTTTTTTCAGAGTGCAAATTCAATCCACTGTAGTCACCTTGGAAGGTTTCAGAAGTGCCTGTGGACTTGCCACAGCAGGATCTTGGGGACTTGTCATGCTCTTCAGCCTACTTCTGCATAAGGTTTCCTTCTGTCAATCGGTACTCGGAACCGCAGCGCCCCCTAGGCACTCTTCAACACACTGCATCAACGCTTCGGTCCATGCTGCTCCCTGCGCTGTCTCCTGGCTGCAGAGGCTCTGGGATGGGCCAGTTCAGCCCCAGTCTGTGCCACGTGGCTGTGATGTGAGAGCAGTGGACATGTCCATTTTGACCGAGTCAGAGCTCCCCTCAGCAGAAGGGACAGAGGTCCTGAGCACCGGCAGCCCTAAGCCTGGGCCTGATAAGGGGAATGTTGCAGATAGTGTCTTCCCTCCGGCAGCTCTATTTTAATCTAACTTTAGATTGTAGCACAGAAGGCACGATATCATGATGGGTTTGGTGGAATATAGTCATAGGCTCAAATCTTACCAGCTGAGTAACACTGAGCAAGTGAATTCAACTCTCTTGAGCTTTAAGTGTCCTTTTTTTTTTTTTTTTTTTTTTTTTTGTCCCAGAAAGACTAAAAAAGGAAATGGGTTAACCTTGCCAGTGCCTAACATAAAGCTCCGTGATGACCGAGGAAATGGCACAGTGGGTAAGGTGGGTGAATCAGATCCACAGCACCCATGTAAAATGCAGGGAACGGTGGCTTCTGCCTGTCATCCCAGCACTGAGGCTCAATAGGAGAAAGCCTATCAAAGAATCAGGTGGAGCCGGGCGTGGTGGCACACGCCTTTAATCCCAGCACTCGGGAGGCAGAGGTAGGAGGATTGCGGTGAGTTCGAGGCCACCCTGATACTCCATAGTGAATTCCAGGTCAGCCTGAGCTAGAGTGAGACCCTACCTCGAAAAAAACAAAAAAAAAAAAAAAAAAGAATCAGGTGGAGGGAGACAGAAAAACCACCACGGTGCATGGCGACAGATAAACAAGTCTTTCCGGCAGGCAGCACCTTCATGGGCAGGTGATACTAGAAACGAAACTCGAGGGCCAGGCATGGTGGCACACGCCTTTAATCCCAGCACTCTGGAGGCCAAGGTAGGAGGATCACCATGAGTTCGAGGATACCCTGAGACTACATAGTGAATGCCAGGTCAGCCTGAGCTAGAGTAAGACCCTACCTCAAAAAAAAAAAAAAAAAAAGCCGGACGTGGTGGCGCACACCTTTAATCCCATCACTTGGGAGGCAGAGGTAGGAGGATCACCGTGAGTTTGAGGCCACCCTGAGACTCCACAGTGAACTCCAGGTCAACCAGGGCCCAAAGTGAGGTCAGGGAAAGAGATTGAGTAAAGGAAAGGTGGAGGGAGTGCTAATCACAATCTAAGAGGATATAAATAAATCATATGGAAACCTACTTTTTTGGACAATGGAGCATTCAGGAGCCATAGATTGTTGCTGGAAAATTTTCAGTGCCAGGGATGGGATACCTTCCAGTGAGTTGTTGCCCAGGGAGGTCACTGATGCCCCCAAAGCATTATAGGCCATTGCTGAGGCCCTTGGTTTCCCACCAGGAATAGATGGTAAGACCCTATTGCTGAAGACTCCACATACTTGGGCTGCAAGGCCACTGAGAAATCCTGCTGGAACTGAGCTGATAACCTCCTCCATGTAGACCAGCTGACAGAAAGCTGGAAGAAGCCATTCTGCATGCAGTTCAATGGGAGAAAGAGAAATCACAAGTGAAGATACTCAACAGTGGACACTGCAAGCCTTATATTTGGCCAGCCAGGCCAAATGAGCCAACGGGTGCAATAGTGGCATGTCTGTCATGGTAGAAACCAATTTCCCTCTCATTGGATTGGAGGCCTGCTCCATGGGAGGGAATACATCCCTGATACTGAAAACTTAAAACAGGGGTAGTCATGAGCCCTAGGGGTGTAACGCCTGCTGCTGTCTGCCTAAATGTATATACTATGCTTATCAAACTGCCCACTAAGTCCTTCTCTTAATGTTCATACCCTTATATTAATGCTACTCTCACTTTTGGCAGAGAATCTTCTCTTTTCAGATGGCAGTGACCTTGGGATGACTCAGAAGGCATCATGGTGCTGGAAAGAAGTGACCGGAGTGCTCAGTACTGTAATATCTCTATCACACCTTCCAAGACTCAGGGTCTAATGAGGAAGAGGTGGCGGAAAGAATGTAAGAGCCAAAGGAAGGGTAGGACTCCTTATAACGTGGTCCCCCCAGACACAAAATGGCCTGGATATCCATGACCTCACAGTGCTTGACACTACCTATTCAAGACCATCGTAAGAGGAGGAAAAGACCATGACATCAAAATAAAAGAGAGACTGATTGTGATGGGGAGTGGATATGATAGAGAATGGAATTTCAAAGGGGAAAGTGGGGTGGAGGGTATTACCATGGGATACTTTTTATAATCATGGAAGTTGTTAATAAAAATTTAAAATTAAAAAGAAAACTAAAAATAGAGGCTTCCGAGAGCTCGACAGTATAGGAGACTTACAACACAGCTGCCGAGGCTCAGGGAACATTACAGAAGAAGGGACAGAGTGAATGTAAGGGCCAACGGGCGGAAAGGTGTATTCTGAGGCATGGCCCCCACCCAGAGACTGGTGCGTTCATGACCCCACAGTGAATACTGACCAATAACCCTACTGAGCAGGGTCCTCAGTGGAATGAGAACACAGAAGAGGGGACATGAAAGTATAACCCACTGTGCACAGTGGCACCTACCTTTAATTCCAGTACTGGGGGGGGGGGGGGTAGGAGGACTGTTGTGAGTTCAGGCCAGCCTGGAACTACAGAGTAAGTTCCCAGTCCCCAGTCAACTTGGGCTAGAGTGAGGCCCTATCTTGAAACAATCCAAAAAAAAGTATAGCTCAATGTAAATATGACCAAATTGCAATATGCTCATATATTAAAGTTCTCAATAAGGGCTGGAGGGATGGCTTAGCGGTGAAGGCATTTGCCTGAAAAGCCAAAGGACCCCAATTTGATTTCCCAGGACCCATGTTAGCCAGATGCACAAGGGGACGGATGCATCTGGAGTTCCTTTGCAGTGACTGGAGGCCCTGGTATGCCCATTCTCTCTCTGTCTCTCTCTCTCCCTCATTCTCTGTAAAATAAATAAATAAATAAAAATAAAATGTTTTTTTTAAAAAGTTTTCAATAAGAGCATGGTTGGGCTGGAGAGATGGCTTAGTAGTTAAGGTATTTCCCTGCAAAGCCTATGTACCCAGGTTTGATTCCCCATGAACCAGGTAAGTCAGATGCATAAGGTGGCACATGCATCTGGAATTCATTTGCAGTGGCTAGAGGCCCTGGTGTGCCCATTCTCTCTCTCCCCTCCCCCTCTCTCTATCTATGTGTCTCTTTATCTCCTCAAATAAATAAACTAGTTAAATATTTTTAAAATTATTTCACTTATTTATTTATTTGAGAGAGAGAGAAAGAGGCAGAGAGAGAGAGAGAGAGAATGGACACCAGGGCCTCCAGCTGCTACAAATGAACTCCAGATACATGAACCACCTTGTGCATCTGGCTTACGTAGGTCCTGGGGAATTAAACTTGGGTCCTTATGCTTTGCAGGCAAGTGCCTTAACTGCTAAGCCATATATCCAATCCCAAATGAAATATTTTTAAAATTTCACTTGAGAGTGGGCATGCCAGTGTCTTCAGCTGCTGCAAACTCCAGACGCATGTGCCACCTTTTGCATTTGGCTTCGTTGGGTCCTGGGAAATTGAACCTGGGTCCTTACACTTTGCAGGCAAGTGCCTTAACTGCTAAACCATCTCTCCAGCCCAAATAAAATACTTTTTTTGTATTAAAAGGAAATTTATTGGATTAGCTTATGGCAGTCCAACAATAGCAGTTTGCAGGCCAGAGATCAAGGAACCCAGTAGCTGGATGTGGCTGGATGCCTCAGCAGTCCCAATCCAGCACTGAAGGCTGAAGGCCTGGAAGCTTTCTGGAGAGCCACTGCTATTCAGCCCACATCGGAAAGCAGAAAGCAGCACCAGCAGCCAGGTGGGAGGAGAGATCCCAAATAAAATACTTTTTTAAACTGAGCATTGTCAATCATGACCCGGTTGACACAAGTTTCCCCCATGCCTCCACACCCTTCTTTGGTCTTAAAAGTGGGCATGGAAGATTTCTAGATGGAAATTTATTTCTTTCACAACCTTAGGAACCCAGTGGCACCTATTTCCAAGAAAACTCCTTTCAGGTAGCATGGTAAACTCACAGATTTAGACCTGAGCTATAGAACTCTAGGTCTAGGGAAGAGCTTTCCAATTTCTGCTCAATGACAACTTAAGCAAGTCTACTCTATAGTGGAATGATTTACAGCGTCCCTGGCCTCTACTTAGTAGGAGCACATGGCCATAGTGACAACAAACTCTGTCCTGACATTGTCAGATGATTTGTGAGTGTGGGGCCTTGAGAAGTACTGACCACTCATGAGCCTGTGTGGTCTGCAAGCCGAGAGAATCGTCTCAGAGCTGAGTGGGAATGTAGACGACCTCAGGTTCCTTCTGAGAACTGCTTCCCCAAATCTGCAGCTAATCTAGACCACAGGGGATGTGTATGGGCATTAGAGTTGGCAGGTCTCTCCCTGTGCCTGTTGAGAAAGAACCACCAGGATGCTTTGTCTCTACCCAAACCTTCCCAGCCTACGTATTCAATTTGCCCCCCACCCACACACACAAATAAATAAATAACATTTTTTAAATACATACTTTTATTTATTTCTATTTTATTTTATTTTGGTTTTTTGAGGTAGGGCCTCACTCTGGTCCAGGCTGACCTGTAATTAACTACGTAGTCTCAGGGTGGCCTCAAACTCATGGTGATCCTCCTATCTCTGCCTCCCGAGTGCTGGGGTTAAAGGCATGTGCCACCATGCCAAGATAAAAAATTACATGATTTTGGGCTGGAGAGATGGCTTAGCAGTTAAGCGCTTGCCTGTGAAGCTTAAGGACCCCGGTTCAAGGCTCGATTCCCCAGGACCCACATTAGCCAGATGCACAAGGGGGCGCACCCATCTGGAGTTCGTTTGCAGTGGCTAGAGGCCCTGGTGCACCCATTCTCTCTCCCTCCCTCTCTGTCTGTTGCTGTCAAATAAATAAATAAAAATAAACAAAAAAAGTTTTAAAATTACATGATTTTATGGATACAATGGGATTTATAGCTATCTATAGACATTATGGGATGGCTTAATCATGACCTTCAACAAATCTAGCATCTCAGGACACAAATCCCGGTGGGCATCAAAGTAGAAGGATTAGATGGGGAGAAGAAGGAATTCAGTAGGAGAATGAGAGGGTGCAGGGACAAGAGAAGATAATGGGATATAAGTTTCTATTTAAAATATATACACTTATAAAAATTCTTAATTTGGTAGACAATCTTCTCTTTTCAGATGGCAGTGACCTTGGGATGACTCAGAAGGCATCATGGTGCTGGAAAGAAGTGACCAGAGTGCTCAGCATTGAAATATCTCTATCACACCTTCCAAGGCTCAGGGTCTATTGCGGAAGAAGTGATGGAAAGAATGTAAGAGCCAAAGAAGGGTAGGACTCCTTACAACATGCTCCCCCAGACACAAAATGGCCTCAATATCCATGACCTCACAGTGCCTGACACTACCTACACAAGACCATCATAACAGGAGGAAAAGATGATGACATCAAAACAAAAGAGGGACTGAGAGGGGGAGGGGATATGATGGAGAGTAGAGTTTCAAAGGGGAAAGTAGGGGGAGGGAGGGCATTACCATGGGACATTGTTTATAATCATGGACGTTATTAATAAAAAAATTTGAAAAGAAAAAAACTTCTCAATGAAAATAAAAACAGAGCCCGGCATGGTGGTGCGTGCCTTTAATCCCAGCACTTGGAAGGCAGAGATGGGAGGATCACTGTGAGTTTGAGTCCACCCCGAGACTACATAGTGAATTCCAGGTCAGCCTGGGCTAGAGTGAGACCCTACCTCAAAAAAAATAAAAAATAAAAAATAAAAACAAAAAAGAACAGTGAAAACTGATTTTGGAAGTGTGTTGGCTAGCCCCTCTCTTCTGAATAAGAAATTACTGGGCTGTGCAGTGGCTGTATGCAGCAAGCTGGAGATGTATGTTCAGGGTACTGTGGTGGAGGCAGCCAGGCCACTGGGAACTTGAGTTCTCCCAGTGCAGGTGGGCAGGAGTGCTGTATATGGCCTGTTCTCAGAGAACCCCTCCCCTCTCTCTGTGGAACCAAATGAAGCCAGTGTGACCATGGGAACTCATCCCCGGGAACGGGGCATATCTGTCATTAGGCCAATCTTCCCCGCAGAACCCCCTCCTCCACGTTATTTCTTTTTTGTACATGCTGCGCATGTCTATATCAAAGCTACAACTTCTCAAAAAAAAGTCCTTAAAACCATGAGTGATTACTATGTGCCAACCTCAACGCTAAGGAATCTGTTGTCAGCTACTCACCACAACTTTCTCTGTGTCACCACTATTATCATTTTACAGACCAGGAAACTGAGGCCCAGAAGTCCAAGAGCATTGTGTGACTCACTCAATAGCGTTCCAGCCCACGAGGTCAGGAAAGGCTGATTTTAGAAGCCATGTGGCTTGCTCTCTGCTGGCTTTCCTACTCTATTGGACAATCTACTGTGTCCTTGAGGTATTTAGCGTTGAGGGATATTAAGGTATCACCCACATGGGGAATAGATGTCCGCCAGAGGGTGCAGCTGGCTGTCGGCTGCATTAACCATAGGTGCTTGCTTGTAACAACACAGGCTCCTGAGTCTCCTGCTGTGCGTGGAGGGCATTGGTCCTGGAAGGCGTCATCGAGTCCTGCTTCAGCTGGCTTTGGAAGCATGGATAAGTTTGTCTAGGTCGTCTTCTTCATACTCCGGGAACACCTATTGACTACTCTCTGCTATTCTGGGCCCTGTGCTGACAGTGCGGAGTCCCGGAAGAGCTGGGGTTTTGTCATGACAACGACGGGTGCTTAATTTGTCAGTTTTCTCATTTGCAACAAAACAAACCTTAGTCTAGGTTTCACAACAGGAAATCCTTTTGAAAAGGCTATCACGAGGGAAGGGGCAGTTTATTGCCGATCTAAACCCCAAATTTATTATATATATTTTTTTCATTTTTATTTATATATTTATTTATTTTGGTTTTTCGAGGTAGGGTCTCACTCTAGCCCAGGCTGACCTGAATTTCACTATGTAGTCTCAGGGTGGTCTCGAACTCATGGTGATCCTCCTACCTCTGCCTCCCAAGTGCTGGGATTAAAGGCGTGCGCCTCCACTATCATATTACTTTTTTAAGATTTATTTTTATGTACTTATTAGAGACAGAGAGGAGAGGGAGAGCGAGCCCCAGGGCCTCTACCCACTGCAAACAAACTCCAGACCCATGCACCACCTTGTGCAGCTGGCTTACGTGGGACATGGAGACTCGAACCTGGGTCCTTAGGCTTCACAGGCAAGTGCCTTAACCGCTAAGCCCTAAGTCCCCTAATTTTAAAGCTCTTGGTGGGGATATAAAAACCTCTGAAGAGGTCAGCTCTAGCCAAAGGGAAGATCCAATATAAAACGTTGTGAAGAGTAAAGAGAAATTGGGTGCGTCTGCTAGTCAGGAACTCTAGGCACCCTAAAGGACCCTAAAGGCCGTGGAGACCCGGGAGGAGCAAGACCCCCTCCTCCAGGAACTCTCGGCTTCCAGGTCCAGGTGCTGCCATGGCAACCGGCGCTCACAGGTGACGTCATCCCGCAGGCGCTTTGGTCGCCTGGGAGGATTAGCGGAACAGGGCTCAGTGTGGCGTGCGCAGTGCGAGAAGGGATGAGCGAGCGTGAGGACCTGAGCTCGGGTCCCTGGAGCCTACGCATTTCCCTGCTGGGCAAGTGGGAAAGCCCACCGGTTCTCCCAGCACTTGAGAGCCAGAGATGGAGGATGCTGAGGGGCCAGCCAGGTGGGAGAGGTGTGGGTTCCAGTGAGAGACCGTGATGGCTTAGCTGTTAAGCACTTGCTTGTGAAGCTTAAGGACCCCCAGTTCGAGAAAGGATCGATTCCCCAACACCCACGTAAACCAGATGCACAAGGTGTCGCACGCATCTGGAGTTCGTTTGCAGTGGCTGGAGGCCCTGGTATACCCATTCTCGCTCCCTCCCTCCCTCCCTCTCTCTCTCTCTCTCTCTGTGTCACTCTTTATAAATAAATTAATTAATTAAATTTAAAAAAAAAAGAAAAATCTTCCAGGAGGCGTGCATTCGCGATTTTAAGGTAGAAGGGAGAAAATCAAAGTGTGCATGTATTTATGTAAGGTCTACAAAAGATGCAAAATTCGTAGCTGGATATGGTGGCACACACCTTTAATCCCAGAATTTAGGAGGCACAGGTAGGAGGATCGATCGTCATACGTTCAAAGCCACTCTGAGACTACATAGTGAACGTCAGGTCAACCTGGGCTAGAGCGAGACCCTACCTTGAAAAAAAAAAGGATGCTAAATTAAGTAATTGCTCAATAGAGATTCACAAACATAGAAATGTAATAGAGAACCAGAGAACTGCACAATAGTTCTTCCGTTTGTCCTGGGAAGATACTTTCTAAGGCCCCTAGAGGCAGCCTGAAGCCAGACAGTGCCCAACCCTGTATATACTGTTTTTCCTGTATACATGTGTGTGTGTGTGAGAGAGACAAAGCTTAATTTATAAAGTAGGCACAGTACAAGGTTGCCCACAACTACGAATAAAGGGCTGGAGGTGTTACTCCAGGGCAAAGTATGTGGTTAGCATTTATAAGGCCCCAGGTTCAATGTTCAATCCTCAGAACCAAAAGAGAGAATGAAAACAAAGAGAGAAAGCCGGGCTGGGAGGCTGCTCAGTGGTTAAAGGCACTTGCTTTGGGTTCAGTTCTCCAGTACCCACATAAAACCAAAGGGGTGCATGTGTCTGGCATTCATTAAATAATTTTTTTAAAAAATTTTTTGTTCGAGGTAGGGTCTCACTCTGGTTCAGGCTGACCTGGAAAATTCACTATGGAATCTCAGGATGGCCTCGAACTCACAGCGATCCTCCTACCTCTGCCTCCCGAGTGCTGGGATTAAAGGCATGCGCCACCACACCTGGCTTAATTTTTTTTAATTTTTATTATTATTCTTTTTTGGTTTTCCAAGCTAGGGTTTCACTGCAGCTCCTCCTACCTCTGCCTCCCGAGTGCTGGGATTAAAGGTGTGTGCCACCACGCCCGGCTGCAAATATATTTTTTTTTAAAGTAAAGAAAAAAGGGCTGGTAGGGCCGGGCGTGGTGGCGCACGCCTTTAATCCCAGCACTCGGGAGGCAGAGGTAGGAGGATTGCTGTGAGTTCGAGGCCACCCTGAGACTCCATAGTGAATTCCAGGTCAGCCTGGGCTAGAGTGACACCCTACCTCGAAAAACCAAAAAAAAAAAAAGAAAAAAGGGCTGGAAACATAGCTCAGCAGTGTATGCCTATAAAGCCTAATGACCCAGGTTTGATTCCCCAGTACCCATGTAAAGCCAGATGCCCAAAGTGGTGCATTTATCTAGAGCTTGTCTAGCTTATCTATTTGCAGTGACAAGAGGCCCAGATGTGTGCCCATATTCATTCATTCCTTCTCTCTCTCTCCTTGCAAATATTTAAAAAAGAAAAAAGAAAAGCAAATAGAAACCACCAGGTGTGGCACCTGTGACCAAAGCACTGGTGGGCTGAGAGGGAGGATGGCTGGCAGTGCCAGGCCCGATCTCAAAAACAAACAACACAAAGTGAACATTATAACCACACGTTGTGACAAAATGCCATCTATTATCTATAAGGGCCATGATTCCTGTACAGTGATTCCTGTAGGGTGACAATGGAAATGGCCAAGTGACCAGTGGGTAGGTAGCACACCCAGTGTCTCTGATTCATGTTCTGGGCAGGGCAGCAAAAGACTTCAGCACACTATTCAGAAAAGTGTGCAAATTAACTTGCATGAATTATTTATTTCTGGGACTTTCCATTTAGCATTTTTGGGTCAATTGACCACAAATAAAAGAAACAGCCAAAACATAAAACATTGGAGAAAAGGAACTGCTCCAAACACAA
Source organism: Dipus sagitta (assembly GCA_036346955.1). Taxonomy (NCBI): domain Eukaryota; kingdom Metazoa; phylum Chordata; class Mammalia; order Rodentia; family Dipodidae; genus Dipus; species Dipus sagitta. The sequence goes on from CM070770.1 coordinate 331,743,539, forward strand.
AATTGAGGATATTGTTTTCTTTTATGGAAAGGAAGACTTTGAGCCAGGTGTGGTGGTACACACCTTTAATCCCAGCACTCAGGAGGCAGAGGTAGGAGGATCGCCATGAGTTCAAGGCCACTTTGAGATTAGTGAATTCCAGGTCAGCCTGGGCTAGAGGGAGACCCTACCTCGAAAAACAAAAACAAAAACAAAAAAAAAAAAAAAAAGACTTTATGACCAGGGAAGGGCAGACTGAATTCCAAAAGTATTTTGCAAAATCCTAGTCCTTAGCTGGGTGTGGTGACATACGCCTTTAATCCCTGAAGTTGGGAGTCAGAGGTAGGAGGATTACTGTGACTTCCAGGCCAGCCTGGGACTACAGAGTGAGGTTCAGGTCAGCCTGAACTAGAGTGAGTCCCTACCTTGGGGAAAAAAAAAAAAATCCTAGTTCTTTGTTTGTGAGTAACAGGGTCCCTGGTAGCCCAGGCTGGCGCAAACTTGGTATGTAGCTGAGAATGACCTTGAACTACTGATCACCCCGCTTCCACCACCTGGTACCCAAAATTACAAGTATGTGGTAGCAGGCCTACCTTATACCTTAGGACAAACTGTGGTGATTGACACCAATAATCCCAGGTGTGAGCCATCACATGTAGCTTATAATGTTTACAGTAACTGGCATACATCAGAAGTGTTAGCATGTGCTGGCAACTTCCTCCAAGTCAGTATGTACAAGGCAGAGTGCTTATCATGACTGGGAATTCCCTGGCTAAGGGTTAGGAGTTTTCAGCATTTTCCAGCCCATGAGAGGAGGGGAGCCGTCCTTCTTCTCCGCTTCAAGTTTCTGAGGTGCCCCAGAACAGGGGCTCAGGCTCTGGACTTCCCAACTCAACTCACAGAGTGGCTTCTTTTCCAGTAAAAACAGAGTGGACATTTGGAGGGGGAGGGCACCAGTCCCAACCAGGTGACCGGAACATCACATCTTGACATTTCCCATTCTGTATCACCCCTGAGCAGCTGCATGCCATGGCACTGTTGGAGGAGGAAAGAAAGAAATTAAGTGGTAACCCCTCCCACCCCAAGAAACCAGGCTAACAGCCCCAGGCTTTGGGTTTTAAAATTTAAACTGGGTATGTGGTGTATATTTGTAATCCCAGTCCTCAGGAGGATTAGAAGTTCAAGGTAAGGTCATCCTTAGCTACATAGTTTGTGGGGGATATGAGACCCTGCCTTAAATAAATAAATAAACAAATAAATAAATAAAACCAACACTATGTAGGTGGGGAAGTGTGAGTAGGAAGATCAGGAGTTGAGGTTAGCCTGGGCTACAGGAGATTCTATCTCAAAAAAATAAAAAACAAACATACAAAACAAGGGTCTGGAGATAAAACTCAACAGTAAAGCACTGGCCTACCACGCACTAGGTCCTGGATTTGAAACCCAACATTGAAAATAGTAAGGAAAACACAAAGAGGAGTAAGACACATAGAAAACAGATAGGAACCTGAGATTTTTAAAAATTGTTTTATTAGGGCTGGAGACATGGCTTAGCAGTTAAGCGCTTGCCTGTGAAGCCTAAGGACCCCGGTTCGAGGCTTGGCTCCCCAGGACCCACCTTAGCCAGATGCACAAGGGGGCGCACGCATCTGGAGTTTGTTTACAGAGGCTGGAAGCTCTGGCGCACCCATTCTCTCTCTCTCTCTCTCTGCCTCCTTCTCTCTGTCGCTGTCAAATAAATAAACAAAAAAAATTTTTTTTAATTTTTAAAAATCTAAACAGTAAGAAGTCAAACACCCCACTCACAAAATGGGGCAAAGAGCTGAACAGGCAGTTTACAGAGGAAGAAATAGAAATGGCAAACATAAACTTAAGAAAATGTTCATCATCCCTAATCATCAGAGAAATGCAAATTAAAACAACTATGAGATTCCACCTTACCCCAATAAGGATAGCAAACATCAAAAAATCAAATAAAAATAAATGCTGGCGAGGATGTGGAGAAGTAGGAACACTCATCCACTGTTGGTGGGAACGTAGGATGGTACAACCACTTTGGAAAGCAATATGGAGACTTCTGAAAAAGCTGAGTATAGAGATACCAACAGACCCAGTTATTCCCTTACTGGGCATCTACCCTAAAACCTTCAAACCACAGGCTAGAGAGATTTGCTCAACCATGTTTATAGCAGCTCAATTTGTAATAGCTAAGTGCTGGAACCAACCCAGATGTCCATCACTAGAAGAATGGATAACTAAGATGTGGTATATCTACACAATGGAATTCTATACAGCAGTAAGAAAAAATGACACAATGAAATTTTAGGAAAAATGGTTGAACCTGGAACAGATCATTCTCAGTGAACTTACCCAATCACAGAAAAAAAAATCGCCACATAGTCTCACTCATCTACAGCACCTAACCTGAATCTACCCAATATACCTTACATACCCAGCAAGCACCTCCTAGACTAGACACTAGGATGGAAGGGGAGGGAGGGGAGGGAGGGGAGGGCATCAAAGGGGTGGGAAACACAAATCTAGACCCAAATGGCAGTGGTACCATAAGTTTCTACTTACTAAAAGACAGACCAAATGGCTGATCCTTCACCAGGCCCTTACACGGAACACCTGAACCACGAGACACTGGAGAGGGTAAGATCAAGACTAACCTTAATCTTCTACATCTTCCCTTCCTCACTTCCCCTCTCCCTCTCTCTCTCTCTCTTATCTCTAACTCTTGTACATTAGTTATCTTTTTCCTCATTTTCTTAGTGGGCACTGACCTGTAACTCCCAGAACAAGCATGGGGCTATCATCCACAATGAGCTTTTGATCAGAGAGACCTACAAGGTTTCCTAAAAGACAGACAGATTTCTGTCAGAGTACTTGATGACCACCAAAGGCTAGTGATAAGACCCTACTGCTGAAGACACCTTATGTGATTGACATGCAAATTAGAATGGCATGGCTGGAAGTTGGAAGAGAGTCAGTCCCCAGACAGTCAGCGCGTCTAGTGCCAGAAGGTGCTACATGGGCGACTGGGGGAAAATGACCAATATCTGTCCAAGCAACGCATGGTCTAACCTACTTAGCAGCAAATAACTTATTGTGATGCCCACACAAGTGCAGTGGTGGCACACAGCCATGGTGGGGAACCAACTGCTCTCAATTCGGCTAACTGATCCCCTCACTGGTATGGGACCCATAGCTGGAGCTGGGAAACAAGTCAGAACCATATCCAAACATAAACCCACTCTCCAATATCAAGCTACCATCAATTGTGGGCTACAAGAGGGCCTACACCTATTAAATTCTGTATATAAAAAAAAAAAGGGTTATCTCATTTGTCCTGATGCTAACTTACTCTCCGTTGGAGAATCTGCTTCTCTTTTTCAGATAGATGTAGATCCTAAGGAGAGAGCCACCCCATCATACCTCAAAAGGGCCCTGGCTGAAACTAAGAAAAATTGGAGAAGCAAGCAAGGGGGCTGTTTTCCTGATGAACCGGATACCAGCACAAGGGAGAAGGAGATCAGCACAGAGAAAAATCAACTCCTACCAAATCAGAGAGCCAGAGCCTCAGAGGCCCCCAACACCTCATCACTGAAGCAGACCCAACATGGCTCAGGGAAATTTTGCAGAAGAGGGGGCGGAAAGAATGTCAGAGCCATATGTTGGGTCATGATATGCAAAGACATTTAGCTTACCCATAACTGTGGGCTAACTCCACAATGCATGACCCGTATACCTCAACAAGGAGGGGCCAAGGGGAGGGGGTAGGTCACGGATGAGCCTAATAATGGTACCAAACTGACTGTAAAAAAAAAATAAATAAATAAAATAAAAAATAAAAATGGAAAAAAATTTTTTTTTGTTTTTTTTTAATGACATGAACAATCTTTTTTTTTAATTTTTTTGGTTATTTTTATTTATTTGAGAGCAACAGACAGAGAGAGAAAGAGGCAGATAGAGAGAGGGAGAGAGAATGGGTGCGCCAGGGCTTCCAGCCACTGTAAACAAACTCCAGACGCGTGCGTCTTGTGCATCTGGCTAATGTGGGTCCTGGGGAGCCAAGCCTCGAACTGGGGTCCTTAGGCTTCACCGGCAAGCGCTTAACCGCTAAGCCATCTCTCCAGCCCATTAAAAAAAAAAAATTGTTTTGTTAAAAAAAAAAAAACAAGAGCCAGCGTGGTGGCACACGCCTTTAATCCCAGCACTCTGGAGATAGAGGTAGGAGGATCGCCGTGAGTTCAAGGCCACCCTAAGACTTCATAGTGAGTTCCACATCAGCCCGGGCTGGAGTGAGACCCTACCTCATAAAACCAAAACCAAAACAAACAAACAAACAAACAAAAAAAGCTGAGCACCGTCTTGCACGCCTTTAATCCTAACACTAGGAAGGCAGTGGTAAGAGGATGGCTGTGAGTTTGAGGCTAGCCTGGGACTACAGTTTGAGTTCCAGGTCAGCGTGGGCTAGAGCAAGACCCTGCCAGAAAAAAATAAGTTGTTTTACTTGTTTTTGAGACATGGTCTCTCTATGTAGCCAAGGCTGGGCATCAAACTCTTCCTCTACTTTTTATTTATTTATTTATTTGGTTTTTCAAGGTAGGGCCTCAGTGTAGCCCAGGCTGACCTATAATTCACTATGTAGTCTCAGGCTGGCCTCGAACTCACAGTGATCCTCCTACCTCTGCCTCCCAAGTGCTGCACTCGGCAGAGAGGGAGAGACCAAGAATAGATTAGCCAGGCTCTAGGCACTGCAAATGAACTCGATGCATGCACCACCTTGTGCTTCTGGCTTTTCGTGGTTTCTGGAGAATCGAACTCAGGTTATTAGGCTTTGCAGGCAAGCACCTTAACGGCTGAGCCATCTCTCCAGCCCCTTCTTCTCCTTTTGCTTGCAGAGTCCTGGGGCCACAGGCATGTACCACAACACCCAGCAAGAAAATGGAACTTTTTCTCCGTGTGTGTTCTTATATGTGTGGCCACATGTGTGTGTGCATGTGTACATCTATCACCCTGTGAGTTCTGGAGATCTGAACTCAGGTCCTCTAGTTCACATGGCAAGTACTTTATAGACTGAACCATCTCTTCAGCCCCCCAAACTGAGCTTCTGAACATTCATGTCTAAACATATTGTCTACTCATGCAAGCTCCCTTCCCAAGATGGCTTCTATTTAACTCATTCTCATCAAAGAATCCCAGCATCAAGGGGTTAAGTACTTCAGGTTTTTTGTTTCCTTTTTAATCTTTTATTTTTATTATTATTAATGTTATTATTTTGGTTTTTTGAGGTAGGGTTTTACTCTAGCTCAGGCTGACCTGGAATTCATTATGTAGTCTCAGGATGGCTTTGGACTCACAAGGAATCATCTCCCTCCCAAATGCTGGGATTAAAGATATGCACCAACATGCCTGGCTATTTTTTTTTATTATTGGTAACTTCCATATTTATAGGCAATACGCCATGTTAACTCCCCTCCTCACTTTCCCCTTCATGACTCCACTCTCCATCATATCCCCCTTCTCTCTCAATCAGTCTTTTATTTTGATGTCATCATCTTTTCCTCCTATTATGAGGTCCTTGTGTAGGTAGTAAGTACCAGGCACTGCAAGGTGATGGATATCCAGGCCATTTGGTTTCTGGAAGAGTGCACTGTAAGCAGTCCTACCCTTCCTTTGGTTCTTAAATTCTTTCCACCACCTCTTCACAATGGACCCTGAGCCTCGCAAGGTGTGACAGGGATGTTTCAGCGCTGAGCAGCCCTCTGTCACTTCTGTAATTTGTTAGCTAAGCAAAATTAGAACTCAAGGCTACCCATTTCCAAAATACTGGGAGATAGCAGAAGTAAATGATAACGTGTTAGGCTGAAGAAGAGGAAAGATTGCAGGTGGAGGGAGACAATTCCTATGCTGCCTTCATTTCATCCACGGCCACATACCTCTCGTATTTATCATGCGTCCTCACAGCCCAGCTCGTGACGATCCTTTGGCTCCCACCAAAACGGAAGTGCGGGGACCCACTGCCTTTTCACTGTCTGTCCACACTGTCCTTTTGTCCTCCCTGAGACATTGCAGGCAACATCCTTGACCACCTCTAGCTTGCAACCTCTCCCTCTCTCTCTCCCTCTCTGTCCCTCTCTCTCTCTGGTTTAGTCTTGCTTCGTGGACCACATTCCTGCAGGTGACTGTTACTAGAGAGAGACATACACCCAGTCCTGGAGGCTAGCTGCATGTCCCCAGAGACAGCGGACCAGCGAGCATGGCAGCTTTCTGCACTCCCAGAGCACGGTCACACGTGGTTGCTTCTTCCCTGTCCTCGGTTGTAGCAGAAGACTTTGGTTTCTATTCCACTAAGATAATCTAGTGACATGATAGGATTTGTGACCTTGGTAAGTGGAGGTCCTGTGCAGTGTGGAAATAAAGATGGATTAGGATGGGCTTAAGAGAGAGGGGAATTGCACCTAGTGAATATAGACACTTTTTCCTATAGTTTTGTGACAAAACAGACCAGTGGAACCAGCAAGGGGTGGGACCTTTATCTGGGCTCTAGCAATTCAGCAATAACAGAACCTGGCCCTGGGTCATCTCTCCGTCTACAGAGTCCTGGCTGTCAGCCGCTCCCCAGCCTAAGGAAGGAGAAACGATAAGGAGGCAGAAATTGATGGGGAAATCTCCAGAAAGGAGAAGGGATTTCCTCTCCATCCAAAAAAAATGCGCTCTAGCTCCACCCACTGAAGGAGGGCTCCGAGGTGGAGTCTGGCTCCACCTGCCCTCCTTATCTCGGTTTGAGGAATGATCTCTCTGGCTCAAGTTCAGAGGCAGGTGTGACATGGATTTTCCTTAATGACAGTGAGGGGTGATCAGAACGTGTTTAGCTATTACCTGGTGGCTTTCCACACCATTCTGTGTAGCCCCAGGGGTGGATCTGTACTCAGAACTGACGGTGACCTTGAAGGCAGTCTGGATCTCATTCTGCTATTGCACAGTCCCGTGGCGGGAGAAAGGCAGGTTTGGTGCAGATCCTTTCCCATGGCGACTCTCAGAGCAGGAGGGTCTGGCGGGTGCCTCAGGAGCCCTGTGCAGTTCTGACAGCTAGAGTCACAGCAAACAAGCCTTGGGAACAGTTGTTCTGTCTCCTAGTCACCTGGGGATTGCCTTTTGTGTTGGCCCATGTGACAGGTTTTAGGAATATTAGCTGACCTGAGTTTGCCAAGGGGACTATGCAGTCAACTTCTAGAGGACACTCCTGTTACTTATGGCTTCATGGATATCTTAGTAAGGTTATAAGAGAATTTATGACTGGTTGCTAATTATTGCCAATCCTTGCACAGAGGTTTTTTAAAAATTTTTTTAATTTTTTTTTTTAATTTTTGAGGTAGGGTCTCACGCTAGCTGATGTAGTCTCAGGGTGGCCTTGAACTCATGGCAATCCTCCTACCTCTGCCTCCCAAGTGCTGGGATTTTTTTTTTTAATTTACTTGCTTGCTTCTTTTTGAGACAGGGTCTTGCTATATAACCCAAGTTAGCCTGGACCTCACTATGTAACCCAGGATATCTTTGAACTCATAATCCCCCCACCTCAGAGTCTGAAGTGTGGAATTCTAAGCATGTGCCTCACACCCAGCTGTCTGCATCTTTCTGATTGCTATGCTAGTCTCATGAATTATGAGGCAATATATCTGAGCTTGTGGATGAGCTGATGATAAAATGCATACCTTCAGAGGATTTTATTCTGCTTCCTTAATTAAACAAGTATCTTGCCCATGAATGTTCACTATATTACTGGGTCATAAAGAATGCTAATTGTGGGCTGCAGAGATGGCTTAGCGATTAAGCATTTGCCTGTGAAACCCAAGGACCCTGGTCCCAGGCTCGATTCCCCAGGACCCATGTAAATCAGGGGCACAAGGTGACACATGCATCTGGAGTTCATTTGCAGTGGCTAGAGGCCCTGGCCTGCCCATTCTCTCTTTCTCTATCTGCCTCTTTCTCTCTCTGTCTGTTGCTCTCAAATAAATAAATAAAAATTAAAAATAAATAACAGAATATTAATTGTATCACAAGATGAGAGATTCCAAATTTGGAGACCAGGGCAGGCTTCCTGGAAGAAATTATATTTAACCCCTCTAAAGGACGAATGGAAATTGGCCAGTTAGAAAGGGGAAAAAAGAGCCGGGCGTGGTGGCGCACGCCTTTAATCCCAGCACTGGGGAGGCAGAGGTAGGAGGATCGCTGTGAGTTTGAGGCCACCCTGAGACTGCATAATGAATTCCAGGCCAGCCTGAGCTAGAGTGAGACCCTACCTCTCAACCCCCCCCCCAAAAAATTAAAAAGTAAATATAAAGAAAGGGGAAAACGGAGGCTAGAGAGATGGTTTAGTGGTTAAGGCACTTGCCTGAGAAGCCTAAGGACACAGGTTCAGTTCCTCATTACCAACACAGGCTAGATGTACAAGGTGGCGCATGCATCTAGAGTTTGTTTGCAGTGACTGGAGGCCCTGGTGCACCCATCCTCTTTCTCTATCTGCCTCTTCCCTACTCTCTCTCTCTCTCTCAAATAAATAAAAAAATTAAAAATAAAATAAAAAGGGGGAGGAAGAGTGTTTGGAGTAGAGGGAACAATGGAATATATTGAAAGAACTGAAGTTCAAGAAACACGCAGGGACACAGGGAGCACCAGAGGACAGTAGCTGGACAAACGGCCTGGTCCTCAGGGTCAGGGTCAGGCGATTAGATTTTACTTTTAACTTTGATTGTTTTGTTTGTGTTTCTCGAGGTAGGGTCTCGCTCCCGCCCAGGCTTAACTGGAATTCACTATGTAGTCTCAGGGTGGCCTCGAACTCACAGCGATCCTCCTACCTCTGCCTCCCGAGTGCTGGGATTAAAGGCGTGCGCCACCACACCGGGCTAGATTTTACTTTAACTTTGAAACATAGTTTCATGTAACCTGGCTGGCATCACATTTGCTATGTAGCTGTGGCTGGCACTGAACTCCTAATACACTTGGCTCTGCTCCTCAAAGTTCTGTGATAACATAAGAGTAACACCTAACGACTCCTCCTTTTTCCTCTGTTCTTCAATGCTCTCGGTGTTTTTTTTTTTTTAACTTTTTTTTTTTTTTTTTTTTTTTTTTTTTCGAGGTAGGGTCTCACTCTGGCCCAGGCTGACCTGGAATTCACTATGGAGTCTCAAGATGACCTCGAACTCACGGTGATCCTCCTACCTCAGCCTCCCAAGTGCTGGGATTAAACGTGTGCGTCACCACACCCAGCATGATTTTTTAAAACTTTTAAAGAAGTTTTTATTTATTTGCAAGCAAAGAGAAGAGAGCAAGAGAGGTAGAGAGATGGGGAGAGAATGAGCACAGCAGGGTCTCTAGCCATTGCAAACAAACTCCAGATGCCTGTACCACTTTGTGCATATCTGGCTTTACGTGGTTACTGGGCAATCGAATGTGGTTTGCCTAGGTCACTGGACTTTGCAGGCAAGCTCCTTAACTGCTAAGGTTTCTCTCCAGCTTTTTTTTGTTTGTTTGTTTGTTTTCTTTTCTTTTTTTTCTTTTTTTTTTTTTTTTTGGTTTTTCAAGGTAGGGTCTCACTCTAGCCCAGGCTGACCTGGAATTCACTATGGAGTCTCAGGGTGGCCTCGAACTCATGGCAATCCTACCTCTGCCTCCTGAGTGCTGGGATTAAAGGCGTGCGCCACCACGCCCAGCTTTCTCTCCAGCTTTTTAAAAAAATATATTTTATTTTTATTTACTTATTTGACAGAGAAAGAGAGAGAGAGAGAGAGAGAGAGAGAATGGGCACGCCAGGGCCTCCAGCTCCTGCAAACGGACTCCAGACGCGTGCGTCCCCTTGTGCATCTGGCTAACGTGGGTCCTGGGGAATCGAACCTGGGTCCTTTGGCTTTGCAGGCAAGTGCCTTAACCGCTAAGCCATCTCTCCAGCCCCCTATTTTGTCTTTTAATATTTTGTTTTTATTTGTTTATTTGAGAGAGAAAGAGAGAGAATGAATGAGAATGGTTGTTCCAGGGCTTCCAGCACTGCAAACAAATTCCAGACGCATGCGCCACCTTATGCAGCTGGCTTATGTGGGTCCAGAGGAATTGAACCTGGGTCCTTTGGCTTTTCAGGCAAGTGCATTAACTGCTAAACCTTCTCTCCAGCCCTTTGTTTGTTTGTTTGAGGGAGTGTCTCACTCTAGCCCAGGCTGACCTGGAATTAACTATGTAGTCTCAGGGTGGCCTCAAACTCATGGCGATCCTCCTACTTCTGCCTCTTGAGGGCTGGAATTAAAGGCGTGTGCCACCACACCCAGCTCTTAAAATTTTTAATATGTATTTATTTTGTTTCATGGGTCAAGGACTTGCTAAATGTAGCCTTGGCTAGGCAGGGACTCATTATGTAGCCCAGACTAACAGCAAACCTCAGGCCTTTAACTTCCCAAGTGGGATTATAGGTGGGCATTACCATACCGGTACCTTTTATTTTGTTTGTTTTGCCTATCCTTTGGCTGGCTTTAAACCAAAGATCGTCCCACCTCAGCCTCCTGAGATAAGGACATTAAGCCTTTTAAGGTGGGACAGTCACAATCAGATTTTAGGTTTGGAAAGATTACTCTTTGGATGATAGGGTTTTCCAAAGACTCTTGGGTCAACAAAGAGCTGATAAGAAGGTGTACTGGAACCTAGGAAGTACCACAGAAAGGTTTTTTTGTTAGTGGCGGGTTTTTTTTTTGTTTGTTTGTTTTGTTTTATGTTTTTTGGTTTTTCGAGGTAGGGTCTCACTCTAGCCAAGGCTGACCTGGAATTCACTACCTAGTCTCAGGGTGGCCTCAAACTCACAGCCATCCTCGAACCGCTGCCTCCCAAGTGCTGGGATTAAAAAGGCGTGGGCTACACAGTACGGTTTTAAGCAGGCGAAGGACAAATAGGAGAGGGGCATTTGTAGCATCGCTCCCCTAGAAAATGCTTAAAAGCCACCGAGCAGCAAGAGAGAAAGCCAGGCTCAGGTGAGGGTGCACACGGGCCTTCGGCATGTCGGCCACCCGGTTCCTGTGTCAACGTTGCAGCCAGCCCCTGAGAGTCGACGCGCTGCAGGAGAAGTGGCCCGGCCCGGCCCAGGAGCAGCCCGCGGAAGTCCAGGACGGCCGGGGACCGTGCACCCAGACGGCACTTGCAGAGAAGCTACCGGTGGAAGCGTCCCAGGAGTCCATTTCCGACAGCGGCAGCAGTGCCAGGAAAGATGCCATCCACTTCACCCTGCTGGGCGAGATGTTGTCCCTGAAAACCCTGAGCAGCATTCAGAACACCATTGTGGACATGTCTGACATCCTGTCCGGAGCGAAGGGACTTGGACCACCCGCTGTGTCAGGAGTGCATGGACAGCCTTCTGGCCCAGGTGGATGCCCAGCTGGCTGCCGCCGAGCGCGACAGCGAGAGGTACCAGCGTTGCCTGGAGGGCAGGCGGCTGGCCCAGGAGGAGGAGGAGGAGGAGAGGTGCGCCCTGCACGCCGAGCTGCGGGCCCTGCAGCAGGAGGAGGCCAGGCTGGCCCGCGTGCTGGAGGACATGGACGGGCACGCGGCGACGCTCGAAGCCGAGCTCCGGGCAGTGGAGGCTGAGGCGGAGGTGCTGTGCCAGCAGGAGAGGCGGTACCGGGCGGAATACTGCGCCCTGAAGTGGCAGCAGCTGGAGCTCACGGACGATCTGAGCAGCCTGAAGACCCGGCTGCGGTACGCCAAGCGGGCAGCTGCAGCGCCTGAGGAAGACCAGCATCTTCAGTGCCACCTTTGCCATCCGGGAGGACGGCCCCCTGGGCGTCATCAACCACTTCCGGCTAGGCCGCGTGCCCGGCGTGCAGGTGGCATGGGGCGAGATCAACTCGGCCTGGGGACAGGCGGCCCTGCTGCTCCTCGCCCTGTCCAGGAAGGTTGGGGTGCAGTTCCAGAGGTACCAGCTCGTGCCCAGCGGGAGCCGTTCCTACCTGCAGGCTCTGACGGGCGACCTGGCCGTGCTGCCCTTGTTCTCGGACGGGAGTCACAATGTCTTCTTCAATAACAAGTTTGACCGGGCCATGACGGCTTTCCTGGACTGCCTGCAGCAGTTCGCCGAGGAGGCCGGGCGGGGCGAGCGGGGCCTGCGCCTGCCCCACCGCGTGTGCGTGCGCGAAGGCGCGCTGCAGGAGGCTGGGGACGCGGGCCAGCGCTGGCCCATCAGGACCCACCTGAACACCGAGCAGCGCTGGACCAGGGCCTTGAAACTCATGCTGGTCAATCTGAAGTGGAGTCTCAGCTGGGCCTCCGTGAGGTACTGTCAAAATTAAGCTTTTCCTCTTACAAAAAATAGTGTGGGGAAACGAGAACCCAGTGAATTTGTGATTCAAAGGTAATGGTCATACTGATTTTTTTTTTAAGTTTTTTTAATTTATTTGAGAGGAGAGAGAGAGAGAGAATGGGTACTCCAGGGCCTCCAGCCACTGCAAACGAACGCCAGATGCATGCGCATCCACCTTGTGCATCTGGCTTACGTGGGTTCTGGGGAATCAAAACAGGGTCCTTTGGCTTTGCAGGCAAATACCTTAACCACTAAGCCATCCCTCCAGCCCTTGTTTTTGTTTTTGCTACAGCCCAGGTTCACCCAGAACTCACTCTGTAGTCCCAGGCTGGCCTCTAACTCACAGTGATCCTCCTATCTCTGCCTCCTGAGTGCTGGGTTTAAAGGCGTGCGCCACCATGGCGGTCTCCAAAAGTTTATGTAAAATATGTAGCATTTTATTTATTTTTTAGTTTTTTAGAGGTAGGGTTTCACTCTAGCTCAGGATGACCTGGAATTCACTATGTAGTCTCAGGGTGGCCTCGAACTCAGTGATCCTCCTACCTCTGCCTCCCAAGTGCTGGGATTAAAGGCCTGCGCCCACCACGCCTGGCAAAATGTGTACCATTTATGTAAAAAAAATAAAAAATAAAAAATAATAAAAAACATAAATTAGGGAAACTGAAAAACTGCCGAGGCTTTTCAATCGAATTTAAGAGAATTGGGTCCCTATTAACCTAATTTGGGATGAGGTGAGAATCAATAACTGTTTATAAAACATTGTCAAAATTCCACAAATATGAAACTTAAAAGGGTGCTGTTTGGGGAAAGAAAGGGAGAGGATGGGAGGAGGGAAAAGAGGGTATGGGGGCAAATCTAATTACATCGGATACAAGTATGAAAATGTTATAATTGTATGCATGTGTGCTATTCAAAAATGCTAATAAATGAAAAATACGTGTTAATGTTGTTAAAGTTAATAAAAGTTTAAGGAAGTATAAGAATTTTGGTTTATTATCATTATTACTAAATAATGACTCAGCTGTTAATGGCACTTGCAAAGCGTGCTGGCCTGGGCTCAATTCCCAAGCTACCCACATGACCCAAATCCTTTGCAAGGAAGTGCCTTTAACTACTGAGCTATATTCCCAGCTCCAGTGTGTCCATTTCTGCTCATCTGTAAAACAAGGATAATAACTGCTCTGAAAGATTATTTAAAGGCTGAAATCAGATAATGCCATAGCTTGGCATGGTGGCACATGTCCTTAATGCCAGCACTCGGGAGGCAGAGGTAGGAGGATCGCCGTGAGTTTGAGGCCACCCTGAGACTACATAGTGAATTCCAGGACAGTCTGGGCTAGAGCTAGACCCTACCTTGAAAAGCCAAAAAAAAAAAAGAAAAAAGAGAAAAAGAAGGCTAAAAAACCCTTAAAACTAGTACACAGTAAACAGCTAGGGTTCTGTTTTCTTTCTAGTTTTCAGGTTTATATCTCACAAAACTAATTTGTCCAGAAATGTTTACACAGGGAAAGTTGTTCACTGCTGATTTAGAAACTCATTTTACGAATGTGATGGGGGCTGGAGAGATGGCTTACCGGTTAAGGTGTTTTCTTGCAAAGCCACAGGACCCAGGTTCTATTCCTCAGTACTCACGTAAGCCAGATGCATGAGGGGCACACCCACCTGGAGTTTGTTTGCCACAGCTGGAAGCCTTGACACGCCCATTCTCTCTACCTGCCTATTTCTGCATCTATTCTCAAATACGTAAATAAAAAAAATAAATAAAAGAATGTGCTGGGCGTGGTGGTGCATGCTTTTAATCCCAGCACTTGGGAGGCAGAGGTAGGAGGGTTGCCATGAGTTCAAGGCCACCCTGAGAATACAGAGTGAATTCCAGGTCAGCTTGGATTAACGTGAGATCCTACCTCAAAAAAAAATGTTGGGCTGGAGACATGGCTCAGCCATTAAGGGTACTTGCCTCCAGAGCCTATGCCAGATGCAAAAAGTGACACATGCATCTGGAGTTTGTTTACAGTGGCTAGATACCCTGGTGTGCCCATATTGTCTGTATCTGTGTTTGCAATTAAGTAAAAAAAGAATGTGATAACATGGAAAAATGACAAAAGGCTTATTAGTAGTCAATGTACGTAAAAGATACCTTAGTCAAATGTAAAGAAATGGAATGAAACATCAGGTAATCATTCCCTCTCACTGTCCAGCCTTTTTTTTTTTTTTTTTCAGTTGAAGCACACTGGATGCAGAGCAAAGCCATGCTTCTTTATTTATACATTATAATTTTTGCAAGCAAGACATAGTAACATTAATGTGGCTTCTATTCTCTAAGAAGTCTTGCACGATATTCCTCTTTTCCCTTGGTTTCCCCTGTTCTGCTTAACTCATGAACCTCTTGCCCCATAGACATTCTGATAACATCTTAAACAACAAAGTCAAGGATTGCAAGCTGGTTAATACCTTACCCAGGCTCATGGAAACTAGCCAAGAGCCCAGGCATGCCAATTCTCTCTGTGTCATAAAATAAAAAAATAAGCTGGACATGGTGGCTCATGCCTTTAATCCCAGAACTCTGAAGGCAGAAGCAGGATTGCCATGAGTTCAAGGCCACCCTGAAACTACATAGTGAATTCCAGCTCTGCCTGGGCTAGATAGAGCAAGACCCTACCTCAAAAAACAAACAAATAAACAACAAAGACTGGAAAGGGTGATGTGAGTTTCAGAAAAAAAAAAAAAAAAAAACCTGAGACTGGCATGAAAACTAGCAACTCAGCTCATTTCCTCATGGAAACTACGATCACTGCTCCACACAGGAATAGGGCTGGGCATGGGGCTAGTGATTCAGTTTATGTGAGATAGTCTGGGCTTTGCAAAGTTGAACCCTGAGGCCTGCTGCCCTCAAGTTTCCCACAAGCTCTAGGCCACCACCTTTTAACATAGCATGACACATTCCACCAGTACCCATATTGTCTGTATCTCTGCTTGCAATTAAGTAAAAAGGAATGTGATAACATGGAAAAATCACAAAAGGCTTATTAGTAGTCAATGTACATAAAAGATACCTTAGTCAAATGTAAAGAAATGCAAATGAAACATCAGGCAATCTCACTGTCCAGCCTCTTTATTTTCTGCTCTGGGGATTGTACCCAGGATTTCTGGGCAAGCAGTCTACCATAGAACTACATCTTCAACTCTGCAATTACTGTTGCTTTTTAATTTAATTTAATTTATTTGAGAGAGAGAAGAGGGGCCACACTAAGGCATCCAGCCATTGCAAATGAACTCCAGATGCATGCACCACCTTGTGCATCTGGCTTTCATGGGTCCTGGAAAATTGAACCTGGGTTCTTTGGCTTTGCAGGCAAGCGCCTTAACCGCTAAGCAATCTCTCCAGCCCTTGTTTGTTTGCTTCTTGAGGTAGGGTTTCACTCTAGCCCAGGATGACCTGGAATTCACTATGTAGTCTCGGTGGCCACGAACTCGTGGCGATCCTCCTACCTCTGCCTCCCGAGTGCTGACATTAAAGGTGTGCGCCACCACATAGTCCTTGAACTTTCAATTCTGATATAGATCTGCACGCCAGTCCCCAACACCATTTCCTTAAGTGTTCAAGGCCTTTGTTGAAGGTTTTGTTGCCAGCTGAGACATTACTGGGAAATGGTACAACCTTTAGGAGGTAGAAGACTAGTGAAAGGAAGCCCAGGTGACTGGGGGTGAGCCCTGGAAGGGAATATTTGGGACCTTTGTCTCTCTTTGCATCCTAGCCATGATGAGATGATTGAACTTAATTTACTGCATATTCCTGTACTTTTACTATAGGCCCAATGCCCGTGACAGGGACCAAAATATCCACAGCTGAATATCAATACGAAACTGATGTGCAATTTAGTACCCAAATCAGACAAATGTCTCCTGGGAGGTGTAGATGATGGACACGAATCTGTCCTTAGCTGTGCCATGGTCATACTCATGCTGCCCTGGCTCTTGTCCACGGTAAGAGATTTCCATGGCCCTCAGAGCACAGAATAGCTAGGAAAGGGAGGGCTGTTGGGTGGGACAACCTGGCTACTCACAGAATCATGGTACTTGGCAGAGATGGAAAGTTCTCACCAGTCCTTCAGAGTTGGGCCCAAAGTCAAGAAAATCTGCTTCCTAAAAGAAAAACAAAACAGGAAAAGAAAAGAACAAAATCTGATTCCTAATGTACGGACAAAAATGTAAAGCAACACGCCTTAGTCTGAAGTTTCTCCTCAGGTTCAAGGGCAGAGCACATTCTGGGTCTCACTGCGACACAGCCAACCCTGTGGTAGAATTTGACAGGGGTCCAACTAATGTTTCCCTTCTTCACCCTGCCATTGGTCCCCCACACCAAGGAGACAGTCAGCAAAGCTCAGTGGCAGGGTTGTGATTCCTCCTGGAGGGGTTGACAGTGACGGCTGCACAGCACCCAGACAGACATAGTCACGCACAACAACTTCGGTTTGCTCTGTGCGGAGACAGGCACAACCATCACTGCTACCTCAGGGTCCGCTGGGAGATGTCACACGGGGACCTCACTCAGCATACTTCCTGTTTGCTTTGTAATGAGGCAGGCTCGGCCATCCACCCCGACCTCAGTGCCTCAGAGTGAGGTGTCACATGGGAGGGAGTCATTTCATAGTCATGGGTCTCTCTCTCTCTCCCAGGAACACCTCAAAGCTTCTAGCCCTGACAACAGCCCAGCAGCAGTCCTTGAGTACATTATAATGAACTGTCCTGCACCGGGCACAGGTGAAGCTCAGGATGGCCACCTGCTGGGAAAGAAAATTTGTTTCTTGAGCCTAGGCCTCCATCTTCTGCACTTTTCCAGTTTGCTTTTGGTAAGAGGTGAGGTACCAATGAGAGGGAGGAGGCCATGGGCACGGGCTCCTATCTGTGCTGTTCGTGGTTGGATCCTCACAGCCTAGAGCAGCCGGGACAGTTTATGTTCAACAAACATTGTGGAACATAATGCTGGAAAGGAGCAAACCTGGAAGTGGCCATAATACAGCAGGGTCCCCAACTAGGCAGAGGAGAAAGCATGCTGGCCGACTTGACTCCAAGTGCTTTCTCATTGTAGGTAGTCACCTGATGTTAGACTAATGTGGGCATCAAGAAATTCTTTCAGGCTGGAGAGATGGCTTAGCGGTTAAGCACTTGCCTGTTGAAGCCTAAGGACCCCTGTTCGAGGCTCAATTCCCCAGGACCCACGTTAGCCAGATGCACAAGGGGGTGCACGTGTCTGGAGTTTTTTTGCAGTGGCTGGAGGCCTGGCGCGCCCATTCTCTCTTTCTCTTTCTCTGTCTGTCACTTTCAAATAAATAAATAAAAATAAAACAAAATTTTTTTAAAAAAAGAAATTCTTTCCTTTTTATTTTATTTTATTTATTTGCAAGCAGAGAAGAGAGAAAGAATGAGTGCACCAGGGCCTCTAGCTACTACAAATGAACTCCAGATGCATGTGCCCCCTTGTGCATCTGGCTTACATGGGACCTGGAGAATCGATCCTGGGTCCTTTGGCTTTGCAGGCAAGAGCCTCAACCACTGAATATGTATATAATTTCATTTTCATATTTGGTATTTGGATGAGGTTAAAATTACCAGAAAGTACCAGAAACAAAGCATAAGCTAACTAGTCTTCTCTGAATAAAAGAAGCTGAGGTGGAGGAAATGGCTCAATAATTAAGGTATTTGCCTGCAAAGCCTAATGACCTGGTTTCAGTACCCCAGTACCCACATAAATCCAGATGCACAAGTGGGGTATGCATCTAGAGTTTGTTTACAGCAGCTAGAGACTCTGGCACTCATTCATTTTCTCTCTCCTTCCAAATAAAATTTTTAAATATTTTTTTTAAAAGAAGCCAGGCATGGTGGTGCACACCTTAAAAAAAAAAACAAAAAAAAACTATCCTCTGGCGTCCCAAAGACAAGGGCTTATGTGAGTTCATATAGTTGTCTTCTAGTTGAACTTGAAAATACAGTGACAACCTTCTTTGATGTACAACTTCTGCACCATGTGTATCATGTTTTCTAACATATTATGTTAATTCTGTGACAGGTACTTATTTATTGATATCTTATCCTACTCTCAAAAGAACTCAACATAGCTGAAGGAAAGAATACTATAAAGCAAAAGACAAGCAATGTCATTTTGGCAAATTAGTTTAAAAAGATGCTTTTGGAAGTGAGGTTAGACAAAATTCATGTTTCACGTTCTCACATACTAGCAAGTTGCTAATACAAGTTTAACTTCAAGTATCCTAGCAGCTAATGAAAGAGAGGGAGAGAGAGAGAATATCAGTTTTGTAGTTTGCATTGTCTGTAAGATAAAAATAAGTGTTATAACTGGGCCTAACATGCGGCGAGCCCCCCCCCCGACCAGCGGGAAAGAACAATCACCACACGAGGATCCTTCTTGATCACACTTTATTGGAGAGCTCTTGGTTAACAGGAGAGCGGATGGAGAAGGACGCGGGGGTGGGATGTGCAGCTACCTTTATAGGGGGATGGGCAAGAAGGCACCTACTGATTGGCTGCTTACCCGCCTGTCACCACCAGGCGCCACGGGATAGGCTCAGGACAGGTTGCGTCAAGCGCATGCGCGTACCTTGAATACGTTTGGCGCGAAAGCACTGTCGTAAAATGAAGTTAAACGCCACGAGGTAGATGTGGTTTCCTGCAGTGCCAGCGACATCTAGTGGTGGGGACTAGATGTGGCTCCCTGCAGTTCCCCCTTTCTATTATAAAGCGCAGCAGGTGAAGGTAGAGGTTTGATCTCTGATAAACAAAGGGACATTGTGAAGACCCCAGGCCAGGTGGCCAGCCAGGCTGGTGCCTCACCCGTCCGGTACCTTTTCTCAGAGATGGGATGTCGGTACCAACCCATATGCAATCAAACATGCCCTCCATGAGGCTGCTAAGAGCATACCTCATGTGCAGTACTTTGTCTCGCAGCCTGAGCGCCAATGAATGTCGTGTTCCCAACACCAACCCTCTGCCCATCCTTGTGCAATGGGCACTTCAGGCCCTAAGGGTGCAAGGGCCAGGGGAAACTAGGTGCTCTTTAGGGCCGACAGCCAAATCTGGGGGGAGGATCCACACTCCAAAGCGGCCAGTGCTTGAGAAATAACTACCTTGTCCCGCCTGGTCTGGGCTTGCAGGCGACAAATCAACCAGAGGCACAGCGCACAGCCCCCAAGGCAGCAAACTGCAAACATCCCTACCCCTACCCACTCCTTGAAGAAGGAAAAGGCAGAGGAAAGCCAAGAGGTAAAACCCTCAGCCAGGCTAAGGTCCACTCGCGTGGAATTGATCATAACAATAGCTTGTCTTAGTTCTTCCAATTCCGCATCAAAATCTAGGGACCAATTCCCTGCCAAGTACAAGGACAGTTGCTTTGACAGATTTGCTGCCCTTGTAAAGTTTTCATATTGAACACTAGTGATACATAAGGCATTAAGTTTCCATTCACATCCCAACTGAGCGATTTGCCAAAGAACATCAATTTGCTCCTGAACTAGGTCCACCCTTTGATTTAGGATCATAATGCCACCTTTGAGTTGGGAATTTAAATTTGATTGTGTGTCTAAGGCGGCAGCTGTGGAAGAAGCCAAGGTATTTAAGGTAGAGGCGGTTTGAACGGAAGAAGCCATGGCTACACCAGCGGCTGTAGCTGCGGCAGCAGCAGCCACCACCGCAGCAATAACAGCGGCCGTAATTCCAAAATCTCTCTTATGCCTGAACAAAGACAATGTACTAGGAGCCTCTACAGGCACGGGGACCCAACGGGGGACCCTAAGTACCATGGCTCTGTGATAGAGTGTTGCGTCCCAACATTGGGACAAATAACAAGAAGCATTAGAACAATTGCTGAAAGAAAAGTTACTAAGGACAAACATGAATGGTGGATGGACACACACCGGGGTGGGGGCATAAGAGGCATTTTTTCCTAGGTATTTTCCTATCCGGGTGACACCCCCGAGCACTCTCCCATATCTCCATTCAAGGGATTCGCTCAGGAATAGTAGCTCATGGACTACTCCAGACACATTATTACGGGCAACTGTCCCCCCCCGTAATAAAACAAAGGGTGTCATATCTGTGCAGCTACCATTAACCCCACACAGAACCCACTTTGAAAATGGGTTCATAGTACTATCCTGTAGAAATGGTCCCTCCGTCCACGACAACTGTAAAGGAAAAGGCCCTTTCATATTCGGGGAATAAGTAAAGGTCCGTCCCACATCTGCCCAGCCCACAGTACTGGACTGGCATTCCATCCATGGCCAAAGGTCCCCTTCATAAGTTCCCATACAGTGAGGTGCCAGGCGTGGTTGAGGCAGAGTCACAGTACCTCTCTGGCCACGAAAAAAGGTACCATTGAGCCATATCACCTCTTCTGAGAAGGGGTAACTATAAGCTTTGTGGGACGAATTCCGAAAGGTAGATTCTGGGCCCCATCTCCTGTTCCCCCTAAACCAAGCAAATGCCTGCATCTCCAGTTGTATACAAGAGTCACGTTCACGGGCGAGAGTAAAGCAGAGACTTCCACTTTCCTCGAAGTGTCGAGCCTCCCCCAGGGGGGCAAGGGTCAGGTCTTTAACAACCGTAGGGAGATTGAGACCTTGCTGAGTAGTGAAGAACCGAGGAAGGACTCTCGCCGTGTGGCGAACGGGCAGGGGCTTGGGGAAAACAGACAGGATGCCCCAGCGCAATTCTCCTCTACTAGTCTCCAGGCACATAAGGATCAGCATCCACAGGATCTTTGGCACTCGTACTTGGATGGCCATCCTCGTCCCCTGGACTCTCCTCTGGAGTTGATGTCAGCGTCTTGACTAGCCGGGCCGGGACCCAATGTGGCGATTCCTGGTCCTGTGGAAAGACACAAACAGCTCCCCTGGATCTTACCAAAGCAGGATCCGGTCCCTTCCATTTATTATCCAACACATCCTTCCACATGACCAGTTCCGGATGTGCTTGTGCCCCCTGGTGGCAATGTCTGTCTGCTGCAGACCTATCATGAACATCCAAAACTAAAAAATTAAGGGTATAGAGTGCTAGAGAGACTCTCTCCTTGGGGGTTGCATTCTCCGCTATCCCCCTTCGTTGTTTAAAAAGGATAGCTTTTAAACTTTTATTTGCTCTCTCCACAATACCTTGGCCTTGTGGGTTGTAAGGTAGGCCAGTAGTGTGGGCAACCTGCATCTGGGCACAGAAGGCACGAAAGCCAGAGGAAGCATAAGCAGGGCCATTGTCAGTCTTTAGGCGTCGCGGTTTTCCCCAAGACGCCCAGGCTTCCAAACAATGAGTTTTTACATGAGTAACCTTTTCCCCTGCAAGAGGAGAAGCATGTATGATTCCTGAGCAAGTATCCACCGAGACGTGCAGGTATTTAAGCTTGCCAAATTCCAAGACATGAGTAACATCCATCTGCCAAAGATCACCAGGTCTTAGGCCCCGTGGGTTCACACCCACATGTGGAGAAGGCAGGAAAGTGACACAGGATTGACAAGCCTTAACAATATCACGTGCCTCGGACCTAGAAATGGCAAAGGTCTTTCTTAAGGTGTTAGCAGGAACATGATACAGTCTATGGAACTCGGTGGCCATATCTTTAGGACTACTCATGGCTAACATAGTCATCCGCGTGGCTTTGTCTACCAAGTCATTTGCTTGAGATATAGGTCCTGGTAACAAGGAGTGAGCACGAACATGGGTAACATAGAAGGGGGAGGAGCGTTGCCAAATGAGAGATTGAATTTGAGAAAGAATGTTTGAGACAGGACTAGCAGAACGAATAGAAGCAGCAATTTCCAGTCCAACAACTGCATTAGCCACATACTGTGAGTCTGTGAACAAATTAAAGGGACTACCAAAAGTCTGAAACACCTCCAAGACAATCATGCATTCCACAATTTGGGGAGAGTCAGGCCTATAGAACTTCACCACAGGTTCTGAGCCCTGAACCATATAAGCTCCGCGACCTGTTTTTGAGCCATCAGTGAAAATGGCAGGGGCTGAGGGCAAAGGGCCCTTTGATGTGACCCGGGGAAAATAGACTAAATTTTTTTCCACGAAGGACAGAATGGGGCTTTTTGGGTAATGATTATCTATAGGATTTGGAAAAGCACACATAAGAATGCTCCATTCATCAACCGTACCGGATAGAGTCTCTACTTGTTCCTTAGTATAGGGGATGATAAGCTTATCAGGCAACTTTGCAAAATGAGTTAGGCACAATTTCAAACCCAAACAAGCCTGTTGGGCAACCAACTGTGGGAAGTACTGCAGGGTACGAGCTCCCAAGGAATGTCCATGAATCCACAAAAGAGGGCCGTCCTGCCATAACACTCCCGTGGGGACATCCCTTGTTTTTAGAATACAAAGAAGAAGTGGACTAGAAGGGTCAAAGCGTTTAAGCTGTGCCTTCATAAGAGCCTTTTCTATTTTGCTTAAGGCTTGACGAGCTGGCTCAGTGAGCACACGAGGAGAGGTAATCTCAGGATCACCCTCCAAAATGGAAAACAATGGTAACAAATCTGCACGGGGGACATGGAGAAAACCTCGCAACCAATTAATGTCCCCCAAAAGTTTTTGAAAATCATTTAATGTATGCAAATGGGAGGTACGGATGCAAATTTTTTGAGGTTTCACAGACTGAAGGCCAATGACGGACCCAAGGAAATTTACTGAATCCGTTTGCTGGACCTTCTCTGGGGCAATAAAAAGACCCTTATGTTCCAATGCCTTGACGACCTCCTGAAAGGAGACATGCAAAACATCTAAGGTGGGGGCTGTGAGTAGGATATCATCCATATAGTGGATCATACGTAAAGAGGGGAACTGTTGTCTTACTACAAATAACACTGAGTCTACATAAAGCTGGCACATAGTGGGACTGTTGGACATCCCTTGTGGCAACACACGCCACTGAAAGCGGGCATCAGGCTTCTCATGATTTACAGCTGGTAATGTGAAAGCAAAACGCTCTCTGTCCTGAGGGCAAAGGGGTATGGAGAAAAAACAGTCTTTAATATCTAAAACCATCACTGGCCATTCCCTGGGGAGAGCAGAAAGCGCTGGCAGGCCCCTCTGAACTGGGCCCAGGACCTGCATTTGAGCATTGACAGCCCTCAAATCATGTAATAATCGCCACTTTCCAGAGGACTTTTTAATCACAAATATAGGTGTATTCCAAGGGGAAATAGAGGGCTCCAGGTGGCCTAACTGCAATTGTTCCTCAATTAACCTCTGGGCTGCTTCCAGTTTTTCCTGTGAGAGGGGCCACTGAGGAACCCACACTGGCTTATGAGTCATCCAGGGTATGGGCACCTGTTCAAAATTGGAAGCAGAATTTTCAGTGGTCCCTAAGAAAAACCCAACCCAAAGCGATCCAGCTTCTCCTCCGGGATGATGGGCTGAGGTCGCCCTTGAAGGTGCTTCCCTAGACCTGAGCCTGGAACAAAGCCCTGAATTTTCATCATATTTTTACTAGCTTCTGAATACTCATTGGTCAAGCGGAGATTCATTTGGGTCTGAATATCTCTTCCCCATAAATTAATGGGAACATCCAACACAAAAGGTTGGATTTTTCCCTTTTGACCCTCTGTAGTGGTCCATGTTAACTCCTTTGCACTCATATGTGGTGTTTTAGCAAACCCTAAGCCTTGCAAGATCTGAGCTGATCTCTGCAAGGGCCAGGCTTTTGGCCAAGAATCCAATTTTATTATACTTTTATCTGCCCCAGTGTCCACCAGTCCTGAGAATTCTCTTCCTTCTATGGTCAGGCGCAGAAGGGGTCTTTGATCCAACTCCAAAGACAAGCAGGTCAAGTCCACACCGGTAGACCCAAGGCTCTTGTCACCCCTTTCCTTATCTAGTGCAGGAAATAGAGAATGGTTAGAAGGCAAAATCAGCAATTGGGCAATACGGTCCCCAGGGGCCACTGACACTGCCCCATAGGGGGAATGACAAAGAATTTTAATTACACCTGTATAATCTGGATCGATAACACCGGGGAAGACTATGAGACCCTTTAAAGTAGAGGAGGAGCGCCCCAAAAGAAGGCCCACCGTATCTCTTGCTAGCGGGCCAGACACATCTGTGTCCAGGATTTGCACGCCCATTTCCGGAGTTAAGACCAATCCGGAGGTGGCACAGAGGTCCAGGCCTGCGGAGCCCGATGTTGCTCTCCGGGCTGAGGCAGCGGGGGACCTGGCGCCACAGTCACCGGGACCTGAGGTGTCTGCATTGCCCCATAGATTTGTGGGCCCTGGGGACGTGGGCCCTTCCCCCCGTTTTTTTGGTCCTGATTACTTGAAAGAGGGGGGAGGGGCAGACCATTAATATCCCTCACAGATCTACATTCATTAGCCCAGTGTTTTCCCTTCTTACATCTAGGACAAGTCCCAGGGGGGCGCTGTGCCGGTCCCGCATCTCGGACAGGGGCTGGGCTATCCGCTTGAGGACATTGGCGTTTAAAATGTCCCAATTGACCACATCGGAAACAGCCCTTTTGAGTCCCTGTCCGTTGAGCCTTAGCGGCAGCTATGACCGCTGCTGCTAATCCTGCATTAGACAGAGGACCCCCTATCTCACGACAGACTTTGAGCCAGTCATCCAATGTTCCCCTTCTTACTGATTGTATAGCCTTTTTGCACTCCTTAGTGGCCTGTTCAAATATTAGCTGTTGTATAAACGGCATGTTGTGGTCAGCAAGGCCAATTGTCTTTTCTGCCACTTCCAACATTCTAGCTGAGAAATCAGAAAATGGCTCTGTAGAGCCCTGAACAATCTTAGTCAACTGTCCTGCGGCCTCTCCCTTATTGTGGAGCTCCTTCCATGCCTGATAATGAATATTATTAATTTGGATATACACGTCTGGATGAAAATTAAGTTGATCTGTAAGAAAGGGACCAGTCCCCAGAAGCATATCAGAAGTCCAGTCCCAGTCCCCTTTCATAATATTCTGCCTAGCTTGTTCTTGGGCTTTATCAGAAATCAGTGATCTGAAATCCAAATATTGCCCCCTCGTTAGACAAGCCCGGGCTAAATCTAACCAATCACCAGGAGTAAGGTTGCGCTGCGTGAGTCTGCGAAGCAGCATAAGTGAATAGTCAGCAGTGGGTCCAAAGTCTCTGCAGGCCTGAACTAAATCTTTAAGTTCCGTATAGGGGATTGGCTCCCAGCCTCTTTGATTGGTAGTGTTATTCAAAAAAACCGGGAAAGCGGAGGCCAGGCAGGACCACGTCTGCGGCTTAACAAAATGGCAGCGATCCTCAGCTGGGACATAGGGGGGGGGGGGAACATGAGGGCGTGGCAGAGCACTAGGCGGTGCTCGGTTTCGAATACCAACTTCCTCTTTTAAGGCACTCCTCCCCCTAACCGCGGGAGGGCAGACACGCCTGCCCACAAACTGAGTATCCTGAGCACAATGTAAAGCTGCCTCCTCTAAATCCTGTTCCTCTGTCCCACTGGAGTCCTCCTGATCAGAAGCAGAACTACTGCCGTGATCATCTCGTATACTCAGGTGTCGCAGCGGCTGTAGGGAAGGATATAACCCCACAGCCCCCTGCTGCGGTGGGGCCCTAGGGAAGTCCTCACCCCTCCTGTGCATACAGCCGGAGCCCTCATTACTCTCTTCTAACGGGGGTGCCTTCTCCTCTACATGGCAGGGAACCTTTTCCTTGAAATGACTGGCCACATTGGGAACTCCTCCCGGGAAATGACTGGCCCTTCTTTCCTGTACTTCCTTATATAATCTGGGTTTGCTATCCCCACTTGCATCAGATTCTGACAAACTATCCTGATGTTGTCTGAGCCGTCTCCGGCCCTCCTGAAGTGGGTCCGGGTGGCTTCCAGAACGTAAACAAGAATGTATCATCCTCCAGAAAGGGAGGGTACCTCGACCTAAGTGACCCTCCTCCCTAGCCGCCTCAAGGTCTTTACCCAGCTTTTCCCATGAGGGCAATGAGAGATCTCCGGACGCCGCAAACCATGGAGCCGCAGCATCAATGTCTTTAACAATCTTTTTAATAGTGGCATTAGAGACCTTTAGATCACGTTGTTTCAAAACTTCCTTTATAGGCTGAGTAAAATCAATGGGAGAATGCCGGGCACTCGATGTATTGCCCATCACGAGCTGGAAGGCTGGAAATAAAACTAACAGCCAGCCCCACGTTAGCTATCGAGGATTTATCTGACTCGAGGCTCCAAGGACCAGAGCCGCGTTGTCTACCGCGGGTTTAACCGGTCCAGGCAATCAACAGACTAGGCAAGACAGAAACAAACGCAAAACAATAGAAAGACCCAGACAAAACAAACCGAAAACAGCAAGAACAGCGAGGCCCTCAGACACGGACATGACTGAGACACAGAAAAGAAAAGAAAAGAAAAAGAATGACTTACCGGTACCTTCCTCTCCGTGTGTCAAGTTCTGAATCCTCCTTTGGTCCTTCGCCTGGTGACCACAAGGCTCCCAGCGTCCCGGGACTTTCGGCACCAGTTTGCGGCGAGCCCCCCCGACCAGCGGGAAAGAACAATCACCACACGAGGATCCTTCTTGATCACACTTTATTGGAGAGCTCTTGGTTAACAGGAGAGCGGATGGAGAAGGACGCGGGGGCGGGATGTGCAGCTACCTTTATAGGGGGATGGGCAAGAAGGCACCTACTGATTGGCTGCTTACCCGCCTGTCACCACCAGGCGCCACGGGATAGGCTCAGGACAGGTTGCGTCAAGCGCATGCGCGTACCTTGAATACGTTTGGCGCGAAAGCACTGTCGTAAAATGAAGTTAAACGCCACGAGGTAGATGTGGTTTCCTGCAGTGCCAGCGACATCTAGTGGTGGGGACTAGATGTGGCTCCCTGCACTAACACACGCATTTTCACCCGTTCCTCATAGGGAAGACGCAGTGGCACAAGGACCGCTGTGCTTGACACTGTCCGCTATCATTCACAATGTAAAAGGTGACAGGGGACGAGGGGCTTTCTGTTTCATAGGTAGAGAAGTTGCTCAGCTGTGCTGAGACTCATGTTTTTGTCTTTCAGGTGGAATTTAAATATATATATATATATATATATATATATATATATATATATATATGTATATATATATATATATTCAAAGTTTGAAACTGAAATAAAAAAATCACTGCTTCACTAACATAGCCCTCATGCATGAAGCCAAGTTGCAAACAGGTTGTGCTGAGAATCCTTTCAGTAAGCCGAGAGGGAAGATGTTAAAGACCGGGAGAGCTGCACTGCTCAGGTTAAAGAGATGAATGATCCAAGGTTCTGGGGTCCATCACGGCAGGAAGGTCAGTGCAGTTTTCATGCTCAATTCATTTCGTCTAAGAGACATTTATTGAGAATCAAATATATATTAAGTGCTATTAAGCCAGTGCTGTGAAGATTGATAAAACCTTGTCCCTGCTACCAAGTAAGTTATAATCCGAGGACAGAGAAGCAAGTCAATAATCTCAATTCCAAATAATGTCAAGCATTAAAAGATATGGTCTGGGGAGTTGGCCTGGTGGAAAAGTACTTGCTGCATAGGCATAAGAAATTTAGTTCAATACCCAGGACTTACATAAAAAAAAAAAAGTGCATGTGCATTTGTAATCTCAGCCCTGAGGAGACAGAAACCGTAGGTCCCTGGGACTCACTTGTCAGCCAGTCTAACCTAATTGGTAAGTTCTAGTAAGCCAATGACAGAGCCTGTCTTAAGAAAAGGTGGACTTCATTTCAGAAGAGTGATATCTAAGCTTGTCCTGGAATATCCACATCACACTCATACACATACATGTGCACACACACACACACACACACAAAGATACTCTGGCAACAAAGGGAAGGAGTTTCTAACCTAGTCCACAAGAATCAGTAATGGCAACTGGGAGGAGAAGACGTGTGAACTGAATCTTTGAGAACACTTCTACATCCATCTGGTCCCCAATCCACAAAAGATAGCAACGTGTGCAAAAAGTGACACTGTGTACACGTGTATACAGGCACATATATTTTCAGAGTACTGTGGGGAACAGTACAAGGTAGGAAGAGTAAATGCAAAAGCAGGAAACATGACATCGCAAGCAGCTTGGACTATTACTGAACCTCAAGGTGAGACGCAGGCAGTCTCGGGGATCTATTCAGAGACGCGGCCAGAGGCTAGGTCATGGAAGGAACTTGAACGCCTTGTAAGCGTGAAGAGTCACTAAAGTGATGGAGACACCACAGCACTGTGAGAGTAACCGTGCAAACTGCCAGAGGTTCTTGGCTTCTCCTAAGCTGTTTCGGAGTAACAGTGATTTGTTGTTATGTTGGTGGTGGTGCTCTTGTTTGTTGTTGTTGGCGGTGGTGGTAGTGTTGTTGGTGGTGGCAGTGTTCTTGTTATTTGTTGTTGCTGTGATTTTTGAGACAGGGTCTCCTGTGTAGCTCATGTTGGCTTGGAACTCATCTAGTCCTGAACTGTAGGTCTGAGATCCCAGCATCCTCTCTCCTTGAGTACACTAGTAGAGACACAAGGATCAGAAATTAAGGGTCGTCCTCAGCCCGGGATACATGAGACTTTGTCTTAGGGAAAAATAGAAGGACTCATAAGGAAATTGGGGGATAATTTTATTGGTACTTGAGAGAGAAACCAACAGGGCAGACAAGCTGAGGAGCTCAGCAGTGGCGGAAAGAGGAGAAAGAGAGCAAGTCACACTTTCTGAGTTAGCGGTCAAGGAAAACAGGTGGGGCCTGGGCCTGGCGTGGTGGTGCACACCTGTATTCCTAGCATTTGGAAGGCTGAGGCAAGAAGACTGCTGTGAGGTTAAGGCTAATCTGGGCTACAGAGTAAGAACCTGTCTCAAAACGAAGCAAGAAGGAAGGAAGGAAGGAACAAAGAAACTGAAGAAGGGAGGGAGGGAGGGAGAGGAAGGAGGGAAGGAGCAAGGGAGGGAAGGAAGAAAGGGAGGGAGGAAGGCTGGTTAGTTAGTTCAGTAGAAGTTTGCAGATAGCAGTATGAGGAGGAAGGAACACCTTCAGAGAGAGAAACAGCACACTGAGTGTTAGGATTTCAACATGTGTCTGGACAGGAGAGGGGGAAAGAGAAGAGGTTCTGTTTTCTGAGTTCAAGATTACCAGTGAGGGTCTGCAAGCAACTGTGTTGAGGGAGGGATTTGGGGGTATTTAGGGACATGTGCCATTAAGGGTATAATTATTCTGCCCTTTCTTGTTTGTTTGTTTTGTTTTTCGAAGTAGGGTATCACTCTAGCCCAGACTGACCTGGAATTCATGATGTAGTCTCAGGGTGGCTTTGAACTCACGGTGATCCTCCTACCTCTGCCTCCCGTGTTCCTTACAAAGCATTTTTTAAGTTTTATTTATTTATTACAGAGAGAGGGAGAGAATAGGCACAACAGGGTCTCTAACCACTGCAAATGAACTCCAGATGCATGAGCCACCATGTGCCTCTGGCTTTTGTGGGTACTAGGGAATCGAATCTGGGTCCTTGGGCTTCACAGGCAAGTGCCTTAACCATTAAGCCATCTCTGCAGCCCAAGACAGCCGTCTTACTGCTAGGCAGTTAGGTAAGGACTGGCCTACGGAAACATGGATGTCACCTTGCCTGCTCTGGCAAGACTGGAACTGGCATCTGATCCAGTCTCATCCAAGATGGCTGTAGGTACCAACCCTCAGTATGGGCTTCTTCCTCAGCTGTGGGCTGGCCCTTCCGGAGTCAGCCTCCGGAGGCCACCAACCACTCAGGTCCCTTCCTTACACACTGGGTAGTCTAATGATGAGCCTCATTGCAAATGGATGTTTATCTTATATAAATGGGCCTGAAATACATGTGGGAGCCTCTCGTCTCCTCTGGCCCCCTTACCTCTCCTAGTGTGAGTGTCTGTGTGAGGGGATCTTCATGGTCTCCCCTCCCCTTACCCAGTCTATGCAATTTCCTGCTTTGTTTGTTTGTTTTCGAGGTAGGCTCTTGCTCTAGCCCAGGCTGACCTGGAATTCACTATGTAGTCTCAGCATGGCCTGGAACTCATGGCGATCCTCCTACCTCTGCCTTCCAAGTGCTGGAATTACATGCATGTGCCACCATGCTGGGCCACTTTCCTGCTTTGGTTCTGTGGGGGGGGGGCGGGGGGGTGTCCCTTCCTAGAGATGTGAAGGGTATTTTCTCTGTTTCCCCTCCCCTGTCCCCGCCTAGATTTTGGCTTGGACTTTCTGCTTTTTCTCCATTCCTATTTCTCCTGAAAATAAATGTCATAATTCATAATTTCCCCTGCTCTGAATTCACATTTTAACAAGAACCCAATGTTGGGGTTCACTGACCGGGGGTGCCCTGTATTTCCATGGACATCTTATCCCTTCTAGGACTCTAATGCTACATCAATTCCCTTTCTTTCTGCCTAGCTTCCCTTGTCAATAGGAGCTTTAGGTTTATGAAGAGGAAGAATTGGGACGAGGGATAAGATTATGCATAATTTGACAGTTCTTGTCAAGGTGTCCTGTCCATCACTGTCTCAGCTCAGGTACTGCCAAGTGATCCAGTAAGTCATGACATCTGTGAATCAACTAGCATCACCCTGGGGCACAAGCTGGTTCCTACAAGGTAATCTGTAACAGAGGGTAGCTTTCCCATTTTAGCTATATGTTTTCCTCTTAGGAGTGTGACTCCTGGCTGGGAGGCCATGGTGTTCTTGGAATTCAAGGTGGCTGTAAGTTCAGGACAATGCTTTTTTTTTTTATTTTTTTTTTTTGTTATTTTTATTTATTTATTTGAGAGCGACAGACAGAGAGAGAAAGAGGCAGATAGAGAGAGAGAGAGAGAATGGGCGCACCAGGGCCTCCAGCCACTGCAAACGAACTCCAGACGCATGCACCCCCTTGTGCATCTGGCTAACGTGGGTCCTGGGGAGTCAAGCTTCAAACTGGGGTCCTTAGGCTTCACAGGCAAGCGCTGAACCGCTAAGCCATCTCTCCAGCCCCAGCCATCTCTCCAGCCCCTTTTTTGGCTTTTTTGAAGTAGGGTTTCAC
Organism: Dipus sagitta; assembly: GCA_036346955.1. Classification (NCBI taxonomy): domain Eukaryota; kingdom Metazoa; phylum Chordata; class Mammalia; order Rodentia; family Dipodidae; genus Dipus; species Dipus sagitta. Next base: position 331,774,897 of record CM070770.1, read on the forward strand.
TCTAGTCCAGGCTGACCTGGAATTCACTGTGTAGTCTCAGGGTAGCATCGAACTCATGGTGATCCTCCTACCTCTGCCTCGCAAGTGCTGGGATTAAAAGGCATGTGCCACCACGCCCGGCTTCAGGAAAATACTTGTAGCACTGGTTTTTAGATAAACACCCCTTGAGTGATTGCTACATGAATGTACAAAGGTAAGCCAGCTATCCAAAAATAAAGGAGGCAGATGCAAAATGAAGACAGAGATGGCAGGCGTTCACCTTGACCTTGTGACTTTTATGCTTCCATCATCCAAGGTTCTAGAGTGAGATTGGTGTTTTAGCTCCTCCCAGGTGGGCCTTTGGGTCTTCAGGCCTTTAGTGGATAAAGCTGTCTCTGCAGGTGCATCCCAGTAGCATGGGTACCACAGGCCTGCCTCATCAAGGCATAAGGGATCCCCATAAGGGATCGAGAGCTTCTCCCGTGTCTCATCCCATCACCCCCAGCAGCTCCTCCTGCTGGGCCAGGGGCCGTCTCCCCAGACCTCACACTGCTCTGAAGTATGTTTTCCCCCAAACGCCAGTGAACAGAGGCCCATGGGGACCAGAGAGGGGAAAAGGTGAGTGTGAACAATGGAGAGAATCCAGTGCTTTGCTTTGGAGGCCAAGGGCTGGGACTCAGCATGGAGGTCAGTGTGCATGGTGTGGGTGTGGGCGCATCCATGTCTGTGAATGTGTGCTCAGACGTGTGTGTGCGCAGCCATGCACGAGGGAGCGTGTTTGGGTCCTATATGGTGATGAAACCACAGCGTGGGCAGCAGGTTCAGTTTAAGCAGTTACTGAAGTCCTCGCTACTAAGAGAGGTTGAGAATGCAAACCAGACGCTATTTCCTCATAAGGGTCCAGTCAGATGACATATTCATGATGTTATATCTGGCAACATGTGGATATATACATAGGACATAAGTATGTTCGTGTGTGTGTGTAGGGAGGACGTGGTTGGGACACTGAGATTTTAATTTCATTTATTTATTTATTGGGTTTTTTTTTTTTTTTTTGAGGTAGGCTCTCACTTTAGCTCAGGCTGACCTGGAATTCACTCTGTAGTCTCAGGGTAGCCTTGAACTCACGGCGATCCTCCTACCTCTACCTCCCGAGTGCTGGGATTAAAGACGTACACCACCACGGCCGGCTTATTTATTTTTTTAGAGGCAGTGTCTCACTCTAGCCCAGACAGCCCTAGAACTCACTCAATAGCACAGGCCAGGCTTTAAACTCACAACAATCCTTCTACTTGAGCTTCCTAATTGCTCAGGTTATAGGCATGAGCCACCATACACCGTGTCACTGAAACTTTTAAGACTTTTTTTAAAAATTTTTTTGTTTGTTTATTTATTTATTTGAGAGTGACAGAGAGAAGGAGGCAGAGAGAGAGAGAGAGAGAGAGAGAGAGAGAGAGAATAGGCGCACCAGAGCTTCCAGCCTCTGTAAATGAACTCCAGATGCGTGCGCCCCCTTGTGCATCTGGCTAACGTGGGTCCTGGGGAATCGAGCCTCGAACTGGGGTCCTTAGGCTTCACAGGAAAGCGCTTAACCACTAAGCCATCTCTCCAGCCCTCACTGAAACTTTTAAAGTGGGAATGAGATCTGGTCTTGCCTTGGCCGCTGCGCAGATGGACTTGTGTGTGTCTGCAGGGGTGGAGCCAAGTTCCTATGGGGTGTCCAGGCTGAGTTGCAGGGACTGGCCTCCCTGCCCAACCCCAAGCCCGGTGGGCAGACACAGCTGTGGGGAGGAGTGAGGAGCTGTCCACCAGCTTGTAGCTCATCCTCAGCAACGAGAGGAGGCTCAGATGCTGCAGCCTTGGAAAAGAGCCACAACTGGCCGGAGAGCTGTCCTGCTCATTGGCCTTGTCCTCTCCTCCCCGGAATGACTTGGTGAACAGTGAGGACAGGCAAGCCTGTTTGCAGGGCTAAAGGACAGATCTGAGTGGGATTACAGGGGCACACCACCACACCCAGCATTTGTATGCATGCTGGGGATCGAATTCAGGTTCTCAGGCTTGAGAGGCAAGAGCTGTACCAAGCTTGACTGGAGCTGTCTTCCCGGCCCTTAAACAGTTTCTAGCGGTATATTTTGTACTTTGTGTTTCGTCCTGGGTCTTTGAAATCTGGTGTGTATTTTGCATTCATCGCCCATCGCAGTGCATTATGCAGCTCCAGGGGCCCCTGGCAGCAGAGCAGCATGTGTGTGTATGTGTATGTGTGTATGGTGGGGGGGGCTGTGAATTGATTTCTCCCAGCCTATAGAAGTCTGGCTTGGGAAGGTGCTCGAGCGTCCCCAGGCCACACTGATTCTCACCTCCTTCCCCAGCCTGCCCCGGCAGAGGACTCCGGAGGGGAAGGAGGAGCAGGAGGACAAAGGCAGGTGGCACTGCAGCCTGACTTCAACAATGGACCGCGAGTCTCCCAGGTTCACCAAGCGGCCTGCTGCGAGGTACTTGGGCTGGAGTCAGGGCCTGGGCATCATCTCCCCATCACATCGAGGGTGGAATTAGCCGCCCCGAGCAGTCCACATGTAACACATCTGAGCTGCCAGGGGCTTTGGCCCAGGGGCTGAAACTGAATGGTGTGAAGATGAGCCTCCTGCAGAGCTTCCCCAGCCTGGTACCTCCCACCCTCCTCCTCCTCACCCCCACAGCCGCGGCTTGGTGAGACCACCCAGCATCTCCTACCTTGCTGGGCGTGATATAAGCATGATTCACTTCTCGCAGTATTCCTGGGGGGCGGCTGTGGTCAGGCAATGTTATAGCAGGAGAACCTGGGCCAAAGGGCTCTTAGGCGACTTGCCAAGATCCCACACCTAGAGAGCGGGCCCAGAATCCTCATTCAGACTTGTCAAGATTCGTATTAATCTACTTCCCTCTACCCTGACCCTCCAGAATTTGTTTTCTTGTGTCTATGTGCATGTGTGTGCTTTGGTTTTTTGAGGTAGGGTCTCGCTCTAGCCCAGGCTGACCTGGAATCCACTATGTAGTCTCATGGTGGTCTCAGACTCACGGTGATCCTCCTACCTCTGCCTCCCACGTGCTGGGATTAAAGGCATGCGCCACTAAATCTGCCCCCCACTTTTTTTTTTTCAAAGTAGGGTCTCACTCTAGCCCAGGCTGACCTGGAATTCAGTCTATAGTCTCAGGGTGGCCTCAAACTCACACCTTTCTCTGCTTCCTGAGTGCTGGGATTAAAGATGTGTACCACCATGCCCGGCCCCCTTTTGTGTTTTTGAGACAGGCTTGGCTATGTAGTCCAGTCTGGTCTTGAATGTAGTTATGTAGCCACAGCTGGGCTTGAGCTTGTGACCTCTCTGCCTCTCCAGACTGTGTGTCACCGTGCCCGATTTAGAACTCACCTCTGAAGGGAGGAAAAGCAGCATGTGGGTGGTGCAGGGGGGCTAGTCACGCCGTCTAGATTTGGGGAGTACGTAAGACAGAAAGGGATGGGCCCAGAACTCACCGACTGCCACCCAAGTGTCAAGACCATGCTGTCAGGGGGCGGGTCTCATTTCACCTCCCAACAAGCCCAGATTGTAGATTTAAGAACCAAACTGGGTGTGGTGACGCACACCTTTAATCCCAGAACTCAGGAGGCAGAGGTAGGAGGATCACTGTGAGTTCGAGGCCACCCTGAGACTACATAGTGAATTCCAGGTCAGCATGGGCTAGAGTAAGACCCTACCTTGAAAAACAAAAAAAAAGAACCAAATCTTAGGGATAAATTAACGTGGCTGAAATCACGTGGGTAACAGGCTGGCAGGAGGCAGTTGCTGGAGATCAAGTGCCGGGGCTTTGAGGCAGTCCTTCTATCCTGTTCTCTACCCTTCCGTCCCGCAGAGTAGGAAGACCAGGGAGCTCTGCTGACCCAAACCTGCGGCTGTGACCTAGTGCCCCACACACCCACATGACTGCAGGAGCGTGGCGCAGTGCAGCAGAAGAAGCCTTGGCCTCTCCTCTTGGCTCCTCTACCAGTTTACCTTGAAAAGTCCTGAGCCCCATCTGGTCTCCAGTTAGGCTCTTGGGTGCAAGGGCTACAGTCACTCCCCCTGCACATGCCCAGCACAGGGCCTGGTATCTATAAAGCCCTTGTTTGATCAGGGGTTGAACATGGAATCCCTTGACTTCATAGGGATTTGTGATTTTTTTTTTTTTAAGATGGGGAGCTTTGTTCAAGTGTCACTTTAGAAACCCAATATGTACAGCAGATAAAATTTGTTATTTAAGTAGTAGTGATGGGAGAAGGAAGGGGGCCAGGGTCTGACTTCCTCACCCCCTCCTCGGGGACCCTGGTCAGCTGTAGTCAGGGTCTCTGTTAACCCTGATAGCCCCTGAATCTGACCACCCCATATCTTGTCTTCTGACTCAGGCTCCAGAGCATGGAGGAAGTAGAGGGGCCCAAGTCCCCAGCCTCACCCTCCGAAGACCAGGATGAAGCCTTCCTCGGCGCGCAGGATGGAAGGCACAAGTCTGGTGTTCAGCAGACCAAGCAGCAGCCCTTCCTGGCCAAGAGGGAGTCAAAGCCGCCTCGCAGGAGACTGAGCCAGGAGCAGCTGAGGCCCTGGGCCCAACAGGAGGTGTGCATAGAGGGCCAGGAGCCAGGAGTAGGGAAGAGGAGGCTGTCAGAGGAGGCCAGGGCTCTGCAAAGGACCTCAGCTTCAGAGATATCCCCTGTGCTGGGCAAGATTTCAGCAGCCGCCAAGGGACCTGGCTCAGAGAAGGCATCCCTGTCCAAGAAGAGAGGCAGCCCGGGCAAGTCAGGTCTGCAAAGGAGTGTCCCAGAGAAGGTTCAGCTGCCTGAGCAGGCGCTCCTAGCCCTGAAGACAGCGGCAGCAGAAAGGTCTACTCCAGAGAAGAGTCCAGATGTGGAACACGCCAGTGAGTCGCCGGGGAGGAGTCTGGTGTTGGAGAAGGCATCCATGTTTGAGAAGTCGCTGGTCCCAGAGACGACGCTGGCGCTGAGCAGGGCAGCATCCTCAGGGGAGCTCCAGTCCCCTGCCAGGAGGCCCAGAGGAAGGACCTTACAGGGGAAGAGCCCATCTTCCTTCACCGAGCACGCTGCACCTGACCCTCACGCTGTGGCTTCCCGCATCCGGCCCAGCGCATCTCAGGTTGGCATTCCTCCTGCCTCACCTTCCATTACCCTTCCTGGCTGAGCTCACTGCCTGTCTGTCCTAAGGCCCCTGCCTTCTGGTTCTCCCACCTTTGGGCTGGCCTTGGTAGTTTCTTTCGTCTCGATGCTGTCCCCAGCCACTGTTGGAATAGGGCCCCTGAGTCAGAGGCACGTACTGGGGTGGAGATGGACACCTGGGTGCGCATGGAGCGCCTGAGCTCCCAAGCCGCATCCGCATCCACGACCTGGACTCCAGGACCTCAGACTCTTCCAGAAGCTCTCCTAAAAGAGCTCTCTCTGGTGGCCTGGCCACAGCAGAGGGAGTAGAGTAAATCCAAGCAACATGGAGCCCCTGTGGCCGTTTAAGGCTTGGTGCTGCTCAAGGAAAGTCAATTCCTGGCTGATACTCCATCTTCTCCTTTCAGGTGAAAATTTCAAGCAAGGACCCATCCTCGCCTACTCCGCCCACCTACGGCTACTCGGGCAAATACTCCAGCCTCAGGGCCAAGTCCTTTCCGGTGAGAGCTGGGGTACCCTTGTCACCAACCCCCCACAGAGCACATCCAGAAAACCTGCAGGCATCAAGTGCACGCGCCTTAGGGAGACCCTCTGAAAAGAGAGAGCGGTCTTGGGTTTCTGTGGGTGGCCCAAAGCAAATAATCTTTCTACAAAGTGGAGGTGTGAATATAAGTGTGAGCAGCCCCATCTAGCGGGCAGAGCCAGAACTGCAGGAGGATGGCACATGCGGCTCCCAACGCGGCCGTGGGAATTCCGAACTTGGCTTCCTCTGGCGGGGAGAGTTTAGCAGGGGATTTTAGTGATCTCTACCCTGCTCAAAAGTGCTATGGAGTAGACTAGCGTTGGTGGCACACGCCTTTAATCCCAGCACTCGGCTGGCAGAGGTAGGAGGATCACTGTGAGTTCGAGGTCAGCCTGGACTAGAACGAGACCGTACCTAAAAAAAAAAAAAAAAAAAAAGAGTGCAACTGACAAGACTGGAACGTCTCATCTGGTCCTGTCCCAGTGCTTATTCTTAGCTTTGTTGATGGTGGTGGTGGTTGCTTGCTTTATTTTTAATTTTTAGTTTTTTTTTTACTTTTACTTGTTTTAATTTATTTGAAGGGGAGAGGGGAAGAATGGGCATGCCATGGCCTCCAACCACTGCAATCCAACTCCAGAAGCATGAACCACCTTGTGCATCGGGTTTACTTGGGTCCTGGCGAATCGGACCTGGGTCCTTAGGTTTCATAGGCCAGCGCTTAAAAACTAAACCATTTCTCTAGCCCCTTTAAAAAAATTTTTTTATATTTATTTGCAAGCAAAAAGAGGGAGAAAGATGGGGGACGAATGGGCACACCGGAGCCTCTTGCCACTGCAAACAAACTCCAGATGGATATGCCACTTTGTGCATTTGGCTTTTTAAAATTAATTAAGTTTTTTGTTGTTGTTGTTTTGAGGTAGGGTCTCACTCTAGCCAAGGCTGACCTGGAATTGACTATGTAGTCTCAGGGTGGCCTCAAACTCACAGTGATCCATCTGCCTCTGCCTCCTGAGTGCTGGGATTAAAGGCGTGTGTCACCACGCCCAGCTTTAAAATTAAGTTTTTGGTTTTTCAAAGTAGGGTCTCACTCTAGCCCAGGCTGACCTGGAACTTACTGTACTCAGGCTGGCCTTGAACTCACAGCAATCTTCTTACTTTTGCCTCCCAAGTGCTGGGATTAAATACATGCTCCACCATGCCCAGCTGTTTTTTTTTTTTTTTTTTTTTGAGACAGTCTCACTGTGTAGCTCAGGCTATCCTCAAACTCATGGCAGCCTCCTGCCTCAGCTTCCCTAGGACTGGGATCACAGGGGTGAGCTGTCACCCCAGGCTTGTTCTTAGTGCTTCGTTCACTGGGTCTCTGGCTGAGTCATGAATGCTCTATGCCTTGTATTCCAGCCTTCCAGGGCCTGGAGAGAGGCGGGAGGCTGGGTTGACTGGTGCCCATCGGGGCTCTCCATTCTTGGGGAGGCGGGTGGGAACCCGGGTAATGACGGTCACCCTGGCAAAGCTGTGGAAGACAGAAGACTGATGGGTAGAGGCAGGTCCTGCTTCCAGGGTAAGGTGAGGGCCTCTAGTGAAGGTATGCCCACATATTTCTCTGGGGGTCTGAGGAGGGGCATGTCTCCTGAGAGATGGGGACATGGACTTGCCTCGGGCCCCCACTTATCGACACTCCCTTCTCATTTCAGATGAGCCCCAGGGAAGACAATCAGACAACAACTTTGACCCACAGGTGGGCATCTAGATTCCTTGGCTCTTACCTCTTTTTATAAAAAACTAAAATATGAAGATATTTTATTTATTTTGAGCAGAGCACAGAGAGCCAGAGAGAGAATGGGCATGCCAGGGCCTTTTGCCACTGCAAACAAACCTCTGGCGTACGCACAACTTTGTGCATCTGGTTTTACGTGGGTGCTATGGAGTCAAACCCAGGTCAGCAGTCTTTGCAAGCAAGTGCCTTTAACTGCTCCCCAGTGCCCTAGCTCTCTCTTAGCTGGCCATGTGCATTCGTTCGTAGCAGTAGCCATCTTCATGCCAGGTTGTGACCTAGGGCTTGCCTGGGACTTCAGATATGGCGGGTGCAGGAATGTCGGGAGGCTCTGAGGCAGGATGGGGTGACACAGAAGGGAGGCACCCGAGAGAGCTGCTTAGAGGAGACCGCGCTGGGGCCAGGCTCTGGAGGGGAAGAGGACTTTCCAGGAGGACCGGCAGGGTAAGGAAAGCCTGAGCTTCTGCAGGCCCGGGAGTCTGCATATTCAATGAGTCTCACAGGCTCTGCAGTGCTTAGGTAAGTCATTGGAGGTTCACCAAACAAAACCATGAAATAGGATCTGAAAAGAAGTTGGGCTTGTGTTGGGAATTCCATCTACCCATGCTATATTCACCTACCCGTTGAGCCTCTCCTGCGGCCTCCTATGCTCTGAGAGCCTGGGGCTCAGGATAGGGAAGGAAGCAGCCAGGCGGGATGGCTCACACTATAGTGCGAGCACTCTGGAGGATGAGGGAGGAGGAGTCACATGAGCTGGAGGCCAGCCTGGGTGCCATAGTTCTCGGCAGCCTTGGGCTATAGTGTGAGATTGGGCCCCTTCGGCCCCTCGCACACAAAAGATAAGGCACAGTAGCTTCCTTCAAGCAACTCACGTGAGTCACCAGAGCCACTCTGCACTGAGGTAGTGCAGGGACAGGTGGGAGTCTGGGACTGGGAGTCCAGAAGCTGCCGTGACCGCCCAGCCTGTGAGAGCCGGGAAGGTGTCACATGTAGCTGACGTTCAGTGTGTGAGTTGAACTACGGGGAGATTTCCAGATGGAAACGTGCAGGAATGTCATTTTAAGCAGATGGAATAACAGCCTGATGGGAAAAGCACTAGGCGTCCAGCCAGCAGGCACACAGGTATATGGCGGGGTCAGGGAACGACACCCAGAAGGGAGGTGGGAACCAAAACACAAGGGGGACCGAGTGTGGTGGCGCACGCCTTTAGTCCCAGCACTCGAGAGGCAGAGGTAGGAGGATCGCCATGAGTTCGAGGCCACCCTGAGGTTACCTAGTGAATTCCAGGTCAGCTTGGGCTACAGTGAAACCCTACCTGGAAAAATAAAAGGGTGTGTGTGTGTGCTGTACCTGGAGTTTGGTCCCTGTCCTGTGGCCCAGGAGTCTGAGCTGGAAGGACAAGATCAGTTCCCCTGAGGTAGCAGCGTCAGGACGGCAGAGTTAGGAAAAGGTGAGGTGTGGTGGGAGAAAGGACTGGAAGGGAGGTGCTTCCCATCCCGGGACATCCTGCAGAGTGGGCCTTTTCTCAAGAGGTGGGGGAAACCCCTACGGTCCTCAGCCTGCACCTTGACTAAGTCGCTACCGCCCACTACGCAGCGGAGTCAGGTTCTGTCTGCCTAAACGCGGGGGCTGGGGGCATTTCCTGGGCCTTGGGGATAGCCCTGGCATCGCTGAGGTGTGGTGTCTCACTTGACTTGTCTCTCCACCCTGCAGTGCCAGTGTGAAGCTGCCGCCCAGCTCGGGCAGGCTAGGAGAGAAGCTGCAGAGATACCACACAGCCATAAAGGTGGGTGCAGGGCTGTCCCCGAGGGGTGAGGAGCCCTTGAGCAGGCTGGCCAGCCCCCCTCTATGCATCTCACCGTCACCGTTCAGCAGTTTGTGTCTCTGTTTGCAGAGACGAGAATCTGTCAGGTCTCCAGGCATCTCCACCACTGAGATCTCTGTGGCTCCAGGGCTGGTAGCCAGCAAGAGCCGCTTCTTTGAGAAGGGCCTGGTGAGCCAGAGCCACACGGGACCAGCCTTCAGCCACAAGGTGAGGGCCGAAGCCCGGCTGACGGTCTCCGAAGGCTGGACTGTGCCTCAGCAGTGTTAAGCATTGTACTGTCCTGTGTCCATGGTGGTAGGACCGCGACTTAACACTTTGTGTTCCGAGCCCCAGCAGAGCTGCATGGGGTGTGGGCTGTCCCAGGTCACCGGGTATGTGCTGGCCCGACATGGGTATGGTAAAGAATCTTGTCCCCCTTTATCAGGGTCCCCAAACCTTTTCTTTCTAGGAGAACTTGGAACTGTCGGGGATTGTATCATCGAGGCTCAAGCTGTGGAAGAGCAGGATCCAGGCGTCTGGAGACCAGTCCTCCTAGGTACCCTGAACCCCATGTCTCTCAGAGGATCAAATGATGGGATCAGGGAAGAGACAGCTCCAAGAGCGCTGGGGGTGAGAGCAGCAGAGAGGAGAGGTGGGGCGGGACCTTTCCCTTCAGGAAAGAGGACACGCTGAGCAGGCTGTGGCCTGGACATTCCTAAGTCCCCTCCTACCTAAGTCCCTGCACTCCACCCTGAGGTTTCTGGTCAGGAGGTGAAGGTGGGGGAGGTGCCTGGTCCTCTGGCCCAGTAAGAGTCCCCCACACACCCACCCAGGTGAGCGTAGTAACTGGCATTGTCATCAGCATGCTGTGTCAGACAGACAACCGTGTTTGTGTCTTTCCACAATGTAAGAATGTATTGCACAATAAATTCGCAAGGAACGGAGGTTTCAGTGGCCCCAATATTCTAGATACTCCTGCTTTCATTGATAGCCCTGGCCGAGGCAAACATAGGTTCTTTTCTTTTTCTTCCTATCTTTGTTTTGTTTTGTTTTGTTTTGTTTTTTCGAGATAGGGTCTCAATCTAGCAATGGTTGACCTGGAATTCACTATACAGTGTCAGGGTGGCCTCAAACTCACAGCGACTCTCCTACCTCTGCCTCCCAAGTGCTGGGATTAAAGGAGTGCGCCACCACACCACGCCCAGCTCCTACTAATATCATTACATATCACACGGTAAATATATATATATAGAGAGAGAGAGAGAGAATCGCTACAGAAACTTGGGAAAAGACCATACAAGAGGGACATAGTGGCATACCCCTTTAATCCCAGCACTTGGGAGGAAGAGGTAGGATTGCCATGAGTTCGAGGCCACCCTGCGACTACATAGTGAATTCCAGGTCAGCCTGGCCTAGAGTGAGACCCTACCTTGAAAAACCAAAATATCCAAACAAAATAAGTAAATAAATAAAAGGCCATGACAGAGTTCAAGGAGTTTCAAACAGGCATGATAGACAGAGCTGACAGGGCTCCAGAAGGCTTCTGTGCAGGGCCCAGGGGCAGGGGTCACATAACTAACCTGGCTGGAGTCGGGCCACTGCCGGGTCACAGGTTGGAGCAGAGCTATAGAGCTGAGTCCATCTGCAGCAGCGCGGTGCCGGACCTTGGAGGCTGTGGGAGCAAAGGGAAGGACCAGGTTTGGCTGGATAAGTGGAGCAGCTGGCAAGTACGCGTGTCTTTCATCCCAGTACTCGGGAGGCAGAGGTAGGAGAATCGCTGTGAGTTCAAGGCCAGCCTGAGACTACTTAGTGAATTCCAGGTCAGCCTGGACTGGAGTGAGACCCTACCTTGAAAAACAAAATAACAACAATGAAAACAAACAAACAGGGACGCAGTTGAGCTGAAGTCTCTGGGACAGGAGCTCTCTGCCTATGTCCCTTGACACATATGGCAGGGAGTCAGAAGACAGGTCAGCAGGGCCATCACCGTCAGTGTTAGGAGTCCTCCTCTTATTGGGCATGAGTGAGTTGTACCTTTCCCTTTGTCTGGTGTGTCTGGTAAGTTCTTTGGCCTGATTTTTGAAAATATTTTATTCATTTGAAGAGGAGGGGCAGATAGAGAATGGGCACACTAGCCACTGCAAGCAAACTCCAGACATAGGCACCACCTTTTGTACTGGGCACTGGCGAGCCAAGGAAATCCAGCATGGGTCCTTAGGCATCACAGGCAAGTGCCTTAACTGCTAAGCCATCTCTCCAGCCTTCTGGCCTGGTTCAGATATGGTTTTAATACACACGTGGGTTCCCAGAGTCCCTTTTTCCTTTGCTAAGTGTATAAGGTGGCACCTTTTGTACTTTTGCACAGAAATTACTTAATATCTGTGCCCCATGAATGGAGCTGGATAGATGGTATTGGTTATGTGCTCACCAGTGTGTAGGGTCATCCTCCAGCCTCAAACGCTGCTTATAAAATGAAGTCTCTCAGAGCAAGAGATGGACTAAAAAAAAATCCACTGTTTTACATAATATGAAATAACTGAGGATGGATCTCAACAGGCCTTCCGTTACATGGTCCAGACGATCCAGAATTCTCTGTCGCAGCCTGGGGTTGACCAGCACACAAGAACAGCAGGAGCCAGTGCTGGTCCTTGATCTACAGCAAGCCGGAAGATTTTGGGGGTCTCTGTGTAGATATTGACTTAGGCAAAAATGCCTTCCTATCCAGAGGCTCCATTCCCCCTCCAGCCCTGGCACCAATCTTACTGGCCTTTGCCCCACAGGTGTGACAAGCCCCGCCAAGACAGACCTGCAAGTCGGCATCCTCAAGGGTCCCACCTCATGCCAGGTCCCTGTCTGCCCTCCAAAGCAGGATCCTACCCCCCGCTCACTGCCCCTCAGTCCCTTTCTGTACCAGTCTGATTAGGGATCCTTGGGGCCAGGAGCATCAGGGACACTCAGCCAGCTCCTCCCCAGCCCATCCTGGAATGGGGTACACATACATCCTGGCACTTTGTGCAGTGAAGTCTGGACACAGCACTGGGGCGTACAGGCACCAGATCTCCATGTCCTGCTCAGGTGACCCCCACTTTCTGCTCACTTTCAAGATCAAAGTGGGGCACTCCATCAGTTCCAGGCTCACCTGTGTCGTCTGCTACCAGCCTGTGCTATAAATGCCAGTGATGTCCCCACACTGAGACCTGGACCCACCCACCTCGGTCCCTGGGGCTAGCCCAGGCCAGACTGGGAAGGAGTTACAGTTGTCACCCAAACCCCTGCTTTAGACTCTCCTTCCCTCCCTCTCTTCCTCCCTCCCTGCCCTGCTGCCCTAGCCAGGACAGGGCATTTTTGTGTCCCCATTTGCTCCTCACTCCAAAGAAAAGCCTGTCCTCGAAGTGTCTAATAAAGCTGTTCACCCTCAAACACGACTGAGGAATGAAGTCCTGGAGATTCACTCCTTTCTGGAGGCTCTGCTTTCCACGGTGATCGGCTGTAAGGAGGGAGGGGGCTCATTTCTCTAGGAGCCTGCTTGCCTCACATTAAGGTGCCACCGGTGGTCTTAGCTTGGTGGTGTAAGTGTGCAGAACTGCCACATACAGTGCCAAGCCTGCCTCCGTCTCAGTCCTCCTCCCAGACACGCTCCTCCTACATGGTCTCAATACCAGGAGCCATCCCTACAGACTTGCAGAATGCTGGGCCATCAGAGAATGCAGGATTAGCCAAACACACCCTACAAATACCTTAAGGCTGAAGTCTATAAAAGATCTTGTTCTCAATTTTCTAATGATTTTTTAATATGTTATTTACTTGAGGGGGGGGCACCAGAACCTCTAGCCACTGCAAAGGAACTCCAAATGCATGCACCATCTTGTGCATCTGGCTTTACGTGGGAAATCAAACCCAGGTCTTTAGACTTTGCAGGCAAGTGCCTTAACCTCTGGACCATCTCTCCAGCCCATGATTTTTTTTAATTATTTTATTTATTTATTTGAGAGAGAGAATGGGCACACCAGGATCTGCAGCTGCTGCAAATGAACTCCAGACGCATGTGCCACCTTGTGTATCTGGCTTACATGGGTCCTGGGGAATCGAACCTAAGTCCTTTGGCTTCACAGGCAATCGCCTTAACCGCTAAGCCATCTCTCCAGCCCGATTTTTTTTTTTAATGTGGGTACTGGGAATTGAACTCAAGTCCTCATGCTTGCAAGGCAAGCACTTTACCAGCTGAGCTCTCTCTCCAGCACATTTTCAATCTTTAGAACGTATTCCCAATTGACTGCTCTAGTTTCTCCCAGAACTAGCTTGGAGTGAGAAGGTGCAGAGCTCTGTCCATTCCTTCTTCATATTCCAGGGCAACCCCAGGGCTTCCAAGAACATGGCTTATATAAAGGCAGCACAGACACTGGTTCCCCAGGCCCGTGGGACAGAAGCAGCAGGCCCTGCCCTTGTCTTTGAGACCCTGGGTGAGGCTCCTGTTTGGGGTTCTGTGGGTAGGGGAAGGGGAGAGAGCCCTTTGAGCCCACCGTGTTTCTGCTTCCCAATGCCTCTGGGCTTGCTGCCTCCGGGAGTGCCCTAAGACCTGAACCTCCAGCCAGGGCTATGGCTTCTGCAAGTGCCCCAACCCACAGTGTGGGTTAATAGAAAACTAGGCAGGGTGGTAGAGGGGTCTCAGACCAACCAGAGTTTCAGGAGACCCCCAACTGATCTCTGTTCCTGCTGGGAACCCCCCCACAACATGATCTTGAATTTCAGGGTTCAAGCAGGTGACCCCAAAGAACTTTGGGATGGTCACTTCCAGGGAAATCTTCTGGCTGATACATTTTTCCAGCCACAGAGACTTTTCTTAGGGGCTCATAGGTGCCCCCACTCCCAGGTGGCAGAGCGGAGCTGTGGCTTCAGGATGGTACTGCGTCTGCGCCTGCACCCCCTCCCTGGGGCTCCCTTTGGGGGGAGACTACTGGGGGTAATGCTGGAGCGCAACTCCACAGCTCCGTGTCCTTTGCATGCATGATCACGCATGCCGTAGTGTGAGACTCGAACCAGTAAACAAGGAGACAAGCCACAAAGACATCAGCTGTGGTGACAGGCAGGTGGGCAAGAGAGGCCTCTTGAAGGATGGAACCCGGAGCACCCAAGTCTCACATCCATTCGCCTGGATCTGCCTCCCTGCCCCCGGCTGCAGGGCTCTTGTGACCTCATAAGTGTCCTGTGCGTCTCTCAGTCCTCAGGTGCCAGCCTCCGCGCTGCGCTTCTTCCAACAGATCATCTCGGCTTTGCTCCCATCTGTGATGCTGGGAGGCGGGCATGTGACGTGAGGACCCTCCTGTGTCCTGGTGTAAGGACTGGCCTTCTCAGCTAAGTGGTTGCTGTCTTGGTGATGTCCCTAGCCTTAGACACTAGGATATAATACTAAGAACCTATCCAGAGCCAGGCATGGTGGTACATGCTTATAGTCCCTGCCCTTTAAGGAGGAGCAAGAGTTTAAGATCAACTGTAGCTACATGGAGTTCAAGGCCAGGGCAGGCTACAAAAGACTGTCTCCAAAAGCTGGGGGTGGGCTGGAAGGATGGCTCAGCGGTTAAGGTGTTTGCCTACAAAGCTAAAGGACCCTGGTTTGATTCTCCAGGACCCACGTTAGCCATATGCACAAGGAGACACACGTGTCTGCAGTTCGTTTGCAGTGGCTAGAGGCCCTGGTGTGCCCTTTCTCTCTTTCTCTGTCCATCAAATAAATAAATAAGCTAGGGGCTTGGGATATGTCTCAGTCAAGTGATTGTGCAAGCATGAAGACCTGAGTTTGAATCCTCAGACCCCATGTAAGTGCAGGGTGTGTTGTGCGTGTCTGTAATCCCAGTACTCAGGAGAGGTTAAAACAGGAGGATTCTGCCTAATCAGACAAGCAAAATCAGTGAGCTCCAGGTTCAGTGAGGGGCCTTGTATTCAAGAAGGTGGAGAGCCACTGAGGAAGACATCCAACAAGAACCGCTGGCCCACCTTTGCGCATGTACCACCTGCATATGCACCCCCACATGTATGCACCCCACTTACATGCATATGCACATCACACATACACACACACACAGAGAGAGAGAGAGAGAGAGAGAGAGAGAGAGAGAAACTACCGGCGTTTCCCAGGATTGATGCTCTATGAGAATAGATGACCATATTCCTCTCACAGCTACCCTGCTCCTTCTCTGGGCAGCCTGGCCCTTTCCTCACCACCTCTCTGTGTTCTTGTTTTGTTTCTGCAAGTGTGTGTGTGTGTGTGTGTGTGTGTGTGTGCACAGATACGCAAACCCCATGCAGAGGAGAATATCAAGTGTCCTCCATCACTCATCTCCACATTTCCTTGAGACAGCCTCTCACTGAACCTGGAACTGTCGTTTTTGGTCAGACTGGCTGACCAACACGCCCCAGCCATTCTGCAGACTGTGCTCCCCACAGTGCAGGCGTCACAGCCACGTAGGGCCATGCCCAGCTGTTTACATGCTTGCTGGGAAATCGAACACAGGGTGAAGCAGGTTCTCTCGGTCCCTCATGCTTGTGCAGCGAGCACTCTTACCCACCGAGCCGTCTCTCCAGTCACTTACCATCCTTCTGTGAATCTACTCTCTCCACCCACCTTTACCAAGCCCCCTTCCCTCTTCCCCTGGGACACTGACCCTGGACCTGTGGCCAAGTACCTGGGAACATCCTGCCTCAAGAGCCATCTCGTCCACCCTGCCCTGTCCACTGCAAGCGTGATCATATGCAGAAGCCCAGGCCAGAGAGAAAATATTCAGCAGAGACACAGTGTGCCTCCCTCAGCTATTAGGTAATTGAAGCAAAATTAACGTTTATCCAGGAAGTCCATGCCATAGGAAGGGAAAGGCGGGAGCCCTGGTGCCAGCACAGGAGGAGCTTGATGCCAGGTAGAGCTTTCACACAGTCTCGGCAGCGTATTTCACAGTTAACGTGCGCACACTTCCTGACTAGTAAATCCGCAGACCAGACAGAGCTAAAAGGTAAAGCCCTATTGCCAAAGACACCACTGGCTGTGGTCACAGGACATTGGAATATCATGCTGGAACTGAAAGGGACACTAGCTCCCACCTGGCTAGCCCTCACAGTGCTGGAAAGCCCTATGGGAGGTGCTGGAGGAAACGTTCACCCACAGCATGAATAAGCAGGAGACCCTACAGACTATGCAGTCAACCAGCCAGTCATGAAGTACACACTTGTGCAATAGTGGCATGCCTCCGTGGGTAACCAACTGTTCTCTGATTGGATGTGAGGCCTGCCCAGTGGGAAGGAATTCATATCTGGTACTGGAAACCAAGTCAGAGTTCCATTGTCAGGAAACTCACAGATTCTAGAGAGAAGCCCCCACTGTTTTCTGGAAAAGAATGGGCTTATACACACACACACACACACAAACCCTTAAATTTGCACACCCCCTTTAAGTCAAGCTGTTCTTACTCTTATTTGGAGAATCTGCTTTACTTTACAGATGGCAGATGTGGTGGTTTGATGCAGGTGTCCCCCACAAACTTAGGTATTCTAAATGCTAGGTTCCCCGTTGATGGAGGTTTGGGAATTATTGCCTCCTGAAGGGAGTGTATTGTTGGGGGCGGGCTTATGGGCCCCTTGTTCCCCTTGCCAGTGTTTGGCACACTCTCCTGTTGCTGTTGTCCACCTGATGTTGGCCAGGAGGTGATGCCCACCCTCTGCTCATGCCATCATTTTTTCCTGCCATCATGGAGCTTCCCCTTGAGTCTGTAAACCAAAATAAACCTTGTTTTCCCACAAGCTGCTCTTGATCAGGTGATTTCTGCCAGCAATGCAAACCTGACTGCAACAGCAGAGAAAACAGAGGAGAACCAAGATCCATCAGTAAGACGAGAAGTTAGCTGACTGCCCATGATGAGATGTGCCACCTCAACCACACCTGCCACAGCTGAAGAGAGATTGCAAGGGAAGTGACAACATGAACACTGCTCTTACTGCTGGCCTGACAGCCAGCCCTAGGTTAATGTTGACAAACACAGTGAGCAACCAAAACTTATCAAAATAGAAATTCAGAGGCTACAGATAACACTAAATTAGACTGCCAATAGGCCTGCTGTAGCTCAAGGAACATTGTGGAAGAGGGGCAGAAAGGTTCTAAGAGCCACAGAGTAGATAGGAATATCCTGAGGCCAGGTCCCCCGATACCCCCACAGTGAACAACATCACCCCACTGAGGAGGGCCTCTAGGACAGCAGAATCTGGGATGAGGGGATAAAAAACCTGTTATAATTAATATAAAATAAAAATTAAGGGGCTGGAGAGATGGCTTAGTGGTTAAGCGCTTGCCTGTGAAGCCTAACGACCCTGGTTTGAGGTTCGATTCCCCAGGTCCCACGTTAGCCAGATGCACAAGAGATAATGAATGATCCCAAAGGGATAGATCTCAGATTCAGAAGAACTAATAGAAATGACTTTTTCTAAAAAAGCCAAAAGCTTTGGTCAATTTTTAGGGAATGTTTCTGAGTAGCACTGGTTTATTTACACACCAGTCCAGGGGACTGAAATCATAGACACAATGAACGTTTCACATAACAGGTCAGATCTTACAGAGTGACTTAAATATTTGTCTAGTAAAATAAGTTTCATGATTATTGTATAATTAAGTAGGAATACCAATAATAGGAATAATTTCTTTCTTTTTTTTTTTTTTCTTTCCTTGAGGCCATCTGGACTGTGACCACCTCAGGTCCCAGGGGCTTAGTAAGCCCCCATTGCTCTCTGGGTCCTGTCCCCTCTAGCTTTAGTGTGATCTCTTAGAACCAGTCTGGGTTGTCAGCCACTTGTGGGGTACTTATGGTCCTGAGTGTCAGAGAAAGCCTATGGTGGGGGAGAGGGAGCAGAGCTGCTCCTAGGGCAACCTAGCCCCCATTCTATCTGTGCCCCACAGATTTGATAAAGTCTCCAAGGTCCTTACCTTCCATGGGGGAGAATGTCCCTTAAACCACAGGTTTTCCTGTGGGGTACCTGCAGCAGTTTAAATGCGTGGCCCCATAGGCCCGGGTGTTTTATTAAAATTGAGTTTGCACCGGGTATGGTAGCTCACACCTTCAATCCTAGCACTTGGGAGGCAGAGGTAGGAGGATCGCTGTGAGTTAAAGTCCACCCTGAGACTACATGGTGAAATTCCAGGTCAGGAACAATTTTTTGAGAGACTGGTAAGGGGGTTGTGAGTCTCCTGAGAATCACAGACGTCTCAGGAGTGGATCATCCAGGGTCAGGGCCAGGGTTGGAGTTCTCTTTCTTTCTGGGCTTCTCTGGTTTCTTTGTAAATGGAGGGGTCTTGGTAAAGACTCATAAAGGCCTGGGTTTCAGGTCATTTCCCTTGTCTCTTACAGAAAGATCTAACTGAAGAATGTAACCGTTGAGACTTCCAAAGCAGGATGTTCCATCTTATTGGGTCTCTTTTATAGCTTTTTCACTCGGGAAAACAGTATTACTGCTGCTGCTGACTACTTCCTTACATCAGACCCAGGGGCATGGAGTTCCCTGTTTGTGATGAGCAATTCTGATTGTCAAGTTAATTGCACTAATAAATGCCTAGGACAATGGTGAATTACACCTTTGGGTGTGTCTATGAGAATGCTTCCAGAAAGGATTAACTGAAGGGGGATGACCTGCTCTGAATGACAGTGGCACCTCCCAGAGGCTGGAGGGAGAGGAGAAATCCTCTGCATTCCTCTTTCTGTTTCTTGGCCCACCAACACGTGATCAAGGAGCATCACACTGCCGCAGCTGCGGGCTGCTCCGGCCGCCACGGCTGTCCTGCCATGATGGGCAGTGAGCTAAAACAAGCCAATCACCTGCTTCTTGTTACAGAGGTCTATGAGTGCCACACACTCTAGATCCTTCCCTGTGCCATACCATGTCATCATTTGTATCTTTTCGTTGTTGGTGGTGGTGTTTGAGGTAGGGTCTCACTCTAGCCCAGGCTGACCTGGAATTCACTATGTAAATTCAGGGTGGCCTTGAACTCAGGGCAATCCTCCTACCTCTGCCTCCTGAGTTCTGGGACACAGTAGCAGATGCGTGTCTTTTCCCTATTTAATATTTTCCCTATTTACTTAGCCCCTTCTCTTTCATTTCATGGCCTCTTATCTCCTTTCTCACTTACTGTCATTTAACCAACCCTTTGTACTCCAAGACTTTATAATGTCTGTTTTGTCAGCATTGAAGAATTTTTGCACATTTCTCAGGTTCAAATCCAGGCTTTGTGCATTCTAGGCAAGAATTGTACCAAGGCACATCCTCAGCCTACTGGTTTCTTCATATTTAACATCAACTTCATGAGAGTTTTCTTTCCATGCTTTTCTTCTTTTGTCTTTGTTTATCTCTGTTCTGTTTTACTTGAGCAAAACAATCACTAAAGTATTTACTCACATCATGGTTGGAAGGCTCTCCTGTTTAGTCCTTCTCCAAAAGAAATTCAGGTATATGTCTGGAGGGATGGCTTAGTGGTTAAGGCGTTTGCCTGCAAAGCCAAAGGACCCTGGTTCGATTCCCCAGGACCCACATTAGCCAGTTGCACAAGGGGACACACACATCTGGAGTTCGTTTGCTGTGGATGGAGGCCCTGGTGCACCCATTCTCTCTTTCTCTCTCTCTCCCTCTTTCTCTGTCAAATGAGAAATTCAGGTACAGAGGTTGCTTCAAACATAATTATATCATTTAGGAATCATTTGTGAGAAAATAGAAATAGCATATTCATCAAGCCTCAGACTTGCTGTTCAAAGTGGTATTTATTTGAGGAGGTCTACCACCTTCCACCAATGAGCATGACTCCCATGACTACCTATGACTAGCAAGCCCTGATTTCCCCACCATGGCTATCAATTTCCAAAACAACTGCTGTAAATTGGTTTCACATCTTAACAGTGGACAAAGGTGTAGGCTCTGGAGTTAGAACATTTGAACCTGAACTCTGGTTGTTTATCACCTTTGAGCTGCATAACCTTGAGTGCCCCTCTCTGGTTTAGTCAATAATTACGTGTGTCGTGTGGGGCAGTGAGCATCAAATGAGTTAATTAACCCATATAAAAATGTCCCCTTGAACTGTGCTGGACACCTGGCACTCAGTAGATGCACATTACTGTTTTCATCATTTAATGATGAAGAACTCAAGAACCAGAGAAGTTCCAGTCTGTGAACACGAGAGGTGGGCTAGACAACAGGCAGTTCATTCACATCACCCACCATCATCATTACCCTTCAGAGGAATGAGGAGGAAGCATACTTAACTATGTTTGCTATTAAATATATGCACTACATATATTTTTCCCAACTAGTTCTTTTGAAAATGAGAATTAAAGCTCAGAGAAGCAAAATGAAACCTAGATTATTATGTCTGATAGGATTTAACTACATTCATTCAATCATGAAATAATGCATTCTACTGATTTTGCCAGTGGGAAATCCTGTAGCCTTAACGAGAATATTTTCTGAGACATTCCTCTAAGCATCCTGCTCACCCTTGCAGTTATTTATTATTTTTTATTTATTTTATTTTATTTTTTCTCAATTTTTTTAAACATTTTCCATGATTATAAAAAATATCCCCTGGTAATACCCTCCCTCCCCCCTTTCTCCCTTTGAAATTCTATTCTCCATCATATCCCCTCCCCATCTCAATCAGTCTCTCTTTTATTTTGATGTCATGATCTTTCCCTCCTCTTATGATGGTCTTGTGTAGGTAGTGTCAGGCACTATGAGGTCATGGATATCCAGGCCATTTTATGTAGGGAGGGAGCACATTGTAAGGAGTCCTACCCTTCCTTTGGCTCTTACATTCTTTCCGCCACCTCTTCCGCATTAGACGCTGAGCCTTGGAAGGTGTGATCGAGATGTTACTCAGTACTCTAGTCACTTCTTTTCAGCACCATGATACCTTCTGAGTCATCCCAAGGTCACTGCCATCTGAAAAGAGAAGATTCTCTACCCAAAGTGAGAGTAGCATTAATATAAGGGTATGAATATTAAGAGAAGTGCTTACTGGGCAGTTTGATAAGCATAGTATATACACTTATCCAGACATCAGCAGATGTTACACCCCTAGGGCTCATGACTACCCCTGTTTTAAGTTTTCAGTATCAGGGATGTATTCCCTCCCATGGACCCTTGCAGTTCTTAGATAACCAGACCCAGTGTGGACCTTCAAAATTCTGTTCTCTTATTGCAAACCCCATTGCAGTTTGTTGTCTAGAACCCAGTCATGGTAACCCAGGGTGAAGGTGAGCACCAGAGGAAGTGTCAGAGGCCTTGCTCACAGCCCCCACAATCCAGTCATAAGCCCTCATCTTCTTGGTGAGTCAGTTTTCCAGGGAAATGAAAAAAGATGTCTGACACCCTGAGGTAGGGTCTCACTCTAGCTCAGGCTGACCTGGAATTCACTATGGAGTCTCAGGGTGGCCTTGAACTCACAGTGATCCAACTACCTCTGCTTCCCGAGTGCTGGGATTAAAGGCGTGAGCCACCACGCCTGGCCTTTTTATTTTATTTTATTTTAAAATATTATTTATTTATTTATGAGAGAGGGGAGGAAAGAAAGA
This sequence comes from Dipus sagitta, assembly GCA_036346955.1. NCBI lineage: Eukaryota > Metazoa > Chordata > Mammalia > Rodentia > Dipodidae > Dipus > Dipus sagitta. The sequence continues at coordinate 331,796,737 of CM070770.1, forward strand.
GGAAGAGGCAGGTATAGAGAGACAATGGGTGAGCCAGGGTCTCTAGTCACTGCAAACAAACTCCAGACACATGCACCACCATGTGCATCTGGCATATGTGGATACTGGGGAATCGAACCTAGGTCCTTAAGGCTTTGCAGGCAAGTGCCTTAACCACTAAGCCACCTCTCCAGCCCCATCCTGTCATTTCCGTAGTGACTAAAACAAGGAGAAAACTCAATGCACACGAGTCACTGGGGTCCCTCTGAAGGACGGGGACCATAGTGGTTATTTTCTCCAAACTTTTGTGCTCTTCTGTACTAGTCACTTTACTAATTGCTGTGACCAAAGAGCCCAGCCAGGAGCAGCTTAGGGAAGGAAAGAGGTTATTTCGGCTTGCAGTTCCAGGAGTAGCGGCTATCACGGTGGGAAGGGCAGGCAGGGCGGCAGGCGCAGGAAGCTGGCTGGTCACATTGCATTCACAGTCAGGAGCAAAGGATGAACACAAAGTGAGGCCAGGCTATACAACCTCAGGCTCACCTCCAGTGACCCATTTTCTTCAGCAAGGCTCCACTTCCTAAGGGTTTCACACCCTTCCCAAACAGTATCACCAGCTGGGGACCAAGTATGCAAAGACATGGACCTGTGGAGAACATTGTGCATTCAAACCATAATGAACAAAATCCACTCAGTAAAATGGATTTTACATTCAAGCTACAATTTATTCTGTAAAAATGGAGATGATGATTATTTTGACTTCCCAGCAATATGCCCTCATTTAGTCTCTAAAAAAGACTTATTGGATATGTTAGAAGTACTAAATGGCATTAATCAAAAGAGACTTGAAATTGAGCTATAATGTTAGAATTTTTGTAAGTAGGGATATAATTGTGTCAAAATTAAAATAAATTAATATTTTATAAGGTAGAACTTCATAATGAGCTTGAAGGTGCTGGGAATTTCTCTTCAGACATTGAACAACGTGAAGGAGCTGCCCTCTTGTGGAGATCTTGAAAATGCTGTTAAATACTTGGTAATAAATCAGAGCTGGTTTGCAGGACTTGGGTGCCAATTTCAGAGCTGGAGGTCAACCCTGTTTCTCTTTTGAAGAAAACAAATCTTTACTAGTTTAACCTAAGCTCAATTGGAATGACAAGTAAGCGATGATATGTTTTGTTTATTTTTGTTTTGTGAGGTAGGGATTAAAGGCGTGTGCCACCATGCATGGCAGGGATATTTTTATTGTGAAATTTAACTCAACTGACCCATTTTTACACTTATTTGTGTGTGAGAGAAAGAGAGAGAATGGTGTACCAGGGCCTCCTGCTGCTGCAAATGAACTCTAGATGCATGTGCCACTTTATGCATCTGGCTTTACGTAGGTACTGGGGACTTGAACCCAGGCTGTCAGTCTTTGCAGGCAAGTATCTTTAACCACTGAATTAGTTCTCCAGCACCAGGGCCTCCTGCTGCTGCAAATGAACTCTAGACGCATGTGCCACTTTATGCATCTGGCTTTACATAGGTACTGGGGACTTGAACCCAGGCTGTCAGTCTTTGTAGGCAAGTATCTTTAACCACTGAATTAGTTCTCCAGCCCTCAACTGACACATTTAATGGTGGCATTACCCTCAATGCTGGGCCTGTGATTACACAACATTTAAAAAATTATTTTATTTTATTTATTTGCATAGATAGAGAGAGATTGAGAATGGGCACCCCAGGGCGTCTGGCCACTGCAAACTAACTCCAGACACATGTGCTACTTTGTGCATCTGGCTTTATGTGGGTACTGGGGAATTGAATCTGGGTCATTAGGCTTTGCAGGCAAGCGCCTTACATGGTGAGCCATGTCTCCAGCTCCTACACAGCATCTTAATGGAATAAACTAGCTATTGGTGGGGGCTAGGGAGGAGTAGGATATTGGGGTAAAAGGGACAAGCGAGACTAGGATTTGGTTCCGGCCACAAGTGGCTCATCAGCTTCAAAGGTGATTTGCTAAAGTTCTTAGGATATGGGCAGAATGCAGCCAGCCCCTCACACAAACTGCTTCTAGCCTAGTCCTGACAAAGTTCAGCTCCCACTCCCACCCACTCGTAAGCTGAGCATCCACAGTCTATAGTTCCTTATGTATTTGGCGCTTTCAAACTCTCATCAGACTGGCCCAGCAAACTCTGTTTGTAGCCCTGCAAGATGAAGCCATCCAAAGTGTCAGATCCTTCCATGTCCCTCCCACAATTCAGTTCAGAAAGACCAAAAGCCACACAGTCTGATCTACCAATTTCGTGTTGTAGTTACCTTCTCGTTAGTGGGGCAAAACACCCAGCCCAGAGCAGTTTATAGTCCCCAGGGGAAGCTTCACTATGGTGGGGAAAGTAGAGGCCGGACATCACATTAGTAGCTGGCAGAAAACAGCAAGAGTGAACTGAGGTAATGCAGTCAAGACAGAGCTGGCTGTCGCCCCTTTTCCCTGGCTGCCCTCTCTATTCACTTGTATGTTCATCATCTCCTCTGTTTCTATCTCCTTTGTGGACATTGGAACGGAGTTGCATCAGCCTTCCAACATGGACTGAAGACCAGTGGCTTTCTAGGACTACAACATTTTTGATTTCATAAACTGCTAGTTTTTTTTTTTTTTAAACACATTAGGGCTGGAGAGATGGTTTAGCAGTTAAGGCGCTTGCCTGTGAAACCTGCGCGTGTTCAACTCCCTAGATCTCACGTAAGCTGGATGCACAAGGTGATGCATGCACAAGGTCACACATATACGAGGTAGTGCATGCATCTGGAGTTTGATTGCAGTGGCTAGAGGCCCTGGTGCTCCAATTCTTGCCCTCTCTCATAAAAGCCAGTCCATTGGACTGGCCTCAAATATATATATATGCAGAAAATACAGAAACTTCTGGAAGGAAGAAGGGAATCAGTGAAAGGGTGACTAGGGTAACAGGGCAAAAGAAGGTAATGGGAGAAACTTGGAAAATGACTCAGTTTTAAAGGCTCTTGCATACAAAGCCTGACTCCCCCTCTTCACACACCCGGAAAAGTGGCCCAAGTGTCCAGTGTTCATTTGCAGTGGCAAGGGGTCCTGGAACATGCACACACATACACAAATAAATAAAATAAAAAATAAAATAAAATAACCTTAAAATAAAAAAAGGAAGGTAATGGGAAGGGATTATGGTCAAAATACATTAGGTACATGTGCAAAAATTATCAATAAAATGTTAAAAAGGAGAAAATACAGAAACTACAAAAATGGCCTTGTGGATTAATTAATTAATTTATTTTGTTTATTTTTTTTTTTTTTTGAGGTAGGGTCTCACTCTAGCCCAGCCTGACCTGGATTTCACTATACAGTCTCAGGGTATCCTCCGACTCACAGTGATCTTCCTATCTCTGCCTCCCAAGGGCCAGGATTAAAGCCAAGCACCACCATGCCCAGTTTTTGGACTAAGTTATTATATAGCTAACACCTTACTTTGTGACATAGCACGGCTAAAATAGCTTAATAAGCTATTATGTCATTATGAAGGCAAACACATGTCGTAGTACACAACTTGCCAACAGCCCCAGCCTCCCTTCATGTGCACTGTCCTGCAGTGGAGGCCCTCGTACCCTCGAGGAACCAGTGTACTGAATTATAGTTACCGTCATCTTGCATAGCTTTCTTTGCCTTGTTCTATTTCACCACCAAAGTGGAGCTCCTGAATAACCTAGTTTTGCCTTTTTACGTTAGTGCAGGCTCCCCTTCCCCTTTTCTTTGCAATGTAACTGGTGATAGCCGCAGGGTGTTAAGCGCAGTTTCCATTGGTACGGATTTTGCTGATATTCATGCCACACCCAGTTCACCATGTTCCTCTGTCTTGTGTCTCCTGTCACTTGGCCCGTGCCTGGACTTGGAGACACTAGCAGACTTTGCTGCTCCCCTTGTCAAAACCGCAGATACTGAGACAGAAAATACCTGGTCTTGGTGATGCCAAAAGCAGTTGATGCTCAAAGTCTGAACCCATTGGTTAAGATGGTGATGCTCTCTTTTCCCATTGAAACACTAAAAAGAGACATCTCCCTTCCCCCGCCACACTTTCCTGTACCATTTGTTAGCCCAGTGGCAGTTCAAAGTGGAATGATCAGAAAAATGCTTGACTTTTCTCTTTATTTTCCAGTTTCTAAGAGAATTAATGTCACTCTCCACCTATGATCAATTACTTTCAGTATGCTTATGATGAGCTTCGATATTGTCATTATCTTTATTTTTTTTATTATTTTTTTGTTTTTTGTTGAGGTAGGGTTTCACTCTAGCTCAGGTAGTCTCAGGGTGACCTCAAACTCTTGGTGATCCTCCTGCCTCTGGCTCCTGAGGGGATTAAAGGCATGTGCCACCACGCCTGGCACCCTTATCTTTCTTCAAGAGAAAAATTTCCCCATGATTGGTAATGGAGCCCCCTTTAAGCTGGCCTCTGACTATCTTGACATTACCTAGCTGTCTTATCAATGCAATAGACAATGGACAATATCAACATCTTTTTGGATAAGATGCCCAGGTTTATTTTTCATATTTCCTGGCACCAACTGTTTTCCCAAGAAAATGGGAAAAAGTGGAATTTCATTTTCGTTATTTACTTATTTTAGATTTTTTTTTATTGTGTTTGTATGTGTATGATGTGTGTTTGTGGTGGATACACCCATCCTTCAGCACATGTGTGGAGGTCTGAGAACAACCTTGGGATATCTGGCCCTTTCCACTTTGCTTGAGAGGGGTTCTCCCTTGTGGTTTTTTTTTTTTTTTTTTTTTTTTTTTTTTTTTTTTTTTTTTTGGTTTTTCAAGGTAGGGTCTCACTCTAGCCCAGGCTGACCTGGAATTCACTATGTAGTCTCCGGGTGACCTCGAACTCATGGTGATCCTCCTACCTCTGCCTTCAGAGTGCTGGGACTAAAGGAATGCACCTGGCTTCCAGGGTTGTTTTTAATTTCATCTGTTCTGTACTATATCTCCCCCCCCCCCGCCCCCACACTAAGAACTGCGACTCTCAGGAGCGCAGGAGAGGAATGTGAGTGCAGACAGCCCAGGTTTCATGGTGTCACTGGGCCCCGTGTGGTGGCGCACACCTTCAATCCCAGCACTCCCAAGGCAGAGGTAGGAGGATCGCTGTAAACTAAACTCTGCAAACACTGTGCTTTACAGTCTGAAGGTCACACAAGTCCACTGGCATGTGCTCATTTCCTGCTTCTGTGGCACTTGGTAATTCTTACAGAATTTCAAATTCGTTGCCATTATGTCTGCTAGGGTGGCCTGGGATAAATGATCTTGGATGTTACCACTTGCATTAGTTACCTCCTCCTCCTCCTCTTCTTCTTTTCTTCTTCAAGGTAGGGTCTTACTCTAGCTCAGGCTGACCTGGAATTCACTCTAGTCTCAGGGTGGCCTTGAACTCACTGCGATCCCCCTTCCTCTGCTTCCTGAGTGTTGAGGGCTGGGATTAAAGGCATGCGCCACCATGCCTGGCACATTAGTTACTTTCTCATTGCTGTGAATAACTTGAGGACAAAAGGGTTTGTTGGAGGTCACACTCCATCGTGGTAGGGCAGGCATGGTGGCGGAAGCATGAACTGGAGCGGGCCACATGGTGCCCTAAGTCACATGTTTCTCACCTTAGATCTAAAGCTCGAAATGACTAAGCTTCATGAGAGGCCAGGTCAAAGGCTGAGGTAGGTTGAAAGCTGGGCCAACCTCTTGCACCAGTTTTCCATGTTATAAAAATAAAATAAAAGTTCTTAAGGGAAATTAAAAGTGCTATTCACTGAATACATGAAGGATGAAAAAAGAACCTGTTGCTGACATGAAAAGCTTTAGTGGCCTACACAGCTATGCATTCCCTTAAGCTCCAGCCTAATCCAGAATGAGACCCTAGCTCCCTTCATTTCTGTGAAGGCCAAGAGGCAACATAGCTGCAGGAAAAAGGTCTAAAATCACAGATATTGGCTCATGAAGCTGAAGCCATCTAACATGAAAATGCAAACAGGGCAGCAGATGCTGATGCAGAGGTTGAGACATCCAGTAGATCCAACCATGCTGTTAGTGGTGATGGTAGATGGTCGGCTTCTAAGATGCCACCCGGGACTCCTCTAGCTCCTATTCTGAGAACCCTAGGGTCTTTATTAAAGGGCTGGAGAGATGGCTTAGCAGTTTAGGCAGTTCGTTTGCAGTGGCTGGAGGCCTTGGCATGCCCATTCTCTCTCTCTGTGCCCCTTGCTCTCTGTCAAACAAATACTTTTTTAAAAGAATTATACAAATCCCTGGCTGGATATGTAGCTCAGTTGGTAGAGTATTTAATTATGCATGAAGCCCAAGGTTCCATCTCCAACACCACATGAAGCGGGTATGGCGGTGCATGCCTGTGATCCCAGCACTCGGGAGGCAGAGGTAGCTGTGGAAGAGCACACCTGTAATCCCAGTTTCTTGGAGAAGGAAAGGGAATTTGAGGCAAGATTGCCAAGGCCAAGAGCAGCCTGGAGCAAACTTTTTTCTTTGGTTTTCCCAGGTAGGGTCTCACTCTAGCCCAGGTTGGCCTGGAATTCACTATGTAGTCTCAGGGTGGCCTTGAAGTCACTGCTATCCTACCTCTGCCTCCGAGTGCTGGGATTAAAGGCGTGTGCCATCACGTCAGGCTGGTTTTTTTTTTTGGGGGGGGGAGTGGAAATGGGGATATAACTCGGTGGTAGAACTTTTGTTTAGCATATGTGCATGCATGTGTGATGTGCATGTTGAGGCCAGAGGTCACTTTCACCTTAGTCTCTGAGACAAGCTCTTATTGAGCCTGTATCCTCAGTAGCTGGCCCAGGAGCCCAGGGGTCTTCCAGCCTCTCCGAGCACTGGGCTTACAACTGTGCCGCCACGCCTTTCATGTGGGCGCTGAGGAGGCAAACTTGGGTCTGCATGCTTGTTCAGCACGCACTTTGCTGTCTGAACCATCTCCCCAGCCCCCAAGTGAACTAGGTTTGACTTTTTGGTAGTTTCACTGTAAAGGTACTTTTCTGCTCATTCTTTTATTAAAGTAACTTTCAGATCTAAAACTACTTTGTAGCTTCTTAATAAAATCCTTAGTTTTCCTAAACTTCGAGAATTCAAGGTCATGGAACTTACATAATTCCACTTATTTTAAATGCTTAAATCCAAGGTGTTCTGCTGAGGTTTTGACTTGCATATTCCATTAACCTTCTTGCCATTGGCTCCATCTCGGCAGGGACCCAATATAGGGAGTTTTTTGCAAACTTGGTGATGGGCTTCCACAGGTCCTATCCCAGAAATGGGATGCCCTTGGTCCTCCTGCCTTCCTGCAAGCCTCCTTCACTGCCCCACCAGGTCACAAAGCCTCGCCCTGTCCCGGGTGGCCTGCTGCATCAATGGTTAGTGCGGGTTCTCAGGTGACGGATGCTCGTCTGCTCCATCATACAAACAGGAGGTGTCCTGCAGTGCTGGCTGTCTTCACCACTGTCACCTGCTTGCTGTAAAACGCTCATGAGCTTTTGATTCTGGGAATCACCTGCTATACAGGGACATGGAAACTGAAAATGCTTCCAGACTTACCTTACACTGCTGGCTTCATAGGAACCTACCTCCACCAATGGAGCCCACTTTGAATTGCACTTTTTTGACTCCTGTCATTAGAAAACTCAACCTTAAAAAAAATTTTTATCTCTAAACTTTATTTTTAATTTTTTGGAAAAATGAGCAGGTATGGGCAAGCCAGGGCCTCTTGCCCCAGCAAATAAACTTCAGACTCCTGCACAACTTTGCGTGTCTAGCTTTACGTGGACACTGGAGAATCGAGTCTGGAAGAACAAGTGTTTCAAAATCACCTTTAGTCATTGAACCATCTCCTCAGCCGCTTTGCAGATCACTTACCCCTCCATCCTTGCCTGAAGTAAACAGTGGTGCATTCACAGTACATCTGACAACTTTTCTGATACCTAAGTGGCATCTTAGGCACATCAACATCTGTAGATACTGTCTGCTCCCCACTGTTAACTTGATTCATGACAGGAACCCTCAAACCTGCTTTTCCTCTTTGGATTATGCTTTTTCCAAATTGGGTCAAGTTTTTTATGCCCCGGCCCCCGTGCACCATTAAAAGCTAATGTGGTCAGGCATGGTGGCCCTAGTTACAGCACTTGGGAGAATGAGGTAGGAGGATTGCTCTGAGTTCAAAGCCAGCCTGGGCTACAAAGTTCCAGGTCAGCTTGGGCTAGAATGACACCCTGCTTCAAAAAACAAATAACAGTAATAAAATAAATAAATATACACCCTAAAAGAGTCTGAGTCCCTCACATTTGTCCACTGAGCCGAACACTCCACAATGCTCCTCCCACTCTGCACCCGCTTAGTTGGTTCTCTTCCAAGCCTCCGCCCATAGCGTTGCAGAGTACTTATCACAGGCCCTACAGCCTCAGGTGTCCTGCGTGGCACTTGATGCCGCAGGTTTTAAATGAATGCAAAGGAATCTTCAGCCCACACTTCCATGAGACGTAGTAAGAACAGGCTGTCTGAAGTCTAAGAGCGGCAGCGACAGGATACAGGAGTGATTCTCACCTGAGGTGGAAAAGTTTCTCTTTGCTTTCATCCTATGACCCTAGCGACCTCTTCAAGAGTAAAGGTCTTCAACCCCTCCAACAGGCCCGCCCATCCCAGCAACTTTATTTTCAGCCTAACCCTGAAGGAAGACAGGAAAGGCAACCGGAAAAATACCTAAACCCGGGCAAAATACGAGTGATTTCTTCTAGGATGGAAAGATTAGGGAATTTGTGGTATTCTGCTGACCATCTGACTGGACAACATTATAGAAGGTTTTAGATACTTTTATCAACTCCAGGAGAATTGATCAATTAATTTTAACACATATCAAAACTTTCCTAGCTTTTTATAAAAATATAAAGAGCTGAGCAAAAGAAAAGTACACAGTTAATATACAAAATAGATTCCACTTTTAAAATGCCATCGAGAATAAATCTTCCAAATTGATAAGATTTTCTTGAGGCCACAGGCCGCACTCATTGGAATATTGCTCTCTGAGCACGTGCGCATTCAGGCTTGTTAAATATCTCCTCTTCTGCTTCAGGAGTGAGTTGGATGTTGTCCTTGACTGGAGACAGGGGCTTCTTACAAGAAGGAAGCTTGTCAGAATCTCTGAAAAATATAATCAAATACATTTGTTGATTTGGAGATATTATTAGAGAAATAATAACTTACTTGGAAAGAAAATAGTTTATAAATAAGTTAGTATCTTCACTGTGCAATATGGATGTTAGTTCATTGTGGAACACATCCGGGTACTCTGAGTGTACTCAAGAAAGTCTGAGGTACTGCACTGCCATTTATATAGACAAGTGCAGCAATACAGGCTTTCAGTGTGTGCACCAGTGTAATATGTTCATTGTGAGCACAAGCCATGTATTCAAGGCTACTTGTGTAAATGAATTTAAACAAGTACTGTTTAAATGCAAATGTTCACACCTCATTTCTTTTTCTTTGTCATGTGAAATAAATGTTGGTGTTCTTAGGAAGAAAGAAAGAAAGAGAGAGAGAGAGAGAGAGAGAGAGAGAGGGAGGGAGGGAGGGAAAGGAGGAGGAAGGAAAGGGAAGGGAAATAAAAGAAAGAAAGAAATTAAATAATTTTGAGTTATGCTCTTCCTGCTTCCAAAATCACCTTTCAATGTAGGTGCCAGGTGGCACTAGATATCTGGGTTTGTAAAGGCAGCGAGTCCATATTCCTTAGTGCCCCTTTCAAAGTCTGGTTAATGAACCCAGGGACCAAGGAGATGGCATTGATTGCAAGTATGCCAACGCTAAGTTCTGATCCCTAGACCACACATAAAAACCGGAAGTTGTGGTTAGCTTTTGCAAATCCCAGCATGCCTATGGGAGGCAGCAGCAGGAGAATTTCCCAAGAGCTCATGTATTTCCCTGCAAAGGAGCAGCTCCCTCAACTCAGAGCCGCTGTCCCTCAGTGAACTGGGACTTGCTCTCCCCCATAAACTGGGATTACAGAAGTGTGTAGCCACACTCAGCATTTTTTTGAAGAATTAAAACTATTTTTATTTCTTTATTTGGAGAGAGAGAACGAGCAAGTGCACAGGCCAGGTTTTCCTGACAAGGCAAATGAACTCTAGATAAATGCACTACTTTGTGCATCTGGCTTTAGGTGGCTGCTGGGGAATCAAACCCAGGCTGTCAGGCTTTGCAAGCAAGCACCTTGAACAGCTGAGCCATCTCTCCAGTCGCACGCCTAGCATTTTTTACACTGGTTCTTGGAGTCAAACTTGGTGGACTCTGGCCAGAGAAGACCTCACACATACATACCAAGTGCTTTTAACCACTGAGTGATCTCCCAACCCTGGAAACTCACTTTCTATATCCGAAGTTTTTCCAGAGGTCGCTGATCTTCACCTGCAGCCCTGGCTTGTTCTCGGCATTGTGGTGGTTCCTCTTCTGGACGCTTGCTGTTTTCCTGCTCAGGCCACTGACTCTGGCAGGCGCCAGGGGCTTGATCTTGGTTGTGGAAAGAGAGTCCACAGAAGTGGATTTATACAGCCCGGGGACCTGAAAGACGCAATTCCCATTTTTCTTACTGCTGTTATATTTTTTAAAGATAGGCATCTTCCTATTTAGCCCACACTGGACCTAACACTTGCAGTCCTCTTGCCTCAGCCTTCCGAGTGCTGGGATTACAGATGTGTATGACCATGCTCAAGCCTAATTGCCTGTTTTAACACTGCTCTGAAAAACCAACTACCTTTAGTTAATTTCAAAGTATTCTTTATGCACTGGAACAGGAAAATACCCCATAAGCAATGTAAAAGCGTGTTATACGTGTCTACTACAGAAATTTTCATAGCTGCTGCAGCAGTAACATGCACCTGACATCAACTTTAAGTTAAAAGAACAGAGAGAAGTGAGTGTTGTTCCCTCCCTCTCTGCCACGGGGACTGCTGCTACCACGTGTCTGTGGATCAAGTCATCGAGACTCACGCCAAACTGGCAGCGTGCAACTTATTGATTCCACTGACTGATATCCTGGTGATTCCCCCACCTCACTGCGTTTTAAAATTGAATTTTATTTATTTATTTATTTTGGTTTTTTGAGGTAGGGTCTTGCTTTAGCTAGCACAGGCTGACCTGGAATTCACTACATAGTCTCAGGGTGGCCTCAAACTCATGATCCTCCTACCTCTGCCTCCTAACTACTGGGATTTAAGGCGTGCCCCACCATACCTGGCTTGAATTTTATTTTGAGTAAGTTTGTTCTATCACAGTTTAAGGGTGGAATATTTTCTTATACCTCTTAATGATATTTTTGCTTCCACCGAAGGGCGGATTTCTGTTACATGGACATTATGGGACCACAGATAATTCCCTGTTGTTTCTTAGGACAGCGAGGAAGTATGTAAGCAAATTTTAAAAACTGATTAATATGGCAAAGCAAAAATATGCATTCATGTATTTGCCTACAAGATCTTAGTTGCAATGCTGCTTATAGTAGCAAAAAAAAAGGGGGGGGTAAATGTTGGTTAGAGAACCTTCTCTTTTCAGATGGCAGTGACCTTGGGATGACTCAGAAGGCACCATGGTGCTGAGAAGTGACAGAGGAGTGCTCAGCACTGCAATATCTCTATCACACCTTCCAAGGCTCAGGGTCCACTGCAAAGAGGTGGCGGAAAGAATGTAAGAGCCAAAGGAAGGGTAGGACTCCTTACAAAGTGCTCCTCCAGACACAAAATGGCCTGGATATCCATGACCTCATAGTGCCTGACACTACCTATACAAGACCATCATAATAGGAGGAAAAGATGACATCAAAATAAAAGAGACTGACAGGGGGAAGGGATATGATGCAGAGTGGAGTTTCAAAGGAGAAAGTTGGCGGGGAGGAAGGGAATTACCATGGGATATTGTTTACAATTATGGAAGTTGTCAATAAAAAATAAAAATTTTAAAAAAGGATAATTATAAAGGGGACTATATACACAATACATCTATCTATAGGCACATAATGGCATATTACAATTACAAATAATCTTTATGTTAAGCACATGCCAAAAGACCTTTCATAAATACTGCAAGAGAAAATAGGTTCTAACTAATACCTTAAGCACCTAAACACAAATACTGCTGTAGGAAGTTTGAAAGGGGACATTAAAAAATCAGAATAAAGGTATCTTAATCTTTACTTTGCTTGTATTTCTCATTTTTCCAGTAATAAACATGGAGTGTTTCTGAAATTAAAATTTTAACTAAATTGTCTTACCTTTTTTCTTACAAGTGAGTCACTCTTTGAAAACTGAGATAAATGTTGCCTGGAGTTCTGATTACCTTGGCTGTCAAGTGACTTATTACAATCAGATTCCTAGAGTCCCCAGATAAAAAACAAAAACAAAATTAGATTTTTTTTACTAGCGTTAGGACAACTCAGCTAGGAAAACAAGTGAAATGAGAAACTAAATACAACACAACATCACAGAAAGGAAGTGCAACAGCACAGGGCAGAGGGCAGACAATGACCTAACAAGGAAGGGACGTGTGCCAGCCTCACTTAGGTGGAACGATACTTTAGCTAATCTGTATGACACGTGTATTTATTTAAGACTCTGAAGACTTCAAATGCTACCTGATTCACAACGGTATTAAATAGTAACGGATAAGACAGCAAATCTTCCATCACTGTCACTGTGCTCAGGTGCTTGCTAGGCTTCAACTCGAGCCCTTGTCAGCAGGCCCCTGGGCCATTCAGGAAGCGCCAGTTTAAACATCCAGGAGCTGGAAGCATTAAACATAGTTCTTCACATGAAGGAAATGCGAACTTTCTACAATGGAGGCTTAAGAATGAGAAATTAAGGCTGGGCGTGGTGGTGCACGCCTTTAATCCCAGCACTCGAGAGGCAGAGGTAGGAGGATTGCCGAGAGTTCGAGGCCACCCTGAGACTACATAATGAATTCCAAGGTCAGCCTGGGCTAGAGCGAGACCTTACCTTGAAAAACCAAAAAAATAAAAAAATAATGAGAAATTAAGATAACTCAGTCATTTCCACAGAGTTTGATTACTGACACCTCATTAGACTCACCTCTGAGTCTGAGTCTGAGTCTTGGCTGGACGGCTGGGAAAGTGTGGACGTGTCTATGCTGCCCTGGGACAGCGACGGCCAGTCTGCGCCCAGCAGGGGCGCCTCTTCCCCGGCCGCACCCTGCGGCTCCGCGGCACTCTCGTTGCTCCTCCTTCGGAACTGCTGCAGGGCTGCGCTGGCAGAGGGGCTCGGGGTCCCCGAGAACCCGCCAAGACCCCCTGACCAACTGAAACAATTCCGCCGTGCTCCCAGAGCCGGCGGTGGCGGTGTCCCCAAGAGCCTGCTGTTCTTGCAAGATGGAGCCTCGCCATCTGCACGCTCCCTCACGTCACCTGAGATCTCATCACCCGGCCTGCCCGTGATGTTAGTGTCCACCGGCTTCTGGCCTTTGTCGGGACAACCTGACTCACTGAGATCAGCGGCGTCACGGGTGACAGCAGTCTCTTCCATGGGCTCGCTGCTGGCTTCCTGTGACACACAGTCGGCAAAGCCTGGAGGGCTGCAGAAGAACCTGACAGGAAGAAGGGTGTGGTAAGACCCTTAGGGGCCACGCTCAGTCCTTGCAAAATTCAAGTACCACAATGGCCACATTGATCCTGATTGTTTTTAAGCAGAGAGACAGAGAGAATATGAATGAATGAGAATAAGAAGAGTGGGCACACTAGGACCTCCAGCCCTTGCAAACTCACTCCAAGCACATGGGCCACTTTGCGCAACTGGCTTTATGTGGGCACTGGGCAATGGAACCCAGGTTGTTAGGCTTTGCAGGCAAGCAAGTGCCTGAACCAATGAGTCATCTCTCCACACCCTAGACCCTGAATTTTAATCAGTATAAATTTGATTATGCCAATATTTAAGCATTTAGACACTTATTTGCCTGATGAACTTTTAGACAGAACTTTAGAACGCTATCACTTCTAAATGCATTTGGAACTCCATTTCTTCCTTTCTTTCCTTCCTTCTTTCCTCCCTTGCTTCCTTTAAAAATATTTATCTATTTATTTGTAAGCAGAGATACATAGAAGAGAGCCAGACAGAAAGTGGGCACACCAGGGCCTCCAACAGCTTCACACAAACTCCCGATTCAAGTGCCACCATGAGTGTCTGGCTTTATGTGGGTACTGGGGAATCAAACCAGGGTAGTTGGGCATGGCAGGCAAGAGCCTAAACCACTGCACCATCTCTCCATCCCTGGAACTCCATTCTTTATCTGGACGTCCATTACATATGCGCTTTCCCCTAACATTTCTAACTCCCAAACAGAACTCCTTGAGGGCCAGTACTGTCGTAATCTTCAAATATTCTGACAGATGGGGACACACAGCAGAGACGGCAGCTCTCAAGTGTGCCTCACATTTGTGCATGCCCACTTGTGTGGGAAGGTCCAGCGTCAACCCTCACTTTCCCTTCACTGCTGTGTCTGTCAGACCAGCCGGCTTGCAAACTTCTCTACTTCCCATCTCACTGTAGGCACACCGGGATTGCAGACACTTACATGTTTCCGTTTCTTTTATGCAGTGCTGGGAACTGTACCCAGGGCCTCACGGACGCTAGACAAATGTTCTAAAATCGAGCTGTAGGCTTAGCTTCATTGTCTTGTATTTTATAGCCAGCAAAGCAAAAGCAACTGGACAGCAGCTCTTCATTTCAGCTGTATTGCTAACACCAAGCTGTCTGGGAATTTGTAGCAGGACACAAACCTACCAGTTTGTTTTATACCTTATAAGTTTTGCTTATTTATTTATTTATTTATTTATTTATTTTTTTCCAAGGTAGGGTTTCACTCTAGCCCAGGCTGACTTGGAATTCACTATGTGGTCTCAGGGTGGCCTCAAACTCACAGCTATCCTCCTACCTCTGCCTCCCGAGCGCTGGGTTTAAGGTGTGCGCCACCACGCCCAGCCAGTTTTGCTACTTTAAATTCTGATTCAACATGAGGCTGTCCTCTGACCTCCACATGCACCTGCACCTGCACTCACAAGCACACGCAAAGGTAACAATAAAAATAATTTAAAAATCACTGCCCAATCAGCCCCACCCTGGGTGAAAATCCTCTAAATGCTGCCTGTGTCCTCTAAGAAAGACAAAGTGCTGTCAGCTCAGCACACAAGACAGAGACAGTACCACCACCTAGGGTCAATAAAGTAACAGCTATTTATGCGTTTTTATCATGCACCAGGGATGGCTGCAGGCAGTTCACTTACTGTAATCCTTTGATTCTCAACAACTTTAAGTTGTTATAACTCTTAGTCCTATTCCCCCCTTTCCCATTATTGTAGGCTGGGGGGTAAACGAACAGAGTAAAGCATTCTATCCAGTAGCCCCCCAGCCCATTTCAATGTCCCAAAGCCTAATTACCAGAACAGGGAGGCTGCCTGAGCTGAGCTCAACACTTTGGATGGCCTGCTTTTCAAAAGTGGATAGTAAATGATTCTGAAGTCCACCTGTTCAACCAGACCCCTCATGAATGAACATGCAGGGTTGACATCCAAGTGGCCCCACTCCCGGGTCTAAATCCCTCATGCCCAAGTTACACCGACTCTTCAGAATCTCACTGCCATCCGTTCACAAGGCCCAGTCTGTTGTCTTTTGCCCTCGTCTATCTTCATTGCATGGCCTACTGAAAGTCAGCCCTTCCCAGACAGAAAGCCCGTACGTGCGACCTTTCACCTGAGAAAGACTAACCTTTCCTCGCCTTGCTGAACCGTCCCAACCTTCTGGCTACAGTAACAGCAGCAGCAGCAGACATAAACTGCCCACCCCACTCCCTCCTCTGCTCAAGCAGTTTGGTTTTACTGGAACATCCTGAGCACCAGTGTATTTATTCTCTGTTCATTTACACCTCACCAGAGCCACCCAACACTGTCCCAGCCTGAGATTCCCCTTGAATACCCTCAAAATGCCTTACACCGGCTCTAGTCACTGTTCTTACCATACTGTACAGAAAATTTGTGCATATGTACCCATTTTTCCAGCTGGACAACAGGTGTCAAGAACAAATCTATGTCTTTCTCACCCTTGTAACAACAGCACCGGCATATCTGGTTCTCAAGCACTACTGCAACTCTAGTCACCGACATTGTAGTATATATCTGGAAACACTTTCCCGAAGCCCACAGAATGGAAACAATGGAAAACGTAAAGAGAGCCCCCTATATAAGAGAAATGAAAAAATGTAGCCTTAGGGTTCTGTGTGGGTGGGTTACAAAACAGAAGAGGGAACCACAACATGCTTCGGTCAGAACTAAGGCAACCAAGCAACGCTCCAACTTGAGACGGCTCGTGCAGACCACAAAGTTGAGGCCTTAGGGAGATGGCTCACCTGGAACACAACACACAGCTTAAGCACGAGCACCCAGGGTCAGGTACCAGAGAGCTGCTGGCTACGAAGGCTAGCCAGATCAATGAGCTCAGTTCGCCGAGAGACCTTGTCATACAGTACGGTGGGAGATTGAGGAGGACACCCGATATTGGCCTCTGGCCCCCACACGCACCTGCACACACACGTACAAACATGTATCCATGCATGTCACACACACTTACACATGCAAAAAAATTAAGTTCAAGAGACACAATATATTTAGCCTAATTTCTGTTGTTTTTCTTCATGACTGCACGTCTGTGAGCTGTGACTTGTAGATGCCCAACATCACGAGAGTCACACAACACACAGCTAGCTCAACAGAAGATGAAAATTCAGAACTCAAACTCTCAGAACTCTCCTGGTGTCACCTGCACACCAACATAAAGCGGAAAAACTTTTTTTTTGGTTTTTATTTATTTTTTTAAAAATATATTTTATTTATTTGAGAGAGAAAGAGGTAGAGTAAGAGAGGAGAGAATGGGTGCCCCAGGACCCATCCACTGCAAATGAACTCCAGATGCATGTGCCGCTTCTGGCTTATGTGGGTCCTGGAGAACTGAACCGGGATCCTTTGGCTTTGCAGACAAGTGCCTAAACCACTAAGCCATCTCTTCAGCCCCCCCCTCCCCTTTTTTTGAGATAAGGCCTTGCTCTAGTCCAGGCTGATCTAGAATTCACTGTGAAGTCTCAGGTTGGCCTTGGAAGTCACAGCGATCCTCCTACCTCTGCCTCCCAAGTGCTGGAATTAAAGGTGTGTGCCACTACACCCAGCTTAAAGTGGAAAACTTTTAAGTAACATGTGTCAGGAACTGCCCGTACATGACAAGACTGTATTTGGATTAAGGAAGGTTCTATCCTGCTTCTCGAGCCAAGACAAAACAAAGAACAGATATAGGACAGATAAACAGCATTCTGCAGATATAACTATACCTGCTTCTGGTTCCCGGAACCACGACCGCACCACTCTGTTCGTTCTTCCTCTGTAAAAATGTTGCAAACTTATTTCTTGTTGTAGGTGGCTTGCTTACACTTGTCACACGAGTGTTCCCATCCTCCTGGCTGGGTGCAAACACTTCAGAAGGGCTCAGTGACTGATTATTCCCACAGCTATTTTTCATCTTCTTTGTGAATGAAAGAGAATACTGATTCATCAGATCATCTTCTGACAGCTCTTCTAAATAAAAACAAAATTGCCTGTGAATATTGACTGTCAACTTGACAGGACCTAGAATCACCTGGGGATGAACTTGATGAAGTTAATTATGGGCAACACCACACCATAGCTGAGGTCCTGGACTACCAGAAAAGGGAGAGCTGGCTGAGCAAGAGTTCACCTCGTAGTGCTCACTACTGCCTCCCTGTGATGTGACACTGGCCCCAGCTCCTGCTTCCACCAGATCTCCCCTGAAAGCTGTAACCCAAAACAAACCCTATCCTTCCTTCTGCAGCTCACAGTCAGGTGTTTTGTCCCAGCAATGAGAAAGTAGCTTATGCACTTTATTTCATCTCTAGTTGGATATATGGCCTCAGTTTTATAGCACCAGGGAACAAACAAGTCTTTGCACATGCCAGGAAAGGGCTCTACCACCAACCTACATAATATCCAGTCCTACTTTTTCTTTTTGTATTAAAAGAAATTATGAGCCGAAAATGGTGACACACGCCTTTAATCCTAGCACTTTAGAGGCAAGAGGTAGGAGGACTGCCATGAGCTCGAGGCCAGCCTGAGACTACATAGTGAATTCCAGGTCAGCCTGGGCTAGAGCTCTACCTTGAAAAACAAAACAGGACAAATCAAAACAAAAATAATCATGTCTCACAAAAGAAAACATAAGGACAACTGATACAAAGTGTCCTAATTTTACAAACTGGCTGAAGTTTTTTTTTTTTTGTTATCAAACTGGCTGAAGTTTAATGTCAACTATCTGTATGAATTGACAGGGACTTCCCTAATCAAATTGCCAAGCATAGTAGTTCTGTATGGCTATATATTTATTCATTTATTTTAACTGGGGGGAGGGGACTTACACATAAAGATAGGATCTCACTCTAGCCCAGGCTGACCTGGAACTCACTATGTAGTTCCAGGGTGGCCTCGAACTCATGGCAATCCTCCTACCTCTGCCTCCCAAGTGCTGGGATTAAAGGCGTGCGCCACCACGCCTGGCTCTGATTTTTTGTTTAATGTGCCAGTATAACCAGCAGCTGTTCATCCACACAGTCTGTGTGTCGTGCCTTTGAGGTGCATGTGACTGTTCGAGCTCAGGCCCTCACCACCTAGCAGAGGCCCAGGAGGCGGCTGTGTGCGACGCACCTGTGTCACTAGAGTAAACTATGAGAAGAAGCAGGACAGCGGCGGGGCCCGACACGGGAGAACAAAGTCAGCACTGAGTACTTTAAATCAGGCCAACTTGCTTCGGTCTGAAAAGCTGCCCTCTGAAGCACATGCACTCACTTACTGTAAAATCTTTAAGAGGCTGGTCAGACGGTGGACGGGCAGCACGGGGAAGCTGCCCAGACACTGGAGAAAATACCCAAACTTTAAAAACACATCGATTTTTCAAAGCTAAGGATCGGTTAACTTCTTCATCCTTGGCAAAAGCTAATCTCCTTGTTAAACAGGGCACCTGAAGAGGAGAAGGAATAAAAAGAAGAATCTGGGAGCCCCGCAAGGCTTCTCCAAGAAGCAGCCATGCCCGATTAACCTGCTATGGTTACGACAGGCTGTTAGTATAGCTATTTTAGGGGAAATTCCATAAATTTAGCTTATCTCAAATTTGCCAGGAAACCTCAGTGCCTCACCCTGTCTTAGTGGACAGTGCAGAGTTGTGCCCATTACGTCTATGGGTCAGCAGCAAGCTGACAGCCCAGGACTGTAGAGAACTGGTCCTGTACTACAGTTTCCTTGGCAACTTTCACACAAAGGGAGGCATAATTTTGTAACAAGGTAACCTACGCCTAACTTTGAAGTCGCACTGCTCTGGGCCGAACAGCAGCTGGAGGAATTCAAGTCTAAGCTCAGCAAATGCCAGAAAACCACAGCGGGCTAATAAAAGCTAATGCAGTCTTAGCAGTTTCTCAGCGAAGGGATGCGAGTGCCACAACTTCAAATATTTATTATTTTGTGGTAAGCAGGCCACACATCAGCAATATGCTTGCTGTAACAGTTTGACAAGTATTTAGTACCGTAGCTGGGAAGGTGGCTCCCAGTGGACAGCGCACTTGCTGCACAAGTGTCCAGTGCCTGAGGTGTGACATCCAGACCCACAAACAAAAAGCTGGGTTCTGTGGGCTTCGTGCTACCAGACTAATCCATAAGAACCAATTGTATTTCTACATACTAGCATGAACAATGGAAGTTGAAATTTAAAAAATACTATTTATAAAGTACCAAAAATCAGAAATGTAAGGAGAGCTGGCCTGTCCACTTAAATTCCTATGACCTTTTTTTGTTTGTTTTTTGCTTTTCGAGGTAGGGTTTTGCTCTAGTGAAGGCTGACCTGGAATTCACTATGTAGTCCCGGGGGGTGGCCTTGAACTCACAGCAATCCTACTTCTGTCTCCAGAGTGCTGGGATTAAAGGTGTGTGCCACCATGCCTGGCTCTATTTTCATTTTAAAATATTTTGCTTATTTTCCAGCACATGCATGTGCATGCGTGTGCGCACACACACATACACAGAGAGAGTCACAGAGAGAGAGAAGAGACAGAGAGAATGGGTGCACCAGAGCCTCTAGCCATTGCAAGCACACTTCAGATTCATGTGCCACTTTGTGCATCTGGCTTTACATGGGTACTGAGGAACCAAACTCAGGTCATTAGGCTTTGCAGGTAAGCACCTTAACCGCTAAGCTATCTCTCTAGCCCTGACAAGCTAATTCTAAAACTTACATGGAAACATGAAGAACACAACTCATTGTTTTTCTCCAGAGCAGAACACACTCAGGGGATATATATACTACCTGGTTTCACGCTGTTCTAAAAAGCTGCAGGAACCAGAGTGTCTGACGTAAGGACCAGTAAGTAAGGAGGCAACATATAGAACAGAGTTCAATAAGGACTCACACCCCCAGTGCCGACTGATTTCCAACCACTGTGCCAAGGCAGTTAAGTTGGGAAGGAAAACTTTTTTTTTGTTTTGGAAAGAAATAGTTTATTGCAGCTTATAGTTGGAAAATGTTTTAAGAAGCAGTACTGAACAACTGGACTGCCATGTACCAAGCAAGGAGCTTGGATCTTTATTTCACATCATCATACATAAGAATAAGAGAACTGGAGGAATGACTCATTGGTTAAAGGTGCTTGTTTATAAAACCTGATGGTCTGAGTTCAATTCCCCAGTACCCATATAAAGCCAGATACACAAAGTAGCACATATGTCTGGAGTTTGTTTGTAGAAGCAGGAGAACCTGGTGTGTGTGTGTGTGCATGCGCCTGTGCACACACACACACACACACAGAGAGAAAGAGAGAGAGAGAGAGAGAGAGAGAATGGGCATGCCAAGGCCTCCAACCACCGCCAACAAACTCCAGATGCATGTGCCACTACGCATCAGGCTTTATGTGGGTACTGGGGAATTGAACCGGGGTCATTAGGCTTTGCAGGAAGGTGCCTTAACTGCTGAGCCATCTCTCCAGCCCCCAGTAAAAATATTTTTTTAAAAAGAATAAGAATTAAGTGCAAATGGATCAGACACCTAAATACAAGAACTGAAACTATGAAACTTCTAGGAAAACAAAACAAAACAAAACAGAAGAGAACTAGAGTGACGATCAGCCTGGAAAAGAACTCTTTAACTGTGACCAATAGTCCTTACTACATCACAGACGTGCAAGACATACCACTTCTTGGTCTCTTCACCACAGATTTCCCGGGAAGACGTAATCCCTTAGCACCAATCCTTTGTTTAATGCTCACAGGACTTGGATTTTCCTTCAGCTGTGAAGCACGTGGAACAGTATTCAAGTCAAGTCCAGGGCAGTAACTCCTACACCAAATGCTACTGGCAGCAGATGACTTTTGACAGGCTTTGTCATCCCAACCATGACTTCTCGTGGGGGCCGACTGGGAACACATAAGGAAAGGGTTACGTGAATGAGAAAAGCAATCAAGCCACTGCCTTCTGCATGAGCATAAATTATACAACATGTTAAAATCAAGTTCAATGCCTGGCCACAAGCATCAGGGACAACTGGCGTGCTTATGGATACTGGTTTAGGATGTTGTAGGTCTCCTTATTTCACCGTCATCCCTCCCAATAAAGCTGCATTTAACAACAACAACAAAAAAAAAAAAAAAAAAAAAAAAAAGCTCTTGAGCTGGGCCAGGTGATACAGGCCTACAATTGCAGCAACTTAGGAGGTTGAGGCAGGAGGAAAGAAAGTTCAAGGCATGCCTACACTAGAGTGAGCTCAGAGTCAAGCTGGACAACTTAGTGAAAACCTGCTTCAAAATAGAAAGTAAAATAAATAAATAAGAAGTAAAAGGTTTGAGAATATAGTTCAGTGGTGGAGTGCTTGCCTAACATGGGAAACCCCGAGTTCAATCTAGTATTACAAAAAAAGGGGGGGGGGGATTAAAAGGTTTTGATGAAGTACCTATTCTCTAATAACATTTTTTTGAGACTTGAGACTTCTCTACTAAATAGGAAACAGGTTTCATGTTTCTAGGTTGGTTTCTCTTCTGAATTAAACTATCTACTCCCTCATAGTTAAGACATAAAAAGTAAAGCTCTTTGAAATAAACAGTATAAGAAATGAGATTAGGATTGAAGATATGTAGTAAATCTGATTTACAAAAATTTGATTATTATTTCAAGTAGTCGGCTATCCTAGCTAGATTTTTTTGCATTATTAAAGATTATTATTATTACTGGTTTTGAGATATGACCCCATATAGCCTAGGCTGGCCTAGGTCCTCCTGCCTCTACTTCCCAAGTGCTGGGATTACTGGCATGTGCCACCATACTTGGCTAACAATTAGATGAATTTAAGCCAGACAATCTGGGTTTACAAATTACTAGCCTCTATCAGACCAAACGTTGGTACCATCCTGAGAAAGCAAAGGCTACTCTGGTCTACTGCAAGTCTCGCATGTAACTTCTGAGAAAGGACTTCCTGCCAGTTAGTACTAGCAAGCACTCACTCAACACAAGTGCTCACAATGACAGCACATTGCAAAATCCAACGACCTGCTAAGAAGATGTTAATGATATTCCAAAAGACCAGATGAGCTGGAGGCAAACACAAAACCTGATGTTACCTGAGGCACGAATCCCACCAAACAATCCCTGCATACATAGGAATCAAATTTAAGCCTTTCATTTGATGAAAAGGTGACAAGAAAACTAAACATGACAGCATTTAAGATAGTCTCTGAGAATTAACAAGGAAGGTGATCTGAGGGATGAGGATAGAAAAACAGCCTTGGCAGTACAGATTCTTGTCACTAGATTTCACAGATGGCTTTCTGAAAGAGAAATAGGCAAGGAGAATTCCAAACCAAGATAAATAAAACTGACTTGGTGTATAATTAATTTTCCTATAAAAGTGAAAGGTCTGACATGGATTTGGGCTTCGGTGTCATGGCCATTTTACTAATCCACAATTTTCATATTCATAACTGAACACATTCGATATAACCAACCAGTTTTAGTTCCTGAGACCAAAAGCTTAAGAATCGTTCCTGGCGGAATTATAATATCATGACTTCCAATGTGTAAAGACAGCAGAATTAACATTTTTCAGACATCTGTTTTCAAAACAAATTCCTCTGAAAAGAGCAAGAAATACAAACTCCATCAGTGGCATTAATTTTTTTTTTAAATCTAGAATGTACCTTTTGTAATGAAGATACTTAGAAACTAGAAAAGACACTATCCAAATGCCTACAAGATTTAGAAGTGATTTCAAACCCGAGTGTCTCCACTAAGGAACAGCAGCTTCAGAGAGGGGCAGGGGAGATACTCAGTATGTAAAGTGCTTGCCTCACAAGCATGAGGACCTGAGTCTGGGGCCCCAGCACCAGACACGATGGCACATGCCTGTAATCACAGTGTTTGGGAGATGGAGAGAGGAAAATCCCCGCGGCTTGCTGGCTGGACAGCCTAGTCAATCAGTGAGACTCTGTCTCAAGAAACAAGGTGGAGAACAACCGAGGAAGACACCTGAGGTTGGCCTCTGGCCTCCATGCACACCCACACACATGCATGCATACCATAACACACGCATACTTAAAAAGACTTCAGAGAGAGCAGAGGTAATACAAACAGAAGAAAATGTAAAGGAAATTAACATTCTCGGATTTGATATTACATTCATGATACAGAATCCTTTAAAATAAAAGTGCAGTTATACAAATAGCCCTTTTCTGCAATGGCAGAAGTGTTCTGTGCTGTCCAATGTGGTGGCTACTCACAAAAAAAGCACTTGAAGATGGCCAATAAAACTTCAGAACTAAGAATATAATCTAATTTTAATCAAATAGCCATAAGTCAATAGTGGCTACCACACTGGACAGAGCCAAGTTAGCAGATAGAATAAGGACGCAGCAGCCTGAATGGAAGGCTTATGTAGTCTCAGCTGACTGACACAGTTCACTTTTGGAGTCACTGTGAAGGGCACTGTGAGGTTCTCTTGCCAGGCTTGGCTTACTTCAGCTGACAAGTCAAGTGCTTGGTATAACCATATCCAACACTAGAATCAAAGGTGTGCATCATGCAAGTTGTTTCTAATGTACATGCTGCACGGATACAGAAATGCTTACTAAGCAGATAGGCCTTTAGTCACAGTTCTTGAGACATAACTAGAGGCACACACTAAAACGTTACCATGGCAGTGTCTGGATTGTAGTCATCGATCTGCTCATTAGTGTTTATGTCTCTATTTCCAAGCGCTATCTGCAGGGCTAGCGAGTCGTCAATATACCTAGGTTGGTAAGGTTAAGGAAAAAAATCTGCCTTTATTAGCAGGCAACCAAATGATGCTGTACAGATACAAACATGTTCTGGGTGTCACAGAAAATCTCGGCACTTTATGACTAAAATGGAACCCACTCTCCTTCCACATCAACAGTACTGAGAGCACAGGCACGCCGCTGTGTGTCCTTGCAGGAGCTGGCCACCGCCTGCAGCAAAGCCTTGAGTCACTGCCTTGCTTTTAAAGGAGGTCTGGGGAATGTCCCGGCCACCATTTAAGTGGCTCGGGGCTCTGCACCAGCCCGAGTTCTGGCGGAAAATGGCCACAGGAAGGCATTCTTCCCCAGTGCACTCAAGCCCTGTTGCTGGCCCAAGAGCATGTGCCATGAGTGAGTGATCTGGTGCCCACACCTGTTAAGTCTATCTGGGTAACTGCATACTACGGCAGATGGCCCTCAGGTTTATAAACAAAAACTTGAACTTAATTTTCACTAACATAGTAGTTAAGATGAACAAAAATAGGGTAGTTACTATAAAAAGAAAAAACGCACTAAAAATATTGTGTTACTACTAATAATAATAGTAATGGAGAAAGAAGTGCAAAATCCAACCACGGTGGTTCAGAAAGGATACCGCCCAGCATAAGTGAGTGTTTCAGGATCTACGTCATCTTCATAAGCATTCAGAGGGACCAGTTTCCTTTTGACAGGATCAAACACCAGTTGATAAAGGAAAGTATTGTTGGCACGAATAAATCCTTTGATATAATCCTCCGGTACTGTTATATTCATCTTGAGATAATGTCCAATTTTCTTGATAACCTAACAACAGATGCAAAAACATTTCATCTATAGCTGAACAGCAGGGAATGTATTAGCCTAAAGACAAACATTCGCGAGTGAGTGAACTCAAAAACCAATTGCTTTCATCTATACAAAAACCAGTAATCATAAAACAGAACCATGTTATACCACTTAAAATCCTGTCTTATAACCAGTATTTTCTTTGGCTGTTTTCTTTTTATTAATACAAAAGCCAAAGTTCTACATGATGTTTTTATAGGAGTAACATTAAAGTACACTATTCATCCTCTTTAATTCAGAAGATAAAAAACAAACCCCAAATTCGGAGAATTGAAATAACATACTGGCCTGGAAGTACACAACCAAAGTCCCAGTACTTGGGAGGCAGAGGCAAAAGTTCAAGGTCATCCTCAGCTACATAAAACCTTGCTTCAACAAAACAATTCAAGAATTCTTATATTCCATTTTACAAACAAAATCAGCATCCTAATTTGCATTAGTCATGGATGCTTAAGGCTGAATGCAACCTAAACATTATACAAGCATATACCATAAAATGATCTTTTTCTTTTTTTGCTATTTTGAGAGAGGGTCTCATGTAGCTTAGGCTGGCCTCAAACTTGCCTTGTAAAGAATGGTCTTGAACTCCTGCTTCTCCTTCCCCCACCTCCCAAGAACCCGGTGCCTCAGTGGTCTCAATGGACTCAAGGCCATCTTGTTTATGTAAGCTTACCTGATGACATTCACACAACAACGGAACTCCCCCACGACATGTTTCTTGGAGCATATCTTGTCATTAAATGATACACGATTGTGTATCAAACTTACAGATGAAGGGAAGACCCAGGGAACTGAAGACCACAGACTATTTTTTTTAGTGTGTGTGTGTGTGTGTGTGTGTATATATATATATATATATATATATATATATATATATATATGTATATAAATTTTTTTTTTCATATAGACCATAGAGCCATGTTTTTAAGATTCCTAAATGGGCCTCAGCTTCTAACCTGGAACTCTTAGGCTCAAGGATTCACTCTCTGCACTCCTGAAACATAACACAGGGCTTCCACTCCACAGATGCTAAGGGACTGAAGACCAACGGCCGGGGGGGGGGGGGGTGCTTTGTAATGTGTACCATTTTAAGACAAACACAGGTAAGAAACTCCGGAGCACTGATTATGGTGTCTGAGTTCCCCAGAGGATAAATGCCACCTGAGGTGGAGTGAAATGGAGGTGGAGATGTGAACCCACTGACTTTTATCAAGCCAACTTAGAGATCTGTTCTCTCATGTTTTTTGTTTTGAAAAATGCAGTTACTTGGGCTAGAGAGATGGCTTAGGGGTTAAGCACTTGCCTGTGAAGCCTAAGGACACTGGTTCGAGGCTCAGTTCCCCAGGACCCACGTTAGCCAGATGCACAAGGCGGCGCATGCATCTGGAGTTCGTTTGTAGTGGCTGGAGGCTCTGGTGTGCCCATTCTCTCTCTCTCTCTGTCACTCTCAAATAAATAAATAAATAAAATATTTTTTTTAAAGGCATGCTATTTTTTCTAATATATTATTCATTTCAACAAATACTCAAATTTTTGATTTCTTCATTTTCCTTCAGTACATAGTAATTGCTATAGTTTATATAAACAAAAATCATTACCACAGGGCTGGAGAGATGGCTTAGCAGTTAAGGCATTTGCCTGCAAAGCCTAATGACCCAGATTCAATTTCCAGTACCTACATAAGCCAGATGCACAAGGTGGCACATGTGTCTGGAGTTCGTTTGCAGTGGATAGAGGCCCTGGCACATACATTCTCTGTATCTGCCTCTTTCTCTGTGTCTTGCTCTTAAATACATAAATAAATAAATAAATAAAATATCAAAATATAATCATTACCACAAAGAGTAAGGAGACCCTTAGACTACAAAGAATGAGAATCACAGCTCCTTGGCAAAAGGACAGAGGGTAAAAGAGTGCGTCTAACCTGAACCCCAAATATTTTGCCAATTAGTCTTTATTTTAAAAATTTACTATCAGCTTTCAAGTGCTCAAAACATGGTTCTTCCAGCTTTTTTGTTTTGTACTTTTGTATGTGTATGTATAAGGTGTGTGATGTGTGCGTGCACGTGCATAGGTTGTGTGTACCCTATGCACGGTGGTGGCCAGAGGACAAGGTGTGGTGTTCCTCTCCATCGCTCATCTGTTTTCTTGAGATGGAATCGCTCATCGATTCCAGAGTCTGTTGTCTTCATGAGTCTCTGCAACCCTCTGGTCTTTGCTTCCCATAGGACTGGACTTACAGAAGTGTGTGGCCACACTCAGCTGTTTACATGGGTGCGAGGACATCTAACTCAGGCAGTCTCCGATCCCCACGACTGCAAAGGAAATGCTCTTAATGGCTAAGCCATCTCTTCAGCCCCATCATCCAACATCTGTGTTAGATGCTACAACCAGAGTTCAAGTGTTTTAATCATTTTTTTTCCCCTCTCAATAATATAACATACTATTGACATTGTATTTAAAACCCACATTTTGAGCCGGGCGTGGTGGCGCATGCCTTTAACCCCAGCACTCAGGAGGCAGAGGTAGGAGGATCGTCTTGAGTTCAAGGCCACCCTCAGACTACATAGTGAATTCCATCCAGGTCAGCCTGAGCTAGAGTGAGACCCTACCTCGAAAAACAAACAAACAAACAAAAATCCACATTTTGAGTTCGTTTCATGACTTAACAAATGCTTGAAAAGCTGAGATGCAGCATGGTGGTCTCTCTTACCTTTACAATGTCTGGGTTATTGGCCAGTCTTAGTACTCTGCATGCCTTTGCTAACCCAATCCCACGCAGGGAGGAGAGGTAGTCACAGCCCGAGAGAATGCACATGTAGCGGAACTTCTCTTCCGTGAACACATCGCCGAGCTGTTTGCACATTCCCAGCCGAGCCTGGTCAATCTCTAGTCCATTTCCAAACTGGTCCAATTTTAAAATCACCTTCAAAAGTAATGAGAATTGCTATTATCTAGAAAGCTCACTGGTATATTGTCATTATCTCATCTACTGCAATAATTCTAAGCAATCTTTCTTGCTCT
This sequence comes from Dipus sagitta, assembly GCA_036346955.1. NCBI lineage: Eukaryota > Metazoa > Chordata > Mammalia > Rodentia > Dipodidae > Dipus > Dipus sagitta. The sequence goes on from CM070770.1 coordinate 331,824,996, forward strand.
GCAGTGTAACACTGAAAGACAGGCGTTTCTTCTAACCTGCTGTTGCATCCTAAAGTGACCAACTTTTTTATTATTAAAGCAGTATTTGCTTATTAAGGGAAATTTAGGATGCACAAAAAGTTAAGAAAACAGAAATTGTTCAGGTGTCATTTATTAACCTCTACCCAGTGTTAACCTTTTGATGTAGATCTTTCTGATTATCTATAAAGATACAGATAATGGGCTTGAGAGATGGCTTAGCGACTAAGGCACTTGTGCCTGTGAAACCTAAGGACCCAGGTTCAATTCCCCAGTACCCACTTAAGCCAGATGCCCAAGGTGGCATATGCATCTGGAGTTCATTTACAGTGGCTAAAGGCCCTGGTGCGCCCACTCTCTCCAATAACAATCTTGCTAGTAAGTAAGTTAATTTACTTAATTAGTTAAAAAACATACGTAAGGCATTATTAAAAGGTGAAAACTGGTCAGGCCCGGTGGCAGAGACCTGTAAACTTATTTACTCAGGATGGTATGGCAGAAGGATCACAAGTTCAGAGCCTGTTAGGGCCACAGAGTGAGTTCAAGACCAGCCTAGGCAACTTGGCAAGACTCTAACATAAACTAAAGTAAAAATGGGCTGGAGATGTTGCTCAGGGGGTGAACATTTGTCCAGCAAGTGCAAGGCTCTGGGTATGATCACCAGCAACCCACCCCCACCCCCCCTACACACACAGCCCCCCCACACACACCTACACGGAGCTTGCATAAGATGACAAAGCTCTCCAATTTGAGGAGTCCAGGTCTCTTAACCAAGAAGCAACAAAAATAAAAATGATTATGAAAATTACAAATATTAAATAAAACAATTAGCCAGGAGAGGAAAAAATTCTGCTCTTGATTCACACAACTCTCTCTTTTTTGAGACAAGACCTCATGTAGTTCAGGTTGCCTCAAATTCACTCACTCAGCCAGGGATAACCTTGAACTCTCTGACCCTTCTGCCTCCACTTCCCACGTGCTGGGGTTACAGGCACACTGCATTGTAACCAGTTTTTGCACTATGTGCTTAGGACTGAACCCAGTGCCTTCATGCATGCCAGGCAAGCATTCTATCACCTGAGCAACACCTCCAGCCCAGTGCCCACTACAATTCAGAGTAGATGGAGCAGTTGTAGCTCAGTACCTTCTTACAGCCAAACGCGAGAAGGTCAGAGTCCTCTGTGATGACGGCCTGGACGATACCAGCTTTGTTAAGATAGGCCAGCTGAGCATCGGCTTCATACGGCGCCACAAGGCAGTCCACTCCCTGAGCCCGGGCAGCCTGCGAGAGAAACCCAGTTAATCCCCAGCACAGAACAGCACCCACAACGCCCACATGATAGCAGCACTTTCCGAAGTCCTGGCCTTTGAAGTAGAATCTTTCCGCTTGTACATTTTACATAATCACATTAATTTTTTTAAAAAAAATATCAACTAATAGGGCTGGGGAAATGGCTTAGAGGTTAAGGCGTTTGCCTGCAAAGCCTAAGGACCCCAGTCTGATTCCCAAGGACCCATGTAAGCCAGATGCACAAGGGGGCGCACACGTCTGGAGCTCATTTGCAGTGGCTGGAGGCCCTGCCATGCCCATTCTCTCTTTCTCTCTCTCAAATAAATAAATATTTAATTTTTTTAAAATATCAACTAATACATTTGAAGAAAAGAAATACTGCTATATATTGAGGAGAAAGGTCTATAAACTACATAATTAATTATTTCAAATTATAGAAAGCTTTCAGCATATGTTCCAGTAGAATATGAGAGATGTGTTTGGATCTTTCAATGTACTTTCCCTATAAAAAATAACCGGTCATCTTGTCAGGCTACAAATCTATTTACCACAGTCCTGACAACACTAGACTCTAATCACTATAGTCAAGCTAGGAGAGAATACTTCCTGCTGTCTTTGTTTTCTCGCCTAGCAACCACTACTTGTGTCCAGCCAGCGCTTCTCCTTCTTCCTGGGGCTACTGAGAGCACGTGCTTTCTTTCCATACCTCCCGCTCCCTCACCGCTCCCGCCTTCCCTTCTACCCATACACAAAGACAAAGAAATGTCCACAAGATCAAGAGCCAGACAATAAGGGTTCATGTGTGTGCAGGAACACATATGTGCTCCTGTGTGGTGGCTGGAGGACAGCCTTGGGTGTTGTTCCTCATGGATCACCATGGCTTTTTTTTTTAAAAAATAAAACAATTTTTTTTGTTTATATTTAATTATTTGAGAGCGAGCGAGCGAGCGAGCGAGAGAGAGAGAGAGAGAGAATGGGCACATCAGCGCATCCAGCCACTGCAAACGAACTCCAGACGCATGCGCCCCCTTGTGCATCTGGCTTCGGTGGGTTCTGGGGAATTGAGCCTCGAACCAGGATCCTTCGGCTTCACAGGCAAGCACTTAACCATTCAGCCATCTCTATAGCCCTCACCCTACCTTTTTTGAGACAGGGTCTCTCACTGGCCTGGAACTCACCAGGTAAGCTAGATTGTCTGGGGATCTGCCCACCTGTCTCCACCTTTCCAGTGCTGGGATTTCAAGCGTGCTACCACACCTGGCTTCTATGAAGTTCTGGGGATTGAAGCTGGATCCTCATACGTGTAAGACAGGCACCTCACAAGATGAGCTGTCTCCCTAGTTCCACGGCTTATTTTACTTAGAAGCTGAACAGAGACTGTATGCTACAAAAAGTTGGCACTACCTTTACACCACCTTTATCAGGCAATTAGAACACAAAGCCTAAAAAGGGGAAAGTACGGGCTGGGGTTAAGATTCCCGGGCTGAGGAAAGTCTCTACACAGGAGCCCTTTCAGAGGGAATGTGCAGAGTTCCTGAGGCAGTAAGGTGGCCCGACAGATCTCTGACCATCATTCAAGAATGCAGGCAGGGCTGGAGGGATGGCTCAGCTGTTAAGGCGTCTGCCTGCAAAGCCCAAGGACCCAGTTTCGATTCCCTACAACCCATGTAAGCCAGATACACATGGTGGCACATGTGCCTGGACTTTGTTTGCAGTGGCTAGAGGCCATGGTGTGCCCATTCTCTCTCTCTTTCTAATAAACAAATTTAAGTATTTAAAAAAATAAAATAAAAGAGAATGCAGGCTGTGGACCTGGTGGCTTATGTACAATTCCAGCTCTCAAGAGACTGAGGTAGGAGGAGGATCGCTGCCCACCGAGGCCACAGAATGAGTGCCAACCAACCAATAAACAACAACAAAAATGCAAACTGATGCTCACTGCTGCAGGATACGTGACAGAGGAATGAGAACGAAAGCCGGGGGCTGACCTTCCTCCAGACAGCAGTCAATGGAGCCTATCTCGCCGCCATGCAACGGAAGACTTCTTGTGCCGTCTTAGGACTTCCCCTGGAAGTCACAGGACTTCTTCCCGTAATGATCCTGTTCTCGTCCCCTTTTCTCAAGGTCTGACCTAGAACAATTTTCTTCCCTGCTTTCCTTGTCCACCTAGTAAGTAGTAACTTATAACTTGCTCAGATGCGCGTAACTATTTGTTCATGCAGTTGCATTTTTTATTTGCTTACTTTAATTACTTTGTGGGCCATGGCATGCGTGATGTTGACAGAGCGGGTGAAGCATTCCCGGGCTTCAGAGACTTTCCCCTCTCGAAGAAGCTGCTTCCCCTTAAGAAGATTCGTTTGCCGTCTTCTGCAAAGGAAGGATAAGTCTTAAATTTACATATATATATGACTCAAAAAACTGTTAACTATAAATATAGTGATTTTGGAAAAGACTAGACTTATTTGAAAGTACACATCAGATCTTTGAGCACATTAACCCAGACAAAGAGGAAGAGATGAGACATTATGCAAATGTGTGTGTGTTTGTGTGTGCACGCGCACAACTAATCAGATTTTTCTATAGCATTGCTTAATGTCAAAAGAAAATGCAATACATAAGATGCTGGGTTTTTTTTGTTGTTGTTGTTTTTTGTAGGTAGGGTCTCACTCTAGCTCAGGCTGTACTAGAATTCACTGTGTAGTCTCATGGCGACCCTCCTACCTCTGCCTCCCGAGTGCTGGAATTAAAGGCGTGTGCCACCACGCCCAGCTGTTTTGTATTTTTGAGGTAGGGTTTTGCTCTAGCCCAAGCTGACCTGGAATTCACCATGTAGTCCCAGGTTGGCTTCAAATTCACAATCCGCTTACCTCTGCCACCCAAGTAATTTTTTTAAGTGTGATAATAATCTAAGATAAGGAAGACATTTAAGGAATTTGATCATGTACTAAATTATACACAAATTTCAAAATAACTAAGATTTTAGACATTTGATGTCATATGGCCTACAGCATCTGACCTTGGCACAATGAAGTGAAATATTGTATGAAATCAACTTACTCTCTCCTTGATCTCTCCACTTCCTTCTTAGAAGGTAAAGTACATCCATCAAATACAAGAATAGGCTTGACTCCATTAGACAATAACATATTTACAAATTTCATACAAAATCCTACATATCTGTGAGGGGGAAAGAAAACGCATTTAAGTGTTTTGCATCTCTTAAAGGCAATATTTTTGCTTTAAGACAAAATGAGACAATTTTGTAAAGAGAAGGATTTTGCTTTTTAAAACTAAGAAGTTTCCATAGGAAATTGAAACTTGAACCTAGACTTGGGTTCAAATAAGGCCTGGATGGGCTAGAGATAGAATGCTCAGTGGTTAAGGTGCTTGGCTGCAAAGCCTAACAACCCAGGTTCAATTCCCCAGTACCTATATAAAGGCAGATGAACAGAGTGGTGCATGCATCTGGAGTTCGTCTGCAGGGGCTAGAGACCCTGGTGCACCCATTCTCTCTCTCTCCCCTTCCCTCCTTTCATCCTTGAAAATAAGTAAACATTAAAAAAAAACAGTCCAGTCTAGAACACTTATGGGTCATGTGATAGGAAGTTACTTGACCCTCTAAGCCTTGGTTTCCTCAAAGAACTTTGAAATCCCTTGATTCTCACATCTTGTTCCAAATCTCATTATTGTTCTTCCAACTGTATTGAATTGTCTGAAGACAATTAACAAAAGGTTACAATTTGCATCATTTCATAAAGATACATTTTAGCTAAATAATAATAGTAATAATAATAGAATAGAAAACATAATCTTGGGCTGGAGAGATGGCTCAATGGTTAAGGCGCTTGCCTGTGAGGACTAAGAACCCAGGTTCAATTCCCCAGTACCCACGTAAGCCAGATGCACATGGTGGCGCATTGTCTGGAGTTTATTGGCAGTGGCTAAAGTCCTGGTGCACCCATTCTCTCTCCCTCTCTAATAAATAAATCATAAACATAAAAATATTTTCTGTGTGTGTATACCCGTGACAATGGAACTGCATTGGTACAGATCAGTGACTGCACTTGTTTATTAAACATCATGAAAGCAAATATGAAACTACAGTAAATTTTAGAGGACATTTACATTTTGGTTTTGTTCTTTTGTTTTGTTTTGGTTTTTCGAGGTAGGGTTTCACTCTAGCTCAGGCTGACCTGGAATTCACTATGTAGTCTCAGGGTGGTCTTGAACTCATGGCGATCCTCCTACCTCTGCCTCCCAAGTGCTGGGATTAAAGGCATTCATCACCACGCCCAGCCAGCTTACATTTTCTTAAGTAGAAAAAAATATAAGCAGCTGATATCACCCTTTCATTTTATTTCACAGACATCTTTCCAAGTTAGCACACATGTCAATGTTGATCATAAATGCCTCTCATAGGCTTTTCCTAATTTTCTGAGGTGGTGACCATTTCTGGCTAATATCTGTATCCAAACGTGGAGAAGAAAAGGAAAGCCAATTATACCAAATCGGACTTCTCAGTTGCTAGGAAGAAAATTAAAATGCAGGCAGACACTAAATTTTCTAGTTCAATTAATAAGCACCTACTATAGACAGGGCAGACTCTGTGGATTTCATCTCTCACCCTTCTAGTAGTAAAAGGATATTGCTTATATTTTTAACATTTCCAGTTAACCAACAAAAGTCAAGAATGACCCCATCTAGAGACAAAGCTTGTCTCCTCCTATAAAGTAGTAGTCAAAGAAACATTGAATGTTGTAGTGAAAAACTATGGGCTTCTTTTTTAAAGGCTAAAATGGTACTGCTTTATTTTTAGAAACTAAAAAGCTATTCCGTACAAAAATGAAAGGAATAAAATCATAATACTTGTGCACATAAACATACATATTCAATAAATTTTAAAAGGGGGGACTGGAGAGATGGGTCAGAGGATAAGGCCCTTACCTATCGGTAGGTTCACCTTTGGCTAGTTTTTCAGCACAAGCAATAGCCCCTTTGTGAAGCCAACAGTACGTGTCCACAGCCACCACCCGTCCCTTATACTTTTTCACATGGACGGGCTCAGAAGCTTCCTTGATGAACTGCAGTAGTCCGTGTATCCCCATAGTGCCAAATTACCTACACGATAAGAAATGAATAGGGTAAAGCAGCAATATTTAAAGCCAACCACAGTTGACAAAAAAGCTTTATAAAAACAGCCTGGACGGCTGGAAAGATGGCTTAGCCATTAAGGCACTTGCCTGCAAAGCCAAAGGATGCAGGTTCGATTCCCCAGGACCCACACAAGCCAGACAAATATGGTGGCACATGCATCTGGAGTTTGTTTGCAGTGGCTGGAGGCTCTGGCGTACCCGTTCTCAGCCCCCCCCCCAATAAATATATTAAAATATTTAAAAAAATAGCCTGAAATCCAACAGAGAAACCATTATTTAGCTGATTAACTGGTCTCCTCTATGCCAATTCCCATGGCCTAGAATTACACTGATCAGGACTACCTCTGATAACACTGGATAAGTTACTTAATTTTTTCTAAATGCTTGTATACTTAGAATCATAACCTATGCTCTTAACATGGTCCTAGACATATAAAGGATACTAAAAATATATATATACTGTGATCACCTTTCTTCAAAAAGGCTGTTTCTGGGTGTGGTGGTGCATGCCTTTAGACCCAGCACTTGGGAGGCAGGAGGATCACTTTGACTTTGAGGCCAGCCTGAGACTGAATAGTGAATTACAGGTCAATCTGAACCTATGTCAAAAAAAAAAAAAAAAAAAAAGCCAGCCAGGCATGGTGGCGCACACCTTTAAACCCAGCACTCAGGAGGCAAGAGGTAGGAGGATCGCGGTGAGTTCAAGGCCACCCTGAGACTACAGGGTGAATTCCAGGTCAGTCTGAGCTAGAGTGAGACCCTACCTTGAAAAACAAACAAACAAACAAAAGCACTGTTAAGAACCTGCAAAACAGAGAGCCAACCCATCATACCTCAAAAGGGCCCTGGCTGAAACTAAGAAAAATTGGCGAAACAAGTAAGGGTGCTGTTTTCTTGGTGAACCGGGTACCAGCACAAGGGTGAAGGAAATCAGAGAAAAATCAACTCCTACCAAATCAGAGAGCCAGAGCCTCAGAGGCCCCCAACACCTCATCACTGAAGCAGACCCAAAATGAACCCAACATGGCTCAGGGAAATTTTGCAGAAGAGGGGGCGGAAAGAATGTCAGAGCCACATGCTGGGTCATGATATGCAGAGACATTTATCCTACACATAACTGTGGGCTAACTCCACAATGCATGACCCATATACCTCAACAAGGAGGGGCGAGGGGGAGGGGATAGGACATGGATGAGCCTAACAATGGTACCAAATTGACTGTATTCACCGAGTACAAAACTAGTTAATAAAAAAGAAAGAAAAAAAGAAAAAAAGAACCTGCAAAACTGTGTGTGTGTCAAGGCATCATCACAAGGCCTTTACAAAAGGGGATTAAAGAACCGCATGCAAAGTTGCGCAGCGGAAACTGAAGCCTGTGGAAAGGTGAGCATTTCAAGAGGAAGGTGAAAACAGGCAGAATTACAGGAACAGATCTGTGCTCGATGACAGAAACCCAGTGCCACCGGAATGCATCATTCCAAGCAAGGGCTATTCTGGTAATAAGCCATGGTGGTGTCCAGCGACAACTACAAGAGACTGAAAAGCTGTATGTACCAGAGCAGCGAAAACGACGTTCACTGGGCAAACACAGCCTCAAGAAAAATGCCGTAATTTCCACTCCCTTGTCGCCCCTTAGAGGAAGGCTGGCACTGTCCTTTCTGAAGCAACTAATCCTCTGTACCCTTCCTTACTGTGACTTCACCCTGCAAAGTAAAGGGGCTTGGCACCTCCTAAAACTAGCCTTTCTTCTAGCTATTAAGTCTTCAAGAAGAAAATACAAGCACACAAGATCAGACACCAGCCTTACCTGTGGCCACCATAAGAGAAGTCCAGTACTCTCTCAGCAGTTCTCAAATTTCCGAGGTCCGCAGACTTACAACTCCGCTCCCAGTTCCCACGGTTCACTAGTTGTAGAGTGTGGCAGGGCCCTGGACTTCACACACGCACAGATCGGACGCCGATGGTGCTCATGCCAGGCTCTGAGAGCAACAGCCCACCGCCTCTCAGACGGCGTCTCTACAAATCGCTGTCGTTCACGATGAGGAAAACGGGCAGAGAAGACACCTCGTGAAGCTTCGGGACGTTTCCTCTACACCCAGTAAGTGTCCAGCGGTCAGTAACTCCTGCCCAGCGTAGTAAGCACCACTGCGCTCCATACGACATACATACTCCCGGCGATCCACCGGCGGCACCGACGTCAACAGAGGCGGCGACTTCTCCGCAGACTGCACCCCTGCCACCGCCTGGGTAGGAAAACACACACGCGGTCACCATTCGCGAGTGGGGGCACAGCGTGTTCAAAGCTTCTCGGGGATCCCCCCCACACACAAGGGCCTCCCACCGAGCCCAGCACCGCTCGGCGCACCGTGGGGAGGACCGCGCCGCACGCCGCCGGCCTGGCCTCCCTGAAGCCCCGATGGGAGCCGAGGGACCCCGCTCGCCCTGCCCCGCCAGCCCGCGCGCGAGGGCGGCGCCCACGGGGACCCGCGACGCCTCACTCACTGGTCCCGGGGCAACCAGAGCCGCGGCGCTGGACACCGGCGAGCAGCCGCCGCCACGCGAGCACCCACGCACGGACCTTTTCAATTTGCGCGGGATCGTCGAGGCCCCGCCCAGCGGACGTGACGTCAGCGCGCAGCCTGCACCTTCTCCCCACCCAGACTTGCTCTCAGCCGGCGTCCTCCTGAGTCTCTCGGCTTGCTGGGCTCGGCTGTACTCAGCCTGTTGCTCCGCTGCGGCCGCCGCCACCGCCACGGGCCAATCTCTTGAGCATGGAGCCTGTAGGCATCGCTGGACCACCGACAAACGGCGCCCCGGAAGTTGGCCTTTCGTTCTCGCAGGTGCTGCTGGGAGTTGTAGTTCTGGCTTGACCGCCGCATCTGCGCCAGGTTCCTGCAATCTAAAGAGCGCCGGCCTTTGTGTGGAGGTGTTACTGTTTTAAACCTAGAAAGAGTCCCGCTACAATTGGCCACTCAGTGCCACTCCACACCCACATTTCTTCATCTCCCCCCAACCCCAGGTAGGGTATCACTCTAGCCCAGGCTCACCTGGGACTCACTCTGTAGACCCAGGCTGGCTTAAACTCACAATTATCCTCCTACCTCTGCCTCCAAATGCTGGGATTAAAGGCGCGCGCACCACGCCCGGCTCTATTTTATTTTATTTTATTTTATTTTATTTTATTTTATTTTATTTTATTTTTCGCTCTCTTCTATTTATTTGCTTGTTTATTTGTTTGTTTGCATGCCTGTGTGGGCATGCCAGGGCCTCTTGCTACTACAAACTAACACCAGATGCTATGCCACTTCTTGCGTTTCTCTTCTGTGGGTGGCTTGGGAATTGAACCCAGGCTGTCAGGCTTTGCAAGCAAGCGACTATTGCCGCGGAGCCGTCTTCCCAGCCCCTTCATCCTCTTCCTGAAATCTCCACCTCTGCTGCACACTGGCTCTTCCTGAAATCCTCTTCTTCATAGAAGCCGTGACTACTGGGTTTGTCTAAGTCGGGAAGTCCTCGGGCTGCTGAGAGTGACAGTATGGCGCTGTCTCAGTCCCCTAAGTGCTGACAGGAGTCTAGTAAGAGAAAGGAGACAATTAAATACATGCGCTTTGCCACCATGTCTGCGGTTTCCTATGGATATCTTTTTCCCCAAATAAACTGATTTTGGATGGCAACGATATAGATGGTCATATCCTCATTGTTAACTCCCCATTTTCCACGGTGCACTAACACTAACCCTTTTACCACATAAGTGAATTTGACGGATGTGCACTCATGTTGAATGTATGCTAAGCATGTACAAGCCCACACTCTGGATCCTTAGAAGTGCCTCACAGAGCTGGGCGTGGTAGCTCTCTGGAGGCAGTGGTAGGAGGACTGCAGTGACTTTGAAACCAGCCTTAGCCTGCATGGTGAATTCCAGGTCAGCCCAGGCTAGAGTGAGACCCTACCTCAAAAAACAAAACAAATCCCCAGAGATCATTACCATCTTCATTTTGCAGACGAGGAAATAAAAGGGAGGCCAAGTGACCTTTGCAGAGTCAGAAAGCTAGAAAGAGGCAGAGTCAGGATGGGGCTCAAACATTCTGGGCAAATTTGGTATTCCCCTTTACTTCTTCATGTGTTAATCACATTATTGAGCATTTACTGCACAGAGCACTTGGGATGCTGTTGTGATGCAAGAGAATGGGTCCCTCGTGGAGCTGCCACTGTCGTGAGGAAAGACAGACAAATCACACACAATCAAACACGTCACGTACCACAAAGGGATGCTTGTAGAACACCGGAACCACACCTACACCGGCACAGGTGAGGGTGATGGGGAAAGCAAATCCTCAGGGCCCTTTCCCTTACCTGCTGTTGGCTGCAGCCAGACAGGTTCAAGTTTTTGTTTTGTTCTTTGGGAGGTGGTTCAACTGAATTAAGAGTAGGAAGTATGATCCCTTCTCAGACCAGCTGAAACTGGTTTTGGTGTTTGATAAAGCCTTTTGAAATACACACCGAAGTTTCTGTTTAAATATAAAAATTAGAATCAACACCTGGAGAGAAGTGATACTTCAATGATTATGTCGGTGCTACTTTTGTAGGAGGTGGGGTGGGGTGGGGTGGGGGACAGGATATCTCTATGTAGCTCTGGCTGGCCTGAATCTGGCCCAGATTTATAGTTGGCCCCAAACTTAAGACAGTCCTCTTGCCTCCATTTCCTGAACATGGAGATCACAGGCATGTGCCACCACGCCCCCATTCCAGCTCTGGTAAATACACACTTCTAATCCCAGCACTCAGAGGCTGAGGTAGGAGGGTTGCTGTGAGATTGAGGCCAGCCTGGAGCTATAGAATGAATTCCAGGTCATCCTGGCCTAGAGTAAGACCGGTTCTATTTTATTTATTTATTTATTTATTTATTTATTTATTTATTTGAGAGAGAGAGAGAGGGAGAGAATGAGCGCTCCAGGGCCTCCTGCCACTGCAAACGAACTCCAGATGCATGCACCACCTTGTGCATCTGACTTACGTGAGTCCTGGAGAATGGAACTGGGATCCTTTGGCTTTTCAGGCAAACACCTTAACTGCTAAGCCATCTCTCTAGCCCTTCATCCTCTTTTTTATTTTATTTTTATTTTATTTTTTTTTTTGAGTAGGGTCTCACTCTGTCTAGCTCAGGCTGGCCTGGAATTCACTATGTAGTCTCAGAGTGGCCTCGAACTCACGGTGATCCTCCTACCTCTGCCTCACAAGTGCTGGCATTAAAGGTGTGTACCACCACGCCTGGTTTCATCCTCATTTTTAAATGTCAAGGCACCTTGCTACATATTGAAGTTAAGCTCAGTTGACATGAATTTTTTTTTCCATTGCAATAGTATGGTAATCTGTCCTTACCTACTTACCCAGGGTCTGGCTTTAGGGAACTATTGCCTTTATAATCAAATAATAAAATGGGCCTTATGGTTACCAAGCTTTAAAGACATGCTTTTTTTTTTTTTTTTTTTTTTTTAGGTAGGGACTTGCTCTAGCCCAGACTGACCTGGAATTCACTATGTAGGCCCAGGCTAGCCTTAAACTCACAATTATGCTCCTACCTCTACCTCTACCTCCAAATGCTCTGCTAACATGTTGCATTAAAAATGCATGGTTTATTATTTATCTATTTATGAGAGAGAGAGAGAAGCAGATAGAGGGAATGGGCAAACCAGTACCTCCAGCTATTGCAAAGGAACTCCAGACACATGGGCCATCTTGTGTCTTTGGCTTATGTGGGCCCTGAGGAATTGAACCTGGGTCCTTTGATTTTTCAGGTGAGTGCCTTTAACCACTAAGCCACCTCTCCTGCCCACATGTTGCATTTTGATGGCTGTTTGAAGCTAGATTTCCAGTCCTAATGTTATCAAAGAAAAACACCTCTAGATCACTTCTTCCTAGCTGGCATTTTAAAAATCACTAATTTTAGATGTCACACAGCTGAGCAGTGCACTGTAAGTAGAAGACACCTCTGACTGAAGCCATCTAGATGTGATAAAGACATTTTCCAGCAAAGGAATCTCGTCAGCCTCTATCCTCCTGCCATCCCTCTTGTTCCTGCCCTCACTGCTACTCTCTTGAGCCATCCATGTGCCTCTTTGGTATGGTGGCTGGCACAGCTGCACTTGCTTGGGAAGCAGCTACTGCCATCTGTCTGCCTCCTCCTCCTCCTTCTACTGCTACTGATGCAGTGAGAGTTAGAGTCCATAAAGACACAGGAGATTCTCAGGCCCACAGACCCCAGCTTTTGGGTTCTTGTCCAAGTTAGCAAAGAATTGATAACACTAACAGTGAGAAGGATAAAATATGAATTATAAGGTTTATTTTAAGGAGAGTTAGGATACAGAGGAAAGGCTAGCAGGGAAGCCCAAGTAAAAAATATATTCTCCCCCTAGACCCTCTGGAAATGGGGAGGAGAGATGGCGAGAATCTCCTTCACCTCGAGGTCGTCTCCAGCGAAGAAGTCTCTGGAGAAGGGGCTTACACTAACGTGGGGCCAGAGAGGTTGAAGAAGACGTGGTAAAGGACTCAGAGCTTAGAGAGTTCACACACGTAGCAAAGCAAGAAAGTACCGCAGAGCAAGGCAGGACAGTGCACAGACAAAAAGAAATCCTGGGCTGGAGAGCTGGCTTAGTGGTTAAGACGCTTGCCTGCGAAACCCAAGGAACCAGGTTCGATTCCCTGTACGTAAGTACATAAGTCAGATGCATAAGGTGGCACATGCATCTGGAGTTTATTTGCAGAGGCTAGAGGCCCTGGCAGGGCCCATTCTCTCTGTCTCTCTGTCTTTCTCCTCCCCGCACATGCACTTGCAAATAAATAAAAAAAATTATAAGCTGGGCATGGTGGCTCATGCCTCTAATCTCAGCTCTTGAGAGGCAGAGATAGGAGGATGGCCATGAGTTTGAAGCCACTATGAGATTATATAGTGAATTCCAGGTCAGTTTTGGCTAGAGTAAGGCCCTATCTCAAAAAAAAAAAAAAATACAAATGAGGGATCAAGTATTTGTTGAGATGCATTGGTCTACCCAGTTCTAGTACGTGCTTTGAAATTCCTTGGGTCAGCCAAAAATAAGACACACTTGAGGATGTGTGACAGGTACTCAAAAATCAAAAAGGCACCTATTCCAGCCTCATCGAATCCTGAAACTAATTCAAGAGGTTGCTCTGTGCTTCACAAGGCTTCCCACTACATTATTGGTTGTAGTGTTTGAAGACTATGTATAAAGTAAAAATAGAAAACTTTAGTTAACAAAATATTTCATTGAGTTTTACTCTGTGGGAGAATGAAATCATTTTAATCAGTTGGTGCAGCAATATTTTGCCCCATTAATCTCTCTCTCTCTTTCGCTGTATGTGTTGCTGGGAACTGAGTCGAGATTTTCATGGTCAGTAGGCAAATAACCACTGAGCTATATTCCCAGCCAACTCCATGTCTCTAGAAGGCCAACCATTCCTGGTTGGTAGTGTGGATGGAGGACCCAGAAAATTGACTTCAAGGAGCATGAGATCAAGTTCTGCAGACAATATATATGTTAATTTTAAAAGTTAATACCAGATCTTGATGATGTATTATTAAATTTTGACAGGCTGTAAGCTTTCATCTCGAGACTCAATTCTGGTGGTTTTTGTTCTAGAAGTCTTCCCTGAGCTGGATATGAGTTTGTTGAGCCTTCAAACATCCTCTGGTGACTTCTTTGTCACTCATCACCTCTCATTCTAGTTGATTTTGTCCCGAATCAGAAAACTCTTTGAGGAAAACATGGTAGATTTAGCAAATCTGAATAAAAATAAACAACCAATCTTTTTAGTGTATATCTGATACAGTCTTTAAAATTATGCCAAACAAAAATCAGTAGAATTAAATGATGCCCCATACTTCTGGATTTATGCTAACTTAAGACTACATGATTACAATCATACATGTTTTACAGCTCATGGAAGGGGATAGGCATGAAGCATATTAGGAGGCTTGAGCGTGTGTGCAGGGTGGGAGAAGATGGGGATCAAGAATTAGGATAAGATGGATGGGCATGGTGGTGCACGCCTTTAATGCCAGCACTTGGAAGGCAGAGATAGGAGGATCGCTGTGAGTTCAAGGCCACCCTGAGACTACAAAGTGAATTCCAGGTCAGCCTGGGCTAGAGTGAGACCCGAAAAACTAAAAAAAGAGAAAAAAGAGAGAAAAAAATGAAAAAGAATTAGGACAAGACTGTCCATCATGACACATCCCACCTCTACCACATCTGCTAGGACACAGGAGAAACTGCTGGGGAAGTGACACCATGAGCTGCTCTCACTGCCGGTTTGACAGCCAGTCCCGGGTTGACAGCAACAAACATGGTGATCAATCAAAGCCTATCAAAATAGAAACCCAGAGGCTACAGAGAACTCAACGCTAAATCAGACTGTCCACAGGCCTGCCGTGGCTCGGGGAACATTGCAGAACATGGGGTGGAAAGATTGTAAGAGCCACTGAGTGGGTGGGAATATCCTGAGGCACTGTCCCCAGCTACCCCACAGGGACTGACTTGTCGTGACCACAGTGATTCCCGTCACCCCACTGAGGAGGATCTCCAGGGTAATGGGAGCTGGGGCAGGGGGATAAGGAGAATAACCTATTATAATCAATATAAATATTAATAAACAAATAAAATAATAAAAATGATATTAAATAAAAATTAATTAATAATTATAAAAATAAATAAAAATTAATATTACAAAAAGAATTAGGGTGAGTCGGACCTGTGACCCTGGCATTCAGCTGAGAATTGAGAGTTCGAGGTCACTATGTGATGTTTGAAGTCACTCTGAGACTCCCTTTAAGAGAAAAAAACCAAAAAACCTTAACAGTTAAGGTACTTGCATGTAAAGCCAAAGGACCCAGGTTCGATTCTCCAGAATCCATGTAAGCCTGAGGCACAAGGTGGCACATGCATCTGGAGTTCATTTGCAGTGGCTGGATGCCCTGGCATGCCCATTCTCTCTCTCTCTCTCTCTCTTTCTCTTGAAAGAGATGCCTCTTGGCATTCTTTGTCTATATTTTTCTATAGAATATTAAGACCTTTTCCTGTTTTTAAAATATTTTTTCTTCCCCAGCCCCCATGTAAACCCAGATGCACAGGGTGGTGCATGTGCCTGAAGTTCATTTCTAAGATACTAATAAGTTACACACTGTATCACAAATGTTTGTTCCTGAAGGAACAACATGCAACTTACTAGTATCATGGAAATAAAATGTAAGAGTGTGACAATGTTTTTACCTATTATATACAAAAAAAAAGAGGTTTGGTAAAACCCTTGCATGTTGAGGAATATGGAAAGAGGCTGTCATAAAGTGCTGATGGCTTAAATTGCTAATCCTTTCATGAAGGGCATCCTGGGTTTATATATCAAGGACATGAAAGGAGAAACACTTTTGGTTTTTGGGTTTTTGTTCATTTTTATTTATTTATTTGAGAGTGACAGAGAGAGAGAGAGAGAGAGAGAGAGAGAGAGAGAGAGAGAATGGGCGTGCCAGGGCCTCCAGCCACTGCTAACGAACTCCAGATGCGTGCACCCCCTTGTGCGTCTGGCTAACGTGGGTCCTGGGGAATCGAGCCTCAAACCAGGGGTCCTTAGGCTTCACAGGCAAGCACTTAACCACTAAGCCATCTCTCAGCCCTGGTTTTCGATTTTTTGGGGTAGGGTTTTGCTCTAGCCCAAGCTGACCTGAAATTCACTATGTAGTTTCAGGCTGTCCTTAAATTCACTATGATCTTCTTTCCTCTTCCTCCCAAGTGCTGGGATTAAAGATATGTACCACCATGCCCAGCTCAAACCCTTTTTAAATATAATATTCTATTTTTATTTATTTATTTGAGAGAGGGAAAGAGGCAGAGTGAGAGAGAGAGTGAGAGAGATCGGGCATGCTAGGGCTTCCAGCCACTGCAAACGAACTCCAGATGCATGCATCACCTTGTGCATCTGGCTTACGTGGATCCTGGGGAATTGAACCGAGGTTCTTTCGGTTGGCAGGCAAGTATCTCAACTGCTAAGCCATCTCTTCAGCCCTTGAGCCCTTTTTAAAAATGTATTTGTAAACTTTATTTCCTTGAGAAAGCACGAGAGAGAGAGAGAGAGAGAGAGGGAGAGAGAATGGGCGCACCAGGGTCTCTAGCCACTGCAAATTAACTTTAGGCACATGCACCACCCTGTGAATCTGGGTTTCCATGGGTACTGGGGAATTGAATCTGGATCCTTAGGCTTTGCAGGCAAGTGCCTTAAGGGAAGTTAATTAAAACAAATTCATATATAGACATTAAAAATGCAGCCAGAAAATACGTAAGATATTAATAGTTGTTATTAATACTAAATATTAGTATTGCTAACGATTTTAAATGTCTTCTCTACATATTTCATAGTACTAAACCACTAATATATGGATTTCTTTTCTTTTCTTTTCTTTTTTTTTTTGTTTTCAAGGTAGGGTCTCACTCTGATCCAGGCTGACCTGGAACACACTTTGTAGTCTCAGGGTGACCTCGAACTCATGGCAATCCTCCTACCTCTGCCTCCCGAGTCCTGGGATTAAAGGTGTGCACCACTACGCCTGGCTACAGATTTCTACTATAATTAGGAAAACAGGTGCTATTTCAGAAGTAAGTACACATCTTGACTTGAAATGAATGAGTAACATGAGAAGGATATGTCATATGACTCAAGTAGAAATACTACCTAAGGATAGTGAAGTAGTTGCTAGAAACGTCTTTGTAGATAGGAGCCAGAGCATTACAGAAGATGCAGGAGAAGAGAAAGGTGGCCAGGAGTCCCATTAAGGCCGCCTGATGGCTTTGAGGATGTATGGTGTCGAAGTTAAACAGATGTGTGCAAGAGACTATTCTGCTCCTTTTCTGCCTTACAAGGTCATTTCAGCAGAAGGAATTTATGATGAGCACAGCCAGCTCCTTTTCCAGCACGAATGTGCTTTAGAGAACTATTATTTTCTTCCTCAAAGGGGATTTCTAAGTGATTCTGATCATTTCTGGGAAGCTGCATAGCAGCCCTTCACCTGTGCCAGTTGCAGACACTCCTGAACAGCCAGTGTCATTTGAAGAGTGACTGGAGATGGGCTTATAAAGCGGTATGGAAAATAAGCTATTTCTGCAAACCCACAAGTGCTATCTATCTTAGAAATTCTATACTGCCTTATGGGAATTCTGATATTGAAAACTCAATCTGATGCCTAACAAATACATTGTGTGACCCAAGATCTAGTCTCCCATGTCTAGAAAGAGCTCAGTCTGGCATGGGGAGCTGGCTCAGCAATGAAAGGGGTTTGCTTGAAAAGCCTGATAGCCTGGGTTCAATTCCCCAGTACCCGCATAAAGACAGTTGCACAAAGTGGCACGTGCATCTGGAGTTTGTTTGCAGTGGCAGGAGGCCCTGGTGTGCCCATTCTCTCTCTTTCTCCTTGCATATATATATATATATATGAGAGACCAGATGTTTATGGTGTGTATAGTGTATAGAGATAGTTAATGAACTCCGATTTAATTCTAGAAAATAAACTGGGTTTACCATTCTGACAGTGGGCAATGGCCTTACTGGACATCATTAAGGCAAGGTGAGCAGAGCATGCCAAGGGTAGAAAAGGGCTTCCGGAAGGAGGAAGGAAAGAGACACATCAAGAAGCACGCAGACACTGCTATGACATCGGGACAGCCATCCTCACCAGCCACGGGTTAAAAGTTCCTCATCAAAAATCATAGAATCGGGGCTGGAGAGATGGCTTAGTGGTTAAGGAGGCCCTGGCACATGCATTCCGTCTGTCTCCCTCTTTATCTACCTCTCTCCCAAATAAATAATAATAAGAGTTGTAGAACAGGGCTGGAGAGTCGGCTCAGTGGTTAAGGCACTTGCCTGCAAAGCCTAATGACCTGGGTTCAATTCCCCAGTACTCGCAGCCAGATGCATAAAGTGGAGCATGCCTCTGGAGTTTGTTTGCAGGCTAGCGGCCCTAATATACCTATTTTTCCTCTCTCTCTACCCACCTTTTCTGCTTATAAAAACATAGTTGTTTTAAAAAAAATCATAGCATAGAGGTGAAAGATACACATCTTATTACAGACAAAGACAGAGATTTCTAGAAGCCTTTGTATTTCACAAAATTATCACTTTTTAATTTTTGCATTAGCAAGCTATATCATGGCCTAGTACTAATTTCTGAAAGCTAAATGAAACAGATGCTTTGAAAATTCCTGTTAATATGGGAAGTTGTTTCATAATCAAACAAAAAGACAGGTCAGAAAAATGTTGTCCAGTACAGAGAGGGAAAGAGTCCAGACTTCAGGGCTGTGAGTCCCCCCCTCCCCCCGCAAGTGGAAGTTGGCAAGATGGAGCCCTTGTGTGCGGGGTAGCTGACCTTGGAGATGAAGAGAGCTGTAGGGCAGAGCAGATCCAGAGGCACTCAGCTTCCTGGGGTATGCTCCCCTCCAGCCTTTCAGTCACTTGCTCCACAGCTGCTCAATGAGTACTTTCCAGGTGCCTCGCTCCTCACAGGGTTTACCAATATCATTGCTCCCTAGAGCTTTGATGCTCTAGTTTGCCAGAACTTTTAACATATATTTTTTAAGGGTGTGAAACAAACCTTCCCCAATCAATCTCCATTCCGCCACGGGTCCCTCTTCCTGCCAAAGCAGATTTAACTCTCATTACAGCTCTACGGTGCTCTTTCTGGGTTGGCGCCCTTTGAGCTCATACTAAGCTGTTTGGTGCTTTGCGTCTCTCTCCCCGCTGGTCCCTGAGCATCAAAGACCTGAGGAGAAGCATCCCCGTCTGTATTCAGAGTCCTGAAGGCATGTCTTGTTCGCCTGAAGCTCCTTGTGAGTGTTGACTATTAGGTCATGTTTGGTTCTGTTTACAGGTCTGTGATGCTTGCAGCCTCAGTTTCCTGGTCTGTGAAATGGATATGCCATGCTTTCTGCCTCACAGAGTTGCCCTGTGAGTGTAGGTGCCTGGGGTGACATGGGCCTTTCAAGCATTTAGCATTTCTTGTCCTGGTAACAGCCTTTCATTTTGGGAAATCACCTCTGGGAGGTGCGACTGAGTTGTATTAAGTCTCCCTCTGCCCCTTCCCTTAAATCTGCTTTCTAAGGTCGGCTTGCCCACGGCTGGATCAGTTACAGCTAGGGTATGCTTCCTTGGGGCCTCTTACTAACATGATCGGGAGATGCTCTTTTCTTCAATGGTTGTGGTTAACTTCTTCTTTTCTGGGGCAAAACGCCTGACCAGAAGCAGCTTTGGAGAGGAAAGAGTTTATTTCAGGCTTCCAGTTTCTCCATGTCAGGGAAAGCATGCCAGAGCCGAGGCTGGGCACCACCTGCTCTTGTCACATCAGCTGAGAGGGAGCAGAAAGAGTGAGCAAGTTCCCAACACCCAGAGGGCTGCACCAGTAACCCCCAAGGTCCACCCTCAGAGACACATCTCCTCTAGCAAGGCTCCCCCTCCCAAAGGCTCCACAACCTTCCCCAATTGCTGCCCGTTGGGGACCAAGTATTCAAAACACGTGAAGCTATGGGGACATTTCACATTCAAATCACCACATCCACGGAGGACAAGAAGTAACTGAGGCATTAGGATCTGAGCTGGAAGGATTGTCCCTCTATATGGCCTGTCTGGAAATACTCAGTTCTTAAAGATTCCTAAAAACAATATTAATTTTAAGACATGTTATTACTTTATGCAGCACGAATAATGAGGAAATGTAAGAAGAAATTGTAAATTGTATCAGCTTCAGTCATGCAAAAAAAAAATAAAGCACAATTTTAGTATCGATATAATGTGATAAAACATCAGCATAGAAAACAAAATACAAAAGAATATCTAGTGTCAATGATACCATTTCTTCTCTTAGACCCAACTATGCTGAAATCCCTGGACTTCTCAGGTACCCGAGGGTGTGTTTGCTTGTTAGGCCTGCCGTATCTGTACCGCAGACTTCACAGACCAGCCACAGGGATCTGTCGTCTTGCACTTCCGGAGGTTGGACGTTGCCCCAGGT
Organism: Dipus sagitta; assembly: GCA_036346955.1. Taxonomy (NCBI): domain Eukaryota; kingdom Metazoa; phylum Chordata; class Mammalia; order Rodentia; family Dipodidae; genus Dipus; species Dipus sagitta. The sequence goes on from CM070770.1 coordinate 331,845,514, forward strand.
GAGGTGTCAGAGGCGGTTTCTTCCTGAGGCTGCAAACAAGCATGTCTTGCCTCTGTCTCGGCCTGTAGATGGCGCTCTCCTCCCTGTGTCTCAATGGGTGTCTGTCCCCGTCCCCTCTTCCCTTTCTTATAAATCATAGGACTAGGGTCCCCCTGCTGGTGACTTCTCCTTAAATGGACTGTGAAGACCCTTTCTTCAAAAAAGGTCACGTTCTGAAGCAATGGGGCTGGGACTCTCACATAGTTTTAGAGGGAAACACAATTCAATCCAGAACCCACGGAAAGTTTTTTTGTTTGTTTGTTTTGTTTTTAATAGAAACCAGTCTCAGGGAAGTAAACATTCTCTGAAATCCAAGTAATTTTTAGAAATGGATGGTAATACACGTCGACACAATTTTAATTTCAGCAGTTCTGTTCCTTGGAGCTGTTCTTGAGGGACACCATAGGCTCAGGAGGAGCATGATCCAGGTTCTCACATGAATTCCGTCATTCTGAATGAAAATGGACAACTATGAACATTTAAAATTTTAAAATTCTAAAGGATGTAGCATGAGATTTAGCAAAGAACAGTAACCTAAGGGTGAATGAAAATACCTTTTTTAGATAAGAGACCCTCACTCAGCCCTTGCTGGGTGTGTTGAATGAGGAACTGAGTGATGCTGAGGCCAAATCCTCCCCATGGGTGACACAGGGGAAGCTCGGCCCTTGCTACGAGGTCATGGTGAAGAGCGGATGAAGACTGCGTGTGAAAGCTCTTGGCAAGCTATACATCGTTAATCATGGCTAAGTCCTGCAAGCTTTGTTCACTTAACGGAGTCGTACGAGCCAGATCCTATTCTATGTATTCTATATACGGTATCTCATTCAGTTTTTGTAATCCGAGGACCCAGTCCACTTAGTTCTGCCTTTCATCCTAGTTGAGAACTGAAGAAACTGAAAAGTAAAGATAAAACAGCTTTTTCTAAAGTCAGCCAGTAAGTAATATAGTCCAGATTTGAGGCCAAGAAAGTTTGTATCCAGTCCTTAAACTCTTAACCAAGCAAAGCAACATGTAAGTAATAATAGATGGAGCCTGGGTTGTGGTTCAATTAGAAGAGTGCTTGACTAGCATGTGTAATATCCTTGGCTTCAACCCTCAGCACTACATGTAACTGGGCAAGGTAACGCACGCCTGTCATCCCAGCCCTCAGGAGTTAGAGGCAAGTGAATGAGAACTTCAAGGTCATGCTTAGCTACCTAGTGAGTTTGAGGCCAACCTGGGCTACATGAGACTCCATTTCAAAAAGAGAGAGACAGAGAGAGAGAGGATAATAATAGATGAAATCTATTAACATATAAATGTAGATAGATATGCATATGAATCACAAAAGAACAGTGGCAGAGCTGGTCACAGATGTCTCAGTGAAAATACTTATTAGGTTTTAAATGGTAGGATTAAGGCATGTGTTTATTCTCTGCTTCTGAAAATAGAACTGCTGGCTGAGTAAGTCCCCTGGAGGCTGAAAGACCAATAAGTGGACAGAGACTCATTACCATGTCACTCAGAGCAGCTGCTGCCTGCGGAGCCTGGCACTGCAGAAGGACGGCTGTGCTTCCGTGTGACTCCATCTTGCATTTCTACTCACTAAGCATTCTGTTGCTGGTCGTCTTCTCACCCTGTGGATGGGTTGATGTCTGGTTCATCGTTCTGGGTTATGTTTCCCTGAGTTTTCCATAGAATCATCCCTTCTGGCTATCTGGTGAATGAATGCCTTTCATCAGATTACCTCCTTGGGACAGATTATTCTGTTATCCTACTGCAAGTCATTTTTCCACTAAACCCAAAAGGACTGTATCTATTGTACACCTATGCCCTAGACCAAAGCTAGCCGGGAAAGTGCTTTTTGGTTTTTTTTTTTTAAATAAAAACAACACTGAAATATGAAAGTACTACACTAGTGAATTCTCATGGGCCGTGACAAGGTTGTGGTGTTGCTGGGAGTCATGACAGAGTCAATTAGATGCTCCAACAGCAGGAAGAACCACTTCTTCAGTCTCAACCACTGGACCTGGAGTGCATAATTTATTAGAGGTTGTACGTAAGGATGAAGATTGTGGGACAGGGGAGATGGTTCAGTGGATAAAATGTTTGCCACATAGGCGTGAAGATGGGAGTGGGGATCCCTACCACCCACATAAAAGCCAGACTGCTAGTTGATCTACCTCTAATCCCAGGACTCAGGAGGCAGAGAAAAGGGAATCTGGGGCAAGCTGGTAGCCTAGGCAACAGAGTGATCTCTGGGTTCAGCCAGAGACCCTGTCTCAATAAATAGAGTAAACAGAACAAGCAAGAAGATACTATTGGGGCTGGAGAGATGGCTTAGCGGTTAAGCACTTGCCTGTGAAGCCTAAGGACCCCAGTTTGAGGCTCAACTCCCCAGGACCCACGTTAGCCAGAAGCACAAGGGGGGGGGGGCACACGTCTGGAGTTCGTTTGCAGTGGCTGGAGGCCCTGGCGCGCCCATTCTCTCTCCCTCTCTCTATCTGCCTCTTTCTCTCTCCCTCTGTTGCTCTCAAATAAATAAATAAAAATAACAAAAAAAAATTTAAAAAAAAAGAAGATACTATTGACTTCTGGGCACTTGTACCTGCATGCATGGGCGCCCACACACATAAGAACATGCATACATACCACACACAGGCAAAAGAAAAAAAAAGACTGAATTTTTAAAAAAGAAATACAACAAAAAAACCTTGAAGATTAGATTAGTGCTGTGGTTTGGATGAAGCATGTTCCAAGCAAGTCATGTTTGGGGAGTTTGGTCACTAACATGGCCAAACAGAGTAAGACATGACAGAAGGGATCATTAGCAGAGTTCTTGGAGGACTTGTGAATTGAAGTTGTCCCAGAAGCCAGGCCCATATCAAACATTCTACAAAGATGACTGACTAGTTAAAACTGTGGACAGCTGAATGTTGCAGGTCCAGGAACAAATTATCTTGGGCTATTTCAGACCCATAAGTAGCCATTTATTTCCCACATGTGTGACCTAGCGCCTTTGACTGGCAGGAAAACCCTTTTATGGAACAGACTTCTAGCATCCACCACCTCACGGGCTGAAAGTTCCACCAAAGAACATCTGAGACCAGGTTTCCCTGCTTTGCTGTAATGTGCCTACCCGAAGTACCCTTCAATTTGTTTTCCTGAATGCTTAAAAGATTTATTATTTATTTGAGAGAGAAAAAGACAGACAGAGTGAGTATGGGTGCACCAGGGCCACCTGCCACTGCAAACAAACTCCAGTAGCATGTGCCTGTTTGTGCATCTGGCTTTACGTGGGTATTGGGGAATTAAACCCAGGGCCACCAAGCTTTACAAGCAAGCTCCTTTAACCACAAAGCCATCACTTCAGCTCTCTACCAATATATTTTTTAAAAAAATACCTTGATTTATGACTTTCTTTGTTCTATTACTATAAAAACTTCATGAAACTGTTACCACGTTGGAGCATGGTATTTGGGGTACCCTAAATCTGTGTCCCTGGGTCATGGTCACTCATATTTGGCTCCAGAATGAACTCTCTTACTCTGTTTGAGGTGAGAGCTGTGTTGTTTGTTTGTTTATTTATTTAGAGTAGGGATGCCTTGGGGGCTTCTTGCCACTGCAAATGAACTCCAGATGCATGCGCCACTTTTTGCATCTGACTTTATGTGTATACTGGGGAAATGAACCTGGGCTGGTAGGCTTTGCAAGCAAGTGCTTTTAACCACTGAGCAAGCTCCCCATCCCGAGAGTTGTGTCTTTGAAGGGACAGAACAAAGCTAGATCTAGGGAGTTATTACCAAAGGGCAGGGCAGGCCCCTCACAGCTCTGGATTCCTACCTCACCACGTGGTATCTCCCTCTTGCACATGTTCCCCCCAAAAGGCCTCAGCCATGCTGAGGTGTAGCCAGAGCCTCCACCGGCACCTCATTCTCATGAGCACCATGCCCTTGGATCTCCAAAACTGTAACATTAATAAGCTTCTTTTCTTTACAATTTCATCCAGCTTTAGATATTTTGCTTTAGCAATGGAAAATAGATAAATACACTTGGATATGATCCCAGGGGACCTGTCCAACTCATTTATCTCAAGCTTACCTGAAATGAACTTTGAAGGCCAGAGTCAGAACACATGGCAACATTATTAATAACAGCCCAAATCTGGAAGCAAGTCAGACATCTATCCATAGTAGAATGAATAAGATGCAATGTATTTACATAATTGAATTCTACATGAAAAAGAAAAACATACATTCTCTCAATAATAGGAAGGGATTTTGCAAGTACAATGTTCAGTTTCAAAAGCCAAATGCTAAACAGTAACCCCAGAAAGTCTCAGTTGAGATTAATGCCTACTGTCTTCCAAATTCCACAGCCATTATAGCCTGTTATCAACTGGACGGAGTGTTCCTCCTCCCCTGTGGTGGATACTCACTGTTCCCTGGGTAACCATCCCCCAGGTGTCATAGTGAAGGACACAGGCTGATGGAGTCAGATCCAGTTTGACTCACATTTGATTCACACCATATAATGACCTCAGGACCATAACAACCTTACCTGCTTTGTTCTGCTTTGGTTTTTCTCCTGCAAATGAGGTGATGACTGGCACCTTGCCAAGCTTCTTTGAGAATTCCAAGGGGAGACACATGACTAACAGGGTAGATTCTAAGTAAATGTCCTTCTTCTCCCTAAATCATCCTAGCAAAAGAAACTTAAATCATTAGGAAGGGTTAGTTATAGACTGATGCCTTTAAAGATGCTAATACGATCTTCTGTCTTTGTCTCTCCATGGGTAAATTTGCAGAGCACCTACCCATACCTAGAGGCTAAACGCACAGACTAGACTGAGTTCAGATCCCTTTGCACTTCAGTCGTCACATCCATAACATTGGGATAAAAAGTGTAACAAACCCATGGTTTTCATATGAGTGTTAAATGAGTTAAGAATGTGAAGTATATACAATAAAGTTGAAACATACTAGTGTTGGAACTCAGGCACTCTTCCTCAAGCTTACTATTAAACAGATGTTGATGCCAGTATTGTAATCCCCTGAAAACATAGCTTTGTCACATACCTATGACAATTTCTCTAAAATCTATGCATTTTTGTGCCAGCTAGATACTTTTTCAGATATTCTTAATTCTGTGTAAATGTATTACATAGTGGTTTAATTTTTGCAGTTAAAAAAAAAAAAAAAAAACAAGATATTTGAAGACATGTTCCCGGGCTGGAGAGATGGCTTAGCGGTTAAGCGCTTGCCTGTGAAGCCTAAGGACCCTGGTTTGAGGCTCGTTTTCCTGAGACCCACGTTAGCCAGATGCAAAAGGGGGCGCATGCATCTGGAGTTCGTTTGCAGTGGCTGGAGGCCCTGGCACGCCCATTCTCTCTATTTCTCTCTATCTGCCTCATTCTCTGTCTGTTGCTGTCAAATAAATAAATAAAAATAAAAACAAAAAAAACTGTTTTCAAGACATGTTCCCTTCACAGTAAGAAGTGAGGACCAACATTTCTTCATTTTGAGCCTATCTCCTACTTGCTAAATATAATACTCATGTTGATAACTTTTGGATTGATTTCACTGAAAACTGATTTGGCAAATAGCTATATCACTTAAGTGTTTAACTCTAAAAAGGACTGTGAGTATTTTAGATGCAGGCTATTAACTAATTTCAGCATTCATCCATTTGCTAATTTATTTATTTAGTCAGTCAGCCAGACTTTCCTGAGAATCTACTACATGTTAAGCAAGGTTGCAGAAGATAGGCATGAGAAATGGCCAACAGACAAATGGCAAGCATGTCAACTTCTTGTATCATGAGAAAATAAGGCTAAGACTACAAATTGAGCTTCCCAAGGTAGGAACAGGGTTTTCAATTTAAAGTGGCATGGTTACAGAATGACTCACCAAGAAGAAACCCATCTGCAAAGACCCAAGAAAAGTAAGGGGCATACCATGTGGACATTTACAAAGCACTCTGGGAGTGAGAAATAGTCGATGCGAAGGCCCAGCTGCGGAAGTATACCCAGAAGGTTCCCAGGATGGCCTGAAGGCTAGTGTGGCTGGAGCGCGGAAGAGCGGCCGTAGGCATTGAGGTGTGCACAAGGAGTCACCGGAATGCTCACAGAGGCATTGTTCCTACTAACCAAAACCTGGACCAACTCAGACATCCACCAATAGCTCACTGAATACGTTGCAATACATTTATTGGGTGGAATCACACATGGGTATGAATATATTCTCTTACTATGGATTGATTTCATGAACATCATGTCAAATGAAAGAAGCAGAACGCTAATGAGTAAAACACATGATTTCATTTATATAAATTTACAAATAAAGCAAAACTAGTATGTGCAGTAACAAGACATATTAGTAGTTTCTCAAGTTTCATGTGCCCAGAAAGGAGGAACTGAAGGGCTTCTGGGATGGCTGAGGGAGGTAATATGATGTGTCAACATTTAGGATTGGAGAGCCTTAATGTATGCAATTTAACTTAATTTAATACACAGATGCAGGGTTGTAGTCAGTGGTGGAATACTTGCCTAGCATGTGAGAGACCCCAGATTTTATCCTTAACAGCCCTTCCCCTGTATATATGTAAATATGTAAATATATATGTGAATATAAATTATATTGCCTTTAAATTTTTTGGCTGGTTATTACTAGAGTAGAGGAATGTTATGATTTTCATAAGTTAACCTTATATGGAAGCTGTAGAAAAAATTATTTCTTACAGATTTGTAAAAGCTCTATATGTAATAAGAATGTTCTCGGGGATGGAGAGATGGCTTAGTGGTTAAGCATTTGCCTACAAAGCCAAAGGATCCCTGTTCAATTCTCTAGGACCCACGTAAGCCAGATGCACAAGGGGGCGCATGCATCTGGAGTTCATTCGTGGCTGGAGGCCCTGGCATGCCCATTCTCTCTCTCTCTCTCAAATAAATAAATAAATAAATAAATAAATTATACATATATATATATATGAAAGAATGTTTTGGGCTAGAGAGATGGCTAAGCAGTTAAGGCACTTGCCTGCAAAGCCAAAGGACCCAGGTTTGATACTCCAGGTCCCACATAAGCCAGATGCACATAAACCAGATGGTGGCACATGTGTCTGGAGTTTGTTTGCAGTGGCTAGAAGCCCTGGTGTGCACATTCTCTCTCACTCTCTCTCTCTCTGTCTCAAATAATAAAAATAAATATTAAAAAAGAGTGTTAAGGCCGGACGTAGTGGAGCACACCTTTAATCCTAGCACTTGAGAAGCAGAGTTAGGAGAATTGCCAAGAACTTGAGGCCACCCTGAGATTACATAGTGAATTCCAGTTCAGCCCGAGCTAGCGTGAGACCCTACCTCAGAAAACCAAAAGAAAAGAAAAAAAAAAAGAATGTTCACTATTTGACATGTTTGTTTTTCCTAGTTTGACATTAAACTTTACTCATTTTTTTCCCCAGTGATTTGCATTGCCTTAAATTTAGCAAGGGGTCAATTCTATTGATATTAATTTGTAATTGCATCAACTGCAAATATGCTGTTTGGCAAAGTAAATTGTGTTTCCTTCTGTGCTTGCGATCTGCTCTCCCAAAACTAAGAATACCCTGTCCCCCTCCAAAAATGTGTTGTCAGTTTTGATCCACTAGGGGCCAACACATGCTTGAAAGAAGCGGATATGCCATCCTTAAATTCATGTTTTCCCTCTCTGAAAGGGAAGAAGGTGGCACATAGAAACCTTACAGAAAATATGTAATTTCCATTGAAATTAGATGGCTGGAAGTGACAGAGGAGAATCTGGACAAAAAGCTGACTTTTGAAGGCAAGAAGTGATGGGGGGGCGGGTGGGGAGGTCCAGATGTGTTTTTAGCAGAAAGAGCCAAAGGTAGAAAATAGAAATCAAACAGCCTAAATTTTTGTTAAAATTTAACTTAGAAGAGAGGACAAGTGAATGTGGAACTAAAATGACAGGAGATGGCTCAGTGATTAAAGGCACATGGTACAGAAGACTGTCTGTAAGAGACTCACGCAGCTGCGACACCCACATGCCTAAGGCCATGGGAGGCAGAGTCAGGAGAATCTCAAAGAACAAGCCAGCTAGTTTTCAATAGCAAACAACAAAAGAGACCTTGTCTCAAACAAGGTGGCAGGTAAGACCCGACACTCCAAGGTTGCCCTATGACCTCCACATGTATGCTGCAGAACTCACACTTATACATACACAGTGCACGCATGTGTGCGTGCGCGCGCACACACACACACACACACACACACCCCACTTTCTATTCAAAATGAACAGTAAGCATTTCTGAATATGAAGGAGCTAAGGAAAATGGCCTTTTCTTCCTTTCCCCTTCTGTCTCTAGAGATCAGGAGGTATGGCTAACAGGCCCTCCACATTCCCTAGGATTCCTGAATAAGTCACCATGGAAAATGGTTCTCAGACTGAGGAAAAAAAAAGCAAACAAACAAGTAAACTGTTGTTTTAATTAAATAAGGGAATCTGTAGACAAGGGCGATCCCAAGGTATGGTGTTAGCCTCAAGCACGTAATTGAAAGTGATGGCCGTCTGAATGCCATTAACATTTTGGAAATCATGTTTGTCATATAAAGCAGATAAATCCACAAAAGAAAGGAAAGGAGAAAAGAAGAAGGAAGAGCCAGAGAGAGGGGAGAAGAAGCTAGATTACGTCAACTAACCAGACTATAATTCTCTTATCTGTAAAAACCAAACGGATGTCTAAAAAAATTTCCTTACGTATAAATGGCTTCTTATATTTAGGATAGAGGGGTGGGAAGGGAATCAAATAGCCCACATGCAAGCTACTATAAAAAGCAAGGTACCGTCATTAATACAAAGGTGCATGGACCGGCTTGGGACTTGGCTTCCGGGTGCCCTTCCATAAGTAGGACAGCTACGTCATAGCAAGTAAGAGAGTTCATGCTGCAAAGGGATTTTATTTTTACACCAATTCAAGTCAGTGTACAGGCTGAGCATGTAGCCCAGTTGGGAGAATGCTTACCTGGCAGGCATGAGACCCTAGGTCCCATCCTCAGCACTACATGAAGCACATAAGTTGCATGGTGGCACAGGAGTGGAGGCAGGAGAATCAGAAGCTCAAGGTCATCCTCTGCTACCTACGAGATTTGAAGTCAGCCTGCGCTAGACCCTGCCTTGATATAAATAAGTAAATAAATAAATAAATAAATAATAAATGTGTGTTTTCATGCATGGTATTATATATGTATATATATATATATATATATACATACATACATACATATATATATTTATTTATTGACAACTTCTGTACTTACAGACAACAAACCATGGTATTTCCCTCCCCTCCCCCACTCTCCCCTTCATAACTCTGCTCTCCATCATATCCCCTCCCTCTCTCCATTAGTCTCCCTTTTAATTGATGTTATCATCTTTTTCTCCTATTATGAGGGTCTTATGTAGGTATTGCTAGGCACTGCGAGGTCATGGATATCGAGGCCAATTTCTGTCTGGACAGTTGCATTGTAAGGAGTCCTACCCTTCCTTTGGCTCTTACATTCTTTCTGCCACCTCTTCCGCAATGGACCCTGAACCTTGGAGGGTGTGAGATGTTTCAGTGCTGGACACTCCTCCGTCCCTTCTTCTCAGCACTGTCTTGCCTTGTGGGTCATCCCAGTGGTCATTGCCATCTGAAAAGAGAAGCTTCTCCAACCAGAAGTGAGAGTAGCATTAATATATGAATATGAACATTAAGTGTAGTGCTTTTAGGGCAATTTAGTGAGAATAATATATGCATTCATCCAGACAAGAGCAGGCTTTATACCCCTAAGGCTCATGACCTCCCCTGCCATAGGCTTTTGATTAGGTTTTCAGTACCAGGCATGTATTCCCTTCCATAGAGTGTGCCTTCAGTTCAATTAGAGAGCAGTTGGTTTCCTACAGAGCAGACATGCCACTATTGCACCCGTTCAGTCATCTTGTAATATATTTTTAAAAACTCATTTAAAATATATCTGAAACATGGCCAATTGTATTATGAAGCACTTTTCCCAAATAGCACATTTTCTGCTTCTTTTGATTTTGTACCTTTAAAAACTGAGTATTTACATAAGAAATAATCCATTTAAAGTTCTATGCAACACCATAAATTATTGCAAGTTTTTAACTTAATTTTTAATTCAATAAGCTTATATGGGTAAGTGGTTAACTGTACCAGGTAGAAAGTGCAATAATAGGGTTTTCTTTTGGTGTGTACATGTATGTATATGGGATGTATGTGTGTGTGTGCAGCTTGATGTCAAGTCATCTCTCAGCTACTCTCCACTTTATTTTTAATATTATATTTATTGGGGGGAGAGAGACAGAGAGAGAGAGAGAGAGAGAGAGAGAGAAAATGGGTGTGCCAGGGCCTCCAGCCACTGCAAATGATCTCCAGATGCATGTGCCACCTTGTGCATCTAGCTTATGTGGGTACTAGGGAATCGAACCTGGGTCCTTAGGCTTCATATACAAGAATCTTAACACTAAGCCATCTCTCCAGCCCCTCAACCTGAGTTTTTGAGACAGGGTCTCTCAACAAACTAGGAGGTCAGCAATTCTGCTAGTCTAGCCAGCCAAGGATTACAGGCATGCACTACAGTGCCTGGCTTTTATATGTGTGCAGCAAATACTTTCCCGACTATGCAATCTCCTGAGCCTCAAGGGTTTTCTTATAAAAAGTAGCAACAAGGGGCTGGAGAGATGGCTCAGTGGTGCGTATGCTTCCTGAACAAGCACGAGGGCTCCTGAAACCACCTGTGTCGACATTTCCAGATCCTACATAAACCGCTGGGCATGGCCATGTGTGCCTATAACCCCAGTCCCTCAAGGGGAGCAGAGACCAGAGAATCACTTGGGCATGTGAGAAAACAGCAAACTCGGGCTGGGGAGATGGCTCAATAGTTAATTAAGGGTCTTGCCTGCGAAGCCTAAGGACCCAGGTTTGATTCTCCAGGTCCCACATAAGCCAGATGCACAAGGTGGCACATGTGACTGAGTTTGTTTGCAGTGACTAGAGGCCCTGGGACACCCATTCTCTCTCTCTCTCTCTCTCTCTGTCTCTGTCGAAAAGAAAAGAAAAGAAAGAAAAGAAAAGAAAAGAAAAGGAAAGAAAGGAAAGGAAAGAAAAGAAAAGAGCAAACTCTGGTATCAGTAAACGACCCTGACTTCCAGGTAAGATGTGGCATAGTAGCCACACCAAGGCAGCCTACAGAGGGAAATAAGCAGAAAAACAGCAAAATATACTCTTCTACCAAAAAGTGAAGGTGTGTCAACCTCACCAGAGAAGCAGGAGAGACTCAGATCTTCTACCAGGCAGGAGACCAGCCAGAATCCTGTTGAGGCACTGGCAGGCCCTAGTCCATGCACCCACCTGGCTGGCACAAAGTTGCAGGAGCAGAAACCAGGTAGAGGGATTTTCCACTCATGCCAGCCTCCTCACAAAGCCAAGAAACCTGAAGGAGAAGACAGCAGGGACCAGCTGAGCAGCTGCTGAAGAACATCACAAATGGGAACCAGCTGAGCAGCTCCGGTACAACTCCAGGCACCCTACACAGCCTCCCACCCCCCAACCGCCAGTGCCGTGAGCCAGCAGAGAACTCTTCCACCTCTAGGCAGCATGGCATCCAGCAGAGCTGAACAGAGCACTAGACCCAGCGCCCCAAGCAGCCTGACCAAGTCTACACACAACAGAGAGGGATCAAGGTGGGCACTCAGCATTGTTGGGATTGGAAGCCGTCCCAAAAGGGAACAGAGCCCACTGACACAACGCCAGGCACACAGGCCTGCAATGGAAGTGCTGATCTCTGCTTCCATGTCAGGGCAGGTCATGTGTTACATTTGATGGATATATTCTTGTTTATTGGTGTTGGCTATTGTTGCCTTTGACATTTCCTGATTTATAGGGCTTTTGTCTTTTTCTTCTGTCATTATTGGAGGTAGGGTCTGACTCGCCCCCAGGCTGACCTGGAACCCATTTCAGACCAGAAATCTAAGCCTCCCAGTTGACAGGATTAAGGGTGTGGGGCAACACACACCCTTGCGGACTTTGGATTTATTAGATTATCTATTTGTTTAAATCCCCACTCTTGCATAAATACTCTGTGCTAATTTTGGTTGAATGTATATGTTGTTCAGTTGTAGTTTAGAATTTGCCAGTCATTTGCTCCACCCAGCCTACTAGAATACTTGTATAGCAGGCAAGCCCAACACCTAGGGTCACTTCTGCTGTTACTCTTGAGTATAAGAGCCACACCTGGCACCTTATACTCCTACATGGCTAAGAACACCGCAGATAATTAGGGAACCCAAGCATCAAATTACCTCAAGATGCAAACATCTCTGCATTATAATACAAGACGCACAAAGAGTCAAGACAATACAATTCCACCAAAAATTATAAATCCATCAGAAATGACCTCCAGTGAGACTGCTTTAGATGAAATGCCTGACAAAGATTTTAAAAGAATGATTATATCACTATAGCACTCCTGGGCATATATCCTAAGTACTCATATCACTAACTTAGAAATACTTGCACATCCATGTTTATTGCTGCTGTAGTCAAAATAGCTAGGAAATGGAGCCAGTCTAGATGTCCCTCAGTTCATGAGTGGACAATGAAGATGTAGTACATTTATACAAAGGAGTTCTATTCAGCAGTAAAGAAAAACAAAATTAGGGAATTTTCAGGGAAATGGATGGATCTGGAAAGTGAGGTAACCCAGACCCAGAAGTCAAGCGTTGCATGTTCTCTCTCATATGTGAGTCATATATACAAATGTTTGGACTTCTATGTGAGTTGGAATAAAACTCAAGAGCAGAGGCCAGTAAGGTAGAAAGGGGCTAAAAGGGAGGGAGGACTTAAGGAGATGGTATTGTATATATGTAAGTAGATGAAGAGATTCTGGGGGTATAAAGGCCTAAGTGAGGTCAGGGGAAGAGATTGAGTAAAGGAAGGAGAGGGGGAGGGTTAGTCAAAATCTATGAGGGTAGCTGGGCATGGTGGCACACACCTTTAATCCCAGCACTCGGGAGGCAGATGTAGAAGGATCACTGTAAGTTTGAGGACACCCTGAGACTATGTAGTGAATTCCAGGTCAGCCTGGGCCAGAGTGAGACCCTACCTCGAAAAAAAAAAAAAAAATCGACAAGGTATGAATAAGCCATATGGTAACCTCTCTTTTTAAAAACAATGGGACACCCAGAAGTCATAGATTGTTACTAGAAAAATTTCAGTGTCAGGAATGGGATACCTTCCAGTGAGTTGTTGGCCAGGGAGGTCTCTGATGCCTCCAAAACATTACAGGCTGTTGCTGAGGCTCTTGGTTTCCCATCAGGAATAAATGGTAGACACTATTGCTGGAAATTCTACATGCTTGGCTGCAAGGTCACTGAGAAATCTTGGCTGGATGGAACTGAGCTGAAAACCTCTTCCCTGTAGACCAGCTGACAGAAAGCTGGAAAAAGCTATGCTGAATGCAGCTCTATGACAGAGAGAGAAGTCATCAGTGGAGATAAGCAACAGTGGACACTGCAAGCCTTAAGTCTGGCCAGCCAGGCCAAATGAGCCTGCAGGTGCAATAGTGGCACGTCTGTTATGGGGAAACCCACCACCGCTAGCTGGACTGGAGGCCCACTCCACACAGAGAATACATCCCTGATACTGAAAACTGAAAACAGGGGTAGTCATGAACCCTAGGGGTGTAATGTCTGCTGCTGTCTGGCTAAATGTATATACTATGCTCACCAAACTGTCCAGTAAGCACTTCTCTTAATGTTCATACCCATATATTAATGCTACTCTCACTTTTGGTTAGAGAACCTTCTTATTTCAGACGGCAGTAACCTCTGAGATGACTCAGAAGGCACCATAGTGCTGAGAAGAAGTGACAGAGGAGTGCTCAGCACTGAAACATCTCTATCACACCTTCCAAGGCTCAGAGTCCACTGTTGAAAAGAAGGCAGAAATAATGTAAGAGCCAAAGGAAGGGTAGGACTCATTACAATGTGTTCTTCAAGACACACAATGGTCTGGATATCCATGACCTCACAGTGCCTGGCACTACCTACACAAGACCATCATAATAGGAGGACAAGATCATGACATCAAAATAAAAGACTGAGAGGGGGAGGGGATGTGATGGAGAGTGGAGTTGCAAAGGGGAAAGTCAGGCAGGGAGGGAATTATCATGGTTTATTGTCTATAATTATGGAAATTGTCAATAAAAAAGATTCCAGTGTAAAATAACAACTGGCAGAAGAGCGATGAGGCGGGACACCCTATGTTATGCTCTGGACACTGGAGGGGAATGGCCCCGCTGCAGGCCAGGGCATGGAGCACCACAAGGACACATGCACATGCATAAATCAACTCCACACTCATCTCACACACACACACCCCGCATGCACACACATACCACACACATGCCACAAACATACACCTCATACACACATGCACACATATTCACACACCTACACCACACGTACACAACTCACACACATCTCTTTCACACACACCTCTTTCTCACACACACACCTCTCTCACACACGTACACACCTCTCTCACACACACACCTCATACACATACACACACGCCTCACACACACATACCTCTCTCTCACACAACACAATTCTACCCCCCAAATAACCCAGCAAATGTTGGTGAGGATGAGAATGTGAATTAGTTCAGTTCTTTGAAAATCAGCATGGAGGATCTTGAAATAAATAAATAAATAAAAAAGAAATAGAACCTCCATGTCCACCTGTGTTAGTTATGTTTTTATTGCTTGGACAAAACAAGTGACAAAGTCAGTTTAAGGGTTTATTTCAGTTCACAGTCCAGGTCTCAGTCCACCGTGGCAGGGAAGGCCGGGCGCAGGAGCCTGGGGCAGCTGCTCACGTGCAGTCCGCGGTGAGGAAGCAGAGAGTGGCGGCTGCTGCCCAGTCAGCCCTCTCCTTTCCACACAGTCCACAACCCGGTCCCGTGAAACGGCACCATTCATAGATCACATGGACCTTCCCACCTCAATTAACCTAATCAACATAATCCCCCATGGCGCACCCAGAGGCTGATCTCATTTATACAATTCCTCACAGAGATTCAAGTTGAGTTTATGAATCAGCCTAGGTGTCCATCTACAGATGAATGGGTGAAGGAAAGGAGGTGTTACATATGCACAGTGGACACTTACTGGGCCATAATAAAGATAAGGCAGTGTGATTTGCAGGCAAACCGATGGACCTGGAGATAGTTGTGCTGAGTGGAAAAAGCACATGTTCTCTTACATGCAGAATTTAGGGGGAAAAGAGATAGGAGAGAGAGGAGATAAGAGAGGATATTAGAGGGGACCCACTATGCACTTGTCTTTGTTAAGTGAATATAAACTCTTAAAAAGAGAGAAAAAAAAAAGAAACAAAAGCATTTTCTTTGAGAAACCTGCCGCCTTTATCTCCATCTCTGTTTGCTGGTCTCCCAGTTTCTCCATCTTAGGGTCACTGTAATTGAGTTACTGATACCGATATGCATGAAGCTTTTCTTTCCCTTCTTCTCTCCCTCTCTCCCATCCTTCTCCTTTTTAAAATTTGGGATAAGGTCTCATGTATCAAGGCTTGCCTAAAACTCACTGTGTAGCTGAGGCTGGCCTTAAACTACTGATTCTCCTGCCTCCACATCCCAAGTATTTGGATCATAGGGCTTGTACCACCATCGCCACTGTTTTTTCTTTTTAACAAAGTATGTATAATCCCTGCAGTTGGAGGCTGAGGCAGGAGGATTGATGTGTGTTTGAAGACAGCCTGGGCTGCAGAGTGAGTTCTGGGCCAGCTTTAGCCTGAGCTACAATGAGATCCTCTATCTATCTGTCTGTCTGTCTGTCTGTCTGTCTGTCTATCTATTATCTATCTATCTATCTTTCTATCATCCATCTATCTGTCTATCTATCTATCATCTATCTATCTACCATCACCTATCTATCATCTATCTACAGCAAACAAGCAAAGATCAGTTTCAAAATATTCTACTGGCTTAAATACTCCATAACTACTCTGTCTAATATTCTACTGAAAGACATTTAGGGTCTTTTTAGTCATTGGTGATTAAAAAACAAACCTTAGTGATTTTCTGAATATCTATGTGTCTTGTGTGGAGATCAATTTAAGGATCAACATCTAAAGAGGAATTAATAGGTGAAAAGGTGTGAACATTTAAATATGTAGAGATGCTATAGAATGGCCCTTCTGTGGGGTGGCACCAATTTATATTCCCATGAACAGTGTCCCACCCCAACACATTGTCTCCAAGATTGCTTTTATCAAATATTTTGTTCTTTTCCAACGTGTTGGGTAAAAAAGAATTCTTACTGTGATTTTAAATTGCATCTCCTCTACTGGTAAACGTTCAACATCATTCAATTTTAAAATCATTTGGAAACAGTGGGAGGGAACTCAATTCTCCTTGAAGGGATTTGACTAAGTGTTGAGCACTGTTAAATAATGATAAGGATGTTAATGAAAGGCCTTTATTGGGGCTAGAGAGATGGCTTAGCGGTTAAGCGCTTGCCTGTGAAGCCTAAGGACCCGGATTTCAGGCTCAATTCCCCAGGATCCACGTTAGCCAGATGCACAAGGGGGTGCATGTATCTGGAATTCCTCTGCAGTGGTTGGAGGCCCTGGAGTGCCCAATCTCTCTCTCTCTCTCTGTCTCTTTCTCTCTGTCTGTTGTTCTCAAATAAATAAAAAATAAACAAACAAACAAAAATTTTTTTTAAAAAAGAAAGCCCTTTATTGTAAGTACCCTTTTTAATGTGGTTTCATTGTTGGGGGCCTGAAGTTTAACTCTTCAATTGATTGTCAGCTGTCAGACTCCTGCCCAGCTACCTCAGAATTGAGAGCCCCCAGCTGGTCTGTCATGGGCAGTCTGGCTGCTTTGGACACTGTTGTCCCCTTGAAGAAACGACACCCCTGCGACTGACATCATGCCTCCTGCTCAGGAAGGCTCTCCTCCAGCCGCATCTGCTTAAGACAGTGTGTAGGCCTTTAGCCATCGCAAGGTTTGGTGATCTCGACATCAGCCAGCTCACCTGGAAGCTACTCTCACTCCGGTCTGGCAGAAGTACTTTTACTGGGGATTTAAGAGAAAGCTTCAGGGGCTGGAGAGATGGCTTAGCGGTTAAGGCGCTTGTCAGCAAAGCCAAAGGACCCAGGTTCGATTCCCCAGTGCCCACGTAAGCCGGATGCACTAGGTGGTACATGTGTCTGGAGTTGGTTTGCAGTGGCTAGAGGCCCTGGTGCACCCTTTTCTCTACCCCCCTCTCTCTATCTGCCTTTCTTTCTCTTTCAAATAAATAAAAAATTTTTTTTAAATAGAAAGCTTTGGACTGGTGAAACTGAAAACTGTGTGTGACTGGTAAAAATTACAACTCTACATATGCGTGCATAGCTACGCCCCACCCCACCCCTCTGCTGCCGGTATAGCCAGGCTGCTGTTTCCACTCACATTCTGGCCTGCTGAGAGACGCTCTCCCCTGCTGCCCCGTGGTGTTAGACCCCATAAAAGGTTTATCCCAGTGGTCTTTGTTGCTTGTTATTGTTTTGTATTTTTGTGTTTTTATTAATTATGGACATACTTAGTATGGATATATCACGTGTGGATACCGTCCTCTTCCTTGTCCCTGACCCCATCCCTCAGGTCTTCCACTTGGGGTTGTGGGTGATGCCTTGTGGTAGCAGCAGTCAGTTATTGG
The DNA here is from genome assembly GCA_036346955.1 of Dipus sagitta. Taxonomy (NCBI): domain Eukaryota; kingdom Metazoa; phylum Chordata; class Mammalia; order Rodentia; family Dipodidae; genus Dipus; species Dipus sagitta. Next base: position 331,863,308 of record CM070770.1, read on the forward strand.
GGCCAGCTGTCTGTTTTGGCTCCTGCCTCTACTCTGTCCAGATACTATGCAAGTGGTAAGAAGATAAAGGCTCTGAAGACCCAAGGATGTTCAAGCACTGCTGCATTTGGCTTTTCTGACATCTCATCTGTTGTTTAACTGTTGCAATTTTACCAGGAAAAAAAAAAAAAAAAAAAAATCAAAACGATGAGCTCTTGACAGTCATTAAAAACTTGGAAGACCTAGTTAATCATCAAATACATCTAATGAAGGTGACCAATGTGATCGTTAATAAACTTTTTCAAGGTAGGGTCTTGCTGTAGCCCACGGAGGACCTGGAATTCACTATGTAGTGTCAGGCTGGCCTCGAGCTCACAGCGTTCCTCTTACCTCTGCCTCTCAAGTGCAGAGTGGGATTATAGGCATAAGCCACCATGCCAGGCAATAAATCTTGTGTATGTTGCCATCTACACTGAGATTTCAAGCTAAGTTTTTTAAGATGAGTTAACATGGTCAAGCCCATGGACACATCCTGGAGGGCAGACACAGTGGCTGCTAATGCAGAGCCCCTCTGTGCTCTCCTCCCCTGCAGAGAGCTGTTGTGAATGGACAGTGATCGCCCGGACTTGCTTCTTACTCCTGTTCAGCCAAAGACGACTCCTAAAAGGAAGGGAAAGGATATGATAGCTCTGCGGTCACTTGAATATGACTTTGACAGCTCTTCAGTGTTCTTGACATGGGCAGCATGGCCTGTCCATCCGTGATGAGAAAAGCCCCTTCCTATGGGCTATACAGCTTGCTTGACCCTATTAGAGTCCTCTCCCACCCCACCATTGCTTAGCTGGTTTATTTGAAGTTGGCACCGTGAACTGGCAGGCAGCCTGCTCTTCCCTTGCCAAAAAGCATTGTGCATTCAATTCATATTTTGCTTCCAAGTTTATTTTTATACTTAAAAAATTGGATGCTATTTATGTTTCCAAATGCATTCCCTGTGCATTGAAGCATTCTTGTTAGTCAAGGCGACAAAGTCTCCAACCCCCTTTTTATTCATTTTCATATAGGTATAGATAGAGAGGGAGAGATAGAGAGGGAGAGAGGAGAAAATGGACAGACGGGTTCCAGGTATGCAGCGCTGACTTCTGTTGGCAATGCATATGCAAATGGAACTGCACTTTTCTTATGACTTACAATTGTACTCTGTAGATGAACCATCACTTATTTAATAAATACCTTGTTGATGGAAATTTTGGTAATTTGGGCAAAAAATTCATTGCACTGGGTTAAAGGTATAGCTCAGTGGTAGATCAACTAAGCTAGCTAAACCAAAGCCCTGGGGTTAATTTCCAGCACCCCTCTCAAAGAGTGCATTTTACTAAGCTCCCTTTACTTCGTGGTCGATAGCCACAACAGAGAATGGCAGTAATATGAAAACTGAAGCTTCTAGAAAAGGAGCACTTTTCTATTAGAGAAGATCACCATGTGGCAGTTGGAGTCAGCCAAGTGTGATGTGCTGTAATGAGGGCCATCAAAATGCTGGTGGCATTACATAAGGCCACAAGAGCAGCCATAGTAGGCTTACATCTTCAAGTAGTCAACATGAGAGCAGAATGACAAATACTAGCTGTGTTTATTTTATAATCTTGTAATGACGCCAACACTATCACGAATAGAATTAAAAATGCCACCATTGGTGACCACTGGGATGACGCATAAGGCACAACATAGTGCTGAGAAGACGTGACAGAGGAGTGTCCAGCACTGAGACATCTCTATCACACCCTCCAAGTTCAGGGTCCATTGCGGAAGAGGTGGCAGAAGGAATGTAAGGGCCAAAGGAAGGGTACCACTCCTTACAATGCAACTGTCCAGAGAGAAATTGCCCTTGATATCCATGACCTTGCAGTGCCTAGCAATACCTTCACAAGACCCTCATAATAGGAGAAAAAGATGATGACATCAAAATAAAAGAGAGACTAATGGAGAGAGGGAGGGGATATGATGGAGAGTGGAGTTGTGAAGGGGAAAGTCAGGGAGGGGAGGGAATTATCATGGTTCATTGTCTGTAAGTATAGAAGCTGTCAATGAAAAAAATAAAAAAAAAGTTTGTAAGAGACACAGGTCATGGGGGCATACAGAAAGGCATTCCCTCAATGACTGACAGTTGCTCTCATGATGCATGACTGCATAATCCACAACCCCATAGGGAATACCAGCAACCCCACTGAGGTGAGCTCACAGCAGTTTGGGGGCAGGGAGGAGGGAAATGATGGTACAACACACGATGTATCCATACAAAGAGTATTTTTTTTGGTTTTTCAAGGTAGAATCTTGCTGTAGCCCAGGCTGACCTGGAATTCACTATGTAGTATCAGGGTGGCCTTGAGCTCTTGGCGATCCTCCTACCTCTGCCTCCCACGTTCTGGGATTAAAGGCATGTGCCACCACACCTGGCCAAAGAATATCCTTAATTAAAAAAATTAAAAGAAACTTCTGGAGTTGCTCAGATCCTGGAGTTTCTTGATACAGAGTTTCCTCCTTCACTAGCCACCTGAGGGGACCCAGAGCATATTCCAAGGCTAAGACAGTCCCCAGAGCCTCGAAGCACGTCATCTATGAGCAGCATGGACTACATGGTTCTACATGGACTCGAGAGGAAGAGGAACTCCTCTCTGCCGTCCCAGGTGGACAGGCCTGCCAGCTGACTTAGAAACATCAGGTGGGGCTGGAGAGATAGCCCAGTGGTTAAAGGCGCTTGGTTGCCACTGTCATCATTCTGTTATTAGGTGAGGGCCAAGCATGACAAATATCTCATTCAGTAAGACAATTCACATACATCTTTATCTTCTAATCTATAGTTAGCTACGTTTCAGTAACAATAGTGAAGTCTGCAGTCTCTGGGGTATGCCACCACCAGCCTGGTGGCCAATGCTGGATGACAGTGCATTCTCTCCACACACGTCAAGCCAACAACAGATCTCAAGCAGGACAGGCCTCCCCTAAGGAGGAGAGACAGCCACCTCAGCCTTCCCAGCTGAAAACAGACTCTTACTGAAGACACCAGAGCATCCCATTTAGAGCAGAGACGGTCTAGTCCAACCTCCAGCCTCAATTAGTGAAGAGTCAGCCGAGAGCTGGAGAGATTTCCCAGTGGTTAGAGGTGCTTTTCCGTAAAGCCTGACGGTCTGAGTTCAATTCCCCAGTATCCATGTAAAGACAGACGCACAAGGTGGCGCGTGTGTCTGGAGTTTGTTTGCAGTGGCTGGAGGCCCTGGAACACCCACACTCTCACTTCTACCCTCTCTCTCTCTCAAATCAATAAATAAATTAAAGTAAATTTTAAAAAATGAAAAATGCCACCATTGGGCTGGAAAGATGGCTTAGTGGCTAAGGCTCTTGACTACGAAGCCTGAGAACTCATGTTTGAATCTCCAGGTCTCATGTAAGCCAGACGCACAGTGATGCAAGCATGCAATGTCACACATGTGCTCAAGGGGGTTCACAAGGGGCACACACATTTGGAGTTCATTTACAATGGCTGAAGGCCCAGACTGGTCCATCGTCTTTCTCTCTCGCTCTCTTTCTCAAAGATAAAAAAAAAATGCCACCATCATAGTCTGTAGAAAATTATGAGCTCTTAAAGAGAAAGAGAGTGAAAGATACATACATATATATACATATATATATATAGAGAGAGAGAGAGAGAGAGATAGAGAGAGAGAGAGAGAGAAAGAGAGAGAGAGAGAGAGAGAGAGAAAGAGAAAGAGAGAGAGAGAGAGAGAGAGGGAGAGCGCACTTGAGGGGAGTGCTGGTCTAAGGGTTGTTCTTTTCTTACCCTTCCAGCATAAATTTTACTAGAAAGGATAAATTGAGTAATAAGTTGCAATAAATTACCCCATGGGAAAACAGCCCATCTCTAAGAAAATGTATTTGCTCTTCAATCGTATAGAGAGGACCAGAACATTTTCATTTTTTTAATTTTCCTTTCTCTCTAATTCTTCTGTATTACTTTATTCTCTACAAGGTTCCTTTCTAACTTACCACTCCCATGTCATTTGGATTTTATTAAGTATTTCTGGGAACTGATTGGGCCAAAACTGACTCTGGGGCAAATAGAAATAAGAAAAAGAAAATGGACTCAACCTTACTTGTAATTTAAGAAATTGGGAATCATACAACCAAATGGAATTCTGAATAGGCTTTAAAAGGGAAGTAATGTAATAGTATATCATAATGCATAGAACCTAGATTTATACAATGCTGAAATAATAGACTGTACCAAGAAAAGCAGCAGAAAATATGTTGCTAAAGTTCGAATCAAAAATGCCTTCAAAGGTATCCATGTGTTAAGGACACATTAGCTCTCAGAATGGGGAGAACTTAGACAGGTTGGGCCTAGGGAGATGTCTTCAGGGCATTGGAGCATGGCCCATGAAGAGGACTATGGGACCCTTGTCCCTTTCTCTTTCACTGACATCCGTGAGGTGAGTAGTTCTGCCCTTCTATGTGCTCCATTCACATTCCAGTTATAGAAAGTTCTGGGATGATGATCAGTGTCCTTTTCCTATCTGTGTTAGACTCTGACATCAGTTTTGTTTTTGAGTGGACATAGGGCTTTTTTCTATGTACTTCAGGCTGGCCTTGAACTCACAGTTCTCTTGACTCAGCCACCTCAGAGCTATTGTTACAGTTATCTATAGCATTTTTAGGTCAGCGGCTCTTCCTCTTGACTTGTTTTATAAAATATATATATTTATTTATTTATGAGAAAGAGAGAGGGGGCTGGGGGCTATGGGTATGCCAGGGCCTCCTGCCACTGCAAACAAACTCCAGACACATGTGCCACTTTGTGCAGCTGGTTTTATGTGGATACTGGGGAATTGAACTCAGGTTATAAGGCTTTGTAGGCAAGCACCTTAATCACTGAGCCATCTCCCCAGCCCCCTTGACTTTTGGTTTGGAATCTAAGCAGTCTCCTCTCTCTATCCAGCACTCCAAGGAGGAACCTAGAGAGCATGACTCTGTGAGGCCTCACTGGAATAAAGTTTGAGGATCACTGGATGTTCGTCATTCAAAGTCAGCCTCTATAGACTTCCTAGGCTTTCTGATCCTGAAATGCCCTGCAGAGTAGCTTGCTGTGGTTGTTTACTTATAAATATCCTCCATAGCCTCAGTTTTCTTCTCAGTTAATTTTTTTTTCTAAAGGCATATATCTAAGTCTTCATTTGTGTAGAGAAGGAATTGACCATTTAAATTTGTTTTCATTTGCTTACATTTATAATTTACGTATAAATCTAGTTCCTGTTAGAGCTGGTTCCCCCATTCCCCATTCTTCTTCCCCCCTCCATTTTAAGAGAAAAACTTACTTATAAGAAAATTCTTTCTTGCATCAAATTCTTTGTCTTGTATCTGTCTCCTTCCTTCCTTCCTTCCTTCCTTCCTTCCTTCCTTCCTTCCTTCCTTTCTTCCTTCCTTCCTTCTTTCCTTTCTTTCTTTCTTCCTTTCTTTCTTTTCTTTCTTTCTTTCTTTCTTTCTTTCTTTCTTTCTTTCTTTCTTTCTCTCTTTCTTTCTTGGAAATTAATTGGCTTCTTTGGTTGAAGCTGTATTTATTTACTTATTTTTAACTTTTATTGACAACTTCTATTTTGATTGAGCTTCTGAGGTAGTCCCCTGCAGGTGGAGCCCTGCGACAGGAGGTGTGTCACTGGAGGGTGGACCTTGAGTAGTCCCGTCCCTGAGGAGTGTTGACAGCCAGCTGAGCTCTGCCGGTTTTTTCTCAGCTATAGACGTATGAGGAAGTGAGCCAGCTCCTGCCATGATAAAGCTTCCCCTGGAATCTGTAAGCCTAAAATAAACCCTTTTCTCCCATAAGCTGCTTCTGGTTGGGCGTTTTGTCCCAGCAAGGAGAAGACAATTGCATCACTTGCTAAAGCTCCCAGTGCTGGGTGGAGAGGCCTTGACTTCCCAACAGCCCTGAAGCTCTCAGGGACTACTCAGCTTCGGAACCAGCTCCATCTCTACTTTCCCTGTTCAGCTTGGTGACCACGCTGCAGTTGTCAACTCTGGCACAGCAGTCACGTCCTCGGAAGCTGTTAGAACACCTGCAAGAGTAGCTTCCTGAATGTGACTATTCGCTAAACCCTCTCCTTCCAGGCCTACGCTTAGATTCTCCTCTAAGGAACCGTCCATGCTGTTCGATTTTGGACTAGAGATGTTTGCCTTTGAACTGAATTGGTACTCATGGGAGAAAGGATTTTCTCTCCAGGCAAAAAAGTCATGTGGGCACATAGCCCACAGCCCCATGGGGAATACCAGCGACCCCACTAAGGAGGGCCCTCAGCAGAACAGGGGCAGGGAGGAAGGGAACGATGGGACCAACACATGTGTCCATGAACAGGATAATCATAATAAAAAAGAAAAATAAAGAAAGAAAGAAGTCAAGTGGGCTTGTTTCTGTTTTCTCAAAACACATCTTAAGGGCTGGAGGGATGGCTTAGCAGTTAAGGCATTTGCCTGCAAAACCAAAGGACCCAGGTTCGATTCCCCAGGACCCACGTTACCCAGATGCACAAGGGGGATGCACATATCTGGAGTTCGTTAGCAGTGGCTGGAGGCGCTTCTCTCTCTCTCTCTCTCTCTCTTTCTTTCTCTCTCTCTCCCCCTCTCCCTCTGTCAAATAAATAAATAAATAAATATTAAAAAATACATCTTAAGCTGTTCTGTCCTGATCTAGAGTCTCAGAATTCCAAATGATTAGAAGAAGAAGAAAAAGCACTTCATCAATCGCACAACATGTTTTTATTTTTTTCTGTTATTGTAAACAATAGGTGAAATATCAGAGTTGATATAATGAAAAGCTTGATAATGACTGAGATGTGAGGCTTACTTTCGTTTTCTTGTTGAGATAGTTGTGTTTATTTGGCAAGAGGTAAAGCAGAATGAAGATTAAAGCTAAGGGAAATTTTTTGTATATAACATTTGCAAGATAAGAACATGGTGAAGTGAATAGGGAAGCAAAAAGAAGCTGAAAAAGTATAAATGTATATTTACTCATGAATATTCATTAAGTAAATACATATGTATATATTTCCCAAGTCATTTCATTCACATGCACTATTTAATCTTCACAGTACTCCATGATGTATATAATAGTATAATTTGCATGTTGTAAATGAGTTGACTTATGCTCAGAGAATTATGTGTTTGTGAAACCAGCACTTGCCTAGGGAAGGCAATTGCAGAATCTTCATTCTTTACCCCAGACTGGATTTAGCTCTGTTAATTATAGAGTGAGAGTGTTCAGGAGGTTTCCTTGAGGCCTCAGTGGCACTCAACGAGAATGAGCTGGTGCATTGGGGTGTCTTGTGTGATCTCCAACCGACGGTGGACCCAGCTGGTCCATCCTGTAAAAGAATGCATGGAAGAACTCGGGCAATCACTTGGAATTAGCGTAACAATTTGAATGGAGGAAGACAGGCTATTAATTGAACTATTTTGTTGGCAGCGTATAATTGTCAGTGATGCAGGTGAATTTGTAGTTTTATTCTATTGGTATACCTTTCTCTTTTATTTTTTTATTTTCCGGGGTAGGGTCTCACTCTAGCCCAGGCTGACCTGAAATTCACTATGTAGTCTCGGGGTGGCCTCGAACTCACGGCGATCCTCCTACTTCTGCCACCCGAGTGCTGGGATTAAAGGTGTGTGCCACCACGCCCGGCACCTTTTAATTCAGTTTTGCAAATAACTGCATTTAGTATGTCATACCATGTTGCTTCTATTTTCAGTAGGTCGTACATAGTACAAGTAAAAAATGTCCTAACCACTGCTTCAGCTAATCATCTTCCCCACACGCAGCCAGCTCTTTACGTCTATTCTAACAAAAACTCCTTTGTTCTATGTTATAGAAATCTTTTATTTTTGTCTTTTCCAAAATGTTTTAATATCTGTTATTCACTGATGATTAAGTCAGTATGGCCTGTTCTGGGCACTGAAAAGAAATGTGAAGATGAAGTTACTTCTCAGCACAGCATCTGAGTCACGACAGGTGTATGTACGAGTAATACGTAAACGTCTCCAGTTTGTCCTGACAGCATGAAACATTTGAGGAAGTGTTAGGGATGTTTAGCTCATTTCATTTCTAATTGTTGCAAAGTTTTATTTAGCTACCTGCACCTTTGTGCTTTCTTCTTCTCTATAACTTTGATTTTTTGGTAAGAAAAAGATCTAAAATTACATATGACATTCTTTTTAAAAAAATCAAATGCATTCTTCAAAGATGTTGCCATAATAAAGATAGTAATACAGATGGTGTGTAGCTTTCTAGCCACAATCTCCTATTACTTAATAATGTAAAGTGGAGCCAGGCATGGTGGCGCACGCCTTTAATCCCAGCACTCAGGAGGCAGAGATAGGAGGATTGCCATGAGTTCAAGGCACCCCTGAGACTACATAGTGAATTCTGGGTTAGCTTGAGCTAGAGCAAAACTGTACCTTAAAAACCAAATATATATATATATATATATATATATATATATATATATATATATATATATAAAATGGGCACTGGTAGTAGAAATATGAATCCTTTCAGCTAGTCCCTCTTACCTCTACCTATCTGCAGATCTAAATATCACTGACCCTTGCATATACATTTTTTTTCTGACTTTAATGGAATACATATATCTTATAGACTAGAGAATAGTTTTTATTCAGTTATGTCTATGAGGCTTGTAGCTGGCAAAATGAGGTATGAAGATGTCAGGATTGGAGAGTTCCTTGTGTGTTTGTGTTATCCTCTGACTTCTGTTGGTGCCATCATCTTATGCTGTCTCCTAGGTGATAAGAAGCTCAAAAGCAGAGATCTTATATTCCCACGAACATCCTTACTTTCTTATACAATATTAATGTAAGCAAATAACTATCTCATTCTAATTTTATGTGCTTGTTTATATATCCAGTACAAAATAAACCTGTTGTCCAAGAAATACATAAATACAAAGAGCCTATTACTAGATAAATTAACACTTTAGGTACTCACAGTATAATAATATCCGAAGGTAGAAAGGAAATACAGACATATTGTTCCTCTTCCTTCCCTTCTTCCATCCCTCCCTCCTGGCCTCCCTCCCTTCCTTTCTTCCTAGTCTTTCCTTGAGCACTGGACCTCATCTATGCTAGGCAAGAACTCTATCGCTGAGCTAATCCCCAAACCCCCCTCTTTCAAGTATTTCTAGACAAATGGAGAGTACAAACACATATAATATATGTTTTAATTACCAAAATTAACACAGTCATCCTGTACGCATACAAATACAAGTCACATAAATAGATCCCATTTAGTTAGTGGCCAAGTTGGGCAAAACTTGTATCGACATTACCCTTGAAGTAATTTGGATCCTAGCTAAATTTCATGCTGGCATCTAGCTAATTTACAGCCATTTTCTCCCCAGGTACTCCCCAGCATAGGCTTACTGGATAATGTGTCACTTTGATGTTAATGTGTAATATAATTCAGCAGGTATATTCATTATAAAATTCCATAATATATATTTGAAAGCAAAATAAAAATGACAGGAGGAATCTTATATCCTCTCTATTTACCTTGATTGGTTGGCTAATTGCAATCCAACCTGAAGTTTTGTCTTATCTTTACTTACCTTCACTCCAGAGGGTTTAATTATATATATATATATATATATATATATATATATATATATATAATACACATATACAGGGAGAGAGAGGGGGAGAGAGGGAGGAAGAAAGGGAGTGAGAGAAAGAAAGAATGGGTAGACCAGACCCTCTTGCCACTGCAAATGAACTCCAAATGCCTAAGTCACTTTGTGTATCTGGCTTTACAGGGGTAGTAGGGAAGTGAACCTGGGCTGTCAGGCTTTATAAGGAAGTGCCCTTAACAACTGATCAATCTTCAATCCCCATTTTTTTTTTTTTTCTGTGTTTTGAGGTAGAGTCTTGCTCTAGCCCAGGCTGACCTGGAATTCACTATGTAGTCTCATATGGCCTCGAACTCACAGTGATCCTCCTACCTCTGCCTCCTGAGTGAAGTGCTGGGATTAAAGACTTGCACCTCCAAGCCCCCCCCCCCCCCCCCGCCTGCTTTTTAGGCAGGGTTTCATTCTGGCCCATGCTGATTTGGAACTCACTCTGTAGGCTTAAGCTGGTCTTGAATTTATGGTGATCCTTCTACTTCTGCCTTCCAAGTATGGGATTAAAGGCACCACATCTGGCCCAATTTATCTTTTTAAAATTATTTTTTATTCTTTATTTTTATGAGAGAGAGAGAGAGAGAGAGAGAGAGAGAGAGAGAATGGGTGCACCAGGGCCTCTAGCTACTGCAAACAAACTCCAGGCACATGCACCACCTTGTGTATCTGGCTTATGTGGGTTCTAGGGACTTGGACCTAGGTCCTTTGACTTTGCAGGCAAGTGCCTTAACTACTAAGCCATCTCTCCAGCCCTCAATTCTTATTTTTTTTTAAACAGGTAGAGTCTTATTATATAGCTGAAACCAGACTTGAATTGTCAGTCTTCCTATCTTAGCCTCTGAGGACTTGACTGCTAAAGGAGACAGGCTCCGTTATTCACGACAAGTCTACAATCACACTTTCTTCTTGGACAGCGGGGAGTGACTGAGATGTGTCCTGTCCTACCTCAGGGCCTTAGACACCCCCTTCTAGACCGTGCAGTGAATCCACAGTCCATGCAGAACTATCTCTGCAGCCCCTCACCTTGAACGCTCATCACCCGCCAGGCAGAGCCGGGGCAGACCAGCGAGGCACATCTGTGTCACTGCAGTGGACGCAGCACCGAAGGCAGACCGCTTCTCTACAGAGTAGGCCTTGCGGCCAAGAGGAGTGACTGCTTCCTTCCCCAGGACAGACACTGACAAATTGTGTTTCCCAGGCTTTGTCGTGAGCAGACCAACAAGCCGTGCAGAAGGGACGACCACATTGGTTTAGTTGTTCATTCAATTGACAGAGCCCCATTGCATGTGTTTCTGTGATTTTCATGTCTTTTTCTGCATATCACATTTGTGTTTTCCAGGTTACACTTCAAAATCTAAAGTTACTGGTTAGAGTAAATACATTGGTTTGATACTTACATAAATTTTGACTGCCATATACGTTCTTGTTTCAAGATGAATAAAGATATTCTGCTATTTGATCCTACTTGATTTTTGTTCAGATCAGAGGAGGGGAAGGGAAATAATTTGTAACTAGCTAGAACTGTGGTAGGTGCTTTCTGTACATTAGTTCACTTAGTCTTTTTTTTTTTTCCCGAGGTAGGGTTTTACTATAGCCCAGTCAGACCTGGAACACACTCTGTAGTCTCAGGCTGCCCTTGAACTCATGATTCTCCTAGCTCTGTCTCCTGAGTGATGGGATTAAAGGTGTGTGCCACCACACATGGCCAGTTCACTTCGTCTTCTACACAAACTTATGAGAGGTATTCTGTTTTGAAGGTATGAGCAATTGAAAGCTGAGTCTTGCAACGGCTGAGTCATTTACTCAGTCACAAAGCTAGGAAAGGAGCCAGCTCGGTTTGAAATCAGGTCTCCCCTCTCTGTTCTTTCACTCCCTGGGGCTCCCTGTCCCAGCTCTTTGTTGGTGTTTGGCATTCCCACTGTGCCCAGACTCTCAGACTTTCCAGGAACCTCTGTCCAGGGGATATTTTATTTTATTTTATTTTTATGTGAGAGAGAGAAGGAGAGAGAAAGAGGCAGATAGAGAATGGGCATGTCAGGGCCTCCCGCCACTGCAAACGTACTCCAGACGCATGCGGCCCTTGTGCATCTAGCTTACGTGGGCCCTGGGGAGTTGAACACAAGTCCTTTGGCTTTGCAAATGCTTTAACCACTAAGCAGTCTCTCCGGCCCCACGGGATTCTTTCATTGAGGTGAACAATAAAGCAATCTTTACCTCCGTTCCAGAGTCAATGGAAGAACATACAGAACTCACTCTTCTCCTCGCCTGCCCTGCCTCTGCAATCCCAGGTCTCTCTGGGCACAGCGGCTGGGGGGCCGCCATTTCTTCTCGGCCTCTGCTTCCTCCCCTCCCTCTCTGCTTCGGAGTCACTGCCGATTGCTTCTGCCCCACGGCTCCACTTTTCAAGACAATACATTTCTGAGTTCTGGGACCCAACAGTCCCCCTTTCTGTTCTTAAAATTATTTGACCTTTGAAAGATAGTTACTAGTTCTGGCCAGCTCTTTCTTCTTGATGCCCTCTCCCTCCTTATCCTGTGAATTAATATTCCTCCTGCATCTGCTCTTGACATGGTGATTTCTTTTTTTTTTAAATTTTTATTAACAACTTCCATGATTATAAAAAATATCCCATGGTAATACCCTCCCTTCCCCCGACTTTCCCCTTTGAAACTCCATTCTCCATCATATCCCCTCTCCATCTCAATCAGTCTCTTTTATTTTGTTGTCATGATCTTTTCCTCCTCTTATGATGGTCTTGTGTAGGTAGTGTCAGGCACTGTGAGGTCATGGATATCCAGGCCATTTTGTGTCTGGAGGAGAACGTTGTAAGGAGTCCTACCTTTCCTTTGGCTCTTACACTCTTTTCACCACCTCTTCCACATTAGACCCTGAGCCTTGGAAGGTGTGATAGAGGTATTACAGTGCTGAGCACTGCAGTCACTTCTTTCCAGCAGACATGGTGATTTCTTAAGAGTTCTCTGCTCTTTCTGTTTCTCTACTTCTCTTTTTCATGTTCTCTTTTTTGTTGTTGTTTTTTCGAGGTAGGGTCTCACTCTAGCCCAGGTTGACCTGGAATTCACTATGTAGTCTCAGGGTGGCCTTGAACTCACGGTAATCTTTCTACCTCTGCCTCCCGAGTGCTGGGATTAAAGGCGTGCGCCACCACGCCCAGCTGATCTTTTTCATTTTCTATTCAATTTATTTTCCTTGTGAAAATTTACCCATTACCATAGCCTCAACTTTGTAAATACGTCTCCAGTTCCAGACCTCATCTGAAATTTGCAACTTATCTTCCATTTGTGTCCACAATGCACTTGTTCTCTTTCTTTCTTTCTTTCTTTCTTTTTTCTTTTCCAAGGTAGAGTCTCACTCTAGCTCAGGCTGACCTGGAATTCACTATGTAATCTCAGGGTGGCCTTGAACTCTTGGCAATCCTCCTACCTCTGTCCCCCCGAATGCTGGGATTAAAGGCGTGTGTCACCACGCCCGGCTTTTACTTGTTCTCTTTCTCTCTTTTTTGGTTTAGGTTTTTTGAGGTAGGGTCTTGCTGTAGTCCAGGCTGACCTGGAATTCATTGTGTAGTCTCAGGGTGGCCTCAGACTCACAGTGATCCTCCTACCTTGCCTCCTGAGTGCTGGGATTAAAGGTGTGTGCCACCACGCTCGGCCTCTCTTTTTTTTCAAGGTAGGGTTTCGCTCTAGCCCAGGCTGACCTGGAATTCACTGTGTAGTGTCAGGGTAGCCTTGAACTCACAGTGATCCTCCTACCTCTGCCTCCCAAGTGCTCAGATTAAAGGCATGCACCACCATGCCTGGTTTGTTCTCTCTTTCTCTCTTTTTCTCTCTCTCTCTTTTTAAAAATATTTTATTTATTTACTAGAGAGAGAGAGAGAGAGAGAGAGAGGGAGGGAGGGAGAGAGAGAGAGAGAGAATGGGCACACTAGGGCCATCAGCCACTGCAAAAAAAGAAAAAAACCAAAACTCCAGGTGCATGCACCACCTTATGCATTTAGCTCACATGGGAACTGGGGAATCAAACCTGGGTCCTTAGGCTCTGCAAGCAAGCACCTTAACCACTGAACCATCTCTCCAGCCCTATACTTTGTTTTCAATGGACAGCTTCCTGCTCTTTCTGTCAGCCACCACACAAGCTGTTTACCCCGTACTTGGTTGGTAACACTGTAATGCTTTTAGAATCCTCTTTTCTTGTTTGATGTATTATTATTTATGTGTGTATCTGGTCCTTCTGGGGTTGCTTAGCTATGAAAATCTCGACTCCAGTTGGGGTGTGGTAGCCCATGTCTGCAGTTCCAGCACTTAGGAGACTGAGGCAGAAGGATTGTGAGTCCCAGGTCAGCTAGGGCTGCAGAGTGAGACTGTATTTGAGAGAAACAAGCAACAACAGTAATAAAATCCACACCTTCAGTGCTCAGGTAAGGTTCTTTCCTGTGAGCATAGCTTCGACCTGAAGAAGGAGCTCGCCTAGTGCTTGCTGAGCGCACGGCTGCAGCTGCAGACAGGCCAGGCGGGCTTTGTTGAGTTACTGAAACAAATCTCGAAGTGCCACAGTGGTGCTCACCTTTATGAGTCAGCTTTCTGACCCAACAGATAGCCATATAAGGACTTCACCTTTCAAGTATACGCTCAATATAGATCCCCTGAATTGCTGACATAAAAATATGGGCCACTTCTATTGAATATTTTAAGCACATCAGTGAAGAATTTTCCCTAAACTTTTTGGCAGGAGTTAGTCTCTGTAGCTCATCTCATTACAGCTTTATATAATCATATTCTTCCTTCGCTATGATGATTCCCCCAGAACATGGGAGAACGCTCTAGTTCCCCTTTATCAGCTCAGCCCCAGGGCCCAGATGTACTGAGCACACTCCATCTACTCCTCTTTTGCCATCCACACCCCCTTCCTTTCTCTTCCCGTGCTGTAATTTGAACACCTGAGAGGCTGACGCAGGAGAATTGTGAGTTCCAGGTCAGCCTGGGCCACGCACTGACCATATTCCCAAGAAACAAAAAGAACAAACTACTAGGCATGGTGGCAAACGCTTTTAATTCCAGCACCTGGGAGGCCCAGGTAGGAGGACTGCTGTAAGTTCAAGGTCACCCTGAGACTACATAGTGAATGCCAGGTCAGCCTGGTCTAGATAGAGTGAGACAGCCTGGGCTAGACAGAGGGAGACCCTACTTCGAAAAACAAAAACCAAAACAAAACAAAACAAAAAAAAAAAAAAACCAAAACTCAAATTGCCTTCTGCTTTCTCAGCCCTGATTGAATTCGCTAATCCTCCCCAGCAGGTGGCCTTGAGTCTACATGGAATCACTCTGGTAAGTTAGAGAACTCTTGGGGACTTGGTAGCACACTTGACGAATTATATTTCTTTACATCCCACTTCCCAACACAGCCATGGAGATTCGTCCTCAGTCGTGGACTGACCGAAGCTGGATTGTGTAAGAGAGCTGAGCAGATCTCTCTAACGACAAGTGATCATCAACAAGTGACTGGTGGAGCTTTAGAGCGAGAACACAGTTGTGTCCCTCACAGGGAGTGTTGCAGTCAGGTTCACATTGCTGTCAGAAAACACCTAAGAGTGGCTTTTGGGTAAAAAAGGTTTATTTGGGCTTACAGACTTGAGGAGAAACTCCATGATGGCAGAGGAAAATGACGGCATGAGCAGAGGGTGGACATCACCCTCTGGCCAACATAAGGTGGACAATAGCAACAGGAGAGTGTGCCAAACACTGGCAAGGGGACACTGGCTTTAACACCCATAAGCCCGCCCCCAACAATACACTGCCTCCAAGAGGTGTTAATTCCCAAATCATCAGCTGGGAACCTAGCATTCAGAACACCTATGTTTATGGGGGACACCTGAATCAAACCACCACAGCAAGTGATCAAATAAGAAGAGTATGTGGTTTCTGCTTTTGATGACATCTGCACGCGAACTCATCCAGAAATGGATCATATTTTACACAGTGGCCTGACTCATTCCTATCAACGTACACTTGTGTGCATATCTGGTCATCTTGGTGTCTTTAAAATAATGAAAGTTTGGCCTCTCATCAGGCACAGCATTTAGGTGACTGAACCTGAGTTTTTGTATTGCATTTTAAGCAAGCATACAAACAATCCTACTTAAAAACAACAACAACAAAGCTATAAAGCACATTTCAGCTGATTCTAATGTAATTCAATCAATATCTGGTATTATAAAGGTTTGAAGACAGATTTAACTTTCTTCAGTATCAATGCAAAGAAAGTTTTGAAATTTCACTTGAGAATATTTCAGAAGGCGGATAATCCTTCTTACGTTTTTAGTGAGTAAGTTAGTTGTCAGGTTGGACTTTCAAAATTGCCACAAGAGAAGGAGCCCAACTCCTGAAAAGTTTTATACAATAACAATAAATAAGTAACTAAATCTAAAGGAACATTACATATATAGACATAATGAGAATATTTTCAGAGTATTTTCTAGTGATTTTATATTTCTCACAGTCCCTTTAAGTGATTCATTACTAATATATTCTCCTTGGTTGCTAACATATCTCTTAAAAACAATCAATATGGATTAGAAACAAAAAAATCATTACCAGTTGCAACAAATATTCTTTTTTAAAAAATAGTTTATTTATTTCTTTACTTGAGAGAGAGGGAGAGGCAGATAGAGAGAGAGAGAGAATGGGCACTCCAAAGCCTTCAGCCACTGCAAACGAACTCCAGACACAGGTACCACCTTGTTCATCTGGCTTACGTGGGTCCTGGGGAATCAAACCAGGGTCCTTAGGCTTAACAGGCAAGCACATTAACCATTAAGCCATCTCTCCAGCCCAAATATTCTTTTATTAAAAATATTTTATTCAGTTATTTATCAGAGAGATAAAAAGGCAGAGACAGAGAGGAGGGAGAGAGAGAAAAAGAGAATGAGGGAGAGAGAATGGGCACGCCAGGGCCTCCGGCCACTGCAAACAAACTCCAGATGCATGTGCCACGTTGTGCGTCTGGCTTTACGTGGGTACTGGGAAATCTAACCTGGGTCCTTAAGATTTGAAGCAAGCATTTTAACCACTGAGCAATCTCTCCAGCCTGCAACAAATATTCTTTTCATTCCTTAAAATGTTTTTTTTTCTATTTTTTTTGTCTGGCTTATGATTTTTTTTCTTTTCTTTTTTTTTTTTTCGAGGTAGGGTCTCACTCTAGTCCAGGCTGACCTGGAATTCACTCTGTAGTCTCAGGGTGGCCTTGAACTCACAGCGATCCTCCTACCTCTGCCTCCCGAGTGCTGGGATTAAAGGCGTGCGCCACCACGCCCGGCTAATGATTTTATTAACAAAAATCAGTCTTCCTTATTTAGTACTACTATTATGGTGGAAGGGCTAATAAACAATGTTGAAGCAATTAATAAAACTCAAGATTTTATGAATTCCATTTTGTGAGAAAGTCCTGTGCTTATTTACGCAAACATTTGTGACTGAAATTTGGACTTGCAGATAGGCGGGGACTTATGTTGGATGTGCTTTATGAAAAGTAGGTCAGCTTTAAGGGAAGGAAATTGTTATTCACCAGACGATCACCACAGAAAAAGATGAAAGAGACACAGAAACATAGGCGAAAACTTGAAAACAAAGTGAGGGCTTTTTAATCCTTTCAGCTCAAACCTATGCACATGCACACGATTTTGAGGACAGTGAAGCTGCTCCCTGTGATGCTCTGACGGTGGACACAGACAGTGTGTAACCCCAGGAATGAGCTTCATGTGGACTGTGGCTTCTGAGCGATGATATGTTCATCAACTATAACACATGTGTCTCTGGCATGTGTCGGAGCATGAGGAATATGGAAAAGCCACTGTGCCTTTTATGGCCAATTTTGTTGTGAACCTAAAACTGCTCTGAAATTTGTTAATTAAAAAAAAGTATATACATACCCATCATCTATCAATATAAACCTTATCCAATAAGAAGTCTATATTAACTTACAAAAATACATAAATGCTATAGCCAGAAGCCCTAAGCTGTTATAAGAAAAGCCCAGTGCCAGGGTAGTATACCTCCCAGTCAGTTTGTTGGTCAGGGAGGTCCCCGAGGCCCCCCAGACAACACAGACTACTGCTAATGCTCTTGCTTTTCCACCATAACCAGATAGTAAGATCCTCTTGCTGAAGACACCGCATGCTTCAGTAGCAGGACACTGCAGAAAAACCAAGCTGGGACTGAGCTGCCAGTTTTTCCCCTGTTGGTCAGCAGTCATAGTGTTGGAAAGTGGTCTGTAGCCTGCTGGCAAAGAAAGGTCACAGTCTTAAGGAGCAGTGAACCCTGCAAGCTACACAACTGGCCAGCAATGCAAGACGTGTCTGCTGGTGCAAAAGTGGCATGATTGGTATGGGGGTAGCCAACTACTGTCTGATTGAATTTGAGGCCTGTTCTGTGGGAGGGCATTCATGCCTGGAACTAAAAACCTAGTCTAGGGCTTTGCAGGCAAGTACCTTAACTGCTAAGCCGTCTCTCCAGCACCCTCTTTTTAAACAAATGTGGGTTCTAGGGATTGAACTTAGATTCTGATACTTGTATAGCAAGGACTTGACAGGCAGCTATTGCCCCAGCCTACTTACAGCCTTTAAGGTATGCTAGGTAAACAGGATTGATAATATTCCCATTTTCCAGACAGGAGCATCAAGAGTCAGAAGGATTAAGGATTTCAGCTGGTGAGGCCACACAAACAGTCCTCTTACACCTTTGTTTCACCATGTCACATATGCAAAGCTGCCACTCAGCAAATTCTCACTGATACCCACTCTGTATCAGACACAGGTTCTAGATCTTAGGGACACAGTTCATGATCTACCAGAGTTTCTTCTACTCCAAGACAGCTTGTCTTCTGTGGAAGAATAACTTAAGAAAACAGCAATCAAATAGTTCCAGCTATACTAATTAGGTACTATAAAGAACAGAGAAGGAAGATGAAGGGCCAAGGGCAGAGGTGGGAGGCAGGAGAGGATGAAGCTGACATTCTACATGAGATGGTCAGCAAAGGGACTCTCCTACAGGGAGACATTTGAACAGAGATCATAGGGAAGTGTCCTGGGGGGAAAAATCACCATTGCATGCTATATAAGGGCTATAACTCCTTTGACACTCTGCTTATATTGAAAGGGTGTGTTGTGCCCTACATATTTTAGACTTGTTTTTGTCTCGTGTAAAAGTTGTCATTGGTGATTATTATCACATTGGCAATTATTACGAACTGTTCTCAGCTTAGTGGGAGTAAAATCTGCTAGACTAGAATAAATCTAATTATACCATTCTAAAATGAGATAAGATATGGCAAAAGATATCCTGGCCACGCAGAGGAAGGTGGGGGTAGGCTTGGTCTCAAAGCTGGGCTGAAAGGAATCACAGATGGGGTTTCAGGATATTATAGAATAAAGACAGCCAGTGTCATGGTTAACATTTGTGGCTTCCACTAGGTTTAATCCAATAGCTCAATTCAACCAGATGACACAAAGTATAAAGTTTCCTTACCCTCCAAAAGTTTGCAGTTTAGTTGTAAAAGCAAATGAGGGGCTGGGGAGATGGCTCAGTGGGTAAGGTATGTGTGCCATCCGGGCATGAGGACCTGAGGTTGGATGCCCAGGCATGGTGGTATGAACTTGTAGTCACAGCACTGGGAGGCAGAAGGAAGGATCCCTAAGGCTTCTTGGCTGGTTTACCTTACTGTCTGGGTGAGCTCTAGGTTTGAGAGAGACCCTGTCTCACAGAACAAGGTGGAGATTAATTGAGGAAGACATCTGACATTGACCTCCAGCCTCCACACGCATACAGGTACACACACCACACAATACACATGCAAAAATAATAATAACAAAACAAAACATAAGATATATGACAAGTAGCATGTAGTCAGGGTCAGGGTCACCGGGACTCTTGGGCACTGTGCCGGCCCTAGAAACACTCTGGATCACGTTTCTTTCCAGTTTTGCTCTAGTGTTAAAGTGTCATATTCCTTATTTTGCACTGTTGAATTTCTTGAGTAGATGGGCCAGGGGTAGACCCTTCAGTCTTGGAACATTTTACACCCTCCTTTCCCCTCTCCACTGAGCACTTCTCAGCCTGGCTGTAAATGAGGAAAGGTCTAGGATATTAAAAATGAATTGAGAATTGAGATGCAATGTGATTCCATACCCCTCACCATGATCTGTTCATTTTCTTCTATCACTTTAACAAATTCACAAGATCTTAAGGGTTGAAAACACATATTAATTATCTTAAGAGTTCTCCTGGCCAGAAGTCTGAAATGAGTCTTCCAGGGCTAGAAGCAAGGCATGCTGGGCCCTTCTGATGGCTCCACGGAGAACCTGCCTGGAGCTTTTCCAATTTCAGAGGCAGACCACATGTCTTTCCCCTTTATCCACTTCAAAGCCTATCCTTCCAGCCTCTGCTTCTGCTATCACATCTCCTACTATTGACTTTGAACTTCTTCACTCCTTCTTACGTGAACTTTGGTGATTATATTGGGCTTACCGAGAAAAATCTTCCCGTCCCCAAATTCTTTAATCACATTTGAAATGTTTCTTTCACTGTGTGTGTTAGTTAATTCCTTATTGCTGTAACAAAATACCTAGCAAAAGCAACTTGAGGGCTAGAGAGATGGCTCGGTGGATAAAGGCTCTTGCTTGAAAAGCCTGATAGCCTGGGTTTGATTCCCCAGTGTCCATGAAGCCAGATGTACAAAGTAGCATATTCATCTGAAATTCATTTGCAGTGGCAAGAGGCCCTGGCATGACCATTCTCATTCTCTCTCTCTCTCTCTCTCTCTCTTTCTCTCTTTGCTTACAGACAAACAAATAAAATTTTTTAAAAAAGCAGCTTAAGGATGAAGAGTATGTTCTGGCTTACACTCAAGGGGATACTGTTCATCCTGACAGGAAAGCCGTGGCAGCAGGAGTTTGAGGCAGCTGGCCATATTCAGTCCACAGTCATGAAGCAGAGAGAGGTGAATGCTGGTTTTCAGTTGTCCTTTTAAAGCACTCTAGGATTCCACCTCATGCGATGGAGCTCCCCACATTTAGAGCAGGTCTTCCAACCTTAATTAACCTAATGTAGAAAATCCTTCATACCCAGGGATTTATTTCCATGGTGATTCTAAATCCTGCCAAGTTGACAACTGTTGTGGTTTGATTCAGATGTCCCCCATAGATGCATGCATTTTGAATGCTTGGTCGCCAGCTAGTGGCATTTTGGGGGGTGGATCCTTGCTGGAGGAGGTGTCTTCCTGGGGGTGGGTTTTGGGGTGTTATAGCCAGCTCCTCCTTGACAGACTTCAAGTCATCCTCTTGCTGCTGTCTTCCAACTGCTGTCACAAGAGGTGACATCCAGCCTCTGCTCCTCTATTCTTTCCCTTACATCATGAAGCTTTGCCTCAGGACTGAGAGCCAAAGTCAACCCTTCCCCTCTAATCAGCTGCTTTGGAAATAGGTGTTTGGTCCCAGCAACGTGAAGGTAACTACCACAACTACCAAGGTTAACCATAGCACCACACAAAATAAATCATTCACTGGCCAGGATTAGGATGTGGACATTTGGAGAAATTATTCTGTACATTTCCCTTAGTCTTATTTTGTAAAGCTTGCCCCAATGATTCCAATGAACAGGCATCTAAGAATTGTTGCTTTAGTTGACTCAAAGTAATTTTTTACGCTTTTCTTATCTATTGATACTGCAAGTTCATAGTATTAATTCTAATACCAGCAGTAGCAGAATAATGATAGCAACAGCAAACATTTCAATGGTGCTCTCTATGAATGGGCTACTGGTATTCTCATGTATTAGTACTCATGACTACCCTATGAACTAGGGATCACTCTAATGCCAACATGAGCGAACTGTCACACAACATTTTTTTTTCTTCTCCTCAAACAAGACTCACTTAGGACTTTACCAAATGACAGTCAGACATCACTAGACTCTCTGCATGAGTGCTTCTATCAGGTTTAAAACCAGGCCATTCAATTTGACCTCTGACTCATGACATTGTTTATAATAGAATTGAGATTCTGTTAAGCATGATGGAAAGGACTGGAAAGTAGGGCAGAAGAATGAGAGAAGCTAGAATAGACAAAGTGAGGAACAAAACTGAAGGGTTGGTCACTTCCTTCTCCCTCTCTCTTTTTCTTCCAAATTTTTTTGTTTATTTTTATTTATTTATTTGAGAGTGACAGAGAGAGAGACAGAGAGAGAGAGAAAGAGAGAGAGAGAGAGAATGAGAAAGAGAGAGAGAATGAGAAAGAGAGAGAGAGAGAGAATGGGTACACCAGGGCCTCCAGCCACTGCAAATGAACTCCAGATGCATGCGCCACCTTGTGCATCTGGCTTATGTGGGTCCTGGGGAATCGAGCCTCGAACTGGGGTCCTTAGGCTTCACAGGCAAGCACTTCACCGCTCAGCCATCTCTCCAGCCCCCCCTCTCTCTTTTTTTTTTTAAATATTATTTGCAAGCAGAGAGAGAGAGAGACAGAAAGAGGAGAGAGAGAGAGGGAGAAAGAGAGAGAGAGAGAGAGAGAGAGAGAATGGGTGCACCAGGGCATGTAGCCACTGCAAACGAACTTTAGGTGCTTGTGCCACTTTGTGTATCTGGCTTTTCATGGGTACTGGGGAACCAAACCCAGGTCACTAGGCTTTGCAGGCAAGCGCCTTAACCACTGACATATCTCTCCAAGCCTCCTCCTTCCCTTAAGACAGCCCCGGATGGACTGACAAGGACACATTCTAGACTTGTTCTCTTCGCCCCTTCACAGCCTTGGCTCTGCTGCCCTCACATAAGACGACTGTCTCCGAGGCCTTGCCCTCTCCTGCTGTGCCATTTTCTCATCCTCATCATGAAGATTCCTGAGCCCTGGGCACTTTTTCACTTTCTCTGCGAACATCTGGCTCAGGGTGTTTTATATAATCATGTGACAATTAGTTTGTCTTAGGACATCAAAGTTTCCTGACCTTGGTTTTAATGAACTCGTCTCTGGAAATCCTTACTGCACAAATACTTTCCAGAAGTCTTTCACCAGGAAATCACCTGAACTTGTTCCTCTGTCATTCTGAAGTTTCATTAGCCCTGGTCACAACCTCCTACTTGTCAATCATCTCTCTCTCTCTCTCTTTCTTTTTGGGACACAGTCTCACTGTGTTGTTCAGGTTGGCCTTGAACTTATAATTCTCCTGCCTCATCTCCTGCCTAATTGTTGCAGTTACAAATTTTACCATGCAAAATTATCAGTTCTCTTCTTCCTTCCTAAGGACCCCAGTTCGAGGCTCGACTCCCCAGGACCCACGTTAGCCAGATGCACAAGGGGGCGCACTGTATCTGAGTTCGTTTGCAGTGGCTGGAGGCCCTGGTGCGCCCATTCTCTCTCTCTCTCTGCCTCTTTCTCTCTCTGTCTGTCACTGTCAAATAAATAAATAAAAATGAAAAAAAATTTTAAAAAAGCCACTGGGACAACTCATGAGAGAAGTGTGTGGGGAGGGTCCTGAGACCCCCACCTGAGATCTCAGGTTCCCCCTGTGCCAGCAGTATACAATAATGCACGAGGTCTCATGACCCCAGGACAAGATAGAGCACACCGAGGGCAAAAGATCAAGAGCAATGAGCAACATGGAGGTGACTTCTTTGGAACCTTCCTGCTCTGCAAGGAAGCCCTCTCACCCCTCAGCTGAGGGAGGAGCATCTGAGGGGTTAATCCCAATATAGTGAGCCCCCCTAAAGTGCTGTTTTGGGGTCTCATGCACTGTTAAGCAAGCCCTCACCCCAAGACTGAGGAAGGAGCATCCACAGAGGTAACCCCAATATGGTGAGCCCCACTAAAGTGCCGCTTTGGGGTCTCATAGTCCTGGACAGGGACAAGGGGCTCCTTCAAGTGACCATGGGGAAGTTGGCATCCAGGAGGCGATGAGACTCTTTGGTGGCGCGGCTGCTCTGGGGTCTCCATGCTCTGTAAGTGAGCCCTCACCCTGCAGCTGAGGGAGGAGTGTTGGAGGAGCAATCTTGACACAGGGAACCCCGTCAAGGTGTCTGCTTTGGGGGCTCCATGTTCCTGTAAAAAAAACCTCTCTCCATGATCTGTAAGTAACCCCAGTAAAGTCACTGGTTCACCAAACTGGTGTTGGAGCAATCGTAATGTGATCTGCCAGCTGAGCCCAGATCACGGGATGAAGACGTCTGTTGGTGTCTCCCCATGAGAAAAGTGTCCAGTGACACCAGGTGTTTAAAACTCAGCTGGGGAATGCTAGACACGAAGCTCTCTTCAGTTCTTCGAGAATAGCCAAGCATTCTCTTTCTTCTTGAACCATCCACCCAAATCCTGTTGGCCTTCTTACCTGTGATCCTGCAGCGTGGCTGTTCGTGATGTGGCTCAGAGTCGGACAGACTTGGATTTCATTCTCAGCTCCTCCTCTAACAGGGCAAGTTAAAACACTTCTCTGTTCTCATATATGTATGGGGGGGGGGAGGTAGCAATAGTGCTATCCTATTAAGAACATCCACTGAGAAAAATCTATCTACAAGAAGTCAATAAATGGGCCTGACAAATAATAAGTATTTGAGCTAAAAATAAACTTCTTTTTATAAAAAAATCAAATAATATAGAAAGCACTAAATATATGTTATCTGTCATTATTCATGGGAAAACCAAGACAAAGTGATTGAAGTTCCCTCAACTTTTTCATATACCAACTACTGATATATCCTTTTTGAAAAGGGGTTCTTCATTTATTTATTTAATAGAGAGAGAAAGAAGCAGATAGAGAGAGAATGGGCACACCAGGACCTCTGCTCACTGCAAACGAACTCCAGGTGCATGCATCACCTTGTGCATCTGGCTTACATAGGTACTGGGGAATCAAACCTGGGTCCTTAGGCTTCACATGCAAGTGTCTTAACCACTATGCCATCTCTCCAGCCCTGATATATACTTTTTTTGTACATACTCTTTTCTTTGTTGCATGTGTATGTGATATAGATGTGCATATATGTGTGTTCACATGCATGATGGCTCATATATGTTCAGGTGCATGTGTACATGTGTGTGGAGATCAGAGGTCAAGTTGGTCAATTGCCTTCCTCAACTGCTCTCTGCCTTCTTCTTTTTTTTTTTAAGCCCTTCAATTTCTTCTTTAAAATATTTTGTTTATTTATTGGGTTTTTTTTGAGGTACAGTTTCACTGTAGCCCAGGCTGACCTGGAATACACTATGTAGTTGAAGGCTGGCCTCGAACTCACAGCAATCCTCCTACTGCTGCCTCTGAGTGTTGGGGTTAAAGGTGTGAGCCACTATGCCTGACTCTAAAATATTTTAGTTTTACTTATTTATTTGAGAGAGAGAAGGAGGGAGGGAGGGAGAGAGAGAGAGAGGGAGAATGGGCATGCCAGGGCTTCTAGCCACTGCAAACAAACTCCAGATGCATGCAACACCTTGTGCATTTGACTAATGTGGGTCCTGGGGAATTGAACCTGGATCCTTTGGCTTTGCAGGCAAGTGCCTTAACCACTAAGCCATCTCTCAAGCTTCATCTTATTCTTTGAGACAGCGACTCTCACTCTACTTGGAGCTCACTGACTGGATTAGATTAGCTAGCCAGCAAGTCTCAGGCATCCTCCTGCCTCTGATTTCCCAGTGCTGTGGTTGCAGGTATGTGCTACATGCTTGGCTTTTACTTGGGTGCTGGAGATCCAAACTCAGGTCCTGTGTTTGTGAGGTAGGCTCCTTGACAACTGAGCCATTTCTCCGGCCCCTGTATCCATTTTCTTGTTGCTTCCTGTCTCAATAAAAATTGCTTCTGGTCAGCTGGGGAGGAAATTCAGTGGTAGTAGTAGAGTGTGTATGAGGCCCTGGGTGTGATGTATGTATGAGGCCCTGGGTATTTGCTCCAGTCCAGAAAGAGAGAAGCAGAGAGAAAGAAGGAGAAAGAGAGAGGGAAGGAGGGAAGAAAGAAGACAGAGAGGGAGGGAGGGAGGAAGAGAGAGAGAGAGAGAGAGAGAGAGAGAGAGAGAAACAATATAATCATCTCCAGTCTAAGGCAAGCCTTATTTTATCAACTATTATGGCCATCTCCTGATCTCCTGTCTTCATTTTCTCTTTCTGTGCTCTCATAATTCACCTCTCAACGTCTAAGTCCCTCCCATCTTTAGAGTCCTCTTACCATTCTATATCTAGCTTTCCTATTTTCACAGCCAAAAATATGTTATTTTTGAAGGAAAAAATATAGGCTACATGACTCAACATCCTCAGAACTGTGAGAGAGTTGAGTGAAAACATTATAAGCCAAAACAGAGTTTCCTATCATTTGACTTGATCTCATCACCAAATTGCACATCACTGATAATTTCTTCTTTGGAACATTTTCTAGAAACACTTGACTTTTGTAATAGTGAATTTTCTGTGGATTTTCTCCTGTGTCTGTGTTTTAATTCATTAAAATTATTATGATTTACTTATTTGAGAGAGAAAGAGTATACGTATAGGTGGGACAGGGCCTGCTACCCCTGCAAACAAACTCCAGATGCAGGTGTCACTTTGTACATTTGGCTTTACATGGGTACTGGGGAATTGAACCCTGGGCTGGCAGGGTTTGTAAGCAAGTACCTTTAATCATTGAGCCCATTCTTTTTTAAAATTTTTTTGTTTATTTTTATTTATTAATGTGGGAGTGACAGAGAGAGAGAAGAGAGAGAGAGAGAATGGGCCTCCAGCCACTGCAAATGAACTCCAGATGCGTGCGCCCCCTTGTGCATCTGGCTAATGTGGGTCCTGGGGAATCGAGCCTTGAACTGGGGTCCTTAGGCTTCACAGGCAAGCGCTTAACCGCTAAGCCATCTCTCCAGCCCCCCCCCTTTTATTAAATACATATGTGTGTGAGTCTGTGTGGTACACATACATGTGTGTACGTTTGTATGTGTGTACAGGTGTGCATGCACGTGTGCCCATGTGGGTGCTAGAGGTTGATTTCAGGTGTCTTCATCAGGACTGGACTCCTTACTTTTTGAGACATGCTTTTACATTCAACCTAGAGCTCACCGATTCAGTTAGACTAGCTAGCCTTAAATCTCCGGAGAGTCTTTTGTCTCCACCTCCCTAGCATTGGGATTGCAGGTGTATGCTACCACGCCTGGCTTTGATGTGGGTGCTGGGGGTCCAAACTCAGGTCCTCATGGCTTGTATGACCAGCACTTTACCCACTGAGCCCACCCCCAGTCCTGTTGGAATTCTTCTAAGTACGTCGTTGTCTCTTAATGCTAACACACCTTGGGATTTTCACCTCATATATTTTTCTCTAGTTCACCGCATTGATAGCTACTGATGTGTCCAAGACTAATGCTTTTCTATTTCTGACCCAGAACTCTACCAAAACATGAAAATATGGAAGTACCTAAAATGACTGTAATTCAACATAAGGTGTTTTAAACAATTTAAAGGAGATTCAGGGAAAATAGCACATTGCCAGTGGGAGTCATCGACATGGAAGCTCCCATTGTGGGTGAGACCAGTCCTGCAGAGAAAGTTTTTGTGAAAAGGATGTATTTGCTCAAGCTCTGAAGAATGACACTGTTAAAAATTGGGGCTATTTACCGGGCATGGTGGCACACCCGCCCTTAATCCCAGCACTTGGGAGGCAGAGGTAGGAGGATTGCTGTGAGTTCAAGCTCAGCTTGAGACTACATGGTAAATTCCAGGTCAGCCTGGGCTAGCAAGACCCTACCTCAAAAAACAAACAAACAAACAAACAAACAAACAAAAAAAATGAGACTACTTGATGGTCATTAGCATAAGAAGAGGAACAGAAGGGAGAGTTTGCATCTGCAGTGGTCGGGGAATGGCTTGGTTTGCCTAGAATTTAGCCTGTGCAGGGAAATAGAAGTGAGTATTTAGACTGGAGCTAGTTCTTTCAGGGGGACGCCTGTCAACTGTCAACAAGTGCCCAATGAGTTATGTGTGTTTAAGTATTTCTGTCTTTATTAGTATACTTTATACCATCAACTCTCTCTCTCTCTTCCCCTCTCCCTTCCTTTCCTTGCCTCCACTTCCATCCCCACCCTTTCTCTTACCGTTCTCTTCTCTTTCCCTTTCTTCCATTCTCCCTCCCTCTTTCCTTCCTTTCTTCTATTCTCCCTTCCTTTCTTCTTTCTTTCCTCCCTTTCTTTATTTCTCTCTTTTTTGCCTGCTTGGGAGTAGAGCCCAGGACCTTATACAAGCTAGGCAAGTTCTACCACTGAACTACATTCACACAATTTCCTATTTTTTTTAAAATGGATTTTAGTTATTTATTTATTTGAGAGAGAGAGAGAGAGAGAGAGAGAGAGAGAGAGAATGGGCACATCAGGGCCTCCAGCCACTGCAAATGATCTCCAGATGCACATGCCCCCTTGTGCATCTGGCTTACGTAGGTCCTGGAGAATTGAACCTGTATCCTTTGGCTTTGCAGACAAACGCCTTAACTGCTAAGCCATTTTCCTATTTTTTTTAAAAAAAGAAATCAAAGCAAAACTTGATATTGTAAATATTTTGCTTGCTTAAATCCCTTTGAGAGCTACTGAGTACATATAATAGGGACATGTGTGATGGTATATCTTTAATTTAGTAAATGTCCTCAAAGTTATAAGTAGATTTATGCATTATATTCATCTGATCAAGATAACCAAATAACATAAAATATATCTCTAGTATTTAAAAATATTTAAAGAAGAAAAAAATTAATGGTTGTTAAAATTAACTTGGATTTTTATGTGTTAGAAATAGGACCACACCTATGATGTGTTATTTTCAGGGAAGAACCTGTAATTAACAACTCAAACCATTCTTCATAGCTCATTATCTCATTATTCAGAAATAAAACAAGAATTATTAAAATAAGCTTATTTTTGCAGGTGCAACATGCAATAATTCCCAACATCGTCACAGCAGCAGCTTTGATTTATTTTTATGACATAACAGGTAGTTTTAAAGTTTTTGTCAACTTTTATTTTGAAATCTGGCACACCTACAGAAAGTTGGCCAAAACATGGCTGTGAAGCTTGATTTCTCATCCCAACGTGAACAGTGCTGGCTACTCTCAGGTAAAGATGGAATGTTCCTGGCTCCCAGTAGCTAAAACAGCCTTGTGTAGAAACCAGGCTCTATGGAAGGATGGTCCTAGAAGACAGGGCTGGTTGAGGGAATGTGACTTTGTACAGCATGGTAACTTGTAGAGCAGTCACCACACAGCTGTTGCTTCTGAGTCTCATGAAGCTTTGAAATCAGCAGGACAGAAAAGCTGACTCAGGCATCAGGAGAGCTGAGGATGTGAATCTGAGAGGTTGCTCCATTCCCAGGAGAGCCAGGAGCTCAGGCCGAGCATGTGTCGTACCACACACCCACCTCCCGTGCATACCAAAACGTGGCTGTTACTTCACATCTGCTTTCCAGGTAGTTTCCAAGTTCAGGTAGCCTACACTGACCCAGGACTGTGTGGAAGAAAATTCTGGAAAAGGTAGAGTAAAGCTAAGTTGACATAGTACAGATCCATCACATCTGCAAATAGCTACCTTTCTCTTGTGCTGAAAAAAAAACCACTTTTTACAGCAATCATTTGCTTGCTTGTTATTTATTATAAACCCATACTTATTCATCCCTAAACCTATTATATATATATATATATATATATATATATATATATATATAAATATATATAATATATATAATATATATATATTTATACACACACACACACACATGCACACATACAAACAGAATCCTTTATTTTATACTAATTCATGTCTGGTATCTATTTACCATCATAGGTTTGTGACTCATCCATTATTTGTACATTGCTATATTTTGCCCATTTACATTGTATTCTCCTATATGATATATCAGATTTACTTATCCATGCCACCACCAGCGGACATTTGTGTTGTTCTCAGTTTTGTCCTCTTGTGAACAATGTGGGCACGCACATTCTTTCACATGTCTTTTAATATGCAGTATACAATGCCTCTTTCTGTTAGATACACAGACCATTAGATGTGCAGACCTAGCCACGGAACTGCTAATTCTTGGAATGCGACTTATTTAGTGATAGTAGAGAGAATTGCATTGTTTCCCAAAAGACTAAACCAATTTCTACTTCCACTAGAACTATGTAAGAATTCTTGGTATGAATTTCAGTGCCGGGGTGGGAAGCTTTCCAGCAAGATGTTGATCAGGAAGGTCCCTGCTGCCTCCAAAATATTATAGACTATTGCCAAGGCTCTTGTTTACCCACCAGAACTAGATGGTAAGAGCTTACTGCTGAAGACTCCACATGCTTGGGCTGCGGGTCACTGAGAAATGAAGCTGGAGCTGAGCTGGAAACCTCTTCCCTGTTGACCAGCTGTCAGGATGCTGAAAGGGCCTATGCAGCCTGTTGGGGAAAAGTCATCAATGGTCTTAATCAGCAGTGGACCCCACAATGTTTACGGCTGGCCAGACAAGCAAAATATACCAACTGGTGCAATGGTGGCAGATCTATCATGGGAAAAACCAATGACTCTAATTGGACTTGAGGCCTACTCCATGGGAGGGAATTCCTGGCTGGTACTAAAAACCTCATGAAAAAGCTTGAGAGGTCATAAGCCCTGGTATGTTTGTGTGTGGGGGTGGGGGGTGGGGAATTGGCAGGGAAACTAGTACCGTTGTTGCTAAATGGATATAACTTGCCCACCAAACTGTCCTCTAAATACTTATATTTATGCCCATGTATTAATGTTACTACTCTCATTTTCGGTTAGTAAAGCTTCTATTTTCAGATATGATGACCACTGGGGTGACTCAAAACTCACCAAAATGCTGAGAAGTGACGGTGGAGTGTTTATCATTAAATGAGACATCCTACCCTCCTAGGCTCATGGACTCTTGCGTAAGATGTGGCAGAAGGAATGTAAAAGCTAACAAAAAAGGAGTGCTTATAGCACTGTCTTCCAGACACAAAATGACCTTGATATTCTTGACCTCATAGTGGTTGATGCTACCTACAAAAGATCTGCATAATACAAGGGGAAAATCATGGCTTCAAAATAGAAGACAGGATACTTGGAGAGAAGAAGGGATTCAGTGGAGGAGAGATTTGGAAAAATGAAAATGGAGGGTGGTGGGAGGGGATTATGATCGTCTCATATTGTTTCTACTTAGAGTAGTTGCTGCAGTCAGGTTCACATTGCTGGCAGAAATCACCCGATCAAGAGCAGCTTGTGGGAAAAAAAAGTTTATTTTGGCTTACAGACTCGAGGGGGAAGCTCCATCATGGCAGGGGAAAATGACAACACGAGTGGGTGGACATCACGTCCTGACCAACATCAGGTGGACAACAGCAATAGGAGAGTGTGCCAAACACTGGTAGAGGGAAACTGGCTATAACAAGCCTGCCTCCCACAATACACTGCCTCCAGGAGGCGTTAATTCCCAAATCTCCATCAGCTGGGGACCTAGCATTCAGAACACCTGAGTTTATGAGGGACACCTGAATCTAACCACCACAGTAGTCAATCAATAAAATGATTTACAAAAAGAATTCCTGTTGTCCCACGTTCTTGCTGACACTTGACATTATTTTGTCTTTTTAAAAAATTTGAGATAATACAGAGGTTACATAGTAATATTGTATGTGTGTGTTTCGTTTATAAAATAGACTTTATTTTTAACAGTGGTTATAGTACATAGCCTCCTCCAGTCTCAGACATTTGGCAGCAGAGTGGTTCTTGTTATGATTTATTTCTTGTTATAACTGGTTATAAGTGGTTCTTGTTATATCTTATAAACTTACTGGATGGGGCTTGGAGGGTAGGAAGAGCTCACAAACCCCAGTCTTGGGGGCTCTTATCTGTTTTTAAATTTTTATTTGAGAGAGAAAAGGGCAGAGAGCGAGAGAGAGAATGGCATGCCAGGGCATCCAGCCACTGCAAACGAACTCTAGGCGCATGCACCACCTTGTGCATCTGGCTTACGTGGGACCTGAGGAATCAAATCTGGGTCCTTTGGCTTTGCAGACAAGTGCCTTAACCGCTAAACTATCTCTCCAGCCCTCTCGTCTGTTTTTAACAGCCTGAGAAGGCTAGATTATAAACCGTTACACTTATTCAGGGGGAGCTTCCAGGGCTGGAAGGGGGAATACACACCCACGTGGAGACAAGACCAGGGCCCCCACTTGGGAAGCTGAGCTTGGGGATGGAGGGAAACACAAAAGAGGCTTTTTAGGAAAATTGAAAAGGGGCCAGAGCTCAAAGAAGCTAAAAGGCAGTAAGACAGAGAGGAAAAACTATATATATCTGGCCAGACTGCCAAGCTGGGGAAGGTCTTACTGGTACCGGGACCCGAGGTTCAGGCGAGGAGAGATGAGTAGGCAAGAAGCAGGAGCCCCTATTTATGACTTTCCGTGGTGGGCTTCCTGTTGGGAATGGAGACTGGACAAACACTGGGGGTCCCTGCTCAGCTAGTCTGAGGGAACAAAGGATAGCTCCGTATTCCATCTCATGCAAACATAGAAGGGCGACACACGAGGACCCCCGATGATCGCTGTTCCCTCTGGCCTCTCGAGCATGCACACGGGGTGCTGGCCTCTACATATACACGCGCGTGCAGTCTGCACTCAAGCGCCAAGAAAGAAGAAAGAAACCAACCAAACCAATGGAGACCGGTCTGCGTTGACCGAGGGCGTCCTTTGCTCGCGGGGGCTCCTTCTCAGCCCAGCAGGGGTCACACCCCCAGCCAAGCCAGGCTTTGCTCCCAGCACAGGGAGGCGACCAGATCTGCCGGCCTCTCCCCATCACTTGCTACTCGATTTGTCTGGACGCTCTTGGTTCTGGAGAGTCAAAGCTATGGCCCCTGAGTTCATTTGGCTCTCAAAGAAGATGGCACTACCATTAGTGGTGGGGAGGCGCTGCAAAAATACAGCCACCAGTGTTCTGGGGGTTCCCCCTCAGGGACCCTCACTCAGGTAAAGCTGGATCCGTGATTATGCCACAGCAAAGAATTTCAAGATGAGTCAGAGTGAAGCAAAGTCAGAGTTTATTAAGCAGGTAAGAAGATAAGAGGGGAAAAAGAAGATAAGGGATAGTCAGTACTTCAGGTTCAGTTGCAGGAATAGAGAGAGGAAGAGAAAGAGGGGAGAGAGAGAGAAGGGGAGAGAAGAGAGAAAGCATTAAGGATAGGGCACACTCAAGACATGAATGCAAGCTTCTTTGACAAAAATATTTGAGAGAGTGTACGGGTATACAAGGGCCTCTTGCCTCTGCAAATTAGACATACGTACCACTTTGTACATCTGGTTTCACGTGGGTACTGGGGATTTGAACCAGGGCCAAAAGGTTTTGCAGGCAAATGCCTTTAGCCATTGAGCCATCTCCCCAGCCCCAAATGCAAGCTTCTTGAGAGTCTCGTTTAGGTGTCTGAAATATTTTAAGATATTTTATTTACTTATTTGAGAGGGGGGGGAGGGAGGGAGGGAAAGAGAGAGAGAATGGATGCATCAGGGCCTCCAACCATTGCAAACGAACTCCAGACACACGTGCCACCTTGTGCATCCAATTGAACCTGGGTCCTTTGGCTTTGCAGACAAGCGCCTTAACCACTAAGCTATCTCTCCAGCCTATGTGGTGGCTTCTTTCTTGCATGTGTATGTAATGTGGTGTGTGTGTGTGTATGCACATGTATGTGCCCATGTGGCGCCCTTGCCTTTGCTTGCAGTGGGTCTTGCTCCCCTGTGGTGGCTGGCAGGGACCCCTCCACCACTCTCTGCCTGGTTTTGATTTGAGCCAGAGTCCCCTACTGACGTTGGTGCTTACTGTTTTCCCCCTGCTCTATTGGGTCTCAGTTCTAGGCTCCCATACAAAAATGGGGTGACATATGCACGTGGCGACACCCAGATTTTTTTTTTCAAGGAAGGGTCTCACTGTAGTTCAGGCAGACCTGGAATTCACTATGGAGTCTCAAGGAGGCTTCACCCAGCTCACACCCAGATTCTTATGTGATTCTCATAGGGATTAAAGGCGTGAGCCACCTTGCTCAGCTCACTTTTATAATGTAAATTTTCTTGCTTGTACTTCTAACCTACACTGTTACTGCTCCACCCTTTGATGTCCCCAAGGTCACTCACAGACTTTCCCTTTTGTCACGTTTCATCTTCTCTCCATCTCTGGGCTCCTATCTATTTTCCTTCTGCTTAGAGGATATTTTTAGTACTTTCTTTAGTGTGTCTACTGCTCTTGGTTCATTTTTGTTTGTCAAAATCTTATGTGACATTTGGCTGTCCTTCCTGAAGGATATTCTCTCTTGATTGGTAATACTGGATTGGCATTTATTTTATTTCAGGAGTCTGAGGATAACATTCTTTGTATCTGCCCTTCCCCCCCTTTTATTCTGGGGAGAAGCTGGCTGAAGTCAGTCTACGTGGATTCCTCATGAGGACAATTTGTCCTTTATTCCCACATTATTGCTTCTATACTTTTTCTTCTTTTTTTCACTTTTTAAAGCAATTTTACTGCTAAGTATGTACTAATATTTATTCTACTAAAGACTAACAAACAACATGCCCTGAATCTGTGGGTTAGGAGCTTTTATGATTTTTATGTAATTTGGATGTATGCTTGGTTTGCATATGTGTAATGCATGTTCATACATGTGGGGTGCATATCTATGTGTGGGTACCTGTGCATGTGTGTATGTGCATGCTCATACATGTGTGGGGGCATATCTCTGTGAGTACTCATGCACGTGTGTATATGCATGTTCATGTACATGGGGTACATATCTATGTGTGGGTACTCGTGCATATGTCTATGTGTGTTCATACATGTGGGTGTATATCTGTGTGTGGGTACACATGCATGTGGGGTGCACATCTGTGTGTGGGAACATGTACATCTGTATGTGCATGTGGAAGTCAGAAGTCAGTGGTGGGTGTCTGCCTCGACTGGTCACCACATAATTTTTTTGAGACATTTTCTCTCATGGAAGCTCATCAGTTTGGCCAGTCTAACTTGCCAGCTTCCCAGGGGATGCCCTGTCTCTGCCTCCCTAGTGGCTGCCATGTGCACCTGGCATCTACATGGGTGATCTGAACTCAGGTCCTCATGCTTCTGTAGTAAGCATGGTATTGACTGAACCATCTCTCTGGTTCTTTAGCAGGTTTTGAACAGATAATCGGTATTAAAAAATAAAAACAAGCCGGGCGTGGTGGCGCACGCCTTTAATCCCAGCACTCGGGAGGCAGAGGTAGGAGGATCGCCGTGAGTTCGAGGCCACCCTGAGACTCCATAGTGAATTCCAGGTCAGCCTGGGCTAGAGTGAAACCCTACCTCGAAAAACCAAAAAAAAAAAAATAATAATAAAAAAATAAAAAAAAAATAAAAACAAGGATCTGGATTGATGGTTCAGCAGTTAATGAGGCTTACTTGCCAAGCCTCCCAACCTGGGTTTGATTTCCAGTACCCACGTAAAGCCAGACGAACAAAGTGTGCCATGAGTCTAGAATTCACTTGCAGTGGCAGGAGACCCTGGCATGCTCAGACAAACTCACTTTCTAGTCCTTCTAGCTCTCTCACAAATAAATAATACACAAGCATATTTAAGACAACAACAACAAACTATTGATACACTGCCGTTTCCCTCCCCACTCTCTCTTTCGTCTCTCTGGTGACTGAATGTAAAACGTCCCCACAGACTCATATACTTGGAATACTCAGTCCCACGTTAGTTAGCGTCGCCCTTCAGAAGGGGTGTGGAATCTTTAGGAGGTAGAGTCTTGCTGGAGGAAGTATGTCACTGTGGATGGGCCTTGAGGCCTTGTAGTCCAATCCTGCTTGTTCTCTCTACTTCCTCCTAGTTGATGCGAAGCCAGGCTTTTGCTCTGCCCATCACAGTGAACTCTCCCCTCAGGAACCCCAAGCTGAACATAAAACCCTTCCTTCTTTACACTGTTTCTGCTTCAGTATTTTGTCCCAGCCATGATGTAACCTGTTAATGATTCATTAAGGATATGCCTTTCTAAATTGTTTTTTTTTGTTCTTATTTCTCCTTACTTGGACCACTACAGGTACTCATTAAATGTACTTTGCTCACATTTTCTTTTTATTGCTGTAAAATTTCCATTTAGTTCTTACCAATAACATCTAATTCTTGGCTGAAATTCTCATTCTTGTGTTGAATTAGAAGAAGCAAGCTATATCATAAACCCAGATGGAAACATTCGTGCCTTTCCATAGTGTAAGAGTTTACTGGATAACAGTCAATTTACACGACACATCCATTTCATTGACTTAATTCACCAAGCACTCTGACTTTCACTTGGTATCTGGGGCCATTGGCAACACAGCTTATTTCATTACCATCCTGATGCCAATATTAACTCTCAGGTCACACATACTTCACATTATGATAAAAGCACAGAATGGCTAAGTAAGGGTTAAAGTGGCTGCAGGTTTCAAAGGGGCCTTACTGAAGTCGGGGGTCAGATGGCTGATAAGGATGCACAGAGTCACTGTGGGTGGCAGTTAGGTAAAATCTTTTAAAATATTATTTAACAGAGAGACACACACAGAGAATGAGTATGAGCACACCACTACAAAGGAACTCTGGACGCATGTGCCACTGTGCACATCTGGCTTTATGTGGGCTCTGGGGAATCAAACCTGGGCCGTCAGGCATGGCAGGTAAGTGTCTTTAACCGCTGAGTCATCTGTCCAGCCCTACACGAAATATTAAGGAGTCCAATCATAGAGCTTTTCTGGGGTAGGGTTAACAAAACTCAGAGCTGCATCAAGGTACAGGCATGGAGGAATGGAAATTCCAGTGTGCCACACCAGAAAGGGGGGGACTCTGCCAAAGTGATGTCTCAGAAAGGGTCAGGACTTTATCACCTGTCAGTCAGTGAGGCATACACCAAAATGGCCTGATGCTGCATTGGTGAGTGCCATGCATGCTAATGTGGGGCACCTCTCCTTTTCTTTCCTTTCCTTTCCTTTCCTTTCCTTTCCTTTCCTTTCCTTTCCTTTCCTTTCCTTTCCTTTCCTTTCCTTTCCTTTCCTTTCCTTTCCTTTCCTTTTCTTTTGCGGTGGGGGGGGGGGGTGTTGAGGTAGGGTCTTGCTCTAGTTCAGGCTGACCTGAAATTCACTATGTAGTCTCAGAGTGGCCTCAAACTCATGGCGATCCTCCTACCTCTGCCTCCTGAGTGCTGGGATTAAAGGTGTGTGCCATCATGCCCGGCCACCTCTCCTTTTATACAGGCCAGGTGAAAGGGTTGCATTATTTGTAACTCTGGCATGTTTGTTAAACTCACAGACCTGGTACTTCTAAGAGAGTTTTTGTTTGTTTGTTTTTCGAGGTGGGGTTTCACTCTAGCTCAGGCTGACCTGGAATTTGCTATGTAATCTCAGGGTGGCCTCGAACTCACGGTGATCCTCCTGTCTCTACCTCCCAAGTGCTGGGATTAAAGGCATGTGCCACCACGCCCTGCTCTAACAGAGTTTGAATCCACTTATGTGCCCATGTGTTCTTGATTTGATTTGGTAAGTTTATAGGTGGTAATACCTTGTTTGCACAAATAAGTAGGCCTGTACCATGGTCTGTGCTGTTGATTTAGTTGTACAAACAAGATGTAGAGTCACGCTGTCTGGGCACTTGCGCTTAACACCAAATAAGCTTCTGTCTTACAGAATGAAGTCACGTAGAATGAGGACAGCTTCAAGGCTGCTCTTCTCTATAATGCAAAGCAACTTGGAGTGGCCACGGCTGATTCCCCTAACATGCTGCATGGAGTTTGTTGTCCCTTGTTTTTGTTGTTTTGTTCTCAGTGTTGAGGATTAGCAATGTCGTTCTTTTAACATCTGTATCTGGCAAATTCAATACGTGAGGTCTAGTGTGTTGTTTCTATTGCCTGTTTGTTTTCCCTGCCAGTTCTCACTTTCATTGCCTTCTTTCCTATGTACATGGGAGTTGTTTTGAGTGTGAGAAACATATACTTGGAATACTAATGATATAACTCAAAGCCTAGGGTGACATTTTCTTTCTCTACCATCTGTATTTTTAAAAGATATTTTATTATATTTATTTATTAGAGAGAAAAAGAGAAAGAATTCTCACACCAGGGCCTCTAGCTCCTGCAAAGGAACTCCAGACACATGCGTGACCATGTGCATCTGGCACCTGGGTCCTTAGGCTTTGCAGGCAAGTGCTTTAACCACTAAGCCATCTTTCTAGCCCCACCACGTGTACTTTTTTTTCTTTTTTTTACTTCAGGTTCTTGGGGAGTTCTAACAATCAGGATTTACTTAGTCTAATATCAGGGATTACAATGACTGGAATTGAACTATAGTCTCTAGTGAGGATCTGTCTGCTTTGTGTAACTTTTACTTCTAGGATGAAGTCCTTGTAGCCCCAACTTAAATTGAAAGGGATTAACCTCATAGCCCTGATGTCATTTTAGCTTCCTAGCTTCATGCTCTTCCCTCCTGAGACCACCACAGGCTTTTGCTGGAAAACTCTCTCCAGAAGTTTGGCTGACTGACCTGAGCATTGGTCCTCCCCCACAACGTGGCATGCTCTTATTTCATTATTATTATTGCTATTATTTTGCACTCAAATGCCTTCAAAGAGATGTTTTCACTATTAGTTCTCTGAGAGAATACGTATTCTATCATTACCCTGGGACGAACTTGTTACCCTGTACTTTAGTGAACATTCTAACTCCATACCAAGCATAATATAAAGAAATATTCTTAACTTTTTTTAAAAAAAATATTTATTAGAGAGAAGAGACAGAGAGAGAAAGAGAATGAGAATAAGAATCCCGTCACTGAAATTGACCTAAAATTAACCCAACATGGCTCAGGGAAATTCTTAGAAGAGGGGGCGGAAAGATTGTTAGAGCCATAAGTTGGGTCATTATGCACAGTGATATTGCCTCTCCCCCATAATTGATGGCCACCTCCACAATGCAACACCCACAATCCACAGAGGGCGATGACAGGGAGGAGGCTAATGATGGTAACATCATGGCTGTATACACACTATATACATAATTAATAAAAAAGAACTATTTTTACATGATAAAAATTTTCTACAACTTAGAACTCTTCATCATGTTTACTTTGATTAAAAACAAGAGAAATGATTTTATTTTCATTTTCTCTATGAAAGTTGTCACATAGAGAGATTAAATGTCATCAGTTTCGTGTGTAAATTATAATTTTCCTCAGAATTGTAGTACAACACTTTCAAAAATCTAGTACCTTTGGGATCCTGAATTATCATACAAATGCATGTTTAAAGTAATTTATAATGCTGTTAAAATAAATTGTGTTGCTAGAGTTAAAAAAAAAAGAATGAGAATGAATATAGGTGAGCCAAGGACTTCAGATACATGCACCACTTTATGCATCTGGCTTTGTATAGTACTAGAGAATCAAATCCAGGCCATCAGCCTTTGCAAGCATGTGCCTTCAACCTCTGAGCCATCTCTCCAGCTCAAAATATTCTTAAATTAATGTGAACAAATTATACTCTCAAAAATGGTTAGTCTACTGTTTCATAAAGGAAAAGAAAATTACATATATATATATATATATATATATATATATATATATACATATATATAATATGTATGTCATTAAACATATAGTGCATAATTACATACACTGAAGACCATTTTTGTGGTCCTGAGGATTGAACCTAGGACCTTGTACATGCTTGGCAAATCTACCATTAATTATATCCCCAGCCCTAGAATGCCATTTTTTTTTTTTTTTACAGTATACTGACATAAAATCAGACAAAAATGCTGAATTACTTTTTTAACTATGTAGGTCAAGAAATTGTATATTTCTATTAAAAGGTGTTAGAGTGAATTCTTTGGAAAAAGAGTAGAAGCTATTAATTTAGGACCTAGGATGTCATACAAACGGGACTATGAAGCAAACTGTTCAACACTGTCATGTTTGGTGATAGAACAGCCTATTTTTGGAAGACAGAAAATAGAATCATTTTCATAAACTCCTCAGAATTTTATTTCTTTTTAAAAATTTTACAAGAAAATATTCTGCCTTATTTAAATACTATTAAGTATTTTATGTCCTATAAATATACTTCATTTTCATAGAATTTTTTCTTCATTTAAGAATATTATACATAGTATTCAAAACTATAACAAATACTCATGTTTAATACTTCCTATTAGAACTTTAGTTTCTTGCCTAATTAGAGAAAATAGTGCCGGGCATGGAGGCACATACCTTTAATTCCAGCACTCTGGAGGCAGAGGCAGGAGGATTGTCCTGAGTTTGAGACCAGCCTGAGGCTACATAGTGAATCCCAGGTCAGCCTGGGATAGAGTGAGACCCTACCTCGGAAAAAAAAAGAAAAGAAAAGAAAACAGAAAACAAGAAGATAAAACAGGAGGAAAAGTGATCCCATTTCTATTAATAACTAAAATAGTATGTGACTGAGAATACACATAAAAAGAAATGTAGGTGTGACATTTACATGAATAAAACTTTCCCTTAGTTTTCCAACAATGTCAAATTAAAAAAAAAATAACAAAACTCTTACATAATGAGAATTAAGACTTTGAAAAGACCACTGTGGTCAGGTGTGGTGGTGCACGCCTTTAATCCTGGTACTCGGAAGGCAGAAGTAGGACAATCATGTGAGTTCAACACCAGTCTGGCCTACTGTGAGACTCTGCCTCCCATGGATGGGGGGTGGGGAAGGACCATCCGTTTTTCTTACCACGTTGCTTGGTGATTTGGGGAGAGTAGACTAGGTTGTTACCATGGGAACCCTTATTACTTAGAGCTCAGAATCATTTCCTGAAGAGGCCCATCCATACCAGCTAATTTCTAGGCTTCAATTTGCATACTTTAAAAACACATCTTTGATATGTTGGAATTTTGATTAATTTTCCACTAAATTTAGGAGTTTTCCTTTTTTACATGTGTATCCACTGGAGACATTTTGTTACTTGCTAAGTGCGTTTACCCTTGAGAAGCAAACTCCAGCATCGATTCAGCTTCAAAATGCCCCTTTTATTTTCAGCTACAACTTTATGATGCAAACTGAGCATACCTGGAGATATTTCTGTCCACCATTTTAATACTTTAAACATGAGCTCCA
The DNA here is from genome assembly GCA_036346955.1 of Dipus sagitta. Classification (NCBI taxonomy): domain Eukaryota; kingdom Metazoa; phylum Chordata; class Mammalia; order Rodentia; family Dipodidae; genus Dipus; species Dipus sagitta. The sequence goes on from CM070770.1 coordinate 331,904,177, forward strand.
TGTCTTGGAGCTAAGACCTAAAACATGTGTCAACTCTTTTTCTTCCTGGAATGTTGACCTTAAACTAAGTATGTTTGGGAATATTCTGTTTAACTGAGCATGCTCAGGCATGAGCATCTCCTACATAACCATGGATAGGTGCCCTAAATATAAAACCCAAGCTCTTTTGTTTGTTTGTTTTTGTTTTTTGAGGTAGGTTTTTGCTCTAGTTCAGGCTGACCTTGGAATTCACTGTGGAGTTTCAGGGTGGCTTTGAACTCACAGTGATGCTCCTACTTCTGTCTCCCAAGTGCTGGGATTAAAGGTGTGTGCCACCATACTCTGCCCAAGCTTTCTTTGAAGAAAGCATTTCTTTCTCTATTCTCTCCCTGTCTGCTGAAGATAATAAACCTCTCTTCACTGTTTCCTATCTTGCCTGTGCTTTTTTGTTTGTTTGTTTGTTTGTTTATTTGTTACGCTCACCAAGATGAGAATTCACTGTGTTTGGTAAGAATTCATCATTTGATGAAAATTCCAAGATCGGTTACTAAGAGAATTAATAAAAGACGAACCCCAGTAAGTTCAGATACTATTCAAATTCTACATATCTGGGTTCATTTATAAAGTAAATATCGTTGCTAACTGATAAAATTCTGAATATTTTCTCCCACATGGCATTACCTTCCATGAAAATAAGACAAACAGCTAGAGGTTAGAGCTTGGCATGTTTTTCTTTTTAGTTATAATTTTCCAGCCAGGCCTGGTGGCACAGACCTATAATTTCAGCTACTTGGGAGGCGAAGACAGGAAGGTCACAAGTTGGCTTGCTTGATCACCTCAGCAAGACCTTGTCTCAAAATCTAGCTTGGGCTGCAGTTTAGTGCAATAGCACTTGCCTAGCATGTGCGAGGCCTTGGGTTCAATTAGTAGTACTGCACATAGATAAGGCAATGATAACAACAATCTTCTTGTACCCACATTGCACGACACACAGTAATTTGCCTCTCATTGCACACATTCTATTTATTTATTTATGAGAGAGAGAGAGAGAGAGAGAGAGAATGTCAAGGAGATAGAGAGAGAATGGGCACACCAGGGCCTCCTGCCACTGCAAATGAACTCCAGATGCATACACCACCTTGTGCACCTGGCTTACGTAGGTCCTGGGGAATTGAACCTGGGTTCTTTGGCTTTGCAAGTGAGCACCTTAACCACTAAGCCATCTCTGCAGCCGTCGTTGCACACATTTTAATTGTGGTTATGAATCAGTCAATGGGAGAAGATGCAAAGCAAACCATTGATAACCATCTAGTTATGCCACTGAGTTCATGTTCCCTCGTGTCACCTTGTTGACAGGGACAAGAACCATTGCCCTTTCATTAATGTCTTCCCTTGTGGGAAGGAAGTTCACAAACTGGCCACAGGTTGCTGCCTGCTAGTCGTGGTGTCTGAGGTCACCAGAGCTCTTTAGACACCCTTGCCCCTCCCTAGGATGGACTGGGGGTGGGGGGCTGTAAGAGGACAGGTGACTGTCGGGTGAACTCTCATGCGCATGCTGAAATAAAGATCCAGACCTTGCCATTTGGTAAGGAACAGCCACACCTGAAGTTATCCTTTACTTGGTCATGGCTGGGAAAAACGAAGAAGCCAGATTTATTTGCGGGACTAAGTTTCGCTTCAGACTCTTCCTCCGTGATGCCTGTGAAATGAAGGGCACAATAATTATCAACTAGCATTATGGACACAGTCTTCCAGAGCCAACTCTCACCATTACAAATGGATTTTAATCCTCCTAGAGAAATAAATATGGTCATTTCCTGTGATAATTTACATTGATGGCCTGTGAAGGGTTATCTAGATTAGGTTCATTGAAGTGGGGAGACACACTTGAACTGTGGGCAGCACCGTGCCATGGGTAAAGGTCCTGGATTGCATAAGAAGAGAGAGCTGGCTGGGCAACTCCATCACTCTCTGATTCCCACTGTGCACTGAATGTGACCAGATGCCTGTAGGTCCTGCCTCATGCCTTACCCACCATGATTGACTATTACCTGGAACTATTGAAGTTGAAATAAACCCTACCTCATTATTTTTTAAATAGTATTTATTTATTTAAGAGATATTTATTTATTTGAGAAAGAGGGAGAGAGAGAGAGAGAGTGTGTGTGCATGGACATGCCAGGGCCTCTTGCCTCTGTAAACAAACTCCACGTGCATGCACCATTTTGTGTATCTGGCTTTACATGGGTACTGGGGCAGCAGACTTTGCAAGCAAGTGCCTTTAACTGCTGAACCATATCTCCAGCCCCACGTCAATTTTTTTTTCCAGTGACTGTTAGGTGTCAGCCTGTTGTAGACATTGGAGATCAGGGACAGAATAAATCAGCTTATACCTTTATGGCTTTCACATTCCAGGATATAAACAATGAAATTCAATGTCTTTTTTTTTTTTTTTAGGAAAAGTCAGATGCTTCTAGAAAAAGAAATGAAATATTATATAACATAATGTCAAATGGTGATGCATATGAGAGAAAAATAAAGCTGAGTGAGGGAATAGAGTGACAGGAATGGAGAGAAGCTTCACAGGTTTTTGTTCATATGTTCTCTGAAGGTGATTTCTCCCAGGAGACCTCTGGTAGCTTACCACTTCTGAACTATGCATTGTATTTGTTACATCCAGCCTCTGAAGTTAAACTTCTGGGTTTAAATTTCAACTCTTGCCAGGCCTGGGTGGCGCACGCCTTTAATCCCAGCACTCAGGAGGCAGAAGGTAGGAGGATCACCGTAAGTTCAAGGGTACCCAGACACTAACCATGGATAATTTTTAATTCCATGGTATTTCCCCAGTTGCTAAAGACATATTTGGCTATCTTCTCTAAGTATTTACTTATAAAATATATTTAATGTCAAGATGAGAAAAATAACTTACAAAATGCTACTATGATGCATGAAATGTGTGAATTATATACCAACACATTTTTTTTTCTTTTTTTTGTGTGTGTGGTATGAATGTGTGTGTGTGTTCATATGTGTGTGTGCAAGTGCTTATGTGTTGATGTGTTGGGAGACCAGAAGGGAGATGTTTGGGGTCTCCTCTCCCTCTCATTCATTCTTTTTTTTTTTTTTTTTTTTTTTTTTTTTTGGTTTTTCGGCTTTTCGAGTTAGGGTCTCACTCTAGCCCAGGCTGACCTGGAATTCACTATGGAGTCTCAGGGTGGCCTCGAACTCACAGTGATCCTCCTACCTCTGCCTCCCGAGTGCTGGGATTAAAGGCGTGCGCCACCACGCCCGGCTTCATTCATTCTTTGAGATAGCATTTCTTATTGAATCTACAGTGTACCAATTAAGCTAGTCAGTGAGCTGAGCCCTGGTAATTCTCCTGTCTCTGTTCCTAGCACTGGGATGACAAATGCTCATCACCACCCCTGGCACGTGGGTGCTGGGAACCCAACCTCGGGTCCTCATGTTTGCACATCAGGCACTTTATCCACTGAGCCCCCTCCCAGCCACACAAATATTTTCTGGACTACTCTTTACTTTTTTTAAAAAAAGTTATTTATTTATGATAGAGAGAATGGGCATGCCAGGGCCTCTGGACATTGCAAACGAACTCCAGATGCATATGCCATCATGTGGCTTACGCATCTGGCTTACATGGGTGCTGGGGAGTCAAACCTGGGCCCTTAGACTTTGCAGTCAACAGCCTTAACAGCTAAGCCATCTCTCTATCCCTACCCTTTACTTTTGACTTACTTGTGCCATGGTGTTCCATCCATTCTGTAAAATAACTAAAAGTAAATAATATTCTTTGCTAAAAAAAAACCTCTTTTATTGCCAAGAGTTCTTGAATAACAGGGCAGATGGTTCATGGATATCACCCATAGTCTCATGAAGTGAAAAGCTAGGAAAATTATGATGAGCATGTCTATATCATTAAATAAAATAGCTTGAAAATGGCTGTGTTGTCGTCACTGTGTTTGTCACCACTTACTGAGTTACATGAAGACAATCAAAAGCTACTTTTGTTATGCTCATAATCTGACTTCATGGGAAGGGAGCTTGTAAGAAGTACCATGTGACAGTCTTTTCTCTTAATGTTTGATCTGTTGCTATTTATTTATTTATTTGAGAGAGAGAGAGAGAGAGAGAGAGAGAGAGAGAGAGAATGGGTGCACCAGGGCCTCCAGCTGCTGCAAATGAACTCCAGATGCGTGCACCACCTTGTGCATCTGGCTTATGTAGGCATGGGGAAATTGAGCCTGGGTCCTTTGGCTTTGCAGGCATGCGCCTTAACTGCTAAGCCATGTTCTATTTTGATGGCTAGATAAGAGACCACAGGTTAAGTCAGACTCATGAAAGCTTCTAGAACAAATGGAATCCGGGACAGGCATTTAGCTGAATAGGTTGTCAAGGTTTATTAGACTAAGCATGAATTTTTGAATGAAGGATCTCATCTAATTATTTAATTAGCATTTAATCATTTAAAATATTTATTTGAGGGATGAAGAGAGAAAATGGGCACACCAGAACCTCTTGCAATTGCAAATGAACTCAAGATGCATGCACCACTTTGTACATCTGGGGAATCAAACTTGGACTGGCAGGCTTTACAAGAAGAGCCTTTAACAGCTGAGCCAACTCTCTAGCCCCCAATTAGCATATTTAATCTTTCTTTATAATTCATGACTCATTTTTTCCAAATCTAAGATAGACCTCACCCTTTCATTTAACTTCATTGTGAAAATTAAAAGATTTATAAAAATACTTTGCTAAAAAAAAGCATTGTAAGCTAATCTAGTAAGACATGGGTACAATTTTTGCTGGTAAAGCAGAAGCTCCTGGATGCCCTGTCTCTACTCTGAAAGCACAACAAGATGCACAAGCAAGGACGGTCACACATCTCCCACTGTGTTGTCCCCAGTGGCTTGGCTTCTGAAGCACCTCATGAATTTCTCTTGTGAGGAAGCCGCGAAGCTTCTTTCTCAGACTCACAGGTCCATTTGAGTTTCCTCTCTACCCATCAAACCTGTGACTTCTACCATGGAGATGTGCACACGTGTTATCTATGCACATATATCTAGACACGTGTGTATCTGCACATATATATATCTGGAATACTCTAAAAGTATGAACCAAAGCAATTTTTGGCCCAGGATGTTTTGGGAGAACAGAGAAACAATTACAAACTTAGTAGTGGGGAGAGATTGCGGAATTAGAATCTGTTGTGGGAAGAGTGCTGACTTACTTTCTCATGCTGAACGTGGGCGCCCCTCTTCTTTCCTGATATGACATCTACCGAGTCTCTTTGTGCTTCAGAACCAATGAGTGGAAGGAATCTCAAGCTGGTGGGGCTTGGTACCTGCAATCCATCAATAGCCCAAGTCAGACGTACTTAAAGTGTTACCTCTGTGCTGTGGATTTGGGGGTGGGGGTGCCACATAAGAGGGTCCATCCATTTCATACCACACCCTCCCAATTGTGTATGTGTGTGCGCACATGCGCACACACATTCACAGTTTAGTTTGTGAATTTTTAAAAACCTATTTTTATTTATTTATTTGCAAACAGAGAGAAACAGAGAGAAGAGAGACAGACTGAATGGATACATCAGGGTCTCCAGCCACTATAAATGAACTCCAGATGCATGTGCCACTTTGTGCATCTGGCTTCACTTGGGTACTGGGGAATGGAACCCAGGTCGTTAAGCTGTGCAGACGAGTGCCTTAACTGCTGAGCCATGTCTCCAGCCCGGTTTATTTATCGATTTATTTTGAGACAGGTTTATGTTTTCCAGGCTAGATATTCCCTCTGCCTCTCTGTGTTGGGATAAGAGTTATAATAATTCTCAGTAGTTCACTGTCAACATCAGCTGTGACCTACTACAGTGAACATGTCTTTGAAAAGATCAGGAATGCTTAAGGTCTAAGTTGGTGTTAAGTTGAAATATTTGACATTTTGTTTATTTTTTCTTGGCTTTATTAATTCATTCTTTAACACAGGGTGGAGACTGGGAGGAGATATCTGAAAAGAAACCAGGGGTGGGTACCTCTTGGATAGTCAGGGAGGTAATGGCAGACCGGCCATATCGTCATGCTGTGTGATGACACGGCCGGAATACAGGGAGCGCATTGGGACAGTGTGGTAGAAGGGGAGACCCAGCCTATCTGGCTAAGGCCCGATCCCGGGAGGTTTGTATGCCAGGCTAAAACATTTGGGTTCTATTCCGCAGGTGATGAGCCACCAGGGGAAATCTCAACATTGCTGCCAGGCGCAATAGCAGAGGCAAATGCCTCAAGTCGCAAACACACAGAGCCCACCGCACGTTTACAGAAGCGGCAGTGGGTGGGTGATGCGACTTTCCCCAGCCTCGCATGAGAACACAGGCGCAGCTCGCAGAAGTCAGATTTCTTATTCTTGTGTTGCCACGGTAATCCCAGAGACCTCTAACTTACCCTATATATGGGCAGAGAACCAAAGATAACTCCAGCCTCTCTGTTTTCAGTTATGGAACCATCCAAGGCGTACCTGCGACTCTGTAAAAACAAAGCAACGCAGGTTTACAGAATAGAGCACTTTTCATGTGCCAATGGCAAAAACAAACACACAGAAAAAGCGTCACTTGGTTTAAGGCTGACTCACAGCCCAGCGGCCACTTCCAAAAAAAACTACATTGCACTAATGACCCCACTCTTTCCTGCACTTGTCATATTCCCATAGTGCCAGGCTACCAAAATTGTCAATGCAAAGGCTGCATAAAGATCAGGATACTCCTTCAGACTCAGACTCCAAGTGAATCAGCATTCTTTCTACTGTCCCAATGCAGAACAGCTGGCCCTGTTTCAATTGTTGTAATCTCTCAAACTCTCAAATAATTATAGCTGAATAGGTGCTTTTTGTTTTAGCCCAAAGGTGTGTATATATATATATATATATATGTCTTTTTTTGAGATAGGGTCTTACTCTAGCCCATGCTGATCTGGAATTCACTATGTAGTCTCAGGGTGGCCTTGAACTCATGGCTATTCTCCTACCTCTACCTCTACCTCCTGAGTGCTGTGATATATATGAGAGAGAGAGAGTATGGATGCACCAGGGCCTCCAGCCACTGCAAACAAACTCCAGATGCATGTGCCACCATGTTTATCTGGCTTACATTGGTACTAAGGAATTGAACCAGGGTCTTTAGGCTTTGCTAAGCCATCTCTCCAGCCCCCCATAGCTTTTATTTCTTTGTGTCCCATATCCTTCTGCTCACACCAGTCCTTATTTTAAAATATGTTTTATTTGTTTATTTGAGAGAAACAGAAAGAATGAATGCACCAGGCCTCTAGCCACTGCAAACAAACTCCAGATGCATGCACCTCCTTGTGCAGTCAGCCTTACATGGGTACTGAAGAATTGAACCTGGGTCCTTTGGCTTTGTAGGCAAGCGCTTTAATAGCTAAGCCATCTCTCCAGCCCACACCAGTCCATTTTTATGCAACACAACCCTGCGCAAGTCCTCATGACACAGGAAGAGCACAGCTGGCCTTTCACACAAACTGCCTCTACCCAGGCAGGTCAAAGATTTTTCTTCCCCTCATAAGGCAAACCTTAGAGTCCACAGGTCTTAATGATTTAGTTCTCTCAATTCCGACCAGAATGGATCATTAAACTCTGCTTATAACACTGCAAAGTGTCTCTTAGGCCAAGGTTTTCAAATCCCTCCACATTCTTCCCACAAATCAGTTCCAAAAGGTCAGAAGGCTCACAGTCAGGTTTCTATCAGCAACAACCCCACTCCTCAGTAACAATTTTTGGTTGTAGTTACTTTCTCGTTTCTGGCACAAAGAACCTGAATAAAATCAGCTGATGGGAAGCAAGTTGTTTATTTTGAGTTATAGACTCTAGGGGAAGTTGTTCCATGATGGCAAGGAAAAACATGGTAAAAACAGAAACTGGACATCACCTCTGCCACAGCAGGTGGAAGCAGCAGTGAGAGAGTGAGCTGAACTCTAACAAGGGTGGGGGAGCTGGCTGTAACACCCCAAAGCCCACCCCCGACAACAAACCTCCTCCATGCAAAGCTAACCTTTCCAAACTGTCATCAGCTGGGAACCGAGAATTCAAGACACATGAGTTGACGGGGAGCACCTAATTCAAACCACCACCACGGAGTCCTTCACACACTCTGGGCACTAATCTTTTGGCAGTGGTAGGTGTAATGATTGTAGGGCAGGTTTGGAGTGAGGTTATGGATGTGGTCAGGACATCCTGGACGAACTGAACATTGGGGCGCGATTCTGATAAGAATGCTCAGGAAAGCAATGAGTCTGCTTTGCAAATGGTGGGCAATCATGGGTTAGTAATTCATGTAGACAGGGGCATTCGTTTAATTAATTTATTTATTTGAGAGAGAGGAAGAGGGAGAGGGAGAGAGGGAAAATGGAGGTGCCACTGTGTGCATCTGGCTTACGTGGGTACTGGGAAATCAAACCCGAGACTATAGGCTTTGCAGGCAAGCCTCTTCACTGCTAAGCCATCTCTCCAGCCCCCAGGTGTGTTTATTTTGTGGAAGAGTTGTAGGAAATCAATTTTCATTAGTTCTGGACCTTTAGTCTCACACTACATCTATTCTGAGAGTGTTAAAAGTAGGAATAGGATAAAGAACAGTACATGTGTCTCTCCTAGCTATGCATTGAAGAAAAATGTGCCTAGGAACAGTAGAATGATGGCCACCAAAGATACCTGCACCCTGATTTTCTCAACCTTAATATGTGAACACTATGTATGGACTTTGTTAAGAGGGAGGGGAAATCTTTCTGCCTTACCTAGGCTCATCCAATGTAGCCATATGAATCTTTAAGAGAATCTTCCTGGCTAGATCAGAGGGACATGTGACCACATGGTCAGAGAGACCTAGCACTTCTGGATGGAGGGGGGCTATATAGACTAAGGACTATGGAATTCCCCCTGGAGTCTTTTGGAAGAAACATGGCTCTGGCGACACCTTGCTTTTCAATCCAGTAAAACGAATTTCATTCCAGATTTTTTTTTTTTTTTTTTGACCTGGGCAAAGTGACTTTATTAGCAAAAGCCAAGATTACATAGGATTTAAGAGTTAGCATCGGGGCCCAAATATATGGAACTCTTCATAAATTTGCATGTCATCCTTGCACAGGGGCCATGCTAATCTCTGTTTCGTTCCAATTTTAATATATGTGCTGCTAAAGTGAGCACCAGACTTTTTTTTTTTTTTTTTTTGACAAAGTCTCATGTATTCTGTGCTAACCTCAAACTTGAAATGTAGCTGAGGCTGGCCTTGAACGCCTAACCTTCGTTGCTTCTACTTCCCAAGTGCTGGGATTACAGTCATGTGCCACCATGCCCATATCATTTCAGGTTTTTTCTTACCTACAATATTGTAAGTTAATTAATTTAAAACTTTTTTTTTGTTTGTTTTGTTTGTTCAAGGTAGGGTTTCACTCTAGTACAGGCTGACCTGACATTCACTATGTAGTCTCAGAGTGGCCTTGAACTCACAGTGATCTCCTACCTCTGCCTCCCAAGTGCTGAGATTAAAGGCATACACTACCATGCCCAGCTCAATTTAATAATAATTTTTTAAATTAATTTTTTAAAACTTATTCATTTGCAAGCAAAGAGAGAAGAGAGACAGATGGAGAGAGAATGGTCACACCAGGGCCTTTAGCCACTGCAAATGAACTCCAGACGCATGTGCCCCTTGTACATCTGGCTTATGTGGGTCCTGGGGAATTGAACCTGGGTACTTTGGCTTTGCAGGCAAACATCTTAACTGCTAAGCCACGTCTCTAGCCCCTCAATTTAATAATTGTTTTGTTTGTTTTGTTTTTTGAGGTAGGGTCTCATTCTGGCTTAGGCTGACCTGGATTTCACTACGTAGTCACAGGGTGGCCCTGAACTCATGGCGATCCTCCTACCTCTGCCTCCTGAGTGCTGGGATTAAAGGCATGCGCCACCACGCCCGGCTCAATTTAATAATTTTTTTAATCTAGAAAGTTTGTGGTGATTTATGATAGCAACAAAAACTAATATGCTATATTATTGTACATATTTGAATGAATTCAGGAATTTAAAAGCTAAGATTTTTTTTTTTTTCATTTTAACTACCTTAGGAGAAGAAAGAGACTTGAAAAACTTAAAATTATGTTCTACTTCGAAGGCCTTGGGAGGTGTACGCTTGAAAAGCAGAGACATTGAGCTCATTTTTTTCCATCTGCATACAAAAATACAAGAATGATGTCAAGTACATATCTATACCTTCCACACTGTGCCAACTAAACAAATACCCATTCTGTTCTTCCTCTCTGCTCCCCACATGGCCTGGCTCTCCTGGCACCATTCTTAATGACTGACTCTACCTAATTCTTTTCCATCTAGCTTCCTAGCTTTCCCTTCAGGGAACCTAGATCAATTTCTACTCAGCCTGAGCATTCCATGTAATTAAATTCATCAATTGCCCGGGGTGTGTGTGTGTGTGTGTGTGTGTGTGTGTGTGTGTGGAAACGCTGTGTAGTAGGAATTGGGAAAACCCTCATAAATTTGAGGCTTGACTTTTATATGACCTAGGGAAGCTTAACCACATTCATGTAGATATTTAGAAAGTTGCAACTAAGCACTGAAATATTTTTTAAAAGATAATCAGTAACATATCCTTATGGAAACACTATAGAATGAACCCCATCTTGCTACAGAGAAGCAAAATCATTTGGTGATAACACAATGTAAGTGTATATCCTCCACCTAAATGATTCCAAATATGTCATCCTTTTCATACTTCTGTATCTCCCTGCTAGTCATTTTATATGTATATATATATATATATATATATATATATATATATATATATATGATTTTTTTTGTTTTTGTTTTTTGAGGTAGGGTCTCACTGTAGCCCAGGATGACCTGGAATTCACTATGTAGTCTCAGGGTTGCCTTGAACTCATGGCAATCCTCCTACCTCTGCCTCCCGAGTGCTGGGATTAAAAGCGTGTGTCACCACGCCCGAGTCATAAATATTTTTTGAGTGCCTATTGAGTACTGACTATATGAGCTGAGAACTAGGGACAGGAAGAAGAAGAGTTAAACAAAGAAGACATGTATTTGCAAATTGGAACACATCATCTTGAGTACTAAGATACACAGATGTTCAAGCCTGAGCAATTACCTAAAAGATAGTGTGGGCTGATCACCTCCTCTTGGTGGGCTTTGCCACACCTTGGTGAAGCTGGGCCTACCATATTTCACTTTAACCAGCCTCTTCTCCAGTGCTCATTACTGGCCATCCAAGGGGAGCCTTGAACACTCCATGGTAGTTTTGCAATCATCTGGAGTCCTTGGTTTCCAGGTGGTTTGTATTTTCATCTGAGTCTGGCAGTCTCTGATTCCTAGCTTCATTTAACTGACAGCATTTCTACTATTCTTTGCATTAGATAGTGGTATTAAGACTCCCCAGTCTGAACTCACTTAGGATCCCCCCTAAAAGATTTTCTCTTCCTCTGTCTTTGCTTTAACTACAATTCTGTCCCCTGATCTCCATTAGACTGTTTATTTGTGTTTTCCCTGCCTATTTATTAGCTATTCCTTTTCAGGATTTTTCACAAGCATCTCTTCCTTGGCCTAATCTTTAGAGGTCCTTGTTTTGTATGCATCTTATAATTGCCTGTTTGTCTGATACAAGATAAGGATGCAAGTGTCTCATCCATAGGAAAGATACTACTATGTTGACTCCAAAATCTTTGCCTACAGTCTTTCTTTCTTTCCTTTCTTTCTTTCTTTCTTTCTCTCTCTCTTTCTTTCTTTCTTTCTTTCTTTCTTTCTTTCTTTCTTTCTGACAGAGGAAGAGGCATAGAGAAAGAGTGAATGGGCACGCCAGGGCCTCTAGCCACTATAAACGAACTCCAGATGCATACGTCACTTTGTGCATCTAGCTTTACACTGTTACTAGGGAATTGAACATGGGTTATGAGGCATTACAGGAAAATGCCTTAACCACCGACCCATCTCTCCATCTCTGCCTACAGATTTGACTGCTTTTAGGTTGTCCAGACAGATGGACTGTGGTGCTTCTCAAATACCTCCCCACCTGGATGTACCACAAGGACCGCAGACCAAATCCTTTCCCAGACAAACTCATCTATTTATGCTTGCCTTCCCTGTTGTATCTCCTATCACAGGGCATTCTCCCATCCAAGTACTAACCAGGGCCAACCCTGCTTAGCTTTTGAGATCAGGTGTGTTCTGGGTGGTGTGGCCATAGGCTATCATAGTGAATTCTATAAGGTTTTAAATTCTTATATAGATTGTGTGGTATAACGTTGTGGATTTCTCTGCCTTGTTTATTAAAGTATTTTTATTTATTTATGAGAGAGAGAGAGAGAGAAAGGTACATACACACACACACAGAGAGAGAGAGAGAGAGAGAGAGTGAGAAAGAGAGTGAGAGAGAAAGTGAGTGTACCAGGACCTCCTGCCACTGCAAATAAGCATCAGACACATGCACCCTTTTCTGCATCTGGCTTTATGAGGGTACTGGGGAATCAAACGCAGGTAGTTAGCCTTTGTAAGCAAGCACTTTAAACCACTGACCCATTTCCCCCACCCTTGACTTGTATTTTGAGCTAGGGTTTGCATGTAGCCCAGGGTGACCTTGAACTTGAGAATATTGAGTGCTAGGCTTATAGATGTGAACTGTCTGCCCCAGAACTTGGTCCTCTATAGACTTTTAAAAAATGTTTTATTTATTAGTAAGGAGAGAGGGGGGGGGAAGGAGGGAGGGAGGGAGAGAGAATATGAGTGTGCCAGAGCCTCCAGCCACTGCAAACGAAGTCCACATGTATGCATCACTTGGTGCATCTGGATTACATGGATACTGAGGAATGGAAACCAGGTCGTTAGGCTTTGTAGGCAAGCACCTTCCTTAACTGCTGAACTGTCTATCCAGCCCCATATATAGACTTTTGTAGCAGTAGCTCTTGTAATGTCTTCCCTAGGACTGCATGCTTGAAAGACCATCACAGTGTCTCATTTGTTGGCGCGGTTGCCCTCTTCGGTCTGCTTTGGTTAAATCTAATTACCCTTTGGCTACTAAGGGCCAGAGGTTCCCAGAAGTACTACTTTCATAAATTTCAGCTTTTGGTTTATATGTTTGACCTTCCCCTTGGGCCACACAGTTAATGAAAAGTCAGGCAACTTTTGCTTTTGAATTCTCCATGCTCACCAGTGTCATGCTACCATAGTCGTCTAGATCTTGTCTATTCATCTAAAGGAAAAACCAATGGTCTTACCTTTCCCGGTCAAATACCAAAGGATATTCATATTTTTGCTTCTTTTCTGTGAACTTGCTTTCTTCTTTTATTTCTACAGGTAGTTCACTAACATCACAAGGCAAAATGAAGTCACTTGTTTGTAATAAGTCAAACATTCTTCGCTGTCCAAAATATCCACAGTAATGACCACCTTGTGAATGCCAGAGCCTGAGAGGAGGTCAAGGAAGAAACAAGAAGGTGCTATAGTTCACAAGAAATGGTCTTGGTCAGAGGTCGTCTGTGTGGATCCCACTGGTCTACACAGGCTTTTGAACTTGAGTTCATGACTTTCCTCTGTGTAGTGTAGTGTACCATGATGTAATTTTTTTTTGATGGAGTGGGGGAGTTCAGGGTCTCAAGCATACCAAGCTATCATTGAGCTATATTCCCACCCCTCAAGGTAAACATTTATATCAGTTAGAACATTAACCCAAGCCTTTTATTTTTATTTTTTGGAAATGGCAATTTGAATCTGTACTTATAATCCTCATTTGCTTAAGCTGAAAAGATTTATCTCCAAATAACGCTGCTCACTCAAGCTGATCAGAACACATGATGAGTTACATTAGCTCACTGACTGAGTTACATTTCTGCTGCCTACTTATGATATGGCCAGTAGAACTTGCAAGAGGAGAGACCTGTTAGCATTATCAAGTTCTTCCCATGTTCCGTTGACAATTCCCACTTCCTTTCTTTTTTAAAAATATTTTATTTTTATTTATTTGACAGAGAAAGAGGGAGACAGAGTGAGAGAATGGGCTCGCCAGGGCCTCCAGCCACTGCAAACGAACTCTAGATGCATGCGCCCCCTTGTGCATCTGGCTAACGTGGGTCCTGGGGAATCAAACCTGGGTCCTTTGGCCTTGCAAGCAAATGTCTTAACCACTAAGCCCTCCCTCCAGCCCTACGATTCCCACTTTCTTGGAGCCACTATATTAATGTTACAGCTGAGCTGGGATGCAGAATGGCAGAGCAGCGTTCCTTTAGTCACCTGTGTTATTTCACTATGCCCTTGCCTCAAGTGCTCCTTGTGCATCACCTGTGCGGTTTACTTATCGAGCCTTACTGGCAGGACTCAGTGTTACATTTAGAGAGATGAAAACAGTGTTTGGAGCATCTTCCTTTCATGACTTTGTTTGTTGAAATGATTTATTTTTGGCGTGTGATGAGCTGCACATACGTGTGTGTTCATGCGCACTAGTGTAGGCGCACGTGTGCCGTGACATGCAGGTGAAGGTCAGAGGACAGCTTTCAGGTCGCAGGTCCTCACGTCCCACCTTATTCTGAGGCAGGGTCTCTCTTTCTCATTGCTGATCAGCACCATGTTAGCCAGGCTGACTGGTTCACAAGCTCTTGGGAAATTCTCCTGTCTCTGCCTCCCATCTCACCCATCAGTGTGTTGGGATTACAGAAGCCTACTACTGATTCCAGCTTTTACAAGGGGTCTGGAGATCTAAGCTCACATACTCAGGCTTGAGAAGCCCTGGATTCCTCCACTGAGCTGTCTTTGCAGTTCTGAGACAGATTCGACAGGTCTTACTACATAGCCTCGATTGTCCTAGAATTCACAATATAGCTCAACGTTGGCTAGAACTTGTTATGTAGCCTGGGATAGCCTCAAACTTGTGATTCTCCTTCTGAGCCTCCTGAGTGCTGGAATTACAGTCATCCCTTAACATCTGGATTGCACACTAATCATATGCTCTGCTGCCGTGACCCAGAAGGAGGGCAAGTCAAAAGAGTAAAAGTAGATTCATCAAAGTTCGAGTAGTGTCCTACCTCACAGAGAAACATACTGAGGGAAGGGTGCCCAGTGGGGGACTCCTCACATTTGATAGTGTCTGAGGACTTCACACGAGCCTCTCGCATACCTCCTCCATTTCAGTTTCTGAGCATAACAGAGATGGCATGACCTTCCTAGAGCCTTTGCCAAAGGAAATGGACAAGCTCTATAGACACAAAGGCTGGAAAGGTGAGGGGTCAACTTCCTAGCGACTCTAAACAAATGGGACCCTGCCTCTCTGGCTGATGTCCTGGACTGTAGATATGGACCCTGAGCCACTGGGAGCCTCGCTTTGCTTTCCTGAAGTTTTGTCTTCACACAGATCTCCTGTCCCATATCCCAGACTTAAAACTCCATTGTGTTTAGTCCTTATTGAGAAAGCATAATCTTTTTGATAAACAAGATTTAGAATGTGAGAGCTGTCTGCCTCTTTAGAAAGTGGACGCTTATAATAGCAAAAGGACATGGCTTAGTTATAAAGACAGCGGTGCTTTGAGACAGCTATTAATAGAACTAAGCTCTTCGAGCTGAGTATCAAGGGAGATTTTCATGTAAAGGAAACATAAAAATAATTTCTCTAGGCCAAGGACACCTGGTTTGAGCAGTGCAATATGCTGAATGTTTGTGTCTCCCTCAAATTCCCATGTTGAAACCTAATCCCCAATATGATGGCATTGAGATGGAGTCTTTGGGAGGAGTTCAGGTCATGAGAACTCCGCCTTCATAAACAGGATGGGTACCCATCTCTTTTTGTTCCTTTTGCCATAAGTGAATACCACAGTCTGGGGGAATGTGTAAAGTTTTGGCCAGGGGTTGTGGCACATGCCTTTAATCCCAATACTCAGGAGGCAGAGGTAGGAGGATTGCTGTGAGTTCAAGGCCACCCTGAGACTACATAGTGAATTCCAGGTCAGCCTGGGCTAGAGCAAGATCTTACCTCAAAAAGCAAACAAACAAAAAATAGTTTTATTGAACTCATGGTTCTAAATACCAGGAAATTCAAGATTGGGTGACCACATAGACTGAGGTCTTCTCTGCTAGTGGGGGTTTTTCTGGAAGCCCCAAGTCAGTCTAGAGCATTAAAGGGGAAGGCAAGGCACTCTCATCTCATGTCTCCTCTTCATGGCTTCTCCTAACTTCCTTTACTTCTCAGCAGCCCTACCTTCTTTTTACAATTGAGAACTCTAATATGTAAACATGATCCCAATTTCTTAATACCTCACATTGGTGATTTTATTTTAAAATGAGTTTCATGGGGACATTCAATTTACACCAGTGTCCTTAACAAAGAGGTCTGAGAGCTGGGGAGGTGGCTCAGCAGTTAAAGATGCTTACTTGTAAAGCCTGCCGACCCTGGTTTGATTCCCTAGTACCCATGTAAAGCCAGATGCATAAAGTGGCTGATGCATCTGGAGTTAGTTTGCAGAGACCCTCCTTCTCTCTCATAAATAAATTATATATATATAATTTGTTTTAAAGAAGTCTGAGGAAACTGGTTTGTTCTTAAAATGCTCAGAAGGTTCATGTGCTGGGAGCCTGGTCTCTAGCTGGTGGTGCTAGTGAGAGTCGATCGGATCATGAAGGCTCTAAGGTCACCTGTGATGAGTTCAGAATGTGCTCTTAGGAGGTGAGATGCAGCTACAGGAAATAGGAAACTAGGGTGACAGTTGTATCTTGGGCCCTTTCTCTGCGTGCTTCCTAGCCTTCGTGAGGTGAACGGCACCCTTCTACCATACCCTCCTGTCATGACTTACCACAGGCCCCCAAACACTTAAAGGCCACTTGACAAACGACCAAAGCCTTTGGAATTGTGAGCATACATAAAACTTTCCTCTTTAAGTTAATTTTGTTAGGTGTTCTGTCTGCTGATGGAAAGCTTGCTAACTTACTAGTGCTCTGAACAGTGAACAACATTGTTCTCTGGTTTGTAAATGACTCACTTTAAAGAACTTTGTTTTAACAGCCTAAACAGACTGAGACAAGAGTGATGGAAGGATGAGAATTCAACAGAGGCTTGTGTACTTGTGTTTGGTGTGTGTGTGTGTGTGCATGCACAAACATATATGCACACACACACATGTACATGTGTATGTATTATAACACTTCAAATGATGGAGAGCCGAAAATAAGCTGGGGCAGAGACCACGGGACTGAATTGTTAGGGACCCCAATAATAATAACAAGAAGAATGAAAATTCACTTTTTTGGCCTTTCCTAAAAATAAAGCAACAGGCCATTTTTTTGGGGAGAGGCACAGAAAATATAATCCTTTTCTTCCAGATAGGTAGGAACTAAGCCTACAGATTCACCTGGAGCTCAGTGTTCTTAAACGTTCCTCTACATCCGTCCACACTGTAATATTCAGTGACTCTTATCTGAAAAGAGGGCCCCAGCATTCAGCTACTGGCTTACGCCAGGTGCCATTCTTGAGGCTTATCACCGCACTCTCCCGGCAGTTCATGTCTCATTGACTTTGCCTACACAGTGGTTCTCAAACTCAATCAGTTGTTTCCAAGACTGGGTTATTCTCTTAATCCAAGCCACTGCATGCATGGTGGATGTCTAATTTTTTTTTTTTTGGTACTACTTTTGATACCCTGCAATCCTTTCCCCTTATGTTATCTTTTTACACACACACACACACACACACATATGTATTTGTGAGTGTGTGTGCACACGTATGTGGATGCAGACAACCTTGAGTGTCATTCCTCAGGAATGCTGCCCATTCATTGTTTTCTTTTTCTTCTCTCCCTCCCTTTCCTTCCTTCCTTCTTTCTTTCTTTCTTTCTTTCTTTCTTTCTCTCTCTCTTCCTTCCTTCCTTCCCTCTTTCTTTCTTCTTTCTTTCCTTCCTTCCTTCCCCTTTCTTTCTTTCTTTCTTTCTTTCTTTCTTTCTTTCTTTCTTTCTTTCTTTCGCTGTGTCTCACTGTAGTCTAGGCTGATCTGGAATTCATTCTGTACCCAGGCTGGCCTCCAATTCACAGCAATCATACCTCAGCCTTCCAAGTTCTGAGATTAAAGGCATGAGCCCCCAAACCTGGCTCACTTTTCTTTTCTGGTGAAGCAGGCAAAACTGTCTGTCCTTCAGTGAACCCTGGTTCTTCATGTGTCTCTACCTCCCCAGCACGAGGATTAGAAGTGTACACCTTCACAACCAGTCTTTTTGTATGGATTCTGGGGATTGAACTCAGTCCTCATGCTTATAAGGCAAACTCTTCACCAACTAAGCAATCTCTCCAGCCCCTGTCATCTTTTAAAAATGTAAATCAGGTCATGTTACTCCTGTGCCTAAAATTCCTCAGTGGCTACTTCCTTTACGACAAAGCCATAAGTCTTTATTATTATTATTATTAGTTTTATACTCAGTAAATACAGTCAAGTTGGTACCATTGTTGACCTGCCCTCTCCACAGGGACCCTCCTTGTTGGGAAATATGGGTCGTGCATTGTGGGGTTAACCATCAGTTATGGGTAGGAGGCAATGTCTCTGTGTATCATGACCCAACGTGCGGCTCTGACATTCTTTCCGGCCCCTCTTCCCCAAATTTCCCTGAGCCATGTTGGGTTCATTTTAGGTCTGCTTCAGTGATGAGGTCTTGGGAGCCTCTGTGTCTCTGGATATCTGGTTCAAGCCTAAATCTTTAGCAATGCCACCTATCTCCTGCATAACCATATTGCTGCCTAACGTTCTGTTCTCACATCTACAGTTAGGTAGGGGCTGCTGAACTTCAGTCCAGTATAAGACACCTCTTCCTTTTCGGGTGTATTATGTGTAAACCTCCAGCACCTCTGACGCCCCCTAGCTCTCATCTAACGTCATTTATCGCCATGATTTTAAGATGTTTCAAGCTGGTAGCAGCTCATCTTTAGAAACACCATGAAATTTCTTTTTATATATGTGTTTTAGTATTCCATATACACATATTTAGCATTAACTAAAATTCACTAATTTGTAGGTTTTATAAAATCAGTCATGTTGAAATAACTAGCTCACTCTCCTCTCAATATTAGGTGCTCTTTTTGTTTCTTCCTCCACACAGGGTTTCACTGTCTTTCTCTGGATGACTCCAAACTTGAGACTCCCCTCTGTCTCCTGAATATCTGGGGGGACAGATGACTCATGAAAAGCTCTTTGCTGATGACCATCCTAGACTTTAGATCTCAAGCCCCCTTTTGTTCGCAAGCTTGGCACTACTTTCTGAGCCGCCTATCTTGCTTCCTTTCCTGAAATCATTGGACAGCAAGCGATCTACTGAAAAGATGTGTCATTACTTTTTAGCATGCATGAGCATCACACTTCATTTCCCTGGTGATCGTCTTCCCAAATACCTCTTGTGTAATTTTTTTCCCACATACAAATTTATCCTAAAAACCTTACAAAGATTGCAGTGTTTAAGTACCCCAAGGGATCCCACCATATTGGAGGTATTACAATACTAGGCCAATGCATGTGGAGGACAGAGCAAGTTCCAATTCCATCTTCTTGCTTTAATATCCATTTAACACAACACTGTCCTCAGATAGAGGACCCATCAGATACTAGACCAAGCTGATAAGAACGGATACTAGGTTGCATTTTAGCCCCCCCCCCCACCCTTTTTTTGAGGCAGACTTTCACTCTATCCCAGGCTGACCTGGAATTCACTATGTAGTCTCAGGGTGGCCTCGAACTCACAGTGATCCTCCTACCTCTGCCTCCCGAGCACTAGGATTAAAGGTGTGCGTCACCACGCCTGGCCAGGGGTGCACTTTCATCAGACACATCAACTTCAGCATAGCCCTTCACCTGTTCATACTGGGAGCCCTAGCGTACAGCGCGGAGCCGTCCTGGCTTACCTCACGGAGCCGTCGATGGAGGCCGTCAGCACCAGCTGCTTCTCTTCCACGTAGCTCACTTGAATGATTTCTAAGGAGTGAGCACGCCACGAAAGCAGCTGCTTAAATTTCTAGGGAGCAACACAAGACATCTCCCTTAGAATTAGCAAAGAAACAGAATTTTAAACAAAATCAGTATTCATTAAAGAGCTACATTAATGAGCGGGTGGTATAGATACCCAAACAGCCCAATTTTAGAGATTTGTTTGTCTGCATGTACCCCTGCTGGAGGAAGTATTTTATTACAGAATTGAGGATAAACATTTCGTCAGTGGATGGCGACCAGATGACTGGATGAAAGAGCCACCTTAGGAGAAAGCTGGGGGGACAGTAAATCAGGACTGCAGGAAAGCAGAGTCGGAAGGTGAGGCCAAGGGGAGACTGTCAGAAAGACTTTTTATTCGCAAACTTATAGGGAGAAAGCAGTGGATACCTGTTCTTGGACTGGGGTGTGGGAGAGGAGAAGTTAGAAAAAGAATCAGTGTGGCTCATTCGCTCCCAAAGCCATCCTGAAGGTCCACTGCTCTTCCTCCATGTGTGTTAAGCGTGCAGCCCCTAAAGGAGCCCCAGCCCTTTCTAAACCATGCGGACTACAGTTGTCCAGCAGGGAGCTTGGGCACTAACGTCTGTTGTGAGTGTGTTTTTCTCTACCATCGATGAACACACTAATACCACTCTTTTCACTGGGTCACCCCCTTTCGGCTACTTGTGTAATCAGGGCCCTGGCAGTCTAAAGTTCTCTGGTGGGTCTCCTATTTCTGGAGACCTGAAGAAGGACTGCTCACAAGTCCTCCTGTTTCATACACTTCTGACTCTGTGCCTTCTGGTTGTTCTTAGACACCCAGGGCACAACTCCGCGTTCTCTTACGATACATTCTCTCAAAACCATTCAAGAGCATCTTGTCATCCCAGGTGTCTTTCCTTGCCTTAGCACTGTCTCCACTCAGGTTTTGTCACGGAGCTTACATTTCAGCACCATATGTGCCTTGACAACAGAGAATGGCTGTGTTTTCATCTGTAGCATCCAGTTGAGAGAAAGTTTCAGTGAAAATGTGCTGGTTCATTTATTCAGGTGGAAAAAGTAAAGTTCATACCTTTTCATCATGAGGTGGGTCCAGGAAGGAGCTGATACTGCAAAGAATCACATGTCCTTCTGCATAAAATTTAAATATTGGAGTCCTTCATTAGATATTACATGCTTTAAGTAAATACATATGCCAAGTCATTTTGATAAAAACATTTATATTGGTAGATAGACTAAAATCTGAGAAATCAGATATAAATTGGGAAATTTCAGTTAAGTTCAGTTTTTAAAATAAATATTTTATTTATTTATTTATTTGAGAGTGACAGACAGAGAAAGGGGGGGGGGAGAGAGAATGGACCCACCAGGGCCTCCAGCCACTGCAAACAAACTCCAGATGCATGCACCACCTTGTATATCTGGCTTACGTGGGTACTGGGGAAAATTGAGCCTTGAACCAGGGTCCTTAGGCTTCATAGGCAAGCACTTAACTGCTAAGCCATCTCTCCAGCCTTTTTTTTTTTTTTTTTTTTTTTTTTGTATCCAGGGTCTTGCTATATAGCCCAGGCTCTTGAATGTTGGGATTACAGACATGCACTGCTGTGTGGAGCCTCTAATTAAGGTTTTCTTTTTCAAGGCAAGGTCTTACTCTAGCCAAGGCTAACCTGGAACTCACTATGTGGTCTCAGACTGGCCTGGAACTCATAGCGATCCTCCTACCACTGCCTCCCAAGTGCTGCAATTAAAGATGTGCACTACCACCACTACTGGCAAAATAAGGTTGTTATACATATACACACATATATATATATACATATATATATGTTACATATGTTATACATATACATATATATACATATATACATATATATGCATATATACATATATGTATATATGTATATATATATGTATATATATATATATGTATACTTATTTGAGAGAGAGAGAGAGAGGGAAAGGCAGATAGATAGATAGATAGAGAGAGAGAGAG
Organism: Dipus sagitta; assembly: GCA_036346955.1. Classification (NCBI taxonomy): domain Eukaryota; kingdom Metazoa; phylum Chordata; class Mammalia; order Rodentia; family Dipodidae; genus Dipus; species Dipus sagitta. The sequence continues at coordinate 331,926,157 of CM070770.1, forward strand.
AGAGCAAGCCCTGGACATGCCAGGGCCTCTAGCCACTACAAATGAATTCCAGATGCCTGCGCCACCTTGTGCATCTAGCTTACATGGGCTCTAGGGAATTGAACCTGGGTCCTTAGGCTTGGCAGGCAAATGCCTTAACCATTAAGCCATCTCTTTAGCCCAGGTTGCTTTTTTTTAAATGTCCATCTATTATTTTTGAGTTGGCAATATTGCTCAGTAGTAGAGCATATCTAGCATGATCATGGCCCAGAGGTTGGTACCCAGCACTTCAAAATAAATAAACAAATAAAGCAAGCATGACTGTAGTTATTATTGTGTCTGTGTCTTAGTAAGTCATAATGAAGTCACTTTTTCTTCCCATTACCGTTTTTCTAGTGATCAGAATAGATTACAATAGAATCTATTACTACCAGATTAAATCTAAACTGTCAGAGAGATATTCATTCTACAATCCAGATGGCAGCTGCAAAAACTAAAGATAAATAAAGAAACAACTATACCTAGATATATCAGACGTAAATTCAAATAAATCAAAAATAAAGGAAGAAACTTGAAAAGAAGCCAGATAGGAAAAATCCATAAGTTAAGAATTACATCAAACTTCTCAAAAAAAAAAATGCTATCAAGACAGTAGCTGGAGCAAAACATTGAAAGCTTTGAACAAAAAAGAAAATTTCCACCTGGAATTCTGTACCCTGAGAAATTATCCTTCAAAAGGAGGAATTCTTTCTTAGACAAACAAAAATTGTTGCCAGTAGAACTTCCTTGCAAAAATTGTTAAAAGAAGTTCTTCAGAGAGAAGTGATATAGTTCAGAAGCTCAGGTTTGCATAAAAAAATAACATTAATCATGAAATAAGTGAAGAAAACATAAACTTTGGTGGCTATAACTTACGAATATTTGACAGCAGTGAAATTATCCAAGTATTATCAGACTACTCATGAAGTGATAGTGTTATTTGACAATGGACATAAATTAATTAGAAATATATATTATAATTTTGGGGGGCAATCATCAAAAAATTTAATAAAGAAGTATAATTGATATGCAGGAGAAAGTGGAATTATATAAAATACTTAATTAAAACCACCAGAGACCTAAAATGAACCCAACATGGCTCAGGGAGATTTGTGGAAGAGGGGATGGAAAGAATGTCAGAGCCACACATTGGGTCATGATACAGAGAAATATTGCCTCCTACCCATATAGGCTAACCCCACAATGCATGACCCATTTACCCCATCAAGGAGGGTCCCTGTGGAGGGGGGAGGACAGGAAGGAGGCCAACAATGATACCAACTTGACTGTATTCATGGAGTACAAAACTAATGAAAAAAAAAAAAAAACCACCAGAAATGGCAGAAAAGGTAAAATAAATATATGGACAAGAAACAAGGACATTAAGGTGACAAAAGTGACAAATAGAGTAACTAGTAATCAATCTACACAAATAATCACAATAGGAAAATGGCCTAATTATACCAATTAAAAGACAGGAACTTTCAGAAAGTTTCAAAAACCATAACTCAGCTCTATGTGAGACACATTTTTTCCCCTCTTGTGGTCCTGGGGATTGAACCCGGGGTCCTGTGCATGCCATGAAAGCACTCTGTCACTGAAGCTCATCCCTGGCCCTTAAGAAGCACATTTTATTTTTAAAATATATCTTATTTATTTATTTATATGAAAGAGAGAAAGAGAGAGGGAGAGAATGGGCACGCCAGGGCCTCCGGCCACTGCAAAGGAACTCCAGATGCATGCGCTCCCTTGTGCATCTGACTTATGTGGGTCCTGGAGAATCAATCTAGGCAAGCACTGCTAAGCCATCTCTCCAGCCAAGAAGCACATTTTTTTTTTCCCCCCCGAGGTAGTGTTTCACTCTAGTCTAGCCCAGGCTGACCTGGAATTCACTCTGTAATCTCAGGGTGGCCTCCAACTCACGGCTATCTTCCTACCTCCGCCTCCCAGGTGCTGGGATTAAAGGAGTGCGCCACCATGCCTGGCTCAAGAAGCACATTTTAAATATAGACACATAGATTTTTTAAAATAAAGGATAGATAAAAATATGCCATAGAAAGATTAAACCTAAAATTCAGGAAATAGAGATGTGGCTCCATTGTGTGCACCTTGTGCCAGGACCCAGATTCCAGTATCAGCACAAGGAAGGAAGCAAGAAGGGAGGGAGAGAGAGAAGGAAGGAATTAAAAAAGGGAGGAAGGAAGGTGACCTAAGACATGCAGGAAAATTATTTCAGACAGAGCAGATCTGTTGACACAGGAGAGTGTCAGGAATAACAAGGTTTCTCAAAGAACACTTACAAAGAAATGAGCAACCCAATTTAAAAATGCTCACAAGAAGCAGAGCCTGTAGTCTTAACTACCTAAATAGTCTAAATGGGAGCCTGAGAGGAGAACTGCAAGTTTAAGATCTACCTAGGCTATTGAGTAAATTCAAAGCAATTTGGGGGAACTTAGCAAAACCCTGTATCAAAATTTGGAAAAAGTAAAAAAGAAATCCTACTTAGAAATATAACTCACTGGTAAAGTGCTTGCTTAACATGAGGGAGGCCCAAGGTTCAAATCCCAGTACTGCAAAAAAGGGCAAATGAAGGAAGGTATGAAGAAAAGAAAATGTATCCTGAATTAACATTGCCTGTTAGTTTGGAAAACTTGTCTACCAAACTCAGATTTCCAAGAACTCCCAGACTGCCCTTCTGCCACAGTTACTCCTCCCTTTGCCTCTTCTTAAGTTGTTTTACAGTCAGATAGCCAGGGCAACTTGGTAATAAATGTCTTTTCTGTGAGGACACACCACACACACACACACATGCACACACACAGGTGCGCGCACACACACACAGGTTCTCTTGACAGTCATTGGTTCCGACATCTAGCTTGCCAACCCAGCTCTCCATAACATTCTCACCTTTGAGCATTCCTCCTGTAGGCTCTCCTCTGTCTCATTAAATGCCTCGCGTTCTCCTAGAGCCTTTTTTTTTCTTTTTTTCTTCTTTTCTTTTTTTTTTTTTTTTTTGGTTTTTCGAGGTGGGTCTCTCACTTTAGCCCAAGCTGACCTGAAATTCACTATGCAGTCTCAGAGTGGCCTTGAACTCACGGCGATCCTCCTACCTCTGCCTCCCGAGTGCTGGGATTAAAGGCGTGCGCCACCACGCCCGGCTCCTAGAGTCATTTTTATACCACACAGTTGGTTGAGCTGCCTGCAGCCGAATGTCTAAGAGCAAGGACTTACCCACGTTTCCAGCCAGCAGTATCCTGGAGCAGGAGTCAGTGTACAGCGATGTCAGGGAAATGGCTGAGTGCTTTGTGAAGGGCAGGATGTCTTTCAGAAGGGTTCCCTGAAAAAAGGACAAGACCAACAAGGCATCATCTAGAATAAATTCTTTAAAATCATAATACTGGAGTCAAATTTCTCTTTATATAAAGCTTTTCAAGATTGGCCTCTATGAGTATACATGAGTTCCCCTTTGAAATAAGTTGAAGCTATCTATATGAATAGATCGCTATTGATTGATTGCCTTTGTACTCCATGACTCTTTTTATTTATTTATTTATTTATTTAATTTATTATTTTATTTATTTATTTATTTATTTTATTTTTCAGGTAGGGTCTCGCTCTAGCCCAGGCTGACCTGGAGTTCACTCTGTAGGCTCAGGGTGGCCTCGAACACACAGTGATCCTCCTATCTGAGCCTCCCAAGTGCTGGGATTAAAGGCATCCACCACCACGCCCGGCTCATGACTCTTTTTATGCAATCTGTTAGATGGTATTGTCAATATGATTCCCTTAAACAAGCACTCTTTTCTGGCTCAAATGTACCTCCACTGTTTCCACCAGGCTTGTCTTGAAGCAAGATAATGGCTTGCAAGAGATTCCAACTCGGACTGATTGTTCTATAGTATTTAATGTAAGCTAGCACTGGGAAGGACTTTCGTTCATATCTTAGCTGACATCAACTGAGAACAGAGAGCGTGAATCTGCTACTTGTTTCCTAAGACTTTGGTTCTTTTGTCATAGGTAAAGAGGGCATTGCACGAATGCCAAGATCATCTCAGAAATGGTCTGTGTTTTCAGACCAGGGGTTTCGCTAGTAACCAAAGACACGGGCAGATTTGGAACTGAGTGGGTAGACAGCCTCATTTCTCTGTGCTGTGGGGTCCCGTGATCTGTCCCACAACCCTGTTGCCATTTTCCGGTTCCCTGTAGAAGCCCAACAAATGTGCACTCCTCCCCGCTTCTCCAAGGATTTCTCTGTTCATTCATAAACCCCTTCATCATCTTACACTCCCCTAATGCCTCCTAATTAGTTCATAATTTGGGATATATATTCTGTGCCCCAAATCTTGTGAAATCTAGTGTGAGTAAAAATTAATATGTTTTCATAAAAGGAAAATGTTTAGCCAGGCGTGGTGCCACATGCCTTTAATCCTAGCACTTGGGAGGCAGAGGTAGGAGGATCGCCATGAGTTCAAGGCCACCCTGAGACTCCATAGTGAATTCCAGGTCAGCCTCAGAAAACCAAAAAAGAATCATTAAAAATTTTAAATCCATATCAGTATTCTTTTTTATATAATATACTATTGATATCCTTTTATCTAAGTATCCAAAGAAATATGTATTAGCATGAATTCATAGCTCAGCTTGAAGGGAAGTTTGAAACAGTTGATTGGTTGAGTTTCAAACCCAGCCTATTTTTGTTTGACAGCACAACCAGTGGGAAGGCTGAGAAGCCATGTATCTGGCTAGAAGGTTGAACTATATTCGATTTGGATACCATGTGGGAGACGTCTAACAGTCAACCCTTCTCGTTATCACCCCATTCTTTCCAAGCTCCGTCACCTCTATCGTCCACAGGCGGAGGTGTCCGTCCTCATGGGCAGTGACCAGGATTGGAGGCTGGTCTTCTGTAATGTTGGCAGGTACGGAATGTCGTTTGCTCTCTGGATTTTGCTCTGCTTGTTTATCTGTTTGCTCACCTGTGAGAGAAGGTAATGAGCTACCGTTTTATCTGCAGTGTCTCAGATTTCAGACCTTATGGAACATAAAAGAGGAAAATAGCAAAGAACACATGGCTTACCCCAGATTTTTTTTTAACTCAAAAATATTCACAGGGCAGAGAATAAGAACAACAAAAACAGTAACAAAGACACTGAAAAATGGAATCCTGGATCCCTAGAAAAAAAAATCTAAAAGGCTTTTTTTGTTGCTGCTGTTGGTCCTATTCCAAAAGCCTATGTTGCACATGGAGCTAAAACTGGGATGTTCATTGAGTAACATTTTGGAATTTAAAATCCTAGAGTTCTGGGCTAGAGCAGCTTTACAAGAGGCGGGGAGGGGAATAAAAAATAAAGAAAAAAATAAACCCTAGAATTGAGATTTTAAAAAGGTGCCATTATCGCAGTTAGTCTACCAAACCTCACCATACCTCAAGATTTGGTCACAACAGAAACATATGCATGGTATTCTAAAAATAAATAAAATAATGGAAAATAAAAGAGTATTCCATCATGTAAAATCCCTGTGACAAAGATGCTGCTTGGCCTGTGGTTTAACTTGCTGGTGTTGTTTGTGTGTGTGGTATTGTATGTGTGTAGGTATGAGACCCAGCATCGCAAAAAGAAGAGAAGCAGGTTACACTGACCTTTACCCTCGCTGTCATGTATGCTTTGCTTGCTGCCCTGAAGGAGGGGGGAAGAGAGAGACATAATATTTCTATAGCATTGTAAAGAAATGCACCATGCTAGTTGAACAGACTCTCCAGATAGTTCGATTTGCATTCATTTTAAAATTAGTTCCTTCAGAAATGCATTGGAGGGCTGAAGAGATGGCCCAGCGGTTAAGGTGCTTGCCTGAAAAAGCCCAATGACCTGGGTTCAATTCCTCCAGTAGCCACATAAAAATGGATGCACAAAATGGCACACCCACCTGAAGTTTGTTTGCAGAGGCTAGAGGCCCTGGTGTACCCATTCTCTGTCTGTCTCTCTCCTTGCAAATAAATAAATTAATACATAAAACATTTTTTTGAAATGCACTGGAGAGATTTTCATGATCATATGTAGGAGACCTACAACACAGTAGCCTTTTTCTAGCAGCTCAGGAATAGCGTAATGATGAAGTGATTAATGCCTACACAATTCTTGGTGTACACTATAATTCTACTGACAACCATACAAAGTGTCTTTTTCACTCCATTATCACTGATAAGGAAGCACAAACTCAAATTGAATGTTATTGCTGGAGCTAATAGGTAATATATGGAGGACTTGGGCTCAGGTACAAATCTTCTTGGCTTTTATATCCATCCATGTAAATTTATTCTTCCCTTTATGCTAATTCTTTTAAAATATTTTTTTTTTGCTGTGAAAACTTCAAAAACAATCCTAGTTAGAAAAACAACGTGTAAAAATACATAAAATTAGAACTGAGACTGCAGTTAGAAAACCACATTATGTACTGTAAATAATCTCACCACATGCTTTCTTTTCCCTGTGAAATATGATAACATTTAGCAACAGAGATATCTCAAAATTACTGTTTTACAAACATAAAAATAGCATGCATAATTTGCTTTATTAGTACATTTGTTTTGTTAATATCATGTATTGATTACTCATAGATGTGAAAACCTTAAAAACGAACTTAAGAAAAAACAAGTAGAATGTAGTTCTTGGTTTCCAGGGAAAAGAGAAAAAGGTTTTTTTTTGTTTTTTGTTTTTGTTTTCCTACCTCCCTCTGCCTCATGAGTGCTGGGATTAAAGGCATGCACCACCCACTGTGCCCAGCTGAGAAAAAGGTTTTATGTGCAGTCAGACATTTCTGCCTTCACCTTCCATCAGAATTGGGGTCAGATGTTTCATATCACTAGTTTTGAGCCACTGGTTGCAACGGGAAGACATGCTATTTTTCGCTTACCTTGCTACTCTGAGGACCCTTGCTTGAACCACATTGAGTTGAAGAGCATACGGAATCCTGACTTGATCTCCTGCACAGGGAGGGAGAAAACCCAAAGGTGGAAGGTTGAGATAACTCCATCGCACTCCAAGAATGTTCTTCTCCACTAAACTTCAGTTGATTCCTTCTTCCATCACCTGTGCATACTGACCCACTCACTTCTGCAGCTAATGACATCTTCGACTTTGTGTAATGAGGTTCATCAATATGGGGTTGGTGACTGCTGGAAGCCTCAACAATAAAGGGGTATCATTGCTACCTGCATGTTGGAAATGCAAACCTGACCAGTCTCATTGCTAAAGCTCAGACACTGAAATGCCAGGGTTGGGTGGTGGCAGAGCTTGGCTAACTTACTGCACATTAGGCGTTGTCTTGGCCTAATCGTGTGTGTGTGTTCATATGTATGAGTATAGATGTTTGTGTTTGTTCATGTGTGCAAGTATAGGTAGGTGTGTGTGTGTGTGTGTGTGTGTGTGTGTGTGCCATCAAGCTGAATGTCAGAGGACAACTTTCAGGTGTTGGTCTTCATTTTACACCTTGTTTGGGGCAGGGTTTCTTCGTGTTCATGGTTCCATTCACCAAGCTATCTGGTCCACAAGATTTTGGCTGATTCTTTTGTCTTCCTTTTCTCCAGGGGTACACTGGAATGACAGATGCCCACTACAACAGCCAGCTATATGTTGGTGCTTAGGGAACCAAACTTGGGCACTCTTGCTTGCTTTGGCAAGCACTTTGTCTACTGAGCCATCTCTCCATTCCTTGGTCTAATCTTGCTCTGGCTATGCTTTGATGGGATGGGCTGAAAAGCAACTTATGGTGTTTGGAGAGCAAGTCCTGAAAATATTCTCCAAATCATTATGAAATTTAAAGACAAGGTGTGGGAAGGTGTTATGTTCTGACTCACTGATGTGTGAGCCCAAACTAGCCTAAAATCTTTTGATTTCTCTCTAGAGACATGTGGAACTTTTGTCTATTGCCTTCAAGATAGGTCTAAAGCAAATGTGAATTAAAGTACTTTTTATTAAATATTTATCAAACAACCCCCTGTTTTCTCCGAAGTGGATAGAAATTACCCAGTTGCATTGATTGTCCCTGCATAGCATATAAGATCACCGAGGGCCACCCCAATCACCTAAACACACTGACAGGGAAGAAAGACAAAGACAAGAGGTCAGCACAACTTACATCTTCCTTCAGTGGCTCCTTCCCTAGTGCTGGATGTGGGTAACACATGTCACCTACATGAGCCCCAGATAGTGCTACTCAATCACACAGTTCTGTTACCTTGTACATTCAGGAGAACGGAAGAGAAAC